>CM070772.1:72524082-73794082 GCA_036346955.1 Dipus sagitta
ATTCGACTGGAGGCCCCCTCTATGAGAGGGAATACATGCTTGGTACAGAAAACCTAATAAAAAGCCTATGGCATGGAAGATCATGAGACTTAAGGGCATAAAGCCTGCTCTTGTCTGGCTAAATGACTATATTATTCTCACCAAACTGTTCTGATAGCATTACACTTAATGTTCATATTCATATATTAATGCTACTCTCAGTTTTGGTTAGAGAAGCTTCTCTTTTCAGATGGTGGTGACTACTGGGACCACTGGGTGACCAAAAGGCAACATAGTGCTGAGAAGAAGTGACAGAGGAGTGTCCAGCACTGTCTCTATCACACCCTGCAGTTCTCAGGGTCTATTGCAGAAGAGGTGGTGGAAAGAATGTAAGAGTCAATGCAACTGTCCAGACAGAAATTGGCCTTGATATCCATGACCTTGCAGTCCCTAGCAATAACTTCACAAGACCATCATAAGAGGAGAAAAAGATGATGACATCAGAATAACAGAGAGCTAATGGAGAGAGGGAGGAGATATGATGGAGAGTGGAGTCATGAATGCATATTGGGGGAGGGGAGAGAAGTATCATAATTTATTGTCTGTTAGTATAGAAGTTGTCAATAAAAAAGTTTTTTTTTTTTTTAAGTACAGCAGAGAGCTGATTATGGAGTAAGGATAAATATAATTGATACAAATGTGTGTGTGTGTGTGTGTGTGTGTGTGTGTGTGTGTGTGTGTGCACATGCGTGCATGCAAGCTAACTCTGTGTTCTGAAGGAAAATGAGATTATTGGATCACAGTATACATTACTGAGAGATGAAAGCTTTCAGTATACATTCAAAATGGCCTTTAGCTCATGCCATATTCAAATTTACATGCAGAGCATTCACATTAACTCAGCACCATATATTATGCCATTTCCCATTTAATTTTGCTATACTAGGACATAATTTTGTATTTAATTATGAGAGACCTATAGTTTCTTTTATAATTTTAAATATATGATTTTTGACCATTGTTTATATTCTTATTCTTCTGTGTGTACAGTGTCTTTTTTTCAAACTGTCTTTATAATTTTCTATTTATATGATTTTCTTCACTTTGCTGATGTGTACCTAGATGCTCAGATATTCTTCTTGGTATGTTTTTAGGACATTTTGACCTGTAGATTTATATATTTCAACAAATATAGAAAAACACGGCAAATAGCTCTGTAAGATATTTCTTGTGTTCATTAGTATATACCATTCTATGTAGATTTTGTTTTTATGTTTACACATGTGTGTGGTGCACATGCATGAGTGTGCATACACGCATGAAAGCCAGAAAGCAACTTCATATGTTAATCCTTGGGTATGCTTCTTTTGCACTTTTTTTTGGTCAGGGAGGGGGAAGGGCAAAATGGTTGATTTTGGCTTGGAGACTTGAAAGGAAGCTCCGTGATGGCAGGGGAAAACAATGGCATGACCAGATGGTGGACATCACCTCCTGGCCAACATCAGATGGACAATAGCAACAGGAGAGCATGCCTCCACTGTTTTTTTATTTTTATTTTTATTTTTTTTTGAGGTAAGATCTTTCATTATCCTTAAACTTACTAATTAGGCGAAGTTAGCTGTTCAGTGACCTTCAGGGATTCTCCTGTCTTCCTCTCCTCAGGACTGGGACCATGGGTTCATGCTGCCATGTCTGGCTTTTGTGTGTGGGTTCTGAGGATCAAACTTGATCTAATTTTTTCAGTTAAATACATTTAGAAATCTATCTATTTCCTTAGATATTCCAAATTAGTGGAATGTACATTTTAAAGTATGTCTAATAACTTTCTGAGATTCATTAATACCTGTTGTAATGTGTCCCTTTTCACTTCTCAATTTATTTATTTGGGTCTTCTTTCTTTTCTTTATATTAATTTGCCTGAGGGTTTGTTGATACTGTTTAATTTTTCAAATAACAAACTGTTTTGATTTAGGGTTTGTCTTGTTCTAGTTTTTTTCCAAGGCATAAGGTGTACTGTTAAGTTGTTTATTTGAAAGCTCTCTGATTTCTTGATGTAGGCACATATAGCTAGAAAGTTCCCTCTAAGAATTACTTTCATTGTACCCCATAGATTTTAGCAATGCTATAATTTCATTTTCGTTTGGTTTAAAAAATTTATCAGTATAAATGCACAATAACTTAGAAGTACACTAGGAGGACTTGGACACATGGGCATAGTAAAATTATATAAGAGATAACAGGCTCACAGACTTATTAAACCTGCCAGAAGAGTGAAGAATTTATCATCCAACAACCTCTATCATATAAAAAGAGGGATTCCCTAATTGGTTATTGTGGCCCCACTGATTTCTCATTAGCTCATTCAGTGCTGAGTCATCAGACTGAAAGTTGCAGGTGTTCTAGTTCATCATCTGAGTACAATCCTCCTTGGTTGATATGACCTACTTGAATCTATATATCTACAGATATACAATTCCTATCTGTATTTGACCACTCTATGTCCTACATAGCACTGTGCGTCAAAATACAGATGTGCCTGTATTTTGTAATACTACTTTTTTTAAATTTTTAATTATTTAATTAATTAGCTTTGTATTCAGCAAATACAGTCAGTTTGGTACCATTATTAGGCTCATCTGTGACATACCCTCTCCCCTTGGCCCCTCCTTGTTGTGGTATACCGGTCATGCATTGTGGAGTTAGCCCACAGTTATGGGTAGGATAAATGTCTCTGCATATCATGACCCAACGTGTGGCTCTGACATTCTTTCCGCCCTCTCTTCCGCAAAATTTCCCTCATCCATGTTGGGTTCAATTTTGGTCTGCTTCAGTGATGAGGTGTTGGGGGCCTCTGGGTCTCTGGTCTCTGATTAGGTAGGAGTTGATTTTTCTCTGTGTTGATCTCCTTCACCCTTGTGCTGGTACCCGGTTCACCAAGAAAACAGCACCCTTGCTTATGTGGACTAACTCCACAATGTATGACCAATTGTTCTTAGTTTTAGCCAGGGCCCTTTTGAGGTATGATGGGGTGGTTCTGTCCTTAGGATATACATCTGTCTGAAAAAGAGAAGCAGATTCTACAATGGAGAGTAACTTAGCACTAGACAAATGAGATAACCCTTACTTTTTTTAATAGAGAATTTAAAAGGTGTAGGCCCTCTTGTAGTACACAATTGGTGGTAGCTTGATAGTGGAGAGTGGGCTTATGTTTGGATATGCTTCTGACTTGTTTCCCAGCTCCAGCTATGGGTCCTGTGCCACTGAGGGGATCAGTTAGCCAAATCAAGAGCAGTTGGTTTCCCACCATGGCTGTGTGCCAGTATTGCACTTGTGTGAGCATCACAACAGGTTATTTGCTGCTAAGTAGGTGAGACTACGAGTTGCTTGGACAGATATTGGTCATTTTCCTCCAGTTGCCCATGTAGCACCTTCTGGCACCAGACCCACTGACTGCCGGGGACTGACTCTCTTCCAACTTCCAGCCATGCCATTCCATTTTACGTGTCAACCACATAAGGTGTCTTCAGCAGTAGGGTCTTACCACTAACTTGTGGTAGGTCATCAAGTACTCTGACAGAAATCTGTCTATCTTTTAAGAAACCTTGTAGGACTCTCTGATCAAAAACTCATTGTGGATGATAGCCACCTGCTGGTCCTGGGAGGTACAGGTCAGTGCCCACTAAGAAACAGAAGAAAAAGATAACTAATATACAAGAGTTAGAGAGTAGAGAGAAGAGAGAGAGAGAGAGAGAGAGAGAGAGAGAAAGAGAAAGAGAAAGAGAGAGAGAGAGAGAAAGGGAGGTAGGGAAGCTGTAGAAGATTAAGGTCAGTTTTCATCATACCCTCTCCAGTGTCTTGTGGTTAAGGTGTTCCTGTAAGGCCCTGGTGATGATTTAGCCATTCAGACTGCTTTTTAGGAAATAGAATTTTATGGTACCATTGCCGTTTGGGTCTAGATTTGTGTTTCCCATAGCTCCATTGCCCTCACCTACCTCCCCACCTATCCTATTGTATAGCCCACAAGATGATTGCTGGGTATGTAAGGCATCTTGGGTAGACTCAGGTTAGGTACTGTAGATGAGTGAGACTATGTGTGATTTTTTTTCTGTGATTGGGTAAGTTCACTGAGAATGATCTGTTCCAGGTTCAACCACTTTTCCTCAAATTTCATTGTGTCATTTTTTCTTACTGCTGTACAGAATTCCATTGTGTAGATATACCACATCTTAGTTATCCATTCTTCTGGTGATGGACATCTGGGTTGATTCCAGCTCTTACCTATTATGAATTGAGCCACAACAAACATGGTTGAGCAAATCTCTCTGGCCTGTGCTTTGAAGGTTTTAGGGTAGATGCCCAGTAAGGGAATATCTGGGTCTGTTGGTGTCTCTATAGTCAGCTTTTTCAGGAGTCTCCAGATTGCTTTCCAAAGTTGTTATAACATCTTACATATCCATGAACAGTGGATGAGTGTTCCTACTTCTCCACATCCTCACCAGCATTTATTTTCATTTGATTTTTTGAAGTTTGCCATCCTTATTGGGGTAAGGTGGAATCCCATAGTTGTTTTAATTTGCATTTCTCTGATGATTAGGGATGATGAACATTTCCTTAAGTGTGTGTTTGCCATTTGTATTTCTTTCTCTGTAAACTGCCTGTCGAGCTCTTTGCCCCATTTTGTGAGTGGGCTGTTTGACTTTTTGCTGTGTAGATTTTTGAGTTTTGTAGATTCAAGAGATTAGGCCTCTGTCACTTGGATAACCCACAAATATTTTCTCCCATTCTGTGGGTAATCTATTGGCTTTTCTTATTGTATGCTTGTCTGTAAAGAAACTCTTCAGCTTCATCCCATTGGTTGAGTGACTGTTTAAGATCCTGAGCTACTGGGGTTTTGTTCAGGAAGTCTTTTTCCATTCCTATACCATGGAAAGTACTTCCTATATTGTCTTCCAGTAGTATTTGAGTTTCTGTTCTTATATTGAGGTCTTTGATCCATCTGGACTTGAGTGTAGTGCATGGTGAAATGTGTGGATCAAGTATCAGTTTCCTGCATATGGTTATCCAGTTTGTCCAGCACCATTTGTTGAAGATGCTGTCTTTCTTCCAGCCTATATTGTTAGGGCCTTTGTCAAATATCAGGTAGCTATAGTTGCTTGACCCAAAGTCCGGGTCCTCAAGTCTATTCCATTGGTCTATATTCCTCTTTTTATGCCAGTGCCATGGTGTTTTTATTACTAATATAGCTTTAGATCAGGTATGGTGATGCTCCCAGAGGTATATCTTTTGCTAAGGATATGTTTGGATATACGAGGCCTTCTGCCTTTCCATATGAAATTTGAGATCATTTTTTCAATCTCTGTGAAGAACACTGTAGGGATTTTAATTGGAATTGCATTAAATCTGCATATTGCCTTTGGTGTAATTGCCGTCTTCACAATGTTAATTCTGCCTGCCCAGGAGCATGGGAGGTCTTTCCATTTTCTCAAGTCATCCTCAATTTCTTTTTTGAGTGTTTTTATGTGTTCATTGTATAGATCTTTCACTTCCTTGGTTAATGTTATTCCAAGGTATTTTATTTTTTTGGTTGCTTTTGAAAATGGGTCCATGTCCCTTATTTCTTTCTCTGTGTCTCTGTCATTTGCATATGCAAAGGCTACTGATATTTGTGCATTGAGTTTGTATCCTGCTGCTTTGCTATAAAATTAATCACCTTCAGGAGTTTTGGAATGGAGTCTCTCAGGTCTCTTACATATACAAACATGTCATCAGCAAATAGAGCTAACTTAACTTCTCCATTTCCAAGTTGTATTTTATTCCCTTCTCTTGTCTTATTGCTTGAGCCCATTCAGCTTAAACTCACCAATGGCTTACTGTATTGATGAAGTTACTACCCCTTATGATCCCATTGCCTCTCAGTAGTACCACCAGCTGAGGGTGTGGGAGGCTATCCAGGAGCATGGGAGGTCTTTCCATTTTCTCAGGTCTTCCTCAGTTTCTTTCTTGACTGTTTTATGTTTTCATTGCATAGGTCTTTCACATCCTTGGTTAATGTTATTCCAAGTTATTTTATGCTATTTTTTGTTGCTATTGAAAATAGGACAATGTCGCTTATTACTTTCTCTGTATCTTTGTCTTTTGCATATAGAAATATTATTGGTTTTGTGCATTGATTTTGAATTTTGCTACTTTACTAAAGGAGTTAATCACCTTTACGAGTTTTGAGATGGAGGCTGTCAGGTCTCTTATGTACAGAATCATGTCATCTGTGACTAGAGCTAATTTAAGTTCTTCTTTTTCAATTTTTATCCATTTTGTTTCTTTCTCCTGTTTTGAGTTAGTACTTCCAGTACTATATTGAAGAGCAGAGGTGAGAGTGGACACCCCTGTCTTATTCCTGATCTCAATGGGAATTCCTTTAGTTTCTCTCCATTAAGCATTACTTGGGATTTAGAAGCGTTATATATAGCCCTTATTATGTTGAGATATAAAGCGTCCATGCTCATTCTCTCCAATATTTTCATTGTGAGGTGATGCATTTTTATCAAAGGCCTTTTCTACATCTATTGAAATGATCATGTGGTTTTTGTGTTTAAGCTTATTTATTATGTAATGTACTACATTGACAGATTTCTGTATCTTGAACCATGGGATGAAGCCTACTTGATCCAGGTGGATAATGCTTTTGATGTGATGTTGAGTTCTGTTTGCAAGGATTTTGTTCAGAATCTTTGTGTCTAAGTTCACAGGGGAAATGGGACTACAGTTTTCTTTTCTTGTGGCATCTCTGCCTGGTTTTGGTATTACAGTGATAGTGGCTTCATAGGAGTTCAGGATCTTTCCTTGTTTATTTTTTCAAGGAAAATATTTTCAAGGAAAACTCTCTCTGTTACATCACTTTTAATTGTTTTTTTAAGTTTCCAATTCATTAATTTCCACTCTGATCTTAATTATTTCTTGCCATCAGGAGCTGTTTGGATTAGATTCTTCTTGCTTTTCCAGTGCTTTTAGGTGGATGGTTAAGTTATTGATTTGGGATCTCTCTGTCTTTGTTATGAAGGCATTTAATGCTATGAATTTTCCCCTGAGGACTGCCTTCATTGTATACAAGTTTTGGTAGGATGTGTTCTCATTTGCATTCATTTCTAGAAATTTTGCAATTTCATTTTTTTAATTTGTCCACTACCCATTTATTGTTTAAAAGTGTGTTGTTCAGTTTCCAGGAGCTGATTGGATTCCTGGCACATCATTTTTTGTAATTGCCAGCAATACAGTATTGTGATCTGTATCATGCAGGAAATTATGTTGATCTTCCTAAATATATGGAGGCAGGCTTTATGACCCAGTATATGATCTATTTTAGAGAAGCGTCCATGGGCTGCTGGGAAGAATATGTAGTGTGTGGATTTGGGGTAGAATGTTTTGTAGATGTTTATTAGGTCTAATTGATCTATGTTTTTGATGAGCTCTCTCACTACCTGTTAACTCTTTTTGTTTGTGTGTTCTATTTATAACTGATAGTATAATGTTGAAGGCTCCAACTATTATGGTGTTGGTGGTCATTTTTGTTTTGTTGTCAAGTAGGTTTTGTTTTATGAATTGTGGCCAGATGGCCCAAGGTGTCAGGGGTTAGGGGGTAATAGGACTGGTGTTGTGGCTGGGCTGGGGGGGGGGTGGAAATGCATGGAGTTTCCAAAGGGGTGTGACAGTGGGTCCCTTGGGACTCTATAGCAGGGGGTGTATGGGACTTCCAGGTCCTGTGACAGGTCAGGGCAGGGATATGGGACTGCTGTGGGTCAGGTAACATGAGGGGTGAGGGGTGAGGAGGTCCTCTGTGGTTGGAGAGCCTGGGGAGGTGGAAAGCCTAGCCTTGTGGCCTGGGTTTATGCATGTCGGGGGAGTGGCATGTGGAGGTCTCTGGTGGTGGCAGGGGGAGCTCTAGCCTGCTGACATGGGTCTACATATGGAGGTCAGGGGATGGTGGCAAGCGGGAGGGTGTTTGCACTTGGAAATCCCCTGGGTAAATGCTAGCCTGTTGGCCTGGGTCTGCACATGGGGGTGGGGGTGGCAGAGTTCATGTGTGTAGCTCTGTGGTGGTGCTAACCCTGGAGTGTGAAACTAGCCTGTTGGCATGGGTCTGTGCATGAGGTTGGGGGGCAGCAGTGAGTGGGACAGTGTTCCTGAGCTTGGAGGCACTTTAAGAGCTATGGTAGCCTGCTGGCCTGGGTCCCCTTGACTGAGGTTAGTGCAAGAGGAACCTGCAGTTTGGACTATGTCTAGGATGGCTGTTTGTGGGGATTGGGGTACTGGTGGGCTACTCAAGAGTGTGAGTATCAGTGGATTTCTTACTTTGATCCTCCACACTCTCCTACTGGAGGCCTATTAAAGTCTGATCACCCCTAGAAGACCCAGTGAACACTAAACGTCTTGCCTTTCCTTCCCAAGGGTATTCAGTGCAGTTAGGAGGATGCCATCGTGACCAGAAATATGAAAGGAAATTTTTCCATGAAAAAAAGTCAACTCTAGTATTATATGAACACAAGACAAAACCTACAGAGAATACTTCAGGGAATACTCCACACAGAAGAGTCAAATAACCAATCTCAAGAGCCTGCAAGAAGAACATCATAATAAACAAAACTAGAGCATGCTCAAAAAGTACAAAACACAATACAGCACCAAACCCCATAAAGTACTCAATAATGGCAGTGGATTAAATCAAACCTCAAATACATAAATTTAAACATTAATGATCTTAATTCAGCCATAAAATGACACAAGTTAACAGGGTGGATCAGAAAGATGGACCTTTCTGTCTGCTGTATTTAAGAAATCCACCTCACCTCTAAATATAGACACCTCCTCCCAGTGAAAGGATGGAAAATGATATCCCATGCATGGGGAAATAAAAAAAACAAGCAGGTGTTGCTATATTAATACCTGATAAAACAGACTTCAAACCAAAAGTAATCAAAGAGGACAAAGAAAGCCACTTCTTACTCATTAAGGGAATGATCCAACATGAGCACATCACAATCATAAATCTATATGCACCAAACACAGTTGCACCACAGTTTAAAAAACAAAACCTACTTGACAATAAAACAGAAATAAAGAATAACACCATCATAACTGGAGACTTCAATACTCCACTATCATCAATAGACAGATCATCCAAGCAGAAAATCAACAGGGAAATAATAGAGCTCAAAAACTACATAAATCAGCTAGACCTAACCAACTTCCACCCCAATTCTTCAGAATACAGTCTTCTCAGCAGCCCATGGAACCTTCTCCAAAACAGACCATATATTAGGCCATAAAACATGCCTCCATAAATTCAGGAAAGTTGAAGTAACTTCCAGCATCATATCAGATTGGAACACTTTAAAGCTAGAAATCAACAACAAACACATCAGGAACTCCACCAATTCATGGAGACTGAACAGCACACTTTTAAATGAAGAATGGGTTGTGGAAGAAATGAAAAAGAATTGTGAAATTCCTAGAATTGAATGATAATGAAAATACAATTTACCAAAACTTATGGGACACAATAAATATAGTCCTAGAGGGGAAAACTCCTAGGGATAAATGCCTTCATAACAAAGACAGAGAGATCACAAATTAATAACCTCACTGCCACCTAAAGGCATTTTACAAAGAAGAAAAATCCAACTCTAGTAGGTCCACATGGGAATAAATAATTAAGGTCACAGCAGAAATTAATGTACTGGAAACTGAGAAAACAATTAAAAATGAATGAATAGAAGAGCTAGTTCTTTGAAAAAAATAAACAAGGTTAATAAACTCCTGGCCAATTTGATCAAGGGAAAAAACAGAGAAGTCTCAACTAAATCAGAAAGAGAAAATGAGAAGTCATAACAGACATAAATGAAATTGGAAGAATTATCAGGACATACTCCCAAAACCTCCGCTCCTCAAAATTGGATAATCTGGAAGAAATTCATGAATTCCTAGCTACATACCACCTACCCAAACTAAATTCAGAGCAGATTAATCTAGACAAACCTATCACATCCATTGAGATTTAAAAAGTAATCAAAAACCACCCCCAAAAGAAAAGTCCAGGACTGGATGACTTCTCAGCTGAATTCTGTCAAATCTTCATTGAAGAACTGAAACCAATTCTTCTCAAACTATTTCACATAATTGGAGAGCAGGGAATCTCCTCAACACTCTTTATGAAGCTAGAATCACCCCAATACTTAAACCAGACAGAGATACAACAAGAAAAAGAAACCATAGACCTATATCCCTAATGAGTTTAGATGCAAAGATCCTGAACAAAATGCTTACAAACCAAATTCAACAGCATATTAAAGGCATTATCCACCTTGATCAAGTAGGCTTCATTCCAGGAATGCAGGGATGGTTCAACATATGGAAACCAGTCAATGAAATATACCACATAGATAAACTTAATCATAAGAACCGCATGATCTCAACTTATGTAGAGATGCCTTTGACAAAATGCAACACACTTCATGATCAAAATGCTAAAAAGAATAGCATGGGGGTGTTATATTGCAACACAATAAAGGCTATATATAAAGCACCTAAAGCCCAAATAATACTTAGGGGGAAAGACTCAAGGTGTTCCCATTGAGATTGGTAACAAGATTCAGGTACCTGCTCTCACCACTCAACATAGTACTAGAAGTCCTAGCCCAAGCAATAAGACAGGAGAAAGAGATAAAAGGGAAATAAATAGGAAAGGAAGAAGTCAAGTTAGCACTATTTGCAGATGAAATGATCCTATACATAAGTGATCTGAAAGTCTCCATCTCAAAACTTCTAATGGTGATTAATTCCTTCTGTAAAGTGGCAGGATACAAAATCAAAACACAAAAATCAGTAGCCTTTCTATATGCAAAGGACAAATATATAGAGAAGGAAATGTGCGAGGCCATCCCATTTTCAGTATCAAATAACAAAAAATTACACACCTTGGAATAACACCAATCAAGGATGTGAAAGGCCTATATAATGAAAACTTAAAAAACTCAAGAAAGAAAGTGAGGAGGACTTGAGAAGATGAAAAAACTTCTCATTCTCCTGGATAGGTAGAAATAATATTGTGAAAATGGCAATTCTACCAAAAGCAACATACAGATTTAATGCAATGCCAATAAAAATTCCAGCATCATTCTTCACAGATATAGAAAAAATAATCTCAGGGCTGGAGAAATGGATCAGTGGTTAAGGCACTTGCCTGCAAAGCCAAAGGACCCAGGTTCAACTCCCCAGTACCCATATAAGCCAGATGCACAAGGGTATGCATGCATCTGGAGTTCATTAGCAGTGGCTGGAGGCCCTGGCACATGCATTCTTTCACTCTCTCTCAAATAAATAAAGAAAAATAAAATACTGAAAAAAGAAAAAATGATCACAACATTCATATGGAATGGCAGTAGACCTTGCATATCTAAACATATCCTCAGCAAAAGAAACACCTCTGGAGGTTATCACCATACCCAATATATAGCTATATTACAAAACCATAATAGCAAAAACAGCACGGTACTGGCATAAAAACAGAAACATAGACCAATGGAACACAACCGAAGATCTGGACCTTAGCTCAAGTAACTACAGATATTTGACTTGTGACAAAGGTGCAATAATGTAGATTGGAGAAAAGACAGCATCTTCAACAAATGGTGCTGGACAAATTGGATAACCATATAGAGAAAAGTGAAACTAGACTCATTCATTCACTGTATGCAAAAATCAAATCCAAATGTATTAAAGACCTCAGTATAAGACCTGAAACTCTTCTCCTACTGGAAGTAAAATGGGAGGAACTCTCTCCAACATAGGTTTAGGGAAAGACTTCCTGAGAAAAACCCCAGTAGCTCAGGAAATTAAACATTAACATAACAAATGGGATCTCCTGAAACTAAAAACTTTTGCATGGACAAACTTGTCATAAGCAGAGTGAATACATTACCCACTGAAAGGGAGAATATCTTCACTAGCTATACCACTGACAGAAGCCTAATATCTAGAATTTACAAAGAACTAAAAAAACTAAACAATAAAAAGTCAAACAACCCACTCCAAAAATGGGGGCAGAGAACTGAATAAGGAGGTTCCAAGGAAGAAATAAATACAAATGCTAACTCACACTTAGGAAAATGTTCTGCATCCCTAACCATTAGGGAACTAAAAATTGAAACAATTATGAGATTTCACCTTACACCAGTAAGGATGGCAATCATTAAGAAAACAAAAAGCAAATCTAACAACAAATGTTGGTGAGGATGTGGTGAAAGAGGAACCCTCATCCACTGTTGGTGAGGTTGTAAACTTGTACAACCACTATGGAAATCAACTTGGAGATTCCTGAAAAGCATGAATGTAGAGGTACCAGCAGACCCAGTTATTCCCTTACTGGGCATTTATCTTAAAAGTTCCATGCTTCACTACAGAGATATTTGCTCTACCATGTTTATAACTAAGGACTGGAATCAACCCAGATATCCATCATTGGATGAATGGATAACTAAGTTGTGACTCATTTACACAATGGCATTCTACTCAGCAGTAAGAAAAAGAATGATGCAATGAATTTGTAGAAAAATGGACAGACTTGCAACAGATCATACTCAGTGAACTCACACTATCACACAAAGACAAATTCTGCCTGGCCTCACTTATCTGCGGTTCCTAACCTGGACCAGCTTGAGTTGCTGACATACCTGATAGGTAACTCAAAGCCCAGATAATAGGAATGGAAGTGCCCCGGCCAGCGGGGAGTTAAACAAGGACCCGAGGGGAAAAATAACCTGGATGAGAGACAAGAGACACAAAGAAGGAGACCAAGTCTAGAGTCTGATCAAGGTCTCAGATTTACTCAGGCAAGCACAAGCTTATATACAGAAAACAAAACTTTTCAGACAGTGCCTATGTGCCTAAAGTCTCCTCCACAAATGCCTCTGTGTCTGAAGACTGTTTGCCAAGGCCATACGACAAGGTCTCTGTGCCCAGAGATCCCAAAACAACTGCAGTTCTCATGGTCAAAGAGCAGCCACGGCTCCCAACATCTCCTCCCTTCTTTTATACGAAAGAGGGGGAGACCCGCTGTTCAGCGGTGGGCTTTAACCAACTGGGGGAGTATTGACCTGACTCCTCCCGTGGGCTGTCATTTTTTGTCCCACAACTTTGGCCCTTGGTACCGTTTGGGGAGGGGAGGCAGGGCCTATATGATCATAATAAGTATGGTACCAACCTCCATGCAAGTCAGGTTTTTCTCTCAGGGAATTCAGAAACGGTCAGAAAGGGACCTTCCCTTGCGGTGCTTTGCCTCGCACCCATGTTGGTGCCCATATCACACTCACTTTATTGTGAGCTGATATGCATAGGTCTGAATCCTATGCAGCTCCAAAAGGAGGGGAGTCAAGGACGTATTCTATAGTGTATAGCTTGGACCTCTGCACGAACAGTCACAATAGACTTCATTAGACACTTGAAGAAAACAGGCAACAGGCATAAGAGAAGCAGAAGGCAAACTCCCACAGCTGCAAAGCTGCCTATCCAGGAACTCAGAGAGTCCCAACCAGGCAACACAGACTTAATTGCAGCAAGTAAATCATTAGCAGCCTTAGTGGCATCAAAATCAAGATGACTGTTCTGTATAGCTAGAATTTCTGAATGTAAATTAATCAAATCTAACGAAATGTTATCATGGTGCCAAATTCCTTCCAAATGCATTTTGACCTTTACCCAATCTTCATAACTAGCATTGTAAATTTTAGAGGTGATGCAGATCCATTGGTAATCTGCATGGCATTCCAATCGAGCTCTAATCTTCATTCCTTGAATTTGCTCTCCTAAATAGGTCACTACATCAAACAAAGCATCTATTTTTTTTTTCTAACTTCTTGTCTATGGTAACTTGAGTTCCTAAAGCAACAGAAATGTTTTTAGCTAGATTATTAACAAAGTGTGCAGTATGGACTTCTTGTGTAAGAGCAACAGCAGCAGTAGTAATAGAAGCTAATAATGTAATAAATGCAACAATCCCAGCAATAACTAAACCTATAACTCTCTTTTGTCTACTTAAACTATTTTTAACCTCCTCTAGTATTTGAATACCCTTGTCAGAATACCAAGGCTTTGAAAGATTAACAGGAATCATAATAAATGCAGGTTGTTTGACAATCATTACAGTTTCAGAATCATGAGAAATACAATTGGACAGACTACAATTATCACAGGTAACATTAAACATTTCCTCAGACTCATGATACCAAGTAATATTTATATTTCCTAACATCAGGGCATAAGGTGGTGTAACACAGGCCATAACAGTTCCCTTCGGAAGGCTATTTGAATCATTGCTGTCAGATGTAACCTTGATACCTCCCATAGCAGCAGCAATTTTCCACACGTAAGTTTGCTGATGTCCATTGTCTGACCACCACAATCCTGAGGACAGTCCAGTATCCCAATCATTAACCCATTCAGTTTTATTCTCTATAGAGCCTGCTGATCCTGACCAATCCTTAACATATCTAGTAGATCCAGAAACATTATACCTGATAAATTTTTTCCCTACACATTTGCTCCAATGTATAGATTTATTGAACCAAGGTGTATTTCCTTCACAGGGAATAAAGTCCTCTGGTGGACTATCCCCTGTAACTTGATTTCCATAGGGAAGCCAAATAGAAATTCTGCTTGTTTGGACCTGCTTTATGTTTTTTGTACCTTGTACATGCTCTTGTACATGTTTTACAGTAATGTTTCTTTCCTTTATTTCAAAACATCCCACTCTGCTAGTCTTAGAAAAGCATAGTGGAATACCTAGACCACGCCCTGAATATGAACTCATAATTATTTGATGTAATTCTATATTTTTACTAGATGGCGTACTTAGCAACCAAGTGTTATTGACTAGAACCATGATTTCTTTTTTCTCCCAAGTCACTGGATGTAATATAGGAGGATCAGGAACATAGGTCCAGTAAAGTTCACTGTAAGCAAGATGTAGATGACTCCATATTATCAGGATCAGCAGTGTCCTCTTGTTTGATCTCATGGCCTGCATGCCACACCAAACGTTCTGGCAACCATCTGGCTCCATTTTCTTTCTGTGAAAAAATACAAACAGATCCTCGTCCCCATATTAATACAGGGTCGGGTCCATTCCATTTGTTAGTCAATGGATCTTTCCACATGGCTTTGGCAAAGATATTTTTTGTATTTGTGTGCCAAAAGCGATCAGCAGTTGAATTTCCCTGAGTATCAAGGGTTAAAAAGTTTAGGACAAACAAGGCATGATGAAGGATATTTCTTGGAGAGCCCTTTATGGGGCCTTTCCCTGCTTGCATCATGGGCACAGAGAGGATGGGAGCAGCCACTCAGCCTTAGGGGCCATGCAATCTCTGGAAAAATGACCTGGTTGTTTGCAATTAAAACAAGTTTTGAGCTTGTCCCCCTGGGTAAAATCTTTAAGGGCTGCTCCTATGGCTAGTCCAATGCTGCGGGACGCAGGGTCTACATCAGCACAGAGTTTGATAAAGTCAGAGATATTTTTGCCACGGCGATGGGGGCGTATAGCCGCTTGGCAGGCAGAGTTAGCATTCTCAAAGGCAAGATGTCTAACAAATTCATTATCTGTTTCCTCCTTTCCCATGAGCCATTCAGCGGCCTCTGTAAGGTGGCCGATAAAATCACTATAAGGCTCTTGTGGACCCTGTCTGAGTTTAGCAAGAGAGGTGACAGCTGACCCTTTAGAGGGAAGGCTCTTCCAGGCTTTGAGAGCTGCATGTTGAATTTGTGTAAGCAATCCTGGAGGAAATTTGGTTTGTTTTTCATTCGTATCATAGGGACGGTTGCCCAAAAGTTTATCTAGCGTCCAGGATTTGGAGGAACTACCAGCGGCCAAATTACGGCGGCAGCATCCTGGCACCTCTCAGTGTAATCAGCTTTCCATAGAAGAAAGTCACCCCTAGTTAAAGTAGCTTTAGTTAACATAACCCAATCATTAACAGTAAGTAAGTCTTCACTTAGAGATTCTAACAGCGAGATAGTGAAAGGAGCAATAGGACCATACGAAGTAACTGTATTTTTTAATTCTTTTATATGTTTAAATTTAAGGCGGCGATATCGCTGGGCTTTAGTAAGTAAAGTGTCATCCCTTTCTTCATTCTCAGTGCTTTCTGACCCAGCAGGTTCCTTTGTTTCAGATCCTCCCTCCCCCTCTTCTGGGCTATCTGGATCCTGCAGCTCAGCCTCATTAGATTTTCCTTCAGTAGGTTTAACTTGGGAGTGAGTTACAGGAAAGGCATGGAGAGTTTTACTTTTAGTTTTAGTTTTCTGAACAGGGCGAGTGGAGGGGGAGCGTATTTCTAAATCAAGGTCGCGTAACTGCTTGAGCAGGTGTGACTTCTCCTTTTTGGCTTGGAGGAGTGTCTTAAGAGATTGTGCCTCCCGGGAAAGTTTAGTAATTGCATGTCTAGTTATTTCTTCTAGATCAGAGGGAGTGTCAAGCGCCGGGGCAGAAGAAGGGGGTGCTATGTTATAGGGTGGTGACCGTGTACCCAAAAGTGTCTGGGGGCCCAATCAGAGTTATGATATTTAATAGCTTCATCCTCAGGGGGTGGGGGGAATAAGTCATCATCAGGATTGGTGGTTTTTAAATCAGACAGAACTGGATAGGTAGATTGTGGGAGAGGGTTACTAGGCGGGGAATCATCAGCATTTTCTGGCATAGGAATGATGATAGAGGGACAATTAGAGCCAGGGGAGAAGGGGCTGGTTGTTGGCCCACCTGCAGCACTGCGAGAGCCAGGGCGGGCGGGGTAAGGATTCTCTGGGACTTCATTCTTATGGAGGGAGGTCTGACTACCGGTGAATTTATTTTTAAGAAAATTCTCACTTTCTGTAACTACTTTTGAAACATCAGGGTGATAGTGGCGGATCTGCAATACATCATTTATGAGATTCCAATAAGAAAATGCCTGCACTGGAACCCTTTCAGGACCATAAGAGCGGTAGTAGTCATTTAGACAGTCACCAACACGGCGCCACCGCTTTTCATCTATAGTTCCTTCTTGGGGGAACCAAGGACAGACATCCTCTAAAAAGACAAAGAATTTCACTAAATCTTTTTTCTTAACCCATGTTCCTCGTGTCTTGAGAGAAGCTTTAAGCCCTTCAACAAACAACTCATGCTTACTTAATGCTTGTCCCATAATTGCGTCGCTTTTCTTACCTCTCCGGATCTGTATCACAGGCGGGCACTCCTGCGGTGATCACTGTGCGGATCTGTATCACAGGCAGGCCGCCTGTGGTGATCTCTATGCGGATCTTCACTCACCAGTCAGGTGGCGATCCAATGGGGGACGGCCATCCACTGGAGCGACGTCCAGGTCACACTTCGTACCTCGAGCCCCATGTTTGGGCGCCACTTGCCCCGGCCAGCAGGGAGTTAAACAAGGACCCGAGGGGAAAAATAACCTGGATGAGAGACAAGAGACACAAAGAAGGAGACCAAGTCTAGAGTCTGATCAAGGTCTCAGATTTATTCAGGCAAGCACAAGCTTATATACAGAAAACAAAACTTTTCAGACAGTGCCTACGTGCCTAAAGTCTCCTCCACAAATGCCTCTGTGTCTGAAGACTATTTGCCAAGGCCATACGACAAGGTCTCTGTGCCCGGGGATCCCAAAACAACTGCAGTTCTCATGGTCAAAGAGCAGCCACGGCTCCCAACAACAAATGTTGGTGAGGATGTGGTGAAAGAGGAACCCTCATCCACTGTTGGTGAGGTTGTAAACTTGTACAACCACTATGGAAATCAACTTGGAGATTCCTGAAAAGCATGAATGTAGAGGTACCAGCAGACCCAGTTATTCCCTTACTGGGCATTTATCTTAAAAGTTCCATGCTTCACTACAGAGATATTTGCTCTACCATGTTTATAACTAAGGACTGGAATCAACCCAGATATCCATCATTGGATGAATGGATAACTAAGTTGTGACTCATTTACACAATGGCATTCTACTCAGCAGTAAGAAAAAGAATGATGCAATGAATTTGTAGAAAAATGGACAGACTTGCAACAGATCATACTCAGTGAACTCACACTATCACACAAAGACAAATTCTGCCTGGCCTCACTTATCTGCGGTTCCTAACCTGGACCAGCTTGAGTTGCTGACATACCTGATAGGTAACTCAAAGCCCAGATAATAGGAATGGAAGTGTTTGGGGGAAGGGTAAAAGGGGGTGGGGAAAACAAACACAATACTAAATTCAAAATGAACTGGTACCATAGAAACCTTTATCCTTGGAGATAGCTTGAAAGATATATAACCCCCCAAGGATTAAGAGGGGAGCACCTGAAAAGAAGGGCCCTGGAGAGTATGGGATAAAGCCTAAGTTTAAAAAATTGTTTTTATACTCTGGCCTGTAACTCCCAGAACCAAGAATAGGTTGCTACCCACAATGATCTATTGTTGGAGAGACCTATGAGGTCCCTAAAACAAAAACAAGACAGGTTTCTGTCAAAGCACTTAATTACCCATCTGAAGCAAAGGGTAAAATCCTATTGCTGAATACACCATATGCTGCTGACAAAGCATGGAGAGACATGCCTGGAATCCGGAAGAGAGCCAGTGCCCAGGTAGCCTGGAAAGCACTATATGAGCTGCTGGGGGAAAGTGGCCAACAAAGGTTTGAGAAACCAGAGGTCTAAGCTATTCAGAAGCAAACACCCTTAGAGGATGTACATGTCAGTGCAGTCATCTCACACAGACTTAGTGGGTAATCAATAGCTTTCTTATTGGCTAAGAGATCTGCTCAGTGTAAATGAACCTGTATCTGGAATTGGGAACCAAATCACAATCCTGTAGAGACAACGGTTATGCTCTCCAATGTCAAGCTCTCACTAGTCTTTGGCTAAAAGAGGAGTGACATACATCAAATTCTCCCTAAATTAATAATGCTTATCCTGTTTAAACTGTGCTGACTTCACTCTCTATTGGAGAATCTGTTCTTTTTCAAAAGGCAGCAAGAGCCCAGGAGATAAACTACTCCTCACACTTCAGCCAAGCCACAGCCAAAATCACAGAGGAATTGAGGAGACAAGCAACAGTACCTCTTCCATGCTGAACCTGATAATCAGTGCCAGGGTGCAGGACACAGACCCTGAGGCTACTCAATACTTACCAAAGCAGAGGCTCCTAAGAGCTCACAGCTGAAGTAGACTTAAAACTCACCTACCAAGGCTCAGGGAATTTTGTGGAAAAGGTGGGGGTGAAAATAAGAGCCACAGGTTGAGACATCATGCCCAGAGGCATTGCCTCCACCCAAAAACTGACTACTGCTCCCACAAGGCATAACCCACAATCCCATGTGGAATACCTGCAACCTCACTGAGGAGGGTCCCCAGTGGAATGGGGGCAAAGGATGAGGGAAAAGAGGGTACCAAACACATGATATATCCATACAAATAATGTTTAATAATAATAATAGTAGTAATAGTAATAATAAATGGGGAAAATTAAAACAAAGAAAATGCAACCAGATAACCTAAAATGGTTTCAGGTCTCAGTAGGCTGATCTGTAAAGACCTTGAAAACCAGACTATACCCACAGTATAGCTTCTAGACAGGAAGCTCCTCTTTCTGTGCCTGCCTACTATATTCTTTCTGCTTGGGTCTAGCACATTTTCTGCCTGTTCCATGAATTGATCATGTTAAAATAACTTAGCTTTTCTGGGCCTTGGTTGCCTCATATACAATGGTGGTACTGAGTGGACATTAAATGAGATGATTCCAGATGAAAGAAAACTCTTAGATCATGTTGATCTTCCATTTATTTCTTAGATGTTATTGTTGAAAAGTTTTTTTGTTCGGGGGAGTAACCTGACACAATCAAAATCAGGACTGTGTTAGATATAATTGATGGGTTAGGGGAACACAGACAGAGAAGACTGGTACACTCTTAAAGGCAGGAGTGAACACCTCTTTGACTTCCATTTACTGAAAGTCATGTTTTGTGTCAGGCCTCAGTGGTGAAGCTTGGACTATGAAGATGCAAAAGCTGCAGGTTTTGGGGAATGGCTGTAAACGTGGCAGGAACTTACTGAAGAATAAAGCAAACATAGAAGACAAACATTCTAATGATCTAGGACCATTTACTCATGTGGAAGCAGTGTGGAAGGAAGGTGAAGTAAGGCATGTGTAGGCATCATTTTCATCCAAGATATGTTTGAATAAAAGAAATAAAGAAACATATTCCTTTAAGTCTTTGGGGATCTAAAGGTTTCTAAGTACAAAAGTTTATCTTAAGGAGCTTTATACCATTGATAAGAAAGAGGGTCTTGGTATGCTAGTAGTCATCAGTTTGGGGGGTGATAGAAATATAGGGACCATGGCTTTCAAAATTCTTGTACATTACAGAGTCTATGGGGCTAAGGAAGGGACATTTATTTTTTCTAAATCCTGAGCTGAGACTTCCTCCTGGATCCTCAGCATATAGTACATTGTTGCTGCAGACCAGAACAGACTGGGCATGTTACTCACTGAACTCCAGAGCCTACTGAGATTACCCGCAGTGCAAACAGCTTTTCCTCCATGTGGTTTGAGGCCAAGAGGCATTGAACTAATCCATCAGTACCTTGGCATTCTGGCTGCTAAGAGACACACACTTGGGTCTCCTCTCTGAATGGAAAACCCAATTCTTAGTTCTGCACACACAGCCTCCTTCTGCCTAGCCCAGCAAGGAAAAGGGCTCACATGACTCCTCTTACACAATGCCATTGTCAGCTTTTCATGTTGGTATGTAATGGGAAAGAAAAATTGTTTCCAGCAGAGGCTTAGGGTCACACCTTATCTTTTCCATTTCTGATTCTAAACTCCTGCATTCAAATCCTGGCTCTCATTTCACTAGCATTGGAACACCTTCCCAACATGTCATTTGCTTCAGTTGTACCAATCTCAAAGCAAAGGCCACTGTAGTACCTGTTTGAAAATATGAAGTGAAAATGAAATGTGAATGCATGTAGTTATTTATAACAGTCAAGATACAGAAGCCACATACATGTCCACTGACAACAAGGGATTAAGAACATGTGATAACATATCCTAAACCATTGCTATCTTAAAAATGAAGGAAATTCTAACTTAAGTATCAACACTGATACCCCTCAAGGAGAAATGTTGCATGTTCCAGTTACATGTAATATTTAAAATAGTTAGAATAGTAGAATGGTAGCTTCCATTGGCTAGGTTGAGGAGAAAATGGGAAGCTGTTGTTGACCATAAATTTCATATATGCATGACAAATAACTTCCAGAGATCTCCTGTACAACATGGTGCCTACAGTTAGCAAAACTGTACTGTACACTTAAAATTTAAGAGGGTAGGTTTCAAGCAAGCACTTACAGGTTTCATGTTAAGTGCCATCATCACACACACACACACACACACACACACACACACACACACAATACTAATGCACACAAAATGCTGTTCAGAAAGAATAACTGTCTGGGCTGGAGAGATTGCTCATTTATTAAGGCACTTGCCTGCAAAGCTTAAGGACCCAGGTTCAGTTCCCCAGCCTGCATCTAAGTTTGTTTGCAGTGGCAATAGGCCCTGGTGTGCTATTCCCTCTACCCTGATGTAAATAAATAAACTTTAAAAAGAAAGAGCCAGTGTCATTTTACTCTGGAATTGCTCTAGTCATTGCTTTGCAAGAGGGAGCCTGTATCACTAAGCTAGAAACTCTTCCAAAAATTGCTGCCTTATTCATTGCTTAACATTATAAACTTTTACCGAGAGTGCTGGCCTCCAAAGGATAAACAAGCTAGATATGGATTGCCAAGGTGGCCTTTAGAATTAGATTATACACTGCTACATACCTTCTCTGCAGGGAAATGTTCCTTCAATCTTTCAAGTCCATAATTGAAGACATGTTCTAGTCACAAAGAACCCAGAATCTCTATAAAATAGTACAGAAACACCCTGCTATTGAGCTGAATTTGGATTTGTAAAGATTCTCACCCACTGACAATTAAAAGCTTGCTTTCTGACAGTCAATTTTATAAATGCATAAAGTCTAATAGGAAACATATTAAACATATTAAAAATTGTAACAAATGTTTATAAAAGCATTTATTTAAAAGCCTCATAAGTCTCCATATTCCTTTCCAAAGTGGTTGTACCATCCTACATTCCCACCAACAGTGGATGAGAGTTCCTACTTCTCCACATCCTCGCCAGCATTCATTTTTATTTGATTTTTTGATGTTTGCTATCCTTATTGGGGTAAGGTGGAATCTCATAGTTTTAATTTGCATTTCCCTGATGATTAGGGATGATGAACATTTTCTTAAGTGTATGTTTGCCATTTCTATTTCTTCCTCTGTAAACTGTCTGTTCAGCTCTTTGACCCATTTTGTGAGTGGGGTGTTTCACTTTTTGCTGTTTAGATTTTTGAGTTCTTTGTAGATTCTAGAGATTAGGCCTCTATCAGTTGGATAACCCGCAAATATTTTCTCCCATTCTGTGGGTGATCTATTGGCTTTGCTTATTGTTTGCTTATGTGCAAAGAAACTCTTCAGCTTCATGTGATCCCATTGGTTGAGTGGAGGTTTAAGTTCACGAGCTACTGGGGTTTTGTTCAGGAAGTCTTTTTCCATTCCTATATCATGGAAAGTACTTCCTAAATTTTCTTCCAGTAGTATATGAGTTTCTTGTCTTATATTGAGATCTTTGATCCACTTGGACTTGAGTGTAGTGCATGGGGAAATGTGTGGATCAAGTTTCCGTTTCCTGCATATAGTTATCCAGTTTCTCCAGCACCACTTGTTGAAGATGCTGTCTTTTTTCCAGCTTATATTGTTTGGGCCTTTATCGAATATCAAGTAGCTATGGTTGCTTGACCCAAAGTCCGGGTCCTCAAGTCTATTCCATTGATCTATACTCCTGTTTTAATGCCAGTACCATACTGTTTTTATTACTATGGCTTTGTAATATAGCTTTAGATCAGGTATGGTGATGCCTCCAAAGGTATTTCTTTTGCTGAGGATATGTTTGGAAATGCGAGGCCTTCTGCCTTTCCATATGAAGTTTGAGATCATTTTTTCTATCTCTGTGAAGAACACTGTAGGGATTTTAATTGGAATTGCATTAAATCTGTATGTTGCCTTTGGTAGGATTGTCATCTTCACAATGTTAATTCTGCCTATCCAGGAACATGGGAGGTCTTTCCATTTTCTCAAGTCTGCCTCAATTTCTTTTTTGAGTGTTTTTATGTTTTCGTTGTATAGATCTTTCACTTCCTTGGTTAACGTTATTCCAAGGCATTTTATTTTCTTTGTTGCAATTGAAAATGGGACTATGTCCCTTATTTCTTTCTCGGTATCTTTGTCATTTGCATAAAGGAAGGCTACTGATTTTTGTGCATTGATTTTGTATCCTGCTACTTTGCTATAGGAGTTAATCACCTTCAGGAGTTCTGGGATGGAGTCTCGCGGCTCTCTTACATATATAATCATGTCATCAGCAAATAAAGCTAACTTAACTTCTTCCTTTCCCAATTGTATCCCTTTTATTTCCTTCTCCTGTCTTATTGCTTGAGCTAGGACTTCTGAAAAAGCTGAGTATAGAGAAACCAACTGACCCAGTTATTCCCTTACTGGGCATCTACCCTAAAACCTTCAAACCACAGGCTAAAGAGATTTGCTCAACCATGTTTATAGCAGCTCAATTTGTAATAGCTAAGAGCTGGAATCAACCCAGATGTCCATCACTAGAAGAATGGATAACTAAGATGTGGTATATCTACACAATGGAATTCTATACAGCAGTAAGAAAAAATGACACAATGAAATTTGAGGAAAAGTGGTTGAACCTGGAACAGATCATTCTCAGTGAACTTACCCAATCACAGAAAAAAAAAAAAATCGCCACATAGTCTCACTCATCTACATCACCTAACCTGAATCTACCGAAGATACCTTACATACCCAGCAAGCACCTCCTAGACTAGCCACTAGGATGGAAGGGGAGGGAGAAGAGGGCATCAAAGGGGTGGGAAACACAAATCTAGACACAAATGGCAATGGTACCATAATTTTCTACTTACGAAAAGACAGACCAAATGGCTGATCCTTCACCAGGCCCTTACAGAGAACACCTGAACCACAAGACACTGGAGAGGGTATGATCAAGACTAACCTTAATCTTCTACATCTCCCCTCCCTCACATCCCCTCTCCCTCTCTCTCTCTCTTTTATCTGTAACTCTTGTATATTAGTTATCTTTTTCCTCATTTTCTTAGTGGGCACTGACATGTAACTCCCAGAACCAGCATGGGGCTATCATCCACAATGAGCTTTTGATCAGAGAGACCTACAAGGTTTCCTAAAAGACAGACAGATTTCTGTCAGAGTACTTGATGACCCACCAAAGGTTAGTGGTAAGACCCTACTGCTGAAGATACCTTATGTGATTGACAGGCAAAATAGAATGGCATGGCTGGAAGTTGGAAGAGAGTCAGTCCCCAGACAGTCAGCGTGTCTAGTGCCAGAAGGTGCTACATGGGCGACTGGGGGAAAATGGCCAATATCTGTCGAAGCAATGCATGGTCTAACCTACTTAGCAGCAAATAACTTATTGTGATGCCCACACAAGTGTAGTGGTGGCACACAGCCATGGTGGGGAACCAACTGCTCTCAATTCGGCTAATTGATCCCCTCACTGGTATGAGACCCATAGCTGGAGCTGGGAAACAAGTCAGAACCATATCCAAACATAAACCCACTCTCCAATATCAAGCTACCGTCAGTTGTGGGCTACAAGAGGGCCTACACCTATTAAATTCTCTATAAAAAAAGGGTTATCACCCCATCATACCTGAAAAGGGCTCCGGCTGAAACTAAGAAAAATCGGAGAAACAAGCAAGGGGGCTGTTTTCCTGAGGAACCGGATACCAGCACAAGGGGGAAGGAGTTCAGCACAGAGAAAAATCAACTCCTACCAAATCAGAGGCCCCCAACACCTCATCACTGAAGCAGACCAAAAATGAACCCAACATGGCTCAGGGAAATTCTGCGGAAGAGGGGGCGGAAAGAATGTCAGAGTCACATGTTGGGTCATGATATGCAGAGACATTTAGCTTACCCATAACTGTGGGCTAACTCCACAATGCATGACCCGTATACCTCAACAAGGAGGGGCCAAGGGGAGGGGGTTGGTCACGGATGAGCCTAATAATGGTACCAAACTGTATTTGCTGAATACAGAACTGACTAATAAAGAAAAAATAAAGTAAAATAAAATAAAATAAAGGGTTATCTCATTTGTCCTGATGCTAACTTACTCTCTGTTGGTGAATCTGCTTCTCTTTTTCAGCTAGATGTAGATCCTAAGGAGAGAGCCACCCCATCATACCTCCAAAGAGCCCAGGCTGAAACTAAGAAAAATTGGAGAAACAAGCAAGGGCACTGTTTTCCTGATGAACCGGATACCAGCACAAGGGGGAAGGAGATCAGCACAGAGAAAAATCAACTCCTACCAAATCAGAGAGCCAGAGCCTCAGAGCCCCCCAACACCTCATCACTGAAGCAGACCCAACATGGCTCAGTGAAATTTTGCGGAAGAGGGGGCGAAAAGATGTCAGAGCCACATGTTGGGTCATGATATGCTGAGACATTTAGCTTACCCATAACTGTGGGCTAACTCCACAATGCATGACCCGTATACCTCAACAAGGAGGGGCCAAGGGGAGGGGGTAGGTCATGGATGAGCCTAATAATGGTACCAAACTGACTGTAAAAAAAAAAAAAATTGAGGAGCAAAAATAAATAAATAAATAAATAAATAAATAAAATAAAATAAAATAAATAAATGAGTAACCAAAATAAATAAATAAATAAATAAACAAATAAATAAATAAATAAATAAAAGCCTTGTAAGACTATTAAGACTGAAGTGTTTTTAATGCTAAAATTGTATTTGTAAAGAAGGAAGCAAACTGAATAGATTATCATTTTCTTAAAGCGTTTCCTGGAACTATCATAGCACTAAAATGCAAACACAATAAAAAGGAGTCAAAACAAATAGCTGTGTTTAAGAAGCAGTGTTAGTGAAGAGCAGGGTAGCTGCTTTTAGTAGGACACTTGCTTTCCTTCTTCCTCTGAAGCCTCAAGAGTTTCTTCAAAACTCCATTTCTTCCCTCAGAGATGCAGTTATCTTTGGTTTGCTGGTTCTTCATCCTGATTCCTTGAAAACCTTGGCACTCATTTATGGTCCCCTTATCGTTTCCTGCTGCTGACATTTTTTGAGCCTTCCTAGTCCACATGATATGTCCACTTATGGTCTCCCAGCTTTAATTTTCTCATTGCTCAGGACATTTTCTTAGCTTCATATCCATACCCATGGTCATGACATAAACATCTATTAATATCTGTTGTATCTCTAACATGTGTGAATTCAAATCACCCTTTTCTTCCAGACCATGAGCTCAAGTAATCTGATAGCAATGAAACTGTTTACTCTCATCAGGACTTGCCATCTTTTGTCCATCCATCCATCTGAGTCCATTTGCTTCTTTAAACACCTCAGACCTCGGATTCTTATATAGATAAACTGTCATCTCATTTTCACTCCATTGCTATTTTACCATCCACCAACCTTGGAAGAAACAATTGCCTACACTTTGTTTTGTCACTGTATATTTGTAGTATTTACCTACAAACTGCTTAACTATTCTACTGTATTTCTCTGATAATTTTACTCTATTCCTCTCCTAAAAACCTATTTTATGTATTGTATTTTTCCAGTTTGTTTCAACCCTTGGTGTTCTGTCTCATTGGTATTGTCATAGGACCTGGCCAGGGTCAAATCTCATCAGATAATAAAAGCTGCTGTACAGGAATTAAGGGTAGAGCAGTCTTTTGTGAAACTTTTATCATGTATTTTTTTCACTTAAAATACACGGAAGTATCTTTCTTATACTGGGGAACAGACACATTGTTGGTGGTGTATTGGCCACTGTGCTCAGCACTTATAGTAAATTCTCACACTCATCAGCAGTGCTTCAGTGTTTGAAGATGAAGAAACCAAGGCAAGACACACAAGTAACTGTTCACAGTTTCAAAGCTGTGGCTGGAGGTAGAAATGATTCCACCCACCCTATCATCACAGATCCCCTTCTTCTGCAACCCTGTGCCCTATGTTTTCAGACTTTTACCCCACAGGGTCATGCCAGTCCTCACTCATTTTCAGAATCATGAAAATTGTCATCTGCCTCTCTAAATACAGCCTCATTTCTTTGGAAGAGCTATTTGGTAAGATATTGAGACTTTGACATATCACCAGAAAAGGTTCTCAGGAGAAGCAGTATGTCTTCTATAAAGTCATAACTGAAACTGAAAATCCACCCTTCATCATCCTCTCATGCCTAGAGAGGTCACATGTTGAAGGCTCAATAATAGATTTCATAAAAGGGGGATGACTTTCTCTAGAAGCTCAGAAGATCACAGCCACTTGTGACATGGTAACCAGCAAGCAGTTGGGAAATAGACCCTAAAGCACAGTGAGGCCTGCTACTGACTAGCAGTGTAAGAAGTTCCCATTTGTGCAGTCTCTTTCCTCTCTTTTTCCCTGGCCCCAGCTCCTGCCAATCACCCTCATGTTCCCAGGAAATGGTTGATTCTTCTGAAAGAGTCCAGGTGAACCAGTGCAGGAATCAGCCACAAATCCCAGCAGACTCATTAAAGTGTCATGTATGCTAGAAAGAGCACTTGGCTATCAACGTTAATGATCGGGATCCCTCCACCTGAAGAAGTGAGTAACTCTTTGTGGGTTCCTGTGTCCTCTGGCCCGGCCACGGTTCCCCAGAAGGCATCCAGACAACTGTGGAGACCAAGGTTGTGCAAGCCTGACAAGAGAAAGAATCACTCCCGGGAGTCAATTTCAGTGAACATCTCTCAGTTTATTGTCAGGGAAATGGATTTATAAGCAGTTGGAGGCGGGAAGAGGATCCTAAGGGGATTGGTGGGTTTAAAGGTTACTAGCCTATGCCTAATATGGGGACATTCGTTCCAGCACATAGGCAATGGTAAAGGGAATAGCAAAGTACTGACTGATACCATAAGGAGTTTCCTAGGCAACTGGCCAAAGGCCACAGGGTTATGGACAAAGCCTAAGTCTTATCCCAATGTCCAGGTATCCCGTGCTTGGAGAGGGAGTGGCCTTACTTCCTGCCGATCTCGGGGTCTGAAATTTTGTCCGGGGATCCAGGGTCACTGCGACATCCCAAAATGGGGGGAGGAGCTCCCCTGCTGATCCAGTCAGAGATATGACCTGCAGGTTCAGGCTGCTGCAATCCCTCCATAGCCTGGGGCCTTCCGTGTCAGACAGATTAGGTTTGCTTTAACACAGGGCCCTGCCTATGTCAGACAACCCTTCAGGAAATGGGCAGCAGAGTCTCCTAGAGCCCTGCCAGGATCTAAAGAGCAGAAAGGAGGATCCAGAGGAGAAGGCCCCTGTCTCAGTGTGTGTCTTGAAATTGGCCTCTCCTTCTCCTTCCTCCATTACTGGGCTTCATGGTCAAATCAGCTTTCAGAAATGTGCCTCAGTCCTGCCTCAAAGCTGAGCAGAAAAATCTGCTTTAAACTTTCTGAAGCCAATATGTAGAGAATCCTGTGAACCTTTGTTTCCTCATTTGAAACAACTGCACTGCCTGATCTACAAGCTTGTCTAAATGAAAGTCTAAGAAATTGCCTAACCCATCCTTTCCATACAGAACATGACTATCCGTGGTTCCCATATAGTCTTTTGCACTGCCACTCCTGTCTCTGCCTTGCTGAAACTCTGAGGGAGGTAGATACCTTGGTGGAGAAATGATGAGAATTAGAATCACTATTGTGGTAACTCACCAGAGCTTCTAAAGCCATAGAGGACCTGCTGGCTTGAGGTAAATTCACACAATTGTCACATCTTCCTATTCAGTGGAAAGCCCCAATGAAGGGCCTGAGCATAATTATAATTATAGTACTAGCAAGCACTAGCCGTCATCTCGGTGAGCACTGTGGACCTACAATTGTACTTGTTCTTCACATGTCTTATTTCAAATTATCTTTGCAATAACAGGAATAAATAATTATGACTTTAGAAACCAGATTCTAAAGAATTAAAGCAAATTGCCTCAATCACAAATATAATAATGAAACAACCCAGGTTTGATCCTAGAAGTCTCCACATTTATAAACTGACAGCTTGGTAAAAGATTCTCTGCATGAATTTTCTCTTCTCTACAGTGTCCTGGGTGGAGGGCAGGTTCCAGTGCCAGGAGGACACCAGTGAGCATAAATGACATTAGACAAGCTTTGTAGTATGTTACTCTTTAAGTAATTGGTACTATTTAGTCTTTGGCATGAGCTAATTAGGTGTCAGTATTATTACTATTTTACAGATGAGTTCTCTGAATTTTGCAGAAGCTATGTATCTTATTTAAAGTTATATTTCTACAAGTTGTAGAAGTCGTGGGAGGGATTGAATTTCAGGCCTGTGGAAGGGAAGGCATATGCATCTAACCTCTACTTATGCTCTTCCAGCAGGACATGTGGTACCTGAGGACCTGACAGTCTCATTGTATCTGATGACATCTCACAGCTCCTGAGAATGTCTGAGAACCTCAGATCCCTGAAGATCACCTAAGAGACACTGTGAGTGCTTGAGAGCCCTTGGGAAAGCCTGAGAGAACAGGGACCATGGGAGAGCACCACAGTACCTAAGAGCTCCATGATCACCTGAAAAAGAACTGCTGAGAGAACTTGAGAGCCCATAGGTCATCTAAGTATCTGAGAACATTTGAAAGAAGCATTTGAGTGTACCTGAGAGCACCTGGGAGCACCTGGACCCACTCCTCTCTCTAACTCTAGTGTAGAAGATGTGTCCCTGCTATGGAGCTGTTCATAAGAAGCAGTTGCTGGTTGGTGACCAGAATATGTCAAGGATGTCATATGTATGTCTAAGTGACATAAAAGAAATATATATCTGAAAACACAAGCCTTAGCCAACCATTGAATGCTTCTGTGACACGTGGACAAAAGCAAGCCACTAAGCAAAGTTCTTGGATCTGTGAATGGTAGTTTATTTTATCCTCTTTATTTATTGTCCACATTTCCAAGCTCATAGGCTTCCCACCTGTCAAAGGCCCAGGGTGAGGCAGGCAGAACAGAGCAGGTCCTCTTTAATTAGTGCATTTGCTTGGCTGTTAATGCAGACTCTTTTGCCAGGTCAGATTTTCTGCAAATCCATGTGAAATTTATGACCTTTTAGTGAACTGGTTAGAATAAGTACCAATTAGAAGCATTCAGCAGGCTCAGCACTGCCAGCCTCCAGTCCATTAATTGCCCAGAGTGAGCTATTAAATTAAGGATGGCTACTGAAATGCCACACTGAGAGCCATTCTCAGTATCTAGCCAGTCCCCTGTCCTGCCAGGCCATCTGTGCACTAACAGGCTCAAGGACAGGGAGAAATCACTCAGAAAACCATTGCTGCAGAGCAGACTCTTGTCTGCAGAAGAAGGAATTTTATGGATTTCGGATCCCAGGATGAAAATTCAGGAAATAATTTTCTGAGAATTCAAACATATTAACATATATGTGCAACTTTACATTGCATAATTGAAACTGCCTGTTAGGATGTACTCTTCCTAGGAGCAAGTATGGCTTCAGGAGCAACATCTGACTCTGTCAGAGGTTAACTTTGTATTAGGTTCATGAAAAATGCCTTAGCTGTGTGGTTACTTCCTCCAAACCCTAAAAAAATACTCTTATCAACATTCTGTAAGACTTTAACAATGACTGAGAAAAGAAAACTAATCACCCTGTCTGTGACAAGTGGAAAGTGGTAAGTAATGATGATGTGTGTGTTGGGGGTGGGGATCTGGTACTGTCTAGCTGTCTAGGAGTTCTAAGGGGTTCTTCCTTAAGGAAAACCAACAAACTTAGTGGTGCAGATAAAACAAAGGTAACTGTTTTTCTTTTTCAAAAAATAATTTTATTTGAGAAAGGGAGACAGAGAGAAAGAAGCAGACAGAAAGAGTGAGTATGGGCACACCAGGGCATCCTGCCTCTGCAAACAAATGTCCAGACACATGAGCCACTTTGTGTATCTGGCTTTACCTGGGTACTGGGGTATCAAACTTAGGCCATCACGCTTTGCAAGCAAGTGTCTTTAATCGCTAGCCATCTCTCCAGCCCTGGTGTTATTACAAATAAAAGGTCCTGTTGGGATGGGAGGGTTGGAACTGGGAGGGGTCCCAGAGTTGCCAATCCATCTGACTGGACTCTGGGCTTTATACCCACTGCCCACTTCCCTCCTCCCCTTATGCTAATGACAGACCCATCCGGTTGGTTCCTCATCTTCTCATTGGTCCCTTTATGTCAGGAAGCTGTTTCCGTTCATTCCATTATGGAGTGTTTGTTTCCTGGCCTGTCTATCTATTCCTTGATTCCCTCCCTCCCTATCATTTCTTCAGGTGCATCCAAGGGGAAGCGAAGCCAGCACCCTCTTCAGATAAGTCGGGCAGCAGGATGCTCCCTCTTCCACTTCCCCAGCTTCCAGATGCCCCACATAGCTTCCAGCCCACAGGCTGGAGAAGAAGCCTCCTCAGCCTGCCCAGATTGAGCCGGGCCAATCACTAGGCAAAGCAAGTTCTAGGCTGCAGCTAGCCTGCAGCCAGACTGGGCTCTCCACAACTAGGAGCCCACCACCATCCTCATACTCTGCTGGTGACAGTGGAGCCGTTGCCAAGGTCTGGGTGCCCGCATGGCACCTCAGGTCTGGCCATGCCTTATGGGGCGCTGCACTCTGTGGGGTGGGAATGATTACTAAACATTGTATGCTGTCAGTGTTGTACCCCCTTTCAATGATGTTACCAGGGCATGGGGTTGCCTTTTGTGGGTGCTTAGTCTTCATTATAAAAGAATTTAGAAAGAGACTCAGAAGACAATTTTATTAGTGCTTTACAGAAAAACAATGGGGCAGGCAAGCTATAAATATCAACTGTTGTGGGAAAGAGAGAGCTAGGTAACAGGAAGAAAGGAATGCTTTCTGAGTTAGGGTCCAGAAAACAGGCAGGTTCAGCAGTGGAGATAGATAAGCCATATGGGGGTTGGGGACATCCTCAGAGAAACAGTGAGAAACTCAGTGTCTGGGAAAACTTGCTTAGGATTTTGACTAGGATCCAAAAATAAGATAGTAAGGGAGAAAAGAAAATGTTACACATTAGTCAGAATTCAAAAAATCAAGCAGGCTTAGGAGTAAGGATCTTCAAGCAAGGCATCAAGAGAGGGGCTTCTGTGTACAATATCCAGAGGAAAAACCTTCCTCCTTATCATGTCCTTAAGTAAGCAGTGGTCTCTTGCAAGGCTAGGTTACCAATGGGCTCAGATGGACTAACTCTGAAGGGAGAGGACTATCTTATGTTTTGGATAATTTAGAATGTCATGTCTCTTCTCCTGGCTAAAGGTAAAACTCAAATTCTATTGTTTTGACCAGCAGGAAGTGGCTTTCCCTCAACAAAGCTCTGAAACATTCATCCTTTACCAGAGAAAGGGGAGATAGGCTTTACAGCTGATCCTAAAGGAGGGGTCCAAATACTCTGGAACATATTTTTTCTTAGTGAAAGTAAAAGTGTACACTCCATGCAGAACTTTCTATGACCTGGTGCTTTAAAAAAAAAAAAACTAAGAAATCTGGTACCAGGATTTATTCTTATATCATCAGTGCTTAAACTGCCTGCTAAAGATGTTAAGAATGTCTGTGAAGCTAAAGCCAGGCATGACAGTTCATACTTTTAATCTTAACAATTGGTGGGTACGGGAAGAAGGAAAATCATGATTTTAAAGACAGTATGGGCTATGACAGCAATGAGGCTGTCTCCAAAAAGTATGTGAGCTGATATTTTATTATCAAAACATGTTGGTCTGAAATTTATACTGGCAACTTATCTCTATCCCCCATGTTTATAAGTATACCTGACATAAACTTCTATATGCAGATGTTTTGTTCCATAATTGATTTTTAGGTCCCTGAGTTATAAGTGTTTACCTTTGGGAGTTTCATTGGCTTCAAGATTAGAGTATTTTCATTTGCGTGATTATCTATTATCTTTGCCTCTGACTGTGGAGACTAGTTTATAAGTACTATTAAAATATTAAGTGATATTTACATAAGGATCATATTTCTCAAAGGTCACAGATATTGGTTTCCTGCTAATAACAGTGTAATTGTTCTTGAAAAGGAAAGAACAGCATTGGGCTGGAGGCTAGTAACTGCATAATTAGAACAAAAAAAGTTCTATACTATGACAGGTCTTATAGAGCATAACTATATCTGTTTTTTTCCCCTTGGTACACAGGGGATTACCCTTGAAATTAAATCATATGAGTAGTCCTACTCAACATAGTAAGGTAACAAGTAATATTGTCACTGAAGCAGTCAACTGATGATGTAAACCCTCCAAGGTTTTATTTATTTATTTATTTTTGACCCATTACAACCTGGAAGCTCAGTGGTGAGACAGTAACACAATAAAATATTCAAACCTCATTTTTATTTTTTAACCCTTTTTCATCTATTTTCTATGTAATTATACTCAAAATTAAAGTTGGATTGTAACAAGAAAAAAGGGAAGATGCTAGGTCACAGGGCCTTAGCCTTTTCTGCCAATCCAGTGCTGAAATTGAACCCCAGGGGTGGTGAATGGACTCACTGCATCTGGACCACCATAGAATTCCATCTCCACTTCTCTCTGTACCTTCTCTATCACAAATCACATAAAGGATTTATACTATTATCCATATATGAGTCAATAGTTGCTAGAAGATTTTAAGCAATGTAACACATAATTTTGAGTTTGATCACCCTTGTTATGTTGAATATATTGACTAATAGATAACTCTTTCAGAAGTTCTGGAAGGATATGAAAGCTATTTGAGGAAGAAATTTAATGGAGATGTAGATAACTCCATCAATTTTAGGGATGATTAAAAAAGAAAGAACTCAGGAATAGCTTGAATTGTGGGGTGAATGAAAATGAAGCAAAGAGGAGAGTTAGGTGTCTAGCTTGTGTAGTACTAGTTAAATATGATTTATTTTTGTTAGAGAGCAGTATAGAGAAAGGACTAGGTTTAGAGTGAGAAAGAAAGTTGACAAATTATCTTGGTAGCTTATAGTTGTATAGGTCCTTTAGATCCTTTGAGACATCCAAGAAAAGCAAAGGATCATGAGGATCTGAAGCTCAGAAAGGAGGTCTGGACTGGAGGTAAACCTTTATATGGCCTCTACATACAATGGGGTCCACAGGCTTATGTGAGACACTCTGGAAAAAATGTCAGATAATGTGTGAGGAACAGTATATTTAAGGATCCAGACTTGAAGGCTTCTGCCATACCATGGATAGGTAGAGGATTGTGAGCCCACAAAGGAAATAGTGGATGTGGACACCTCTATTTTTAGGCCTTGTAAGTTCTGTTTTCATCATGGTTAGCAGGAGTGGTTACATGTAGCCTGGACCTCTGCAATTAGAATGCACAAGGAAAAGAGCAAACAGTCCTAGAAAGGGAGGGTTGACAAAGGAAAAGCATCCTCGGTGGATTTGTGATTGAGAATCACTATGCTAGTCTGTGCAGAGAGGCAGATCACATACTTGGCTCTGGTTGTGAAAAATGGCTCTTAAGCCAATAGTCTAAAATAACGTGGTGGCTGGAGTAAGAATAGTGTGTATCCTTCAGAATTCTGTTTTAGCCCAATCTTGATCAGTTAGGATTTTTCCTGGAGATTTTTCGTCAACATTGGCTCTTTGAGAACCCATTTCTGCCTCTGTTGAGAACTCAGTATGAGGCATGTGAATGGGCAATTACATAAAGGGCTGTCTGAGAAATGGACACCAAAATACAGGGAGTAGAAGCCAAGATATAAGTGTTCTGATGTCAGCTGAGTGAATAGGTAACATCATTTCTGAGGTCCTGAGGCTAAGTTCTATTCCAAACCTTCCTGGAGTTACTTAACATGTTAATATTGTCTCCAACTCTCCCCACCATACCAGCTTGTGTGAGAATTTAATCATGTGCACTTTTTAGTATCTTGTTATAATTATACACTTAGTAGGTAATAGTGCTCTTGGGTCACAAACAGGATATAGTGAGTATAAAGTGAATGACAAAGGTCACTTTAGACAGGCTCCCAACAAGCTGGTGACATTAGTAGTCTGTGAGCAACTCTCTGGAAGAAGGGTGAGAGTGTGCTGCCCTGGGGCAGAGGCCAATTTAGGGAGGGGACAGATGGTTGTGATTTTTTTGTGAATGGTGAGGATTATTTTGTGTGAACATGCATGTGAGATATAAAGGTGACATTATCCTTCTATAAAAGCACTAAAGCCTCAAAGAATATGACACTCTACTTAATATGGTAAGTTACTTTGAATCATCAGAATAATATCTGACTCATTGAAGTGGAGTAGACAAGGGAGGTGTCAGCTGGATAGAAATCCTGGGTAGACAAGTGCTCATTGCTGAAAGCTTTAATTTTTTATTATTTTTTATTTTTCCATATTAGAGTGGGAGAATTACAGTCCTCATGTAAAACTTAGGTATCAGAACCCTTATCTGTACAAGTGTTATAGCTCTGTATGGATCTAGGATGTTGAGATTCCTCAGCCCTTCACAGCATCTAATGGAATAGCTTCTCTATAGACATGGGAAGTTTAGGTTTACTTGGCTCTTAACACAAGTCAGTATTATAGCTCTTAGCCCAGGGTCTGAATCTCTGGGTCTTAAAGGTAAGATAGGAGTCTGGAACTCTTTTGATGACCAGGGCCTGTTTTTCTCTTCCCTGGATCCCTCTTCAATGTCTGTTCTTTACCATGTTTTGTCCTCTCTCTACTTCCTCCACCCTTCCTATTCCTGGTGTGACCACATGTGCACTGCTCAGCTCATTGGCCTTCTGGCAGTAGTTCCTTGTACTGATCATCTGTGGCTATTGGCTTCTCTCTGCTTCTATTTTCCTCATGTTGTCAGCTCAGCTTCCACCACAGTTCCACAACAGTTATTCTGAGATTACTAAGGGGAAGTGTACCCCTTCTGTTCCATTCCCATCCATGATGGAATGTCACTAATGGGCCCAATATTGTGTAGAACTTGTACAATAATGACAATATCTATGAATTCATGAATACAATGGCCATGTGATGTCTAAATTACAGTGTTACAAAATACACTACCACATGCTCTGCTTCTTACATTCATTACACCTCGTCTTCTGCAATATTTCCAGGACCTTGGAGTAGATGAAAAAGATAAATCATTTAGGCTGATGTCACTTAGTGCTGACTACTCCATAGTCACTTATACTCAGTATTTTTATGAGTTTTAACTCACCCGAAATGTCTGTGTCAACTGAAAAACAAACTTCTCTGACAAAGATGAGAGAAGCACTCATCTAAGGGGAGAAACATGCATATTTAAGTGGCAATTTAATGAACATAACATATCCATTTAGCCAAACAGTAGTAAGAGCTTCCATTGTAGGGATTATAAACTCTACAACCATAGGTTTTTTTAAGGGGAACTATTTTTTTATTAGATATGGACTTATTTAGTATGTAAACAACACATGTTGGTACCATCCTTTCCCTCCTCCCTGCCCCTTTTCTGGAGAGAACTTCCTCACTGGGGATGAACGTCAACTCCACAGGGATTGTGGGTCATGCATTATGGAGGGGAGTTGGGGAGAGGCAATGTCTCTGTGCAAAATGTCCCAACCTGTGGCTCTAACAGTCTTTCTGCCACCTGTTCTGCAAAATTCCCTGAGCCATGCTGAGAGCCTTTTAAGTTTACTTCAGTGATAGGCACATAGGAGCCTCTGGATTTCTAGTTTGGTAGGTTTTGAGTGTCCTCAGTATCTATCTCCATCACCCTTGTGCTGATATAAGATTCACTAAGAAAGCAGCACTCTTGCTAATTTCCCCATTTCCTGTGTTTCAACTGGGGCCAGGGTGGAGTGCACCAGCTCATTTGTCTCTGCAAGTTCAGCACCCATCTGAAAAAGAGAAGTAGATTCTCCAGTGGAGAATGAAGTAAGAACCAGTTAAGTGGGATATCCATTATTAATTTAGAGATAATTAAAAGGGTGCAGACTCTCTTATAGTCTAAGGAGCTTGACAATGGAAAGCAGAATCATTATCTGGATATGATTCTGACTTGTTTCCCAGTTCCAGATATGGTCTCCTTTCCATTGAGCAGATCTGTTAGCCAATCCAAGAGCAGTTGGTTACCCACCATATCTGTGTGCCACTATTGCACCTGTATGAGCATCATATTAGGTTGTTTGCATCTGAGTCGCTTAGACATTAAATTGCTTGGACAGATGTTGGCCAGTTTTTTCCTGGTAGCTTATATAGTACCTTCTAGCACTAGATGAGCTAATTGTCTGGGGACAGGCTTTCCTGGAAAAACAAGAAGAATCCAACCAAAAAAAAGCAACAGATGGAAAGAAATAATTAAAATCAGAGCAGAAATTAATGAATTTGGAACTAAGAAAGCAATTAAGAAAACTGATGAAACAAAGAGCTGATTCTTAAAAAAAAATAAACAAGATTGATAAACACTTGGCAAATATGATCAAGCAAAAAAAAGAAATGCTTCAAATTAACAAAATTAGAAATGAAAAAGGAGAGATCACAACAGACATAGGTGAAATTAGCAGAATCATCATGACTTACTTCAGAAACCTCTAATCCACAAAATTGGATAATGTGGATGAAATGTATGAATTCGTGGACACATACCACCTACCAAAGCTAAACTCAGAGCAGATTAATCTCCTGAAGAAACCTATCACAAACACCAAGATTGAAAGGACAATCAAAAACCTCTCTAAAAAGAAGAGTCCAGGACCAGATGGCTTCTCAGCTGAATTCTATCAAACCTTTATGGAAGGAACTGAAACCATTTTTTCTCAAATTGTGCCACACAACTGGAAAACAGGGAGAGCTCTCCAACTCTTTCTATGAAACTAGTATCACCCCAAAACCAAAACCATGCAGAGATACCACAAGAAAAGAAAACTACAGGCCTATTTCCCTGATGAATGTTGATGCAAAGATCCTGAACAAAATCTTTGCAAACCAAATTCAATAGCACATCAAAAGCATTATCCACCTGGATCAAGTAGGTTTCATCACAGGAACACAGGGATTGTTCAACATATGGACATCTGTCAATGTAATACACCACATAAATAAGCTTTAACACAGAAACCACATAATCATCTTGATAGATGCAGAAAAGGCCTTTGACATAATACAGCATCACTTCATGATCAAAACCTTGGAGATAGTAGGCATAGATAGTCTCTATCTCAACATAATAAAGGCTATATATAAAGATCCTAAAGCCCAAATAATACTTAAAGAGGAGAGACTGAAGGAATTCCCACTGAGATCAGGATCAAGAAAGAGGTGTTCTGTCTCACTTCTACTTTTCAACATAGTACTGGAAGTCTGAGCTCAAGCAATAAGATAGGAGAAAGAAATAAAAGGGATAAAAATTGGAAAGGAAGAAGTCAAGTTAGCCCTATTTGCAGATGACATGATTCTATATATAAGTGACCTGAAAACCTCCAGCTCAAAACTCTTAAAAGTGATTTAACTCCTTCCGTAAAGTAGCCGGACATAAAATCAATGCACAAATATCGGTAGATTTTCTACATGCAAAAGACAAAGATACAGAGAAAGAAGTAAGTGACATTGTACCATTTTAAATAGCATCAAAAAAAATTAAAATACTTTGGAATAACATTAGCCAAGGATGTGTAAGACTTTTACAGTGAAAACATGAGGACACACACACACAAAAAAAAAAAAAAAAAAAATTGAGGAGAACTTGAGAAAATGGAAAGACCTCCCACGTTCCTGGATAGGCAGAATTAACATTGTGAAAATGGTAATCTTACCATAAGCAATACATATATTGAATTCAATACCAATAAAAATTCCAACATCTTTCTTCACAGAGATAGAATAAAATGATCTCAAAATTCATATGGAATGGTAGAAAACCTTGAATATCCAAGAATAGGATGAACTTTCCATGATATAGGAGTGGGAAAAGACTTCCTGAACAAACCCCAGTAGTTCAGGAAATTAAACAATCACTCAACCACTGGGATCTCAGGAAGCTGAAAAGGTTTTTCACAGACAAACAAACAATAAGCAGAGCCAATACATTTCCCACAGAATGGGAGAAAATATTGGTAAGATACACATCAGACAGAAGCTTAATTTCTAGAATCTACAAAGAACTTAAAAACCTAAACAATAAACAGTCAAACAACTGACTCACTAAATGGGGCAGAGAACAACACAGGGAGTTCTCTGAGGAAGAAATAAAAAAGGCAAACACACACTTAAGAAAATGTTCGGACTTCTAGTTAAGATGGCGGCTTGGGAACCATGCCAAAGCAGCCCAGGGGAGAAAAGGGGGGGGGGAAGCAAAATACAATCTTCTACTAAAAAGTTAGGTGTATAACAAATTAAAATGGTAGCAGAGAAATAGGAGAGATCCAGAGAATCCAGAGCCCACATAGGCAGGCAGAAGCAGCTCCAGCAGCAGCTGCACCAGGTCCACAGGGGACCACAACTAACAGGCATGGCTTGAGCCTCAGGAAAAGCCAGATAAGAGGATTCTCCACTCATGTCAGAGCTCTTCCCAAACTCAAAAAATGTGGACAACTGCAGGGAACAATGGAGGAACAGATCACGAGGTAGAGGATCATATGGACCAGAGAGAATTAGAGCCACCATCAAGAGCCTCCCCTCCCCCACCACCAGTGCAAGTGCCAGCAAGCACCAGAGACAAGCAGAAGGGAGATCACAGCACCCAGCACCAGCAATCCAATGACGCAGCCACCCTACTTGAACCCACAGTGCACCAAAGAGGGACCCAAGCAGGAGCGCAGCATAACTGAGACCAAAATCATCCCCAAAGATAACTGGGATTACACCACGTCAGTACCTGGCAAATAAACCTGGTATATAGGCCTGAACCGGAAGTGCCAATTGTACCTTCCATATCAGGATAAATTATATGCTAAATCTGATGGATGGTCAATTTGGCCATTCTTAAATAAGCTATATTTTGGGCTTGTTTTTTGCTATTTCTTGATTCATAGTGGCTTTGTTTCCTCTTCTGTTATACATTAGGAAAGGGTCTCACTTGGTCACAAGCTGACTTGGAACCCTTAACAGACCAGAAATCTTAAACTCCTTGTTGTTAGGATTAAGGGTGTGGGGAACCACACACGCTAAGGAACAGTTAGAGGATGTGGTTGTCATAATACCTACTTTTGCATAAATACTCTGTGCTGTTTTTAATTGAAAGTGTACATTGTTTAGTTAAATTTTAGAATCTGCCTGTATTTTGTTCCACTCAGCCTACTTGAATACTCTCATAACAGGCAAACCCAACATGTAGGTTCACTTTTGTAGATATTCTGAGAGTCTTGAGAGCCACACCTAGCACCTTAAGCTCCTACCTTGAGATATATAACAACAGATTGATTGATACATATAATAATACTGCAGCTAAGTAGAAAATCCAAGCATTAAATTAATCCAAGATGCAAAAATATATACATTATAACATAAGAAGCACCAAAAATCAAGATGATATAAATCCACCAAAAAGTATTAATGTATCATAAATGACCTCCAATGAGAATGAGTGAGAGGAAATGACTGAAAAAGATTTCAAAAGAATGATTATAAATATGCTCAAAGAAGCCAAAGAGCAAATAAAAGGAATGAAAAAGGAAATCAATGGAATCAAAGAAGACACAGGAACACCAATTTAATGAAACAAAGAGGTCAATACAAGACATAAATAAGGAAATAGAAACAAGAAAGAAAAAACAGTAGAATTACTAGCAATGAAGAATGCAGTTAATGAAATAAAAAACTCTGTAGAAAATCTCACTAGTAGAATGGATGAAGGAGAGGACAGAATGCCTAAGCTAGAAGACCAGGTGGCAGATCTAATACAGTCCAACAAACAACAGAACAAACTAATAGGAAACTATGAATGGGAATTTTAAGATATTTGGGACACTGTGAAAAGATCAAATATAAGAATTCAGGGTATATAAGAAGGAGAAGAATTTCAATCCAAAGGCATAGTAGGCATCTTCAACAAAATCACAGAAGAAAACTTCCCCCAAATTGGGAAAGAGTTGCCAATGCAGATACAAGAATCCTTTAGAACACCAACCAGACAGAACCTGGAAAGAACCTTTCCTTGCCATATTATAATGAAACTACCAAACACACAAACCAATGAAAAAATATTGAAAGCTGTTAGAGAGAAAAATCAAGTTACCTACAAAGGCAAGCCCATCAAGATCACAGCAGATTATTTGACACAAATTTTAAAAGCCAGAAGGGCTTTGAGTGATGTATTCCACATTCTGAAAGATAACAACTGTCAACCAAGGTTACTTTATCCTGCAAAGCTATCAATTCAAGTAGACAGAGAAATAAGGACATTCCATAACAAAAGCAGGCTAAAGGAGTATTTGAAGACAAAACCAGCTCTACAGAAAATACTTGAAAGAGTCCTCCATGCTGAAGAGAAAGAAAAGCACACATATAAGGAACTTGGAAAAAACAAACAACACTCAAACATAGGTAAAACCAGAAGAACTACAAAAAATGGCAAAATAAATCCACACCTTTCAATAATATCTCTTAATATCCATGGCCTCAATGCCCCAACCAAAAGACATAGGTTTGCAGACTGGGTTAAAAAGCAGGATACCTCAATTTGTTGCCTCCAAGAAACTTACCTTTTTACAAAGGATTGACACTATCTTAGGGTGAAAGGTTGGAAAATGGTGTTTCAAGCAAATGGGCCTAGAAAACAAGCAGGGGTTGCTATCCTAATATCTGACCCGGTAGACTTCAGCCCAACATTAGTTAAGAAAGATAAGAAAGGTCACTTTATATGGATTAAAGGCACACTCCAATGGGAGGACATTACAATCCTAAACATATATGCACCTAACGTGGGGGCTCCCAACTTCATTACACAAATGCTATTAGAACTAAGGTCACAGATAACACCAAACACAGTGGTAGTGGGTGACTTCAACACCCCACTCTCATCAATTGACAGGTGATCCCAGGAAAAAATAAACAGAGGCATTTGGGTTAAATGAGGTCGTAGAAGAAATGGACCTAACAGACATTTACAGGACATTTCATCCAAATGATGAATGTACATTCTTTTCAGCAGCACATGGAACATTTTCTAAAATAGACCATATATTAGGACACAAAGCAAATATTAACAAATATAGGAAAATTGAAAAAATTCCTTGCATTCTATCTGACCACAATGGAATCAAACTACAAATCAATAGCAAGAAAAGCTATAGAGCATACACAAAATCATGGAAACTAAACACTACACTATTAAATGAAGAATGGGTCAATGAAGAAATCAAGAAGGCAATAAAAAATTCATGGAGTCAAATGATAATGAGAACACGATATAACAAAACCTTTTGGACATAATGAAGGCAGTCCTAAGAGGTAAATTTGTAGCTTTAAGTGCCTATATTAAGAAATTCAAAAGGTCACAAGTAAATGACCTAATACTTCACCTTAAAGCCTTAGAAAAAGAAGAATAAAGTAAACCAAAAATCAGTAGATGGGAAGAAATAACAAATATTAGGGCAGAAATTAATGAAGTATAGACCAAAAAAAAAAAAAAAAAAATCCAAAGAATCAATGAAACAAAGAGTTGGTTCTTTGAAAGGATAAACAAGATTGATAAACCCTTAGAAAATCTGACCAAAAGAAACAAAAGAGACACAAATTAATAAAATTTGAGATGAAAAAGGCAACAACACAACAGACACCAGAGAAATTCAAAAAATCATAGGGACATATTATAAAAACATATACACCACTAAGTATGAAAATCTGAAAGAAAGGATGATTTCCTTGATATAGGAACTACCTAAATTAAATCAAGATGCGATTAATCACTTAAGTAGACCTATAAGAAGCATGGAGATCCAAGCAGTTATCAAAAATCTCCCAACTAAAAAAAGTGCAGGCCCAGATGTATTCACTGGTGAATTTTTCCAGACCTTCAGGGAAGAACTAGCACCATTTCTTCTTAAGCGTTTCCATAAAATAGTAAAAGAAGGAATCCTACCAAAGTCCTTCTATGAAGCCAGCATCACCCTGATACCAAAACCAGGCAGAGATAGAACAAAAAAAAAAAAGAAAATTATAGACCAATCTCCCTCATGAAAATATATGCAAAAATTCTCAATAGAATATTGGCAAACAGAATACAAGAATATATCAGAAAGAACATTCATCCTGACCAAGTAGGCTTTATCCCAGAGATGCAGGGATGATTCAACATACGCAAATTAATAAATGTAATACATTATATAAATGGACTGAAGGACAAAAATCACATGATCATCTCATTAGATGCAAAAATGCATTTGACATAACCCAATATCCCTTCATGAAAGTCCTACAGAGACTGGGAATAGAAAAAACATATCTCAATATAATAAAAGATATTTATGACAAGCCTACAGCCAACATATTACTAAATGGGGAAAAACTGGAAGCTTTTCCACTAAAATCTGGAACAAGACAAGGGTGTCCACTATCTCCACTTTTATTTAGTATAGTACCGGAAGTCTTAGCCATAGCAATAAAGCAAGAGATGCACATAAAAGGCCTACAAATTGGAAAGGAAGAGATCAAGTTATTATTATTTGCAGATGACATGATTCTATACATAAAGGACACTAAAGACTCTACCAGCAAGCTGTTAGAGCTAATAAACACCTATAGCCATGTAGCAGGATTCAAAATAAATACAAAAAAAAAAATCAGTCACCTTCCTATATGGCAATAACAAACACACAGAGGATGAAATCAGAGAAACACTCCCATTCACAATTGCATCAAATAAAATAAAGTACCTGGGAATAAACCTAACCAAGGAAGTAAAGGATCTCTACAATGAAAACTTTAAAACACTCAAGTGAGAAATTGTAGAAGACACTAGGAAATGGATAATCATCCCTTGTTCCCAGATTGGGAGAATCAATGCTGTGAAAATAGCAATATTACCAAAAGCAATCTACACATTTAATGCAATCCCCATCAAAATTCCAAAGGCATTCTTCACGGAAATAGAAAAGACAATCCAAAAATTCATTTGGAATCACAAAAAACCTTGAATAACTAAGATAATACTGAGCAACAAAAATAAGGCTGGTGGTATCACCATACCTGATTTTAACCTATACTACAGAGCCATACTAACAAAAACGACATGGTACCTGCACAAAAGCAGACATGTAGATCAATGGAACAGAAGAGAGGACCCAGATCTAAGTCTGGATAGTTATAGCCACCTGATATTCAATAAAAATGCCAAAAATGCTCATTGGAGAAAAGACAAAGGGAAAACTGGATATGTGTCAGTAGAAGAATGAAAATAGATTCTTCTCTCTCTACATGCACAAGAATTAAGTCCAAATGGATTAAATATCTTAACATCAGACCTGAAACTTTGAACCTGCTAGACGAAAAAGTAGGGGAAACCCTTCAACATATTGGCCTTGGCAAAGACTTTCTGAATATAACCCCAATTGCTCAGGCAGTAAAACAACAATTAAGTGCTGGGACCTTGTGAAAATACAAAGATTTTTTTACGGCAAAGGACACTGTGAATAAAGCAAAGAGGCAACCTACAGAATGGGAAAAAATCTTTGCTAGCTACATATCTGATAGAGCATTAATATCTAGGATATACAAAGAACTCAAAAATTAAATAATAAGAAATCAAACATGCCAATTAAAAAATGGGCTATGTAACTAAATAGAGAGTTCTCAAAATAAGAAATATGGATGGCACATAAGCATCTAAAACAATGTTCTACATCCCTAGTCATCAGGGAAATGCGGATTAAAACTATGTCGAGATTCCATCTCACTCCTGTCATATTGGCTACAATCATGAAAACAAATGACCATAAATGCTGGTGAGGATGTGGAAAATGAGGAACCCTTCTACACTGTTGGTGGGAATGCAATCTTGTCCAGCCATTGTGGAAATCAGTGTGGAGGCTCCTAAGACAACTAAAAACAGATCTACCATATGACCCAGCTATAGCACTCCTAGGCATATATCCTAAGGACTCATCCCATTTCCTTAGAAGTACATGCTCAACCATGTTTATTGCTGCTCAATTCACAATAGCTGGGAAATGAAAACAGCCTAGATGTCCCTCAACTGATGAGTGGATAATGAAGATATGGCACATTTATACAATGGAGTTCTACTCAGCAGTAAAGAAAAATGAATTTATGAAATTTGCAGGAAAATGGATGGACCTGGAAAGAATTATACTAAGTGAGGTAACCCAGGCCCAGAATGCCAAATGTCACATTTTCTCTCTCATATGTGGATCCTAGCTACAGATGATTGGACTTCCGTGTGAGTAGGAAGACAACTCAGTAGCAAAGGCTAGTAAACTAGATAAGAAATATAAAGGGAAGAGAAAGGAAGGGAGAGGGTCCTTAATAGGATGTTATTGTATATACGTAAGTAGAAGAATAGATTAATGGGGGGTGAAAAGGCCCAAAGTGAGGTCAGGGGAAGAGATTGAGTAAAGGAAAGATGGAGGGAGGGCTAATCAAAATCTAAGAGGACATAAATAAATCATATGGGTAAGGATGGGGGGGGGGGAGGCAAAAAAACTGGACCCAGTTGGAAATGGTGCCATAAAATCCTACATCCTAAAATACATACTAAAGAGTTGAACCTTCCTCAGGTGCTAAGAGAGAATACCTGATTCACAGGGGCCTGTAGAGGGTATGATATAGACTATCCTCAATCTTCTCCTCTCTCTCTCTCTTTCTCTCTTCTCTCTTTGTCTTTTATATTACCTATGTTTTTCTTCCTTCTTCTCCCTTGGCACTGAAATGTAACTCCCAGTACCTGGCTAATATCCACGATTATCTGTTGATCAGAGAGAACTGCAAGGTTTCCCAAAATAAGACAGAATTCTGTCAGAGAACTTGATTACCCACCAAAGGTTAAAAGTAAGACCCTACTGAAGATGACACCATGTGCTGTCGGTTTGGCACATGGAGCAACCTGGCTGGAAACTGGAAGATAGTCATTCCCCACACAGCTTGTCTAGTGTCAGAAGGTGTTACATGAGTGACTGAGGGAAAATGACTAACATCTGTCTCAGCACCTTGTGGTCTAATCTACTCAATAGCATTCAACTTGATGTGATGCTCACACAAGTGCAATAGTGGCACACGGCCATGGTGGGTTACCAACTTCTCTTGATTTGGCTAACAGATCCACTCAGTGGAACAGAACATATACCTGGAATGGGGAAACAAGTCATAACCATATCCAAAAATGAACCTGCTCTCCAACACCAAGCTCCTACCAATAGTGGGCTACAAGAGGTCCTACACCTATTAAATTCTCTCTAACATAAGAATGGGTATCCATGTATCTTGCACTGACCTCACTCTCACTTGGAGAATTTGCTTCTCTTTTTCAGATGGACACATAACCTGAGGAGAGAATCAGCCTATTGTACCCTGGGCACCACTTGAAGCCATAGAATTAGTGGGGTAATGAGCAAGAGATGCTTTCTCAGTGAACTGGGAGCAGCACAAGGGTGAAGAGACAGACACAGAGAACACTCAGCTCCTATCAAATCATATATCCAGAGACACAGAGACTCCCAGGACCTCCAGTCACTGAAATAGGCCTAAAATGAACCCAACATGGCTCAGGAAAATTCATGGAAGAGGGCGTGGAAAGATTGTTAGAGCCATAAGTTCGGTATTTATGCACAGAGAGATTCTCTCTCCCTCATAACTGAAGACAACCCCCACAATGCAACACCCACAATCCAAGGAGGGAGGATGAGAGGGAGAAGGCTAATGATGGTACCACCATGGCTGTATACACACTATATAACTAACTAATAAAAAAATAAAAGAAAATGGGACAGAGTCACTGATTTCTTTCTCTGTATATTTGTCCCTTACATATAGAAAAGCTACTGATTTTTGTGCATCGATTTTATATCCTGCCACTTTGCTGAAGGAAGTTATCACCTATAGAAATTTCAAGATGAAGACTTTTGGGTCAGTTATATATAGGATCATGTCATATGCAAATAGGGCTAACTTGACTTCTTCCTTTCCAATTTGAATCAATTTGATTTCTTTCTCCTGTTTCATTGCTTGGGCTAGTACTTCTAGTACTATATTGAAGAGCAGTGGTGCGAGTGGGCACCCCTGTCTTGTTCCAGGTCTCAGTTGGAACTCCGTGAGTTTTTACCCATTAAGTATATTTGGGCTTTAGGATTTTTACATATGGCTTTTATTGTGTTGATATATAAGCCCTCCATGTCTATTCTTTCCAGTGCCTTTAGGTTACAGTTAGGTTATTGATTTGGGGTCTCTCTGTCTTTGTAATGAGGGCATTTAGGGCTATGAATTTCCCGTTTATGACTGCCTTCATTGTGTCCCATAAATTTTTGTAGGTTGTGTTCTCATCATCATTCAATTCTATGAATATTACAATTTTTTAAAATTTCTTCCATGACCCATTCATTTTTAAAAGTGTGTTGTTTAGTCTCCAGGATCTGGTGGAGTTATTGATGTGTCTTTTGTTGTTAATTTCTACCTTTAATGCATTGTGATCTGACATGATGCAGTAAGTTACTTCAATTTTCCTGACTTTATGAAGACATGCTTTATAGCCCAATATATGGTCAACTTTTGGAGAAAGTTCAATGGGCTGCTGAGAAGAAATTGTATCCTGTAGAGTTGAGATAGCAAATTCTGTGGATGGGGGGCTAATCAAAATCTAAGAGGATATAAATAAGTCATATACAAACCTACATTTTTGGACAATGGAACATTCAGAAACCATAGATTGCTACTAGGAAATTTTCAGCATCAGGGATGGTGGTAAGGTCATGTTCTCATTGCTGGTAGAAATCACCCAACCAAAAGCAGCTTGTGGGAAAAACAGGTTTATTGTGTCTTATAGGCTCAAGAGGAAGCTCCACGATGGCAGGGGAAAATGATGGCATGAGCAGAGGTTGGACATCACCCCCGGCCAACATAAGGTGGACCATAGCAACAGCAGAGTGTGTCAAATACTGGCATGGGGAAACTGGCTATAACACCCATAAGCCCTCACCCAGTAATACAATCCCTCCAGGAGGCATTAATCCCCAACTCTCCATCAGCTGGGAATCTAGTATTCAGAACACCTAGGTTTATGGGGGACACTTTACTTAAACCACCACATTCTACCCCTAGCCCCCATAAACTGGTATGCATGATGTAAAATGCCGCGGACTGACTCTCGGGGAGATCAGGACCGAGGGAGAACAAGGGCGAAGGCTCAAGGAGGACTCAGGATTCGGCGAGGAAATGACAGACAGACACACTCTAAGTTGAATATGCTGCTGCAATTTACTGAAGGTTTCATGAAGGTTTTATACAGATTGAACAAGGAAACTTAGCATATTAACAAGTGATCTCAGACTTTATTATTTTAAAACAATCTTAATTACTTTCCATTCTAACTATACATTCAGAGCTATCAAGGAGGAAATACCCATTTCTCAAGCATGTCTCGCACCATTGACCACAATAAGTGTTTTCAGACATTCAGAGCTATCAAGGGTTATGAGGTAGGAAATATACTGCTAGTTCTAAGAATTACGTCTCACACCATGGTTCGCGGCGCACGCCACTGCTCACAGTGTTCCTAGGAACTTGACACAGCTGTATGCATTTCCATTTCTTAACTCTTTAGTTACTGAGTAAGAGATATTTCTTCACTAAGTAGTTTGTTTTTCTTCTTAGTTAGGGGCTTAATGATTCTTCCCCACTGAATAATTTGTTTATTAATTCCTCAAGAGGGCTGGAAATATTTCCAGCCATGATTCCACCAGTACTGTAAAGCAGGCCTGATTTCTTTAAAATACTGTTGTTTCTCCTCTCTGCTATTTTACACCCACTATATCTGTTCCCTCTTAGCCTCTCTATTTTAACCTTCAAAGGACTAGCCTCATTTTCATAAATGAATAACTGCTTCCATTCTACTGCATCCAGGAATTGCCCTAAAGATAGATTTTTATCTCTACTTATATTGTGTACTTCTTCAACGGCCCGAATCAACGGTGGAGCTGCCCCAATAGTCAGATTGTTCTCAGTGTTCCCATCAGTCACAGAAATAGGCTTATGATTAGTTTGTGGGGTTTCTTGTGAAAGGGCTATAAGGAAGAAAAACAAGAATATAAGACAAACACATGTCCAAAGACGCAAGCAACTGGGCCTTCGAGGCTTATCTATGACAGGCGGAACCATCACAGTTGCCGACTGCCAAGGGGTCACCGGGGGCATCCCTCCGTGGAGTACTGGCCCTCTGTCCTCGGCACCCATCCTATGAAACATCATTTCTTCTGTTACACAGGCGAGTTTGCCGTGGCTATGGCAGTAAAATACAATGCATTCATCTAACTTTAAAAGTCCCCATAGTTTTTATCAATTTTAATGATTTTCATACATCTCCATAGACCAAGATCTTTTTAAAATTAATTTATTTACTTATTGACAACGTCCATGATTGTAAACAATATCCCATGGTAATTCCCTCCCTCCCCCTACTTTCCCTTTGAAATTCCACTCTCCATCATATCCCCTCCCCCTCTTAGCCTCTCTTTTATTTTGATGTCTTCATCTTTTTCTCCTATTATGATGGTCTTCTGTAGGTAGTGACAGGCACTATGAGGTCATGGATATCCAGGCCATTTTGTGTCTGGAGGAGCATGTTGTAAGGAGTCCTACCCTTCCTTTGGCTCTTATATTCTTTCCTTCACCTCTTCCACAATGGACCCTGAGCCTTGGAATGTGTGATAGAGTTATTGCAATGCTGAGCACTCTGCTGTCACTTCTTCTCAGCACTGTGATGCCTTCCAAGTAATCCCAAGGTCACTGCCATCCGAAAAGAGAAGCTTCTCTAACCAAAAGTGAGAGTAGCATTAATATATGGGTATGAACATTAAGAGAAGTGCTTACTGGGCAGTTTGGTGAGCATAGTATGTACACATAGCCAGACAGCAGCAGACATTACACCCCTTGGGCTCATGACTACCTCTATTGTAGGTTTTCAGTATCAGAGATATATTCCCTCCCATGGAGTAGGCCTCCAGTCAAATTAGAGGGTGCTTGGTCTCCCCTATAACAGAGATGCTATTGCACCCATTGGCTCATTTGGCCTGGCTGGCCAAATCTAAGGCTTGCAGTGTCCACTGTTGAGTATCTTCACTGGCGATTTCTCTCTCTCCCATTGAACTGCATGCAGAATGTTTTTTTTTTTTTTTTTTTCCTAGCTTTCTGTCAGCTAGTCTACATGGAGGAGGTTTTTGGCTCAGCTTCAGCAGGGTTTCTCAGTGACCTTGCAGCCCAAGTTTGTGGAGTCTTTAGCAATAGGGTATTACCATCTATTCCTGGTGGGAAACCTCAGCAATGGCCTATAATGTTTTGGGGGTATCAGGGTCCTCTCTGGCCAACAACTCACTGGAAGGCACTGAAATTTTTCTAGTAACAATATATGGCTCCTGTGTGTTTCTTTTAAGTATGGCATCAGTGGGGAGAGAGTCAAAATTAACTTCAGAATAAACTATAGCTCATTTCCTTTTTCTCTTTCTTTTTTTAATGGGGAAGAGGCAACAGGACCACTTCTTTTTTTGGGGGGGGAGGTTGTCCTGCACCTCACTGTCAGGAAATAGCTCACATTAGGTCCCACCTAAGTTTTGGAGATGTTCTCATGGCTGTTGCCATTATGGGCAGATCATGTGATTGTTACTAGAATGGGAGTTGGGGGTTGTTCCAGAGGTTTAAGAGAATGGAGGAAATAAGCCTGTTTTGATGCTAACAAGGGAATCCAACTTTAAAATCTGTAAGCTTATCTTCTTTAGATCATCTGATAAAGCCCATAGTAACCATGAGGCAGGAGGGTATAGTTTAGCTTGGCCTCTAAAGAGTGAATTAGCACTGCTATGTAATGGGGTGTTAGAGGTTCAGGAAAGTCCTTGAACCTTGAACTCTAGGTCCGTGTATACTTTAATCAAAGAGTTGAATAGAATAAGACTGTGAAGGATAATTATTACCTGGTTATATTTATTGACGGAAGTACAGTTAATGAAGTACAGAACCAAGGAAAGACACCCACAGGTGGCCTAAGAGCCCATGCAGAGGGCCTGGGAAAACCATGGGAATGGTAGGGAAAAAAAGTGCAAAGAGCTCCTTCTATGTGGGAAGCTGGAGGGAGTAAAGAGCCCATGTGAGGAGTAAGTGCTGGGGGAGGGTCTCCCCTTGGTTTATCCAGGATGGGCCTTGGCAGAGCACAGAGGAAAATCACCAGCAGCTGGAGGTTCCCAAGTGGTCAGACAGCACAGAGACATTGTTCTTATGGTGGTGGCCCTACCTTCCAGCTCAGCTCACCCAAGGGATAGCTGATTGGTTTGGGCTAGGGGCTGTCTCAGGAAGAGGCTAGCCATGATGCCATGTTCTTGGGGCTACACTTTGACCAACCATAATGTTAGGCTAGATTTAAATTTGGAAAAAACAGGTCAAGGGAATTAGGCAAGAGAAAGAAGTCAGTCAGATTATAGACTTTCCTGCTTTCAGGGGCCCAACACCTTAACTGCCTAAAAGAGGTATATGACTCCCTCTCAACTACAGTATGTTTAGCAGCCTGCTATGGCAACTCTAAGCTATGGTTAGTATTCTAGGGGAGTAACCAGAAGAAAGTTTCAGAGTGATAATTTTCCCCCTTTGTCTAGGATACCTGCTGCCAGCTTTGGTGTGGGAAGAGTTATTGGCAGCTTAAATGGGCAGGTAGGTACAGCAGCAGAAAAAGTAAAGTTGTAGTAAGAGAAGGAGCAAGTGGTGCCACTATGCTGCAGCTGCACTGGAGCCCTGAGTAACAATTTGTGGAGATCCCATTGTATAGGCTAGGGTGGCAGGAGAAGGTAGATCAAAATCATCAGGGGTGATTCTGGGACCTTTCCCTATATTGAGAGGAGAGCCATTCTCCACAAATTCCAGGTAATCAGTTTTATAGCTGCTGGGTCTAAACACTAATGGAGCCAAGATCACTGTTTATATATGGATAACAAAGGTTTAATTGCATCCCTGCCTTGAGATGCCCCTTAACTTGTTTTGTATTGTCTTGCTAAGTCTCAGAGATGGGATTTTACATAGTTATATATAAGAAAAGTGAAATGAAGTTGAAGAAAGCTTAGCAGAAGAAAATAAAGGAGAAAGGTATATCCCTGGGATGATTTCTAACACTGACTCTCCAGAGCTGTTTTGAGATATCCTCACCCACCCTTATCCATAACTGGTATGAATATTCCTTATCAGGATAAATGTCAGAAAGGTCCTATTCCAGGCCTAGAGGTCAGTCTTTCACAAATGTTTGTCAGATGAAGTGTCATCTCCTCACATGGGGCATCACTTGTCTTACTTCAGTCAGAGTGGCATGAGAGATAAATGAGTTACACTGTACATGTATGCATAGTGTCAACTAGATACCCAGGAGGATACATCCTTTGGGGTTAGTGATTGTATGGCTGTGGTCCCATGCTAAATTATACCTGGAATTTTATTAAGGATAGACAAAGAACAGGTTTAGAAATAGAAGGACAATAAGATCAGTCTCTAAAGCTAGTAAGGGTATATAATGCTGTTTGACCAGGTCACTGTGGTTAGTAAGCATCCTATATTTTTTCCTACAAGGTAATCTCAGACTCCCTGGATCTAGCAGATTTCATGGTGGTGTTCTAGCATAATGCACTATGTTCAGCCCCTGTTTCCCTGTCTAGTTTCTGTTGTTGCATAGGTAGTCCTCATGGCTACTCAGGAGTCTCCTACAAACTATGAAGAACTTCTTCAGCATTCTTCTTTCAGGCTCCTGCCTCTTGAAAGAGTCAGTACTACTCTGATGGACCCAATGCAGAGCAGCTGGCCTGAACTTAGTGATCTCTCAATTGCAGTTGAATTGGGCTATAGTTTTGAGGCAAAACTTTCATATTTCTGTGAAAAAAAAACATTATATATTTTATAACCTTTGACTGTTTTCCCCACCAAACATCCATTACCTTTAAATTCAACTGTGCTTATGTTCTCAGGACACAGAAAGAACACAGCCAGAATATCACACAAATAGCCTCTAGCCAGTTCTGACAGTTTTCCTTCTCCTTTGATAGCAATATACATTTCTCTCTTCCCCTCACTAATAAATAAATAAATATGTATATAAAAAACACATGAAGCTATGGGAACATATTCAAACCACCACAGAATGTGAGAGTTAACTTTAGTAATTTTTGAGGTATTTTAAAATTTTTAGTAGCTTTAAAAAAAAGTCCATACACATGTATACATACACACACACACAAACACACACACACACATGATATGTTCCATAATATTTTGTTTGTGTATGAATATTGCTCAGCTACCCCATCTATTCTTGTGATCTCTTTACTTTACCATATATGGCCCCCTTCTTTCTAAATTCTTTTCCACATTCCCCTCTTATTATTTCCTCATCTTATTCCCCATAACTACAACCTTTCTTCATCTCAACAATTTCTAAAATCTGTGGAACATAACATTATCCTAAATTTTCTCTCCCAGATACTTTTGTCACTTCTATCTTTCTCATAGTTAGCACTAGTTCTCATTCTAGTACATTGTATATCCCTCAGGATTGAAGTAAAACAAAATCCTAGCATATCCCATACCAACTTTGCTCATTTATCCATCAACAGTTAGTGAAGTCAAAGGAAAACTGTTAATGCACTACAATAAAATTTTCATAGAAGGTCTAGCCACCAGTTATGGTCCCCCTACTGTTAGTACTCTACTCTGGGAATAATGTAGATGGCATAACCATCACCTTGAGCTCCTAGACTGAATGTATAATTTCTGAAATTCACTCATAATAGTTCAGTTGTTCACACAGCCAGAAGATCCAAACAATGAAATAACTTCAGATGCAAAAATACTGATGAAGCAATAAGAGATACAAAACAAAAAAATAAATAAAATAAAGATGTTTGGTGTGGTGACATATGATTTTTCAAAATTAATTTTGTACTCAGTGTATACAGTCAGGTTGGTACCATCATTAGACTCCTCCCTGTCCTCGCACCTCCACAGGGACCCTCCTCATTGGGGAATATGGGTAGTGCATTGTGGGGTTAGCCATCAGTTATGGGTAGGAGGCAATGTCTCTGTGTATCATGACCCAAGGTGTGGCTCTAACATTCTTTCCACCAATTTTCCAAAAATTCCCTGAGCCATGTTGGGTTCATTTGAAGTCTGCTTCAGTGATGAGGTCTTGGGAACCTTTGTGTCTCAGGATATCTGGTTTGATAGGAGTTGATTGTTCTCTGTGTCTATCTCCTTCACCCTTGTGCTGGTACCAGGCTCACCAAGAAGGCTGCACTCTTGCTTATTTCCCCAATTATTCTTAGATTCAGCTGGGGCCCTTTTGAGGTGTGATGGGCTGGTTCTCTCCTTAGGATCTGCATCTATCTGAAAAGGAGAAGCAAATTCTCCAACAAAGAGCAAAGTTAGCACCAGATAAGTGGGATAACCATTGTTTTTGTAGAGAAACTTTAATAGGGGTAGGTCCTCCTGTAGCCCATGATTGGTGGGAGCTTGATAATGGAGAGTAGGATCATTTTTGGATATGATTCTGACTTGTTTCCCAGCTCCAGCTATGGGTTCCATTCCATTGAATAGATCAATTAGCCAAATCAAGAGCAGATGGTTTCCTGCCATGGCTGTGCACCACTATTGCACTTGGGTGAGCATCACATCAGGTTGTTTGCTGCTGAGTAGTTTAGACCACAAGATTCTTGGGCAGATATTGGTCATTTTCCGCCAGTCACTCATGTAGCACTTTATGGCACTAGATGAGCTAATTGTCTGAGGACTGACTCTCTTGGAGCTTCCAGCCATGTCAGTCCATGTTACATGCTAATAGCATACGGTGTGTTAGACAGTAGGGTCTTACCACTAACCTTTGATGGGTTATCAAGTACTCTGACAGAAATCTATCTTATTTTGGGAAACCTTGTGGGTCTCTCTGATCAAGAGCTCATTGTGGATGATAGCCACATGCTGGTACTGGGAGTTACAGGTCAGTCTTCACTGTACCCTCTCCAGGGCCTTGTGATTCAGGTGTTCCCTCTAAAGGCCTGGTGAAGGTTCAACCATTTAGTCTGTCTTTTAGGATGTAGAATTTTATGGTACCCTTGCCATTTGGGTCCAGTTTTGTGTCCCCCGCACCCGCCTTCATCCTCCCCTTCCTCCCCACCCTATTGTGTGGTCCTCAAGATGCTTGTTATTTATGTTGGCATCTCAGGTATATCCAGGTTAGGAGCTGTAGATGAGTCAGAATATGCGGCGATTATCTTTCTGTGATTGGGTGATTTCATTGAGAATGATCTGTTCCAGGTTCAACCATGTTTCTCAAATTTCACTGTGTCATTTTCCCTTACTGCAGTGTAGAGTTCCATTGTGTAGATATACTACATCTTAGTTATCCATTCCTCTAATGATGGGAATCTGGGTTGATTCCAGCTCTTAGGTATTATGAATTGAGCAGTTATAAACATGGTTGAGCAAATCTCTCTGAACTGAAGTGTGGAGGTTTTAGGATACATGCCCAGTAAGGGAATAACTGGGTCTGTTGGTAACTCTATAGTCAACTTTTTTGGGAGTGTCCATATTGCTTTCCAAAGTGGTTGTACCATCTTATATTCCCACCAACAGTGGTTGAGGGTTCCTATTTCTCCACATCCTTACCAGCATTTATTTTCATTTGATTTTTAATGTTTTCTATCCTTACTAGGGTAAGGTGGAATCTCATAGTTTTAATTTGCATTTCCCTGAAGATTAGGGATGATGAACATTTTCTTAAGTGTGTTTGCCATTTGTATTTCTTCCTCTGAGAAGTGCCTGTTCTTTGCCCCATTTTGTGAGTGGATTGTTTGACTTTTTATTGTTTAGGTTTTTTTAATTCTTTGTAGAGTCTAGAAATTAGGCCTCTGTCAGTTGGATATTCAGCAAATATTTTCTCCCATTCTTGGGGTAATCTATTGGCTCTGCTTATTGTATGTTTGCCTATGAGGAACTTTTCAGCTTCATGTGATCCCACTGGGTGAGTTATTGCTTAAGATCCTGTGCTACTAGGGTTTTGTTTAAGAAGTCTTTTCCCATTCCTATATCATGGAAAGTTCCTCCTATTTTTTTTTCTTCCAGTAGTAACTGAGTTTCTGGTCTTATGTTGAGGTGTTTGATTCATTTGGACTTGTTATGTATGGTGAGATGTGTGGATCAAGTTTCATTTCCTGCATATGTTTATCCAGTTTGTCTAGCATCGTTTGTGGAACATGCTGTCTTTTTTTCCAGCCTATATTGTTAGGGCCTTTGTCAAATATCAAGTAGCTGTAGTTACTTGACCAAAAATCCAGTCCTCGATTCTGTTCAATTGGACTATACTCCTGTTTTTATGCCATTACTATGCTTTTTTTTTTTTTTAACTACTATGGCTTTGTAATATAGCTTTAGATCAGGTGTGGTGATGCTTCCAGAAGTGTTTCTTTTGCTGAGCATATGCTTAGATATCCGATGCCTTCTGCCATTCCATATGAATTTTGAGATCATTTTTTCTATCTCTGTGAAGAGCTATGTTGGGATTTTGATTGGTCTTGCATTAAATCTGTATATTGCCTTTGCTAAGATTGCCATTTTCACAATGTTAATTCTGCCTACCTAGGAGCATGAGAAGTCTTTCCATTTTCTCAAGTCCTCCTCAATTTTCTTTTTTTGGTTGTTTTATGTTTTTATTGTATACATCTTTCAACTCCTTGGTTAATGTTATTCCAAGGTATTTTATTTATTTATTCATTCCTGCTATTGAAAATGGGACAATGCCACTTATTTATTTCTCCATATCTTTGTCATTTTCATACAGAAAGGCTACTGATTTTGTGCACTGATTTTGTATCCTGCTACTTTGTTGAAGGAGTTAATCACCTTTAAAAGTTTTGAGATGGAGGCTTTAAGATTTTTTATGTATAGAATCATGTTGTCTGTGAATAGAGTTAACTTACCTTCTTCCTTTCCAATTTGTATCCCTTTTATTTCTTTCTCCTACCTTGTTGCTTGATCTAGGACTTCCAGTACTAAGTTGAAGTGCTGAGGTGAGAGTGGACACCCCTGTCTTGTTCCTGATCATAATAGGAATTCCTTCAGTCTCTCTCCATTAAGTATTATTTGGGCTTTAGGAGATTTATATAGAGCCTTTATTATGTTGACTTATAAACCACTCATGTCAATTCTCTCCAATGTTTTGATCATGAAGTGATGTTGTGTTTTGTCAAAGGCCTTTTCTGCATCTATTGAATCGAAATGATCATGTGGTTTTTGTGTTTAAGCTTATTTATGATGTGTATTACATTGACAGATTTCCATATGTTGAACCACCCCTGCTTTCCTGGGATGAAGCCTCCTTGGTCAAGGTCGATAATGCTTTGGGTGTGGTGTTGGATTCTGTTTTGGAGGATTTTGTTCAGCATCTTTGCATCTCAGTTCATCAGGGAAATAGGCCTGTAGTTTTCTTTTCTTGTGGCATCTCTGCCTGGTTTTGGTATTAGGGTGATACTAGCTTCATAGAAGGAGTTGGGGAGCTTTCCCTGTTCTCTGATTGTATGGCACAGTTTGAGGATGATTGGTGTGAATTCTTCCATGAAGGTTTGATAGAATTCAGCTGAGAAGCCATCTGGTCCTGGACTCTTCTTTTTGGGGACGTTTATGTTTACCTTTTCAATCTCGATGGGTGTGGTAGGTTTGTTTAAGAGATTAATGTGCTCTGAGTTTTGCTTTGGTAGGTGGTATGTGTCCAGTAATTCATCCGTTTCCTCCATATTATCCAGTTTTGTGGAGTAGAGGCTTTTGAAATAAGTTCTTGTGATTCTCCCAAAATATCTGTTGTGATTTCTTTTTTTTTTCGTTTATAATTTTGTTAATTTGAAGTATCTCTCTCTCTCTCTCTCTCTCTCTATTTTTTTTTTTTTTTTTGCTTGATCAAATTGGCCAGGGCTTTATCAATCTTATTTATTTTTTTCAAAGAACGAGCTGTTTCTTTCATTAATTTTCTTAGTTATTTTCTTAGTTTCCAACTCATTAATTTCTGACATATGCTTTTAATACCTTCACTCAGGAGGGCAGAGGAGGATTGCTATGAGTTTAAGGCCAGCTTGAAACTACATAGTGAAATCCAGGTCAGCTTGGTCTAGAGCAAGATGCTACCTCAAGAAATAAAACAAAACAAAAAAGATAATACAACTCCTTCAAACATTATGAATTATACAGTGATGGATTCTATTGAGGATGCATTTGATTATATGATAGACAAATAATTTAATAGAATGATTATAAGTATGTTCAGAGAATCAATAAAGGAATCAATGGGTTCAGGAAGAAAAAAACAAAACTTCGAATGGAATCCCAAGGAAGCACAGAAAATCAGCTAATTGAATAAGGAGTTCAAGAAAAGATACAAATAGAAGTAGATCTACTAAATAAAAAACAGTCAGAAATACTGGGAAGAAAAACTCAGTGAGTCAAATAAAATTTTCATTAAAGCCTCATTAATAGATTGGATCAAAGAGAAGAAGAGTCTCAGCTCAAAGAAAAAATAAGTGATGTGCAACATTCCAATGAGGAGAAAATAAATTGAAAGTATGAGTGAGATCCAGTTATTTATTAAAAGGTCAAATCTGAGAATTTAGGGCATATAAATGATGATGAATTTTGGACAAAATGAATAGTAAATATTTTCAACAAAATTGTGAAGGAAGTTTCCAAAAATTAGGTGAAGAAAAGCCAATACACTCAGCCTTTAATGCAAAACTGTCAGTCTGGGTTTGATTACCCAGTACCCATGTAAAGTAAGATGCACAAAGTAGCACATACATCTAGAGTTCATGTGCAGTGGCAAGAGATCCTTACATGCACATTCTCTCTCTGTCAAAAGTAATAATAATTAAGCAATTAAAAAAATAAAGGCCAACCCCAGTCGCCCATGTAGCACCTTCTGGCACTAGACGCGCTGACTGTCTGGGGACTGACTCTCTTCCAACTTCCAGCCATGCCATTCTAATTTGCATGTCAATCACATAAGGTGTCTTCAGCAGTAGGACAAATGCAGGAGGAATATGCACTAAACAGACAAGATCAGAAAAGAACTTCCATTCATCAGATTATTATTAAACTACTAATTATACAAACCAAATAAAATATATTGAAGGGAGAAAAAGAGAAGAACAAGGTAATTTATGAAGCAATTTCCCATAAGAATGACAATAGATTTCTCAACAAAACTTTAAATGCCAGAAAATCTGGCAATAATATATTTCAAATTCTGAAAGACAACAGCTGCCAATCAAGACTATTATATTCAGCAAAGACATCTGTCATAAATGAAAGAGACAAAGAGGCTAAAGTAATTCATGACCACTAAGCCAGCTCTACAGAAAATATTTGAAGGAATCCTTCAGAGTGAAGAGTAGGATACACACAGATATTACGCCACAGTAAAGACCAAACCATTCTTGAATAATACTTAATAATACTTAATGCTAAGAACTATAAAATCAATAAGAATGACAGGAATTAATGGACACCTTTCAACAAAAACACTGAATATAAATGGTCTCAATTCTATGATCAAAGGGCAAAGACTAACAGAATGGATTAAGAGGCAGAACCTTACCTTTCCACAAAATACAGATACTGTCTAAGGGTGGAAGGATGGAAAATATCATTTCAAGCAAATGGGCCTAGGAACAAGCAGGTACTGCTCTTTTTAACATCTAACAGGATAGAGTTCAAACCATCATTAGAGAAGATACAGAAGATCAAGGAAACAATTCAACAACATATATGCACCAAGCATGGGTATATCTCATTTCAGTAAACAAATACTACTTGATATAAAGTTACAAAATAATCCAAGCACAATAGTAGGGGGTGACTTCAATAGCCTACTCTCACCAACTGACATGTCATTGCAGTAAAAATAGGAAAGTATGTGGATTAAATGGCATCATTATAAATGGAAATAAACATCTACAAAACATTCAATCCAAGAGCTGAAGAATATATATTCTTTTAAAAAGCACATGGAACATTCTCTAAACTAGAATATGTATTAGGATATCAAGCACATCTTAACAAATATTAAAAAATTAATATAATTTCTTGTACTCTATCTAATCACAATGGAATAAAACTACAAATCACTGTCAAGAATATACACAAAAATTCATAATGCAATAGAGGGTAATAAAGCAAAGGACTTAATGATTCTAGAAAACAAAAGCAAAAAATACAGGAAAAGTGAAGTTTGACTTTCTTGATGCTATAGCCATAATGACATTTCTGTGTTAGGCACCCCTCCTAATACTTCATGGCATTAAAAGCTTACTTTTCTGTTAAGAAGTGATTTTCTGTAAACTTAAATGTTTTTAGCTCTTAAGAACTGGCTTACAGATGAGAATTCTGAGCTAACTTAATATCTTCCTCAAGCTTATGCAGATTGTGAAATTGAGGACCATTTATTATTTATAGATCCCCAGGAAGAAAGAGAAGCATTTTACCTTCAGGTAATACTAGTTCAACACATGGTGCTTCAGAGCTCAGTAACAGTAAGCTTGGGCTTTAGAATCAACCACTGGGTCAAATTGGTCCATATGTGGTGTGTTAATGTTATACATCAACTAGTTAGGACCATGGTATGCACAAACTATGCATCTGGTCACAAACTATTTTTGACAATGCCTGTGTTGTAGTCAGCTTCATGTTGCTGGGATGAACATTCAAACCAGGCACAGTTTAGAGGAGGAAGGGATTATTTCAAATTTATAGATCCAGAGGAAGTTCCATCAGTGGCAGAAGAATCTGCTTCCATACATCCAAATAGAAAAACTACAGCAAGTAGGATACCAGCACCAGCATACACACCAAAATAGCAGCATCCAGCAGGGACCCAGTCAGAGCTCAGATTGTTCTCTTACATCTTTGGGCTAGAATTCAGATCCACCCTCAAACACACACCTTAGTGCCCCATGATCTTTCCCCAGTTACATTTTTTCCAGCCAAATGGCTGGAGGTCCAAGTTACAAGCTTAATAAAAACACCAGAGCTTATGGGGGTGGGGAACGTGCATTCAAACTATCAGTCTGTGAAGGTGTTTCTGGATGATATGAACATTTGAATTAGAAAACTGAGGAAAGCATATAGTGCTCCTACCATGGATTGGCCTTATTCTATCTGTTGAGGACTCAGAGAAAGATATGTTTTCTGCTTGAATATATGATCTGGTTCATTAGCTTTCTCCTGCCCTCAGGGTGGATCTTACTCTATCAGTACTGTCAGAGTACTTGATGACCCACCAAAGGTTAGTGAAAAGACCCTAATGCTGAAGACTCCTTTTGTGGTTGGCACATAAAATGGAATGGCATGGCTGGAAGTTGGAAGAGAGTCAGTTCCCAGACAGTCAGCGTGTCTAGTGCCAGAAGGTGCTACATGGGCAACTGGGGGAAAATAACCAGTATCTGTCCAAGCAACTCATGGTCTAACCTACTTAGCAGCAAATAACCTGTCGTGATGCCCACACAAGTGCAATAGTGGCACACAGCCATGGTAGGGAACCAATTGCTCTTGATTCAGCTAACTGATCCCCTCAGTGGTATGGAACCCATAGCTGGAGCTGGGAAACAAGTCAGAACCATAGCCAAACATAAGCCCTCTCTCCATTATCAAGCTACCATCAATTGTGGGTTACAACAGGGCTTACACCTATAAAATTCTCTATAAAAAAAAGTAAGGGCTATCTCATTTGTCTGGTGCTAACTTACTCTCCAATGTAGAATCTGCTTCTTTTTTTAGATAAACGTAGATGCTAAGGAGAGAGCCACCCCATCACACCTTGAAAGGGCCCCGGCTGAAACTAAGAACAATTGGTGAAACAAGCAAGGGTGCTGTTTTCTTGCTGAACAAGGTACCAGCACAAGGTGAAGGAGATCAACACAGAGAGAAATCAACTCCTACCAAATCAGAGAGTCAGAGACCCAGAGTCCCCCAACATCTCATCACTGAAGCAGACCAAAAATGAACCCAACATGGCTCAGGGAAATTTTTGAGGAAGAGGGGGTGGAAAGAATGTCAGAGCCACATGTTGGATCATGATACACAGAGACATTTATCCTACCCATAACTGTGGGCTAACTCCAGAATGTATGACCCATATACCTCAACAAGGAGGGGCCAAGGGGAGGGGGTATGTCACGGATGAGCCTAATAATGGTACCAAAGTGACTATATTCGTTGAGTACAACACTAATTAATAAAAAAATAAAGATAAAAAAATACAACATGAAAAACAAAAGAGCAAATTATCAGGTATTTGAATTCTCAATAGTATATTAAGTAGAAAAGAGGTTAGCACCAGGCACCATTTGTTTACAAAGCACCATTAAGGTTATTTTCATTTAAAAACTATGAAGAATATCTGTAATTTTTAAAAGATGATTATATGTAGTTATAGAATCAATTATTCCAAATATGTAGAGCAAGAAATAAAGAGAATACAGGGTTAGGACAATATTCAGTGAGTATAAAAAGGTAATTAAATACCAAATTTCCATGGCAGAAGTTAGAGAGGACAAAGTTTTACTTTATGCAAGTATGCTTGAAATATCTAATACTCTGAGCTTTGCAAAAGGCATAAAATAAGAAAGACAAATATTACATTATTGCTTTAAATTTACTAGTTTTCCTTTTCCGTTTCCCATTCTAGAAACGTCTATATACATTTTTCTGGTTAAAATAAATTATTATAAACTGAAAGCTAGCACTCTCTTTTATGTTAGCAACTTGCTTCTTTGGTATGCTATACACTCTGTTCCACGCTAATGAGGATTTATTGTGCTAATTATAATAAATTGTGCCTCTAATGCCTCATAGCATAAAAACCAAATTTACACATATTATTAATATTATTTCACAATATGCCAAGATGTAAGATGGGTTCAGGGGTGTTAGTAAAACATTTTCATGTAATAGAGAAATTGAGACAGAGATGTAAAATAATTTAATACATAAATAAAAATAATAACTAATAATAAAAAAAGAAAGAAGGAAAGAAAAGAAAAAGAAAGAAGGAAAGAAAAACCACCCTTCAGTGGAACTTGATTCTGCAATGTAATGTAAATACCAACATAATGTATCAATTTAGAGAAAAGATGGAAGAGCAAAACCTCTGTTTCTAGAAAGAAAACTCTCTCCTGATTGTAGGCTATTTGGGAACACATTGCTTCCTCCTCTGCTTGATCTGGACATGGAGAATGGGGGAAGTAAAGGTGGGCATTGACATTTCTTATCTGCTAGGTAGAAATCTCACAAAAAAGAAAGCTACTTTTCTATTTTGCAAATGAAATACAAAGGTGTAAGAGTTACAATGATACTGCCAGAGCTAATTAGAGAAGTTAGGAAGCCACTGGTGGCTATTCTGACAGGCCCAGACCTAAGAAGAGGTCACTCATGAGAGTCTGAGGGAAGTTACTCAGACTTCTCATCCTAGCAAGTTGGAGCTTTGTGTCACTCAGTTCTGGGACTCTGAATGTATTTGCAAGGGAATTCTATCAGTAGAATTAACAACAGTGCAGGAGAACTTATAGTTTGCTATACAAACTACATTAGCTCAAGATTATGGAGGGACAATGGAGCCATGGTATTGCTCATTTTTTACCTTACTCTAAATTATTTATCACATTCCTTAAAATTAGTAAGCAAAGAATAATTCTACCATTTACACATTATAGCATATTTATAGAATTTGTTCCTTCTGGACTTTCAGTCAAGATAGTGTCTACCTAACCATGCCTCACCTCCTGTGGAAGGCCTGGGGAACTTATTCAACAAAATTATTGAAGAAAACTTTCCCTCTCTCTCAAAAGAAAGTACCATCAAGTTACAAGAACTTAACAGAACTCCAAACAGACTGAACCAAGGGAAAAATTCTCCAGGACATATTGTCATTAAGACCCTAAACAATTATAACAAAGAGAAAGTCTTAAAAGCAGCTAGGGAGAAACAACACATTACATATAAAGGTAACACCATCAGAATTGCTTCAGATTTCACAATGGGAACCCTGAAAGCCAGAAGGGCCTGGAATGGAACACCACAAAATCTAAGAACTTATGGCTTCTAACCCAAACTACTTTATCCCTCAAAAGTATCCCTCATAATAGATGGTGAAAGCAAACCTTTGCATGATAAAACTCAGCTTTACAACTACATGAACACAAAGCCAAACCTGCAGAGAGTACTTCAGGGAATTCTTCACACAGAAGAATCAAATAACCAACCTCAAGTCCCTGCAAGAAGCAGATCACAATAACTAAACTCAGAGAAGGCACAAAAGAACTACAAAGTCCAAGAAAACATATAAACCACCACAATATGGCAGGGATTAAATCAAAACTCACAGTCATTAATGTTGCCAGAGCCAGCTGGCTGAAAAGGTTCAAGCCTGATGGGGGGTGAGGATTAAAGAATGACAGGAGAAAGAATGAAAGCAAGGACTCCAGTCCAGGACTGAAGCACCATTTGTTTCTCAGCAGTCCTTTTTAATATCTTCTTGCAGTTTGCCCATGCACAAAAATTCCATGACTTTCACAGAAGTTTCCATCAAAACAACTTCTTTCTGTTACAGAGTTATGCACCTCAACCACTTCTCAGTACAAAAGATTATTCCAAGGTTGAGAGAGAAACAAACCCTCTGTTCCCAGCAATACAAGCATAAATGTTCAAGGAATGGTCAGCTCTTGCCAGTAACACTGACTGTACATAATCTTGCTTTCTTGCAGGTGCAAAAGTCATGTTGCCAAACAGCCCAATGCTATGGATTCTAGGCCAGCCCAATGGCCCCTGACATACTGAAAATATTAATGGCCTTAATTCATCCATCAAGAGACATAAACTAAGAGGGCAGATCAGAAAATTAGACCCCTCAATCTGCTGTCTTCAAGAAACCCACCTCACCACTGAAGACAGACCCCTTCTCAGGGTGAAAGGGTAGAGAATGATATTCCAAGCAAACAGACATAAGAATACTATGCTATACTAGTGTCAGATAAAATAGACTTCAATCCAAGGTAATCCAAAAAGACAAAGAAGGCGACTTCTTACTTAACAAGGCAATGATCCAACAAGAGGATATTGTTAAGTCATTAATCTTTAGGTACCAAACACAGGTACACCACAATTCATAAAACAAAACCTACCTGACAACAAAACAGAAATAACCACAAACACCATCATAGTTGGGGACTTCAATGCACCAGTATCAGCAACAGATAGATCATTCAAACAGAAAATTAACAGGGAAGTAAGAGAGCTCAACAATACCATAGATCAATTAGACCTAACAGAAATCTACAAAACATTTTACTCAAATCCACAGATTACACATTCTTCTCAGCAGCTCCTCTAACATAGATCATATACTGGGTCATAAAGCCTGCCTCCATATAATTAGCAAGATAGACATATTTTTCTGAATGATATCAGATAATAATGCTGTATTGCTAGAAATTAACAACAAAAGATGCACCAGGAATCTCACCATCTCCTGGAAACAGAACAACACACTTTTAAACAATAAATGGGTAGTGGATGAAATAAAAAATGAAATTGCAAAATTTCTAGAATTTAATGACCATGAGAACACAACATACTGAAACTTATGGGACACAATGAAAATGGTCCTCAGGGGGAAATTCATAGCACTAAATGCCTTTGTAACAAAGCCAGAGAGACCTCAAATCAGTAATCTAACTATCCACCTAAAGGCACTGGAAAAACAAGAAGAATTCAACCCAAAAAGCAACAGACAGAAAGTAATAATACAGATCAGAGCAGAAATTAATGAATTGGACACTAAGAAAACAATCAAGAAAATTAATGAAACACAGAGCTAGTTCTTTGAAAAAATAAACAAGATTGATAAACCCCTGGACAATTTGATAAAGAGAAAAAAAGAGACTCTTCAAATTTAAAAAATTAGAAATGAAAAAGGAGAGATGACAACAGACATAAGTGAAACTGGGAGAATCATCAGGACTTATTTATAAAACCTCTACTCCACAAAACTGGGTAATATGGAGGCAATATATGAATTCCTGGACAAATACTACTTATCAAAGCTGAACTCACAGCATATTAATTTCCTAAGCAAACCTATCACACCCATCAAAATTGAAAAGGTAATCAAAAACCTCCCCAAAAAGAAGAGTCCAGGACCAGATGGCTTCTCAGATGAATTCTATCAAACCTTCATGAAAGGACTGAAACCATATTTTTTCAACTGTGCCACACAATTAGAGAACAGTGAAAGGTCCCCAACTTCTTCCATCACCCTAATACCAAAAGCAGGCAGAGATGCCACTAGAAAAGAAAACTATAGGCCTATTTCCCTGATGAACTTAGATACAAAGATCTTGAACAAAATCCTTGCAAACTGTATTCAACAACACATGAAAAGCATTATCCACCTTGATAAAGTAGGCTTCATTCCATATGTGGTTCAACATATGGAAATCTGTCAATGTAATGCACGACATGAATAAGCTTAAACAGGAAAACCACATGAGCATTTTGATAGATACACAAAAGGCCTATGACAAAATACAACATCACTTTATGATCAAATCATTGGAGTGAATTGGCATGGGTGGTTTATATCTCAACATAATAAAGGCTCTATATAAATCTCCTAAAGCCCAAGTAATAACTTTGTTGTTTACTAGGTAAGTAACCCCAATAAAATCATTCATTCACCAAAATTGTATTCTGGTGCAATCATACTTTGGTTTGTCATCTGTTCTATCTAGTGATGCTTGCTCACCTCTCCCAGAGGAAGATATTCATGCAACAATCACAAATCCTGTCTGACTCCTGGGTTTAATATCTATTGCTCAGGAAAAGAGGAAACACTATCCACAAACAGAGATCTGTATTCTTTGTTTCCAAAAGTAACTTGTCCTAAATTACAGATAGAATTAGGGCTATAATAAATTAGGTTGATGGATTAAGAAACTTTGATATCAGTCAATGAATAAAAATATGGTTTTGTCAGCTACTAGCTTGGGAAATTGATAAATTTTAACCTCTTTAACCTCACACATAAAATAATGATGAAAATATAGAGCTGATAGAGATGCTATATTCCCTGAGTATATGAAAGTTATATTAGTGTCTTAAGTTGGAACCAATGAATTCCAAGACTGACCTCCCTCCTGCACAAGAGTGACATGGCTGGAACCTGAACCCCTTAGTCTCCTCTCACAAAGAAGTTTAGTCCATACTAAGGAACATACCAAAAACTGAGAGCCTTCCTTCTTACATTGTATTCTTCCTCTGAACCACACAGGCTTTTCAAAATGGTGCTGCAACTTAGAAAACAGAGGTGTACAAATTCATATTGTACTGTCAAACCTGTGCTTTTGGTACATGTAGGATCCCAGGTAGAAGAATATAAAAATGTCTTGCTTCCCAGGACCAAGTTTGGAAAGGGAGAGCAAACTACTTAGTATTTCCAGTTTTACACTATGGGTTACCTAAAAGGGATGGCCTAAGTATGAAAATCAAGAGACACTTTGCATTTCCAAGTCAATATCTCAAACTCAAATGGAAATGGCCACACTGGAGTCTCAACTCCCAGAGTGTGTCTTGTCTCTTAAGTTCCCTGAAAAGGTTGGCAAGTTTATGGATTTCTCAGTGGAGACATAAGAACACTTAGGACCTTTATGCTCAACATTGTGGTAACCTCCTTGAAGGGATAAGCTTATCAGCAGGAGGATGTAGTAGGGCCAGGAAACTGAGACACTCCCTTGAAAAGGACAGGATGAGGGTTTCAGGATAAATATCATCCTGTAGTTATATTATATTTATGAACAATTAGGATAATACTGTTGTTCTTTCTATGTTTTGTTTGTATGCTATGATGGCTCCTTTGTTCTAATGACAAGAACTGTCTAGGCTTATAAGACAAAAGGTAAAGGGACAGGCACAAAGCCAGATTAGTGCAACATTCTGGTTCTCCCAATCCATCAGGGTTCCTCTTCAAGCAAAAGCTACTGCAGGATTCAAGCCTGTCCTTTTGGTAACCCAAACACCCCAAGACTGAGAGCCTTACACTACCTCTAAGTGATGAAGTGCAAAACACCTATATGTACCCTTAAGACTAAAGTATGGACATTTGAGAACTGTCTTGTGAGTATAAGGTTCATGTAGAATAAAAATATTGTTTAGTCCATTGGTTTTTGAGAGACTACTATGAAGATCTTTGTGCTTTTATGGATTTGGTCAAGGAGGCAATGCAGCTTAGAATATGAGAAAAGTATGGCTTTGACATCAGGTGTTAAAACTTGGGTCAGATCCATTCTGATACTAACTGGCCACCTTGGAGAAGTGGCTTTATGCTCCCCAATTCTTGGTACTTCATCCAGAAAGAAGGGTTGATATTTCTACCCTGTTTGCTTTTAGGGTTGTTATGTAGAAAAAAATTAGATGTTGTGCACGACAGTTCTTTACGAAATTTAAAGTACAGTTTAGGGCTGGAGAGATTGCTCAGTGGTTAAGGCACTTTCCTTCAAAGTCTAGTGACCTGGATTGTATTTCCCAGTATCCATGTAAAGCCAGATGCACAAAGTGGAGCATCTAGAGTTCACTTGCAATGGCTACAGGCCCTGGTGTGCCCCATTTTCTCTTTCTTCTCTCCATTTCTCCCTGCTTGCAAATAAATAAATAAGAAGTTTTAAAAAGAGAGTACAATGTAGTTGTAAAGTGGCATAGACAGCAGATTTTGGAGTTTATATGTTTTGGTTTTAATTCTTTTTAGCCAAGAGAAGAATGAAAACTTCATTTTGGGGACCCTGATACCCTCCACTGCCCAAACAATTTCTATCTCCTAATCTTCATCACAGTCATCCTAGTGGATTTGTATATTAGTTTCTTCCTAATTGCTGTGACAGGAATCCCACTAGCAGTTAGGTGGGCCTTCCCACCTCAATTAACTTAAACAAGATAAACTCTCACAGTCATGCCCACAGACTTTTTTCCTAGATGATTATATGTCCTGTCAAATAGACAATAGATATAGACCATTACAGTTTGAAATGGTATGCCCTAGTGTTGTTGGTTTTCATTTCTGTAGTGACCAAGAACTTAGAACGCCCTTATGGCCATTGATGTCCTTCTAGGAGAAATCCCCATTGACATTGTATATTTATTGTTTAAATGGAATTACTCATTTCATTGTTTAAGTGTAAGACTATTTTTATGCCAGATATTTATTATATTTTAAATCTGGAAATATCTTTCCTATTGTATGGGTTGACTTTCCACTTTCTTGAAAGTATAACAGATTCAGTTGAACAGATTACTCTTTCCTTATTGAATGGGTATGGCACTTTCCCAAAAATCAGCTGAATATAATGCATACCATGAATATTTTTCTGGAACATTAGTCATATTTCCAGTTTGTACATTTGTCTCAATGCCAGAACCATACTGTAGACAGGCAGGAAATCTTGAAATGCACATTTCAGGTTATTTTTTGTTTTTATTCTTCAAGATTTTCCTGGCTATGTGTTACATTAAATGTCCACATGAATTTTTGAATTAGTTTAAATCAGTAGTTGTGATGGTTAAGGTGTTGTCAACTTGGTCTGTTCAGTAATTCACAGAAATTCCTTTTGGGTGGGTCTCCAAGGTTGCTTCCAAGAAAGATTAACTGAAGGAGGAAGTCCTTCCCCCAAAGTTGGTGGCCCCTCTCAGATGAGAACTTTACATAAGGAAGCTCTGGGTGAAAAGAACCCCTTCCGGGGACTTCCAACCAAGATGGTGAGTGCCTAGCTGTGCTGAAAATCCCGGGGAAAGAAAGTCAAGATATTAAGGGTACATTAGGGCTTTGGGGGGAGAGAAATCTGGAAGGGCACAGAGGTGGGGGAAACAGGGAATCACGGACCCCTCGTGGGCGGGTAGCCCACCCCTCCAACCAAAAAACTGCCATGTCCACAGCACCACCACTGCCACAGGTGCTGCTGCTGCTGCCGCTGTGCGCTGATCGATCCCTGTGTGCCGAAGCTTAGACTGCTCTGCACACTCGTCCACTTGCCCACTTACTGAGTGAGCTCAGTCACACAGCAACTGCCACACAAGCTCAGACTGTGTCTCTCGCTTGCTCCACCTCAGGACATCCCCTACCTGTCTGCCATGCCGGCCGTCTGCCATTGTCCTGTGGTGGGGAGCGCAGAATGCTTCCAGGTCCCAGAGTTCCCAGCCAGAGTTCGGACTGCTTCTGTGCTTGGTGCCTCAGTGTCACTCCTAGCTCAAACACAGGCAGATTTGGCACATTACCAGTTGAGAATTCAGGCAACTTTGGCACCCCTGCCAGTCAGTAGATAGGCAGCTTTGGCAAGTGAGAGCCAAAGCACAGGCTGCCCCAGATTCCCATGGTGCTTGAGCCCAGGCTGATATGCCCACCTATATGCCCATACACTGCCATGGGCAGACCACAGTGCAAAAGAAATAACATGAAAAATCAAATGCAAGAAAATCCAGTTAGATCACTCAGTCCTACAAGGAATACATCTAACCAAAACATAGAAGAACCATTAGGATCAGAACACCAAATTGAAGCTATGAGCAATGCAACCCTGACCAAACTACTGGTAGAACTTGCAGAAAAGCAACAAAGGACCGATAATCATGTGGATGCGGCCATCACTAAACTAGAACTAATAGATAAGAAATTGGAAGGACTTCAAAGAGAGTTAAGAGATTTGAGGGAGAGTGAAAAAAAAAAGAAGACCTTAAAAATCAGCTGGCCATGCTAAATGAAGACATAAAGAAATGCAAGGAAGAATTCCAAGAATCATCAAGAAAATCAGAAAATGATGCTGAAAGGCAGCTTGGCAGAGGGATGGAAATTATACATAGAAAAGTAGTAGAAAATGCACACTTAATTGAACAAGTCCAAAACTCTCTAGTAGCTCTCAAGAATAGAGTCAGCCAAGTGGAGGATAGAAACTCTGATCTGGAACACAAGATGGAAGAAACAGTTAGAGAGTTCAAAAATTTCAGTAAGTTCAAAAGTTCCTGTGAGCAGAACATGAGGGAATTGTGGGATACACTTAAACGTCCTAATATCAGGATCATTGGAATACCAGAAGGAGAAGAAATTCAGACGAAAGGCATGGAGAAATTATTTAACAAAATAATCAAAGAAAACTTCCCCAGTCTCTTAAAAGACAGGCCCATCAAGATATAAGAAGCCAACAGAATGCCAAACAGACTGGACCAAAGGAGAAACTCCCCAAGATATATTGACACTAAGACTCTAAAAATTGACACCAAAGACAAAATCCTAAAAGCAGCTATGGAAAAACAGCACACCACTTTTAAAGGTAACCCCATCAGAATTACTCCAGACTTCTCAATGGAAACCCTGAAAGCTATAAGGGCCTGGAATGAAACACTGCAAAGTCTAAGAACCTATGGCTTCCAACCCAAACTACTCTACCCAGCCAAGGTATAGCTCATAATAGATGGTGAAAGAAAAATATTCCACGACAAAACTCAGCTTTACAATTATATGAACATAAAACCAAGCCTACAGAGAGTATTTCAAGAAATTCTCCACAGAGAAGAAAGAAATAATCAAACTCAATTACCTACAAGAAGGAGATCACAACAACAAAACTCAGAGTAGGCACAAAAATCTTCAAAGTCCGTGAAAACACCAACCCACATCTACCATCACAATATGGCAGGGATCAAATCAAATCTTACAGTGATTACCCTAAATATTAATGGCCTTAATTCACCCATCAAGAGACACAAGCTAACAGGGTGGATCAAAAAATTAGACCCCTCAATCTGTTGTCTTCAAGAAACCCACCTCACCACTAAAGACAGACACCTCCTCAGGGTAAAAGGGTGGAAAACAATGTTCCAAGCAAATGCGAATGAGAAACAAGCAGACGTCGCTATATTAATATCGGACAAAATAGACTTCACATCAAAAATAATCAAAAAAGACAAAGAAGTCCACTTCCTACTTATCAAGGGAATGATCCATCAAGAGGATATTACAATCATAAATCTGTATGCACCAAACACAGGGGCACCACAGTTCATAAAACAAAACCTACTTGACAATAAAACAGAAATAACCACAAACACCATCATAGCTGGAGACTTCAATACACCATTATCAGTAATAGGCAGATCATCCAAACAGAAACTCAACAGGGTAGTAAGAGAGCTCAACAAAACCATAGATCACTTAGGCCTAACAGACATCTACAGAACTTTCCATCCCAAATCCACAGACTACACATTCTTCTCAGCAGCCCATGGAACATTCTCTAAAATACACCATATACTGGGTCAGAAAGCCTGCCTCCACATATTTAGGAAGATTGACATAATTCCCTGCATGATATCAGATCACAATGGTATATTGCTAGAAATCAACAAGGAAAGACCCACCAAGAATCCCAAGGGCACCTGGAAAATTAACAGCACACTTTTAAACAATAAATGGATAGTAGATGAAATAAAAAATGAAATTGCAAAATTTCTGGATTGAATGACAATGAGAACACATCGTACCAAAACTTATGGGACACAATGAAGGCAGTCCACAAGGGAAAATTCATAGCACTCAATGCCTTCATAAAAAAGACAGAAAGGTCCCAAATCAATAACCTAACCATCCACCTAAAGGCACTGGAAAAACAAGAAAAATCCAACCCACACAAGTGCAATAGTGGCACACAGCCATGGTGGGGAACCAACTTCTCTTAATTTGGTTAACTGATCTCAGTGGTACGGGACCCATAGCTCGAGCTGGGAAACAAGTCAGAACCATAGCCAAACCTAAGCCCACTCGCAAGTATCAAGCTACCATCAATCATGGGCCAGAAGAGGGCCTACACCTATTAAATTCTCTATAATAAAAAGTAAGGTTTATCTCTTTTGTCCTGGTGCTAACTTACTCTTCGTTGGAGAATCTGCTTCTCTTTTACAGATAGATGTAGATCCTAAGGAGAGAGCCACCCCATCATACCTCAAAAGGGCCCCAGCTGAAACTAAGAAGAATTCGTGAAACAAGCAAGGGTGCTGTTTTCCTGGTGAACCGGGTACCAGCACAAGGGTGAAGGAGATCAACACAGAGAAAAAGCAACTCCTACCAAATCAGAGAGCCAGAGACCCAGAGGCCCCCAACACCTCATCACTGAAGCAGACCAAAAATGAACCCAACATGGCTCAGGGAAATTTTGCAGAAGATGATATGCAGGGACATTTATCTTACACATAACTGTGGGCTAACTCCACAATGCATGACCCATATACCTCAACAAGGAGGGGCCAAGGGGAGGGGGTAGGTCACGGTTGAGCCTAATACTGGTACCAAACTGACTGTATTTGCTGAATACAAAGCTAACTAATAAAAAAAAAAAAGAATCCCCTTCTTTCCACTTGGCTGGTGGAACTGCTTGCTGCCTTCCAGCTTGGACTGAAGACCAGTGTCAACTGAAGACTATTGTCCAAAACCGGAGGATTCCATATGATTTATTTGCATCCTCTTAGATTTTGATAAGCCCTCCCTTCACCTTTCCTTTACTCAATCTCTTCCCCTGACCTCACTTTGGGCCTTTTCACCCCCATTAATCTATTCTTCTACTTACATATATACAATATCAACCTATTAAATACCCTCCTCCCTTCCTTTCTCTTCCCTTTATATCTCTTTTTTAACTTACTGGCCTCTGCTACTGAGTTTTTTCCTTCTCACACAGGAGGCCAATCTTCTGTAGCTAGGATCCACATATGAGGAAAAACATGTGGCACTTGGCTTTCTGGGCCTGGGTTACCTCACTTAGTATAATCCTTTCCTGATCCATCCATTTTCCTGTAAATTTCATGACTTCATTTTTCTTTACCGCTGAGTAGAACTCCATTGCCCAGCCATTGTGGAAATCAGTGTGGACATTCCTAAGACAGCTAAAAATTGATCTACCATATGACCCAGCTATAGCACTCCTAGGCTTATATCCTAAGGACTCATCCCATTTCCTTAGAAGTACATGCTCAACCATGTTTATTGCTGCTCAATTCATAATAGCTGGGAAATGGAACCAGCCTAGATGTCCCTCAACTGATGAAGATGTGGCACATTTATACAAAGGACAGCACTTTTAATGGTAATAAGGAGAGTGCTTTTACTGGAAATAAGGAAGGCACTGATAATCCATGGTGTGAACTATTTAAAGAACTCCATGAGATACATGTATTTGGTGATCCTTGTGAAGAGCAAAGAATTTAGTGACTCTGTATTTAAAACATTTGAATATTTGAGGAAGGGTAAAACAAATTATGAAGCTAGTTGATTGCTTCTAGCATCCATGGACAAATTATTAAGTGAACAACAGAAGCTCAGAAAGGAAAATTCCAAGCCTAAGACCCAAATTCATGATTTGAAGGTTTATAAGGGTGCCCTGGAGGAGAGTCTCCTCTCTAGCCAAAATAGGGCTCAAATTGCAGAAAACCAAACCCAAGTTCTCACTGTAATATTGGCTAACTTGCAAAGTAAACTCAAATCCCCGCCAAATACCTATGGTTTCTACTCTGTCCCCTATGGCATCATGTAGTGTGCCCTATGAACAATTGACTGAGGAGGAGAGGACGGGGGCATGGTTTAGAGATGGTTCAGCACATTATGTGGGCACGCTCCTGGAAGTGAACAATTGCAGTATTACAGCCCCTTTCTGGGACAACTCTAAAGGACTTTGGTGAAGGGAAGTCTTCACAATGGACAGAACTTCAGGCAGTGCAAATGGTTGTGCACTTTGCTTGGAAGGAAAAATGGCCAGATGTGTGATGGTTATACACTGATTCATGGGTGATAGCTAATGGTTTGGCTGGGTGGTCCGGGACTTGGAAGAAGCACAGTTGGAAAATTTGTGAGAAGGACATTTGGGAAAGGTGTATGTGGATAGAATTCTCTAAATGGGAAAAAGATATAAAGATACCTTTTCCCATGTTAATTCTCATCAAAAGGTGACCTTATCAGAGGATTATTTTAATAATCAAGTAGATAAGCTGACCTATTCTGGGGATAATGGTCAATTTCTTTCCTCAGCCAGCCATTCCTTTCATTGCCAAATGGGCCCATGAACAAAGTGGCCATGGAAGCATGGATGCATGTTATGCATAGGCCCAACAGCATGGACTTCCACTAACTAAGGCTGACCTGGCTATGGCTGTCATTGAGTGCCAAATTGATCAGTGTCAGAGGCCAACTCTGAGCACCCAATATGGTAGTATTCCTCAGGATGACTAGCCAGCAACTTGGTGGCAGGTTGACTACATTGGACTACTTCCATCCTGGAAAGGGCAGTGTTTTGTCCTTACTGGAATAGACACTTATTCTGGGCATGTATTTGCCTTTCCTTCATGTAGGGCTTCTGCTAAAGCTACCATCTGTGGGCTTACTGAATGCCTTATCCATCGTCATGGTATTCCACATAGCATTGCTTCTGACCAAGGAAATCACTTCATAGCCAAGGAAATACAGAAGTTTTGCCTTCTTACCATTCTCTGATCTATGAAAAGATGTTTTTTTAAAAAACATTTATTTATGAAATTTCTTCTAATAATCTTTTACAGTTCTCAAATCTTGCATTTCTTTGAATAAATTTATATTTTAGCCATTTTTAAATAGAATTGTTAATTGGATTTCATACTGCTTTTCAAGTGTGATGTTAGTAATATAAATGTGACTGTAATTTTTATAAATTTTCTTCATACCTTGCATCTTTGCTTAACATAATATCATTAGCAATAGTTTGCATTGTATATGTATATTCTATTTTTGCTTTCAATGTTGTGACTTTTTAATATTTTCATTTTATTTATTTATTTATTTGAGAGAAAGAAGGAGAGAGAGAGAGAGACAGAGAATGGGCATGCCAGGGCTTCCAACCACTGCTGATGAACTCCAGATACATGTGCCCACCTTGTACATCTGGCTTATGTGGGTCCTGGGGAATCAAACCACGGTCCTTTGACATTGCAGGCAAGTGCATTAACCTCTAAGCCATCACTCCAGCCCTCAATATTGTGATTTTTATTAAATGTAATTATTTTTAAGTGATATCAAAAAGCATAAAAATTTCATATTCAAATGGGAGATAATCTCTCTCTCTCTCTTTCTCTCTCTCTCTCTCTCTCTTATTCACAGTAGAGGACTGAGACATACAGTTTCTTGGGCCCAAGCTTTTATTTAATTCCAGGAAAAAGAGATGCAGGGTTCCAAGTAAGAGGAAAGTGAACTCTGAACTGCCTACTAGAAGTAAAGAGTGTTTTTTAAAGAGTTTTGTGTGACAGGAAGGAAGGGTTGAAGTGCTTTTCACTTTCTTATAAATAAGCATCCGAAATCTTTTTGAAGGGCCATAGGAGCTAGATAGTTTCCTTCACTAGTTGGGTATATTGGGAAAAGGTGAATTAGTATATTCTTTTTACTTGTGTGTTCCAACATGGTGGACAATGCTGCCTATTTCTGGTTCTTCTCCCCTGAGAACAAAGAACACCTTTTAATTCTTTAACTGGCAGAGAAAACAAAACTTACCCCTAGACAGTAACACTTTACACTTGCTTTGTGGGATACACAGCACAAAATCACTATCTATAATAGACATTTCATTTTTTCCCTTTCCAATCCAAATCTGTATTATTTTACTTTCTTACTCAAGTCCTTTGGCTAGAGCTTACAGCATAATGTTGAATACAAGTAATAAAAATAGAAATAATTATCTTATTTCTGAAACACTTAATCTTCTGCAATTTGGAATGAGGTTAGGTATGTTTTGCAAATTTTTCAAATTTCCTTCTGTTAAGTTTATCATGAAAATATGTTGAATTTTGTCAATCACTTGGTTCAGTGTTGTCTTGGGGACTCCTCATTTTCTTTTTTTGTTATTAGATATGGACATATTTTGTATGTAACCATCACATGTTGGTACCATTCTTTCCTTCCTGCCCATTTTCTGAAGAGGCCTTCCTCTTTGGATATGCAGGTCAACCCCTGGGGATTGTGGGTCATGCATTAAGGGGGCAACAGTGAGTTATGAGGGAGAGGCAATGTCTGTGCAAAACGACCCAACTTGTGGCTCTAATAAACTTTCTGCCCACTCTTCCTCAAAATTCTCTGAGCCATGCTGGGAGCATTTTTAAGTCTACTTCAATGATGTGCACTTAGGAGCAACTGGGTCTCTGGTTTGGTAAGTGTTGAGGGGCCTCAGTATCTTTCTTCATCACCCTTGTGCTGATATCAGCTTAACTAAGAGAGCAGCATTCTTGCTTATTTCCTCAACTCCTCTGTGGTTTCAGCTGGGGCTAGGGTTGGAGTGCACTGGGTCATTTATCTCCTCAAGTCCAGTTCCCATGTGGAAGAGAGAAGCAGATTCTCCAGTGGAGAGTGAAGTCAGTGCCAGTTAAATGGGATAACCATTATTAATTTGGAGAGAATTAAAAGGGTTTAGAACCTTTTATAGTCTAAGGTTAGTGGGAACTTGACAATGGAAAGCAGAATCATTATCTGGATATGATTCTGAAGTGTTTCCCAGTTCCAGATATGGTTTCCTTTACATTGAGCAGATTTGTTAGCCAATCCAAGAGCAGTTGATTATCCACCATGGCTGTGTACCACTATTGCACTTGTGTATCACGTCAAGTTGCTTGCTTCTGAGTCACTTAGACTTTAAGTTGTTTGGGCAGATGTTGGCCACTTTTGCCTGGTAACTTATGTAGCACCTTCCAGCACTAGATGGGCTAATTATCTGGGGACTGGCTCTCCTTCAGATTCACAACAGGCCTCTCTCTCTCCATGGTCCATGCCAACAGCCTTTGGTGTCTTCAGCAGTAGGGTCTTACCATTAACCTCCGGTGGGTAATCAAGTATTCTGACAGAAGTCTGTCTTGTTTTGGGAGATCTAGTAGGTCTCTATGATTAACAGCTCATTGTGGATGTAGAACACATCCTGGTACAGGGAATTACAGGCCAGTGCCAAAGGGAAAGAAAAAATAAAAAGCCAGAGAAGAAAGAGAAACAGGAGAAATTTGAGGTTAGGTTTCATCTCACTCTCTCCAGTGCCCTTCAATTCAGATGCTCCCTCTATGGTCTGCTTGAGGGTTCCTCCTTTTTGTATGATTTCTAGGATATAGTATTCTATGGTACCAGTTCAATTTGGGTTCAGACTTTGTGTCCCCCCTCCATAACTCTTTTCCCATCCCCCAAGTCCTGTCATCCTTATTGTCCAAGCCTCAAGATTCTATTCAGTTATGTCAGCAACTAGGGCTGATCCAGGTTAAGAACTGCAGATGAGTGAGATCATGAAATTGTTGTCTTTCTGTGATTGTGTGAGTTAACTTAAAATGATCTGTTCCAAGTTCAACCATTTTTTCTACAAATTTTAGTGTGTCATTTTTTCTTACTGCTGAATAGAATTCCATCATGTAGATATACCACATCTTGGTTATCCATTCATCCAATTATGGGCACCTGGGTTGATTCCAGCTTTTAGCTATTACGAATTGAGCAGCTATCAACATGGTTGAGGAAATATTTCTGAACCGAGATGTGGACCTTTTAGGGTAAATGCCCAGTAAGGGAGTAATAGGGTCTGCTGTTAACTCTATTTCCATCCTTTTCAGGAGATTCTAAATTGATTTTCAAGAGATTGTATGAGCTTACATTCCCACCAACACTGAAAGAGGGTTCCTATTTCTCCACAGCCTCAACAACATTTGTTTTCATTTGAGTTTTTAATGTTTGCTATCCTTACTGGGGTAAGGTGGAATCTCATAGTTGTTTTAATTTGCATTTCCTGAATGGGTAGGGCTGTTGAACATTTTCTTAAGTGTGTGCTAGCCATCTGTAATTCTTTCTCTGAGAACTCCCTATTTAGTTCTCTGCCCCACTTTTGGAGTGGGTTGATTTTTCATTGTTTATTTTTTTGAATTCTTTGTAGATTCTAGATATTAGGCTTCTCTCAGTGGTATAGTTGGCAAAGATTTTCTCCCATTCAGTGGGTAATCTATTGGTTGTGCTTATGGTATGTTTGTCTGTGTAAAAGTTTTTTAGCTTCATGAGATCCCATTGGTTGAGTGCTTATTTAATTTCCTTGCCTATTGGGGTTTTGTTCAGGAAGTCTTTTCCCAGTCTTATATCATGGAGAGTGCTTGCTATTTTTTCTTCCAGTAGCTGAAGAGTTTCAGGTCTTATATTGAGGTCTTTAATGCATTTGGACTTGATTTTTGTGTATGGTGAAATGAATGGCTCTAATTTCATTTTTGTTTTACATATGGTCATCCAATTTGTCCAACTGCATTTATTGAAGATTCTATTTTTTCTCCAGTCAACATTATTGGTACTTTTGTCATTTTCACCTCCTCGGGGTGAAAGGTTGGATATTGATATCCCAAGCAAATGGAAATAAAAAACAAGTTGGTGTTGCTATATTAACACATGATAAAGTAGACTTCAAACAAAAAGCAATAAAAAGGCCACCTCTTACTCATTAAGGGAATGATACAACATGAGCACATCACAATTATAATATATATGACCCAAACACAGGGGGACCACAGTGTATGAAGCAAAACCTACTCAACAATAAAACAGAAATAAATACCAACACCATCATAGTTGGAGACTTCTACTCCACAATCCTCAGTAGACAGATACTCCAAGAAGAAAATAAACAGGGAAATAGTAGAACTCAACAACATCATAGATCAAGTAGTCATAACAGACATCTACAGAACTCTTCACCACAACTCTAGAGAATACACATTCTTTTCAGCATCCCAAGGAACATTCCCCAAAATTGAGTATATATTAGGCCATAAAGCATGCCTCCATAAAGTTAGGAAAACTGAAGTAATTTCCTACATCATGTCAGATCACAATGCTTTAAAGCTAGAAATTAACAACCAGAGAACTCCACGAGCTCCTGGAGACAGACTAAACAACACACATTTTAACAATGAATGGGTCATAGAAGAAATTAAAGAAATTGTAAAATTCATAGAATTGAGTGATAATGAAAACACAACTTACCAAAGCTCATGGGACACAATGAAGGCAGTCCTAAGGGGAAAATTCATAGCTCTAACTGCCTTCATTACAAAGACAGAGAGATCACAAATCAATAATCTGATTGTCCAGTTAAAGTCACTGGAGAAACAAGAAGTATCCAACCCAAAGAGCTCCAGATGGAAAGAAATATTCAAGATTAGAGCAGAAATTAATGAATTAGAAACTAAGGAAACAATTAAAATTCAGTGAAATGAAGAGCTCTGAAAAAAATTAAAGAACATCGACAGACCCCTGGCCAAAGTGATCAAACAAAAAGAGATAGAAGTCTCAAATTAACAAATTTAGAAAGGAAAAAAGAGAGATCACTACAGATATCAATGAAATTGGAAGAATCATCAGGGCATACTTCCAAAATATCTTCTCCACAAAACTGAGTAATCTGGAAAAAAATGTATGAGTTCCTAGACACATGTCACCTACCAAAACAAAACTCAGAGCAGATTAACCTCCTAAACAAACCTATCACACCCATGGAGATTGAATAGTAATCAAAAACCTCCCCTATAAGAAAAGTCCAGGACCCGATGGCTTCTCAGCTGAATTCTATCAAACCTTCATAGAAGAACTGAAACCAATTTTTCTGAAACTATTACACATAATCAGAGACCAGCAATCCTCCCCAACTCCTTTTATGAAGCTATCATCACCCTAATACCAAAACCAGACAGACATGCAATAAGGAAAGAAAATTATAGGCCTATATCCCTAATGAACTTAGATGCAAAGATCCTGAACAAAATCCTTGCAAACTGAATTCAACAACACATAAAAATCATTATCCACCTTGATCAAGCAGGCTTCATCCCAGGGATGCAGGGATGGTTTAACACACAGAAATCAGTCAATGTAATACACCACATAAATAAACTGAACCATAAATGCCACACGATCATCTCAATTGATGCAGAGAAGGCCTCTGAGAAAATACAACAACAGTTCATGATCAAAATACTTGAACGAATAGGCATGGAGGGTTTATATCTCAACACACTAAAGACTATATATAATGCTCCTAAAGGCCAAATAATTCTTAATGGGGAAAAATTCCTCATTTTCTGAGGGGCAATGATCTCTTGCAGTTGCAAAAGATCCCTTGGACATGGTGAGTTGCTTCACTTTTGCTGCTTTTATAATCCTCTATTTCTTTCACTGGTGTGATTATGATTATAATGTGACTATAATCTGTTTAGGTACAGATAATTTTAAGTTTTATTATTTGATGTCAGTTGAGCGTCTGTGTAATTTAATGTTTTTCATCAAATTCAGGAAAAAATATTCCTTATGTTTTAAAAGTATTCTTAAATTTCTACTTATTCTTTCCTGTCCTTCAGGGACTCACATTTTATAGATATTGCTATACTTGAAGCTGTCAATCAGGAATCTAAGGGTCTGTTTATTTTTCCTAATCATTTCCTTTTTATGTTCCATAGGCTTATTAACTTGAAGTTGATTCATTTTTCAAATCCAATGATTCTTTACCTTGCATAGGCAAATGTATTAAGCATTTCTAGTAAAATTTCCAAGGTGAATTTTTTACTTTCAATTTTAGAATTTCTACTTGGTTCTTTTAAAAAATATTTTATTTATTTATTTCACAGGGAGAGAGAGAGATAGAGAAAGAGAGAGAGAGAGAATGGACATACCAGGGCTTCCAGACACTGCAAGTGAACTCCAGACGCATGGCCACCTTGTGCATCTGGCTTACATAGGTCCTGGGGAATCGAGCTTGGGCCTTTGGCTTTGTAGGCAAGTGCCTTAACCACTAAGTCATCTCTCCAGGCCTTGGTTCTTTTTCATAAGTGCAATTTGTTTATGGATATTCTCTTTAGAAACACATACCACTTATTTTCTTTAGTAATTTATAAATTATTTCCTTTTTATTTTTGAACATATTAAAAATCACTGATTTAAAAGCTTTACTACATAGGCCCAATATCTGGATGTTTTCAGGGTAAATTTCCATTCAGTTTTTTTTCCTGTGTAGTGGTGACTTTTTACTATTTCTTCACATGTCTTGGGTTTGTTATCATTGTTGATAACTAGCCACTATATTCTATATAATGTGTACACTTTGGAAATCATATTCTTCTTCCTCAGGATTTGTGATTTGGTCACATATTACAAATATTTGTGTACTCACTTTGCTACATTAACTCTTTGCATTCTTTGTTTTGCTTAGCAAGTGAAGTCTCTACTCAGATTAATTGTTAGATGATGGTGGTTCAAAGTTATATTAAGAAAAAAAAGGTCTATTAAGCAAGTAGTACTAAGAAAATACTATATGAACAATAGATATTAGGAGCAGTGTAGTCTGCTTTTGCAGATAGTTAGAAAACCTAATCCATCAACCACATACTTACTTGCTCAGGACCCCACCACTTCTTTCCCTAGAAACATAAAGGGAAGAGATTTTTTGTTTTAAATATTTATTTATTTTAAAGAGAGGAAGAGACAAAGAGAAAGAAGGAGAGAGAGAAAAAGAGAGAGAGAGAGAGAGAGAGGGAGGGAGGGAGAGAATGTGTGCTCTAGGGCTTCTAGCCACTGTAAACAAACTCCAAATGCATGTGCTACCTTTGTGCATCTGGCTTTGCATGGGTACTGGGAAATTTAACTTGGGTCCTTAGACTTTTCCGACAAGATCCTTAACCTCTGGGCCACCTCTCCAGCCCAGAAGAGATATATTTTCCTAACCAGAAGAACAAAGTACTCTGGTACTGCTCTGGTACTGAGAGACTGTCATTCTCTCAACTGAGACATGCTAAAGAGGTTGGAGGAGCATATTATCCCCATAATGAGATAATGCACTATACCCCAAGAAGCTCTCCCTTGGTGCTCACAGACTCTCACTTCAGAGTCTGCCTGCTTTTCTGAGTTCTAACTCAAAGGCATAATTTTTTCTTCTTTGGATGCTGGCAGAATTCCTAAATATGCTCTCCCTAACACTTTTGGGGTTTTCCACTTTTATATTCCCAGCTCCAAGCCCCTAATCCAGTAAATCCCTCTCTCATTTTAATGAGAAATGCTCCCAGTTTGAGTAGTCTTTTTTGACATATTGCTTAATAAAATCTACTTTTGCCCTCCTCACCTCCTTGCCTACATTCCTTAATTCTTCTTTGGCATGTGACATGAACTTGAGAACCTCAGCTACTCAATTCTAGACCATCTAGGCTAAGTAAGAATGGCCCCATTGCTCTAAATTCCTTCAAGGATACTTCCTGAGTTCTTCATATGTTAGGAAATACCTCAACACCCAATCAAGCAGTCTAAGCCTTTTCATCTTAATTTAAACCAGGAATAAATACATACACCTGTAATACTACCACTTGGGAGGCTGAGGCTGAGGGATCTCAAGATTGAGGCCAGCCTGGGCTACATAGTGAGACTTTGTCTCAAAAAAGGAAAAAAAATGCAAAAAATCTTTTAATTTAAGCAAAGCATAATGCCATGCGTTTTTAGTTTTAGTTCCTAGGAAGAGTGAGGTAGGGAGGATCTTTTAAGCTAAGGAATCTTAGACTAGGCAGGAAATGTAGCAAATTATAATATTAAAAAGAAAAAAATCCCACAAATCAAATGAAACAAAAGATCCAACACTTTCTGTTTTCATTTCTTGTTTGCATACACCCTCAGATTCAGCCACAATTGAGAGTTTATAACTTTATCAGGTCTTTCGCATGTTCATAGCCTTATATGTACATAAGAATTTCTATAGCCCCAGTCACATATTTGAGATATTTTAAATCCTTATGGAAAATAAAGTATTGATCCAACTGTTATCTGTCACCTCAGGCAGACACAATGAGAACATTTGTCTATCAACAACATTTTCAGCAGATTTTCTCTTCACCATGGCTGTATAATCATTTATCACTGAACCAACATTAAGTACATTTTAAAGGGAAGTCTTTTGAGCAGAGTGCTCTATGAATCCACAAGACCAGTCACATAACAGCAATTCTGTGAGAAGTGGGCTGTGCTCTTTCTTTTATTTATCCTTCCTTTCCCTCCTTCTCTTCCTCCCTCCTTCTTTCTTTCTTTCCTTTCCTTCTTTCTTATATACTTCCTTTTCTCCTTTTTTTAACTAACTTTTAAATTAGTGTACTAATAGTAGGTTTTATAAAGACATACTATATATATGTGCATCATTGTATGTGGCTCATATTAACCATACCACTACCCTCTGTATTTCTCCCCCGGAAAAACTGTCTGGTTTTTTAGGTGCTGAGTGTCCTCAGAGTCTATCTCCTTCATCCTTATGCTGATATCAGGTTCACCAAGAAAGCAGCACTCTTCCACATTTCCCCAATTCCTCTGTGGTTTCAGCTGGGGTGGGGTGAAGTGCATTGGGTTGTTTATCCTCTCAGGTCCTGCTCCGATCTGAAAAACAGATTCTCCAGCAGAGAGTGAAGTCAGCACATGTTAAATGGGATAACCATTATTAATTTACAGAGAATTTAGCCCAAGATTAGTGGGAGCTTGACACTGGAAAGCAAATTGCTATCTAGATATAACTCTTACTTGTTTCCCAGTTCTCAGATATGGTTTCCTACTTCTTGGATTTGTTAGCTAATCCAAAAGCAGTTGATTACCCACCATAGCTGTGTGCCACTATTGCACTTGTGTGAGCATCATGTCAGTTTGTTTGCTTCTGAATTAACTGCATCCTGGTACAGGGATTATAGGCCAGTACCAAAGGAAAAGAAAAAAGAAAACAAAGAAACAGCTGAAATTTAAGGATAGGCTTCATCTCACCCTCTCCAGGGCTCTTTGATTAAGGTGTTCCCCCTAAGGAGCTGTTCAGGATTCAACCTTTTCATCTAACTTCCAGGATATAGAATTCTATGGTACCAGTACAGTTTGGGTGCAGTTTTGTGTGCCCTCCTTATTGTCAAAATCTTGAGATGCCATTCAGATATGTCAGCATCTTGGGCTGATCTAGGTTAGGAACTGTAGATGAGTGAGATCATCTCATGATGATGTGATGATTGTCTTTCTGTGATTGTGTGAGTTCACTGAGAATGATCTGTTCCAAGTTTGGCCATTTTTTTTCTCCAAATTTCATTGAGTTATTTTTTTTCTTACTGCTGAGTAGAATTCCATTGTGTAGATACACAATATTTTGGATATCCACTCATCCAAAGATGGGCACTTGAGTTGATTCTAGTTCCTAGCTATTATGAATTGAGCAGCTATAAACATGATTGAGCAAGTATCTCTGAACTGAGGTGTGGAGCTTTTAGGGTAAATGCCCAGTAAGGGAATAACAGGGCCTGTTGGTAACTCTATATGCAGCCTTTTTAAGAATCTCCATATTGATTTCCATAGTTGTTGCACAAGCTTACATTCACACCAACAGTGAATGAGAATTCTTATTTCTCCACATCATTGCCAACATTTGTTTCATTTGATTTTTTAATTAATTAATTAATTTATTTATTTGACAGTGACAGAGAGAAGGAGGCAGAAAGAGAGAGAGAGAGAGAGAGAGAGAGAGAGAATGGGCTCGCCAGAGCTTCCAGCCTCTAAACGAACTCCAGATGCATGCGCCCCCTTGTGCATCTGGCTAACATGGGTTCTGGGGAACTGAGCCTCGAACCGGAGTCCTTAGGCTTCACAGGCAAGCACTTAACCACTAAGCCATTTCTCCAGCCCTCATTTGATTTTTTTTAATGTTTTTTTTTTAATCCTTACTGGGGTAAGGTGGAATCTCATATCTGTTTTAATTTGCATTTCCCTATTGGTTAGGGATGTTTAAGTGTGTGCTAGCCATTTGTAATTCTTCCTCTGAGAACTCCTTATACAGTTTTCTGCTCTACTTTTGGAGTGGAGTGGGTTTTTGATTAGATATTAGGCAGCAAATATTTGTTTCCCATAATCTATTGGCTCGGCTTATGGTATGTTCATCTGTGCAACAGCTTTTTAGCTTCATGAAATCCCATTGGTTGAGTGCTTGTTTAATTTCCTTGGACACTGGGGTGTTGATCAGAAAGTCTTTTCCCAGTCCTATATCGTGCATCATGCTTCCATTTTTTCCTTCCAGTAGTTGAAGAGCTTCATGTCTTATATTGAGGTCTTTAATCTGTTTGGACTTGACTTTTGTATATGGAGAAATGTGTGAATCCAATGTCATTTTTCTACAATGGTCAACCAATTTCTCCAACAGTATTTGTTGAAGATGGTGTCTTTTTTCAAATCTACATTATTGGCACCTTTATCAATGATGTGTAGTTACTTAACCTAAGGTCTGGGTCTTCAATTCTGTTCCATTGGTGTATTTTTTCTGTATTTATGCCAGTATCATGCTGTTTTAGTTACTATGGCTTTGTAATATAACTTTTGATTGGGTATGGTGATACCTCCAGAGATTTTTTTTCCCCTGAGGATATGTTTGGTTATATGAGGAGGCCTACTGCCATTCCATATGATTTTTGAGATCATTTTTAATTCTCTGTGAAGAATGATGCTGGTATTTATTGGTATTGTATTAAATCTTTTTATTGCTTTTGGTAAAATTGTCTTTTTCACAATATTGATTCTAACTATGCATGGGAGGTCTTTCCATCTTCCCAAATCCTCCTCAATTTCTTTGTTTTTTAATGTTTTCACTATATAGGTCTTTCACATCCTTGGTTAGTGTTATTCCAAGGTATTTAATTGTTTTTGTTGCTATTGAAAATGAGTCAGTCTCACTGATTTCTTTCTCTGTACATTTGTCCTTTGTATATAGAAAAGCTACTGCTTTTTGTACTTTGATTTTGTATCTTTCCACTTTACTGTAGTAGTTAATCTCCTTTAGATGTTTTGAGATAGAGACTTTTTGGTGACTTATGTACAGATTTATGTCTTCTGCAATTAGGGCTAACCTAACTTCTTCCTTTCCAATTTCTTTCTCCTGTCTTATTTATTGGGCTAGTACTTTTAGTACTATGTTGAAGAGCAGTGACGAGAGTGGGCAACCCTGGATTGTTCTTGATCTCAGTGGGAACTCTTTGAGTCTTTCTTCATTAATTATTGTTTGGTTTTATTTATTTTTTATTAAATCTTTTTTTCTCAATTTTTATTAACATTCCATGATTATAAAAAATATCCCATGTTAATACCCTCCCTCCCCCAACTTTCCCCTTTGAAATTCCATTCTCCATCATATCCCCTCCCCATCTCAATCAGTCTCTTTTTTATTTTGATGTCATGATCTTTTCCTTCTCTTATGATGATATTATTTAGGTAGTGTCAGGCACTCTGAGGTCATGGATATCCAGGCCATTTTATGTCTGGAGGGAGCATGTTGTTAGAGTCCTACCCTTCCTTTGGCTCTTACATTCTTTCCGCCACCTCTTTCACATTAGACCCTGATCCTTGAAAGGTGTGATTGAGATGTTACTCAGTACTCCAGTCACTTCTTTCCAGCACTATGATACCTTCTGAGTCGTCCCAAGGGCACTGCCATCTGAAAAGAGAAGATTCTCTACCCAAAGTGAGAGTAGCATTAATATAAAGGTATAAATATTAAGAGAAGTGCTTACTGGGCAGTTTGATAAGCATAGTATATACATTTATCCAGACATCAGCAGGTGTTACACCCTAGGGCTCATGACTGCCCCTGCTTTAAGTTTTCAGTATCAGGGATGTATTCCCTCCCATGTAGCGGGCCTCCAGTCCAATTGGAGGGCAGTTGGTTTCCACCATGACAGACATGCCACTATTGCTCCCGTTGGCTCATTTGGCCTGGCTGGTCAATTATAAGGCTTGCAGTGTCCACTGTTGAGTATCTTCACTGGTGGTATCTCTTTCTCCCATTGAACTACATGTAGAATGGCTTCTTCCAGCTTTCTGCCAGCTGGGCTTTATTTTTATATAGCCTTCCTTTATTGAGTTGAGATATAAACCCTCCATGTCTATTCTTTTGTCAGAGGCCTTATCTGCCACAATTGAGATGATCATGTGGTTCTTATGGTTTAGTTTATTTATATGGTGTGCTATGTTGACTGATTTCCATATGTTGAACCATCCCTGCATCACTGAGATGAAGCCTACTTGGTCAAGGTGGATAGTGCCTTTGAAGTATTGCTGAATTTGGTTTGCAAGGATTTTGTTCTGGATCTTTGCATCTAAGTTCATCAGGTGTATAGGCTTATAGTTTTCTTGTTGCATCTCTGTCTGGTTTTGGTATTAGCATGATTTTAGCTTCATAAAAGGAGCTGGAGAGGGTTCTCTCATCTTTGGTTATGCAAAACAGTTTGGGAATATTTGGTTTCAGTTCTTCAGTGCAGGTTTGATAGAATTCAGCTGAGAAGCCATTCATTCTTAGACTTTTCTCCTTGGGGAGGTTTTGTTTGTTTAGGAGATATCTTCTCTGAATTTACTTTTGGTAGATGGTATGTGGCTAGGAATTCATGCATTTCTTCCAGATTATTCAGTTTTGTGGCATAGAGGTATACCCTAATGATTCTTCCAATTTTATTTGTGTCTGTTGTGATCTCTCCTCTTTCTTCTCTCTCTCTCTCTCTCTCTCTCTCTCTCCCTCTCTCTTTTAATCAAATTGGCTGGGAGCTTGTCAATCTATATTTTTCAAATAACCAAATCTTCATTTCAGTAGTTTTTCAAATTCTTTTCTTTGTTTCCAACTCATTAATTTCTGCTCCAATCTTGATTATTCCTTTCTGTCTGGAGCTATTCAGGTTTGATTCTTGGTTTTCCAGTCCATTTGGGTGGACAGTTAGCTCATTAATTTGGGATCTCTGTGCCTTTGTAATGAAGGCAGTTAGAGCTATGAATTTTCCCCTTAAGACTGCCTTCACTGTGTTCCATAAGTTTTGATAGGTTGTGTTTTCACTATCACTCAATTTTATGAATTTTACAATTTCTTTTTGATTTCTTTCATGACCCATTCATTGTTAAAAAGTCTGACTCCAGGAGCTGGTGGAGTTCTCTGGTTGTTAGTTTCTAGCTTTAAAGCATTGTGATCTGACTTGATGCAGGAAATTACTTCAGTTTTCCTTACTTTATGGAGGCATGCTTTATGGCCTAATATATGCTCAATTTTGGAAAAGGTTCCTTGGGCTTCTGAGAAGAATGTGTATTCTGTAGAGTTGTGGTGGTATTCTGTAGAGTTGTGGTGGAGTTTTGTAGATGTCTGTTATGACTACTTGATCTATGATGTTGTTGAGCTCTACTATTTCCCTGAAAATTTTCTGCTTGGATGATCTGTCTACTGATGATAGTAGAATATTGAAGTCTCCAACTATGATGGTGTTGGTGTTTATTTATGTTTTATTGTCAAGTAGATTTTGTTTTATAAACTGTGGTCCCCCTGTGTTTGGGTGATATATATTTATGATTGTGATGTGCTCACGTTGGACCATTCCCTTGATGAGTAAGAAGTGGCCTTCTTAGTCCTTTTTGATTACTTTCCATTTGAAGTCTATTTTGTCAGATATTAATATAGCAAAATCCACTTGTTTTTTTTTTAATTTCCATTTGCTTGTAATATAATTTTTCATCCTTTCACCCTGAGGACGTGTCTATCTTTAGTGGTGAGACAGATAGATGTGTCCAGTTTTGATCCACCTGATAGCTTGTATCTTTTGATGGATATGTTAAGACCATTACTATTTAAAGTTATTACTGTGAGCTTTGGATTAATCCCTGACATGAGGTGTTTTATGGGGTTTGTTGCTTTCTTGTACTTTGTACTATGTAGAGCCTGATCTATTTTTGGTTATTATGATCTTCTTCTTGTTTGCTCTTGAGATTGGTTGTTTGTTCTCTGTGGAGTATTCCCTCATATATTCTCTGTAGGTTTGGCTTTGTGTTCATATAATCATAGCATTGACTTTTTTTCATGGAGAGTTTTCCTTTCACCATCTACTATGGGGGATACTTTTGCTGGGTAGAGTAGCTTGGGTTGGAAGCCATAGTTTTTCAGACTTTGAAGTATTTCATACCCTTCTGGCTTTCAGGGTTTCCACTGAGAAATCTGAGTAAGTCTGATGGAATCACCTTTGTATGTTGTGAAGTTTTTCTCTCTTTCTGCTCTTAAGACTCTCTCTTTGTTTTCATTGTTAAGAGTTTTAACTATGATGTGCCTTGGATAGTTTCTTCTTTTGTACTGTCTATTTGGTTTTCTGTGGGATTCTTGTATATAGTTGGGCCTCTCTTTTGAGAGATTGGGAAATTTTTCTTCAATAATTTTGTTGAATATGTTCCCTATACCTCTGGCCTGGATTTCCTCTCTTCTGGTGTACCCATAATCTGGATGTTTGGTCATTTTATGGTATCCCACAGTTCCCTCATATTCTGTTCACTGGATTTTTTTCAACTTAGTGAAATTTTTGGCCTCCCAAACAATTTCTTCTGTCTTGTCTTCCAGGTCAGAGGCTCAGTCTTTTAAACGAGTAACTCTTTTAGTGAGGGGTTCTTAGAGAGGTTTTTGTAAGCTCTATTTGATTTTTGTTTTCAGTTGTGTTATTTTGCACTGTGTCCATCTCTTTTTTGTGGTACAATTTCAGTTCAAGTTCTGAATTTCTTTTTTTTATATTTATTTTTATTTATTTATTTATCTGACAGAGAAAGAGGGAGAAGGAGAGGGAGGGAGAGAGAGAGAGAGAGAGAGAGAGAGAGAGAGAGAGAGAGAAGAGAGAAGAGAGAATGGGAGTTCTAGGGCCTCCAGCCATTACAAATGAATTCCAGATGCATGTGACCCCTTGTGCATTTGGCTGACATGGGTCCTGGGGAATCAAACCTGGGCCCTTTGGCTTTGCAGGCAAATGCTTTAACCACTAAGCCATCCCTCCAGCCCAAGTTCTGAATTTCTTGATGCTTCCTGGAATTCCTTGTTACATTTGCTCAAGTCTTCATTAAGCTTAATCAACCAGTTGTTGAGATCTTCCATTTCTTGATTCACCATCAGTTCATTTATATCTCTTTTGGGGGTCCTAACATTTTTTTTTCAAAGAAGTTAAGCCTACTGTCAAAAGCTGATCACTGTAAGAGGAAATTATGTTCAATTTTGTTGATATAATTGTTGGTTCTTCTTTTTCTTCTTCTTCTTCTTTTCTGTTTTTGCTTTTTTGAGGTAGGGTCTCACTCTGGCCCAAGCTGACCTATGTAGTCTCAGGGTGGGCTTGATCTCACAGCAATGCTCCTACCTCTGTCTCTCTAGTACTGGGATTAAAGGCATGCACCACCAAGTCTGGCTTAATTGTTAGTTCATTGATGGCTTGCTTCCATTACATCAATTCTTTTGATCAGGGTCTCATTGGTTGTTGTGTTTACATTTTGTGATTGGTTCTGTTGATTTCTACATGATTTCATTGGAGGCTTCCATTGTAGGATTAGGCATCCTTGGTGGAGTTCTCTCAGTTTTCTGACTTTTATTACCTTTTTTATTATTATTATTCCTGAAGTAGGGTCTCTCTGTAGCTCACATTGACCTGAAATTCACTATGTAGTCTCAGGGTGGCCTTGAACTTACTGTGATCCTCCTACCTCTACCTCCCGAGTGCTGGGATTAAAGGCATGCACCACCAGGCCTGGCTTTTTTTATTAGCTTTTTTTTTTTCATTACCCATTTTTAGGAGACTCTTTATTTTATTGAGGAGGAAGAAAGTTTTTGTCCTTTGGCCCATGCACCCTCTGACTCAGGTGAACAGGATGTTGGTACCCAATGGCCAGTCAGGATACCAGAGCAAAAGGCCTGATTCCACAGCCTACACAGGGACAAGCCTCTAGAGAACTGGGAACAGCTGGAAAGCTGAGATTTGGCCTACTCAGTCCAGGTCGTGCCCTGCCTGTACACCCTCTGGCACAGGGAACTGGGAGGAGCCAACAAGCAGGGATCTTGCGTACTCACTCCATGCCACTGAGTCCGCCCACACTCTGTCTAGTGCAGGGAACCTCACAACTTCTTTTTAAAATATATATTTTATTTTTATTTAATTTATTTTAGAATGTGACAGAGAATTGATCTGATAGGGCCTCAGCCAGTGCAATCAAACTCCAGACACTTGTGCCACCTAATGGGCATGTGCAATCTTGCACTTGCTTCACTTTTGTGTGTCTGGCTAAAGAGGGATCTGAAGAGTCATACTTGGGTACTTAGGCTTCACAGGCAAGTGATTTAACTGCTAAACCATCTCTCTAGCCCTATGCTCATAATTCTTAAACTTGATCTTTTAGGTTTGTGCCAGAGATATCACATGTTCTATTTGTACATTATTATATATATATATATATATTTATTTTTTTTTTCTAAATGATCTAATTCATCTTCCTTGTCTCCAAGTTCTTTGGCTTTGTGTTCTACTTGATCTATTCCATTTTTGAGGCTTTCCACAAAGGATTTTTACACTTACCTAACCTTTCATATCTGAAATTTTCATTAGATTTTCTCAGTATTTCTTTTCCATATATTTATTGGCCTCCTTATGTCATTCAGTTTTTTATTTGTATTCTCTTGAGTTCTCGGTATCTACTTGATTTCTTTGAGCACACTTACAATTATTCTTTTGAATTCTTTATCTGAGAATTCATTGGAATTTATTACTATGGAATTGTCAATTTTAGGAGGAGTCATATTATCTTGGGTTTTTTTATGTTTCTTGTGTTTCTGCATTGGAATTTTATGTCTGGGAGTAGTTCAATCATTGTTTAAAAATACTCATCTGTACTTTTTCAGTGGAATCATTTACTATGTTCAAGAGGGATGAATTATAATCACATTAAGGTTTTATCCATCCTTTCTAGACTGGATGTGTAACTCAGTAACTGAACTCTCAGCTGATTTGCTTAGCATACCAGATACAACCTCCAGCATTATGTGAAAAGCCAACTGTTAACTCCAGAAGCAATCACAATTTACTGGTAGGCTTGCTAGGAAAATATAGTAGTTGTAAATTAAAATCAATCACCCTTTTAACTCCAATAACATTTGGGTAATAAAAAAGATAGTATGGTAAGTACTAAGATAGTAGTTACTTAAAGTAAGAATTGAGGTAGGTGTGGTGGCACATGCCTTTAATCCCAGCACTTGGGAGGCACAGGTAGGTGGATTGCCAAGGGTTTGAGGCCACCCTGAGACTCCATAGTGAATTCCAGATCAGTCTGAGAGAGAGAGTGTGACCCTACCTCAAAAAACCAATAATAATAATAATAATAATAATAATAATAATAATAAATGTAAGCATTGAAAGAAAATAAACTTATAGGACTGGTTATTAGTGTAAGAGTAACAGAAAAAATAGAGGATAAAATGTAAATAGAATAGTATATGGGATAGTGTTATGGTAAACAGTTTCAAGATCACTAAGGCTACAGAAAATTATAATTAAGAAGCATAGAGAGGAAGGGATGAGGAGTATAAAAACAGAAAATGAAGTGGGAATGACAAGGGAACTATGGTTTGTAGATAAGAGAAAAAGTGAAGAATAGATGAGGAAACCCAGAGCAATCATAAAATGTAATTAAACAATATAAAAATTAACACAAAACATTTAAATATTTATGCAAGCATGAATAGTAAAAAATAAAGTAAAAAGCCGGGCATGGTGGCACATGCATTTAATCCCAACACTCAGTGGGCAGAGGTAGGAGAATCACTGTGAGTTTGGGGTCACCCTGAGACTACATAGTAAATTCCAGGTCAGCCTGGGCTAGAGTGAAACCCTACCTCAAAAAAAATGTAAATAAAGTAAAATAAAAATTTCCTGTGTGTCTGCTGGCTTCTAACTTTTATGTATGTGTATTTTTATGGGGATGTGAGCATGAGTACAGTCCATTAAACTAGAAAGAGTTTCATGAAAGGGAAATGAGGTTTTAAGGAAGGAGTGAGGAGGGTAACATAAGATATATGAAAAAAAAAAAAGAAGAAGAGAGAGAGAGCTGGAAAAAATATTGTTGCTTGGACAACATTTTTTCTGGGGAATCATGAGCACACATATGTTTACCCTAGATAGGCCACAGATGACAGACCAAAGTAATGAGTGCACCAAAATCAAGTAAAAGCCTATTGTTAGGGAAGTCATAGCCCTAGAAAGGAAGCTTCTACTCTTGTTTGGCTACATGGACATGTTGTTCCCATCAAATTGTTCCCCAATGCCCATGGATTAGTGTTGCTCTCACCTGTGATTAAGGAAGCTTTTTTTTTTTTTTTTTTTTTTAAACAGTTGGCAGTGACTACTGGGGAAACTCAAAACTGACCAAAGTGCTGAGAATAAGTGACTATGGGGTGATCAGTGCATTTATATCATTATATCACTCCATCCAAGATTCAGGGTCTATGACGGAAGAGGGGTTGGAAACGTATAAGATTCAGAGGATGGAGAGGAGTGATGTAGATTACTGTCTTCTAGACATGACATGGACATTAAATTCATGATCTCATAGTGACTGTTTTTACATGCACAAGGCCTGAACAACATTTCATCATGGATGGTGGAGGAATATAAGAACCAAAGACATTAAATTAGAAGAAGGAAGAATGGAAAAGTTCAGTGAAAGGCAGGCCAGGAAGGGAGACAAGAGACAATAATGCAAGGGAACCATAATCAAAATACATTATAGTGGCTGGAGAAATGGAGAAGCAGTTAAGTGTACTTTCTTCCCAAGAAAGGGAGTCCAAAGCCACCCATGTTAAAGAACCCTGAACTTATGGGGTATGGTCATATACATCTGTAACCCTAGCACTTTTCAGACAGGAGTATGCACAGGATGCTGCAATAGCATATATTTCACACAGCTTACACAGCTTACACATACATACTATACATGATACACACACACACACACACACAATGAAAATTGTCAATAAAATGTTTTCAAATGAGGAAAAAAAAGGCTTTGGCATATAATTGTTCCCAAGCAAAAGTCTTATTGCTGGCTAGAACTTATAACCTTTTAATAAGTGTCCTGTGTTTATTCAGAGACAATAATACTTGTTTAGTCCATGTTTATCAAGCCACTTAAAAGGAGAGGGTTCCATACATGATTTGCTTATTTGGATGCTTTCTGGGTTTGACTCTACTTTGTATTTCATGCTACAATTTGAAAGTATGGCTCTACCTCCAGGCTAAATTATCTGGCATCTTTTACCTATAGGTTTCAAATCCCACTGAGGAAACTATGAACCAGTCCAGCAATGACCACTAGCCAGATGACATGGAGCCACAAACCCCCTGATACCAAGCAATGGACACAGACAGAGGGTAATTGTAGCAAGGACTCCTTCAAAGTTTTAGGAGTTTTTTTTTTTTTTTTTTTTTTTTTTGAGGTAGGGTTTTTTTTTTTTTTTTTTTTTTTTGAGGTAGGGTTTCACTCTAGCCGAGGCTGACCTAGAATTCACTATGTAGTCTCAGAGTGGCCTCAAACTCACAGTGATCCTCCTACCTCAGCCTCCCAAATGCTAGAATTAAAGGCATGCACCACCATGCCCAGCTAAAATTTTAGGATTTTTGAAAGGCACCCAACTTTCAACTATTTCATTGACAACTTCATCTCATGCTAGAAACCAAAAATGCTTCCACTCTTACTCCACCCTGCTTCTTCCTCAGCCCTGCTATCACTACAAAGCCACATGCTTCTGAACGCTCAGGCCCAGCCTCACAAACAACTTTATATGAGTATATATGCATGTTTCTTGGTTCTCCTACAAAATGTAAAGCTGCTGTCAGTTCCAGGAAGCACACATTTATAGGTCTTTAGAGCTTTGGCAAAATTATAAATAAATTCATTTTTATTTCAAGCAAACCCATATCTAAAAAAGAAAAATTTTCTGTATTCCATCTCTGTAGTATTAAAACAGGTATGTGAAGGTTTGAATTTTTGCCTATGCATCAGCAGGGATCAGCCCTCCTCTAGAAATTTCCTCAGTCTCAGTGGCATGCCACTTCAGAATAAGAGGCATCAGTTGGCTAGCTTTTGTCTCCAGTATATGCTAAGTGCTCCAGCTTTCCCTATGTGGATTTCATCAGAGTCTCTGATTTGAACACGCCCATGCTTGTATTTACCCTTGAAGCTAAATATCTTACCAAGAACTGAACACCCATTTGTCTGTGATCTTTTGTGTTTGCTCCACTGAGTTTTGATTCCATTCTGCACCATGAGTATTCACTTGTGTCTGTGGTTCTCTGGGTGGAAGTGGGCTTTGGTGCTTGGTGATGTGAATGTGTGGAATTTTCTACTCTTCCTAACAGAGAGGTTTTTCTGAACAGTTTCTCTCAGTATGCATTCCTTTCTTTCCCTATTATAATAGGTAGTAACATGGGTTGGAGGCACAGGGTCATTTCCTAGCATCATCAAACTATTGTTTTTGCTGTCTTCTTTTGAAGTTTTCCCTTTTGTGTACAGACAGAAATCTTCCTTTCTCTGCTTCTTTCACTCAGTGTTCTAGATCAGAGTCTGTTGTTTCTTTTATAAATATAATGTTCAGTATTTCTGTATTTATAGTATCTCAAAGACTTTTCTATGTCCTTCCTCACCTTTCTAAGCTTCTTGCCTCTTTTTGAAGTTATCAATTTCTTTTTCTATTTATTTTTGAGGTAGGTTCTCACTCTAGCCCAGGCTGACCTGGAATTCATGATGTACTCTCAGACTGGCTTTGAACTCACAGCTATCCTCCTACCTCTGCCCCCGCAAGTAGTGGGATTAGTGGTTTGTGTCACCATGACTGCTGACTTTTTTTTAGATACATGGAGACATAACAAAATGCTGTCTGTCCCTACTCCATCATATTCTGAGAGATATTTTTAGTATTTAACTTTAAAAATTCCTTATAGATACTATATGTTAATCATCTTTGATATATAGTTGTTAAATATTTTGTCCAATTTACATTCCACCATAACATGGCACTCCTGGTTCCACAGACTCATTGCCATCTCATAATGCAAAATGCACTCAGTCTAACTTCCAAAGCAGTCTTATAATTTTATCATCATTTAAGACTCCAAAGTCTAAAGTCTCTTATGAGATTCAAAGCAAGCTGCTAACTGTGAGATCCTTGTGAAATAAAAAAGTCACATTTTTAATGCACAATGGCATAGAATAAGCAATACCATTTCAAAAGAGAGAGGGGGGAGAGAGAGAGAGAGAGAGAGAATGGGAATGTATGTGTGTGAGAGAGAGAGAGAATGTCTTTTTGGCCATGTAAATAAAGAAAATATTTGCAATCCCTTGTTGTAGACAGTTTGTATGTTGCTGGGCTAATATCGAAACAGTTTTATGGGAGGAAAGGATTTATTTCAAACTTACAGATCCAGAGGAGGTTCCATTAATGGCAGAAAAGACTGGCTCCAATCATAAATTGAAGAAGAGAGAGAGAAACTACCACCAGCCAGCAAATACAAAAAGGCAGCCAGCAGCAGAATCCTCAAAGCTCAAACCTCTTTGCATACCTTTGTGGTGGAATTCAGATATGCTCCCAAACACACCTCTGTGCTACACCCTAGGACCTGACCCCACTGACACAAATTTTAATAAAACACACCCCAGAGCTTATGGGGGACAACCTCATGTTGCTGTAATGAACTTACAAACCAGGCAAAATTATACTGAAAGGAATTTATTGAAGATAGAGGGGAAGTTCCATAATGGCAGAAGAAGCTAGCCTGCTTTCACAGATCCAAGCAGAGAGAGAGAAAAAAACACATGCCACACCAGTACCATAAGCAAGCACACTTAGGAACTTCAGACAAAGCTCAGACACTTTGCATATTTTTAGACTGGAATTACAAATCCACCCCCACACCTTAGGGCTGGACCCTAGGATCTACCCACAGTGCCACTTCCTCCAGCCAAGTCTAAATTTAGACTAAACAAACTTTAATAAAACCCTGAATATATTGGGGGCCATCCATGTAAATTACCACATTCCACCCTTGGCTCTCAATAGATTCATAACTATCTCACATTGTATATTGTCAAATTCAAAGGTTCCCACAGTGTTTACCAAGTTAATATAGTTCCAAAGTCTTAAGTTTCATCTGGGACTTAAGATGGTCTCTTAGCCATGAGTAGCGTAAAATCAAAACAAGTTATATACTTACTTTCCACATATAAAGGCACAGAGTAAACATTTTCAACTGCTATAAGGCATAGAAACAAGAGACTAGAACAATGCAAACTCAATAACCATCAAGAAAACATCAAACTTCTGCAGTTCAAGTCTGATATTATAACCAATGACTGAGAGTCTTCTGATTTTCCAATCTGCCCCTTCAGCTGGGCTGAATAGCCAGGGAAAATTTCCATCCCTAGAAAACAGCCTCCATGGCAGCCCTTGCATAATCCTGGTATATCCAAAACATCTTCAGGTCTCCATGTAAACCACAGTCCATTTTCCAATGGCTTTGCCAGCCTATTAATGTCATCATGACCTACCTATATTTTGCATCTCAGCAGCAGCTCCTGGAACCATGTGTACTTCATGTCCACTATACACATTTTTCATGCTTCCAAAATCAATACCAGGTATGCAGGACAGAGCCATATTCTTAAATCAGGAACAAAATAAGTCATAACTTTGATAAGCAGTTTCTTTCTCCAGTCAACTTTTTTCCAAAAGCATGCATGTCTATCATGGTCTTTCCTCAGGCATTGTTTCCATTGTTTCAATGTAAAATAGTTGGGCTATATTCCTTCCAAATGCTAATGTATTTGAAAAATAGCAGCTTCAGCAACCTAAAACAAGTCTCTGTGCCAGTAACTTTTAAACTTGCTTGGATTTTTCCAACCTTAAATCTTAAATTTCTATGCCCCATATCTTTATCTAAGGGCATCAGTCTATTGCAAATTTAACCTTGATCAAACACCCTGGGTATGGGCATCAGAATTCAGCCAGCACTTATGCCAGTAGCCCAGTTCCAACAAAAGTTTCTTCCACCTTTCCTTTCTCTTAGAAAGTTCATAAGCCCAACTTCCAAATACAGTTCTCTCTGCACTTAGTGTTTTCAACTCTCATCAAAATAATCCACAATACTTGGCTTATTACTCCAGAAGGCATTTTCAGTTGCAAGCACCAAGTTTCCCATTCCTTCAACACAAAAGTTCCCAAAGACCACAATCCATATGGCTAGCTTCATCTCAAGACTCCCACTCCCCAGTACCAATTCAGTACTAGACAGCCTCACATTACCTAAGGATCCAGGTTTAATTCTCCAGGTCCCACGTAGGCCAGATGCACAAGGCGGTGCATGCATCTGGAGTTTGTTTGCAATGGCTAGAGACTCTGGCACACCCATTCTTTCTCTGTCTCTAATAAATAAAATAAAATAAATTTTAAAAAACCACTGTGAGATACTACCCTACATTTGCTAGAATGATCATTATTGAGATGTCAGGGACAATGTGTTAGTAGGAATGTAGATAGAAAGGAACTTTTATATAATCTTTGTGGGAGTGTAAATCCACATAGTTAATAAGGAAATGCTGTAGGAATTCCTTAAAAAGTTAAGAATATATCTATATTGAACCATCAATCTTACCTCTCTGTATATATCTAAGATAAATGAAACCATTTTATTGAAGAAACATCTGCACTCATGATCACTGCAACATTATTTGCACCGAGGTGTCCATCAAAATAAGCCATTTGTTTTGAAAGACAATGGGATGCAGTTAACCATAATACCATCACACACACACACACACACACACACAGTTGTTGGTTTTTGAGGTAGTGTTTCATTACTCTAGTCCAGGGTGACCTAGAATTCACTATGTAGTCTCAGGGGTGCCTTGAACTCTCAGCAATCCTTCTACCTCTGGGATTAAAGGTATGCACCACCATGCCCAGCAACATTGTTATTTTTTTAAATTAACCTCCAGATCAGTTTAATGCTTGTATATAATCACTTTTGCATATAGTGTTCCATTTCAGGTCATATAAACTTGGCAACTCAGAATACTGTGTATTATATAACAATAACTGACTAATTTTAAAATGAAGCAAATATGCTTTTTTGTTCTTATTTCTGGGAGACTTCCAGGTAAGATGGCAGCATAGGAGCCATGCCAAACCGAGCTAGGGAGGGAAATAAGTGGAAACACAGAAAAAAAACCAGCAAAGAAAGTGAAGGTATGTAAGTTATTATCAAATATAGCAGAGCAGCAGGAGAGACCAAGATCTTCCCGAAAAGAGGAAACTGGCCAGAATCCTGCCCAGTACCAGTGGTTCAGTCTGTGTGCACATCCAGCCAACTCCAAGCTGCAGGAGCAGAAACCAGGTGAGGGGATTTTCCACTTGCAGCAGCCACCATGCAAAGTCAGGAAATATGAAGAGGAAGACAGCAGGGGCCAACTGAGCAGTTGCTGAAGGAGAACACAAACAGGACAAGCTGAGCAGCTCCAGACATCTTGTACTCTCGCATGACCCAACAATCAGTGCTGCAGTAAACCACCAGAGAACTCATTAAGCCCCCACTACAGAGCATCCAACACAGCTTATCAGAACACCAGATCCATAGCACAACAGAGCGATCAAGATGGGCACTCAGTATTGGTGAGTTTTGTAAACCATTCAAAAGGTAATGGAGCCTGCTAATAAAAAAGCAGTTACAAAGGCCTGCACTGGAAGTGCTAATCTGTCTTTCCATGTCAGGGCTGGTTATGGGTTATATATTCTTGGTTGGCTTCACTATTCTCAAGTAAACTGTATTTTGGGGTTGAGTATTGTTGCCTTTGATGCTTCCTGATTTGTAGGGCCTTTGTAATTTTCTTCTGTCATTAGTGAGGGCAGATTCTGATTTAGACCCAGGCTGACCTGGAACACATTTCAGAACAGAAATCTCAACCTCACAGTTGACAGGATTAAGGGTATGTACCAACACACATCCTTAGGGACTTTGGATTTATTGGGTTATCTGTTTATTTTAATCTCCATTCTTGTATAAATAAATAAATAAATATATACTCTGTGATGGTTTTGATTGAATGTGTATATTGCTCAGGTGAATTTTAGAATTTGCCAGTAAATCACTGCACCCAGCCTACTAGAATACTTGAATAGCAGGCCAAATCAACACATAGGGTCACTTCTGATATTTTTTGGAGTATAAGAGTTATACCTGGCAACTTAATCTCCTACCCTGAAGGTATATAGCGTTGGGTTTACATGGCTAAGAACACTGTATTAATTAGGAATTAATTAACTGAATTAATTAGGAAACATAAGCATCAAATTAACTTAAGATGCAAAAATTTGACATTATAATACAGGAAACACAAAGAATCAAAACAATACAGTTCCCACTAAAAACATACAAATCCATCAGAAATGACTGCCAGTGAGACTGTTTTAGATGAATTGCCTGACAAAGATTGCAAAAAAGAAAGATTTTATCTATACTCAAAAAAAAAAATCAAAGAATAAATCAAAAGACTCAAAGAAGAAAACAAGGAATCAAATAAGAAAACAAACTCCTGAAGAATAGCACAGGAAACCAACTTAATGAAATAAGGAAATCAATACAAGACATGAGTAAGGAAATAGAAATAATAAAAAAGTCAGAAATATTAAAAATGAAAAACAGAGTAAGGTCTATTTATAAGAGTAAGTTTCTATTTAGAAAATTCTGTAGAAACTCTCACCAGTAGAATGGCTCAAGGAGAGAGCAAAATATCTAAACTAGAAGACTAAGTTGCAGATCTAATACAGTCCAACAAAGAGAAAGACAAAATAGTAGGACGGCATGATGGGAATTTCAAAACATTTGAGATGCTATGAAGAGGTCAGACATAAGAATTCAGGGCATAATAGGAGAAGAATTTCACTCCAAAGACATAGCAGGTATTTTAACCAAATCATAGAAGAAAACTTCCCCCAAATAGGGAAAGTGATGCCAGCACAGTTACAGGAAGCCTTTAGATCACCAAACACTTAAAATCGGGAATGAACCTCTCTTCATCATATTATAATTAAACTACAAAACACAGAAGCCAAAGAAAATATATTGAAATCAGTTAGAGGGAAAATCCAAGTCACATACAAAGGCAAACCCATGAGGATAACAGCAGATTACTCAAGAGAAACTGTAAAAGCCAGAAGGGCTTGGAATAATGTATTCCCACTTCTAAAAGATAACAAAAGTCAACCAATATTACTTTATCCTGCAAAGGTATCCATCCAAATAGATGGAGAAATAAGGATATTCCACAGCAAAACAGGCTAAAGGAATATAGGAACACTAAAGCAGCTCTACAAAATATACTTGAAAAGATACTCCACGGTGAAGAGAAAGAAAAGCATACACATAAGGAACCTGGGGTGGGGGGGGCTATACTCTAATACTAGTTAATACTGGAGAGTAAAGGTAAAACTGGAAAAACTACAAAACAAGAAAAATGGCAAGAATAAATAAACACTTTTCAATAATAATTCTTAATATAAATGGCCTCAATGCCCCAAACACAAGACACAGGTTTGAAGACTGGGTTAAAATGTAGGATCCTTCTATTTGTTGCCTCCAAGAAACCCAACTTCCCATAAAAGATTAACTCTATCTTATGGTTAAAGGTTGGAAAATGGTGTTTCCAGCAAAAGGGCCTAGAAAACAAGCGGATGTCACATTATTGAGAAGAGATAAAGAAGGACGTTTTATATGGGTTACATGAACATACAAACAGGAGGACATTACAATCTGAAACATATATGCACCTAACATGGAGGCTCCCAATTTCATAAAAAAAAGAAAGAACTATTAGAATTATGTTCACAGGTAGCACCAAATACAGTTGTAATGGGTTACTTCAACACCCCACTCTCATCAACTGACAGGTCATCCCAGGAAAAAGTAAACAGAGATGCATCTGCACAAAATGAAGTCATAGAACAAAGGGACCTTACAGATATCTACAGAATATTTTATCCAAATGCTGCAGAATGCACATTCTTTTCAGCAGCAAATATAACATTCTCCAAAGCAAGACTTAACAAATACAGGAAAATTGAAATAATTCCTTGCACTCCACCTGATCACAATGGGATCTACAAACAAACTGTATCTACAAACTATAAATCAACAGCAAGAAAAGCTATAGAGCATACACAAAATCATGGAAACTAAACAATACACTATTAAATGATGAATAGGTCAATGAAGAAATCAAGAAGGAAATCAAAAAATTCACAGAATCAGGGCCAAGATGGCGACCGCCTAGCTGCGCTGCAAATCCCGGGGACAGAAAGGCAAGATATTAAGGGAATATAGTGGCTTTTAGGGGAGAGAAATCTGGGAGGGCACAGAGGCGGGGAAACAGGGAATCACGGATCTCCCCGCGGGCGGGGTAGCCCACCCCTCACCCCAAATAACTGCCATGTTCACAGCACCGCCCCTGCTGCTGCTGCTGAACCAGAGCCCGCACGGCTGCCACCGCGCGCCGATTGTTCCCTGCACATGGAAGCTTAGACTGCTCCACACTCTCTTCCACTCGCCCACTTACTGAGCGAGTCCAGTCCCACAGCAGGTGCCACGCAAGCCAGACTGTGTCTCTCGCTTGTGCCAGCTCCGGTGACATCCCCTAACTGTCTGCCATGCCGGCCGGCCGCCATTGTCCTGTGGCTGGGGAGCGTAGACTGCTTCTGGTTCCCAGCATTCCCAGCCAGAGTTCAAGCTGCTTCAGTGCTTGGTGCCTCAGTGCCACTCCTAGCTCGAACACAGGCACCTTTGGCACATTACCACTTGAGAACTCAGGCAACTTTGGCGCCCCTGCCAGGCAGTAGATAGGCGGCTTTGGCAAGTGAGAGCCAAAGCCCAGGCTGCTTGGCAACTGACCCAGGCTGCATAAGATTACCATTTTTCTTGAGCCCAGGCTGACACGCCCACCAACCTGCCCATACACTATCATGGGCAGACCACAGCACAAAAGAAATAACATGCAAAATCAAATGCAAGAAAATACAGTTAGATCACCCAGTCCCCCAATGAATACATCTAACCAAAATATAGAAGAACCAACAGGACCAGAACACCAAATTGAAGCTATGAGCAATGCAACCCTGACCAACCTACTGGTAGAACTTGCAGGAAAGCAACAAAGGGCCGATAATCGTGTGGATGCTGCCATCACTAAACTAGAACTAATAGATAAGAAATTGGAAGGATTTCAAAGAGAGTTAAGAGATTTGAGAGAGAGTGAAAAAAAAAAAAAAAGAAGAAGAGCTTAAAAATCAGTTGGCCATGCTAAATGAAGACATAGAGAAATGCAAGGATGAACTCCAAGAATCATCAAGAAAATCAGAAAATGATGTGAAAAGGGAGCTTGACAGAGGGATGGAAATTATACATAGAAAAGTAATAGAAAATGCACACTTAATTGAACAAGTCCAAAACAGGCTAGAAGCTCTCAAGAATCGAGTGAGCCAAGTGGAGGATAGAAACTCTGATCTGGAACACAAGATGGAAGAAACAGTTAGAGAGTTCAAAAATTTCAGTAAGTTCAAAAGTTCCTGTGAACAGAACATGAGGGAATAGTGGGATACACTTAAACGTCCTAATATCAGGATCATTGGAATACCAGCAGGAGAAGAAATTCAGACCAAAGGCAAGGAGAACTTATTTAACAAAATAATCGAAGAAAACTTCCCCAGTCTCTTAAAAGAAAGGCCCATAAAGATACAAGAAGCCAATAGAACTCCAAACAGACTGGACCAAAGGAGAAACTCTCCAAGACATATTATCATTAAGACTGACACCAAATAGAAAATCCTAAAAGTAGCTAGGGGAAAACAGCACACCACCTTCAAAGGCAACACCATCAGTATTGCTTCACACTTCTCAATGGAAACCCTGAAAGCTAGAAGGGCCTGGAATGAAACACTGCAAAGTCTAAGAACCTATGGCTTCCAACCCAAACTACTCTACCCAGCAAAAGTATCCCTCATAATAGATGGTGAAAGAAAAACATTCCACGACAAAACTCAGCATTACAATGATATGAACACAAAACCAAACCTACAGAGAGTATCTCAGGAAATTCTCCACAGAGAAGAAAAAAGTAATGAAAAACAATTGCCTACAAGAAGCAGATCACAACAACCAAACTCAGAGTAGGCACAAAAAACTTCAACGTCAATGAAAACACCAACCAACATTTACAATCACAATATGGCAGGGATCTAATCAAATCTCACAGTCATTACCCTACATATTAATGGCCTTAATTCACCCATCAAGAGACACAAGCTAACAGGATGGATGAAAAAAGTAGACCCCTCAGTCTGTTGCCTTCAAGATACCCACCTCACCATAAAAGACAGACATCTCCTCAGAGTGAAGGGTGGAAAACAGTATTCCAAGCAAATGGGAATAAGAAACAAGCAGGTGTCGCTATATTAATATCGGATAAAATAGACTTCAAAGCAAAAATAATCAAAAAAGACAAAGAAGGCCACTTCCTACTTATCAAGGGAATGAACCATGAAGAGGATATTACAATCATAAATCTGTATGCACCAAACACAGGGCACCACAGTTCATAAAACAAAATCTACTTGACAATAAAACAGAAATAACTAGAAACACCATCATAGCTGCAGACTTCAATACACCATTATCAGTAATAGGGAGATCATCCAAACAGAAACTCAACAGGGTAGTAAGAGAGCTCAACAAAATCATAGATCACTTAGACCTAACGGACATCTACAGAACCTTCTGTACCAAATCCACAGATTACACATTCTTCTCAGCAGCCCATGGAACATTCTCTAAAGTAGACCATATACTGGGCCACAAAGACTGCCTCCACATATTTAGGAAGAATGACATAATTCCCTGCATGATATCAGATCACAATGCTATATTGCTAGAAGTCAACAACAAAAGATACACCAAGAATCCCAATGGCACCTGGAAACTTAACAGCACACTTTTAAACAATAAATGGACAGTGGATGAAATAAAGAATGAAATTGCAAAATGTCTGGAATTGAAAGACAATGAGAACACATCGTACCAAAACTTATGGGACACAATGAAGGCGGTCCTCAGGGGAAAATTCATAGCACTCAATGCCTTCATAAAAAGACAGAAAGGTCCCAAATAAATGACCTAACCATCCACCTAAAGACACTGGAAAAACAAGAAAAATCCAATCCAAAGAGCTCCGGAAGGAAACAAATAATTAAAATCAGAGCAGAAATCAATGAATTGGAAAGCAAGGAAACAATTAAGACAATTGACAAAACAAAGAGTGGTTCTTTGAAAAAATAAACAAGATTGACAAACCCCTGCCCAATCTGATCAAGCCAAAAAGGGAGAAGATTCTAATTAACAAAATTCAAAATGAAAAAGGAGAGATCGCAACAGACATAAGTGAAATTGGGAGAATCATCAGGACTTATTTCAAAAACCTCGACTCCACAAAACTGGATAATGTGGAGGAGATGGATAAATTCCTGGACGCATACCATCTATCAAAGGAAAACTCAGAGCAGATTAATCACCTCAAGCAACCCACCACACTCATGGAGATTGAAAAAGTAATAAAAAAAAACCTCCAAAAAAAGAAGAGTCCAGGACCAGATGGCTTCTCAGCTGAATTCTATCAAACCTTCATGGAAGAACTCAAACCAATCTTCCTCAAACTGTGCCACACAATTGGTGAACAGGGAAAGCTACCCAACTGCTTTTATGAAGCTAGCATCACCCTAATTCCAAAACCAGGTAGAGATGCCACAAGAAAAGCAAACTACCAGTGTATTTACCTGAAGAATTTAGATGCAAAGATCCTAAACAAAATCCTTGCAAACTGAATCCAACAACACATCAAAAGCATTATCCACCTTGACCAAGTGGGATTCATTCCAGGAACACAGGGGTGGTTCAACATACGGAAATCTGTCAATGTAATACACCACATAAACAAGGTTAAATATAAGAACCACATGATCATTTCGATAAATACACAAAAGGCCTTTGACTAGATTCAACATCGCTTCATGTTCAAAACATTGGAGAGAATTGGCATGGTTGTTTCATATCTTAACCCAATAAAGGCAATATACGAAGCTCTGAAGGCCCAAATAATACTTAATGGAGAAAGACTGGAGGAATTCTCATTAAGATCAGGAACAAGACAGGGTTGTCCACTCTCACCTCTACTTTTCCATATACTACTGGAAGTCCTAGCTCAAGGAATAAGACAGGAGAATGAAATAAAAGGGCTACAATTTGGAAAGGAAGAAGTTAAGTTAGCTTTATTCGCTGATGACATGATTATATATGTAAGAGACCCACGAGACTCCATCCAAAAACTTCTGAAGATGATTAACTCCTATGGCAAAGTAGCAGGGTACAATATCAATGCAAAAAATCAGTAGCCTACCTTCATGCAAAGGACAAAGATACAGAAAAAGAAATAAGGAACATAGTCCCGTTTTCAATTGCAACAAAAAAAAATAAAATACCTTGGAATAACGTTAACCAAGGAAGTGAAAGATTTATACAATGAAAAGTTAAAAACACTCAAAAAAGAAATTGAGGCGGACTTGAGAAAATGGAAAGACCTCCCATGTTCCTGGATAGGCAGAATTAAGATTGTGAAGATGACCGTCCTACCAAAGGCAATATACAGATTTAATGCAATTCCAATTAAAATCCCTACCTTGTTCTTCACAGAGATAGAAAAAATGTTCTCAAATTTCATATGGAAAGGCAGAAGGCCTCACATTTCCAAACATATCCTCAGCAAAAGAAATACCTCTGGAGGCATCAGCATACCTGATCTAAAGCTATATTACAAAGCCATAGTAATAAAAACAGCATGGTATTGGCATAAAAACAGGAGTATAGATCAATGGAATAGACTTGAGGACCCGGACTTTGGGTCAAGCAACTATAACTACTTGATATTCTAAAAAGGCCCAAACAATATAGGCTGGAAAAAAGACAGCATCTTCAACAAATGGTGCTGGCCAAACTAGATAACCATATGCAGGAAACTGAAACTTGACTCACACATTTCACCATGCACTACACTCAAGTCCAAATTGATCAAAGATCTCAATATAAGACCAGAACCTTGAATACTACTGGAAGAAAATTTAGGAAGTACTTTCCATGATATAGGAATGGAAAAAGACTTCTTAAACAAAACCCCAGTAACTCATGAACTTAAACCGTCACTCAACCAATGGGACCCCATGAAGCTGAAGAGTTTCCTTACAGACAAGCATACAATATGCAAAGCCAGTAGATTACCCACAAAAATGGGAGAAAATATTTGCGGGTTATCCAACTGATACAGGCCTAATCTCTTAAATCTACAAAGAACTCAAAAATCTAAACAGTAAGAAATCAAACACCCCACTCACAAAATGGGGCAAAGAGCTGAACAGGCAGTTCACAGAGGAAGAAATAGAAATGGCAAACATACACTTAAGAAAATTTTCATCATCTCTAATCATCAGACAAATGCAAATTAAAACAACTCTGAGATTCCACCATACCCCAATAAGGATAGCAAACATCAAAAATCAAATAAAAATAAATGCTGGCGAGGATGTGGAGAAGTAGGAACACTCATCCACTGTGGGTGGGAATGCAGGATGGTACAACCACTTTGGAAAGCAATATGGAGACGTCTGAAAAAGCTGAGTATAGAGATACCAATAGACCCAGTTATTCCCTTACTGGGCATCTTCCCGTAATACCTGCATACCACAGGCTAAAGAGATTTGCTCAACCATGTTTATAGCAGCTCAATTTGTAATAGCTAAGAGCTAGAATCAACCCAGATGTCCATCACTAGAAGAATGGATAACTAAGATGTGGTATATCCACACAATGGAATTCTATACAGCAGTAAGAAAAAAATGACACAATGAAATTTGAGGAAAAATGGTTGAACCTGGAACAAATCATTCTCAGTGAACTTACCCAACCACAGAAAAAAATCGCCACATAGTCTCACTCATCTACAGCACCTAACCTGAATCTACCCAAGATACCTTCCGTACCCAGCATGCATCTCCTAGACTAGACACTAGGATGGGACGGGATGGAGGGGAGGGTATCAAAGGGGTGGGAAACACAAATCTAGGACCAAACGGCAATACTACCATAATCTTCTACTCGCTAAAAGACAGATTAAATAAATGGCTGATCCTTCGCCAAGCCCTTACAGGGAACACCTGAACCACAAGACACTGGAGAGGGTAAGATCAAGACTAACCTTAATCTTCTACATCTTCCCTCCCTCACTTCCCCTCTCCCTCTCTCTCTCTCACTTATCTCTAACTCTTGTATATTAGTTATCTTTTTCCTCATTTTCTTAGTGGGCACTGACCTGTAACTCCCAGATCCAGCATGGGGCTATCATCCACAATGAGCTTTTGATCAGAGAGACCTACAAGGTTTCCTAAAAGACAGACAGATTTCTGTCAGAGTACTTGATGACCCACCTAAGGCTAGTGGTAAGACCCTATTGCTGCAGACACCTTATGTGATTGACATGCAAATTAGAATGGCATGGCTGGAAGTTGGAAGAGAGTCAGTCCCCACACAGTCAGCACGTCTAGTGCCAGAAGGTGCTACATGGGCGACTGGGGGAAAATGACCAATGTCTGTCGAAGCAACGCATGGTCTAACCTACTTAGCAGCAAATAACTTGTTGTCATGCCCACACAAGTGCAGTGGTGGCACACAGCCATGGTGGGGAACCAACTGCTCTCAATTTGGCTAACTGATCCCCTCACTGGTATGGGTCCCATAGATGGATCTGGGAAACAAGTCAGAACCATATCCAAACATAAGCCCACTCGCCAATATCAAGCTACCATCAATTGTGGGCTACAAGAGGGCCTACACCTATTAAATTCTGTATAAGAAAAAAAAGAAAGTGTTATCTCATTTGTCCTTGTGCTAACTTACTCTCCGTTGGAGAATCTGCTTCTCTTTTTCAGATAGATGTAGATCCTAAGGAGAGAGCCACCCCATCATACCTCCAAAGGGCTCCGACTGAAACTAAGAAAAATTGGAGAAACAAGCAAGGGGGCTGTTTTCCTGATGAACCGGATACCAGCACAAGGGGGAAGAAGATCAGCACAGAGAAAAATCAACTCCTACCAAATCAGAGAGGCAGAGCCTCAGAGGCCCCCAACACCTCATCACTGAAGCAGACCAAAAATGAACCCAACATGGCTCAGGGAAATTTTGGGGAAGTGGGGGCGGAAAGAATGTCAGAGCCACATGTTGGGTCATGATATGCAGAGACATTTATCTTACACATAACTGTCTGCTAACTCCACAATGCATGACCCGTATACCTCAATAAGGAGGGGCCAAGGGGAGGGGGTAGGTCACGGATAAGCCTAATAATTGTACCAAACTGACTGTATTTGCTGAATACAAAACTGACTAATAAAGAAAAGAAAAAAAAACTTCATAGAATCAAATTACAATGATAACACAACATATCAAAACCTTTGTGACACAATGAAGGCAGTACTAAGAGGCAAATATTTAGCTTTAAGTGCGTATATTAAGAAACTAGAAAGGTTGCATCTAAACAACCTAATGCTTCATTTTAAGGCCTTGGAAAAAGAACAAGGCAAACCAAAAATCAGTAGAGGGGAAGAAATATTAAACTTTGGAGCAGAAATTAATGAGATAGAAATAAAAAATACAAAAAGGCAATGAAACAGAGAGTTGGTGTTTGACAGGATAAACAAGATTAATAAACCCTTAGCAAATCTTACCAGAAGGAACAGAAAAGAGACAGAAATTACTAAAATTAAAAATGAAGAGGCACCATTTATAACAGATACCATAGCAATTCAAAATAAGGACACATTTCAAGAACATATATTTCACTTAGTTTGAAAATCTGAAAGAAATGGATGAATTCCTTGATTTATATGACCTATCTAAATTAAATCAAGATGAGATTAACCACTTAGACCTCTAACAAGTAAAGGGATCCAAGTGTATATATATATGTGTGTGTGTGTGTGTGTGTATACACACACACACACACACACAAACATACACACATAAAACCTCCTGTCTAAAAGAAGTCCAGGCCCAGATGGATTCAGTGATAACTTTTATCACATATTAATGGAATAACTAAGAACAAAGTTTCTCAAACTTTTTGGTAAAATATAAAAGGACAGAACTCTATCAAACTTCTATGAAGCCGGCATCATCCTGATACCAAAACTAGACAAAGATAGAAGAAATAAAGAAAATTACAGACCAATCTCATGAACATAGATGCAAAAATTCTCAACAAAATATTGGCAAATAGAATACAAGAATATATAAAAATGTCATTCACCCTAACCAAGTAGGCTTTATCCCATAGATTCTGGTGTGGTTCAACACATGTAAATTGATAAATGTAATACACTATATAAATAGACTGAAGGTCAAAAACCACACAATCATCTCACTAGATGTCATTTGACAAAATCCAACCACCCTTCATCGTAAAAGTCCTACAGAAACTGGGAATAAGAGGAACATATTGCAACACAGTAGTGGCTATTTATGATAAATCTTCAGCCAACACAATACTAAATGGGAAACATCTTGAAACGTTTCCACAAAATCAAGAACAACAAAAGGAGTTCCACTGTCCCTACTTTTATTTAATATAGTACTGGAAGACTTAGCTATAGCAATAATGCAAGAGACACTAATAAAAGGAATAAAAATTGCAAAGGCAGAGATCAAATTATCACTATTTGCAAATAATATGATTCTATACATAAAAGACCCTTAAAATTAGCACTATTGGACTTCTGGTCAAGATGCCGACTGCCTAGCAGCGCTGCAAATCCTGGGGAAAGAAAGGCAAGATATTAAAGGTTTATTGTGGCTATTAGGAGAGAGAAATCAGGGAGGGCACAGAGGAGGAGGGAAACAGGGAATCCCAGATCCCCTCATGGGTGGGTAACCCACCCCTCACCCCAAACAACCACAGTGTCCACAGCACCGCCGCTGCTGCCGCTGCTGCATCGGCACCGCCACTGCTGCTGCCACATGCAGATTGTTCCCTGAGTGCGGAAGTTTAGATTGCTCCGCACACTTATCCACTCCCCCACTTACTGAGTGTGCCCAGTCTCACAGCAACTTCCACAAAAGCTCACACTCTGTCTCTCGCTTGTGCCAGCTCAGGTGCCATCCCCTACTTGTCTGCTGTGCCGGCCAGCTGCTGTTGGCCTGTGGTGGGGGAGCACAGACTGCTTCCGGGCCCCAGTGTTCCCAGCCAGAATTCAGGCTGCTTCAGTGCTTGGTGCCTCACTGTCACTCCTAGCTCAAACGCAGGCAGCTTTGGCACTTTACTACTTGAGAATTCAGGCAACTTGGGAGTTCCGGTCAGGCAGTAGATAGGCGGCTTTGGCAAGAGAGAGCCAAAGCCCAGGCTGCTGGACAACTGCCCCAGGCTGCCACAGATTCCCATTGTGCTTGAGCCCAGGCTGATATGCCCACCCACGTGCCCATACACTGTCATGGGCAGACCACACCACAAAAGAAATAACATGAAAAATCAGATGCAAGAAAATCCAGTTAGATCACCCAGTCCTACAATGAATACATCTAACCAAAACATAGAAGAACCAATAGGATCAGAACACTAAATTGAAGCTATGAGCAATGCAACCCTGACCAACCTACTTGTAGAACTTTCAGGAAAGCAACAAAGGACCGATAATCATGTGGATGCTGTCATCACTAAGCTAGAACTAATAGATAAGAAATTGGAAGGATTTCAAAGAGAGTTAAGAGATTTAAGGGAGAGTGAAAAAAAAGAAGACCTTAAAAATCAGCTAGCCATTGTAAATCAACACATAAAGAAATGCAAGGATGAATTCTAAGAAGCATCAATAAAATCAGAAAATGATGTGAAAAGGGAGCTTGACAGATGAATGGAAATTATATATAGAAAAATAGTATAAAATGCAAACTTAATTGAACAAGTCCAAAACTCTCTAGATGCTTTCAAGAATAGAGTCAGCCAAGTGGAAGATAGAAACTCAGATCTGGAAGACAAGATGGAAGAAACAGTTAGAGAGTTCAAAAATTTCAGTAAGTTCAAAAGTTCCTGTGAACAGAACATGAGGGAATTGTGGGATACACTTAAACGTCCTAATATCAGGATCATTGGAATACCAGAAGGAAAACAAATTCAGACCAAAGGTATGGAGAACTAATTTAACAAAATAATTGAAGAAAACTTCCCCAGTCTCTTAAAAGAAAGGCCCATCAAGATACAAGAAGCCGACAGAACTCCAAACAGACTGGACCAAAGGAGAAACTCTCCAAGACATACTGTCATTAAGACTCTAAACTTTGACACCAAAGAGAAAATCCTAAAAGTAGCTAGGGAAAAACAGCAAACCACTTTTAAAGGTAACCCCATCAGAATTACTTCAGACTTCTCAATGGAAACCCTGAAAGCTGGGATGGCCTGGAATGAAACACTGCAAAGTCTAAGAACCTATGATTTCAAACCCAAACTACTCTACCCAGCAAAAGTATCCCTCATAATAGATGGTGAAAGAAAAACATTCCACGACAAAACTCAGCTTTACAATTATATGAACACAAAACCAAACCTACAGAGAGTATCTCAGGAAATTCTCCACAGAGACGAAACAAATAATCAAACTCAATTACCTACAAGAAGCAGATCACAATAACCAAACTAAGAGTAGGCACAAAAATCTTCAAAGTCTTTGAAAACACCAACCCACATTTACAATCACAATATGGCAGGTATCAAATCAAATCTCACAGTCATTACCCTAAATATTAATGGCCTGAATTCACCCATATAGAGACACAAGCTAACAGGAGGGATCAAAAAATCAGACCCCTCAATCTGTTGCCTTCAAGAAACCCACCTCACCACTAAGGACAGACACCTCCTCAGGGTGAAAGGGTGGAAAACAATATTCCAAGAATATGGGAGTAAGAAACAAGCAGGCGTAGCTATATTAATATCAGATAAAAGAGACTTCAAACCAAAAATAATCAAAAAAGACAAAGAAGGCCACTTCCTACTTATCAAGGGAATGATCCATCAAGAGGATATTATAATCATAAGTCTGTATGCACCAAACACAGGGGCACCACAGTTCATAAACCAAATCCTACTTGACAATAAAACAGAAATAACCACCAACACCATCATAGCTGTGGACTTCAATACACCATTAGCAGTAATAGACAGATCATCCAAACAGAAACACAACATGGAAAAGAGAGTTCAACAAAACCATAGATCACTTACATCTAATGGACATCTACAGAACTTTCCATCCCAAATCCACAGACTACACATTATTCTCAGAAGCCCATGAAACATTCTCTGTAATAGACCATATACTAGGTCACAAAGACTGCTCCACATATTTAGGAAGATTGACATAATTCCCTGCATGATATCAGATCACACTGCTATATTGCTAGAAATCAACAACAAAAGACCCACCAAGAATCCCAATGGCACCTGGAAACTGAACAGGACACTTTTAAACAATAAATGGATAGTGGATGAAACAAAAAACGAAATTGCAAAATTTCTGGAATTGAATGACAATGAGAATACATCGGACAAAAACTTATGGGACACAACGAAGGCATTCCTCAGAGAAAAGTTCATAGCACTCAATGCCTTCATAAAAAAGACAGAAAGGTCCCAAATCAATAACCTAACCATCCACCTAAAGGCACTGGAAAAACAAGAAAAATCCAACCCAAAGAGCTCCAGAAGGAAAGAAATAAATAAAATTAGAGCAGAAATCAATGAATTAGAAAGCAAGGAAACAATTAAGACAATTGACAAAACAAAGAGCTGGTTCTTTGAAAAAATAAACAAGATTGACAAACCCCTGCCAATCTGATCAAGCACAAAAAGCAGAAGATTCAAATTAACAAAATTCAAAATGAAAAAGGAGAGATTGCAACAGACATAAGTGAAATTGGGAAAATCATCAGGACTTATTTCAAAATCCTCTACTCCACAAAACTGGATAATGTGGAGGAGATGGATAAATTCCTGGAAACATACCATCTACCAAAGCTAAACACAGAGCAGATTAATCACCCAATCAACCCATCACAATCATGGTGATTGAAAAAGTAATAAAAAACCTCGCAAAAAGAAGAGTCCAGGACCAGATGGCTTCTCAGCTGAATTCTATCAAACCTTCATGGAAGAACTCAAACCAATCTTCCTCAAACTGTGCCACACAATTGGTGAACAGGGAAAGCTACCCAACTGCTTTTATGAAGCTAGCATCACCCTAATTCCAAAACCAGGTAGAGATGCCACAAGCAAAGAAAACTACGAGCATATTTCCCTGATGAATTTAGATGCAAAGATCCTGAACAAAATCCTTGCAAACTGATTCCAACAACACATCAAAAGCATTATCCACCTTGACCAAGTGGGATTCATCCAAGGAACACAGCCGTGGTTCAACATAGGGAAATCTGTCAATGTAATACACCACATAAACAAGGTTAAACATAAAAACCACATGATCATTTCGATAGATGCATAAAAGGCCTTTGACGAGATTCAACATCACTTCGTGTTCAAAACATTGGAGAGAATTGGCATGGATGGTTCATATATTAACCTAATAAAGGCAATATACAAAGCTCCGAAGGCCCTAATAATACTTAATGGAGAGAGACTGGAGGAATTCCCATTAAGATCAGGAACAAGACATGGTTGTCTACTCTCACCTCTGCTTTTCAATATAGTACTGGAAGTCCTAGCTCAAGCAATAAGACAGGAGAAGGAAATAAAAGGGATAAAATTTGCAAAGGAAAAAATTAAGTTAGCTTTATTCACTGATGACATGAATATATATGTAAGAGACCCGAGAGACTCCATCCCCAAACACCTGAAGGTGATTAACTTCTTTAGCAAAGTAGCAGGATACAAAATCAATGCAAAAAATCAGTAGACTTCCTTTATGCAAATGACAAATATACAAAGAAAGAAATAACGTCCTATTTTCAATAGCAACAACAACAACAAAAATACCTTGGAATAACGTTAACCAAGGAAGTGAAAGATCTATACAATGAAAACTTAAAAACACTCAAAAAATAAATTGAGGAGGACTTGGGAAAATGGAAAGACCTCCCATGTTCCTGGACAGGCAGAATTAAGATTGTGAAGATGACCGTCCTACCAAAGGCAATATACAGATTTAATGCAATTCCAATTAAAATCCCTACAGTATTCTTCACAGAGATAGAAAAAATAATCTCAAATTTCATATGGAAAGGCAGAAGTCCTCGCATTTCCAAACATATGTTCAGCAAAAGTAATACCTCTGGAGGCATCACCATACCTAATCAAAAGCTATATTACAAAGCCATAGTAATAAAAACAGCATGGTACTGGCATAAAAACAGGAGTATAGACCAATGGAATAGACTTGAGGACCTGGACTTTGGGTCAAGCAACTAAAGCTACTTGATATTCGATAAGGGCCCAAACAGTATAGGCTGGAAAAAAGACAGCATCTTCAACAAATGGTGGTGGCCAAACTGGATAACAATATGCAGGAAACTGAAACTTGACCCACACATTTCACCATGCACTACACTCAAGTCCCAATAGATCAAAGATCTCAATATAAGACAAGAAACTCGAATACTACTGGAAGAAAATTTAGGAAGTACTTTCCATGATATAGGAATTGAAAAAGACTTCCTGAACAAAACCCCAGTAGCTCATGAACTTAAATCGTCACTCAACCAATGGGACCCCATGAAGCTGAAGAGTTTCCTTACAGACAAGCATACAATAAGCAAAGCCAATAGATTACCCACAAAATGGGAGAAAATATTGCGGGTTATCCAACTGATATAGGCCTAATCTCTAGAATCTACAAAGAACTCAATAACCTAAACAGTAAGAAGTCAAACACCCACTCACAAAATGGGGCAAAGAGCTGAACAGGCAGTTCACAGAGGAAGAAATACAAATGGCAAACATACACTTAAGAAAATGTTCATTATCCCTAATCATCAGAGAAATGCAAATTAAAATAACTATGAGATTCCACCTTACTGCAATAAGGATAGCAAACATCAAAAATCAAATGAAAATAAATGCTGGCAGAGGATGTGGAGAAGTAGGAACACTCATCCACTGTTGGTGGGAATGTAGGATGGTACTATCACTTTGCAAAACAATACGGAGACTTCTGAAAAAGGTGAGTATAGAGATACCAACAGGCCCAGTTGTTCACTTACTGGGCATCTACCCTAAAACCTTCAAACCACAGGCTAGAGAGATTTGCTCAACCATGTTTATAGCGGGTCAATTTGTGACAGCTAAGAGCTGGAATCAACCCATATGTCCATCACTAGAAGAATGGATAACTAAGATGTGGTATATCTACACAATGGAATTCTATACAGCAGTAAGAAAAAATGACACAATGAAATTTGAGGAAAAATGGTTGAACCTGGAACAGATGATTCTCAGTGAACTTACCCAATCACAGAAAAAAATCGCCACATAGTCTCACTCATCTATAGCACCTAACCTGAATCTACCCAAGATACTATACACACCCAGCAAGTATCTCCTGGACTAGACACTATGATGGAAGCAGAGGGAGGGGAGGGCATCAAAGGGGTGGGAAACACAAATCTAGACCCAAATGGCAATGGTACCATAATTTTCTACTTACTAAAAGACAGACCAAATGGCTGATCCTTCACCAGCCCCTTACAAGGAAGACTTGAACCACAAGACACTGGAGCGTGTAGGACCAAGACTAGCCTTAATCTTCTACATCTTGCCTCCCTCCCTCTCCCTCCCCCCCTTCTCTCTCTTCTCTCTAACTCTTGTATATTAGTTATGTTTTTCCTCCTCTTCTTAGTGGGCACTGACCTGTAACTCCCAGAACCAGCATTGGGATATCATCCACAATGAGCTTTTGATCAGAGAGACCTACAAGGTTTCCTTAAAGATAGACAGATTTCTGTCAGAGTACTTGATGACCCACCAACTGTTAATGGTAAGACCCTACTGCTGAAGACACCTTATGTGGTTGACATGCAAAATAGAATGGCATGGCTGGAAGTTGGAAGAGAGTCAGTCCCCACACAGTCAGCGCATCTAGTGCCAGAAGGTGCTACATGGGAGACTGTGGGAAAATGACCAATATCTGTCCAAGCAACACATGGTCCAACTTACGTCGCAACAAAAAACTTTTTGTGTTGCCCACACAAGTGCAATAGTGGTACACAGCCATGGTGGGGAACCAAGTGCTCTCAGTTGGGCTAACTGATCCCCTCAGTGGTATGGGACCCATAGCTGGATCTGGGAAACAAGTCAGAACCATATCCAAACATAAGCCCACTCTCCAATATGAAGCTACCATCAATTGTGGGCTACAAGAGGGCCTACACCTATTAAATTCTCTATTAAAAAAAGTAAGGGTTATCTCATTTGCCCTGGTTCTAACTTACTCTTCATTGGAGAATCTGCTTCTCTTTTTCAGATAGATGTAGATGCTAAGGAGAAAGCCACCCCATCATACCTCCAAAGGGCCCTGGCTGAAACTAAGAAAAATTGGCGAAACAAGCAAGGGCGCTGTTTTCCTGATGAACTGGATAACAGCACAAGGGGGAAGGAGATCAACACAGAGAAAAATCAACTCCTACCAAATCAGAGGGACAGAGCCTCAGAGGCCCCCAACACCTCATCACTGAAGCAGACCAAACATGAACCCAACATGGCTCAGGGAAATTTTGCAGAAGAGGGGGCGGAAAGAATGTCAGAGCCACATGTTGGGTCATGATATGCAGAGACATTTATCTTACCCATAACTGTGGGCTAACTCTACAATGCATACCCATATACCTCAACAAGGAGGGGCCAAGGGGAGGGGGTAGGTCACAGATGAGCCTAATAATGGTACGAAACTGACTGTATTTGCTGAATACAAAACTAACTAATAAAGAAGAAAAGAAAAAAATGAAATAAAAAATAAAAAAATAAAATTATCACTATTTGCAGATGATATAATTCTATACATAAAAGACCCTTAAAACTCTACCGGCAAACTGTTAGTGCTGATAAACACTTTTAGCAATGTAGCAGGATACAAAATAAATACACAGAAGTCAATAGTTTTCCTATACACTAACAACAAATATGCAGAGAATGAAATCAAGGAATTTCTCCCATTCACAGTTGCCTCAAAAAAAAAAAAAAAACTTGAAATAAACCTAACCAAGGAAGTGAAGGATCTCTACAATAAAAACTTTAAAACACTCAAGACAGAAATTGCAGAAGACACCAGGAAATGGAAAGACAACCCATGTTCTTGGATTGGAAGACTCAGTATTGTGAAAATGGTAGTCTTACCCAAAGCAATCTTCACATTTAATGCAATCTCCATTAAAATACCAATGGCATTCTTCATGAAAATAGGAAAAAAAACCCTAAAATTTATTTAGAAGCCTCCCCCCCAAACCCTCAAATACCCAAAATAATTTTTAGCAACAAAAATAAGGTGGTTGGTATCACCATACCTGACTTTCACCTATATTAAAGAGCCACAGTAACAAAAACATCATGGTTATGGCACGAAAACAGACATGTAGATCAGTGGAACAGAATAGAGGTCACAGATGTAAGTCCTGGAAGCTACACCCAGCTGATGTTTGACAAAAATGCCAAAAATACTCATTGGAGAAAAGACAGCTTCTTTATCAAATGGTGCTGGGAAAACTGGATATCTATATGTAGAAGCATGAAAATAGATACTTCTCTTTCTCTGTGCACAAGAATTATGTCCAAATGGTTCAAAAACCTTAATGTCAGACCCAAACTCTGAAACTGCTTGAGGAAAAAGTAGGGAATCCCTTCAACTGAATTCTAATCCTGATGTCATTTATCAACTGTGGTAGTTTGAATGGATGTTCCCCAATACATTCACAAGTTTAATAAAGCTTGTAATTTATATCTCTAGCTGCATGGCTGGAGAAGTCACTGGGCAGATCTGGAATTTCTGTTTATAGATAGTCAAAGTGCTTGTGCTTTGCCAGGTATTTTGCCTGGTAGAATTTTGTGTAAGACCCATGACTGATCTCTTTTGCAACCATTCTGATAGCATGTCTCTGTCACACATTTCACCTCTAAAAACACTTAGAGCTCCCAATTTTCTCAGGACAGCAGACATAGGGATCTTGCTGAAGGATGCAGCTGAGCTAGAAGGAAGTCTTCATCTAGGAAGATTGTGCATGCTCATAAGTTTCTTAATAACTTTGGCTGTCTCTGGTGGGACAGAAAGTCCTTTCACTCATCTCCCAGGGAAGAGAGAATCTTAACAGAAAGAAGGAAAGAAAAGCAACTTTGGAATTCAGTATGGCTAGAGTTCCTCATGCTCCCTACCCCATTCTGGAAAGCAAAGGAGATGACAGATGATCAAGGATCACTTTCCCCACTTCCTAGTTTGGCATGGTTTGTGTTGACCTTTAAAGTATAGAGATGTTTACTAGGGCTCTTGTTCCCTGTCTGCCTAGCAGGGGAAACTACCTAGTTCCTGTGGTACCTCAGAACCTTCTTCCTTAAAGCCCAACTTGCCCCACTGAAAGCCTGAGGAGGGAGTGGGGATGGCTACCCACATCCCCAAACAGATGATGACAGAAATCACTAGAGGGTCAATTTTTCTTAGCCCTAACTTTGCAGGTGTCTTTGATTCAATGGAAACAAATAATTTGGTTTCATATGCTTGTGGTTTATTTTCTATCAGTTTTCACAAGCAACCCCAGTGTCCTCAGTACTGGCCCTGCCTCATCTCCAGCATGTACCACCCTGCTGCTCAACCCTAGCCAGCCTGAGTGCTATTAAATTTCTTACTTTACCATGCTGTTCCTATGGTCCCCACCTCTCCCTGGGTTCCTTGAAATCTTTAAATTTTCAGCCATGAGGTTAGTCTTTCACTACAAGGTGAGCGATGTGGGGTTTCCTCCTCAACCTTAGCCTCTGCCACAGGGACTCTGTCCTAATCTGTGAGGTGGAGGCACTTTGCTCAATACGTGGCTGATTGCTCCTGGCACAGATAGTGCTTCTGCTCCTCTTCTTTCCAGATGTTGGTTTTATCCATGCTAAGAATATGATCAAGAACACTGAGATGGAGGTAGCATCCAGGCCCAGTGCATCGACTTTGACTGGGAGCTTTTACCTTAAACATTTACTTGTGTGGTGAACTCAGGCAAGTTATTTAATTGTCTTCTCACCTATAATTTGCAATTTCCAGGTCTACTTGGAGGATTGTATTATTTATGTCACAGAACCCTGGAATAGTGACATCTTCCTCCCCCTCTTCTCTGTCCTCTCCCTTCTCTCCCCTCTTCCTACATCACTGTAAGGGCAGGGGCAAGCAAGGCATTGCTGGCTGAGAAATCTGAAGCTTTGTCTGAGGTACTGCCTGCCTGTCATCTTTTTCACAGTGTATAGCAGTCCTCCTGACAACAGCACCATCAATGACCTGCTGATCAGTGATATCACAACAAGCTTCTGTCATTTTTTAGTCCAAGGACTGACTGTTTGGGTCCTGGAAGTTGGTAGTGACATGACTACTAATGATTACTTGTTATTTTGTGTATTATAACTTCACTGAATTCCTTTATTCTGCCAGTTTTTGTTAGCATCTGCGACAGTCAATCTCTGTTGTTAACTTGATTGGATCAGGAATCCATTAAGGGACATGCCTCTTTGGATATATGTAAGGGGATTTCAAGGAAGGACTAAATGAAGGGTGGGGGAGATTATCCCACATAGTAGGTAGCCTTTCAGAATGGGCACCACTATGTATGAAGAGTTTCCATTAAAAGTAGTGCTTTTTCCTGGCTTCCTTTGCTTCTTGCTAGTGAGTGCATCTACCTTATTGCTGCCAGCTTTCATTGGCATTTGAACACAGCATCATCAGCCTTTCACCAAGGTCTAAACACCAGCAGCTTTCTAGGAATCCTCCAGGCCTTCAGCACTAGATGGAACTGTTGAGGTTTCTGCCTCAACTCTCAGCTAATGGGTTTTTAGACCTCTCCATCACACTGATCACAGCCACTGTTGGGCTACCAAGCCTGCATCATACAAGCCAATCAATAAACCTCCTTTGAAATATGTTCAGTCTGCCTGCTGTATTCCTCTAGAGAACGCTGACCAACACATCATCTTTGGGGGTTTTGTCATTGGTGCTTGCTAGTAACTGGTTTTCTAAATAGAAAGAAATTACATACCCAAAAGCCATGTTTTTTTATTTTTCCCATGCAGTGATTGAGGTGTTCAAAGAAGATGAAGAGGCTCTGGATATGAACTTGACAAGTATAAATCCAATAGTTTCCTCATAATCCTTTGCATGTTTAAGGTAAAGCTTGGCCTTCCTCCATTGCCTCTATTCCCTTATTTAACTTTCTTTTCTCTGAGTTAAGCAATCCAACATATTTTCCTTTCTAACTAGCCTTGTAACCAATCTCTCAACTGATGCATAGGGTAAGTGGTCCATTGCTCCTTGTAACCGAGCAGCTGGCTGTTTAATCACTTTCATGATACAAGTAACCTGTGTTCCAATCAATCTGTTATAAATTTGCACAAAAGAATTCCGATATTGAAATTGACCCTGTTTAGTAGGTATTTTTGCCTCTATTTTGTAAAGGAGGTAAAGAAAGCCCTATGTGACCTGCATATAAGAGCCAGGGTTCATGTCCAGGTCTGGTTGAGATTGAGTGCCCCCTGCAACTTTCCTTCAGATGATCCCAGCAGAGTCATATGTCAACAGGCAAATTGGCTAGCTACTACCCAATCAACAGTTGACTAGTGTCCTTCCTATCACCTACGTGTGTTCACCTCTAGCTAAGTTGTTTACAAAGCTGTATTCATGGGGACATTGTTGGTGGCCATAATAACCATACTAGTGTCACTTATTCACTATTTAAGCAGCCTTCTAAAGGTCCTCTTTTATGGAGTCGCACAGTTCTGAGCATTTTATTATGTAAATGAGGCCTCAAAGAGCTCTGCACTCTTGGCTGAAATATGTTTCATAAGATAAGATTGTACACTTTTTCTATAAGCCAGAGTTCATTGCTATGAATGATGATAGAAGCAGAAAGGCTGTATTTGGCAGAGAGTTGCTATGAGAGTCACAGAAGTCAGATGCTGTGAGTAGCTTGTGCTCAGTGATGGATGAAAGAATGCCTGTCCTTTACTTGCCAGTGGAAGACTTTCTTTCCTTTGTAAACATGGGATGACAAAGCCCAGGCTGAAACTGAGAAGAGCCAGCACAGGTATACAGACTCATTGGCCAAAACCTCCCCACTCAAGAGTGGGGATGCAAGTGTGCTTTGAGTTTCTTGACATCAACAGATCTTTCTTCTGAGCCAACAAAACACTCTCAAATGTGTTGTGCCTTAATTACATGGAGATCACTAAGTCACCTGTGAGTGTATCTAAATCCTAGAACCATTTTTTAAAATATGTGTTTTTCTTTGCTTAGTTGTATGGAAAATCCTTACAGCTCTCTCTCTCTCTCTCTCTCTCTCTCTCTCTTCTCTCTCTCTCTCTCTCTCTGTCTGTTTCACCATCTGCCTATGTCTCTGTCTTTCTCTCATCCACTATCCATCCAGTTTCTTTACTGAAGAATATGTCCAAGTTTTATGTCAATCCCCCCAGCAATGCAAGCCTTAGCTCTCACACAATTCCTACAGATATCTTCTCCCCACTGCCTCAGCTTGAAAATAAGTGGTGATCTCCAATCTCAAAGACCATGGAGGCCATAAGAAGAATGGATGTCAACATAAAAGAGGACAAGCAGAGAAGCCAAATGCTTATGTGTGTCTAAAGGATAAAAGCACTCCAGTGAAGCTTTTAACAAGGAACACAAGATGATTTGAACTCTTCACACCAGGATGCCAAGCTAGAGCGTTGTCCACATGTGCATAGGGAGTATATTAAGAGATGCTGGCCTCTTCACCTCAGCAACAGCTTTGGAATAGATCAGTTCACGTATTTACATGGTTCAGACCATTTTCTTGTGGGGCCAAACTTTTTCTCTTTGTTGAGAAATTGGACCAGGATTCTATATGAACCCCAGCTGATTCTGTGATATAAATTACTATATCTTGGCTAATGAAAGTTTAAGTAGTTTCAGGACAGATATCTACGCCAAAAACACAAAACAGTTACCAGCAACATAAGAACAAAATGCTAGGCATTTCTGATCTTGGAAATGTAGGTGACCATTCCTCACATACAGAAATGTGAACGCTATGCAGGCTTACCCTTCCTTCCATGCCTTGAAGCCCCTAAGACTGTCCCAATGCTCATCTCATGTGCACACAGAAAATTCCAAGTATGTGCAAGGGTGAGGTCACGGGCATCATGGCCTAAGGTCTTCAGATCACTTGTCATGGTTTGTTCTGTGAGGACCTGAGAATTTTGCATTGAATGAGTGGGTCTAGGAAATGTGAATGTGTCCAAGAAACAAGGAAGAAGCAGTAGTACTAGATGGCACTGGGGTTGGGACAGTTGGCCATAAGGGAAACAAGCTGACTTTGGATGCAGAGTAAAGGTTATGGGGCTCAGTGAAGATTATTTTAAGGTTTGTAACAAGAAAAGGCAGGATGCAGACCCCATCTCCCAGCAAGTTCATGCCACTTTCCTCACTCTTCAGTTCAGAGCCAGGAGGCTTCTGAATATTCCCATTCTCTTACAGCTGCTGGCCCTAGACTGTTTTTACTTTGTGTTAGCACTTTCGTATGACTTGATGCCTCTTTTTCAACCTAAAGGATTACTCACAAGTCTACAGCCCGCCCTTCCACCTCCATCCTACAGTTCCCAGCACCAACATAAGTTTCCAGGCTTCTCTTATTCCAGCTAAGTTTCTGAGCAAGACTTCTCTCCCACCAGGAGGCATTTCCTCATTTGCGTTTCCATTTCCAAGTGGCTTCTCTGCTTAAGGGAAGTAAAGAACTCAAGCAGGGTCAACACATAGTCAACATTGATAAAGATGAAAACAGGCAGAGGGGAGAAATCAGTGGGTGCATCTGCTGTGGGATGAGGGGTGCAGCTTCTTCTGCCTAACTTTCAGTCCTATGTGCAAAGTTCATGTACCTCCAGGGCAATATTACTGAAGAAGGTGGAAGTGTCTCTCCAGAGTTTTAGAATGAGTTTTCAGATCTCTTTGGTAATAGATTAATTGCACAAAAGAAGATTCCCACCTTTCAACATCTGGAAGGGTCAGGGATAGCTGCTTCTAGACAACAAAACAAAGGGTCACTAGACCTTTGTTAGAGAAACATGCTTTTAAACATACCTCCATTCACAGAGTGCTGCTTATCCAAACTTAGGTTTCAAGTTTCTGAACTTGTAAACAGGGAGGATAACACTGTTTTGAGAAAGAAATGATTGAATTTGTAAATTGCCTAAGCTCAATTATTATTATTATGATTATTGGGTTTTTGAGGTAGGGTCTTGCTCTAGCCCAGGCTGACCTGGAATTCACTATGTAGTCTCAGGATGGCCTCGAACTCTACTCCTGGCAATCCTCCTTACTCTGCCTCCTGTGTGCTGGGATTAAAGGCATATATGTCACAATGCCTGCCTCATTTATCCTTTTTAAATATTTATTTATTTATTTAAGGAGAGAGAGAGAGGGTATGTATGGGCACATCAGGGCCTCCTGTTACTGCAGACAAACTCCAGACTCATGTGCCATCTGGCTTTATGTGGGTACCAAGGAGTTAAAGCCAGACCATCAGGCTTTGCAAGCAAGTACCTTTTAACTGCTGAACCATCCCTCCAACCCAATTATTTTTTAATTAAAATGGAGTGCATCTAAATATTTCCACTTTTATTCCACAAGTTGTCATTTGAACTATTTGAATGAAGCTTTTCAGAAGGTACTTACACAATCCATGAATGAATGAATAACAAATTTCTCTAAAAAAGAGTTAGGTCTAAGAAAACCACTGGGATGAGACTTATTCCCCTCATGGGCCTTAACCCTTGTTCAGTCAGGCAGCCAATAAGATATTTTCCAGATCTTTCTCAAAGCTGAGGAGCCCATTAGGAAAAGTATGGCTATACCAGAAAGAACTGCTTGCCTTGGGAACTCCTCAGGGAGCAGACATTTAATGGAAAGGATAGTCACAGCTTTTCCTCAGCCCCAGGGAGGAACATTCAGGGCAAGAAGACCCTGTAGGACACTGTAATACCTCACTAGAAGAATCATCAGGGAAGATCTGCTTCCTTGAACAGAAATGATTCTTAACTCCGTCATCCCAGACACAAGGTCCACACAATTATTCTAGGAGTTTTGTTCCACTCTCAAGCCATAAAATACTGGAAATGTGTACTAAGAATGACAAGCAAATAATACGAATGGTTAACTTCTTGCCCTACTGAGTGCCAACTGTAGAGATCATCATGCATATGAACTTCTTCCTTCAAGGGTATTTATGAATGATGAATGCAAATTTACCTTTAATCATTCATTTGGGCAGCAAATATGGCTCCAATATCTAAATTTTACCCAATCTACCTTATAACCATAGCTGAGTTTAATTATATTAATAATATAAATTTCATTTGTGAATTTTCATGTGAAATTTCATTGAAACTGCAATGAGATCCTTCTAATCTATTACATTTTATTAATCATTATAACAGACATATATGTATATGTATATTTTTCAGAAGAATTAAACAAGGCAAGTGAATAAAGGAACTGCCACAGATTTGATAAATTTGTTTACAAATACAAATCTTTCGTTTTTTTGAGGTAGGGTCTTGCTCTAGTCCAGGGTGACCTGGAGTTCATTATGTAGTCTCAGGGTGGCCTTGAACTCATGGCTTGGAAATGTTGTAGAACCTTTAAGAGGTGGAGTCTTGCTGGAAGAAGTGGGTCAATAGGGACATGCCTTGAGGTTTGATAGCCTGGCACTACTTCCTGTTCATTTACTCTTCCTGAGAATACAATGCAATGAGCAGGCCTCCCTGTACTGTTGCCATGACTTTCCCCACCATAATTAAACATATATATCCCCTCATTACAGTAATCCAGAACAAACCCATTCCTTCTGTGACTTTTCCTTGTCAAGTATTCATTCACAGTGAAAATAAGGTAACTAATACAGTGCCCAAGGTCTCCAAAGGCAGTGCTGGTTCCTGTGTGCATTTCTGATTAGACCTCAGTTCTTCTTCTCTCCAACCTGTCTGTTAGCCTTCCTGCACAGAGCAACCTACCTGGTCTCTGAACATGATAATGGACTGAGTGTCCCAAACAGAATTTGGATCTCTGACCCATTGGATTCTGATTCTGCCAGGCATAGCATGAGCTTTTCCATTTCCTCTTTAACTGTGATGACAGGATGCTGGGAGATGATATGATATCAATATTCCCTGCAGAGAAGAGAGTTGTGTGGTTCAGGTTGCATTAAATTTTCATTATTTGACTTATTAATAAAGAATACCATCTGTGATAAATCAGGATAGATATTTTTTAAAGTTTTGAGAACATCAGTAATATCCTTGAACTTTATAGTTTTTGTTTATTTTTAGTATTATTAAGCACTTTTGGATTTAAACATACTTTTTTGTCTGTGAGTCCACTGTGGGTGTTTTTGGTATTCAAACTGTCTCATCTCTCTTCCAAGAAACTTATTCAAGTTGATCCCAGAGTCCCTTTAAAAAACTATTTATAGCCACTGACTGATAGCTTTTTAGCTATTTATTCTGACAAGATGTTTCAAACACTCTCAGAATATTTGCAGCCCTGGAACTGACCATTTATCTGCATGTCTCTGGTTGTCTTAGCAATGCTCATTGCTTCTTTAGGCTTTGCAGTGTATTGAGCTATAAAACATGTAAAATTTAAGGATCAAATGCACTGGGAGTTCAATAAATTTCATTCATATAAATTTTGAATCTATTTCTTTGTCATTTTGTAACATTCTAAATTTCCAATATTATCAATGGTTACTTGCTTTTTTGTAGTACATAGTAAATTTGGTGATTTGTATTTCATCCTTTGAGAACTCTTTGTTAAGTTCCCTGACCCATTTTTTGATTGGGTTGATTTATTTTTTATTACTTATGTTTTGAGTAATTTGCATATTCTAGACATTAAAGCCCTGTCAGATGTATAGCTGGTGAAGATTTTCTTCCATTCTGTATGTTGTGCATTGACCCTGTTGTTGCTTTTCTTAGCTTTTGTTTTATGTGATCCCAATGGGTGAATGTCTGTATTATTCAGAAAGTCTTTACCTAACCCTATATCATGCAGTGAGCTTCCTATTTTTTCTCTGGTCATTTCAGTTCAGATCTTGAGTTCCTTGATCCATTTTAAGTTGACTTTTGTGCAGGGTGAGAGAACAGAGCCTAGATTCATTGTGTTACAGGTAGTTATCCAATTATTCCAGTGCCATTGTTGAAAATGTCTTTTTACAGTTTATTTTTGGCCTAATTTTCAAAGATAAGGTGACTGAAGTTATTACAACTTATATACGGACCTTATATTCTATTCTTTCAATTTATGTGCCTCTTTTTGTGTGGGTACCATGTTGTTTTTATTACTATGATTTTGTAGTATAACTTGAAATCAGGTATGGTGACATCACCAGCAGCATTCTTTTTACTGAAGAAAATTTTGGCTGAGGCCTGAGACCTTTTGTATTTCCTTATAAATTTTGAGAATATTTTTCTGTTTCAGTGAAGAATGGCCCTGGAATTTTATTTGGAATTCCATTGTCTCTGTATATTGATTTTGGTACAATGGCCATATTTATATTAATTTTTCCAGTACATGAGCATGGGGGAATCTTTCTGTCATCTTATATCTTCCTCAATTTCTTTTTTTTTTAATTTTACTTATTTATTAGAGAGAGGGATAATAAGAGACAGAGAAACACAGAGAGAGAACGGTTGCACCAGGGCCTTTAGCCACTGTAAACAAGCTCCAGATTGAATGTGACACCATGTGTATCTGGCTTATGTGGGATCTAGGGAATGGAGCCTGAGTACTTAGGCTTTGCAGGCAAGTGCCTTAATCATTAAGCAATTTCTCCATCCCTCCCTCAGTTTCTTTACATGACTTTTAAAGTTATTCATTTATTATTTGAGAGAGAGAGAGAGAGAGGGGAGAGAGAAGCACACCAGGGTCTTTAGCCACTGCAAATGAACTACAGATGCATGTGCTGTCTTATGCATCTGGCTTACATAGGTCCTGGGGAATCAAAACTTTGGTCCTTAGGTTTAGCTCTAACTTAAGCTATCTCTCGAGCCCTATTCAGTATTTTAATGTTTTTAATGTAGAGGTTTTTCACTTCCTTGGTTGGTGTATTGCAATCTAGTTGGTTTTTTTTATGTCTATTGTAAATTGTACTATTTCCATAATTTATTTATTTTTTTGCTTTTTTCTGAGGTAGGGTCTCACTCTAGCCCAAGCTGACCTGGAATTCACACTGTAGTCTCAGGGTGGCCTTGAACTCTCGTTGATTCGCCTAGCTCTGCTGGGATTAAAGGTGTGTGCCACCATGCCCAGCTTTCTTCCATAATTTTATTCTTAGTATGTTTGTTATTGATATATAAGAAGTCTACTGAGTTTTCTGTGCTAATTTTATATTATGCCACCTTGCTCAAAGTATTGATCAGCTCTAGGAGTTTTTTGTTGGTGGCTTTAGGGTTTCCTAAATACATAATCATATCATCCATAAAGAAGGCTAGCTTAACTTATTCTTTTCAAATTTGTATTATTTTATTTACTTCTATTCTCTTATTGCTTTATCTCAGACTTCAAGTACAATATTAAATAGCAATGAGGAGAGTAGACTGCCCTCTCTTGTCCCAGAACTTAGTGGGAATACTTCAAGGTTTTGCCCATTTAATATACTATTGGCTTTAGCTTGGTTGTGCATTGTTTTATTATGTTGAAATATAATCCTTTCATTCCTAATCTCTCCAGTGTTTTTATTGTGAAAAGGTGTTATGTATTTTTTCAAATTTCTTATCTGTGTGTATGAGATTATCATTTTATCTATGTATTTAAGTCTATGTATATGATGTACTATATTTATTGATTTACTTATGTTGAACCATTCCTGCAGCCCTGTAATGAGAACTAATGGATGATATTTTTATGTGTTCTTTAATTCAATTTGCAAGAATTTTACTGAGATATTTTGCATCTATCTTCATCTGTAACATTGTTGTATTTTTGTTGTATCTCTGATTTTGGTGCTGATGTAATGCTAGTTTCATAAAAAGAGTTAGGGGCCATTTCATCTTTTTCAATTTTCTGAAATAACTTGATAAACAGTGGTTCTAGTTCTTTTTTATTTTATTTTATTTATTTATGAGAGAGAGAGAGAGAGAGAGAGAGAGAGAGAGTAAATGGGCATGCCAGGGGCCTCCAGCCCCTGTAAATGAACTCCAGATGCATGTCTCTCCCCCAGTGCCTTTGGTTCATGTGGGTCCTGGGGAATTGAACCTGGGTCCTTTGGCTTTGCAGACAAGCACCATAACCACTAATCAGTCTTTCCAGGCCCAGTGGTTATAGTTCTATAAAGGTATTATAGAATTCATGTGCTGGTTTGAATCAGATGGCCTCCATAAACTGTGGTGATGGAGATTTGGGATGTGAAGCTGAGGTGGACTGATTCAGATGTCACCCATAAACTTAGGTGTTCTGAATGCTAGGTTCCCAGCTGATGGAGATTTGGGAATTGATGCCTCCTGGAGGGAGTGTGTTGTTGGGGGCAGGCTTTTGGGTATTATAGCCAGTTTCCCTTTGCCAGTGTTTGGCACACTCTCCTGTTGGTATGGTCCACCTTAGGTTGGCCAGGGGGTGATGTTCACCCTCTGATCATGCCATCGTTTTCGCTGCCATCATGGAGCTTCCCATCGAGCCTGTAAACCAAAACAAACCTCTTTTTTTTCCCACAAGCTGCTCTTGGTTGGGGGATTTCTACCAGCAATATGAACCTGACTGCTGCAAAAGCCTTCCTGGATTCTGTGTTGTTAGGGTAGGTATAGGGATGTTACAGTCAACTACCCTTACCAGAGTTCAGCTCACTTCCCTGCTACTGTTTTCCATTGGCTATAGCAGAAGTGATGCCCTGCCTCTGCACATGACATGCTTTACCCTGCCATCATGAATCTTCCCTTCAAGACTGTAAGCCAAATAAACCTTTCCTCCCATCAGCTGCTTTTGGTTGGGTACTTTGTCCTAGCAATGTGATGGCAGCTACAACAGTTAAGCAGTGAATTTGTCTGGGCCTAGATTTTTTTAGTGGGGATATTTTTAATTAGTGCTTTAATCTCTGTTGCTATAGCTCTACTTAGGTTATTTATCACTTCTGGGATTAACTTTGGTTGATTAAATGTGTTAAGAAACTCCTCAACTTTTTCCAGTCTTGGAAGAATAACAGACTTTTGAAATGTCCTTATGATTTTCACAATTTTACTGGTATCTGCTGTAAAATCTTTTGTCTCATCTCTAATCTTGTTTACTGGAGTCTTCTCTTTCTTTTTTTTCTTTTTCTTTTTCTTTTTTTTCGTTATTAGTTAGTTTTGTATTCAACAAATACAGTCAGTTTGGTACCATTATTAGGCTCATCCGTGACCTACCCCCCCCTGGCCCCTCCTTGTTGAGGTATACGGGTCATGCATTGTGGAGTTAGCCTACAGTTATGGGTAAGATAAATGTCTCTGCATATCATGACCCAACATGTGGCTCTGACATTCTTTCCACCCCCTCTTCTGCAAAATTTCCCTGAGCCATGTTGGGTTCATTTTTGGTCTGCTTCAGTGATAAGGTGTTGGGGGCCTCTGAGGCTCTGTCTCTCTGATTTGGTAGGAGTTGATTTTTCTCTGTGTTGATCTCCTTCCCCCTTGTGCTGGTATCCAGTTCATCAGGAGAACAGCCCCCTTGCTTGTTTCTCCAATTTTTCTTAGTTTCAGCCAGGGCCCTTTGGAGGTATGATGGGGTGGCTCTCTCCTTAGGATCTACATCTATCTGAAAAAGAAAAACAGATTCTCCAATGGAAAGTAAGTTAGCACCAGGACAAAAGAGATAAACCTTACTTTTTAATAGAGAATTTAATAGGTGTAGGCCCTCTTGTAGCCCATGATTGATGGTAGCTTGATATTGGCGAGTGGGCTTATGTTTGGATATGGTTCTGACTTGTTTCCCAGCTCCAGCTATGGGTCCTGTACCAGTGAGGAGATCAGTTAGCCAAATTAAGAGCAGTTGGTTCCCTACCATGGCTATGTGCCACTATTGCACTTGTGTGGGCATGACAACAAGTTATTTGCTGCTAAGTAGGTTAGACCATGAGATGCTTGGACAGATATTGGTCATTTTCCCCCAGTCGCCCATGTAGCACCTTGTGGCACTAGACGTGCTGACTGTCTGAGGACTGACTCTCTTTCAACTTCCAGCCATGCCATTCCATTTTGCATGTCAGCCACATAAGGTGTCTTCAGCAGTAGGGTCTTACCATTAACCTTTGGTGGGTCATCAAGTACTCTGACAGAAATCTGTCTGTGTTTTAGGAAACCTTGTAGGTCTCTGATCAAAAACTCATTGTGGATGATACCCCATGCTGGTACTGGGAGTTACAGGTCAGTGCCCACTAAGAAAATGAGGAAAAGGATAACTAATATACAAGAGTTAGAGAGAAGATTGAGGGGGAGGGAGAGGGCGAAGGAGGGAGGGTTTGGTTAATTTGGCTAGGTATTTATCAATCTTGCTTATTTCAAATAACTAGCTTTTGTTTCATCAGTTCTTTGAATTGTTTTCTTTATCTCTAATTCAGTGATTTCTGCCCTAATATCTATTGTTTCTTTCCATCTATTACTTTGGATTGAGATTGTTCTTGTTTATACAGAGCCATGAGATGGATTGTCACTATATTTGAGATCTTTCTATTTTTGGAATGTAGGAATTTAAATCTATCAACTTCCCTTTTTGATTTATTCCCTGATCCATTCATTGTTCACAACTATGCTGTGTGCTTTGGTCAATTTTCCTAAATGTGTGGAGCCTTGCTTTGTGTCCTGATATGTGACCTATTTTAGAGATGGCTCTATAAGCTGCTGAGAAGAATTTGTGTTCTGGACAGTTTGAATGTAATGTTCTGCAGATGTCTGTTAAGTCTTTTGATCTATGGTATCATTTGTCTCTATTGTTTCTATTTTCTGTTTGGGTGATCTATCTAGTGGATTATTGTGTTAAGATTTATGTCTGACTAAACTGATTTTATTCAACTGACATTATTGTCTTAGTATGCTTCTTCAAGTTTGACTATTTAAAATGCACAAATTTAAGTATAGAAAAGTATTCACTATATGCAGTGTCTTCTTTAATTCTGTATATAATGGAAAGGACTGGGAAAAAAGTTTATTCATTAAAAATACAAATATTAAATGCATAACTTTAGTTTGAAATGCTTAAGCACAGAATTTTACAGTGCTTTGAAGTATAGTCATAAAATGATATTATAGAATTATTTCCCATGTAGTTTTTTAAAATGATATAATGACTTTCTTCTTTAAATATTTTTAAAATTAATAACATACTTTGTATGGATACATCATGTATTGGTACCATCTTTTCTCTCCTCCCTGCTCCCATTCCACAGGGGCTCTCCTCATTGGGATTGCTGGTATTCCCCATTGGGATGTGGATTACATGCATTGTGAGAGCAGCAGTCAGTTATTGGGGGAGGCAATGCCTGTGAGAATGACATCCCAACCTGTGACTCTTATAATCTTTCTTTCTCCCATTCCATAAAATTCCCTGAGCCTTGGTGGGTATGTTTTAAGTCTACTTCAGTGATAAGCTCTTTAAGAACCTCTGGTATTTTGCTTTGGTAGGTATTGAGTATCCTCAGCCTCTATCTCCTTCACCCTGACACTGATTGTCAGGCTCACCATGGAAGCAGAACTCTTGCTTGTCTTCCCAGTTCCTCTGTGGTTTCACCTGGACCTTTGCTTAGATGAGAGGGGTGGTTTGTCTCCTAGGGTCTCTCTTCTTTTCTATGCCAGCACCCTCAGGAGTTAGGGACCCAGGGGCTGTTCAACCAGGAAGGCAGAACAAAAGACTTGCTTGTGCAGCAGGGCCCATGCCACTCAAGCCAGCAGCAGGGTTATGGGGACAAGGAATTGGGAGGTGGGGATCAAAACAGGACCTGTGGTCTACTTACACTTCATGCACCTTCCAGAGCAGAGGATTCGGGAATTGAGGACCAAGGGACAGGTTAATCAGGAAGGCAGAACCTAGTAGTTTTAGTTTTTTATGTTTTATAAAATTCTGTGTACCTTGGTTTATTGAATGTATGTTTAGGATTGTAATACCCTCTTGGCAAAAGAGTCCATTGATGAGTGTAAAGTGGCCTTCTTCATCTTGTTTGATTACTGTTGTCGTAAAATCTATTTTGTCAGATATTTGTATGACCATACCTGCTTGTTTTGTATTTCTAATTGCTTGGAATGTCTTTTTCCATCCTTTCACCCTAAGGTGGTATGTTTCTTTGATGGATGGATCCTGTTTTCTGACCTAGCCTGCAAGCCTATATCTCAGAAAAATGGAGAATTGAATCCACTAGTATGCAGAGCTATTGAAATATGTGAGTTAATCTCTGTCATTTTGATAACTTTGTGGAGTTTCGTGGGATTATTTTGATATTTGTTTGCTTTCACATCTGTTTTAGTTTTGATTACTGTTGTTGTAACCTCTTGAATATATGTACTCTTTCCTTTGGTGTGAAGTATTCCATCCAGTATTCTCTGTAGGGCAGACTTAGTGCTCATATATTCATGTAACTGTCTTTATTATGGAGAATTCTTTCTCCTTATTCTATGAAAGTAATTTTGTTGGGTATTGTAGTTTGTATTGGCAGTCATGGTCTTTCATCTCAAGCCCTTCTGTCTTTTAGTGTTTCCATGGACAAACTGGATGTTATTGAACAAATTAGATGTTATGTGGGCTTAACTTTTCTCTCTTGTAGCTTTTTTTGGTATGGTTTCTTTGTTTCCTGTGTTTAGTATTTTAACTATAATGTGATGTGGTAAATTTTGATTCTGGTCTTGTCTACTTGGTGTATGTCTGTATTTTGTACCTTGGTGGACTTTTCTTTCATAAGAGCTGGAAATTTTTCTTCTGTAATTTTATTGAAGATATTTTCTGTCCTTGTTCAGTTTTCCCCTTCTTTTATGTGCATGTGTTGAACATTTGGTCTTTATCAGATGGCACTCATTTCTCTCATGATGTGATAATATGTTTTTTTTTAACTTGTTTTTGGCCTCCTGATCTATTTCTTTTATACTCTTTTATACTCTGCCCTCAATCAAATCTATTCTATTGTTATAGCTTCCTGGGAGCTTTGAGATTGAGGTATTTTGTTTTTGACTTTCATTATGTTTTTCTTCATTATCTCTAGCTCTTTATTATGTCCCATTTTACTTTTTTGGTTAGAGTTTCTAATTATATTTAGTTGATTGTGTTCCCTTGGAATTCCTTCAGGAATTTGTTTATGTCCTCTTTGAGTTCATTCAGGGGTCTATTGAGTTCTTTTAGTTTATTCCCTTGTATTTGATTCAACCACATGTTCATGTCCTCTTAAGGTATGATCTATATGTTTACTATAATTGTGTCTTGGAATTCTTTGGAGTTTATTATAAATAGTTCTCATTAGAGTCATCAACTATGTGAGTAGCCATTCTTGGTGGGAATATCTTGATCTTAATTCTTGTGCTTTTTGTTTTGAATTGGGTTTGCCTATCTGGAGGTAATTCCTTTGTCTTTCCCAGAATGTAGTAACAGTGGCACCACGGATATACATGGAGTGGGCTGGGGCTGGGACTGCTCCAGTAACAGACACAAATCTGGAGCAATACTCATGTAGCCTGGGCCTGAACTACTCCAGTAAGTAGGGTTCTGTGCCTAGCAGTAGTGTCTCTTTGCACAGGGAGGATATATGGGTCCTAGCTTGTAATATCTATATCTATGTATATTTAGTGGGGGTAATTGTGGTAAAGCCTTTAAAGATAGGATAGTAACTAAGAGAAAGTATACAGAGTTGAGTAAGAACAGGAATGAAGGAAGGGTAAATAGACACAGGTTACATGAAAACTAAAGGGTTTGCCTTGAGGAAAAGGGGAAATGAGGGTAGAGGTGGACTAGTGGGAGGAGAATTAAAAAATCAACTAATATAGCTTGCTTTTAAAAATGCCAGAATGAATGATACCTAAATCTCTGTATCCCAACTAAAAATAATATAAAACATAGAGGGCAAAGTGATTGCCATGAGGGAGGAGGAAAATAGCAGAGACAGAAGAAGAGAGGATTTTTCTTGCCACATCATACATCTTACTTCATTGGTTTCATGAACACTGAGGAAGTGAATGGTCTATGAGACTGAGTCAGTAGTTTTCAAGATCAAATCTGTTTTTATGATAATATTGCACTGGCAGCCCAATAATGATGCACATGTAAAGACAGAGACAATCACTGGTGTCTTATCATGGGCCCAAGTTTGGTTACTGTATTCATTAACACCACATGTACATTAAAGTAAAAGAAAGAGTTTGGCAGGGCATTCTGAAATTGTGTATCCAGAGAAGATTAGCATAGCCTCTGCACAAGGATGACATGCAAATCTGTGAAGTATTCCACATGTTAAACAAAAAAGAAAGAAATGGCAGTATAAGTTTTAAAATTATCTTGGTGAAGCAATAACATTATTGATGCAGGCTTTTCAGAAAGGGCCTGTGAATCCCAACTTTTGGGCTCTTGTCTATTTTAACAAAGAATTGAGAAAACAGACTCTGAAAAGGATGAATTATTAATTATTGAATCTATTAGGGAAAATTATAAATTATGAGGTTTATTCAGACAGAATTAGACTCCAGGGAGGAGGCTAACTGAAAGACTTAGGCCAAAAGGGAATTCTCCTCCTTGCATAGCTGGCAAAGAATCTCCATCAGAGAAAGATAACAGAGGGAGAAAATGTTTTCAAAAAGGGGGGCCAACAAAATGAGTAGTCAAGAGCATCAAATGAGCTATTACACATGTGACAGACCCAGAGTTTAGAGTAAAATAATGAATATAACAAAGTGGGAAGTCAGTAAACAAAATATATTTGAGAAGCAAGCAGAAAAATGCCCAGTCAAGTAAACAAAGAGTCCTCCCCTATCCCATCAGAAGGAAGAAAACTTACACACTGACATTCAGCTCAAAGAACCACAGGTCAGTCAGGCCACCAAAGCAGAAGAGAGAGACCTCATATGTATGGCAGGCTCCCTTTTATGACTCAGGTGTACTGGGGAGATCTCTGATTGGTTTGTGAACTCAAGGAACTGACCCAAAGAGGCCAGCCCACTGAGATGTGCTAGACTGGGGAAGAAGCAGGCAGATTCTCTCTGGGAACTAAGGATTGCTTGTACTCATCTTAGATGAGACTGGATTAGCTGTGAGTTCTAGTTCTGCCAAGGTAGTTTCTCTCTTTAGGGCTCTGTTGCTACCTAACTAAACTGTATAACAAAACTCCTGTTTGTTCTTTAATATTAAGTTCATCCACAGCACACATTTTTTTTTTTTTTTGGTATGCTGTGAAGCACAATCAGGAGTGCATCTCTGATATCCTGATACCTTCTGAAGCATAACATTTCTCTCCAGAATAGTACATGTGCCATTTTCCGGTACTACAAGCTGACCTAGATATTCATTTACTTGCCAGCTTATATGCCTACAGAAAACAAGAGGCAGAAATATAAGCAAACAACAATTAATGCAAGGTCATAAGTGCTGTGACAGCACTAGAAACCAAGAGCCCAGAATTAGGAAAAGAGTAATTAATTACTCATGAGAGGGCAGCAGGGCTAGGAAAGATTCATGGAACAGAGGGGAGAGGATTCCAACCTAGAACGATAGGTAGTATAAAAAGAAACTTTTCTCATTGCTGTGAAAAATAAACACCTGAACAAACAAACAAACAAAAATAACTTAATGGAGGATGAATTTCTTCTGGCTCCTAGTTTCAGGGCACTTCAGTATTGAGAGGGAAGGCAGAGCAGTAGGAAAGGCTCAGCCTGCCATGCTTCTTGGAGGTACACAGAGCTAGTCTAGAACAAGGGATGATCCATCATCCCATGAGGCCCAATGTCTCAAAGATTTCACAACCTTCCAGAACATTGCCACCAGCTTGGAACAAAACATTAAAACATATGAGTCAGTGATGTATATTTCATATTAAAACCATAATAGGTAGATGGGAGACAATCTTTACTAAGGTTAAAGATGGGAGCCTTCCAAATATAGAAACACACCCTTTCTTTCTGTAAAATACTTCTGACCATTCACTATGGGCCATCAGATGCTGGGCACTGCATGAAATGTCAGTAGGAAATGAAACCTGACTCAGGAGGCCATTTTCCTATGATGATTTACATGCCAGCCATGGTGAGGGAAATCAGATATACTGATACATCAGCTATTGGTACTCCTATATGGGAAGGTTTCAGGTGGGAAGGAACAAGATCAGCAACCATGCTGGGCTATAGAAGAAGGCTTCTGTAACAGGACGGTGAAAGATGTCAGGACAAAGTCATTATAAGTCCAGTAGTAAATTTGGTAGAGCTAGAAGGTGATGAAGGTCATGTCCTCATGTATTAACAGTCAAAACAAGTGCTAGAACCTCAGGCTTGCATAAAGGCCACTGGACCCTATACAGAAAATACTTCTACAAGGACATCTGGCCACCCAGTGCTTAACCTCATACTGATGGCACTCTTCTTATTAGACATTCTGATGAACGGATTACTGTTTTCAAATATCTAATATAATCTTCCCCATTTTTGGCTTTAAAAACTTGCTCTTGTCTAAACTTCACATGTCTATAGTTTACTATGGCAAACATTTACTATAGCCAAGGTCTGCTGATGTCTTTCTTCCTTGGAGAATATTTCTATCCTTAAATTCACACTTTCATGAGGAGGTGATATCTATGTGTATAAAGTTACAAGGGGTACACAGACTAAGGATCTCAAAGGTCCTACTTAAGTAAAGTAATTTAGCAATTGGAAAATGTTTAAATAACAGAGGCTAGAAATGGTGAGCTTGTGAATAGGCATAAAAATTAATTGAAGGGGTTTAAGGAAGGACAAATTATGGCCTGGTTTAAAGTCTAAATTTAAAACCATAACAACAACTGGTAATTACTGTACATTGACTCTGGTTGGGTTCATGGATGAATGATAAAAAAATCTCTCTGTCTATAGCATAGAAACTTTATTGGAGGAAGAGACAAAAAGAGGAACAAAACGTGTCTTTTTCTTTATAAGTTGATCCTCTCAGGTTTTGTGTGTGTGTGTGTGTGTGTGTGTGTGTGTGTGTGTGTGCGCGCGTGTGTATGTGTGTACGTGTGTGGCTTGTCAAGTTAGGGTCTCACTCTAGCCCAGGCTGACCTGGAATTCATTCACTATGTAGCCTCAGGGTGGCCTTGAACTCATGGCAATCCTCCTACCTCTGTCTTCAGAGTGCTGGGATTAAAGATATTCACCACCACCCCTGGCCTCTCAGATATTTTTAATAGTGACAGAAAGCTGACAAACACACTTGAGAAGTTGGAAGATGTTCAAATATCCAAACTTTCCCACAGACCTACCAATTTAGAAAGCCTGAGAGTAGGACTCTGAGATCATTCAATGGTCCTTTACTTTGAGAAAAACTGAATTAGAGAATACACAATGGGATCCATGCTAGACTTTTAGGAAATGGTGACCCCATAGTATTTCACTATTTTCTCAGCCATAGATTTAGCTATTCCACACCTTACTCAGTGGCATATCCAACAGGAGTATTTGGTTGTCATTAGGTAATCCCAAAGTCCTTCCAGGAAAAGGAGTGGAGCCAATCCACTTGTATAAGAATGTGACAGGATCATCTTTTTTGATCCTTATCATCAGGAAAAAAATGCTCTCTGGTCACTGAACCACTTGTGTTCACCACAAGTGGCTGGAAGGTCAGTTCTTAGGCCTCCTGTGACCACTCATTTTCTGTTTAAGTTTTAGTCCAGCATTTCTCTCCTCCTCCAAAAAGCCTTCCTACATCACTCCATATATGCTTTTTTAACTTTTCACTGTTTGAATTTGATGATAGCTCTCAGTATTTGAAATCCCCTACTGTGTAAGGACAATAGCTATTATGTACACAAACTCTGCTATGAACAGTGAAAAGTATGACCTATAAGTGTTCATATCCTTCAAAGACTCCTCCACAGTATTTCTTACCTCTGGATGAAAATTTTGTAGTATATTACACAATCTTAACACCTGAGCCTCAGTATAAAGCTTTTGGCTCAAACATCTTATGGCAGGGCCTAAGCATTTGAATTCAAAAGCTCCCTAGTAATTTAGTGGTACAAAAAAACAAAATTTCTGGCCATATCCCTGAGCCCATTAGTTAAGGTTTTCAAGATAAAAAACAGTGGTCTAGGATGTTCTGGGTTCTGGGAGAGAAAAAATGGAAGGGGGAGTTTCTGGATCTTCCACTGTTCCAAGATTGGGGCTCCAATGGCAAGTTTAGCAGATGATTTGTTTTATGCAGAGTGGCCATAAGTAGAAAAGGAAGGGAAGCTCTGGTGAACCATTGTAAAGTAAATCCCTTTGCATCATGCTATTCTGTGCTGCAAGACCATTGCCAAGTTTATGAGTTTCTTTTGCCCTATGATCATTTAATTTCTAATCGTTATGCACACAAAGCTAATAAAAATGTTTCTACCCTATGACTGGGATGATGACTCAATGGATAAGGCACTTGAGAGACTACTTGACTTTGTATCTGCATCACTCATATACAAGCTATGTTCTGTGGCAGGTGTTTGTAATGCTAGCCATGACTATGGGTAAGGAGGGAGGCAAAGAACGTACCTGAAGCTAGAGAGTTAGCTAGCCTGGTGAACACAGCAATTAACAATGTGGCACCTTGTTACAAAGGAAGTAGAAAGAGATGACTGACACTCAAAAGTTGTTCTCTGATCTTTTCCACAAATGCACTGTGGGGTGAATGATCTGCACACACACACACACATACACACACACACACAGAAAAGAAGTTTATATCCTAAAGAAGATACTGAAGATAAATTCCATAGCTTAGTCTTCTTTACCTTCCCTCTTCTGACATGACATTACTCAATTTAGAGACTATGAAAGCAACCAACTCAGCCACATACACTGAGCTTTTATAGCTGCATAGATTAATTCTTTCATTTTTAACTGTAAATGTGGCCTGATGATTTTCTGTAATGACTCCAAGCTCAGAAACTCAGGTGCCATTTCCAGCTTAAATATCACTTCTTCCTCCCACACTTTTCTGTTTTCTACTAATCCCTTTTCTCTTCAAGCTAGTTTGCACCATGGTTCTCTGAAATAAACCCATGCACAGATGTCAGGGCAGGTTTCCTAGAGAACAGCTCTGATGTGATCGCATTCTATTCAAAAGTCCTTTAAAGTTGCTCAGTGACCTCACAATATATCCTGCCATGTAATATTTCCCCTTAGATAGGCCAGGCTATTCTCAGTGCAGGGCAGGGTGACAGTGCAGGTTAGGCTACTGAGATTCAGTCAGAGACCTGTGACATCTACTGACTAGGCATCCTTGTGTATGGCCCATTGCTGCTCCATAGTTAATTTCCCCACCTATGTTACAGAAATAATTGTGGTGGACATGCTTAGGTTGTATGACTTCAAAGGATCAAGCTGGAACTGGGATAGAAACTTCCTCCCTGCCTGGCTAGCTTTCATAGTAGTCTATTGAAGAATACTTTCATGTAGTCTACTAGGAGAGAGAAACAATCAACAGTTTTACCCAGATATGGAATGTATGTGCTTCAAAACCAATCTACCAGACAAGATATGTCCACTAACTCAATAGTGGCATGATTATTATGGGAGTGATCAACTGCTTTCTGATTGGATTTGAGGCCTATTTCACAGGAGGGAAATTAAGCCCAATACTGTAAACCTAGCTAAAAGCCCATATCTAGGGGTATCGAAGGCCTTGAGGAAAACCTACTACAATTTTTATGCTAAAAATTGTCAAGGTATTCTAAAGATTTTTGTTTACACCCATAAATTAGTGCTACTCTCTTTTGAGCACTGACGTTTCTTTTCGCAGTTGGCAGAAATTAATGCATAGCTGGCAGAAGAGCTGAGAATAAGTGAGTTTTGTATGCTTAAATGGTATTTCTATTCCAATTCCCTACAAGGCTTCAGGATTATTGCATAAGAGGGGGTAGAAAGAATGTTAAGAGCTTAAGGATAAAGAAGAGTGCTGTTGGAGGCTATCTTCTAGACATGATACGGGCTTTACACTTACAAACTCACAAGAGCTGTGATTTCCTGCACAAGACTGAGCCTATAAACATTCCTTTAGGGTTGGGGAAGGCACTACAAGATCCTACTTCTTACAGAGTAGCTATTTGCAATTAATGGTTGTTGGAGATGGGGAGGTACATTCTTCAGTGATGTAGTCACTGGTAAGTTGTCTCTACTCTAGTAAATACCAACCCCCACCAATGCTCATGCAAGGCTATCTAATTTAATTCAGTGAGTCACAGCAAAAGATATGAAAGCAGAATACAGATTCATTGGGAACATCCTGGAATATGCAGCTTTGGTATAGAGAAGATGATTGTAGTGAATGCCATCTTTTTGTATTCATTATGGTATATCTTGTCTTGAATGAGACAACACAAAGAGTTTGAGAGAATGAGAAAGAATAATCTACAGCTCAGCCTTGATGAACCTCAACTATCTATCCTTCAGAGAGGGAGGGGTTTGCAAAGCCAGGGTTAGTATGTCTTCACCTGATGAATTAATGTCATACTCTCTCTCTCTCTCTCTCTGTGTGTGTGTGTATGTGTGTGTGTACATGCATGTTCACTTGTGAGTGCAGGTGTGTTTGTGAAGGTCAAATGGCAACTTACTGGTGTTGAGCCTCATGTCATTTGAGGCAGGGTCTTCTATTGTTCACTGCTCCATTTGCCAGGCTAGCTGTCCCACAAGCTTCCAGTGGATTCTTCTGTCTCTCTCTTTTTTCATTGAAGGTTATAGGTGCTCATGACAATATTCACTGTTACGTAGGTTCTGGGGATCTATAGCAATTTATCCACTGATGCATCTCTCTTGTTCTTGTAACTCACCCAGTATCAGCATGAAAGAAACACCAAGAGACAGAGCCTCTACATCTATGTAGTGGAAATGAGGTGGACAGAGAGAATGGAAACCCCAGGAATATGGATTGGCATGAAAAGACATCTTTTCTTATCACACTTGCTTCTGAGAACTTCTGCACTGTCATAGTTTATGTTTCACTTAGTCTATCCAGAAAAGTACAACTTATTTTTCCCCTGTCTTGCCAGAAGGCCCTGGAGAACATCCCTTGCTTCTTCATGTTTTGAAGTGAGACATAAGAGAGTTGGTTTCAGTCTCTTCCTCATGATGAAATTAATGATGCATATCACACTCTAAGTGTCCATGTGCATGGGCCCTGTAGAATTTACTTTGTAGAAAATTTCCCCCTTATACAGAAGCCATTCTGCAGAGAGCAGAGATGAGGGTGGATATTATATTGGTGACATGCAGGATGCTAAGTGAAGTCATTCATGAAGCCCGGCTCTACCATAGCCCTTAACTTTACCCTTAATTTGCTTCCATGGGGCAATAAAAGTCTTCCTTTTTCCTGGCAAAAACATTATACCATTTTGGGTTCAGGAACTTGACCTGCAGTTAGGAGCTAAGTTTTTCTGTCTATAACTAAGAAAGCAGTTGTGCCAGTCAGTGGTTGCGACAGTTTATTGCTAGCTGGGCTGATAGAGTCTTCTCATTAAGTCTAGTGGCAGGGAATAGGCTCAGGGAAGGGTGATATGTGGGGTTTGCTCATGAATGATGTGTTATAGTGTGGTAATTGTCATCTGGGATCAGGAGGTGCCATTATCTCTTACTAGGTAATGAAGCTGTGGGCTGACACCAATTTTCTTAATTTGTCTTGCCAGAATTTGTTGAATTCTCCCAATTTAATTTCAGTCACTCCAGCAGAGGGAAAGTGAGAGAACAAGCCCTCCTGCCACCATAGGAGCAGGCTCAACTCAACTCCTTTACTACACTTCCTGAGAACCAAGGACCACCTTACTGCATGCCTGGATGCAGATGAGACAGAGCAGGGGTTGGCAGATGTGGGGTGTATAATACTCGCACACAATCCACTGTTGCATTTCTCACTGTCTAATTATTTCCTGTTTATTAATGTAAGTTGCAGTTTGAATCTGGAAATTTAGCACTTTCACTGCTATACTTGCTATCTCCTGAGAGATTCTGTAGCTTGCTCAGCTTCTAATTCTGTCCTTTAGAAATGAAAGGACCTCAGCCAGGCGTGGTGGCGCACGCCTTTAATCCCAGCACTCTGGAGACAGATGTAGGTGTATTATCATGAGTTTGAGACCACCCTGAGTCTACATAGTGAATTTCAGGTCAGCCTGAGCTAGAGTGAGACCCTACCTCAAAAAACAAAAATCAAAACAAAACAACAACAACAACAACAACAAAGAAATCAAAGGATCTCTTAAACATTTAAGTGCCTAATTTCAAAGGCAAATTTTTGTAGATCTCAATACAGAAAATTAGATCATGTCTTCTAGAAATGAGAGTTCCTCTTCAATATGTATCTTCAGAGAATGATCCTTTTCTTTGGGGGAACCTCAGGAGATCAGAATGTCCCTGTCCCTTATCTTAGTACCTAGAACATAGGAGAAACCTCATCATTCAGGGATAGAGACACTCAGGTCATGGTTCTGACTCAAACCAATATTTAGGTTTCCCTGAGTGGGTTTCTGTATCTATCCTTGGGAGCTGAGAGATGGTGATTAGTTGGAAGTGGCCCTACTTCCTGGAGTTGCATAGCTGGGGAAGACCAACTTGAGAAAGATCAAGTTGTAAAATAAATTATTAGTATTATAGGTTGGAAAAAAATCCTTGCATCCCATAGATAGGCTTCCCTGAGGTCCTTAAAAAACAGAAGGGGGCAAAATATGTAGGAATTTGGGGCATAGTATTTCTGTTTGAAGACTATTGACTGAAGGTAGACTGAAGAACTTGACTTCTGCTCAAACCAATCCCTCTAATATTTCTCAATTGGGGAAATGAGCAAGAGTGCTGCTTTCTTGGTGAACCTGGTATCAGCAAAAGGGTGAAGGAGATAGACACTCAACTCCTACCAAACAAGATGTCCAGAGATACAGAGGCTCCTAAGACCTCATCACTGAAGTAGACCTAAAACGAACCCAACATGGCTCAGGGAAATTCACGGAAGAGGGAGTGGAAAGATTGTTAGAGCCACATGTAAGGACATTATGCACAGAGACATCACCTCTTACCCATAAATGATGGCTGCCCCCACAATGCACCACCTACATTCCCCAATATGGAGGGCCCCTGCAGAGGGGAGAGGACAGGGAGGAGGCTAACAATGGTACCAACGTGGCTGTATACACACTGTGTACATAACTAATTAAAAAATGATCATATAGCTCAGTTTGGTGGCGCACACCTTTAATCCAAGCATTTGGGAGGCAGAGGTAGGAGGATCACCATGAGTTTGAAGCAACCCTGAGACTGCATAGTGAATTTCAGGTCAGCCTGTGATAGAGTGAAACCCTACCTCAACACCCCCTCCAAAAGAATGATCATATATATGTACGTATTTATTTAAAAATCTCTCCCTCTCTCTCTCTCTCTTTCTGTCTCTCTCTCACACACACACAAACCCTCCCTCTTGTGGCTAAGGAACAGAAGTAGTCCTGGAGCCTTTTCCCTTTGAATTGAGCATGACCATATGTAGTTTGAGTGCTATATATTTTTGATATCCTAGGGCACAGTCATTCATGGAAAGACCATGGAGAAAAGAGTCAGTGCTTATCATCAACTAGGAAAGGAATATTTTCTCCTTTATTTTCCTTTATTCCTCATTTCTAAGAAAGAGTCCATAGTTGTTGAAAACTCCTCTCTGCCCAGACATCTCTGCTATGGTATTTGAACACCTGCTTACCATTTCTGCTAACTACAAATCAACAGTTCCTACATCATCCTAACACTTAGACATTCACCAGAATCCATACATGGGATAAGACTCTGAGGCAATAACCATGGTTTAGAAGTCAAACAGAGCTGGGTTCAATTTACAACTATCATGTTTATTATCTGAAAGAACTTTCTTAATCACCAACTTTAAATTCAGAATCTTTGCCAATACAAAATATTTACATATGAAGAGCAGCTATACATACCTAGCACGCAATAAAATATACTAACAATAGTGATGAATATCAAGGTTCAGTGCCTAGCCTCAGAGACTCATAGCTTCTGGTATCTCTAGTGAAAATAAACAAATAAATGATAATGTGCAGATTTCTTGGCTCAGCCACACACACACCATATGTACAACAGACTTTGTTTCTTCAATTCCAGCTCCTGGTCCACATGCTTATAGGCAAGATTTGTAGTGGAATGAGATCACATGGGATTCAAGGTACTATTATGTTTTTCTCATGTGCAGAACAAGATGCTTTGATAAAGTATGCAAATACATTTCCATGGAAACCACTTCAGCAGAATTTTACTATTGATATTCTTTGGAAAATTTGACCAGAGTGCATACATGGGCTTGATGTTTCTTTGTTCTCACAAGTATGTTCAATGTACACACACACACACCCTATACTTTTGATTTTTTTGTTTATTTTTATTTGAGATCAACAGAGAAAGAGGCAGATAGACAGAGAGAGAATGGGTACACTAGAGCCTCCAGACACTGGAAATGAACTACAGATGCATGCACCCCCTTGTGCATCTGGCTTATATGGGTCCTGGGAAATCGAACCTCAAACCAACGTCCTTGGGCTCCACAGGGAAGCACTTAACCACTAAGCCATGTCTCCAGCCCAACACACCCTATACTTTTGATGACTTTTCCATAGCAGATTGACCAGTGCTCCACTGGCACTGTGCACATAAGCAAAGCTTTTTTGCATCAAAGTTCAGTATTCATTCAAGCACGATTATAAGAAGAGGAAGACCTGGTGATTAAAGATACAGATGAACATGTAGTACATCATCAATGAGGAAACTAAAGATGAAAGATGACAAGTTTGGGTGAAATGAGTACTGGATGGCAACTTCAGCTACCAACACATAGTGTGAACGACTAATGACTGACTATATTACCTGAAATCCATTCCCCAGAATTAACCCCTACTTCTCTCAGCCACCCCACAGCTGGCTCTAGATCCTGTTACACACACATACACATGCGTGCATGTGTGCACACACACACATACACACACACACACACATATATATATATATGTATATATATATATATATATATATATATATATATATATATATATAGTGAGAGAGAGAGAGAGAGAGAGAGAGAGAGAAACAGAAGTAGAACCCTACTTATAAATACATTTCAATGCTCAGCCACTCACCCATCATCTACCATGGGCCAAATATTTATGAAAATGCTATGAATAGAAAAAAATGGAAAGATATCCACAGGCAGTTTTAAATCTTTTAATAGTAGATATGTGAGCCCAGCTAAAATCTCATGCAACACTGGTTCTCCATGTGCCAACCATTAGGTTCAGTTAACTAACTCAGCTTTTAGTTTTATAGCTTCTTCCTCCAAACTGGTGATTAAGATAGGCTGGCCTCATCAAAATGGCCTCTAGAGTGCTATTCAAATAAAAGGGAACAATGCACATCAATTCTGCAGGGATGTTATAAAAAACTCCACTGCACGGTTATAGCTGAGGCTAACCAAAGACTACAAAGGTCAAATTCTACCAAAGCTTTGCAGGCACACTGCAGGCCAAGTAGGTGACATGAATGAATCAAGTTGTCCATAGACAACTGATGACTAAATCTTGAGATAAGAAAACAGACTCACTTTTCTTTCTGAAGGACATTTTAGGACCAATGAACAAGATGATGAAACCAAACAAGCCTTGAAGACTCAATGTGCTGATGAAACAGAAAGGGGGGCAGGTAATCATATTAGAGATAAAGCAGGAAACTAGAATTCACAAAGCAAAAATGGAAGCTATTTGAGGAAACAACTCAGGAAATCTTCAGCTTTTCCTGCAAGTACTGGTCTAATTGTTAATCTGCCTGTCCAAATGTACAGATGGTGAAAAACACTAAATATCTTGGCAAAGAACAACTTTCTAGGAAAGAAAGTTTATAAGCTGAAAAATTTCCAGAAAGTAGGCACACTGAAGAGATCTCATTGTGCATATGAAATACACACTGGAATAAAATTGATTTAAATATTCTCAAGCCATCTAAAACAGGTATACACTTAATCTCTCTTACTTGTGAGGCAATGCTCCAACATACCTAAAAGATGTCTGAAATGTCAAATAGTACCAAACTTCATAGATTTTGTGTTCTCTCTATACATACATACTATGATAATATTTGGTTTAAAAATTAAACACACTAAGAGATTAACAACAATAATTTGCATTAAGTAAGACAATTCCAACAACATACTGTTCCAAATTTATGTTGTCATAATCTTTCTCACTTGAAAATGTCAGGATAAAATATTATAATTTTGGCCAACAATCTACCAGAGATAACTGATAACCACAGAGAAGGAAACCATGGGACCTGGGGAGAGATTCATTGATTAAAGCACTTGCTGTGTGCGCATAAGGACTTGAATTCAGATTACCAATTTGTATAGTTCTCTCTGTATTTGGTCTTTCAAACTTCCATCAGCATGTCCAATCAAGTTCTCTTAAAGTTCTATAGTCAAATTGAGAGCAGTTGGTTCCCCACCATGGCTGTGTGCCACTATTGCACTTGTGTGGGCATCACAACAAGTTATTTGCTGCTAAGTAGGTTAGACCATGAGTTGCTTGGACAGATATTGGTCATTTTCCCCCAGTTGCCCATGTAGCACCTTCTGGCACTAGACATGCTGACTGTCTGGGGGGCGGAAAGAATGTCAGAGCCACATGTTGGGTCATGATATGCAGAGACATTTATCTTACCCACAACTGTGGGCTAACTCCACAATTCATGACCCATATACCTCAAGAAGGAGGGACCAAGGGGAGGGGGTAGGGCATGGATGAGGCTAATAATGGTACCAAACTGACTGTATTTGCTGAATACAAAACTAATTAATAAAGAAAAAAATAAAAAATAAAGTTCTATAGCACAGAGTCACAAAAGTCACAAATCCTCCTGCAAACAAGTGCCAAAGAATAAAATATAAACTAAAACCATATGGTCAGGATCATTGCAGCAATGATCTGATTTTGTACCAATTTTCTGTAGCAGTTAGCTTCTCATTGCTGGGACAAAATGCCCTTTAGGAACCTTGTCCCCTCTACCCAGCATGCACCCACACCACTCAACATTTTGATCCAAATTAATTTGGAACACATATCTATGTTCTAGCAGCCCATTTATCTTTAGGAATCCTCTCCCCTCTATCAAAGCACTAAAATGAAACATCTATCACACCTTTAATGGTTCAGTGAATACAGTGGAAAAGGTGATGAGAAAAATGCAAGAGCAAAGGCTGGGGATGAGTGCTTTGGAGTGCTGTTTTCCAGACATAAGATATTGTACTCATGACCTCAAAACAGCTGACATTAACTGCATAAGACCTTCATAATGGAGGAGAAAAAGACTATAGCTGTTAATCCAAACTTCAATGCCCAATAAAATTATTTCTCATAATAGGAGAAAAATGTTTCCATGATAAAAGCAGGATAACAGAATTTATGAGCACTAAACCAGTCCTACAGCAGCTAATGGATGGAATGCTTCACCTTGAAGAGAATAAGCATATTCAAGTAATTATAGGAGGAGAAACAATATCCAACATTATAGCATTTGTTAAACAAATGAAGAGGAAGAAACCACCAAAACTCCTCGAAATTATCAACATGATAAAAATTAATTCAAACTCTTCAATAATAATTCTGAATATCATCAACTTGCCAAGCAAAAGACACAGACTAACAGACTGGGCAGGAAAACAGGATCCATCCTTTTGTTGCTTTCAAGAAACTCACCTTACTGTCAATGACTATTTTAGGGTAAAAGGATGGGAAAACATATTTCAAGTAAATGGAACTGGAAAGTAAGCATTGGTTGCTATGCTAATATCCAACAAAATAAACTTCAAACCCTGATACATTAAAAGAGAGGACATGAAAAGTATAAGCAAACTGCAGCTAATTTTATTAAACAAATTATACTAGACATAACACAGAGTTAAGTTCTACCACAGTAATCGTGTCTGACTTTCAATATCCCACCCTCACTAGGACACAGGTCAAGAAGCATTGGAGTAACATGAGTCCTTAGATCAAATTGACTTAACATACATTTACAGAACAATCAATGTAAACACTATATAACACTATATAATTTTTCTCAGTAGTTGATTGAGCTTTCTCTAACTAGATCTCATATTAGGGCAACACAAAAAAAGTCTCAACAGATTGGGAAAATTATTTACTTAATATAGATAGATAGATAGATAGATAGATAGATAGATAGATAGATAGATAGAGGGAGTCAGATAAATATAGAGAGAATGGGCACTCCAAGGCCTCTAGCCACAGCAGATGAACTCCAGACTCATATACCACCTCGTGCATCTGGTTTATGTGCATCCTGGAGAATGAAACTTGGGTCCTTTGGCTTTGCAAACAAGCACCTTAATTGCTAAGCCATATCTCCATTCCATGTTGGAAAAATTAGAACTGATTATTGCAAATTTTTCAGTGCAATGAATGAGAACACAAACAAAGGGCTGAATGAATCTGCTAGAAGTTAAGAAAAATTACAGAAAATACATAAACTTATGGAGATTAAACAACACACTATAGAATCATTGAAGAAATCAAGATGGAAATCAAACATTTCCTAGAATTAAATGAAAATGAAACACAACATATCAAACTCTGTGAGACACAATGAAGGCAGCCCTAACAGGCAAGTTTATATAATACTAAGTGGCTACATCACAAAACCAGAAAGCTCAAGTAAAAAAAAAAAAAAATTACTGATACATGAAAAAGCCTTGGAAGAACAGTAACAATAACAAAAGTACTCAACAAAAAATAATCAAGATCAAGGTAGAAATCAATGAAATAAAGAAACAAATAAATACAGTTAAAAGAATCCATGCCTCACTCCCCATCTGCCATACTGCCCAACTGCACTGTCAGAGCTGATCTGACTCAACAACTCCAGGACACCAAGTGGGCTGGCTAGGGACCCTTCTACTCTTCTCCCCTCCCCTCACACTGTGGGCCCACACTCACTAGGATTGTGGGTCTGTTTCATTTTGTTGATCTCATTGACTGCCTGACTGCTGGTGCAGTACCAGAGCAGAGACTCTGGAGCTTATCTCACTCCCAGTCCCAGGCACTGAGTATTTCCACCCAGGTGAGTACTCTCTCTGTCCATTCAGTATTACTAGTACAACCATAGCCAGAACTGGGTAGTAGGCCCATTTGGCACTGACCTCACTCTCTGGTCTGGTCTGCCCACCTTTGCCTCCAGAGTAGGGACTCTTGAGCTGATCACACTACCAAACCCAGGACACTGAGTAGTCTTCAGAGGTACAGGTGAGCACTCCCCAAAACAGGTACAGCCCTAGCACCTACTCACTGGGAATGGGGATCAGACCTATTTAACACTGAACTTACTCCCTGAATGTATTTCCTAACCCTGAGCAACAACTAGGCCAGGCTCACCCAAGGTCCAGACCAGATCTACCTGCAGACTGCTCATACAAGGAAGATCCTGCTCAGCTTTCATTGTTCCCAGCCTGAACCTGAGAATAGGACACCATCCTACACCCACTAGGATCAAGGCTGATCAGGCCATTCAACAAAGGCCCTACAGGAACTACTACTGCTGCATTAACAGCCAGACTAAAGGACTATTTAAAGATGGGCAATGCCCAACCTGAAACAAATAGCACAAGAAAGCAAGATATCCCTTGCAAGAATGCCTACTCCCATACTGGAAGACTCCAGTGGAAACAACTTAGAGGAAACTTCTGATATAAAATTCCAAAATGCAATTATGATAAGCATATTCAATACAATGAATGAGAACATGAATAAAGGTCTCAATGAATCAGAAGAAAATCAACAAAAAGTGAAATGTGTGGGTCAAGTTTAAGTTTCCTTCATATGGTTATCCAGTTTGTCCAGCACCATTTGTTGAAGATGCTGTCTTTTTTCCAGCCTATATTGTTTGGGCCTTTATAGAATATCAAGTAGCTATAGTTGCTTGACCCAAAGTCCGGGTCCTCAAGTCAATTCCATTGGTCTATACTCCTGTTTTTATGCCAGTACCATGCTGTTTTTATTACTATGGCTTTGTAATATAGCTGTAGATCAGGTATGGTGATGCCTCCAGAGGTATTTCTTTTGCTGAGGATATGTTTGGAAATGCAAGGCCTTCTGCCTGTCCATATGAAATTTGAGATCATTTTTTCTATCTCTATGAAGAATACTGTAGGGATTTTAATTGGAATTGCATTAAATCTGTATATTGCCTTTAGCAGGATTGTCATCTTCACAATGTTAATTCTGCCTATCCAGGAACATAGGAGGTCTTTCCATTTTCTCAAGTCTGCCTCAATTCCTTTTTTGAGTGTTTTTATGTTTTCGTTGTATAGATCTTTCACTTCCTTGGTTAACGTTATTCCAAGGTATTTTATATTTTTTTTGTTGCTATTGAAAATGGGACTATGTCCCTTATTTCTTTCTCTGTATCTTTGTCATTTGCAGAAAGGAAGGCTACTGATTTTTGTGCATTGATTTTGTATCCTGCTACTTTGCTATAGGAGTTAATCACCTTCAGGAGTTTTGGGATGGAGTCTCTCAGGTCTCTTACATATATAATCATGTCATCAGTGAATAAAGCTAACTTAACTTCTTCCTTTCCAAATAGTATCCCTTTTATTTCCTTATCCTGTCTCATTGCTTGAGCTAGGACTTCCAGTACTATATTGTAAAGCAGAGGTGAGAGTGGACAACCCTGTCTTGTTCCTGATCTTAATGGGAATTCCTCCAGTCTCTCTCCATTAAGTATTATTAGGGCCTTCGGAGCTTTGTATATTGCCTTTATTAGGTTAAGATATGAACCATCCATGCCAATTCTCTCCAATGTTTTGAACACGAAGTGATGTTGAATCTCGTCAAATGCCTTTTATGCATCTATCGAAATGATCATGTGGTTTTTATGTTTAACCTTGTTTATGTGGTGTATTACATTGACAGATTTCCATATGTTGAGCCACCCCTGTGTTCCTGGAATGAATCCCACTTGGTCAAGGTGGATAATGCTTTTGAAGTGTTGTTGGATTCGGTTTGCAAGGATTTTGTTCAGCATGCACTACACTCAAATGCAAATGGATCAAAGATCTCAATATAAGACAAGAAACTCGAATAGTACTGGAAGAAAATTTAGGAAGTACTTTCCATGATATAGGAATGGAAAAAGACTTCCGGAACAAACCTGCAGTAGCTCATGAACTTAAACCGTCACTCAACCAATGGGATCACATGAAGCTGAAGAGTTTCTTTACAGACAAGCATACAACAAGCAAAGCCAATAGATTACCCACAGAATGGGAGAAAATATTTCCGGGTTATCCAATTGATAGAGGCCTAATCTCTAGGATCAACAAAGAACTCAAAAATCTAAACAGTAAGAAGTCAAACACCCCACTCACAAAATGGGGCAAAGAGCTGAACAGGTAGTTCACAGAGGAAGAAATAGAAATGGCAAACATACACTTAAGAAAATGTTCATCATCTCTAATCATCAGAGAAATGCAAATTAAAACAACTCTGAGATTCCACCTTACCCCAATAAGGATAACAAACATCAAAAAATCAAATAAAAATAAATGCTGGAGAGGATGTGGAGAAGTAGGAACACTCATCCACTGTGGGTGGGAATGTAGGATGGTACAAGCACTTTGGAAAGCAATATGGAGACTTCTCAAAAAGATGAGTATAGACATACCAACAGACCAAATTATTCCCTTACTGGGCATCTACCCTAAAACCTTCAAACCACAGGCTAGAGACATTTGCTCAACCATGTTTATAGCGGCTCAATTTGTAATAGCTAAGAGCTGGAATCAACCCAGATGTCCATCACTAGAAGAATGGATAACTAAGATGCGGTATATCTACACAATGGAATTCTATACAGCAGTAAGAAAAAATGACACAATGAAATTTGAGGAAAAATGGTTGAACCTGGAACAGATCATTCTCAGTGAACTTACCCAATCACAGAAAAAAAATCACCACATTGGGCTGGAGAGATGGCTTAGTGGTTATGCGCTTGCCTGTGAAGCCTAAGGACCCCGGTTCAAGGCTCGATTCCACAGGACCCACGTTATCCAGATGCACAAGGGGGCGCACACCTCTGGAGTTCATTTGCAGTGGCTGGACGCCCTGGTGCGCCCATTCTCTCTCTCTCTCTCTCTCTCTCTCTCTCTCTCTCTCTCTCTCTCTAGCTATCTGCCTTTCTCTCTGTGTCTGTCGCTCTCAAATAAATAAATAAATAATGAACAAAAAAAATTTAAAAAAAAATCGCCACATACTCTCACTCATCTACAGCACCTAACCTGAATCTACCCAAAATACCTTACATACCCAGCAACCATCTCCTAGACTAGACACTAGGATGGAAGGGGAGGGAGGGGAGGGAATCAATGGGGTGGGAAACACAAATCTAGACCCAAACAGCAATGGTACCATAATTTTCTACTTACTAAAAGACAGACCAAATGGCTGATCCTTCACCAGGCCTTTACAGGGAACACTTGAACCACAAAACACTGGAGAGGGTAAGATCAAGACTAACCTTAGTCTTCTACATCTTCCCTCTCTCACTTCCCATCTCCCTCTCTCTCTCTCTCTCTCTCTCTCTCTCTCTCTCTCTTATTTCTAACTCTTGTATATTAGTTATCTTTTTCCTCATTTTCTTAGTGGGCACTGACCTGTAACTCCCAAAACCAGCATGGGGCTATCATCCACAATGAGCTTTTGATCAGAGAGACCTACGAGGTTTCCTAAAAGACAGACAGATTTCTGTCAGAGTACTTGATGACCCACCAAAAGTTAGTGGTAAGACCCTACTGCTGAAGACACCTTATGTGATTGACATGCAAATTAGAATGGCATGGCTGGAAGTTGGAACAGAGTCAGTCCACAGACAGTCAGTGCGTCTAGTGCCAGAAAGTGCTACGTGGGCGACTGGGGGAAAATGACCAATATCTGTCAAAGCAATGCATGGTCTAACCTACTTAGCAGCAAATAACTTGTTGTCATGCCCACACAAGTGCAGTGGTGGCACACAGCCATGGTGGGGAACCAACTGCTCTCAATTTGGCTAACTGATCCCCTCACTGGTATGGGACCCATAGCTGGAGCTGGGAAACAAGTCAGAACCATATCCGAACATAAGCCCACTCTCTAATATCAAGCTACCATCAATTGTGGGCTACAAGAGGGCCTACACTTATTAAATTCTCTATTAAAAAATAAAAAGTAAGGGTTATCTCATTTGTCCTGGTGCTAACTTACTCTCCGTTGGAGAATCTGTTTTTCTTTTTCAGATAGATGTAGATCCTAACGGGAGAGAGACCCCATCATACCTCAAAAGGGCCCGGGCTGAAACTAAGAAAAAGTGTAGAAACAAGCAAGGGGGCTGTTTTCCTGATGAACCGGATACCAGCACAAGGGGGAAGGAGATCAGCACAGAGAAAAATCAACTCCTACCAAATCAGAGAGACAGAGCCTCAGAGGCCCCCAACACCTCATCACTGAAGCAGACCAAAAATGAACCCAACATGGCTCAGGGAAATTTTGCGGAAGAGGGGCGGAAAGAATGTCAGAGCCACATGTTGGGTCATGATATGCAGAGACATTTATCTTACCCATAACTGTGGGCTAACTCCACAATGGATGACCCGTATACCTCAACAAGGAGGGACGAAGGGGAGGGGGTAGGTCACGGATGAGCCTAATAATGGTACCAAACTGACTGTATTCGCTGAATACAAAACTGACTAATAAAGAAAAAAAAAAAAGAAAGAAAATCAACTAAAAGAACTCAATGGACAGCTGAATAAAATGTAAGAGAATCAAACAAGAAAATAGATGCCTGAATGAAATGGATGAGAATCATCAACAAAGAACACAAGGGACAGTGGAATGAACTCAAAGCAGGCATTACCAAAGGCAGGAATGAACTCCAAAACACAATAAGAAAGTAATATCTAAGAATGAAAATGGACTTTAATAAATAAAAGAAAATGATGAAGAAAAGGCTTCTAAGAAAGCCTCACCAACAGAATAGATTATGTGGAACATAGACTCTTGGAGATTATTTGCAGGTGATTATATATAAGTGACCTGAAATACTCCACCAAAATACTCCTAGAACTGGAAACCTCAACGAAGTGTCAGGATATAAAATCAACACACAAAAACCAATGGCCTTCATACATACCAATGACAAACATCTGAAGAAAGAAATAAGGAAAACAGTTCTATTCATAATATCTATAAAAATTAGGTATCTCAAAATATCACTAACCAAGGAAGTGAAAGGCCATTAAAATGCTGAAAGAAGAAATTAAGGAAGATGTGAGAAAAATATCTCCCATGCTTATTCAATGCAATTTCAATCAAAACTCTGTCACCATTCTTTTTTAAAAATTATTTCTTTATTTATCTGACAGAGAAAGAGAGAGAATAGGTGTGCCAGGGCCTCCAGCCACTGCAAACCAATTCCAGATGTGTGCATCCCCTAGTGCATCTGGCTAACGTGGGTCCCAGGGAATCAAACCTGGGTCCTTGGCTTTGCAGGCAAACGCCTTAAACTCTAAGCCATCTCTCCAGCCCTCTGTCACCATTATTTACAGAAATAGAAAAGATATTCCCAAAAGGTCTCATATACCCAAAAATGTTCCAAGCAAGCATTCTACTAGTGTTTTCACCATACCTGATTTTAAAATATACTACAAAGCAATAGTATAAAAACAGTATGTTATGGCAAAAAACTGACACATAGATTAATTGAATAGAATAGAAGATCTACCTGATCTCTGACAAAGAGACTGAAAAAAAAAAAAAAAACCCCTTTGGCAAAAAGAAAGCATTTCCTATAAATGGTGATAGATAACTAAATGTGGAAAAATGAGTCCAGAATTTCACCCTGCAAAAATCATATCCAAATGGATCAACAACCTCAATATAAGACCTGAAACTCTAAAATGACTTGAAGAAAAACTAGGGATAACACTACAAGATACAGCCATAGAGAAAAACATTTGGCCTAAGACTCAGTTAAAAAAAAAAAAAAAAGAACCCTCAACCATTGGAATCTCATGAAACTAAAATCTATTGTACAGTTAAGCAAACCATTAACAGAATCAATAGTCTACCTACAGAGAGGGAGAAAACTCTTCACCATCTATACAACTGGCAGAAGTTTGATGCGGAAAAAAAAAAAACCTCTCAAAAAATTTATCAATGGAAAAATTAATCAACCCACTAAAAAATGGGGGAAGGAACTGGACAGGGCATTCTCAAAGAAAGAAATGCAAGTGACGAAAAGACCTAAAAAGATATTCAACACTTTTGGCTACCAGGGAAATGCAAATTAAAACTACTTTAAGATTCCATCTCACTATGTAAAGAGTGCTATTATCAAATAATCAAATAATATCATATGCTGTTGAGCATGTGGAAAACAGAAACTGCTGGGGAGAATACAAACTTGGATAGCCACTATGGAAATTAGTATGGAGATTCCTCAAAAATTTAAAAATGGATCTACCATCTAACCCAGGTGTACAACTTGTGGGAATATACTCCAAACACTCTTTACTATACAGATACTTGCTCAGCCATGTTTATTGCTGCTCTAGTCACAATAGCTAGGAAATGGAATCAGCCTAGGTGCCCATCAAATGATGAATGGATAATATAAATGGGATGCTCTACTCATTGGTAAAGAATAATGAAATATGAAATTTGAAGGAAAATTCATGGGCCTGGGAATCATCATACCAAGTGAGGTTGTATAAGCTCAGAAAGACAAATGATGCCTGTTTTCTCACATATTAAAACATTAAAAAGTTAGATGCCTGTTATCTCCCATATTAAAACATTAAAAAGTTAGATTTGTTTTTAAGTTGTACTAAGCATCAGTAGTATTGGTAAAGAAGATAGAAAAAGGCATGGAGAGAGGGGAAGCAGAGGAGGATGAGAGAGGATGAGAGAAGGGGATACTTGACAGGCAAGCAGAAGGACAGAATACAGGGGGCTGAAGGGTCTAGAGGGACTGGGGTAAGGAAGAGGAGGGGAGCAGATACACAAAACTAAAGATGGCATGCATCAGTACCACACAAACCTTCCTCTTGGTTTGCTAATTAAAACTTATAACTCAATAAGAGAGAAAGGAGGCAGGAAATAGTTTGGGCAGAAGCACCCTGTAGGTGTGGAGAAAGTATAACCCTTAAGCCATAGGATCTTGTATATAAATACCAGTGTCACAATTAGATTACTTCTACAGTGAGATGTTAGTCAGGGAGGCCTATGAGGCCCTCAAAATAATATAGGTAAATACCAGAGCACCTGGTTACCAATCAGATATAAATGGTAAAACCCTATTCCCAAACATATCACAGGCTGTGGTTGCAGGGCATTGTGAGATCATGCTGAACTAAGATGTAAGCCAGCTCCCTGCTAGCTACTTCTTATAGTGCTGGCAAGTATTATGTTAGCTACTGGAAGATAAAGGTCATCATTAGCATGAACAAACAGTGGATCCTGCAAGCTACAAAATCAACCAGCCAGGCAACATGTCTACACTGGTGCAATAGTGGCATACAGGCTATGGAAGCAATTAACTGTTCTCTAAATGGATATAAGGTCCATTCAGTATGAGGGAATGAATAACTGGTACTGAGAACCAAGTTAGAAGCCTATGGCTTTAAAGGTCATAGACCCAAAAGAGAAGTTTTCACTGTTCATTGTCTAAAAGAAGAGGTTATGCCAATCAAAAAGTCTTCTAAATGTCTATGTTTATTCTGTTTCATCTATGATATTGTCATTCTTGATTATTGAATCTGCTTTTTACAGATGTCAGTGAATGCTGTGGAGACTCATAACTCATGAAAAGGAAAAAACACCACCTGCCTAGCACAAGATGATTCATCTCTATCACATATACCAGGGACCAGGGCACATAATGGAGGAAGTTGCAGACTAATACCCATGATGTTCTCACTACTAGCTTGAGAACTTCCTCCAGTGAGATGGAGGTAGACACTAAGGAGACTCAAAACTCATCAAAGCAGAAAATCAGAAGCTGTTGAGAGCTCAACACTAGTGGAGACTTATAACCTACTCTTCAAGGCTTAGAAAATATTACAGAAAAACAGGCAGAAAGAATATAAGAGCCACAGGGTGGGAAGGCATATTCTGAGGCAATGTTCCCCCACAGAGACTATCTGATACATTCATGACCCCACAAGGAATACTGATTACCCCACTGAGAAGCACTAGATATTCATACAATAAAGTTCTCAATTTAAAAAAAAGACTTTATGAAACCAATACTTGATTCTTTAAAAAGATAAACAAGATTTACAAACCTTTGGCCAAATTAACAACAACAACAAAAAGAGACAGAAGAATCTAATCAATAAGAGATGAACAAGGAGATACAATGACATAGAGAGAGTCATAGGACATATTTCAAATTATAGCTTATAAAATTGGAAAATGAAAAAGAAATGAATGAATTTCTAGATGTACATGACCTACCAAAGTTAAAACAAGATGAGCACATAATATAAATAGAGCTAAAACGAGATTGAAATGGTAATAAAAATTGTCCAACCACAAAATGTCCAGGTCCAGATGGGTTCATTGCACAATTCTGTCAGACCTTCAGAGAAGCACAGAAACCACTGCTCCACAAATTATTCCATGAATAACAAAAGAAGACACACACCCTAACTTCTTCTACAAAGTATTACACTAATAGCAAACCTACATAATACTGAACACAGATGCAAAAATTCTCAGTTATACTTGCAAAACAATTTCAAGAGCATATAAAAAATCATCCACCTCAATCAAGTAGGCTTTATTCGAGAGATGAAAGAGATGGTTCAACATATGGAAATCAGTAAATATAATAAATCATATTAATTAAGTCAACCACACAAATCATATGATAATTTCAATGAATGCAGAAAATGCCATTTACAAAATCCAATATTTATTCACAATAAAATCATTGCAGAGTCTAGGGATGAGAGGAACATGTCTAAAAGTAATAAATATTTTCTGCTTACTAAAAGAAAGACCAAATGGCTGATCCTTCACCAAGCCTTTACAGGGAACACCTGAACCACAGGACACTGGAGAGGGTAAGATCAAGACTAACATTAATCTTCTACATCTTCCCTCCCTCACTTCCCATCTCCCTCCATCTCTCTCTCTCTCTTATCTCTAACTCTTGTATATTAGTTATCTTTTTCCTCATTTTCTTAGTGGGCACTGACCTGTAACTCCCAGAACCAGCATGGGGCTATCATCCACAATGAGCTTTTGATCAGAGAGACCTACAAGGTTTCCTAAAAGACAGACAGATTTCTGTCAGAGTACTTGATGACCCACCAAAGGCTAGTGATAAGACTCTACTGCTGAAGACACCTTATGTGACTGACATGCAAATTAGAATGACATGGCTGGAAGTTGGAACAGAGTCAGTCCACAGACAGTCAGTGCGTCTAGTGCCAGAAGGTGCTACATGGGTGACTGGGGGAAAATGACCAATATCTGTCAAAGCAATGCATGGTCTAACCTACTTATCAGCAAATAACTTGTTGTCATGCCCACACAAGTGCAGTGGTGGCACACAGCCATGGTGGGGAACCAACTGCTCTCAATTTGGCTAACTGATCCCCTCACTAGTATGGGACCCATAGCTGGAGCTGGGAAACAAGTCAGAACCATATCTGAACATAAGTCCACTCTCCAATATCAAGCTACCATCAATTGTGGGCTACAAGAGGGTCTACACCTATTAAATTCTCTATAAAAATAAAAAGTAAGGGTTATCTCATTTGTCCTGGTGCTAACTTGCTCTCCATTGGAGAATCTGTTTTTCTTTTTCAGATAGATGTAGATCCTAAGGAGAGAGCCACCCCATCATACCTCAAAAGGGCCCTGGCTGAAAGTAAGAAAAATTGGAGAAACAAGCAAGGGGGCTGTTTTCCTGATGAACCAGATACCAGCACAAGGGGGAAGGAGATCAGCACAGAGAAAAATCAACTCCTACCAAATCAGAGAGCCAGAGCCTCAGAGGCCCCCAACACCTCATCACTGAAGCAGACCAAAAATGAACCCAACATGGCTCAGGGAAATTTTGCAGAAGAGGGGGCGGAAAGAATGTCAGAGCCACATGTTGGGTCATGATATGCAGAGACATTTATCTTACCCATAACTGTGGGCTAACTCCACAATACATGACCCGTATACCTCAACAAGGAGGGGCCAAGGGGAGGGGATAGGTCATGGATGAGCCTAATAATGGTACCAAACTGACTGTATTTGCTGAATACAAAACTAACTAACAAAGAAAAAAAAATAAAAGTAATAAAGGCTATGATAAATATTTGTATATTTATAATAAACCTATGGGTAACATCATACTAAATGTATATAAATGAAGCATTTTCACTAATATTAGCAACAAGGTAAGGGTATCACTCTCCCCACTACTATTTAGGATAGTACTTGAAGTCTTAGTGTAATGTCAGAGAAATGAATAAAATGATTACAATTTGAAAAGGAGTGAGTTAAACTATCCTTAGATGCAGATGGTATGATATTAATTATAAGTATCCTAAAAGTTCCATCATAAAGCCCCTAGAGCAGATAACCTCTTTCAGCAAAATGGCAGAACACAAAATTAATAGGCAAATATCCAAATGGAATAAATCCTACATCCTAAAAGACATACTAAAAGTTGAACCTTCATCAGGTTCTTAGAGAGAATACCTGAATCACAGGGGCCTGGAGAGGATATGATAAAGACTATCCTAAATCTTCTCTTGTTTCTCTCTCTCTCTCTCTTTTATGTTACCTATATTTTCTTCCCTCTTCTCCCTTGGCCCTGATCAGAGAGACCAAAAGGTTTCCCAAAAGAAGACAGAATTCTGGCAGAGTACTTGATTACCCACCAAAGGTTAATGGTAAGACCCTACTGCCAAAGACACCATCTGCTGTTGGGATGGAACATGGAGCGACCTGGCTGGAAACTGAAAGAGAGTCAATCCCCAGACAGTCAGCTTGTCTAGTGCCAGAAATTGTTATATGAGTGAGTGGGGGAAAATGACCAACATTTGTCTAAGCAACTCATGGTCTAAGCTACTCATCAGCAATCAATCTGACATGATGCTCACACATGTGCAGTAGTGGCACACAGCCATGGTGGGTTACCAACTGCTCTTGATTTGGCTAACAGATCCACTCAGTGAAATGGAACCCATACCTGGAATGGGGAAACAAGTTAGAACCATATCCAAAAATGAGCCTACTCTCCAATATTAAGCTCCCAGAAATAGTGGGCTACATGAGGGCCTACATCTATTAAATTCTCTCTAAAATAAAAATGGGTATTCATGTATCTTGTACTGACCTCACTACCCATTGGAGAATTTCCTTCACTTTTTCAGATGGATGCAGAACCTGAGGACAGAATAAGCCCATTGCACCCCACCAGGGCACCAAATGAAGCCATAGAGTTAATGGGGTAATGAGCAAGAGCTGCTTTCTCAGCGAACCTGGTATCAGTGAGGGGTACAGGAGACAGACACAAAGAACACTCAACTTCTACCAAATCAGATATCCAGACACACAGAGACTCCCAAGACCTCTCATCACTGAAATAGACCTAAAATGGACCCAACATGGCTCAGGGAAATTTGCGGAAGAGGGGGCGGAAAGATCATTAGAGCTATAAGTTGGGCCATTATGCACAGAGACATTGCCTCTCCTCCATTACGGATGGCCACCCTCACAATACAGTAACCACAATCTTCATGGGAGGATGACAGGGAGAAGGCTAACGATGGTACCATCATGGCTGTATACACACTATATACATAACTAATAAAAAATAAATAAATAAAAATTAAAAAACTTAAAAGTACCTCTCAATACCATAAAAAAATCTCAGTAGCCTTCTTATATACCTGTCAAACAAACTGAGAAAGACATCAGGAAAGCAGGAACATTCACAATAGACACACAAAAAATGAATATCCCAAAATATCCCTGACCAAAGAAATAAATGATTTCTACAGTGAAAACCCTAAAGCAAGAAGAAAGGTATCGATGAGGATATCAGAAGTTAGAAAAGTATCCCACACACCTGGATTAGAAGAATTAATATTTTGAAAATAGCCATCCTACTAAAAGCAAAATATAAATCCGATGCAATTCCAATCAAAATTCCAAGTACCGTTCTTCACAGAAATAGAAAAAAAAAATCTTAAAATTTGTATGGAATCACAACTGACCATATATAGCTAAAACTATCCTCAACAAAAAGAATTCTGCTGGATTTATCATCAATATCTGATTTCATATTATACTACAGACTCATAATAATAAAAATAGCATGGTGCTGGCACAAAGCAGACACATACATCAATAGAACAGAATGGAAGATACAGGTATAAATCCATGTAACTATATTCACCTGAGTAATTTTATTTTATTTTTCTGAGTTTTGACAGAGACAAAGTATATTCTACAAACAGTGCTGGAAAAACTGGATATCTGCATGTAGGAGGATGTATCTACATCCTATCTCTCACATAAAATAATTCCAAATCTTCGAAGACCCCAGTGAAAGACCTGAAATACTGAAAGAACTAGAGGTACCCTGCATGTATGGATAATGAAGTTCTCTAAAATCATGGATTTATTAAAACAAAATAACAGTGTTAGGTATGAGACTCATCTCCTATGTGTTCACAGAAGTGCTAGAGACACCAAAATAAAACAGGCTTATTCTGTTGTTTTTGCTTGCCTACCCCAACTGGCTGAATAAACCCATTGCGAATAAGCTATGTCCTTTAGTTGTAGGGTGTAGAGAAATCAAGGTGGAATTGAGCTGGATGCTTTTTCTCTGCTAGCTTGCTCTCATATTTCCAAAAGGTACTTTGGAAGGTGTTGGAGGATAAAATACATCAACAGTCTCACCAAACAGTGGGCTGTAATGCTGTAAGGCTTCATTTGCAAGGCATCATCTGTCTACTAAAGCAATAAAGGTATATTAGTCAGGGTTCTCTAGGAAAGCAGCATCAGTAGAATGATTTAGTTATGGGCTAGGCATTCTATATATCTATATGTAGATAGATAGGTAATATAGATGTAGATATATAGATAGATAAGTGTGCATGCATGTAATCATGGGATTTAGATATGGGCTAGGCATTCTGTGTGGGTGTATGTACATGCATGCATGTATATATGTGATTTGGATATGGTGTACAGAAACCAGACAACTGAAGAATCCAACAGCTGCTCAATCCATAATTCTGGATGTAGTCCAGAGAAACATAGGACCCAATAGCCACTCAGTCCACAAGGCTAGATCAAAGAGTTGTAGAACTCCCTTTCTCTATCTAACTCTTTCTCTCTCTCTTTCATAAGTGAATAAATAAAATAGTTTTTAAAATAAGGGCTGGAGAGAAGGCTTATGGGTTAAGATGTTTGATGTGCAAAGCCTAAGAAGCCAGGTTTGATTTCCCAGTACCCAGGTAATCCAGACGTACAAGAGGACACATGCATCTGGAGTTCATTTGCAGTGGTTAGAGGCCCTGGGGTGCACCCATTCTCTCTTTTTACCTCTTTCTCTCTCTCTATTTCATAAATAAGTTAGTTTTAAAAAATTAAAAACAAAGAGTTCTAGGACTTGATAGCTACTCAATGCATGGAGCCAAAAAAATAGTAAGTAGAACATACAGGCAGGTGGCAAGGGAAGCCAAGCAAAAAGCCCACACCAGTGAGCATATTAGTGCATGTATGCATAAAAGCTCTTAACAAATATGAAAGAAATACTCATAACAATTTCAATTCCCATTTCTACAGCTGGTCATGTGGCCTTATCTGGTACTTGTAACTACTTTTTCAGACTACCCATTCTGGAATTCTTCCACCTTCAGCAAGCACCTAAGCAGGTCTTGGTTCTTTACCTGGATGAGTGATATTTCACTGATGAAATATTGTGCCATTTATCACCCTGCCTTGAATGGGTTGTTGTAGTTTTTCATTGATCCCAATCACATGGTATGGTAACACCAAGAGGCCTCCCTGTGGTAGCTTGAAGGTATGGACCCAAAGACTTAGGTTGCCATGGACCGGCAAAGCCAGGACCACCAATCTGAGGGAAAACAGGGCCTTGGGAGGTGGGCAAGGAGTCGGCAAAGTGACAAACAGACACACACACACAAGGTTAATGTATCTGAGTATATTTTACTGAAGTAGAGCATCAGGGTATATACAATTCTGGCTGCATAAGCTTAGCCTTTGTTTGGTACAATTTCTATGAATAGCCTATTCCAGGAATCAAGGCACAAATACATAAGTAAAGATTACAATCACATATTTAATAGTTAAAAATTAGTGTTAGACAGTCAGTGGTTACAAATGACTCTTGTTTTTTAGCCTGGTTTAAGCATCAAGTATTTTTAACAAAACAGGGCGACTTCATAACTCTAATATATTTTCTTCCTTGAACCATACCATAAAAATGTAGGTGTATCAAAGCCTGCCTTCTCATAATTGGATCCCAGTTGTTTACTAATGCTTTCTCTTTGTGCTTTAGTAAGCAAGCACCAAGGTGGCCTCGACTTAGCAAGTCTGTCCACAAAAGTTAAAGAATACCAAGAAACATGTTTCCCACCATTGTTTACTAGTGTATCCCCATTCCTATACACTCCTGTATAAGGTAATGGTTCATCGATTGGTTCTGGTCCTCAGAATTCTGACTATGGCTTGAAAAAACAGTGGGGTCTTTGGAGGAAGCTTCACACCATCAGGTGACTAAATTTTTGAAAGTTGTTCCATATCTAATTTTTACTAAATTGTGAAAGAACACCATGCCGCTGTCATGTGTCAGGAACAGAACAGTAATAATGAAGAAAATAACTATCAGAGAGCAGGAAAAGGCACTACAAGCCTGGATAATGAACGTCCTGCCAGGAGGCTTTCTTCCTTGAAGCTTCCGCCTCGGCCTGGTGAACAGGTCACGCACACTCCACTGGAGTTGGCGTGACATTAGGTGTTTTATTAAAATTAAACTTGTAACTTGAATCTCCAGAAGTCTGGATGGAAAAGGTGTCACTGGAGGAGTGTATCCTAGAATCCATCTCTAATGTGCCACTGAGGGCAGATCTCAATTCCAGCCCAAAGATGTGGAAAAAGAGTCTGAGCTCTGGAGTTCCTGCTTGCTGATCGTTTGTACTCTTGGTGTTTCCTAGCTGGTGATAGTTTTTCTCTCTGTTTGGATATATGAAAGGGAGCCAGCTTCTTCCATCATTGATGAAATTTCCCATGGATCTGTAAGCCTGTCTTTGATATACCCTAAAGGATCTCCTGCACTCCAGACTTACTCTTTCTTTACATTGTAAAGGAGAGGTCCAATTTCCCCCTGGTAGTCAGTTCAACCTTTCCTGTGAAAACCACATTTCCTTTGTTAGCCCAGAGTGGCCATTAGAAAGTCTTAGCTTCCACATAATGGAATATTTGATGTTCCTTTTAGCACACACACTCAAAGCCAAGACTCCCAGACAAGCAGAGCATAAGGTTACAGGAACAGGAACCAAAAATTTGGCTAGTGGGTCTCTGAGGGTGATGGTGAGTGGTGTCATTCCTGGATCCATGAATTCTGGATATAGCATAAAAATACCATATACTGGATGCTGATTCAGAGTATATATAGCCTTCTGGAGATATCTCTCAGATCTTCCAGACTAATTCCAACCAGTTGGGGCTGTGACTATGTCTTTAAAAGATCAAACCACTGTCCTATCAAACTATCTGTTTCATAATGGTGGGGTATATGGTATGTCCAGTGAAATTCATAAGCATGAGTGTCTTGCTGGATTTCTTTAGCTGTGAAGTGAGTACCTTGGTCACATGTGCAATAACATGATGGTGAATAAGGTATTCTTTATGTCTATGGATGGTAGTTTAGCAGAAGCACTACATGCAGGAAAGGTAAATCCATATCAAGAATAAGTATCTATTCCAGTAAGTAAAATCCACTTTTCTTTTGATGATGGAAGTGGTCCAATGTAGTCAACCTGCCATAAAGTTGTTGGATGGTCACCCTGTGGAAAGGGTCCCTGATATGGGGAATGTTGGTCTCTGCTATTGGGAGATACTTAAAAGCAGCCATAACCAAGTTATTGGTGAGCAGATGTCCATGGTGTTGGCTCCGTTTATAGCCTCCATCCCTACCACTGTGGCCATTTTGTTCATAGATTTTAGTTAGCTTCTCACTGCTGAGACAAAACACTCAACCAGAACAGCTGGTGGGTGGGAAGGATTTCATTTGTTTTAAAGTCTTGAATGGAAGTTTCATCATGGTAGGAAAGCATGGTGGAGCAGAGAGTAGGTATATTTTCTTGCCACAAAAGCTGGCAGAAAGTAGCAAGAGAGTGAGGTTCTAGTACTGGCAAACTGACTAATAAACCTCAAGGTCTGCAGCTAGAGACACACCTCCAATGAGGCCCCATCTCCCAAATTGCCACCAGCTAGGAATTCAATATTTAAAGCACACGAGGCTATGGAGTTTATCTTATTCAAACCACCACTTGCTTATGACTGGAGGGATTGCTTAGTGGTTAAGGTGTTTGTCTGCAAATCACCACTTGCATTATGTTTATGAGGGTAACCAACTGCCACTTTTGATGATATTCGTGTCCTGTTCTACAAGAGGAAATTCTTGTCTAGTACTGTAAATCAGGTCAAAAGCCCATGACGATCAGAGTTAAGAAACAGTATTTTATAATAACTAAGAGACAAATATAATCAAGAAGCATTGATTTTAAATGTATAAATTTATTTAAATGTACTTAAATACACATGTAGCAAAGAACACATTGAAAATATATGAAATAAACAACATGTCTGTGATCATAGCACTTGTGAAGACCATGAGTTTAAGATGAGCCTAGTCTATATGAGACCTTGTCTCAAGATGGTGAAGAATACTGAGGAGATCCAAGATACATCAATATATCAAGAATAGATAGTAATCTACCTACCACGAGATGTATCACCTCCACCAAATCTGCCTGGGTCCAGGAGTCATTACAGAGTAAGGAGTGACACCAGTACTGCTCTTGAAAACCACTTCTAGTAAGATGGCAACAGACAACTGTGGTCACTCAAATCTCATCCAAATAGATATCCAGAGGCCCCAGAGAATTCAAAACTAAATCAGGACACACCACCCCCCACCCCCAGCCCCTCACCTCAGATGAGCACCTCTGGGGTGCATTGCCTGGGAATTTGGCAAAGAGCACTGAGTGCAATGTAAGACCTGCTGCAAGGCCCAAACTTGTGGCGCAGAGCCCCCAGCCAGCCTTCAACTCCTGGGAAGGAAAATTTACCAGCCTGTTTTAAAGTCAGCACCTCTGAGATTTCCTGTGTTTGCAGAGACAAATTGTTATGGAGAACAAGCTTATTTGCCTTCATAGGACCTTGTGTCATTGAAAATAAAGATCTCGACTTCTGGTCAAGATGGCATCCGCCTAACCGTGGGGCACCTCCTGGGGAAGGAAAGGCAATACATTAAGGTTTCATTGGGTCTTCTAGGGTGGAGCAGACTTCCAGTGGGAAGGCACAGAGGGGCAAAAAAAGGGAATTGGCTGATTCCCATGCTCTTGGGTAGTCCCTCAATCCCCTCAAGCAGCTGCCTTAGCCATGGTCCCAGCCGCACTAACCACAGGCAAAGGGACCCAGGCCAGTGTAGCTCCACCTGCAACACCGCACGTTGGCAGACGCTATCTTACTTGCCACCACACAAGTGATTGCCATCCCACTCTCCCTGTTGCACACCAACGCCATCCCACTCACCTCCACATGTGTGAATGCTGTCTCACTTGCCACTGCCCCCAACACTGTGCCCAGACCCAAGCCGGCAGGCCAGCAAAGCTCCACCTATGCCTCCAGGCTTGGGATCACCATCCCACTTACTGGCACCCTCCACCCCCATGCACAGACCCAGGCAGGCCAGTGTAGCTTCATCCATGCCTCCAGGCTTGCAATGTAATCCCATTTGCTGCTACCCCCATCCATTTGCAGACCCAGGAAGGCCAGATTAGATGCACCCAAACATCCAGGTTCAAGAGCGCCCTCCTACTCGCTGCTATCCCCCATCCCTGTGCATGGAGCCAGGTAGGCCAGTATAGTTCCACTCAGGCCTCCAGGCTCAGAAATATCATCCCACTTACTGCCACCCCCATCCACTTGCATGGACCCAGGCAAGCCAGACTAGCTCCATCTCTGACTCTGGGTTCTGGAATGCTATCACACTTGCTACTGCCTCCCATGCCTGTGTGCAGGGCCAGACAGACCAAAGTATATCCACAAGTGGCCCCAGGCTCAGGAACGCCATCCTAGTTGCCACAGTCCCCATTCTCTTGTGGACTCAGGCAGGCCAAATTAGCTCAACCCATGCGTCCAGGCTTGGGAACGCCAACCCACTGGCCACCCCTCCACCCCCCTGTCCCTTTCAGGCCACCTGGCAATGCACTCCCTTACCATGAATCAAGAACAACAAGCCTCTAGATCAGGCCCTCAGGACCTCAGCAGAACCTCACAGGCTCCTCCCATCTCAGTAGGCAGGCCCAATTGCCACCAGAAGCCAAGTGGAAACAAACATAAAAGGTCAAAACTCCTGAACACACTTCAAGGGCAGACTATAGCTTCCTCCTAAACTAAATAAGGCTTCTACACTGCGATGAACAGACCACAGTGCAAAATGAATAACATGAAAAATCAAATGCAAGTAAATCAAATAAGATCACCCAGTCCCAAAATGGATGTCTCTAATCAAAACATAGAAGAGACATTAAGAACGGAAACCCAAAATGAATATACATGCTATGCAATCCTAACCAAGCAAATAGCAGAACTTGCAAAAAAAGCAACAAAGGGCCAATAATCATATGAATGTTGTCCTCTCTAGACTAGACCTAACAGATAAGAACCTGGAAGAGGTCCAAAGACAGTTAAATGATCTGAAGGAGAGTGAAGAAAAAGAGGACCTCAATAAACAACTAGCTAAGCTCAATGAAAACATAAAGAAATGAAAGGATGAATTCCAAGAAGCATCAAGAAAATCAGAAAATGATGTGAAAAGGGAACTTGACAGAGGGATGGAAAGTATACATAAAAAAGGAGTAGAAAATGCAAACCAAATTGAACAAGCCCGAAATTCTATAGAAGTTCTAAAGAATAGTCAGCCATGTGGAGGATAGAAACTCAGATCTGCAAGACAAAACAGAACAAACAGCATGAGAGTCCAAAAGTTTCAATAAGTTCAAAAATTTCTGTGAACAGAACATAAGGGAACTATGGTATATCCTTAAACATCCCTCAGACCATGGGAATACTAGAAGGGGAAGAAATTCAGAGCAAAGGCATGGAGAACTTCTTCAACAAAATTATCAAAGAAAACTTTCCCACTCTTTCAAAAGAAATGCCCATGAAGCTACAAGAAACTAACAGAATTCCAAACAGATTGGACCAAAGGAGAAATTCTCCTAGACATATTGTCATTAATAATGTAAACATCGATACCAAAGAGAAAGTCCTAAAAGCAGCTAGGGAAAAAACAAAAACAAAAACAAAAGCAAACAAAAACAGCAACAACAACAACAACAACAACAAAAACATTACGTATAATGGTAACCCCATCAGAATTATTTCAGAATTCTCAATGGAAACCATAAAATAAAGAAGTGCCTGGAAAGGAAAACTGCAAAGTTTTATGGCTTCCAACCCAAGCTGCTCTACCCAGCAAAAGTATCTCTCAAAATAGATAGTGAAAGAAAAACTTTCCATGTTAAAACTATGCTTTACAACTATATGAACACAAAGCCAAACCTGCAGAGAGTACTTCCGGAAATTATCCACACAGAAGAATCAAATAATCAACTGCAAGTGCCTACAAGAAGCCAATCACAATAACCAAACTCAGAGAAGGCACAAAAAAATGACAAAGTCAAAGAAAACACCAAACCACATAAACCACCACAATATGGCAGGGATTAAATCAAATCTCACAGTCATTACCATAAATATTAATGGCCTGAATTCACCAATCAAGAGACATAAGCTAACAGGTTGGAACAGAAATTTGGACCCCTCAATCTGTTGTCTTCAAGAAGCCCACTTCACCACTTCTCAGGGTGAAAGGGTGGAAAATTATATTCCAAGAAAATTGGAATAAGAAACAAGCAGACATAGCTATACTAATATCAGGTAAAATAGACTTCAAACCAAAAGTAATCAATAAATACAAAGAAAGCTACTTCCTACTTATCCAAGAAGAGGATATTACAATCATAAATTTTTATGCACAGGGGCATCACAATTCATAAAATAAAACCTACTTGGCAGCAAAACACAAATAACCACAAACACCATCATAGTTGGGGATTTTAATACTCCACTATCAGCAATTGATAGATCATCCAAACAAAAAATCAACAGGGGCCAGGCTTGGTGGCACATGCCTTTAATCTCAGAACTTGGGGGGCAGAGGTAGGAGGATTGCGGTGAGTTCAAGGCCACCCTGAGACTCCATAGTGAATTCCAGGTCAGCCTGGGCTAGAGTGAGACCCTACCTTGAAAACCAAAAAAAAAAAAAAAAAAAAAAAAAAAAAAAAAAAAAATTCAACAGGGAAGTGAGAGAGCTCAACAAAACCCTAGAGCAATTAGACCTAATGGACATCTACAGAACATTCTACCCCAAATCTACAAACTACACATTCTTCTCAGCAGCCCATGGAACCTTCTTTAAAACAGGTCATAAACTGTCATAAAGCCTGCCTCCATATGTTTAGGAAGATCGACATAATTTCCTGCATGATATCAGACCACAATGCTGTATTGCTAGAAATTAACAACAAAAGATGTGCCAGGAATCTCATTGCCTCCTGGAAACTGAACAGCACACATCTAAACAATAAATGGGTAGTGGAAGATATAAAAAATGAAATTGCAAAATTTATAGAAATGAATGACAATGAGAACACACCATACCAAAACTTATGAGACACACTGAAGGTGGTCCTCAGGGGAAAATTCATAGCACTAAATGCCTTCATAACAAAGACAGAAAGATCCAAAATCAATAACCTAGCCATCCACCTAAAGGTACTGGAAAAGCAGAAGAACCCAACCCATAAAGCTCCAGGCTGAGAGAAGTAATTAAGATCAGAGCAGAAATTAATGACTTGAAAACTAAGAAAAGAAATTAAGTAAATTGATGAAACAAAGAGCTGGTTCTTGAAAAAATGAACAAGATTGCTAAACCTCTTATTTAAGCAAGAAAAAGAGACACTTCAAATTAAGAAAATTAGAAACAAAAAAGGAGAGATCATGACAGACAAGTTACATTGGGACTGACTTCAAACACTTCTGCTCCACAAAACTGGATAATATGGAGGAAATGGATGAATTCCTGGACACATACCACCTACCACAGCTAAATTCAGAGCACAATAATCTCCTAAATAAACCTATCACACCTGTCGAGATTGGAAAGGTAATCAAAAACTTCCCCCCAAAAGAGTCCAGGACCAGATGGCTTCTCAGCTGAATTCTATCAAACCTTCATGGAAGAACTGAAACCATTTTTTTTTTCTCAAACTGTGCCACACAATTGGAGAACAGGGAAAGCACCTCAATTCCTTCTATGAAGCTAGTATCACCCTAATACCAAAACCAGGCAGAGATGCCGCAAGAAAACTATAGGCCTATTTCCCTGATGAACTTAGATGCCAAGATCCTGACAAAATTCTCAAAATCAAATCCAAAGACACATCAAAAGTATTATCCACCTTGATCATGTAGGCTTCATCCCAGGAACACAGGGGTGGCTCAACATACACCGCATACATAAGCTTAAACACAAAAACCACATGATCCTTTCCATAGATGCAGAAAAGGCCTGTGACAAAATACAACATCATTTCATGATCAAAACATTGGAGAGAATTGGTGTGGATGGTTTTTATCTCAACATAATAATGGCTATATATAAAGCTCCTAAGGCCCAAATAATACTTAATGGAGAGAGGCTGAAGGAATTCCCATTGAGATCAGGAACAGGACAAGGATGTTCTCTCTCATCTCTGCTCTTCAATATAGTACTAGAAGTCCTAACATAAGCAATAAGACAATAGAAAGAAATAAAAGGGATACAAATTGCAAAGGAAGGAGTTAAATTAGCTCTATTTGCAGATGACATGATTCTATACATAAGAGACCTGAGAGCCTCCATCTCAAACCACTTAAAAGTGATTAACTCCTTCAGCAAAGTAGCAGGATAAAAAAACAATCAATGCTCAGAAATCAGTAGTCTTTCTATATGCAAAACAGAAAGATACAGAAAAATAAATAAGTGACATTGTCCCATTTTCAATAGCAACAACAACAAATACCTTGGAATAACATTTACCAAGGATTTGGAAGACCTGCACAATGAAAGAATAAAAACACTCAAAAAATAAATTGAGGAAGACTTGAGGAAATGTAGAAACTTTCAATGCTCCTAGATAGGCAGAATTAACATTGCAAATGGCAATGTTACCAAAAGCAATATACAGATTTAATGCAACACCAATCAAAATCCCAACATTGTTCTTCACAGAGATAGAAAAAAAATGATCTCAAAATTCATGTGGAAAGACATAGGCCAAGGCCCTTTGACTTTGCAGACAAGTGCGTTAACTGCTAATCCATCTGTCCATCCCCATAGTTTTTTTTTTCTGTGGGGGGCATCACTATACCTGATCTAAAGCTATATTACAAAGCCATAGTAATAAAAACAGCATGGTACTGTAATAAAAAAAAGAAGTATAGACCAGTGGAACAGAATTGAGGACTATGACTTTAGGTCAAATACCTAGAGCTACTTGATATTTGACAAAGGCACTAACAATGTAGGCTGGAAAAAACACAAAGTGTTCAACAAATGGTGCTGGACAAACTGGATAACTGCATGCCGGAAATTAAAACTTGATCCACACTTCTGTCCATGCACAAATATCAATTCCAAATGGATCAAAGACCTCAATATAAGACCAGAAACTTGGTAACTAATGGAAGAAAAAATAGGAGGAACTTTCCATAATATAGGAATAGGAAAAGACTTCCTGAACAAAACCCCAGTAGCTCAGGATATTAAACAATCACTCAACCATTGGGATCTCATGAATCTGAAAAGTTTCTTCATAGCAAACATTCAATAAGCAGAGCCATTAGATTACCCATAGAATGGTTGAAAGTACTGCTGGCTCCCCAACTGACAGAGGTCTAATTTCTAGAATCTGCAAAGAACTCAAACACTTAAATAATACAAAGTCAAGCAACACACTCACAAAATGGGATGAGGACTGGACCATAAGTTCGCAGATGAAGAATACAAATAACAAACATAAACCTAAGAAAATGTACATCGATCCCTAATCATCAGGGAAATGCAAATTAAAACAGCCATGAAATTCCACCTTTTCCCCGTAAGGATAACAAACATTAAAAAATCAAATGAAAATAAATGCTGGTGAGGATGTGGAGATATAGGAACCTTCATCCACTGTTGATTGGGATGTAAGATGGTACAACCACTTTAGAAAGCAATATGGTGACTCCTAAAAAGGTTGACTATAGAGTTACTAACAGACCCACTTATTCCCTTACTGGGCATGTATCATAAAACCTCCTTGCCTCAGTTCAGAGAGATTTGCTCAACCATGTTTATGGATGCTTAATTTATAATAGCTAAGAGCTGGAATCAAACCAGATTTCCATCATTAGATGAACAGATAACCAATATGTTATATATCTACATGATGGAACTCTACAGAGCAGTAAAGAAAAATAACACAGTCAAATTTGAAGAAAAATGGTTGAACCTGGGACAGATCATACTCAGTGAACTCACCCAGTCACAGAACAATTATCACCTCATAGTCTCATTCATCTACAGCTTATAACCTGAATCAATGCAAGATATGGACATACCTAACAAGCATCTTGAGGATTGGACAATAGGATGGGTGGTAAGGGAGGAGGTGGTAAGGGTGGGGGTGAGTGACACAAAACTGGACCCAAATGACAATAGTACCTTAAAATTCTACATCCTAAAAGACAGGTTAAATGGTTGAACCTTCATCAGGTCCATAGAGGGAACACTTGACTCACAAGGCCCAGGAGAGGGTATGATAAAGACTGACCTTAATCTTCTCCTGTTTGTCTCTCTCTCTCTTTCTCTCTCTCTCTCCCTCTTCTCTCTCTATCCTCTCTCTCCCTCTTCTCTCTCTATCCCTTTTATATTACCTATGTTTTTCTTCCTTCTTTTCTTTGGCACTGGCCTGTAACTGTCAGTTCCAGCATGAGGCTAACTTCCTCAATGAGGTGTTGATCAGAGAGGCTTACAATGTTTCCCAAAAGAATACAGATTTCTCTCAGAGTACTTGATGACATACTACTGAAGTAAGACCCTACTGCTGAAGGCACCATATGCTGTTGGTACAGAATATGGAGTAACCTGTCTGGAATCTGGAAGAGAGTCAGTTCCCAGATAGTTTGCTCATCTAGTACCAGAAGGTGCTACATGAGTGACTGGGGGAAAATGAGCAACATCTGTTCAAGCAACTCATGGTCTAAGCTATTCAGAAGCAAACAACCAGATGTGATGCTCACACAAGTGCAATAGTGGCACACAGCCATGGTGGGAAACCAACCACTCTTGAGTTGGCTAACTGATCTGCTCAGTGCAACTGAAGCCATAGCTGGAGCTAGGAATCAAGCCAGAACCGTATCCAAAAATGAGCCTGCTCTCCATTACCAATCTCCTACCAATTGTGGGCTACAAAAGGGCCTATTTGTATTAAATTCTCTCCAACAAACAAAGGTTACCCCATCTATCTAGAACTAACATCATTCACCATTGGAGAATTTGCTTTTCTTTTTCATGTGGATGCAGATTCTAAGGAGAGTACCAGCCCCTCACACCTCAAAAGGGCCCCAGGTGAAACTAAGAATATTTAGGGAAATGAGTAAGAGTGCTGCTTTCTTGGTGAACCTGGTACCAGCACAAGGGTGAAGGAGATAGATACAGAGAACACTCAATTCCTATCAAGCCAGATATCCAGAGACATAGAGGCTCCCAAGACCTCATCACTGAAGCAGACCTAAAATGAAACCAACATGACTCAGGGAAATTTGTGGAAGAAGGTGCAGAAAGAATGTTAGAGCCATACATGGGGTCATGATACACAGAGACATTTCCTCCTACCCATAACTGATGGCTAACCCCACAATGCATGACCCATATTTCCCAACGAGGAGGGTTATTGAGGAGTGGGGAGGAAAGGGAGTAGGCTAACAATGGTTGCAACTTGACTGTATACACTGAATACAAAATTAATAATAAAAAAGAAGTATAAATTTGAAAATCTATGCTTGGCAGGTCACATAGATAATAAAATAGAAATGTGAAAGAACTTGACAAATCTAAGATAAGTATAATCTGAAGTTTACCACCTAAAATATTATTACCAAATGAAACCCATTAGAAAGTAAGACAGTGCATATTTTGTTCCTTTTGGTTTATAACTCAATTTATATTCCCTACAGATATTATTTGCCATAGGCTCATGGAAGTGAATGGCTATGTCCATCCAGTACAGAGCCAGTGATTCTAGCCATAACAACATCTATACCTCTGGGGAGAGGGAAGGACAGGGACAGAAACAGGAAATGTGTCTAAAATATGACCTGGAGCCAGGCGTGGTGGCGCACACCTTTAATCCCAGCACTCGGGAGGCAGAGCTAGGAGGATCGCCGTGAGTTCGAGGCCACCCTGAGACTCCATAGTGAATTCCAGGTCAGCCTGGGCTAGAGTGAGACCCTACCTTGAAAAACAAAAACAAAAACAAAAAAAAATAAAATAAAAATAAAAATAAAATAAAATATGACCTGGAAACTACCTAGCCCAGACTTTTCTACTAGAAAGGACTTAAACTCTTGTCTTATCCAGTCCAGGACCCTGTCTACCTTCCACAATTTTGTCTAATCTATAGGTATCCTTTCTTGTTGTATTTTCAATCTTCAGGTGTAGAAACTGTGGTATTTACTCCCTTCTTTGGCATAGTAGTTTAAATTCTGAGGGACAATTACAATTCACCTTACTTTACCTATTATTTGCCAAATTAGCATGTTAACATGGACACAGGAAATGGGGCCCAAACTTGATCATGGGGAGGGTATTTATATCCAAGGACCTTCAGATGTTCTAATTTCTAATGATTTATGCCACAAACCTTTTCCTTTCTTTATGAATCTGTATTTTAGATTTTTTTTTTTTTTACTTCTTCTCTAAAGAATTCCTTTTAACAATTCTTACAAGAGAGTACACTGGTGAAAAATCCTTGAAGATTGTATCACTGGATATAATATTTTGGATACCATATATTTTTTTCCTTCAACATGGTAAATATTTCACCGCATGCTCCTTTTGCTTTCATGGTTTAAGGAAACAGTATCCTGGAATTTATATAATTACTCCAGGTAGTGGTTTGATTTGGGTGTCCCCCATAAACTTCAGTGTTCTGAATGTTAGGTTCCCAGCTGATGGAGATTTGGGAATTAATGCCTTCTGGAGGCAGTATATTGTTGGGGGCAGGCTTATGGGTGTCATAGCCAGTTTCCCCATACCAGTGTTGGGCACACTCTCCTGTTCCTGTTGTCCACATTATGCGGACCGGGGGATGATGTCCACCCTCTGCTCATGCCATCGTTTTCCCTTGCCATCATGGAGCTTCCCCTCAAGCCTATAAGCCAAAATAAACCTCTTTTTCCCCACAAGCTGCTCTTGGTTGGGTGAGTTCTACTAGCAATGTGAACCTGACTGCAACACTCCCCTACAGGCACTGTGCCTTTTTTGTCAACTGTTTTATCAGATTTTTTCTTTGTCATTGACTTTCTGAAATTTGATTATGGTATGTGTGACTAAAGTTCCTGCAATGTGCTGCAACTATTTTGAACAAGGCTGGATGAACCGATAGAACTCCTATAATCATAGAGATGCGATGTTGTAGGATAAGGGCCAAATTACCTTGGACTACTTTTAGCCCTATAATAACTACTTATTGCCCATCTCTGTACCTGACCTAACATCTTTGTTATTATCAGGTCATAGGGTGAGTCCTTTCAGGAATGTCCAAACATACCACTGGTTTCAACCAACCCAAAGGTTAAGAATGCTATCTGATGAGATAACATCTGAAGCTTACATAGGAGATGTCCCTGCTTTGCTGTTACCTACCCACCTGATGATCCCACCAATGTATTTTAAAAATATCTTGGTCTACTACCTTCTTTGTTCTGTATCTATAAAACCTTAGGAAAATTGTTAACACCTGAATCTTTGTTCCTGGGTTGTAAACACTCAAGTTTGGCTCCAGAATAAACTATCTTTTATACTCATTGAGGTGAGAGCTGTTTATTTTTCATCAACATATATCTATATGCTTATGGGTTATCCTACATATTTATTCTACTTAATGTTATTCTTGAATCTATTCTTGGATCTTGGAAAAATATTGAATTCTTAGGTTTTAGAAATTTCTCACTTAAAGACTTCTTTTGGTTTTCTCAGTTGGAATTGTTTGAGAGGTTACCACCATTAAGACTAGGCCAGCTGTTCTTCATTGAGATAGCAGGAAGACTGCTAAGTATTTTAAAAGCAGGGGTTCTGAATGCTTAAGAAGTGTCCTTCTCTTCAAAGTTGGCTTTATTCCCCCTGGATTAACAAATTTGATAGCCCACCTGGTACTATGAAATATAATGAATGCTGGAAAGAAAGGGTCATTGGTTGTTCAGAATGGTTTTGTTTATATTGAAAATGGCTATGGGCAATGTGAGGCAGGGTTGTTTGAAGTCACTGCACCGAATCCTGATGGAGCCATGAGGATGAACTGTTGATTTCAATAGAGACTCTAGGACTTTTTGAAATTCCAGGACTGTGAGAAAGCCACCAAGAAGAGTTTCTGGCTTGGAATGGATTTTTCCCCATGCTGTGAGAGCAGCCCAATTTGGGGGGGGGGGGACAGAATTTGAACATCAGAGACTTTATTACTGGTTCGAATGTAAGACTTGGAATGACAGTGTTTGATGTTTGCCCTGGTTCTTTTAGATCTTTCATTGGTTTAATAGTTTCTTGCTTTGCCAAATACTATTTTTTGAAGTGTGACTGTGTATTCTGTGACATTATGTCATTATGTTCTTTGGGTTTTACAGTTCGCTGTTGAGACCTTAGATGATGTGAAAGGAAAAGTGGAAGAGGGAGAGAATTATCATGGTTTATTTTCTATAATTGAAGTTGTCAACCAAAAACAGTTTAAAAATTTAATATAGAAGGAATGTAATTAAGTTTGCCTAGACTTTAGCTATACCAGCTGATTTAACATCATAGTTCTTTCAAGAAACATGCTATAAGAGCCATAAGCTAAGGGAAAAAAATTAAACAGTTGCTAGGTATGACCTCATGGTCTCCTCCTGAAGTCAAATGCAATCCTGCTCATGACTTCAGGTACTCTTCCTGGAGTCAGATGAAATCCTACTCATGACCTGAGGTACTCCTCTTGAGTCAGATGCAATCCTTTGTCTCATACACAAAAGCAGTCTTCAAGTAGAGGCCACTAGAAGGAATAGGGTCCATTTCACTTAACAAAAGTTCCCCTGATGTGATAAACCAGCAAAAATGTGCTTAGTTTCTTGTGTGAAGAAAGCTGGAAGTGTGTTCATGTGGCATTGTTAAAGTCAGTTCTACTTCAGTGTGAATTCTCTTTACAGCTCCTCACCCTAAACTACATGCGTATAAGCTCTGTAACACTTACTATGCAGATGGATCAAAATTCCTCAAACCCTCTGCCTTCTCTAACAGTTTTGTACTATAAAATAATGCTTTTTATTATCCTGTCTATTTCAACCTAAAATGATTAAATTTGCTCTAATTATTCTTGCTTGATTGCTAAAAGCATTTTTATAGTAAAAAATAAAGCAGGGGCTTTATGGAAGTCAGATGATCTTTGGAGATTTAGTAAAAGTGCTTCCCTGAACTCAACCAGTCCTTGAATGCATAATTGGGATAGATGTACTTAGAAATTGGCAGAATCACCCCACTGGTTTGTTGACATGTGATGTTAGGGCTATTGTGATTGTAAAGGCTAAATAGAAGACTTTAAAGTGGCTTCTACCAAAGAAAATAGTGAGCCTAAAATAAATTCTATGTTCCTAGAGAGATTACAGAGGTTAGTGCCACCATAAGGGATCAGAAAAATGCATTGGTGGGGGGGGCTCACTACCCTTTTCCTTAACTCCCCTTGGCCTGGTCAGAAGATGGATGGATCATGGAGAGTGACAACTGACTACGAGAAAATTAGTCAAGTAGTAATTCCAACTGCAGCTGCTATGTGGATTCTCTTAAGTAGATTAACATATCTCCTGGTACATTGTATGCAGCTAGTGATCTTGAATATACTTTCCTCGCTATACCTGCTGCAGTTATTTTCATGTTGAGAACACAGAGCACCTGACCAAAAGCAACCAATGGGGGGAAAATTATTTATTTTGATTTATGGCCATGAGGAGGAGAAACTTCATGATAGAATAGGAAAACATAGCATGAACATAGGCTGGATATCACTTCTGCCACAGTAGGTGGGAAACAGAAGGAGAGTAAGCCAAACTCTGGCAATGGGGAGCTGGCTATAACACCCCTGAGCCTATCCCCAACAACATACCTTCTACAGCAAGGCTTCATCTTCCAAAGTACTATCAGGTGGGAACCAAGCATTTAGAACACATGAGTTTATGGGACACATCTTATTCAAACCACCACATATTCTTACCTTGCCTTTGGTAACACAGTACTGCTACTTGTTAATTGACAGAGTCACAGAAATGTACTCTTTCAGACAATGGGAGTTGTCTCTAAGCCACCTTGTGAGGTGCAACTCTGGGTGGATAATCACAAAACTGAGAGGGACATTTTTTATTAGGTAAGGTATATCTGGTTACTTTCAAGGTTATAGGTAAAAGGTTCAAGAAGTAGGCCTACCAGCAGCAGGATGAAAATTTCTCTCAGTTGGTACAGATGAAGCTGATAGGCGGCTTCCTCTTCCTCATAGACATACACCTGTGGAACAATCAAGACTGGGGAACAATAAGTGGGAGAGGAAATATTTATGCATGGGGTGGGTAGCCCTTCATACCATAGGAGAGTGGATGTCTTGACAGAAGTTATCCTGTTATGGAAATATATATTTTTGGTCTCAGAACTTACTTATATATTCATAGATTCAAAAACAACCCTTTTGACATCTATAGTTTATTATTATTACTATTATTATTATAGAATTAGAATGACTAAAGATGGGGGAAAATGTCTTAAGGTCTTGTTTATTTCACCTCTTGGAATGCTCTTGTTGTATTACTTGATAGGCCATTTATATATGTAAGGTATTTTTAATCTTTGGTTATACATTTCTCTCTGAGTGTTTAAGACCATGCAGATAGCCAAGATTTAATTAAGGATTAATTTTGGACATCACTAATGGCTCTCCAAAGAGACTTTAGGGACCCAGGAGTAGCCCTATAGCTTACTGGTGTTTTCTGCCTGTTAGGATGACTCAGGGCCATGCTGACCAAGCAGTTTTCCCTTCTTTGGGAAGTCAGGAGAACATATTGCTCCTCAATTGTGGCTCTCCTGTTTCAAAATGTGCACCATTTTTTTTTTTGTTTGTTTGTTTGGGTCTCTGTATCCTCCCTGGTCAGGAAGACAGGTTACTTACTAGGGAACAAGTGTAGAAGTGTCCCATCATCTCCACTGGCCTCATGACCTGGTAGCCCAGGCCAAAATATTGGCCCTTTTTCTCCAATGATTCCAATTGGCTTTGGCTTCTACATAGGTAATTAACACATTTATAAAGGAAGTTACACCAGGCTGGATGTATGTACAAATAGAGAGCATTTTATTACTGAAATAGATTTAGTTAAAGAATGGCACAAGAGCTTCTAAAATCATTTTGTCCAGCCTTTTAAAATTTTGTTCTCCTGTGGCAGCATAAGCCATATATCTGAGGCATAGAAAGTAGGCACATCTTACATTTTAACTATCTAACAGTTATAAACACAGACAGAACTGGTTACCAGTCTTGAAAACAATACCAATTAATTTACAAACAAACTAAATAATTTAACCTAGAAAGTGTCAGAAAAGGACAAGTAAGACAAGTAAAGTCTTAGCACCTGTGTTTGAAAACATCTTCGATTAATTTAGATACCTGTGTGGGTACCAATTACCCACAGAACATTGGAAACAGAACCACAAAACTTGAAATTATTTTTCTCAGGCAAGGACCATTGTTTGAGCATAAGGCTGTACCCTAAAGTAGGGAATATGTCTTAAGAATTAATTTTGTTATAAGCATTGGACTTAAGATAACAAAAAATGAGACAGTTACTGTACATATAATAGAGCAGAATCTGGTCTTAGTTGAGCCAAAACAGCCAGTCAAATTGTAATACTACCCTTGACAAATCTGTTTTGAAAGAAAAAACATTTGACATACAATGATTTTAGCTTAATCCTGATAGTTATTGTTTTTATGTACCATAGAAATTTTTATCAAAATATAACAATTTTTATATTTTACCCATGACTTAAATGTGATAAAACTTAAGCAAGCTATCCCAACATGTTTTAGCCTGAAAATTAATTTCTTATTCCTTAAAGTTTGTAAACAGTTGCAAAATCTTTAACTTTAGGCATGGCGTTTAGGTTTAGCCTGAAAATTCTTACCTATGCGCGCACATCTTTATCCACATTTTGATCTAAGTAACACTCAAAAATCATTTTTTTTTCCTTTTTAAAAATCAGTTTTGTACTCAGTGAATACAGTCAAGTTGGTACCATTGTTAGCCTTGCCCCTGTCCTCCCAACTCCACAGGGATCTTTCTTGTTGGGGTATATGGGTCATGCATTGTGGGATTATCCATCAGTTATGGGTAGGAGGAAATGTCTCTGTGCATCATGACCCAACATGTGGCTCTAACATTCTTTCTGCCCCCTCTTCTGCAAATTTCCCTGAGCCATGTTGGGTTCATGTTAAGTCTGCATCAGTGATGAGGTCTTGGGAGCCTCTGTGTCTCTGGATATCTGGTTTGGTAGGAGTTGATTGTTCTCTGTGTCTATCTCCTTTACCCTTGTGCTGGTACCAGGTTCACCAAGAAAGCAGCACTCTTACTCATTTCCCTAAATATTCTTAGTTTCAGCTGGGGCCCGCTTGAGGTATTATGGGTGGTCCTCTCCTTAGGAGCTGTATGTATCTGAAAAAGAGAAGCAGATTCTCCAACACAGAGTAAAGTTAGCACAAGATGAATGGGATAACCATTATTTTTTAGAGATAAATTAATAGCTGTAGGCCCTCTTCAAGCCCACAGTTGGTGGAAGCTTAATAATGGAGAGTGGGCTCATTTTTAGACATGGTTCTCACTTGTTTCCCAGCTCCAGTTATGGGTTCCATTCCAGTGAGCAGATCAGTTAGCCAATTCAAGAGCAGCTGGTTTCCCACCCTGCCTGTGCACCACTATTGCACTTGTGTGAGCATCACATCAAGTTGTTTGCAGCTATGTAGGTTAGACCATGAGTTGCTTGGGCAGGTATTGATCATTTTCCCCCAGTAACTCATGTAGCACCTTCCAGCACTAGATGTGCTAACTGTTTGGGGACTGACTTTCTTCCAGCTTTTAGCCAACTCACTCCTTGTTGTCACATGCCAACAGCATATGGTGTCTTCAGCAGTAGGGTCTTACCACTAATCTTTGGTGGGTCATCAAGTCCTCTAACAAAAATCTGTCTTCTTTTGGGAAACCTTGTAGTTCTCTCTGATTAAGAGCTCATTTTGGATGATAGCCACCTGCTGGTACTGGGAGTTACAGGTCAGCACCCAAGAAGAGAGGGAAGAAAAAGATAAGTATTATAAAAGAGATAGACAGGTGAGAGAGAAGAGGGAGGGAAGGAGAGAGAGAAACAGAAACAAGAAGATCAAGTCAGTCTTCATTCTACCCTCTCTAGGGCCTTGTGACTCAGGTGTTTCTTCTAAGGGCCTGGTGAAGGTTCAACCATTTGGTCTGTCTTTTAGGATGTAGAACTTTATGGCACCATTGCCATTTGGGTCCAGATTTGTGTACCCCACCCCCTTCCTTGCCCTCCCCTCTCTCCCCACCCACCCTATTGTCCAGTCCTTGAGATACTTGCTAGGTATGAAAAATCATTTTTATTGAGTATTCTATGTCCACCATTGAAAAATTCCTTCCCAGTTCCTTCAATCAACTCATCTCACCCCATAATTAACCATGTTTTCATAAGACTGTTAAGAGAAACTGCACCAAATTGATTAATCCTATTACTCACTGACAAGCAAGTAGTCTAGATTAAAGACAATTTTATGTCATTAATATCAATTACACACTTGGAAATGATTTTATTAGTAGTGACTAAGGTAAATTTTGTTTTTATCTTGAGGTAGGCTGGCCTAGAAGTCAGGTCAGTTGCCTCCTCCTTTTAATTACATTACAATCTTTTCTTAATTTTAAAGTACCTGATAAATTATAAGTCACCACCTCAGAGAGAATTCTGTTGTTTTCAATAATCCTCTATGTAAGTTTGAAGTTGACCTAGAACAGAAACTCAGTAATTATATTTATGATATCATGTAACAAAGTATGGCATTGTTTACATAAAACTTTGGTTCACCATACGCTTTAGCTAAACATGTCTTTTTTTTTTCTTGTTGATTCATGGTGCCTGCCCTGCAGGCAGTGGCTGGAGGGGGCTTGCATACACCTTCAGATAGACCTGCCCTGATCCAGTCCTGCCATTCTCCCAGGGTCTGATCCAGTACACATGGAGGTAATGGCTGAGATGATTGCCAGCCCAAGTCTGGGTACCCAAAGGGGAAAGAAGGGAGGGAAACTTTGGGCCTGTTGGGGGATGCTAGGAAAGGAGGGGGCCCCTGGGACTGACAAGGGCTGCTGAAGAAGGAGGTAGAGACATGGTACCTGCACAGAGCAAGGTGCCATTGTCTTGGCATGCGTGAGCCTGCTGCTGGACCAAGATGCTTTTAAGTGCTTGAAAAGCTGGCTTGTAGTTTCACTACTACATTAGTGGAGAAACTTGAAAGACATGAAAAGAGAGTGAGGGGAAATTTCCTTCCTGAATTTTTCAGTGCCTAGCCAGATAAGCTATGTGGGTCCACGTGTCTGGGTCACATGGATCCCCAGAAATCATCCCAGGGTCAACATGGAGGACTTCTTTCCGAAAGGAGCTGGCCTCCCTCTGGGAGAGCTTAATTCCCTTAACTTTCAGAAGAGCCCTTAATCTACAAATCTGTGATTCCTTTTGGTGGGAGAGAATATTATTCGTGATAGAAAAAGAGTGGAAACACCAAGACTATAATGCAAACCTAAAGTAAAGAAGGAAAAAGAGAAAATTGGCTTCCTTCTGATGGAAGAAAGAGAAACCCATCTCTTTCTGATGCAGAGAGGAGCCTGTTTTTCTTTCATGGAGGAAGGAGAAACCAAAACCTGACAGCCCTCAAAAACATGGAGGCAAGGCCACATGGGCCAATATCTCCAAGTCCCTCTGGGAGAGCAGTCACCTATCCTGTCTCATCTCATGAGGTCCCTGTTCAGGTGCCAGCTGTAGGTCCTTGGGTCCTCCAGGGTCTGGCAGCAGTTCCCCTGCAGGCACCCAGGCAACTGTGGTGAGCGTGATGATGAAAGACTTCACTTTTAGGAGATAGTCTCTGTGAACAGCTTGGTTTAATCAATAGGGAAATGGGTTTATAAGCAGTTGAGGGTCCTAAGGGGATTGGATGTACAAAGTTGCTTGCTGATGCCTAATTAGCATATGGGAACATACATTCCAGCATGTAGACAATGGTAAAGGGAATGTATATGGTACGGGGGGGGGGGAGGGGGGAGGTGAGCTTTGCAAAGGTTCTGGCTGATACCATATAAGGAGTTTCCTAGGCAATTGGCTAAAGGTCACAGGGTTATGGGCAAAGCCTAAGTATTATCTGAATGTCCAGGTATCCAGTGCTTTGGGAGTTGCCTTACTTCCTGCTGATCTCAGAGTCCAAAATTTTGTCTGGGGGTCTGGGATCACTGTGGCCCCAAAGAATGGGGGAGGATCCTGACCCACTGCAACACCTAGAATGGGGGGAGGAGCTCCTCTGCTAGTCTAGTCCCTGAGATATGACTGGTGGTTCAGCTTGCTGTGACTTCTCCATAGCCTGGGGCCTTTGTGTCAGACAGCTTAGGTTTGCTTTAACCCAGGGCCCTGCTTATGACCAACAGTCTGATGACTTGTTTCTATTGCTAGAAATTACCATGCCAGTATGTACTGGCTGAAAAGTTCAACTTTAAACACCAACAGTTCCTCATTACTCTGGGATACAGTTAGACCCATTCAAAATAAGTCATAATTCAGGAGCTGTGGCTCCAACTTTAAGTTGTGCATTACAAAGAAGAGCAATGAGAAAATTCCTCCGTTATTCAGGTGCTCCTCTCACAAATCCGTTTCTTATGGTCTTAGTGAAAAGCATATATTCTGGATGCTACAATTTTAAAGGATTCCAATGCACCTGACTGTTGTCATCCCTTCAATCATCATTAAGCCAAAGTATATCAAGCAGCTCCAGCTCATGAATAGTAGGCAGGCTTTTGAATTATACTTCAGCCAACTGACCAACTAAACTCTTGCCCTGTTTTAAGTGTGTAAGTTTCATTATTACATTTCATTATTAAGCATTATTAAGCAAACAGGCTTATGTGTCCTAATCATCTACAGCCTGATCTAGCTTTATTTCTTCCCTCATTTTACCATACCCTTAAAAAATATATTCCCACACATATACTTCTGCTTAAAAGTTGGTAATTCTTGCCGGGCGTGGTGGCACATGCCTTTAATCCCAGCACTGGGAGGCAGAGGTAGGAGGATCGCTGTGAGTTCGAGGCCACCCTGAGACTCCATAGTGAATTCCAGGTCAGCCTAGGCTAAAGTGAGACCCTACCTCAAAAAAAAAAAAAAAAAATAAAGTTGGAAATTCTTGAAGTTATTTAGTATGTATTACATGTCCTCATGGGTCTCCTTTTTATCTCACCTTTAGGGGTCTGCTTAGCCTTTAGTCAGGCAAACATAAGTGGACTATTACAGGCCTCATCTTTCTTGGCATCTCCTTCAGGAAAGGTCATTGCCAGTTCTGTAGACAATGCATGTTTCATTCCTTCAGGCAAGGGCAGCGAAGGTAATACTGCAGTGGATATATTTGCTGATGGGTGGGAAGCAGCCTCTAGAAAGAAATGGCTTATTTCACCTTACAATTGTGAGAAAAAGGTTCATCATGAAAAAGAAACTATTGTAGGAGCAGACAGCTGGCACTATCTTGTCTCATCAGCAGGAAGAAAGTAGCAAGAGTGCATAAAGGGCTGGACTATAAAACTTTAAGTCTTGGTCCCACTGACACATTTGTTCCTGAAAGACTCAACATCCTAAAATTTCCACAAGCTTTCCAAACATTGCCACCAGTTGGGGGTTAAGTATTCAAATATGTGAGTCTATGGGGGACATTTTACATTCAAGGCCTGTTGTATACAGTCAAACTTTAAAAGTATCCAGTCTTCATCAAGGCCAACACTATTCAAAAGTCCAAATTCTCAAGTTTCATTGAAATTCAGGGTAGTCTTTTTAATTGTGAGCCCTATAAAATCAAAATACAAGTTATATATTTCCAGCATATAATGGCACACCCTGTTCCAAAAGGGAGGAATTGTTCATAGCCAGGCAAGACTGGACTAATGTAAGGCTGAAACCAGCAAGGAAAGCATCAAATTCTCCATCTCCCTGTCCATTGTTTGGGACTTGGGACTAAATCCTCACCTGTGCTGTCCAAGGCCCCTCTTCTTGGCAGCATCTGTCATTGGTAGCTGTTTTATATTCATGGCATGTATAAAATACTGGGTGGGAACTCCATTGCAATTTACAGTTCAGCTTCACAGCTTCATGCAGTGGCTTCACAGGTCTCTTTTGCAGGGATTCCAACCTTGCCTAACATTTCTTAGCTTCAGCAGCTCTCTGTAACCATAGTGTCCATGACTACCTCCACGTTGTATTTTTCATTCTTTGAAAACCAGTACCACATGGACTGCACTGCCAAGAAAGAAAGAAAGAATGAATAAGAATGAGTTAACATTCCAATTAGCTTGAGCCTTCAACAGGTTGGGTCTTTCTCTCAAGCCATACTTATTACTTTCCCATGCAATTTAACAATTACGCTTTAACAATTTTTAATAATCTTTAACAATTATAGCCAAATTAGCTATAATCTCTGGTCCTGGCTCTTTAAATTCATTTGCATTTCTTTATGTGCCAAATTTTATATTTTTCTTTGCATTTTTCCTTGCTTTATATATTTGAATCAGAACAACAAAGAAAAGCCAAACTACAGTTTGTCATTCTTCCTTGAAATTTCCTCCACCAAACATATTAGTGTTTTACTTTTAAACTCAACCTTGTTCAAATTCTTAGGACATGGGCAGAATGCAGCTATATATATATATATATTTTTTCTTTGTCTTAACATCATATGAACTACCTCCAGCCCAGGACCCCATAGAGTCCCTTTCCCACTCTGAAACCTGAGGCCTCCACAGTCAACGTTTTTCCCAGCCTTCTGATCTTCCAAATTCCATCCAATATGACTCACTAAGCTCTGCTTACAGCATAGTAAGACTTGTGTATTCCAAAATTCCAAGTCTTTCCACATTCTTCCTGCAAACCATTTCCAAAAGATACCATGGTCAGGTTTACCACAGTAACATTACTTATTTTCTGTCTCATTTATTTTCTCATATGTTGGGAGCTGCAGTTGCTCTTTGACCTTGGGAGCTGAAAGTGATCTCTAATCCTCTAATCTCTTAATACATAGGCCTTATCGATAAGGTGCCTGATGCTAAAGCATTGTTTAATATACAGCCTAGATAGAGTAAGTACCTGATCCTAAGGCATTGTTTAGTATATAGCCTAGGTGGAGTGAGCGCCTGATTCTAAGGCATTGTCTAGTATACAGCCTAGGTGGAGTAGGTGCCTGATAGAGGGATTAACATATGACCCTGGTGAAATTGACCTTAGGCACCTAGGCATTGTCAAAAAAGTTCTATCTTCTATATATAAGCTATGTCTGCCAAAATAAACCGCGAGCCTTGATCAGAACTTGTCTTGGCTCCTTGTGTTCTTGTCTCAGGTTCATTCTCACTCCCTCTTTTGAGGCCCATTTTGATCTTTCGCGCTGCAGGCCAGCACATCATGGCGCCCAACGTGGGGCTCGAATATGAGGGGCTTCAGTGAGGAACGCCAACATCAACTCGGGATCCACGGAAGAGAGTGAAATTTAAAAGAGGACTGTGGCCACCCGCTCGGTCTTCTGGAATAAGTTAAGTTGGCGCAATTATGGGACAAGGAAAGAGTAAAAAGGAGCTAATTGCTGTAGTAAAAGATATTTTAAAAGCACAAGGAATTGGGATTACATCAAGTTCTTTAAGGAATTTTTTTGATTTCATTAATAAAATGAGCCCTTGGTTTATAGAGCAGGGAAATTTTGATTCAGATGTTTGGGATAAAGTAGGGAAAGAATTAAATGTCTTTTTACAAACTCATGGTCCTAGTAAGGTTCCAGTAATTTCTTTTTCCTTATGTTCCTTGATAAAGGAAGCCTTGGATTCAGGTACAAAAGATAGTTTAGTGAAGCAAATGTTAGATCACACTGTAGATGTTATTGAAGAAATTAAAAATGAAAGTCCTGAAAAAGGAACACCTGTAACTCACAAACAATTGAATAAAATATTGTAATCCTTACAAATTTCTAAGGAAAATAGTGATGAGGAAGAGGAGGAATTAGAACAAGTGGCAGAATTAGAGAAAGAGGCCACTAATTATCATGCAGATTGGGACCCACCACATCCCTCTGCCCCCATGCCCCCCACACAAGTATATGTAGCAGAATTAAAAAATGAGGTGGCAGCTTTAAAGGAGAGAGTAAACCTGGGGAAAGAAAAAAGAAGGTTAAAAGATGAGTTAGATAGCATTATTAAGAAGCCTTATGAAATTGTCCACATATCTTCATTGCATCCTACTCAGCCTGATTTTAATTGCTCCCCCTTAGAAAGGGTAATACAGAAAGCCATGGAAGAAGGTGATGAGGAAGCACAAGCTTTCCCATTGGCTTATCCAGTAACTGAATTTCAACAGGGTGATCAAATGATGAGGCAATATGCTTCCTTTAATTTTAAAGACATAAAAGAATTAAAAACAGCTTGTGCACAATATGGACCTATGTCACCATATACTATGTCAATTATAGAAGTGTTGGCAGGGAAAGTTCTAACAGCAGATGATTGGAAATCTATAGGCAAAGCTTGTTTATCAGGAGGAGAATATTTAATTTGGAAAGTGGAATTCTATGACTTATGCAAAAAGACTGCAATGTTGAATCAACAGGCAGGAAATGATAATTGGAATGTTCATATGCTTATTGGGGAAGGAAATTATGCTGGGAATGACAATCAAATTGTATATCCCCCTGTTGTTTATCAACAAATAGCCACAGCAGCTCGTAAAGCGTGGTTTAATCTTCCTTCAAAAGGAGAAGCTGTGGGGGAGAATTTAACTAAGATTATACAGGGTCCTGATGAGAATTATGCTGATTTTGTAGATAGATTGATAAAAACGGCAGGGAGAGTTTTTGGAGATGCTGGCTCTGGTATGGACTTTGTAAAACAGCTTGCTTATGAAAATGCAAGTAGTGCTTGCAAAGCAGCTATACGGCCTTATAGAAAGAAAGTTGATCTACAAGGATATGTTAGACTAGGTGCTGATATTGGCCCTAGCTATATGCAGGGGATAGCCATGGCTGCAGCGTTACAAGGAATTCCTTTTCAAATGGCCGCCACTGCAGCAAGATCTGGGAAGTGCTTTTCTTGTGGAAAAATAGGACATATGAAAAAAGATTGTCCAATTAAAAGAAATAATGGAAATTCCAATAATCCAGCTCCTGGTCTTTGCCCAAAGTGCAAAAGGGGAAAACGCTGGGCAAATGAATGTAGATCTAAAACAGATAGAGATGGCAACCCTATTATCCAGCATCAGGGAAATGGGAGGAGGGGCCAGCCCCAGGCCCCACAAAGACAAGTTTATGGGGCAATACAGTTTGTTCCTCAAACAGCCAGTTACAGCCAGTCTTCCAACTTATCTGAGCCACCCCAGGGAGTGCCGGACTCGACCTCAGTTCCTCCACCTACACAGTATTAACTCCAGAAGTCGGATTTCAAGCACTGCCTACTGGAGTGTGTGGCCCACTGCCAAAGGATAGTGTAGCCTTAATATTGGGGAGAAGTAGCAGTACTATGCAGGGATTACAAGTAGCACCTGGAATTATTGATGCAGATTTCACAGAACTTAAAATTATGGTGTCTTCTCCAAAAACAGTTTTTACAATATTGCCTGGTCAGAGAATAGCTCAATTGTTGCTCCTTCCAATGACAAGATTGGGAAGGGTCACTAATGTTCAGGGTCAGGGGACTCAAGGATTTGGTTCCTCAGATGCTTACTGGGTTCAACCTATCAGTAAGGAACACCCAAAATTAACTTTAAAATTAAATGGGAAGGATTTTGAAGGGTTAATAGACACTGGAGCTGCTGTTACTATTTTGTCTGGTAATCATTGGCCTGCTTCTTGGCCTAAGCATCCTACAGGGACTCAATTGAGAGTTGTTGGACAATCCTCTTGTCCTGAGCAGAATTCTGCAGAATTGCTTTGGGAAGATGAGGAAGGAAATACTGGGTATTGTAAACCTTACATTATAGACAGCTTGCCTTTAAACCTGTGGGGAAGAGATGTTTTGAGTCAAAAGAAATTGTTAATGTGTAGTCCTAATGATGTTGTTACTGCTCAAATGCTTAGACAGGGTTACTTGCCTGGTAAGGGATTAGGAAAATGGGGACAAGGTGACTTATTACCTATTCAAGTAGCTTCTAATGCAATTCATCAAGGGCTGAGGTATTTCCCCTAGTGGCCACTGGTCAGGCCGTACCGCCCCATGCAGAGCCTATTTGTTGGAAATCTGATGATCCTGTGTGGGTGGATCAGTGGCCTTTGACATGGGAAAAACTGATAGCTGCTCAAACGTTCGTTCAAGAGCAATTAGAGGCAGGGCATATAGAGGAATCATCTTCACCCTGGAATACTCCAATTTTTGTCATTAAAAAGAAATCAGGAAAATGGCGGTTACTACAAGATCTGAGAGCTGTAAATGTTACTATGTATTTAATGGGAGCATTGCAACCTGGTCTGCCTAGTCCTCTAGCTATTCCAGCTGACTTTTCTAAAGTGATTATTGACTTGAAAGATTGCTTTCTTACTATACCTTTACATCCACAAGATTGTTGCCATTTTGCTTTTAGTGTTCCTTCTAGTAATTCTAAGGAGCCTATGAAAAGATATCAATGGAAAGTTCTCCCTCAAGGCATGGCTAATAGTCCAACTTTATGTCAAAAATTTGTGGCTAGGGCTTTAGCTTCTACAAGAAGCAAATTTCATCAAATATATATTATTCATTATATGGATGATATTTTATTAGCTGGAAAGGAAAAGACAGATGTTTTGACTTGTTTTTCTTACAGGGAACAGCAGCTCACTATGTGGGGATTAAAAATTGCACCTGAAAAGGTACAACAAGATTCCCCTTTTTCTTATCTTGGCTTTTATTTGTATCCAAAATAAATTAAACCACAGAAAGTTACTCTTAAAACACAGAATCTTACCACTTTAAATGATTTTCATAAATTGTGAGGAGATATTAATTGGATTAGGCCTTATTTAAAACTTACTACTCATGAATTAAAACCTTTATTTAATATACTACAGGGGGACTCTAATCCTTCTTCTTTTCGTTCTCTTACACTTGAAGCTTCTAAAGCATTAATTACAGTACAAAAGACTATAGAAGAACAATTTATCACTTATATTGACTATAGTAAAGAGTTGTGGTTACTGGTATTTCCTACCCATATACCCCAACAGGACTGTTGTGGCAAGGAGCCCCTATACTATGGGCACATCTTGCATCTTCTCCTCCAAGAACTGCCTCTCTTCATTATGACGATGTTGCTAAAGTAGTGATGGAAGGAAGAGCTGAATCTATTAAATATTTTGGAATAGAACCACAGGTTATCTGTCAGCCTTATAATTCAAAACAGGTTTCTTGGCTTTTTGCTTTTTTCAGATGCTTGGGCATTGTCCATGGCAGGTTTTGCAGGAAGCATTGATAATCATTACCCTAAACATAAATTAATTCAGAGCTTCATGCAACATCAAGTCATCTTTCCTTGCAATACACAATTTTCTCCTATCAAGGATGCTATGTTGGCCTTTACAGATGGATCTTCTTCTGGCTTAGCTGCTTATTCTTTAAATGAGTAAATATATACTTTTAATACTCCTTATAAATCTGCACAGTTTGTAGAACTGGAAGCCTTTAAAGCTTTATTGCAACATACTGCTACTATATCTGTTAATATTTACACTGATAGCCAGTATATTGTCCACTCAGTTCCCTATTTAGAAACCTGTAGTAGAATAAGTCCTTCTTCTACTGTTTACAATTTGTTTGCACAGGTTCAACTTTTGATTCTCCAGAGCTCAGCACCTTTCTATGTAGGACACCTTTGTGCTCATTCTGGCCTCCCCGGATCCTTAGCTCTGGGAAATGCTATTACAGATGAGGCTACTAAAATTTTTTCTATGGAAGAAGCGCTAATACTCTATGTCTTAAATATAAATTTACACGTGAACAAGCACGACAGATTGTTAAAAACTGTCAACAATGTCTCACATTTTTACCTGTGCCACATCATGGTGTCAATCCTCGAGGTTTGACTCCTGGCCATTTATGGCAAATGGATATAATTCATGTTTCTGAGTTTGGAAAAATGAAATTTGTACATGTTTCTATTGACACTTATTCTAGTTTCATTTGTGCTTCTGCTCAAATGGGAGAAGCTACTAAACATGTTATGTTATTGCTCATTGTCTTCACTCTTTTAATATTTTAGGAGTACCTAAACAACTGAAAACAGATAATGGTCCAGGATATACAAGTGCAGGATTTAAGCACTTTTGTTCTTCTTTTAATATTGAGCATGTTACTGGAATTCCTTATAACCCCCAAGGGCAAGGTGTCATTGAATGAGCAAATGGAACATTAAAAATCTGGTTACAAAAAACTAAAAAGGGGGAAATGACACAGGGATCAGTAACAAAATGGTTAAATCGTACTTTATTTATTTTAATTTTTTTACTTTTGGATGCAAAAGGGTTTTCTGCTGCTGACCGTTTTTGGCATGTACCAACCAAGACTAATTATGCTAAAGTAATGTGGAAAGATCCATTGACTAACAAATGGAGTGGACCTGACCCTGTATTGATATGGGGACAAGGATCTGTTTGTATTTTTTCACAGAAAGAAAATGGAGCCAGATGGTTGCCAGAACGCATGGTCTGGTATGCAGGCCACGAGATCAAACAAGAGGACACTGTTGATCCTGATAATATGGAGTCATCTACATCTTGCTTACAGTGACCTCTACTGGACCTATGTTCCTGACCATCCGATATTGCATCCGATGACCTGGGAGAAAAAAGAAATCACAGTTCTAGTCAATAACACTCGGTTGCTAAGCACGCCATCTAGTTAAAATATAAAATTACATCAATTAATTATGAGTTCATATTCAGGGTGTGGTCTAGGCATTCCACTATGCTCTTCTAAGACCAGCATACTGGGTTGTTTTCAATTAAAGGAAAGAAACATTACTGTACAGCATGTACAAGAGCATGTACAAGGTACGAAGAAGATAAACCAGGTTCAAACAAGCAGAATTTCTATTTGGCTTCCCTATGGAAATCAAGTTACAGAGGATAGTCCACCAGAGGCCACCAGAGGACTTTATTCCCTGTGAAGGAAATACACCTTGGTTCAATAACTCCATACATTGGCGCAAAAGTGTAGGGAAAAAAATTATCAGGTATAATGTTTCTGGATCTACTAGATATGTTAAGGATTGGTCAGGGTCAGCAGGTTCTATAGGGAATAAAACTGTATGGGTTAATGATTGGGCTACTGGACTGTCCTCAGGATTGTGGTGGTCAGACAATGGACATTAGCAAACTTACGTGTGGAAATTTGCTGCTGCTATGGGAGGTGTCAAGGTTACATCTGACAGCAATAATTCAAATAGTCTTCCAAAGGGAACTGTTATGGCCTGTGTTACACCACCTTATGCCCTGATGTTAGGAAATGTAAATATTACTTGGTATCATGGGTCTGAAGGAATGTTTAATGTTACCTGTGATAATTGTAGTCTGTCCAATTGTGTTTCTTATAATTTTGAAACTGTAATGATTGTCAAACAACCTGCAATTGTTATGATTCCTGTTAATCTTTCAAAGCCTTGGTATTCTGACAAGGGTATTCAAATTCTAGAGGAGGTTAAAAATAGTTTAAGTAGACAAAAGAGAGTTGTAGGTTTAATTATTGCTGGGATTGTTGCATTTATTACATTATTAACTTCTATTACTACTTCTGCTGTTGCTCTTACACAAGAAGTTCATACTGCACACTTTGTTAATAATCTAGCTAAAAACGTTTCTGTTGCTTTAGGAACTCAAGTATCCATAGATAAGAAGTTAGAAGAAAAAATAGATGCTTTGTTTGATGTAGTGACTTATTTAGGAGAGCAAATTCAAGGTATGAAGATTAGAGCTCGATTGGAATGCCATGCAGATTACCAATGGATCTGCGTCACCTCTAAAACTTGCAATGCTAGTTATGAAGATTGGGTAAAGGTCAAAATGCATTTAGAAGGAATTTGGCACCATGATAACATTTTGTTAGATTTGGTTAATTTACATTCAGAAATTCTAGCTATACAGAACAGTCATCTTGATTTTGACGCCACTAAGGCTGCTGATGATTTACTTGCTGCAATTAAGTCTGTGTTGCCTGGTTGGGACTCTCTGAGTTCCTGGATAGGCAGCTTTTCAGCTGTGGGAGTTTGCCTTCTGCTTCTCTTATGCCTATTGCCTATTTTCTTCAACTGTCTAATGAAGTCTATTGTGAATGTTTGTGCAGAGGTCCGAGGTATGCACTATAGAACACGTCCTTGGCTCCCTCAGACCTTATACTAATTCTCCCTGAATTTATCTGGTTGGTAGCCAGAGATGGGTAAGATCAGGGGAGGGGGCATCCAACCTAAGATGGGTAAGGATGTTCTTCTGCCTCTGACAACCTAAGACAGGCACAGTCGCTTCTTGTAATAAATAAAGAAGGGGGAGAAAAAGAGGTACGCATTATAGAACACATCCTTGACTCCCCTCCTTTAGGAGCTGCATAGGATTCAGACCTATGCATGTCGGCTCACAATAAAGTGAGTATGATATGGGCACCAACATGGGTGCAAGGCAAAGCACTGCAAGGGAAGGTCCCTTTCTGACCGCTTCTGAATTCCCTGAGAGAAAAACCTGACTTGCATAGAGGTTGGTACCACACCTATTATGATCACATAGGCCCTGCCTCCCCTCCCCAAAAGGTACCAAGGGCCAAGATTGTGGGATGAAAAAATGACAACCCACGGGAGGAGTCAGGTCAATACTCCCCCAGTTGGTTAAAAGCCCACCGCTGAATAGCGGGTCTCCCCCTCTTTAGTATAAAAAGAAGAGAGGAGATGTTGGGAGCCACAGCTGCTCTTTGACCTTGGGAGCTGAAAGTGATCTCTAGTCCTCTAATCTCTTAATACAAAGGCCTTATTGATAAGGTGCCCGATCCTAAAGCATTGTTTAGTATATGGCCTAGATAGAGTAAGCACTTGATCCTAAGGCATTGTTTAGTGTACAGCCTAGGCAGAGTGAGCACCTGATTCTAAGGCATTGTCTAGTATACAGCCTAGGTGGAGTAGGTGCCTGATAGAGGGATTAACATACGACCCTGGTGAAACTGACCTTAGGCACGTAGGCATTATCAAAAAAGTTCTATCTTCTATATATAAGCTATGTCTCCCTGAATAAACCGCGAGCCTTGATCAGAACTTGTCTTGGCTCCATTCCTTGTGTTCTTGTCTTAGGTTCATTCCCACTCCCTCCTTTGAGGCCCATTTCGATCTTTTGTGCCGCAGGCCAGCATACTCATAACTAGGACAAAATATCTTACCAGAAATATCTTAGGGAAGGGAAGAATTTATTTTAGTTTATAGTTTAAAGTTTAATAATGGTTGGGAGAGTATGGCAGTATCAGACAGTCAACATTACATTGTCACATCCGTAGGGAGTAAGTAGAAAAAGAGTGAACACCAAGTGACACTGGACTATGAAATCTCAAGGCATGCCCCTATTGATACACTTCCTAAAGTCTCTACCTTGCAAAGCTTCCAAAATTTTCCCAACAGTGCCCCCACCTGCATATTAAATATTGAATACATAAGCCTATGAGATTTTTTTTTACATTTAAACTACCACAGGTACCATAATCCTCCCCTTCAGCTTGGAAGAAATCTGCTACCAAACCCCAAGAAAACAGATACTTTCAGATTATGGTAATTCTTGACTGTCTCAGTTAAGCAAATACATTCCAGGACCCTATTTTTAAATTTTTTTAAAATTTTTATTTACTTATTTGAGAGTGACAGACAGATAGATAAGAGATAGAAATAGGGAGAGGGAGAGAGAGAGAGAAAGAGAGAGAGAGAGAGAGAGAGAGGGAGAGGGAGAGAGAATGGGCATGACAGAGCCTCCAGCCACTGCAAACAAACTCTATATACACAAGCCACTTTGTGCATCTGGCTTTCATGGGTCCTGGGGAATTAAGCCTCAAACCAGGGTCCTTAGGCTTCAGAGGCAAGCACTTAACCACTAAGCCATCTCTCCAGCCCCCTATTTTTTTGTTATTACATTTTCTTTTTTATTAGATATAGACATATTTAGTATGTAAACAACACATGTTGGTACCTTCTTTCCCTCCTCTCTACATCTTTTTTGAGGACTTCCTCATTGGGAATACAGGTCAATCCCAAGGGGAGTATGGTCATGTATTATGGTGGTTAGAGGCATTGTTTCTGTGCAAAATGTCCCAACGTGTGGTTCTAATAATCTTTCCGCCCCCTCTTCCACAAAATTCCCTGAGCCCTGCTGGTGGCATTTTAAGTCTACTTCAGTTATGGGCACTTAGGAGCCTATGGATCCCTGGTTTGGTAGGTGTTGAGTGTCCTCAGTGTCTATCTCCTTTACCCTTGTGCTGAAATCAGATTCACTAAGAAAGCAGCACTCTTGCTCATTTGCCCAATTCCTCTGTGGTTTCAGCTGGGGCTGAGGTGGAGTACACTAGGCTGTTCATTTCCTGAGGTCCAGCTCCCTAAACTCCTGTTGAGGGTTCCATCTTTTAGTTTGATTTCCAGGATATAGAATTCTATGGCACCAGTTCAATTTGAGTTCAGTTTTTTGTACCCCCTTCACCTTCCCACAAGCCTACCCTCACTAATGTCCAAGCCTCAAAATGCTATACAGGTATGTCAGCAACTAGGACTGATCCAGGTTAGGAACCACAGATGAGTGACACCACGTGATGGTTGCTTTTTGTGACTGTGTGAGTTTACATAGGATGATCTATTGTAAGTTTGACTATTTTTGTGTATTTCATTGTGTCATTTTTCTTACTGCTGAGTAGAATTCCATCATAACACATCTTGGTTATCCATTCATCTAATGATGGGCATTTGGGTTGATCCCAGTTTGTAGCTATTATGAATCAAGCACCTATAAACATGGTTGTGCAAATATCTACGAACTAAGATGTGGAGATTTTAGGGTAAATGCCCAGAAAGATAATAACAGGGTCTGTTGGTAACTCTATATTCATCCTTTTTAGGAGTCTCCATGTTGCTTTCCATAGTGGTTGTGCCAGCTTACATTCCAGCCAACAGTGCATGAGGGTTCCTATTTCTTCATAACCTCACCAACATTTGTTTTCACTTGATTTTTTAATGTTTGTTATCCTTACTGGGGTAAGGTGGAATGCCATAGTTATTTTAATTTGTATTTCCCTAATGGGTAGGGATATTGAACATTTTCTTAAGTGTGTGTTAGCCATTTGTAATTCTTTCTCTGAGAACTCCCTATTTAGTTCCTGCCTCACGTTTGGAGTGCATTGTTTGTTTTTTTAATTATTTTGAGTTCTTTGTAGATTCTAGATATTAGGCTTATATCAGTGGTATAGCTGGCAAAGATTTTCTCCCATTCAGTAGGTAATCTATTGGCTCTTCTTATGGTATGTTTGTCTTCAGGAAAGCTTTTGTGCTTCATGAAATCACATTGTGCTTGTTTAATTTCCTGGGCTACTGGGGTTTTGTTCAGAAAGTCTTTTCCCAGTCCTATATCATGGAGAGTGCCTCCTATTTTTTCTTCCAGTAGTTGAAGAGTTTCAGGTCTTATATTGAGGTCTTTAATCCATTTGGACTTGATTTTTGTGAATGGCAAAATGAGTTGGTCCAGATTCATTTTTTCACATATGGTCATCCAATTTATCCAATACCATTTGTTGAAGATGCTATCTTTTCTCTTGTCTACATTATTGATTATTGGCAAATTTGTCAAAGATCAAGAAGCTGTAGTTACTTGACCAAAGTTCTGGTCTTCTATTCTGTTCTATTGGCCTGCTTATGTTTTAATTCCAGTACCATGCTTGTTTTGCCATTATTGCTTTGTAATATATCTTTAGATCATGTATGGTGATACCACCAGAGGTTTTTTTTTTTTTTTTTCTTCCTGAGGATATGTTTGGATACATGAGGCCTTTTGCCTTTCTATAACAACTTTGTGATCATTTTTTTCAATCTCTGTGAAGAATGATGTTGGTGTTTCTACTGGTATTGTGTTAAATCTATATATTGCTTTTGTTAGAATTGCCATTTTCACAATATTAATTTTACCTATCTAGGAGCATTGGAGGACTTTCCATTTTTTCAAGTCCTCCTCTATTTCCTTCTTGAGTATTTTAATATGTTCATTATATAGGTATTTCACATGCATGGTTAGTGTTATTCCAAGGTTTTAATTTTTGTTGTTGTTGCTACTGAAAATGGGACAGCCTCACTGATTTCTTTCTCTGTATATTTGTCCTTTGCATACAGAAAAGCTACTGAATTTTGTGCATTGATTTTGTATCCTGCCTCTTTGCTGAAGGAATTTATCATCTTTAGAAGTTTTGGGATGGAGATGTTTGGGTCACTTATATATAGGATCATGTTATCTGCAAATAGGGCTAACCTGACTTCTTCCTTTCCAATTTGAATCCCTTTGATTTCTTTCTCCTATCTTCTTTGTTGGCCTAGTATTTCTAGTACTATGTTTAAGAGTAGTGGTGAGAATGGGCACCCCTGTCTTGTTCTAGATCTCACTGGGAATTCCTTGAGTTTTTCCCTATTAAGTACTATTTGGGCTTTAGGAGCTTCATATATAGCCTTTATTTTTTTGAGATATAAACCCTACATGCCTATTCATTTCAGTGTTTTGATCATGAAGTGGTGTTGTATTTTGTCAAAGGCCTTCTCTGCATCTATTGAGATAACTGATCATGTGGTTCTTATGGTTCAGTTTATTTATGTGGTGTATTACATTGACTGATTCCCCTATATTAAACCATCCCTGCATCCTTGGAATGAAGCCTACTTGATCAAGGTGGATAATGCTTTTGATGTGTTGTAGAATTTAATTTACAAGGATTTTGTTCAGGATCTTTGTATCTAAGTTCATTAGGGATATAGTCCTGTGGTTGTCTTTTCTTGTTGCATCTCTGTCTGGTTTCGGTATTAGGGTGATATTAGCTTCATAAAAAAAAAGTCAAGGAGGATTACCTGATCTCAGATTATGTGGAACATTTTGAGAAATATTGGTTTCAGTGCTTCAGTGAAGGTTTGGTAGAATTCTGCTAAGGAGCCATCCAATCCTGGACTTTTGTTTTTGGGGATATTTTTGGTTACCTTTTCAATCTCCATCAATGTGATAGGTTTGTTTAGATTATTGTGCTCTGAGTTTAGTTTTGGTAGGTGATATGTGTCTAGGAATTCATCTATTTCCTTCAGATTATTTAATTTTGTGGAGTAGAGGTTTTGGACATATGTTCCAATTATTCTTTCAATTTCATTGATGTCTCTTGTGATCTCTCCTTTTTCATTTCTGATTTTGTTAATTTGAGCCTTCTCTCTTTTTGCTTGATCAGTTTGGCCAGGGGGTTGTCAATCTTGTTTATTTATTTACTTTTCAATGGACCAGCTCTTCATTTCATTGACTTTTAAAATTGTTTTCTTAGTTTCCAGATCATTGATTTCTGCTCTAATATCTTGATTATTTCTTTCCATCTGGAGCTCTTTTGGTTGGTTTCTTCTTGTTTTCTCAGTGCTTTTAGGTGGACAGTCAGGTTATTAATTTTGGATTTCTATGTCTTTGTAATAAAGGCATTTAGGGCTATGACTTTCCCGTATTGCCTTCATTGTGTCACATAAGTTTTGGTAGGTTGTGTTTTCATTATCATTCAATTCTACGAATTTTACAATTACTTTTTTGATTTTCTCCATGACCCATTCATTCTTTAAATGTGTGTTGTTTAGTCTCCAGGAGCTGGTGGCTTTCTTGATGTTTCTCTTGTTGTTAATTTCTAGCTTCAAAGCATTGTGATCTGACAAGATGCAGGAAGTTACTTCAATTTTCCTGACTTTATGAAGGCACAATTTATGACCTAATACATGGTCAGTTTGGGAGAAGGTTCCATGGGTTGCTTATTAAAATGTGCATTCTGTAGAGTTGGAGTGGAAAGTTCAGTATATGTGTTAGGTCTAGTTGATCTATGATGTTTTTGAGCTCTATTATTTCTCTGTTGATTTTCTGCTTGAATGATCTGTGTTCCTTGCCCATTGTCACTTGTATTTGGCTCTTCATTGCATCACAATTATAATTTTGTAATACATTTTGGACTAAATTTTATGCTTTTAGCTTTAAAGAAAGATTGTATGGATATAACTAAGTTAACTATAAGTAAAATTATTAAATTTTAAATACATATAAATATATAATATTAAATTATTAAGGTTAAAATTCAATATCTTGAGGCAAGACTGATTCTGCATTCATTACAAAATAATATTTTCTTACATATTAGGTCTGATATTAGTAAGATACATATAAAACTGACTGAAAGAATTAAGTTGCTATATTTTATTCTTTTACTAAATTAACCACCTAAAACTTGGTGATTAGATTTCATCCAAATGTCAAGGTTGTATTTTTTTTTAACTGATGTAAAGCCTTTTCTTGCTAAATAATCATTGCCAAAACAGTAGGAATAATTCTTTTAAAAAGAACTGTTTCTACTCAGAACATTCCTGCTAAATTACAAATATTTAAAATACAAATACATTTATACAAAATGATCATATAAAACTTTCATTGTCCTCATGATCTTTAATCTTGTATGATGATTAACGAAACATGACATGAACTGCAAAAATTTACAAAAATTTGGCTCTCATTCTCCTACACTTAAGATCTATCCATTTTGAAAAATATCCATTATTTTATAGAAAAAAATAAAAATAACTATATAAGCCATGGCTATTTTTAAGAGACTTGCATTAGTATTAGAGACTTTTAAGCCTGATAAGTAAAAACACAGAATTGGTTATACAGAATTTACACAGTGAGCTACAGAGAACAAGAAAAACTAGAGTAATAAAACTTAAAACCAGGTGGTTGGAAATAAACTTCACATCAAAGATTCCCTTCAGTCTGAAAGGAAATGACTCTATCAGTGTTTAGCTAACTCAACTGTTAGATAATCCTCCACCAACAGCTGCACACCTGAACCAAAATGAATATTCATGTAAATATGGCCAAATGAGGTACCAATGGAGGTAGGCAAACAGGCTGATAGATTCCATGAATGTGTTGCACCAGAGACATGGGAAGTACAACAGCTTTAGGAATAGAGTAGCAGAGGCTGTTTCTGCCCTACTTAGCTCTATACAGCTACTCTGCACAAAGCAGTTCCAAGAAGGCTGCCCTTCTTCCTTAACCTACTCTAAAGAATTTAGGAGAGGCTGGAGAGTTGGCGTAGTGGTTAAGGTGCTTGCCTGCAAAGCTGAAGGACCTTGGATTGATTTCCCATGACACACATAAGCCAGATGCACAAGATGGCACATATGTCTGGAGTTCATTTGCAGTGGCTGTAAGTCCTGCCAAACCCATTCTTCTTCTGTCTCTGTCTCTGCCTCTATGCCTCTCTCTCTCAAACAAATAAATAAAAATAAAATATTTAAAAAAGAGAATTTGGGACTTCACAGTAAGATGGTGGCATAGGAGACACGCCAAGCCAGCCTAGGGAGGTATTTTAGCAAAACTCTAGCAAAATACAATCTTCTGAAAAATGAAAGAGTATAGATTATTCTTAGAGACAGCAGAGAAGCTGGAGAGACCAAGATCCACAATAAAGGAGGAAAACAGCCAGAGTACCACTGAGGTGCTGGCAGCCTGCTATCCCTCTGCGCACCTGCCCAGCACCACCCGCCAGGCTGCAGAGACCAAGCAACAGATTTTTCAACTTCATCAGCCTTCTTGCAAAGTTAAGAAATCTGAACAAAAGACAGCTGAGCTCAACAAAAGAGCTACTGAGATGTGAGCAATTCCAGTAGTCTGAACTCTCCCATCCCCCCCCATCAGAACCTCGAACCCCCAGCATTCAGCCTCCAGGAGCAGCACAGCCAGCAGAACTGATCACAGGTACAGCTACACAGCACAACATGGAGGGATCGTGGTGGGTACTCAGCATTGGTGAGATTGGAAGCCACCACAAAAGGTAATGAGGCTGACAAAAACACTACCACTGCCACCACCACCACCATCACCAATAACAACAACAACAACAACAGGTACACAGGCCTGGACTGCAAAAGCTAATCTTTCTTTCCTTGTCAGGGCAGGTTATGGGGTATATATTCTTGGTTGACTTTACCATTTTCAAATAACCTGTATTTAGTTGAATTAGGTTGAATATTGTTGCATTTGATGCTTTCATATATAGAGAGTTTTTGTTCTTGCTTCTGTCATTATTGGGGGCAGGGTCTGATCCAGATCCAGGTTGACCTGGCACCCAACTAAGAACAGAAATCACTAACTCCCAGCTGACATGATTAAGGGTGTAGAAAAACACACACCTTTAGGGATTTTGACTTTATATGACTATCTGTTTGTTTTAATCCCCACAGTTGCATACTTTGTGTTGGATTTTATTGATTTTGTATGTTACTCAGTTGAAGTTTAGAATTTGCCAGTATATTATTCCACCCAGTCCACTAGAATACTTGCTTAGCAAGCAAACTCAACACTTATGATTACTACTGTGGCTTGATTTGGGGACAAGAACTACACCTGGCAACTTGAACTCATATTCTGAGAGTATATAGGGGTGGACTGCCATGTCTGGGAACACTGCAAGTAAGTAGAAAACCAAACCATCAAATCAATTCAGAATGCAAAAATTGCTACAATATAATACAAGAAACTCAAAGAATTAAGACAATACAGTCCCACCAGAAACTATAAAACCATCAGAAATGATCACCAATGAGACTGTTTTAGATGAAATGCCAGACAAACACTTCAAGAAAATGATGGTGTCTATGCTCAAAGAAACCAGAGAAGAAATGAAGGGAATCACAGAAGAAAATAAAGAAATTAAAGAAGAAAATAAACTTCTGAAAGAGAACACAGGAAACCAGCTTAATGAAATAAAGAGGTCATTACAAGACATGAGTAAGAAAATAGAAATACTGATGAAAAACCAGGCTGAAATCCTGGCTCTGAAGAATATAGTCAATTAAATAAAAAACTCTGTGGAAAGTCTTATCAGTAGAATGGATGAAGGAGAGAACAGAATATCTAAGCTAGATGACCAGGTGGCAGATCTCATGCAGTCCAACAAAGAGAAATTCAAGCTAATAAAAAGGGATGAATGGGAATTTCAAGATAGACAGAGAAGAATTTCAATCCAGAGGCTTAGTAGGTGTCTTCAACAAAACATAGAAAAAATTTTTTCCAAATTGGGAAAGAAATGCCAATGCAGATACAAGAAGCTTTTAGAACACCAAACACACAAAACCTGGAAAGAATCTCTCCTTACCATGTTATAATTAAACCACTAAACACATAAACCAAAGAAAATATATTGAAAGCAGTTAGAGAGATAAAGCAAGTCACCAAAAAAGGCACGGTCATGAGAATAACTGCAAACTACTAAACACACACCTTAAAACCAGAAGGGCTCTGAATAATGTATTCCAAGTTCTGAAAGATAACAACTGTCAAACAAGATTACTTTATCCTACAAAGCTATCTATCCAAATTGATGGAGAAATAAGGTCATTCCACAACAAAAACAGGCTAAAGGAAGTTATGACAGCTACACCTGCTCTACAGAAAATAGTTGAAGGAATTCTTAATGCCAAAGAGAAAGCAAAACATACAGGAGGAAATAGGAAAAAGTAAACCACACTATAACAACAGTTAAAACAAATGAGTAAAGTGAAAACAGGAAATGCTACAAAAAAAAAAAAAAAAGAATGGCGAGAGTAAATGCACACCCTTCAATAATAACTCTTAACATCAGTGACCTCAATGCACCATCCAAAATACACAGGCTTTCAGACAGGATTAAAAGGCAGGATCCTGCCATTTGTTGACTCCAGGAAACTCATCTCTCACTAGAAGATAGACACCACTTAATGTTGAAAAGATGATAAATGGTATTTCAAAAAAATGGGCCTAGGAAACAAGCAGGGGTTGCTATCCTAATATCTTACAGGATAGACTTCAAACCAACATTAGTGAAGAAAGATAAAGAAGGTCATTTAATACTAATTAAAGGAACACTCTAGCAAGAGGACATTACAATCCTAAACATATATTCACCTAACATGGGGGCTCCCAGTTTCATCAAACAAACACTATTCGAGTTAAGGTCACAGATAACATCAAACACAGTTGTAGTAGGAGACTTCAGTACCCCACTATCATCAACTGACAGGTCATCCCAGCAAAAAATAAACAGAGAGACATGTGAAATAAATGATGTCATGGAACAAGTGGAGCTAACAGATATTTATAGAACGTTCCATGCAAATGCTGAAGAATAGACATTTTTCTCAGCAGTACATGGAACATTGTCTCAAATACACCATATAGTAGAACACAAAGAAAATCTCCACAAATATTGGAAAATTGAAATAATCTCTTATACTCTGCCTGACCACAATTGGATTAAACAGCAAATCAGCAACAAGAGAAGCTACAGAGTATACAGAAATTCATGGAGACTAAACAGTACACTATTGAATGATCAATGGGTCACTGAAGAAATAAAAATGGAAATCAAGAAATTTATAGAATCAAATGATGATGATAATACAACATACCAAAACCTTTAGGACACAATGATGGTAGTCCTAACAGAGAAATTTATAGCTCTAAGTGCCTATATTAAGAGATTTGAGAGTTTGGAGATAAACAATTTAATGCTTCACCTTAAGGCCTTCAAAAAAAAGAAGAGCAAGACAAATCAAAATTTAGTAGATGAGAAGAAATCATAAAGATTATGGCAGAAAGTAATGAAATAGAAACAAAAAAATACAAAGTATCAACGAAACAAAGAGTTGGTTCTTTGAAAGGATAAACAAGATTGATAAATCCAGGGGACTACCAGCCAAGATGGCGACCGCCTAGCTGTGCTGCAAGTCCCGGGGAAAGAAAGGCAAGATATTAAGGGTTCACTGGGTCTTTTAGGGGAGAGAAATCTCCAATAGATTGTCAGTGGGAGGGCACAGACAGGGGGGAAACAGGGAATTGCAGATCCCCTCTGAGGCGGGTAGCCCACCACTCCCCCAAAATAACCACTGTGTCCACGGCACCACCACCACTGCTGCTGCCACGTGCTGATCGATCACTGTATGTGGAAGCTTAGACTGCTCGACACACTCGCCCACTTGTCCACTTACTCAGTGAGCCCAGTCCCACAACAACTGCCACACAAGCTCAGACTGTGTCTCTCACTTGCGCCAGCTCAGGTGCCATCCCCTACCTGTCTGCCAAGCCGGCCGGCCACCATTGTCCTGTGGTTGGAAAGCACAGACTGTTTCCGGGTCCCAGAGTTCAGTCTGATTCAGTGCTTGGTGCCTCAATGTCACTCCTGGCTCAAATGCAGGCAGCTTTGGCACTTTACCACTTGAGAATTCAGGCAACTTTGGCTCCCCTGCCAGGCAGAAGATAGGCGGCTTTGGCAAGTGAGAGCCATAGCCCAGGCTGCTTGGCAACTGCCCCAGGCTGCCTAAGATTCCCATTGTGCTTAAGCACAGGCTGATCCACCCACCTACGTGCCCATACACTGTCATGGGCAGACCACAGTGCAAAAGAAATAACATGAAATATCAAATGCAAGAAAATCCAGTTAGATCACACAGTCCTACAATGAATACATATAACCAAAACATAGAAGAACCATTAGGATCAGAACACCAAATTGAAGCTATGAGCAATGCAACCCTGACCAACCTACTGGTAGAACTTGCAGGAAAGCAATAAAGGACCAATAATCATGTGGATGCTGTCATCACTAAACTAGAAGTAATAGATAAGAAATTGGAAGGAGTTCAAAGAGAGTTAAGAGATTTAAGGGAGAGTGAAAAAAAAAGAAGACCTTAAAAATCAGCTGGCCATGCTAAATTAAGACATAAAGAAATGCAAGGATTAATTCCAAGAATCATCAATAAAAACAAAAAATGATGTGAAAAGGGAGCTTGACAGAGGGATGGAAATTATACATAGAAAAGTAGTGGAAAATTCACACTTAATTGAACAAGCCCAAAACTCTCTAGTAGCTCTCAAGAATAGAGTCAGTCAAGTGGAGGATAGAAACTCTGATCTGGAAGACAAGATGGAAGAAACAGTGAGATAGTTCAAAAATTTCAGTAAGTTCAAAAGTTCCTGTGAGCAGAACACGAGGGAATTGTGGAATACACTGAAACATCCTAATATCAGGATCATTGGAATACCAGAAGGAAAATAAATTCAGACCAAAGGCATGGAGAACTAATTTAACAAGATAATTGAAGAAAACTTCCCCAGTCTCTTAAAAGACAGGCCCATCAAGATAGAGGAAGCCAACAGAACTCCAAACAGATTGGACCAAAGGAGAAACTCTCCAAGACATAATGTCATTAAGACTCTAAACATTGACACCAAAGAGAAAATCATAAAAGCAGCTAGGGAAAAACAGCACAACACTTTCAAAGGTGACCCCATCAGAAGTACTTCAAACTTCTCAATTGAAACCCTGAATGCTGGGAGAGCCTGGAATGAAACACTGCAAAGTCTAAGAACCTATGGCTTCCAACCCAAACTACTCTACCCAGCAAAAGTATCCCTCATAATAGATGGTGAAAGAAAAACTTTCCATGACAAAACTCAGCTTTACAATTATATGAACACAACCAAACCTACAGAGAGTATCTCAGGAAATTCTCCACAGAGAAGAAACAAATAATCAAATTCAAATGCCTACAAGAAGCAGATCACAATAACCAAAATCAGAGTAGCCACAAAAAACTTCAAAGTCCATAAAAACACCAACCCACATCTACCATCACAATATGGCAGGGATCAAATCAAATCTCACCGTCATTACCCTAAATATTAATGGCCTTAATTCACCCATCAAGACACACAAGCTAACAGGATGTATCAAAAAATTACACCCCTCAATCTGTTGCCTTCAAGAAAACTGCCTCACCACTAAAGACAGACACCTCCTCAGGGTAAAATGTTGGAGAACAATATTCCAAGCAAATGGCAATAAGAAACAAACAGGTGTACTATATTAATATTGGATAAAATATACGTCAAAACAAAACTAATCAAAAAAGACAAAGAAGGCCAATTCCTACTTATCAAGGGAATGATCCATCAAGAGGATATTACAATCATAAATCTGTATGCACCAAACACAGGAGCACCACAGTTTATAAAACAGAACCTACTTGACAATAAAACAGAAATAACCACCAACACCATCATAGCTACGGACATCAATACACCATTATCAGTAATAGACAGATCATCCAAAGAGAAACTCAACAGGGAAGTAAGAGAGCTCAACAAAACCATAGATCACTTAGACCTAACGGACATCTACAGAACCTTCCATCCCAAATCCACAGACTACCCATTCTTCTCAGCAGCCCATAGAACATTCTCTAAAATAGACCATATACTGGGTCATAAAGACTGCCTCCACATATTTAGGAAGATTGATATAATTCCCTACAGGATATCAGATCATAATGCTATAATGCTAGAAATCAACAACAAAAGACCTACCAAGAAACCCAGTGGCACCTGGAAACTGAATAGCACACTTTTAAACAATAAATGGATAGTGGATGAAATAAAAAATGAAATTGCAAAATTTCTGGAATTGAATGACGATGAGAACACATTGTACCAAAACTTACGGGACACAATGAAGGCAGTCCCCAGGGAAAAATTCATAGCACTCAACGCCTTCATATAAAAGACAGAAAGATCCCAAATCAATAACCTAACCATCTACCTACAGGCACTGGAAAAACAAGAAAAATACAACCTAAAGAGGTCCAGAAGGAAAAAAAAAATAATTAGAATCAGAGCCGACATTAATGAATTGGAAACAGAGGAACCAATTAAGACAATTGACAAAACAAAGAGCTGGTTCGTTGAAAAAATAAACAACATTGACAAACCCCTGGGCAATTTGATCAAGCAAAAAAAGGAGAAGCTTCAAATTAACAAAATTCAAAATGGAAAAAGAGAGATCACAACAGGCATTTTGGAGAATCATCAGGACTTATTTCAAAAACTTCTACTCCACAAAACTGGATAATGTGGAGGAGATGGATAAATTAATGGATGCATACCATCTATCAAAGCAAAACTCAGAGCAGATTAATCACCTCAATCAACCCATCACACTCATGGAGATTGAAAAAGTAATAAAAAACCTCGCAAAAAAGAAGAGTCCAGGACCAGATGGATTCTCAACTGAATTCCATCAAACCTTCATAGAAGAACTCAAACCAATCTTCCTCAAACTGTGCCACACAATTGGAGAACAGGGAAAGCTACCCAACTCCTTTTATGAAACTAGCATCACCCTAATCCCAAAACCAGGCAGAGATGCCACAAGAAAAGAAAACTACCGGCCTATTTACCTGATGAATTTAGATGCAAAGATCCTGAACAAAATCCTCAAAAACCGACTCCAACAACACATCAAAAGCATTATCCACCTTGACCAAGTGGGATTCATCCAAGGAACACAGCCGTGGTTCAATATAGGGAAATCTGTCAATGTAATACACCACATAAACAAGGTTAAACATAAAAACCACATGATCATTTCGATAGATGCATAAAAGGCCTTTGACAAGATACAACATCACTTCATGATCAAAACATTGGAGAGAATTGGCATGGTTGGTTCATATCTTAACATTATAAATGCAATATACAAAGCTCCGAAGGCCCAAATAATACTTAATGGAGAGAGACTGGAGGAATTCCCATTAAGATCAGGAACAAGACAGGGTTGTCCACTCTCACCTCTGCTTTTTAATATAGTACTGGAAGTGATAGCTCAAGCAATAAGACAGGAGAAGGAAATAAAAGGGATACAATTTGGAAAGGAAGAAGGTAAGTTAGCTCTATTCGCTGATGACATGATTGTATATATAAGAGACCTGACAGACTCCATTCCAAAACTCCTGAAGGGGATTAACTCCTATAGCAAAGTAGCAGGATACAAAATCAATGCAGAAAAATCAGTAGCCTTCCTATATGCAAATGATAAAGATACAGAGAAAGAAATAAGGGACATAGTCCCATTTTCAATAGCAACAACAACAAAAATACCTTGGAATAATGTTAACCAATGAAGTGAAAGATCTATACAATGAAAAGATAAAAACACTCAAAAAAGAAATTGAGGAGGATTTGAGAAAATGGAAAGACCTCCCATGCTGCTGGATGGGCAGAATTAACATTGTGAAGATGACAATCCTACCAAAGGCAATATACAGATTTAATGCAATTCCAATTAATATCCCTACAGTGTTCTTCACAGAGATAGAAAAAAATGATCTCAAATTTCATATGGAAAGCAGAAGGCTTCACTTATCCAAACATATCCTTAGCAAAAGAAACACTTCTGGAGGCATCACCATACCTGATCTAAAGCTATATCACAAAGCCATAGCAATAAAAACAGCATGGTACTGGTATAAAAACAGGAGGATAGACCAATGGAGTAGATTTAAGGACCCAGACTTTGGGTCAAGCAACTATAGCTACTTGATTTTCGATAAAGGCCCAAAGAATATAGGCTGGAAAACAGATAGCATCCTCAACAAATGGTGATGGTCAAACTGGATAACCATATGCAAGAAACTGAAACTTGATCCCCACATTTCACCATGCACTACACTCAAGTGCAAATGGATCAAAGACCTCAATATAAGACCAGAAACTCGAATAGGAATGGAAGAAAATTTAGAAGTACTTTCCATGACATAGGAATGGAAAAAGAGTTCATGAACAAAACCCCAGTAGCTCACAATCTTAAACAGTCACTCAAGCAATGGGATCACATGAAGCTGAAGAGTTTCTTTACAGACAAGCATGCAATAAGCAAACCCAATAGATTACATACAGAATGGGAGAAAATATTTGTTTTATCCAACTGATAGAGGCCTAATCTCTAGAATCTACAAAGAACTCAAAAATCTAAACAGTAGGAAGTCAAAAGCCCCACTCAAAAAATGGGGCAAAGAGCTCAACAGGCAGTTCATAGAGGAAGAAATACAAATGGCAAACACACACTTAAGAAAATATTCATCATCCCTAATCATCAGAGAAATGCAAATTAAGACAACTATGAGATTCCACCTTACCCCAATAAGGATAGCAAACATCAAAAAAATCAAATGAAAATTAATGCTGGCAATGACGTGGAGAAGTAGGAACACTCAGCTAGTGTTGGTGGGAATGTAGGATGGTACAAGCACTTTGGAAAGCAATATGGAGACTCCTGAAAAAGTTGAGTATAGAGACACCAACAGACCCCGTTATTCCCTTACTGGGCATCTACCCTAAAACCTTCAAACCACAGGCCAGATAGATTTACTCAATAGCTAAGAGCTGGAATCAACCCAGCTGTCCATCAGTAGAAGAATGGATAACTAATATGTGGCATATCTACACAATGGAATTCTATACAGCAGTAAGAAAAAATGACACAATGAAATTTGAGGAAAAATGGTTGAACCTGGAACAGATCATTCTCAGCGAACTTACCCAGTCACAGAAAAAAAAAATTGCCATACAGTCTCACTCATCTACACCACCTAACCTGAATCTACCCAAGATACTTTATATACCCAGCAAGCATCTCGTGGACGGGACACTAGGATGGATGGGGAGGACATCAAACAGGTGGGAAACACAATTCTAGACCCAAACGGCAATGGTACCATAAAATTCTACTTCCAAAAAGGCAGCCCAAATGGCTGAACCTTCACCAGACCCCTACAGGGAACACCTGAAACACAAGACACTGGAGAGGGTAGGATCAAGACTAACCTTAATCTTCTACATCTTCCCTCCCTCTCTGTCTCCCTCTCCGTCTCCCTCTCCCTCTCCCTCTCTCTCTCTCTCTGTCTCTCTCTCTCTCTCTCTCTGTCTCTCTCTCTCTCCCTCTCTCCCTCTTCTCTCTAACTCTTGTATATTAATTATCTTTTTCCTCAGTTTGTTAGTGGGCACTGACCTGTAACTCTCAGTACCAGCATGGGGCTATCATCCACAATGAGCTTTTGATCAGAGAGACCTACAAGGTTTCCTAAAAGACAGAAAGATTTCTGTCAGAGTACTTGATGACCCAACAAAGGTTACTGGTAAGACCCTACTGCTGAAGACACCTTATGTGGTTGACATGTAAAATGTAATGGCATGGCTGGAAGTTGGAAGAGTGTCAGTCCACAGACAGTCAGCTTGTGTAGTGCCAGAAGGTGATACAAGGGCGACTGGGGGAAAATGACCAATATCTGTCCAAGCAACTCATGGTCTAACCTACTTAGCAGCAAATAACCTGTCGTGATGCCCACACAAGTGCAATAGTGGCACACAGCCATGGTGGGAAACCAACTGCTCTTGATTCGGCTAACTGATCCCCTCAGTGGTACGGGACCCATAGCTGGAGCTGGGAAACATGTCAGAATCATATCCAAACATAAGCCCACTCTCCAATATCAAGCTACCAGCAATCATGGGCTACAAGAGGGCCTATACCTATTAAATTCTGTATAAAAAAAAGTAACGATTATCTCATTTGTCCTGGTGCTAACTTACTCTCCATTGGAGAATCTGCTTCTCTATTTCAGAAAGGTGTAGATCCTAAGGAGATGGCCACCCTATCATACCTCAAAAGGGCCCCAGCTGAAACTAAGAAAAATTGGCAAAACCAGCAAGGGTGCTGTTTTCCTGATGAACCAGGTACCAGCAGAACGGGAAGGAGATCAACACAGAGAAAAATCAACTCCTACCAAATCAGAGAGCCAGAGCCTCAGAGGCCCCCAGCACCTCATCACTGAAGCAGACCAAAAATGAACCCAACATGGCTCAGGGAAATTTTGTGGAAGAGGGGGTGGAAAGAATGTCAGAGCCACATGTTGGGTCATGATATGCAAAGACATTTATCTTACCCATAACTGTGGGCTACCCATATATCTCAAAAAGGAGGGACCAAGGGGAGAGGGTAGGTCATGGATGAGCCTAATAATGGTACCAAACTGACTGTATTTGCTGAATACGAAACTAATTAATAAAGAAAAAAAACTAAAAAATTAAAAATAAATAAATGAATAAATAAAACAAATGTACTTGATATCAAAACAGAAAAAACCACGAACAACATCATAGTGAGGGACTTCAACACTCCCCTATCATCAATATCGAGATCATCCAAACAGAAAAATAACGGGGATGGAAGAGAGCTCAACACCACCGTAGATCAATTAGACCTAACAAACATCTATAAAATATTCTACTCAGAAACTCCACAGACTACACATTCTTCTCAGCAGCCCATGGCACCTTCTCTAAAATTGGTCGTATACTGGGCCATAAAGCCTGCCTCTATATATTTAGAATGATCGACATAATTTCCTGCATGATATCTGATCAGAATACTATATCGCTAGAAATTAACAACAAAAGATGCACCAAGAATCCCAACAGCTCCTGGAAAGTGAGTGAGACACTTCAAAACAATTAATGGGAAGTTGATGAAGTAAAAACTGATATTCCCAAATTTCTAGGCTTGAATGACAGTGAGAACACATTGTACCAAAACATGGGGAAATAATGAAGGCAGTCCTTAGGGGAAAATTCATAGCACTAAATGCCTTCATAACAAAGGCTGAGAGACCGAGATCTATAACCTAACCGTCCACCTAAAGGCATTGGAAAAACAAGAAGAATCCAACCAAACAGGCTACAGACAGAAAAAAATGATTAAGATCAGAGCATAAATTAATGAATTGGAAACTAAGAAAGCAATTAAGAAAATTGATGAAACAAAGGCGGTGATTCTTTGAAAAAATAAACAAGGTTGATAAACCCCTGGCCAATTTGATCAAGGAAAAAAAAAAAAAAAAAGGAGTTGCTTCAAATTAACAAAATCAGAAATAAAAAAGGAGAGATCACAACAGACATAAGTAAAATTGGGAGAATCATCAGGACTTATTTCAAAAACCTCTGAAACATGAAAGTAGATAATTTGGAGGAAATGGATGAAATTCTGGACACATACCACCTACCAAAGCTAAACTCTGAGCACATAAATTCCCTAAGCAAACCTACCACACCCGTCAAGTTGAAAAGGTAATCAAAAACCTCCCCAAAAAGAACAGTCCAGGACCAGAATGCTTCTCAGATGAATTCTACCAAACCTTCATGGAAGAACTGAAACCAATTTTTCTCGATCTGTGCCACACAGTTGGAGAATAGGGAAAGCTCTCCACTTCATTCTATGAACCCAGTATCACCCTAATACCAAAACCAGGCAGAGATGCCACAAGAAAAGAAAACAGGCCTATTTCCCTGATGAACTTAGTTGCAAAGATTCTGAACAAAATCCTTGTAAACCAAATTCAACCATACATCAAAAGCATTATCCAACTTGATTAAGTTGGCTTCATCCTAGGAATGCAGGGTTAGTTTAATATACAGCAATCTTTCAATGTAATACACCACATAATCAGTTTAAACACAAAAACCACACGATCATTTTGATAAATGCAAAAAAAAATGCCTTTAACAAAATACAACATCACTTCATGATCAAAGCATTGGAGAGAATAGGCATGGACAGTTTATATCTCAACATAGTAAAGGCTACATATAAAGCTCCTAAAGCCTAAATAATACTTAATGGGTAGAGACTGAAGGAATTCCCATTGAGATCAGAAACAAAACATGGGTGTCCACTCTCGCCTCTGCTCTTCAACAGAGTGCTGGAAGTTCTAGCTCAAACAATAAAACAGGAGAAAGAAATGAAAGGGATACAAATTGGAAAGGAAGTTCAGTTAGGTCTATTTGCAGATGAGATGTTTCTATACATAAGAGACCCAAGAACCTCCATCTCAAAACATTTAAAGGTGATTAAGTACTTCAGCAAAGTAGCAGGATAGAAAATAAACACACAAAAATCAGTGAAAGAAATTAGCAACATTGTCACATTTTTTCAATAAGATCATCAACAACAACAATAACAAAAATACCTTGGAATAACATTAACCAAGGATGTGGAAGACCTATACAACAAAAAACTAAAAAAATTCAAGAAATAAATATAGGAGGACATCAGAAAATGGAAAGACCTTCCATACTCTAGGATAGGCAGAATCAACACTGTTAAAATGGAAATCTTAACAAAAGCAATATACAGATATAATGCAATACCAATCAAAATCTCAACATTTTTTCTTCACAGAGATAGTAAAAACGATCTCAAAATTCATGTGGAGTGGCAGAAGGCCATGAATATCCAAACCCATCCTCAGCAAAAGAAACACTTCTGGAGGCATCACCATACCTGATCTAAAGCTATATTAGAAAAGCATAGAAAGAAAAACAACATGGTAGTGGCATAAAAACATGATTGTAGATGAATGGAACAGAATATAGTACCTGGACTTTGGGTCAAGTAAATACAGCTACTTGATATTTGACAAAGACTCTAACAATGTAGGCTGGCAAAAAAGACAGCATCTTCAACAGATGGTGCTGGAGAGACTGGATAACCTTATGCAGGAAAATGAAACTAGATCCACACATCTTGTCATGCACAAAAATCACATCCAAATGGATCAACCACCTCAGTTTAAGACTAGAAACTCTGCTAGTACTGGAAGAAAAAATAGGAAGAACTTTTCACAATATAGGAGTGGGAAAAGAGTTCTTGAACAAAACCCCAGTAGCTAAGGAAATTAAAGAACCACTCAACCATGGGGATCTCATGAAGCTAAACAGTTTTTCAACAGAAAACATGTAATATGCAAAGGCAATTGATTTCCCGCAGAATGGAAGAAAAGTTTTGCCAACTGCACAACTCCAGAGGCCTAATTTCTAGAATCTACAAAGAATTCAAAAATCTAAATAATAAAAAGCCAAACAACCCACTCACCAAATGGGGCAGAGAACTGCACAGGAAGGTCTCAGAGGAAGAAACACACATGGCAAACACACACTTAAGAAAATGTTCACCATCACTAATCATCAGGGAAATGCGAATTAAAACAACTATGAGATTCTACCTTACCCCAGTAAGGTTATCAAACATTTAAAAAATCAAATGAAAACAAATGTTGGCAAGGATATGGAGAAGTAGGAACCCTCATTCACTTTTGGTGGGAATGTAAGATTGTACAACCACTATGGAAAGCAATATGGAGAATCCTAAAATGGTTGACTTTATTCCTTTACTTGGCATTTACCCTGAAAACTCCATGCCTCAGTTCAGAGAGATTTGCTCAACCATGTTTATAGCTACTTAATTCATAATAGATAAGAACTGAATCAACCCAGATGTCCATCATTAGATGAATGGATAACCAAGATGTGGTATATCTACACAATGGAATTCTGCAGAGCAGTAAGGAAAGATGACACAATGAAATTTAAAGAAAATGGGCAAACTTGGAAGGGATCATTCTCAGTGAACTCACCCAGTCTCAGAAAGAAAATTGTCACATGGTCTCACTCATCTGTGGCTCCTAACCTGAATCTGCCTGAGATGCTAACATACGTAATAGGCATCTTGAGGACTGGACAATAGGGAAGGTGGGGCAGGAGTGGAGAGTAAGGGAAGGGAGGGACACAAAAATGGACCCAAATGAAAATGGTACCATAAAATCCTATATTCTGAAAGGCAGATTAAAAGGTTGAATCTTCATCAGATCCTTAGAGGGAACACCTGAATCAAAGGTGCCTGGAGAGGGTATGATGAAGACCAACCTTAATCTTCTCCTGTTTATCTCTCTCTCCCCCCCTCCTTTCTTTCTCTTTTGTATCACCTATCTTTTACCTCCTTATTTTCTCTTGGTACTGGCTTGTAACTCCCAGTACCAGTTTTTGGTTAACATTCACAAGGAGCTGTTGACCAGAGAGATCTACAAGTTTTCCACAAAGAAGACAGATTTCTATCAGAGAAACTGATTACCCACCAAAGGTTAATGGTATAACCATACTGCTGAAGACACCATAAGCTACTGGTTCAGTACATGGAGAGACCCAGTTGGAATCTGGAAGAGAGTCAGTCCCCAGTCCTCTTTTCTAGTGCCAGAAAGAGCTACATTAGCGAATGGGGGAAGTGGCCAACATTTGCCCAAGCAACCCGTGGTCTAAGCTGCTCAGCAGCAAACAACCTGATGTGATCCTTACCCAAGTACAATAGTGACACACAGCCATGGTGGGTAACCAACTACTTGTGATTTGGCTAATGGAACTGATCATTGGAATGGAAACCATAGCTGGAGTTGGGAAACAAGTCAGAACCATATCCAAAAATCAAGTCCACTGTCCAATACCAAGCTTACACCAATCTTGGGCCACAACAGGGCCTACATCTATTAAATTCCCTCTAAAATTATAATGTTATCCCATTTATCTGGTGCTAACCTCACACCCCATGGGAGAATCTGCTTCTCTTTTTCAGATGGATGCAGAACCTGAGGAGAGATTCTACCTATTGCACCTAACCAGGGCCCCATCTGAAACCATATAGTAAATGGGGACATGAACAAGAGTGCTGCTCCGTTGGTGAACCTGGTACCAGGGCAAAGGTGAAGGAGATAGACACAGAGAATGCTCACTTCCTACCAAACCATATGTCCAGAGAAACAGAGGTTCCAAAGACCTCATCAATGAAGTTGACCTAAAATGAACACAACATGGCTCAGGGAAATTCATGGAATAGGGGGTGGAAAGATTGTTAGAGCCACAAGTTGTGACATTATGCACAGAGACATTGCCTCTTCCCCATAATTGATGGCTACCCCTACAATTCATGACCTACCATCCCCAATGAAGAGAGTCCCCTCAAAGGGGGGAGGACAGGGAGGAGGCTAACGATGGTACCAACATGGCTGTTTACACACTATGTACGAAGGAAAAAGATGGCATGAGCAGAAGGTGGATGTCACCTCCTGGCCAACACGGGCAGGACAGTGCACCAAACACTGCCAAGGGGAAACTGGCTATAGTATCCATAAGCCCACCCCAAACAATACACTGCCTCCAGGAGGCATTAATTCTAAAATCTCAATCAACTGGGATCTTAGCATTCAGAACACCTAAGTTTATGGCGGACACCTGAATGAAACCATCACACCTGTATTTCGAACATCCACTAAATTTTACTTACTAATTTATTATTGATTTTTAACATATTCTTACCACTTACATGTAGTTTTGAAAATTCTTATTAATTTTTTATAAGACATTAATATCATTTCTTTAGATGTTTTAAAATTCTAGTTAAGCATATCTTTAATCCTAATGCCTAGGACATCTAGTTAGCACATAAATAATCAATTTATTATCAACTATTTCTAATTGAGGGTAGAATAAAGCCATGTTATCTGTACTTAGAGTTCCTCTTCTTATTTTTTTAAAGTTATTTTTATTTATTTGAGAGAAAGAGAGCAGGGCAGATAGAGAGAATGGGCATGCCAGGGTTTCCAGCCACTGCAAAAAAACTCCAGATGCATGCTCCACTTTGTGCATCTGGCTTATGTGGGTCCTGGGGAGTCAAACATGGATCTTTTGGCTTTGAAGGCAAGCACCTTAACCGATAAGCCATCACTCCATCCCTCCTCTTCTTTTCTTCCCTATATATTCTTGCATATTGAATTAACATAATTGTCAAACATAATGCAGCTGGAGTACCAAATGGCAGTTTTTCTCCAAACATTTCTTTCTTACTTGAATCTATGTTTTCCATTCTCTCCTGAAAACTGCAATCTTCTCTACGTTATCCAGGGAATCTGTGTGCCGTATCAGATGTCTGTGCTACTTGTGACGGTAGCTTCTAGGTTCTCACCCTGGCATGTCTTATGCTTGTTCTGTACATTTATAGGAATGTGAGCATGAATGGAATGAAAGTAATAAATCTCTTATATAAGTTTTCTTAAATTGACACTAAACCACCAACCCACGCTTGAGCTGATTTCTTGATTTTCCCTAGGAGGTAAGTACACAGTGTGGACTGTTCCTATCCAACACAGCTGCTCTGAAGGACTTCAGGGAAAAGTGTCTCTTATCTTCACCATCATTATGATTAACTGTTCATGAAATTTTCTATGATAAAAGCAGAATCATTATAAGAAGTAGGAGGTGTCACAGAAAAATGTCCAATCATGTGATAGGGACCTAAGCTTGAAAAGACACGTGACCCCATATTATGAAGATATATAAGGAAGTTCAGCTTAATAGGTACCTCATCACAAGGTCTCACCTACACTTGAACCTTATGCTTGGTTTGCTTTAAAAAATGGCTTACCACAAGAAAAGAAATTTTTCTTACTGTTGCTAAATGCAGTGTTTTAGCTTCTGTATTAACTGGTGCTTGCTTGCAATTGCAGGGGACAGAAAGTACAGAGAGGGGGAGATTCTGGGAAAGTTCCTGTTTTTTATTTCTTTTTTTTCTTCTCTTTTTTTCTTTATTAGTTACTTTTGTATTCAGCAAATACAGTCAGTTTGGTACCATTATTAGGCTCATCTGTGACCTACCCCCTCCCCTTGGCCCTTCCTTGTTGAGGTATATGGGTCATGCATTGTGGAGTTAGCCCACAGTTATGGGTAGGATAAATGTCCCTGCATATCATGACCCAACATGTGGCTCTGACATTCTTTCCGCCCCCTCTTCCACAAAATTTCCCTGAGCCATGTTGGGTTCATTTTTGGTCTGCTTCAGTGATGAGGTGCTGGGGACATCTGAGGCTCTGGCTCTCTGATTTGGTAGGAGTTGATTTTTCTCTGTGTTGATCTCCTTCCCCCTTCTGCTGGCATCTGGTTCATCAGGAAAAGAGCACCCTTGCTGGTTTTGCCAATTTTTCTTAGTTTCAGCCGGGGCCCTTTTGAGGTATGATGGGGTGGCTCTCTTCTTAGGATCTACATCTATCTGGAAAAGAGAAGCAGATTCTCCAATGGAGAGTAAGTTAGCACCAGGACAAAAGAGATAAACCTTACTTTTTTTATAGAGAATTTAATAGGTGTAGGCCCTCTTCTGGCCCACGATTGATGGTATCTTGATATTGGCGAGTGGGCTTATGTTTGGATATGGTTCTGACTTATTTCCCAGCTCCAGCTATGGGTCCCATACCACTGAGGGGATCAGTTAGCCGAATCAAGAGCAGTTGGTTTCCCACCATGGCTGTGTGCCACTATTGCACTTGTGTGGGCATCATGACAGGTTATTTGCTGCTAAGTAGGTTTGACCATGAGTTGCTTGGACAGATATTGGTCATTTTCCCCCAGTCGCCCATGTAGCACCTTCTGGCACTAGATGCGCTGACTGTCTGGGGACTGACTGTCTTCCAACTTCCAGCCATGCCATTCTGTTTTGCATGTCAACCACATAAGGTGTCTTCGGCAGTAGGGTCTTACCACTAACCTTTGGTGGGTCATCATCCACAATGAGCTTTTGATCAGAGAGACCTACCAGGTTTCCTGTTTTCTTTTTTTTTTATTTCTAAAAATTAATTAAAATTAATGCTTGCTTTTGTAAGATTATGACTACTTAACTTCTCATCTGTAAAACTAAGAGATGAAATCTTGTGGTTTTCTCATATAACAAGAGTCTTGAAGTACAGCCTGCACTGCATTCAGGCTCCTGAGTCCTGGATGTAGTCACTGGCTGGCAAATAATGATTCCTGTCCTACTACTTGGTATCCAAGTGGTCTTCCCTGGGGGTCCTCACCATAAAATTTGGACGGCCCAGCAAGATCCCTAGGAGTTCTAAATTCCCAAAACTTGGGGACAGTCCTCTGAGACCATCCTGAGGGAATGCACCACCTGAGACCTTCCAGGTTCCCCAGGAGTCTCTCAGTACTCCCCAAGGTAGAAAGAGGGACTCTTCTGGAAAACCTCTGGAGACAGATCTTGTTTCAGTTAACTCACTGGTGGGACACCTTAGAGGGTCAGACATGACATTAACCAGCAGTGTCCAGAGACCTTAGTGAGATGTCACCAACCTTGCTGGTTTTGCTTCAGAGTAATTGAATTAGTGGCCACTGTGTGACTGTGCTATATATCTGTGGTGTGTGAATGTGCTGTGTGCTAATACCTACTGTTTGACTTGTCATTCCTGCGCTTTTCCACCTATCCTTCAGGTTCATGGGGAACTCAGCAAGCTGTACCAAGATACCTTTGATGTGCATCTTAAATCACTTCAAACAACAAGTTTATAGGTGGACATGACTATGGTGTTTCTTTTACCCCAGGAAAACTCAGGACTTTTTGTGAGATCAACTGGTTGGCTCTTGGAGTTGGCAGGCCAGAAGAGGGCTGTTTGGCATGTGCTCACAAGTGACTCTGGACACCCTGACCAGTTTCCCTACTTTGACTGCTGGCTATTCATACACCTCCACCCCCACCATGGCTTAAAACCTTTGATCTTTCCCTAGGCACTCATGTCCTTTTAGCCCAGGTAGTAGAGGGGAAGAAACCTAAAGCAAAGCCAGTTATCTTGGCTTCACCAGAGGAGAGCAAACTTCCCCCATCATATGGACCAGGCAAACCTCTGTTTTGCCCTGGGGCCCATGGGACACATGGATCTGGTCTCTTCCATTTCAGACTCAGCCTTTCCTCCTCCCCAGGTTCAGAACAGATCTGCATACACAGAGGTGAGACACGCATTTAGAGAAGTTGAGGCTGCATTCCCCCTCTCTCCATCTCATACATGAGATGTATCTATTTATGGAGGGAGACAATCACCCAGAGAGGCAGGGGCTGTAGCTCTCCTCCCATTCAGAGAAGCTCCATCAGCACAGGGCAGCCTTTCTTTGAGGACCACAAGCACTAATTAATCTCCTCAAGACTGTCTTTTGTACCCACCAACCTACATGGGATGATTGTCAGCAACTCCTGGCTACTCTTTTTTTTTTCTTAATTTTTATTAACATTTCCATGATTATAAAAAATATCCCACGGTAATACCCTCCCTCCTCCCACTTTCCCCTTTGAAATTCCATTCTCCATCATATCCCCTCCCCATCTCAATCAGTCTCTCTTTCATTTTGATGTCATGATCTTTTCCTCCTCTTATGATGATCTTGTGTAGGTAGTGTCAGTCACTATGAGGTCATGGATATCCAGGCCATTTTATGTCTGGAGGGAGGACATTGTAAGGAGTCCTACCCTTCCTTTGGCTCTTACATTCTTTCCGCCACCTCTTCCGCATTGGACCCTGAGCCTTGGAAGGTGTGATCGAGATGTTACTCAGTACTCCAGTCACTTCTTTCCAGCACTATGATACCTTCTGAGTCATCCCAAGGTGACTGCCATCTGAAAAGAGAACATTCTCTACCAAAAGTGAGAGTAGCATTAATATAAGGGTATAAATATTAAGAAAAGTACCTACTGGGCAGTTTGATAAGCATAGTATATACATTTTTTTTCAGATATCAGCAGATGCTACACCCCTAGGGTTCATGACTACCCCTAAGTTTTCAATATCAGGGATGTATCCCCCCACCCCCATGGAGCAGGCCTCCAGTCCAATTGGAGGGCAGTTGGTTTCCACCATGACAGACGTGCCACTATTGCACCCATTGGCTCATTTGGCCTGGCTGGCCAATTATAAGGCTTGCAATGTCCACTGTTGAGTATCTTCACTGGTGATAGCTCTCTCCCATTGAACTAAATGTAGAATGCCTTCTTCCAGCTTTCTCTCAGCTAGTCTATATGGAGGAGGTTATCAGTTCAGTTCCAACAAAATTTCTCAGTGGCCTTGCCACCCAAGTATGTGGAGTCTTCAGCAATAGGATCTTACTATCTATTCCTGGTGGGAAACCAAGGGCCTCGGCAATGGCCTATAATGTTTTGGGGGCATCAGGGACCTCCCTGGCCAACAGCTCACTGGAGGAATCCCATCCCTGGCACTGAAAATTTTCTAACAATGATCTATGGCTCCTGAGTGTTCCATTGTCCAAAACCAGAGGATTCCATATGATTTATTTGCATCCTGTTAGATTTTAATTTAGCCCTCCCTCCACCTTTCATTTACTCAATCTCCTCCCCTGACCTCACTTTGGGCCTTTTCACCCCTGTTAATATATTCTTCTACTTACATATATATAATATCAACCTATTAAGTACCCTGCTCCCTTCCTTTCTATTCCCTTTATATCTCCTTTTTAACTTACTGGCCTCTGCTACTGAGTTTTATCCTTCTCACACAGAAGTCCAATCATCTGTAGCTAGGATCCACATATGAAGGAAAACATGTGGCCCTTGGCTTTCTGGGCTTGGGTTACCTCACTTAGTATAATCCTTTCTAGATCCATCCATTTTCCTGCAAATTTCATAACTTCATTTTTCTTTACCGCTGAGTAGAACTCCATTGTATAAATGTGCCATATCTTCATTATCCACTCATCAGTTGAGGGACATCTAGGCTGGTTCCATTTCCCAACTATTATGAATTGAGCAGCAATAAACATAGTTGAGCATGTACTTCTAAGGAAATGGGGTAAGTCCTTAGGATATATGCCTAGGAGTGCTATAGAGCTGGGTCACATGATAGATTTAGGAACTTCCACACTGCTTTCCACAATGGCTGGACTAGATTGCATTCCCACCAACAGGGTAGAAGGGTTCCTCTTTTTCCACATCCTTGCCACCATTTATGATCATTTGTTTTCATGATAGTAGCCAATCTGACAGGAGTGAGATGGAATCTCAATGTAGTTTTAATCTGCATTTCCCTGATGACTAGGGATATAGAATATTTTTTTAGATGCTTATGCACCATCCATATTTCTTCTTTTGAGAACTCTCTATTTAGCTCCATAGCCCATTTTTTAATTGGTTTGTTTGATTCCTTATTATTTAGCTTTTTGAGTTCTTTGTACATCCTAGATATTAACCCTCTATCAGATATATAGCTGGCAAAGATTTTTTCCTATTCTGTAGATTGCCTCTTTGCTTTATTCACAGTGTCCTTTGCAGTACAAAATTTTTGTAATTTCATGAGGTCCCAGTTTTTAATCTGTGGTTTTATTGCCTGAGCAATTGGGGTTATATTCAGAAAGTCTTTGCCAAGACCAAAGGGTTGAAGGGATTCCCCCAATTTTTCCTCTAGCAAGTTCAGAGTTTCAGGTCTGATATTAAGTTCTTTAGTCCATATGGACTTAATTCTTGTGCATGGAGAGAGAGAAGAATCTATTGTCATCCTTCTACAGATATATATCCAGTTTTCCCAGCACCATTTGCTAAAGAGGCTGTCTTTTTCCAATGAGTATTTTTGGCATTTTTATTGAATATCAGGTGGCTATGGTTACCTGGACTTATATCTGGGTCCTCTATTCTGTTCCATTGTTCTATATGTCTGCTTTTGTGCCAGTACCATGCTGTTTCTGTTACTATGGCTCTGTAGTATAGGTCAAAATCAGGTATGGTGATACCACCAGCTTTATTTTTGTTACTCAGTATTATTTTAGATATTCGAGGTTTTTTGTGATTCCAAATGAAGTTTTGGATTGTTTTTTTCTATTTCTGTGAAGAATGCCTTTGGAATTTTGATGGGGATTGCATTAAATGTGTAGATTGCTTTTGGTAAGATTGCCATTTTCACAATATTGATTCTCCCAATCCAGGAACAAGGGATGTTTCTCCATTTCCGAGTGTCTTCTGCAATTTCTCGCTTGAGTGTTTTATAGTTTTCATTGTAGAGATTCTTTACTTCCTTGGTTAGGTTTGTTCCAAGGCACTTTAATTTGTTGGATACAATTGTGAATGGGAGTGATTCTCTGATTTCATCCTCTTTGTGGTTATTGTTAGCCTGTAGGAATGCTACTGATTTCGGTGTATTTATTTTGTATCCTGCTACATGGCTGTAGGTGTTTATCAGCTCTAACAGTTTACTAATAGAGTCTTTAAGGTCCTTTATATATAGAATCATGTCATCTGCAAATAATAATAACTTGATTTCTTCCTTTCCAATTTGTATCCCTTTTATGTGCATCTCTTGCTTTATTGCTATGGCTAAGACTTCCAGAACTATATTAAATAAAAGTGGGGAAAGTGGAAGCCCTTGTCTTGTTCCTGATTTTAGTGGAAAAGCTTCAGCTTTTCCCCATTTTGTAATATGTTGGCTGTAGGCTTATCACAAACAGCCTTTATTATATTGAGATATGTTGCTTCTATTCCCAGTCCCTGTAGGACTTTTATCATGAAGGGATGTTGGATTTTGTCGAATGCTTTCTCTGCATCTAATGAGATGATCATGGGATTTTTGTCCTTCAACCCATTTATATAATGTATAACATTTATAGATTTGCGTATGTTGAACCATCCCTGCATCTCTGGGATAAAGTCTACTTGGTCAGGGTGAATGATCTTTCTGATATATTCTTGTATTCTGTTTGCCAATATTTTGTTGAGAATTTTTGCATCTATGTTCATGAGGGAGATTGGTCTGTAATTTTCTTTTTTTGTTCTATCTTTGCCTGGTTTTGGAATCAGGGTGATGCTGGCTTCATAGAAGGAGTTTGGTAGAATTCCTTCTTTTTCTATTTCATGGAAAAGGTTAAGAAACAATGGTGTTAGCTCTTCCTTGAAGGTCTGGTAAAATTCAGCAGCAAATCCATCTGGGCCTGGGCTTTTTTTAGTTGGGAGATTTTTGATAACTGTTAGGATCTCCATGCTTGTTCTAGGTCTATTTAAGTGATTAATCTCATCTTGATTTAATTTATGTAGGTCACGTAAATCAAGGAAATCATCCATTTCTTTCAGATTTACATACTTTGTGGAGTATATGCTTTTATAATATGTCCCTATGATTTTTTGAATCTCTCTGGCATCTGTTGTGCTGTTACCTTTTTCATCTCTAATTTTATTAATTTGTGTCTCTTCTCTCTTTCTTTTAGTCAGTTTTGCTAAGGGTTTATCAATCTTGTTTATCCTTTCAAAGAACCAGCTCTTTGTTTCACTAATTCTTTGGATTGTGTTTTTTTTTTTTTCTATTTCATTAATTTCTGCCCTAATCTTTATTATTTCTTCCCGTCTACTGATTTTTGGTTTGCCTCGTTCTTCTTTTCCCAAGGCTTTAAGGTGAAGCATTAGGTTGTTTACTTGTGATCTTTCTAATTTCTTAATATAGGCACTTAAAGCTATAAATTTACCTCTTAAGACTGCCTTCCTTGTGTCCCAGAGATTTTGGTATGTTGTGTTCTCCTTATTGTTTGACTCTATAATTTTTTTGATTTCCCTATTGATTTCTTCATTGACCCCTTCATCATTTAGCAGTGTGTTGTTCAATTTCCATGATTTTGTTTATGCTCTATAGCCTTTCTTGCTATTGATTTGTAGTTTGATTCCATTGTAGTCGGATAGAATCCAAGGGATTATTTCAATTTTCCTGTATTTGTTAACATTTGCTTTGTGTCCTAATGTATGGTCTATTTTAGAGAATGTTCCATGTGCTGCTGAAAAGAATGCATATTCTGCAGCATTTGGATGAAATGTCCTGTATATATCTGTTAGGTCCATTCCTTCTCTGACCTCATTTAATCCAGATGCCTCTCTGTTTATTTTTTCCTGGGATGACCTGTCAATTGATGAGAGTGGGGTGTTGAAGTCACTCACTACCACTGTGTTTGGTGTGATCTGTGACCTTAGTTCTAATAGCAATTGTTTGATGAATTTTGGGGCCCCTATGTTAGGTGCATATATGTTTAGGATTATAATGTCCTCCTGTTGGAGGGTGCCTTTAATCAATATAAAGTGACCTTCCTTATCTTTCTTAACTAATGTTGGACTGAAGCCTACCTTGTCAGATATTAGGATAGTAACCCCTGCTTGTTTTCTAGGTCCATTTGCTTGAAATACTGTTTTCCAAACTTTCACCCTAAGAGAGTGTCCACCCTTTGTAGAAAGGTGGGTTTCTTGGAGGCAACAAATTGAAGGATCCTGCTTTTTAGCCCAGTCTGCGAACCTATGCCTTTTGGTTGGATCATTGAGGTCGTTGATAATAAGAGATAATATTGAAAGGTTTTTATTCATTTCTGCCATTTTTTTGTAGCTCTTCCAGTTTTATCTTTGCTCTGTTGTGTTAATTAGTATTTGAGTATTGTTTGTTTTTTCTTGGTTCCTTATATGTGTGCTTTTCTTTTTCTTCAGCATGGAGGATTCTTTCAAGTATTTTCTGTAGAGCTGGTTTTGTCTTCAAATACTCCTTTAGCTTGCTTTTGTCATGGAATGTCCTTATTTCTCTGTCTATTTGAATGGATAGTTTTGCAGGAAAAAGTAACCTTGGTTGACAGTTGTTATCTTTCAGGACTTGGAATACATCACTCCATGCCCTTCTGGATTTAAAAGTTTGTGTTGAGTAATCTGCTATAATCCTGATAGGCTTGCCTTTGTATGTAACTTGATTTTTCTCTCTCACTGCTTTCAATATTTTTCCTTTGGATTGTGTGTTTGGTTGTTTGATTGTAATATGGTGAGGAGAGGTTCTTTCCAGGTTTTGTCTGGCTGGTGTTCTAAAGGACTCCTGTATCTGCATTGCCACCTCTTTCCCAATTTGGGGGAAGTTTTCTTCTATGATTTTGTTGAAGATGCCCGCTATGACTTTGGAATGAAATTCTTCTCCTTCTACTATGCCCTGAATTCTTATGTTTGATCTTTTCATAGTGTCCTGAATATCTTGAAATTCCCACTCATACTTTCTATTAGTTTGTCTTTCTTTTTGTTGGACTGTATTAGATCTGCCATCTGGTCTTCTAGCTTAGATATTCTGTCCTCTATTTCATCCATTCTACTGGTGAGATTTTCTACAGAGTTTTTTATTTCATTAACTGTGTTCTTCATTGCTAGTAATTCTGACTGTTTTTTCTTTCTTGTTTCTATTTCCTTATTTATGTCTTGTATTGACTTCTTTATTTCGTTGAATTGGTGTCCTGTGTCTTCTTTGATTCCTTTGATTTCCTCTTTGATTCCTTTGATATCTTCCTTGAGTTCATTGAACATATTTATAATCATTCTTTTGAAATCTTTCTCTTGCATTTCCTCTAACTCGTCACTAGAGGTCATTTCTGATGCATTAATACTTTTCAGTGGATTTATATTGTCTTGATTTTTGGTGTTTCTTGTGTTATAATGTATATGTTCAGCATCCCTAATCATCAGAGAAATGCAAATTAAAACAACTATGAGATTCCACCTTACCCCAATAAGGATAGCAAGCATCAAAAAATCAAATAAAAACAAATGCTGGCGAGGATGTGGAGAAGTAGGAACACTCATCCACTGTTGGTGGGATTGTAGGATGGTACAACCACTTTGGAAAGCAATATGGAGACTTCTGAAAAAGCTGAGTATAGAGATACCAACAGACCCAGTTATTCCCTTACTGGGCATCTACCCTAAAACCTTCAAACCACAGACTAAAGAGATTTGCTCAACCATGTTTATAGCGGCTCAATTTGTAATAGCTAAGAGCTGGAATCAACCCAGATGTCCATCACTAGAAGAATGGATAACTAAGATGTGGTATATCTACACAATGGAATTCTATACAGCAGTAAGAAAAAATGACACCATGAAATTTGAGGAAAAATGGTTGGACCTGGAACAGATCATTCTCAGTGAACTTACCCAATCACAGAAAAAAAATCGCCACATAGTCTCACTCATCTACAGCACCTAACCTGAATCTACCGAAGATACCTTACATACCCAGCAAGCATCTCCTAGATTAGACACTAGGATGGAAGGGGAGGGAGGGGAGGGCATCAAAGGGGTGGGAAACACAAATCTAGACCCAAAGGGCAATGGTACCATAATCTTCTACTTACTAAAAGATAGACCAAAAGGCTGATCCTTCACCAGGCCCTTACAGGGAACACCTGAACCACAAGACACTGGAGAGGGTAAGATTAAGACTAACCTTAATCTCCTACATCTTCCCTCCCTCACTTCCCCTCTCCCTGTCTCTCTCTCTTATCTCTAACTCTTGTATATTAGTTATCTTTTTCCTCATTTTCTCAGTGGGCACTGACCTGTAACTCCCAGAACCAGCATGGGGCTATCATCCACAATGAGCTTTTGATCAGTGAGACCTACAAGGTTTCCTAAAAGACAGACAGATTTCTGTCAGAGTACTTGATGACCCACCAAAGGTTAGTGGTAAGACCCTACTGCTGAAGATACCTTATGTGATTGACATGCAAATTAGAATGGCATGGCTGGAAGTTGGATGAGAGTCAGTCCCCAGACAGTCAGCGCGTCTAGTGCCAGAAGGTGCTACATGGGCGACTGGGGGAAATTGACCAATATCTATCGAAGCAACGCATGGTCTAACCTATTTAGCAGCAAATAACTTATTGTGATGCCCACACAAGTGCAGTGGTGGCACACAGCCATGGTGGGGAACCAACTGCTCTCAATTTGGCTAACTGATCCCCTCACTGGTATGGGACCCATAGCTGGAGCTGGGAAACAAGTCAGAACCATATCCAAACATAAGCCCACTCTCCAGTATCAAGCTACTATCAATTGTGGGCTACAAGAGGGCCTACACCTATTAAATTCTCTATAAAAAAAAAAAAAGTAAGGGTTATCTCATTTGTCCTGGTGCTAACTTACTCTCCGTTGGAGAATCTGCTTCTCTTTTTCAGATAGATGTAGACCCTAAGGAGAGAGCCACCCCATCATACTTCAAAAGGGCCCCGGCTGAAACTAAGAAAACTTGGAGAAACAAGCAAGGGGGCTGTTTTCCTGATGAACCGGACACCAGCACAAGGGGGAAGGAGATCAGCATAGAGAAAAATCAACTCCTACCAAATCAGAGAGGCAGAGCCTCAGAGGCCCTCAACACCTCATCACTGAAGCAGACCAAAAATGAACCCAACATGGCTCAGGGAAATTTTGCGGAAGAGGGGGCGGAAAGAATGTCAGAGTCACATGTTGGGTCATGATATGCAGAGACATTTATCTTAGCCATATCTGTTGTCTAACTCCACAATGCATGACCCGTATACCTCAACAAGGCGGGGCCAAGGGGAGGGGGTAGGTCACGGATGAGCCTAATAATGGTACCAAACTGACTGTATTTGCTGAATACAGAACTGACTAATAAATAAAAAAAAATTAAAAAATAAAAAAATAAAAAAATAAAAAAAATAAAAAAAAATGTATATATTTTTGCATCCTGGATTATTTAATGATTGGATGTTCTAGTTAGCTGGGTATTATTAGATGTATCAGTAAATCTGATGTTATATAACTTCAGGGTAGGAGCTTAAGGCATTAGGTGTGGTTCTCAAGACTCTCAGAGTATCTACAAAAGTGACTCTCAGTGTTGGGTTTGCCTGCTATGAGAATATTCAAGTAGGCTGAGTGTAACCACATACAGATAGATTCCGAAATTCAATTAAACAATGTACACTTTCAATGAAAAAACAGCTCAGAATGTTTCTCCAAGAGTAGGTATTATGACAACCAGATCCTCTAACTGTCCCTTAGGGTGTGTGGTGCCCCACCCACAGGGTTAATCCTGATACCAAGGACGTTAAGAGTTCTGATATGTTGAGGGTTCCAAGTCAGCTTGTGACCAGGTGAGACCCTTCCCTGGTGTAATCCCAATTACCTCTGCTCCTGCTTGGGACCTGCTGTCGGTTGAAGTTGGCATGGCCGGGTCCCTGGACCGTTGCTCTGTTCGCTGGACCTGGGCACTGGCGGTGGGGGAGGGGAGGCTGCCGATGCTGCTCTAGTTCACCTGCTGTTCCACGTGTTCTTCTACCTTGTTATCCGCTCCTCCGTTGTTCACTGCTGTTCTCCCTTCATGTTTCTTGAGTTAGTGGAGAGCTCCGGTGTGAGTGGAAAATCCCCTCACCTGGCTTTTCCTGAGGCTCAAGCTGAGCCTGGCAGGTTTCTGGCCACCGCCACAGTCCGCAGACCTGCTGGAGCTGCTCCTGCCAGTCTGTGTGGGCTCTGGTTGCTCTGGATCTCTCCTACTTCTCTGGTGCCATTTCAATTTGCTATTCACTCACTTTTTAGTAAAATTGTGTATTTTGCTGCGGTTTTTTTTTTCAGCTTTTACCCCCTTAGGCTGCTTTGGCGTGGTACCTATGCTGCCATCCTAACTGGAAGTCCCTGGCTAGTCTTTTTATAGCAGAGTAACAAGAACAAATTAAAGTTTAAAGTAAAAAGCTCTCTCTTGGAATAGGGGCTGCCTCCACTGCAGACATTGAGGCTCAAATACAGCAAATCTTTCCTTCTGTAAGACCTAATTGGGACCCTAATTCTGATGGAGGTAAGGAGTATCTGGACACTTTTCACCAAACTATCCTAGGAGGAATAAAAGCATCTGCTAGAAAGCCTACAAATTTGTTCAAGGTAAGTGAGGTGACTCAAGAGCCTCAAGAATCACCTGCTGGGGAGTTCCTTGCATGGTCAGCCTGTGGGCAGGTCTGGTGGTCTGGAGTGAGCAGGCAAGACCCATTTCTACCCCCTCCCACTGCCTGGGTCTGAGTTCTCTGTGTGGTCAATGTGTGTGAAGGCATGATGGTCTGGAGTGAGTAAGCCAGACTCATTTCTGGTCCCCTCCCACAGCCCAGGTCTGAGTTCCTTACACAGTTAATGTGTGGGTGGGCATGGCAGTCTGGAGTGAATAGGCCAAACCGATTTCTGCCCCCTCCCACATCCGGAGCATGAGTTCCCTGCTCAGTCAATGTGTGGCTGGGTATGGTCCTTTGGAGTGAGTAGGCTGGACCCATATCTGTGCTCCGCCCACCTCCTCCCAGGTCTGAGTTCCTCCATCACAGTTGATGAATTCAATACTCCACTATCACCAATAGATAGATCATCCAAGCTGGAAATCACTGACATCATGGATCAACTAGACCTAAAGGATATCTACAGAACTTTCTACCCCAACTCTACAGAATACACATTCTTCTCATGCAGGGAGCCACATCTAGTCCCCACCACTAGATGGCGCTGGCACTGCAGGAAACCACATGTAATCCGCCTTTATAAGATGGCGCTAACCTCGTGGCGTCCAGCTCTTTTACGACAGTGCTTTGGCGCCAACCGTATTCAAGGTACGCGCATGCGCTTGACGCAACCTGTCCTGAGCCTATCCCGTGGCGCCTGGTGGTGACAAGCGGGTAAGCAGCCAATCAGTAGGTGCCTCATTGCCCATCCCCCTATAAAGGTAGCTGCACATCCCGCCCCCGCGTCCTTCTCCATCCGCTCTCTCCTGTTAACCAAGAAGCTCTCCAATAAAGTGTGATCAAGAAGGATCCTCGTGTGGTGATTGTTCTTTCCCGCTGGTCGGGGGGGCTCGCCGCAAACTGGTGCCGAAACCCGGGACGCCGGGAGCCTTGTGGTCACCAGGCGAAGGACCAAAGGAGGATTCAGAACTTGACACACGGAGAGGAAGGTACCGGTAAGTCATTCTTTTTCTTTTCTTTTCTTTTCTGTGTCTCAGTCATGTCCGTGTCTGAGGGCCTCGCTGTTCTTGCTGTTTTCGGTTTGTTTTGTCTGGGTCTTTCTATTGTTTTGCGTTTGTTTCTATCTTGCCTAGTCTGTTGATTGCCTGGACCGGTTAAACCCGCGGTAGACAACGCGGCTCTGGTCCTTGGAGCCTCGAGTCAGATAAATCCTCGATAGCTAATGTGGGGCTGGCTGTTAGTTTTATTTCCAGCCTTCCAGCTCGTGATGGGCAATACATCGAGTGCCCGGTATTCTCCCATTGATTTTACTCAGCCTATAAAGGAAGTTTTGAAACAACGTGATCTAAAGGTCTCTAATGCCACTATTAAAAAGATTGTTAAAGACATTGATGCTGCGGCTCCATGGTTTGCGGCGTCCGGAGATCTCTCATTGCCCTCATGGGAAAAGCTGGGTAAAGACCTTGAGGCGGCTAGTGAGGAGGGTCACTTAGGTCGAGGTACCCTCCCTTTCTGGAGGATGATACATTCTTGTTTACGTTCTGGAAGCCACCCGGACCCACTTCAGGAGGGCCGGAGACGGCTCAGACAACATCAGGATAGTTTGTCAGAATCTGATGCAAGTGGGGATAGCAAACCCAGATTATATAAGGAAGTACAGGAAAGAAGGGCCAGTCATTTCCCGGGAGGAGTTCCCAATGTGGCCAGTCATTTCAAGGAAAAGGTTCCCTGCCATGTAGAGGAGAAGGCACCCCCATTAGAAGAGAGTAATGAGGGCTCCGGCTATATGCACGGGAGGGGTGAGGACTTCCCTAGGGCCCCGCCGCAGCAGGGGGCTGTGGAGTTATATCCTTCCCTACAGCCGCTGCGACACCTGAGTATACGAGATGATCACGGCAGTAGTTCTGCTTCTGATCAGGAGGACTCCAATGGGACAGAGGGACAGGATTTAGAGGAGGCAGCTTTGCTTTGTACTCAGGATACTCAGTTTGTGGGCAGGCGTGTCTGCCCTCCCGCGGTTAGGGGGAGGAGTGCCTTAAAAGAGGAAGTTGGTATTCGGAACCGAGCACCGCCTAGTGCTCTGCCACGCCCTCATGTTCCCCCGCCCTATGTCCCAGCCGAGGATCGCTGCCATTTTGTTAAGCCGCGGACGTGGTCCCGCCTGGCCTCCGCTTTCCCGGTTCTTTTGAATACCACTACCAATCAAAGAGGCTGGGAGCCAATCCCCTATACGGAACTTAAAGATTTAGTTCAGGCCTGCAGAGACTTTGGACCCACTGCTGACTATTCACTTATGCTGCTTCGCAGACTCACGCAGCGCACCCTTACTCCTGGTGATTGGTTAGATTTAGCCCGGGCTTGTCTAACGAGGGGGCAATATTTGGATTTCAGATCACTGATTTCTGATAAAGCCCAAGAACAAGCTAGGCAGAATATTATGAAAGGGGACTGGGACTGGACTTCTGATATGCTTCTGGGGACTGGTCCCTTTCTTACAGATCAACTCAATTTTCATCCAGACGTGTATATCCAAATTAATAATATTCATTATCAGGCATGAAAGGAGCTCCACAATAAGGGAGAGGCCGCAGGACAGTTGACTAAGATTGTTCAGGGCCCTACCGAGCCATTTTCTGATTTCTCAGCTAGAATGTTGGAAGTGGCAGAAAAGACAATTGGCCTTGCTGACCACAACATGCCGTTTATACAACAGCTAATATTTGAACAGGCCACTAAGGAGTGCAAAAAGGCTATACAATCAGTAAGAAGGGAAACATTGGATGACTGGCTCAAAGCCTGTCGAGAGATAGGGGGTCCTCTGTCTAATGCAGGATTAGCAGCAGCGGTCATAGTTGCCGCTAAGGCTCAACGGACAGGGACTCAAAAGGACTGTTTCCGATGTGGTCAATTGGGACATTTTAAACGCCAATGTCCTCAAGCGGATAGCCCAGCCCCTGTCCGAGATGCGGGACCGGCACAGCGCCCCCCTGGGACTTGTCCTAGATGTAAGAAGGGAAAACACTGGGCTAATGAATGTAGATCTGTGAGGGATATTAATGGTCTGCCCCTCCCCCCTCTTTCAAGTAATCAGGACCAAAAAAACGGGGGGAAGGGCCCACGTCCCCAGGGCCCACAAATCTATGGGGCAATGCAGACACCTCAGGTCCCGGTGACTGTGGCGCCAGGTCCCCCGCTGCCTCAGCCCGGAGAGCAACATCGGGCTCCGCAGGCCTGGACCTCTGTGCCACCTCCGGATTGGTCTTAACTCCGGAAATGGGCGTGCAAATCCTGGACACAGATGTGTCTGGCCCGCTAGCAAGAGATACGGTGGGCCTTCTTTTGGGGCGCTCCTCCTCTACTTTAAAGGGTCTCATAGTCTTCCCCGGTGTTATCGATCCAGATTATACAGGTGTAATTAAAATTCTTTGTCATTCCCCCTATGGGGCAGTGTCAGTGGCCCCTGGGGACTGTATTGCCCAATTGCTGATTTTGCCTTCTAACCATTCTCTATTTCCTGCACTAGATAAGGAAAGGGGTGACAAGAGCCTTGGGTCTACCGGTGTGGACTTGACCTGCTTGTCTTTGGAGTTGGATCAAAGACCCCTTCTGCGCCTGACCATAGAAGGAAGAGAATTCTCAGGACTGGTGGACACTGGGGCAAATAAAAGTATAATAAAATTGGATTCTTGGCCAAAAGCCTGGCCCTTGCAGAGATCAGCTCAGATCTTACAAGGCTTAGGGTTTGCTAAAACACCACATATGAGTACAAAGGAGTTAACATGGACCACTACAGAGGGTCAAAAGGAAAAAATCCAACCTTTTGTGTTGGATGTTCCCATTAATTTATGGGGAAGAGATATTCAGACCCAGATGAATCTCCGCTTGACCAATGAGTATTCAAAAGCTAGTAAAAATATGATGAAAATTCAGGGCTTTATTCCAGGCTCAGGTCTAGGGAAGCACCTTCAAGGGCGACCTCAGCCCATCATCCCGGAGGAGAAGCTGGATCGTTTTGGGTTGGGTTTTTCTTAGGGACCACTGAAAATTCTGCTTCCAATTTTGAACAGGTGCCCATACCCTGGATGACTTATAAGCCAGTGTGGGTTCCTCAGTGGCCCCTTTCACAGGAAAAACTGGAAGCAGCCCAGAGGTTAATTGAGGAACAATTGCAGTTAGGCCACCTGGAGCCCTCTATTTCCCCTTGGAACACACCTATATTTGTGATTAAAAAGTCCTCTGGAAAGTGGCGATTATTACATGATTTGAGGGCTGTCAATGCTCAAATGCAGGTCCTGGGCCCAGTTCAGAGGGGCCTGCCAGCGCTTTCTGCTCTCCCCAGGGAATGGCCAGTGATGGTTTTAGATATTAAAGACTGTTTTTTCTCCATACCCCTTTGCCCTCAGGACAGAGAGCGTTTTGCTTTCACATTACCAGCTGTAAATCATGAGAAGCCTGATGCCCGCTTTCAGTGGCGTGTGTTGCCACAAGGGATGTCCAACAGTCCCACTATGTGCCAGCTTTATGTAGACTCAGTGTTATTTGTAGTAAGACAACAGTTCCCCTCTTTACGTATGATCCACTATATGGATGATATCCTACTCACAGCCCCTACCTTAGATGTTTTACATGTCTCCTTTCAGGAGGTCGTCAAGGCATTGGAACATAAGGGTCTTTTTATTGCCCCAGAGAAGGTCCAGCAAACGGATTCAGTAAATTTCCTTGGGTCCGTCATTGGCCTTCAGTCTGTGAAACCTCAAAAAATTTGCATCCGTACCTCCCACTTGCATACATTAAATGATTTTCAAAAACTTTTGGGGGACATTAATTGGTTGCGAGGTTTTCTCCATGTCCCCCGTGCAGATTTGTTACCATTGTTTTCCATTTTGGAGGGTGATCCTGAGATTACCTCTCCTCGTGTGCTCACTGAGCCAGCTCGTCAAGCCTTAAGCAAAATAAAAAAGGCCCTTATAAAGGCACAGCTTAAACGCTTTGACCCTTCTAGTCCACTTCTTCTTTGTATTCTAAAAACAAGGGATGTCCCCACGGGAGTGTTATGGCAGGACGGCCCTCTTTTGTGGATTCATGGACATTCCTTGGGAGCTCGTACCCTGCAGTACTTCCCACAGTTGGTTGCCCAACAGGCTTGTTTGGGTTTGAAATTGTGCCTAACTCATTTTGCAAAGTTGCCTGATAAGCTTATCATCCCCTATACTAAGGAACAAGTAGAGACTCTATCCGGTACGGTTGATGAATAGAGCATTCTTATGTGTGCTTTTCCAAATCCTATAGATAACCATTACCCAAAAAGCCCCATTCTGTCCTTCGTGGGAAAAAATTTAGTCTATTTTCCCCGGGTCACATCAAAGGGCCCTTTGCCCTCAGCCCCTGCCATTTTCACTGATGGCTCAAAAACAGGTCGCGGAGCTTATATGGTTCAGGGCTCAGAACCTGTGGTGAAGTTCTATAGGCCTGACTCTCCCCAAATTGTGGAATGCATGATTGTCTTGGAGGTGTTTCAGACTTTTGGTAGTCCCTTTAATTTGTTCACAGACTCACAGTATGTGGCTAATACAGTTGCTGGACTGGAAATTGCTGCTTCTATTCGTTCTGCTAGTCCTGTCTCAAACATTCTTTCTCAAATTCAATCTCTCATTTGGCAACGCTCCTCCCCCTTCTATGTTACCCATGTTCGTGCTCACTCCTTGCTACCAGGACCTATATCTCAAACAAATGACTTGGTAGACAAAGCCACGCGGATAACCATGTTAGCCATGAGTAGTCCTAAAGATATGGCCACCGAGTTCCATAGACTGTATCATGTTCCTGCTAACACCTTAAGAAAGACCTTTGCCATTTCTAGGTCCGAGGCACGTGATATTGTTAAGGCTTGTCAATCCTGTGTCACTTTCTTGCCTTCTCCACATGTGGGTGTGAACCCACGGGGCCTAAGACCTGGTGATCTTTGGCAGATGGATGTTACTCATGTCTTGGAATTTGGCAAGCTTAAATACCTGCACGTCTCGGTGGATACTTGCTCAGGAATCATACATGCTTCTCCTCTTGCAGGGGAAAAGGTTACTCATGTAAAAACTCATTGTTTGGAAGCCTGAGCGTCTTGGGGAAAACCACGACGCCTAAAGACTGACAATGGCCCTGCTTATGCTTCCTCTGGCTTTCGTGCCTTCTGTGCCCAGATGCAGGTTGCCCACACTACTGGCCTACCTTACAACCCACAAGGCCAAGGTATTGTGGAGAGAACAAATAAAAGTTTAAAAGCTATCCTTTTTAAACAACGAAGGGGGATAACGGAGAATGCAACCCCCAAGGAGAGAGTCTCTCTAGCACTCTATACCCTTAATTTTTTAGTTTTGGATGTTCATGATAGGTCTGCAGCAGACAGACATTGCCACCAGGGGGCACAAGCACATCCAGAACTGGTCATGTGAAAGGATGTGTTGGATAATAAATGGAAGGGACCGGATCCTATTTTAATAAGATCCAGGGGAGCTGTTTGTGTTTTTCCACAGGACCAAGAATCACCCCACTGGGTTCCTAGTCGGTTGGTAAAGACGGTCCAACCTTCTCTAGAGGACAGCTTGGAGAGCCAGGATGATCCTGAAAAACCAAAAAAACCAGATGTGGACGAGTCTGTGGATGCTGACCCTCCAGTGCTTGGCACTCAGTAGAGAAGAACAACGCTGGGGCATCTTGTCAGCCTTTCCTAAGCCCCTGCCAGTACATCATGCTGCAGCGGTCTTCCCTCGCTTCTTCACAACTCAGAAGGAGCTAGGTCTCCCCACTGTGATTGGGGATACCACGTATGTCAGCTTAGGGGAAGATCGGAATTTTAAGAAAATCGGAGCCCTTTGCTTCACAATTGATTCACCCCGTAATTTTTGTATAGGGCTGAGAAAACAGGCCTTTGGTTGGTTTAAGGATGATAAGATATGGAAAAAAATTTCCCAAGAGAGACGTAATTCCAGATTTGGTGTAGAAAATAGTACTTCTCAATATCTTTTGCAAATTATATGGACCGTCCTGGACGCGTCTTAATACTTCTGGGGGTATTGAGAAAGTCATATATACTTTTGGGAGGATGTGTGCTTTGCCTCTGGTTGGTTTGCCGCCTGCGAGCCCAGACCAGGCGGGACAAGGTAGTTATTTCTCAAGCACTGGCCGCTTTGGAGTGTGGATCCTCCCCCCAGATTTGGCTGTCGGCCCTAAAGAGCACCTAGTTTCCCCTGGCCCTTGCACCCTTAGGGCCTGAAGTGCCCATTGCACAAGGATGGACAGAGGGTTGGTGTTGGGAACATGACATTCATTGGCGCTCAGGCTGCGAGACAAAGTACTACACATGAGGTATGCTCTTAACAGCCTCATGGAGGGCATGTTTGATTGCATATGGGTTGGTACCGACATCCCATCTCTGAGAAAAGGTACCGGACGGGTGAGGCACCAGCCTGGCTGGCCACCTGGCCTGGGGTCTTCACAATGTCCCTTTGTTTATCAGAGATCAAACCTCTACCTTCACCTGCTGCGCTTTATAATAGAAAGGGGGAACTGCAGGGAGCCACATCTAGTCCCCACCACTAGATGGCGCTGGCACTGCAGGAAACCACATGTAATCCGCCTTTATAAGATGGCGCTAACCTCGTGGCGTCCAGCTCTTTTACGACAGTGCTTTGGCGCCAACCGTATTCAAGGTACGCGCATGCGCTTGACGCAACCTGTCCTGAGCCTATCCCGTGGCGCCTGGTGGTGACAAGCGGGTAAGCAGCCAATCAGTAGGTGCCTCATTGCCCATCCCCCTATAAAGGTAGCTGCACATCCCGCCCCCGCGTCCTTCTCCATCCGCTCTCTCCTGTTAACCAAGAAGCTCTCCAATAAAGTGTGATCAAAAAGGATCCTCGTGTGGTGATTGTTCTTTCCCGCTGGTCGGGGGGGCTCGCCGCATTCTCAGTAGCCCACAGAACCTTCTCCAAAATTGACCATATATTAGGCCATAAAGCATGCCTTCATAATGTCAAGAAAATTAAAGCAACTTTCTGTACCATGTCAGATCCCAATACTTTAAAGCTATAAATTAACAACAAGAGAGACATCAAGATCTCCACCAATTCCTTGGGACTAAACAACACACTTCGAAACAATAAATGGGTCATAGAAGAAATCAAGAAAAATTGTAAAATTCCTAGATTTGAATGATAATGAAAACACAACCTACCAAAACTTATGCAACTCAATGAAGGCAGTCATAAGGGGAAAATTCATAGCCCTAAATGCCATCAATACAAAGACAGAGAGCTCACAAATCAATAACCTGGCTGCACACCTAAAGGTGCTGGAAGTACAAGAAATATCCAACACAAAGATCTCCAGATGGAAAGAAATAATCAAGATTAGAGCAGAAATTAATGAACTGGAAACTAGGAAAACAATTTTAAAAGATCAATGAAAGAAAGAGCTAGTCTTTTAAAAAAATAAACAAGATTGACAAATATCTGCCCAAAGTGATCAAGTACAAAAAAGAGAAGTCTCAAATTAGCAAAATAAGAAATGAAAAAGGAGAGATCACAACAGACATCAACGAAATTTCAATAAAATTGAAACAATCATCAGGGCATACTTCCAAAACCTCTACTCCACAAAATTAAATAATCTGGAAGATATGGATGAATTCCTAGACACATACCACCTACCAAAACTAAATTCAGAGCAGATTAATCTCCTAAACAAACCTATCACATCCATGGAAATTGAAAAGGTAATCAAAACCTCTTGAAAAAGAAAAGTCCAGGACCTGATGGCTTCTCAGCTGAATTCTACCAAACCTTCATAGAAGAACTGAAACCAATTTTTTCTCAAACTATTACACATAATTGAAGACCAGGAAATCCACCCTGACTCCGTTTATGCAGCTATCATCACCCTAATACCAAAACCAGACAGAGATGCAAAAAGGAAGGAAAATTATAGGACTATATCCCCAGTGAACTTAGATGCAAAGATCCTGAACAAAATCCTTGCAAACAGAATTCTACAACACATCAAAAGCATTGTCTACCTCCTTGGTCAAGTAGGATTCATCCCAGGCATGCAGGGATGGTTTAACATAGGTTAATCAGTCAATTTAGTACACCACATAAATAATCTGAACTGTAAGAACCACATGATGATCTCAATTGATGCAGTGAAGGCCTTTGGCAAAATACAACACTGCTTCATGATCAAAACACTGGAAAGAATAGGCATGGAGGGCTTATATCTCAACAAAGTAAAGGCTATATATGAAGCTCCTAAAACCCAAATAATACTTAATGGGGAAAAACTCAAGGAGATCGGGAATAAGACAGGGGTGCCCACTCTCACCACTGTTCTTCAACATAGTATTACAAGTACTAGCCCAAGCAATAATACAGGAGAAAGAAATCAAACGGATTTAAATTGGAAAGGAAGAAATCAAGTTATCCCTATTTGCAGTTGACATGATGCTATATATAAGCGACCCAAATGTCTCCATCCCAAAACTTTTAAAAGTGATAAATTCCTTTAGCAAAATGGCAGGATACAAAATCAAGGCACAAAAATCAGTAGCTTTTCTATATGCAAAGGACAAATATACAGAGAAAGAAATCAGTGAAACTGTTTCATTTTCAATTGCAACAAAAAAATTACATACCTTGGAATAACACTAACAGATGATGTCAAGGAACTATATAATGAAAACATAAAAACACTCAAGAGAGAAATAGAAGAGGATTTAAGAAGATGGAAGGACCTCCCATGTTTCAGGATAGGTAGAATTAATGTGAAAATAGCAATTCCACCAAAAGCAATATACAGATGTAACACAAAACCAATAAAAATACCAGCATCATTTATCACTCAGACTGTAAAAATGATCTCAAAATTCATATGCAATAGCAGAAGGCCTCAGATATCTAAACATATCCTCAGCAAAAAAAACCACCTCTGGTGGTATCACCATATCAGATATAAAGCTATATTACAAACCCATAGTAATAAAACAATATGGTCCAGGAATAGAAACAGAAAGATAGACCAATGGAATAGAACTGAAGACAAACTCCAAAAATGGGGCAGAGAACTAAATAGGGAGTTCTAAGAGGAAGAATTACAGATGACTAGCACACACTTAAGAAAATGTTCAAGACTTCCAGTCAAGATGGCGGCATAGGAACCACGCCAAAGCAGCTTAGGGGAGAAAAAGCCAAAAAAAAAACCCAGCAAAATACACACCGTTACTAAAAAGGGAGGTGTATAAGAGATTAAAACAGCAGCAGAGAAGTAGGAGAGATCCAGAACATCGAGAGCCCACATGGGCAGGCCAAAGAAGCTCCGGCAGTGGCAGCTCGGTCTCCAGCAGCAGCGGCTCGAGCTTCGGCAGCAGAAGTGGCGATGGAAGCCCTGACACTGGCTCCAACAGCATCAGCGGCTCCGGCACCAGCTGCAGTGGCTTCAGCGGTGGCAAATCCAGCAGTGGCAGCTCAAGCGGCTTCAGTGGTGGTGGATCCAGCAGCAGAGCTCCAGCAGATCAGCGGCGACGGACCCAGCAGCGGCAGCTCCAGCGGCAGCAGTAGCAGATCCAGCAGCAGGGGTGCAGATGCAGGGCCACAGTTGCTAGGCTTGGTTTGCCCCGCAGGAAAAGCCAGTGCCCAGTTCCAGAAAACAGAACAGTGGCCCAATGTCCCAGCCAGCAACTTGACTGAGACCAAAAGCTTCCACAAAGGTAACTGGGATTGAACCAGGGAAGGGTCTCACTTGGTCACAAGCTGACTTGGATCCCTCAACAGACAAGAAATCTTAACCTCTGTTGATAGAGGATCTGGTTCTTATACTACCTACTCTTGCATAAATACTTGGTGCTGTTTTTGACTGAATGTGTACAGGGATTAGTTAAATTTTAGAATCTACCTGTATTTTATTCCACTCAGCCTACTTGAATACTCCCATAGCAGGCAAACTCAACCCCTAGGAACACTTGTCTAGATATTCTGACAGTGTTAAGAGCCACACCTAACATCTTAATCTCCTACATTGAAGATATACAACATCAGATCAATTGATACAGCTAAGAATACCCAGCTAACTGGAAAATCTAAGCAGTAACTTAATCCAAGATGCAAAAATATATACATTATAACACAAGAAACACCAAAAACCAAGGCAATATAAATCCACCAAAAAGTATCAAAGCATCACAAATGACCTCCAGTGAAAACGAGTTAGAGGAAATGCCTGAGAAAGATTTCAAAAGAATGATTCTAAATATGTTCAATGAACTCAAAGAAGAAATCAAAGGAATCAAAGAGGAAATTAAAGGAATCAAAGAAGACACAGGACACCAATTCAACGAAATAAAGAAGTCAATACAAGACATAAATAAGGAAATAGAAATAATAAAGAAAAACCAGTCAGAATTACTAGCAATGAAGAACACAGTTAATGAAATAAAAAACTCTGTAGAAAATCTCACCAGTAGAATGGATGAAGGAGAGGACAGAATATCTAAGCTAGAAGACCAGATGGCAGATCCAATACAGTCCAACAAAGAGAACGACAAACTAATAGAAAAGTATGAGTGGGAATTTCAAGATATTCGGGACACTATGAAAAGATCAAACATAAGAATTCAGGGCATAGTAGAAGGAGAAGAATTTCACTCCAAAGTCATAGCGGGCATCTTCAACAAAATCATAGAAGAAAACTTCCCCCAAATTGGGAAAGAGGTGGCAATGCAGATACAGGAGTCCTTTAGAACACCAGCCAGACAAAACCTGGAAAGAACCTCTCCTCACTATATTATAATCAAACAACCAAACACACAATCCAAAGGAAAAATATTGAAAGCAGTTAGAGAGAAAAATCAAGTTACCTACAAAGGCAAGCCCATCAGGATCACAGCAGATTACTCAACACAAACTTTCAAAGCCAGAAGGGCGTGGAGTGATGTATTCCAAATTCTGAAAGATAACAATTGTCAAGCAAGGTTACTTTATCCTGCAAAACTATCCATTAAAATAGACGGAGAGAGGACTTCAGGAATTCCGGCCAAGATGGCGACCGCCTAGCTGCGCTGCAAATCCCGGGGAAAGAAAGGCAAGATATTAAGGGTATAGAGTGGCTTTTAGGGGAGAGAAATCTGGGAGGGCACAGAGGCAGGGGAACAGGGAATCGCCGATCCCCTTGTGGGCGGGTAGACACCCCTCGCCCCAAATAACCACCGTGTTCACAGCTCCACCCCTGCCGCTGCTGCTGCTCCAGAGCCCACAAGGCTGCCACCGCATGCCGATTGTTCCCTGCGCGTGGAAGCTTAGACTGCTTCACACCCTCGTCCACTTGCCCACTTACTGAGTGTGCCCAGTCCCACAGCAGCTGCCCCACAAGCTCAGACTGTATCTCTCGCTTGCGTCAGCTCAGGTGCCACCCCCTACCTGCCTGCCACACCGGCGGGCCGCCATTGTCCTGTGGCGGGGGAGCGCAGACTGCTTCTGGTTCCCAGCGTTCCCAGCCAAAGTTTGGGCGGCTTCAGTGCTCGGTGTCTCAGTGCCACTCCTAGCTTGAACGCAGGCAGCTTTGGCATATTACCGCTTGAGAACTGAGGCAACTTCGGCGCCCCTGCCAGGCAGTATATAGGCGGCTTTGGCAAGTGACAGCCAAAGCCCAGGCTTCTTGGCAAGTGCCCCAGGCTACACAAGATTCCCATTGCTCTTGAGCCCAGGCTGATATGCCCACCTATCTGCCCATACACTGTCATGGGCAGAACACAGCGCAAAAGAAATAACATAAAAAATCAAATGCAAGAAAATCCAGTTAGATCACCCACTCCTACAATGAATACGTCTAACCAAAACATAGAAGAACAAATAGGACCAGAACACCAAATTGAAGCTATGAGCAATGCAACCCTGACCAACCTACTGGTAGAACTTGCAGGAAAGCAACAAAAGGCCGACAATCGTGTGGATGCTGCCATCACTAAACTAGAACTAATAGATAAGAAATTGGAAGGATTAGATAAGAAATTGGAAGGATTTCAAAGAGAGTTAACAGATTTGAGGGAGAGTGAAAAAAAAAGACCTTAAAAATCAGCTGGCCATGCTAAATGAAGACATAAAGAAATGCAAGGATGAACTCCAAGAATCATCAAGAAAATCAGAAAATGATGTGAAAAGGGAGCTTGACAGAGGGATGGAAATTATACATAGAAAAGTAATAGAAAATGCAAACTTAATTGAACAAGTGCAAAACTCGCTAGAAGCTCTCAAGAATAGAGTAAGCCAAGTGGAGGATAGAAACTCTGATCTGGAAGACAAGATGGAAGAAATAGTTAGAGAGTTCAAAAATTTGAGTAAGTTCATAAGCTTCTGTGAACAGAACATGAGGGAATTGTGGGATACACTTAAACGTCCCAATATCAGAATCATTGAAATACCAGAAGGAGAAGAAATCCAGACCAAAGGCATGGACAACTTATTTAACAAAATAATTGAAGAAAACTTCCCCAGCCTCTTAAAAGAAAGGCCCATCAAGATACAAGAAGCCAATAGAATTCCAAACAGACTGGACCAAAGGAGAAACTCTCCAAGACATATTATCATTAAGTCTCTAAACATTGACACCAAAGAGAAAATCCTAAAAGCAGCTAGGGAAAAACAGCACACCACCTTCAAAGGCAACCCCATCAGAATTACTTCAGACTTCTCAATGGAAACCCTGAAAGCTAGAAGGGCCTGGAATGAAACACTGCAAAGTCTAAGAACCTATGGCTTCCAACCCAAACTACTCTACCCAGCAAAAGTATCCCTCATAATAGATGGTGAAAGAAAAACTTTCCAAGACAAAACTCAGCTTTACAATTATATGAACACAAAACCAAACCTACAGAGAGTATTTCAGGAAATTCTCCACAGAGAAGAAACAAATAATCAAACACAATTGCCTACAAGAAGCAGATCACAACAACCAAACTCAGAGTAGGCACAAAAAACTTCAATGTCCATGAAAACTCCAACCCACATTTACCATCACAATATGGCAGGGATCAAATCAAATCTCACAGTCATTACCCTAAATATTAATGGCCTTAATTCACCCATCAAGAGACTCAAGCTAACAGGATGGATCAAAAAATCAGACCCCTCAATCTGTTGCCTTCAAGAAACCCACCTCACCATTAAAGACAGACACCTCCTCAGGGTGAAAGGGTGGAAAACAGTATTCCAAGCAAATGGGAATAAGAAACAAGCAGGTGTAGCTATATTAATATCGGATAAAATAGACTTCAAACCAAAAATAATCAAAAAAGACAAAGAAGGCCACTTCCTACTTATCAAGGGAACAATCCATCAAGAGGATATTACAACCATAAATCTGTATGCACCAAACACAAGGCACCACAGTTCATAAAACAAAACCTACTTGACAATAAAACAGAAATAACCACAAACACCATCATAGATGGGGACTTCAATGCACCATTATCAGTAATAGACAGATCATCCAAACAGAAACTCAACAGGGAAGTAAGAGAGCTCAACAAAACCATAGATCACTTAGACCTAATGGACATCTACAGAACCTTCCGTCCCAAATCCACAGATTACACATTCCTCTCAGCAGCCCATGGAACATTCTCTAAAATAGACCATATATTGGGTCACAAAGCCTGCCTCCACATATTGAGGAAGATTGACATAATTCCCTGCATGATATCAGATCACAATGCTATATTGCTAGAAATCAACAACAAAAGACCCACCAAGAATCCCAAAGGCGCCTGGAAACTGGACAGCACACTTTTAAACAATGAATGGATAGTGGATGAAAAAAAAATTAAATTGCAAAATTTCTTGAATTGAACGACAATGAGAACACATCATACCAAAACTTATGGGACACAATGAAGGCGGTCCTCAGGGGAAAATTCATAGCACTCAATGCCTTCGTAAAAAAGACAGAAAGGTCCCAAATCAATGACCTAACCATCCACCTGAAGGCACTGGAAAAACAAGAAAAATCCAACCCAAAGAGCTCCAGAATGAAAGAAATAATTAAAATCAGAGCACAAATCAATGAACTGGAAACGAAGGAAATAATTAAGACAATTGACAAAACAAAGAGCTGGTTCTTTGAAAAAATAAACAAGATTGACAAACCCTTGGCCAATATGATCAAGCAAAAAAAGGTGAAGCTTCAAATTAACAAAATTCAAAATGAAAAAGGAGAGATCACGACAGACATAAGTGAGATTGGGAGAATCATCAGAACTTATTTCAAAAACTTCTACTCCACAAAACTGGATAATGTGGAGGAGATGGATAAATTAATGGACGCATACCATCTACCAAAGCTAAACACAGACCAGATTAATCACCTCAATCAACCCATCACACTCATGGAGATTGAAAAAGTAATAAACAACCTCCCAAAAAAGAAGAGCCCAGGACCAGATGGCTTCTCAGCTGAATTCTATCAAACCTTCATGGAAGAACTCAAACCAATCTTCCTCAAACTGTGCCACACAATTGGTGAACAGGGAAAGCTACTCAACTCCTTTTATGAAGCTAGCATCACCCTAATACCAAAACCAGGCAGAGATGCCACAAGAAAAGGAAACTACCGGCCTATTTCCCTGATGAATTTAGATGCAAAGATCCTGAACAAAATCCTTGCAAACTGAATCCAACAACACATCAAAGGCATTATCCACGTTGACCAAGTGGGATTCATTCCAGGAACACAGGGGTGGTTCCACATACGGAAATCTGTCAATGTAATACACCACATAAACAAGGTTAAACATAAAAACCACATGATCATTTCGATAGATGCAGAAAAGGTCTTTGACAAGATTCAACCTCACTTCATGTTCAAAAGATTGGAGAGAATTGGCATGGTTGGTTCATATCTTAACATAATAAAGGCAATATATGAAGCTCTGAAGGCCCAAATAATACTTAATGGAGAGAGACTGGAGGAATTCCCATTAAGATCAGGAACAAGACAGGGTTGTCCATTCTCACCTCTGCTTTTCAATATAGTACTGGAAGTCCTAGCTCAAGCAATGAGACAGGAGAAGGAAATAAAAGGGATACAATTTGGAAAGGAAGAAGTTAAGTTAGCTTTATTCGCTGATGACATGATTATATATGTAAGAGACCTGAGAGACTCCATCCCAAAACTCCTGAAGGTGATTAACTCCTATAGCAAAGTAGCAGTATACAAAATCAATGCACAAAAATCAGTAGCCTTCCTTTATGCAAAGGACAAAGATACAGAAAAAGAAATAAGGGACATAGTCCCATTTTCAATTGCAACAAAAAAAATAAAATACCTTGGAATAACGTTAAGCAAGGAAGTGAAAGATCTATACAATGAAAACATAAAAACACTCAAAAAAGGAATTGAGGCAGACTTGACAAAATGGAAAGACCTCCTATGTTCCTGGATAGGCAGAATTAACATTGTGAAGATGACAATCCTACCAAAGGCAATTTACAGAGTTAATGCAATTCCAATTAAAATCCCTACCTTGTTCTTCACAGAGATAGAAAAAAAATGATCTCAAATTTCATATGGAAAGGCAGAAGGCCTCACATTTCCAAACATATCCTCAGCAAAAGAAATACCTCTGGAGGCATCACCATACCTGATCTAAAGCTATATTACAAAGCCATAGTAATAAAAACCGCATGGTACTTCCATAAAATCAGGAGTATAGATCAATGGAATAGACTTGAGGACCTGGACTTTGGGTCAAGCAAGTATAGCTACTTGATATTCGATAAAGGCCCAAACAATATAGGGTGGAAAAAAGACAGCATCTTCAACAAATGGTGCTGGACAAACTGGATAACCATATGCAGGAAACTGAAACTTGACCCACACATTTCACCATGCACTACACTCAAGTCCAAATGGATCAAAGATCTCAATATAAGACCAGAACCTTGAATACTACTGGAAGAAAATTTAGGAAGTACTTTCCATGATATAGGAATGGAAAAAGACTTCCTGAACAAAACCCCAGTAGCTCATGAACTTAAACTGTCACTCAACCAATGGGACCACCTGAAGCTAAAGAGTTTCTTTACAGACAATCATACAATAAGCAAAGCCAATACATTACCCACAGAATGGGAGAAAATATTTGTGGGTTATCCAACTGGTAGAGGCCTAATCTCTAGAATCTACAAAGAACTCAAAAATCTAAACAGTAAGAAGTCAAACACCCCACTCACAAAATGGGGCAAAGAGCTGAACAGGCAGTTCACAGAGGAAGAAATAGAAATGGCAAAGATACACTTAAGAAAATGTTCATCATCCCTAATCATCAGAGAAATGCAAATTAAAACAACTATGAGATTCCACCTTACCCCAATAAGGATAGCAAACATCAAAAAATCAAATAAAAATAAATGCTGGCGAGGATGTGGAGAAGTAGGAACACTCATCCACTGTTAGTGGGAATGTAGGATGGTACAACCACTTTGGAAAGCAATATGGAGACTTCTCAAAAAGATGAGTATAGAGATACCAACAGACCAAGTTATTCCCTTACTGGGCATCTACCCTAATACCTTCAAACCAAAGGCTAGAGAGATTTGCTCAACCATGTTTATAGCGGCTCAATTTGTAATAGCTAAGAGCTGGAATCAACCCAGATGTCCATTACTAGAAGAATGGATAACTAAGATGTGGTATATCTACACAATGGAATTCTATACAGCAGTAAGAAAAAATGACACAATGAAATTTGAGGAAAAATGGTTGAACCTGGAACAGATCATTCTCAGTGAACTTACCCAATCACAGAAAATAAATTGCCACATAGTCTTACTCATCTACAGCACCTAACCTGAATCTACCGAAGATACCTTACATACCCAGCAAGCATCTCCTAGACTAGACACTAGGATGGAAAGGGAGGGAGGAGAGGGGATCAAAGGGGTGGGAAACACAAATCTAGACCCAAACGGCAATGGTATCATAATCTTCTACTTACTAAAAGACAGACCAAATGGCTGATCCTTCACCAGGCCCTTATAGGGAACACCTGAACCACAAGACACTGGAGAGGGCAAGATTAAGACTAACCTTAATCTCCTACATCTTCCCTCCCTCACTTCCTCTCTCCCTGTCTCTCTCTCTCTCTTATCTCTAACTCTTGTATATTAGTTATCTTTTTCCTCATTTTCTTAGTGGGCACTGACCTGTAACTCCCAGATCCAGCATGGGGCTATCATCCACAATGAGCTTTTGATCAGAGAGACCTACAAGGCTTCCTAAAAGACAGACAGATTTCTGTCAGAGTACTTGATGACCCACCAAAGGCTAGTGGTAAGACCCTACTGCTGAAGATACCTTATGTGATTGACATGCAAATTAGAATGGCATGGCTGGAAGTTGGAAGAGAGTCAGTCCCCAGACAGTCAGCATGTCTAGTGCCAGAAGGTGCTACATGGGCGACTGGGGGAAATTAACCAATATCTATCGAAGCAATGCATTGTCTAACCTACTTAGCAGCAAATAACTTCTTGTGGTGCTCACACAAGTGCAGTGGTGGCACACAGCCAAGGTGGGGAACCAACTGCTCTCAATTTGGCTAACTGATCCCCTCACTGGTATGGGACCCATAGCTGGAGCTGGGAAACAAGTCAGAACCATATGCAAACATAAACCCACTCTCCAATATCAAGCTACCGTCAGTTGTGGGCTACAAGAGGGCCTACACCTATTAAATTCTGTATTAAAAAAAAAAAGTAAGGGTTATCTCATTTGTCCTGGTGCTAACTTACTCTCCGTTGGAGAATCTGCTTCTGTTTTTCAGATAGATGTAGATCCTAATGAGAGAGCCACCCCATCATACCTCAAAAGGGCCACAGCTGAAACTAAGAAAACTTGGAGAAACAAGCAAGGGGGCTGTTTTCCTGATGAACCGCATACCAGCACAAGGGGGAAGGAGATCAGCATAGAGAAAAATCAACTCCTACCAAATCAGAGAGGCAGAGCCTCAGAGGCCCCCAACACCTCATCACTGAAGCAGACCAAAAATGAACCCAACATGGCTCAGGGAAATTTTGCAGAAGAGGGGGCGGAAAGAATGTCAGAGTCACATGTTGGGTCATGATATGCAGAGACATTTAGCTTACCCATAACTGTGGGCTAACTCCACAATGCATGACCCATATACCTCAACAAGGAGGGGCCAAGGGGACTGGGTAGGTCATGGATGAGCCTAATAATGGTACCAAACTAACTGTATTTGCTGAATACAGAACTGACTAATAAAGAAAAAAAAAAATAAAAAATAAATAAAATAAAATAAAATAAAATAAAATAGACGGAGAAATAAGGTCATTCCATGACAAAAGCAGGCTAAAGGAGTATTGGAAGAGAAAACCATCTCGCCAGAAAATACTTGAAAGAATCCTCCATGCCAAAGAGAAGGAAAAACACAGATATAAGGAACCTGGAAAACAACAAGCAATACCCAAATACTCGTTAACACAAGAGAGCAAAGGTAGAACCAGAAACACACACACACAAAAATGGCAAGCATAAATTCACACCTTTCAATAATATTTCTTAATATCAATGGCCTCAATGCCCCAAACCAAAGACATAGGTTTGCAGACTGGGTTAAAAAGCAGTATCCTACACTTGGTTGTCTCCAAGAAACTCACCTTTCTACAAAGGACTGACATTTTCTTAGGGTGAAAGGTTGTAAAATGGTGTTTCAAGCAAATGGACCCAGAAAACAAGCAAGGGTTGCTATCCTAATATCTGACAAGGAAGACTTCAGTCCAATGTTAGTCAAGAAAGATAAGGAAGGTCACTTTATATTGATTAAGGGCACACTCCAACAGGAGGACATTACAATCCTAAACATATATGCACCTAACTTGGGGGCTCCCAAATTCATCAGACAAACACTGTTAGAACTAAGGTCACAGATCACACCAAACACAGTGGTAGTGGGTGACTTCAACACCCCACTCCCATCAATTGACAGGTCATCCCAGGAAAAAATAAACAGAAAGGCATCTGGATTAAATGAGGTCAGAGAAGGAATGGACCAAATAGATATATACAGGACATTTCATCCAGATGCTGCAGAATATGCATTCTTTTCAGCAGCACATGGAACATTCTCTAAAATAGACCATACATTAGGACACAAAGCAAATGTTAACAAATACAGGAAAATTGAAATAATTTCTTGGATTCTACCTGACCACAATGGAATCAAACTACAAATCAATAGCAACAAAGGCTATAGAGGATACACAAAATCATGGAAACTAAACAATACACTACTAAATGATGAATGGGTCAATAAAGAAATCAAGAAGGAAATCAAAAAATTTATAGAGTCAAACAATAATGAAAACACAACATACCAAAATCTCTGGGACACAATAAAGGCAGTTCTAAGAGGTAAGTTTATAGCTTTAAGTGCCTATATTAAGAAATTAGAAAGGTCGCAAGTAAATGACCTAATGCTTCACCTTAAAGCCTTGGGAAAAGAAGAACGAGGCAAACCAAAAATCAGTAGACGGGAAAAAATAATAGAGATTAGGGCAGAAATTAATGAAATAGAAACCAAACAAACAATCCAAAGAATTAATGAAACAAGGAGCTGGTTCTTTGAAAGGGTAAACAAGATTGATAAACCCTTAGCAAAACTGACTAAAAGAAAGAGAGAAGAGACACAAATTAATAAAATTAGAGATGAAAAAGGTAACAGCACAACAGATGCCAGAGAGATTCAAAAAATCATAGGGACATATTATAAAAGCATATACTCCACAAAGTATGAAAATCTGAAAGAAATGGATGATTTCCTTGATTTATATGACCTGCATAAATTAAAACAAGATGATTTCATCACTTAAGTAGACGTATAACAAGCATGGAGATCCTAACAGTTATCAAAAATCTCCCAACTAAAAAAAGCCCAGGCCCAGATGGATTCACTGCTAAATTTTACCAGACCTTCAGGGAAGAGCTAACACCATTGCTTCTTAACCTTTTCCATGAAATAGGAAAAGAAGGAATTCTACCAAACTCCTTCTATGAAGCCAGCATCACCCTGATTCCAAAACCAGGCAAAGATAGAACAAAAAAAGAAAATTACAGACCAATCTCCCTCATGAACATAGATGCAAAAATTCTCAACAAAATATTGGCAAACAGAATACAAGAATATATCAGAAAGATCATTCACCCTGACCAAGTAGACTTTATCCCAGAGATGCAGGGATGGTTCAACATACGCAAATCTATAAATGTTATACATTATATAAATGGGTTGAAGGACAAAAATCCCATGATCATCTCATTAGATGCAGAGAAAGCATTCGACAAAATCCAACATCCCTTCATGATAAAAGTCCTACAGAGACTGGGAATAGAAGCAACATATCTCAATATAATAAAGGCTGTTTGTGATAAGCCTACAGCCAACATATTACTAAATGGGGAAAAACTGGAAGCTTTTCCACTAAAATAAGGAACAAGACAAGGGCTTCCACTTTCCCCACTTTTATTTAATATAGTTCTGGAAGTCTTAGCCATAGCAATAAGGCAAGAGACATGCATAAAAGGGCTACTAATTGGAAAGGAAGAGGTCAAGTTATCATTATTTGCAGATGACATGATTCTATATATAAAGGACCCTAAATGCTCTACCAGCAAACTGTTAGAGCTGATAAACACCTACAGCCATGTAGCAGGATACAAAGTAAATACACAGAAATCATTAGCCTTCATATATGCTAACAACAAACACATAGAGAATGAAATCAGAGAATCACTCCCATTCACAATTGCATCAAAAAAATAAATAAATAAAGTACCTTGGAATAAACCTAACCAAAGAAGCAAAGAATCTCTACAATGAGAACTTTAAAATACTCAAGCGAGAAATTGCAGAAGACACTTGAAAGTGGAAAAACATCCTTTTTCCTGGATTGGAAGAATCAATATTGTGAAAATGGCAATCTTACCAAAAGGAATCTACACATTTAATGCAATCCCTATCAAAATTCCAAAGGCATTCTTCATGGAAATAGAAAAAAACAATCCAAAAATTCATTTGGCATCACAAAAAAACCTTGAATATGTAAAATAATACTGAGCAACAAAAATAAGGCTGGTGGTATCACCATACCTGATTTTAACCTATACTACAGAGCCATAGTAACAAAAACAGCATGGTACTGGCACAAAAGCAGACTTGTAGATCAATGGAACAGAATAGAGGACCCAGATATAAGTCCAGGTAGCTATAGCCACCTGATATTCGATAAAAATGCCAAAAATACTCATTGGAGAAAAGACAGCCTCTTTAGCAAATGGTTCTGGGAAAACTGGATATATATCTGTAGAAGGATGAAAATAGATTCTTCTCTTTCTCCTTGCAGAAGGATTAAATCCAAATGTATTAAAGACCTTAACATCAGACCTGAAACTCTGAAACTGCTAGAGGAAAAAGTAGGGGAAACCCTTCAACATATTGGTGTTGGCAAAGACTTTTTGAATACAACCCCAATTGCTCAGGCAATAAAACCACAGATTAACCACTGGGACCTCATGAAGTTACAAAGATTTTGCCCTGCAAAGGACACAGTGAATAAAGCAAAGAGGCAACCTACAGAATGTGAAAAAAATCTTTGCCAGCTATATATCTGATAGAGGACTAATATCTAGGATATATGAAGAACTCAAGAAGTTAAATATTAAGGAATCAAACAAGCCAATCAAAAAATGGGCAATGGAGCTAAATAGAGAATTCTCAAAGGAAGAAATACGAATGTCATATAAGCATCTAAGAAAATGTTCTACATCACTAGTCATCAGGGAAATGCAGATTAAAACTACATTGAGATTCCATCTCACTCCTGTCAGATTGGCTACTATCATGAAAACAAATGATCATAAATGTTGGTGGGGATGTGGAAAAACAGGAATCCTTCTACACTGTTTGTGGGAATGCAATCTGGTCCAGCCATTGTGTAAATCAGTATGGAGGTTCCTAAAACAGCTAAAGATTGATCTACCATATGACCCAGGTATAGCACTCCTAGGCATGTATCCTAAGGACTTATCTCATTTCCTTAGAAGTACGTGCTCAACCATGTTTATTGCTGCTCAATTTATAATAGCTGGGAAATGGAACCAGCCTAGATGACCCTCAACTGATGAGTGGATAATGAAGATATGGCACATTTATACAATGGAGTTCTACTCAGCGGTAAAGAAAAATGAATTTATGAAATTTGCAGAAATGTGGATGGATCTGCAAAGGATTATACTAAGTGAGGTAACCCAGGCCCAGACAGCCAAGCGCCACATGTTCTCCCTCATATGTGGATCCTAGCTACAGATGATTGGACTTCTGTGTGAGAAGGAAAAAACTCAGTAGCAGAGGCCAGTAAGTTAAAAAGGAGATAGAAAGGGAAGAGAAAGGAAGGGAGGAGGGCATTTATTAGGTTGGTATTGTATATATGTAAGTAGAAAGATTGAGATGGGGAGGGGATATGATGGAGAATGGAATTTCAAAGGGGAAAGTGGGGGGGAGGGTACTACCATGGTATATTTTTTATAATCATGGAAAATATTAATAAAAATTGAGAAAATAAAAAAAAGAAAATGTTCAACATTGCTACCCACTAAGGAATTACAAATTAAAACAACTATGAAATTCCACCTTACCCCAGTAAGGATAGCAAACATTAAAAAATCAAATGAAAACAAATGTTGGTGAGGCTGTGGAGTAATAGAAACCCTCATTCACTGTTGGTTGGAATGTAAGCTGGTATAACCACTATGAATATCAATTTGGAGACTCCTGAAAAGGATGAATATAGTGTTACCACAAGACCTTTTTATTGCCTTAAAAGCTCCACATCTCAGTTGAGAAATATTTGCTCAACCATGTTGATAGCTGCTCAATTCATAATAGCTAAAATCTGGAGTCAACCCAGGTGCCTATCCTTGGATGAATGGATAACCAAGATGTGGTATTTCTACATGATGGAATTCTACTCAGCAGTAAGAAAAAATTACACACTGAAATTTGGAAAAAATGGTTGGACATGAAACAAACGATTTTAAGTGAACTCACACAATCACAGAACAACAATCATCACATGATCTCCCTCATCTGCAGTTCCTAACCTGGATCATCCCAAGGTGCTTACATAACTAAATTGCATCTTGAAGCTTGACAATAGGGAGTGTAGGGCTTGGGGGAATTAAAGTGTGGAGGGTACACAAAATCTGAGCCCCAAATGTACTGGTACCATACAATCCTATGTCCTGGAAATCATACTAAATTTGGAAGCCCTCAAGCAATCCTTAGAGGAAGCACCTGAATCGAAAGGAACTGGAGAGAGTGAGAGGAAACCTAACCTCAAATTTCTCCTGTTTCTATTTCTTCTCTGGCTTTTTCTTTTCCCTTTGTGATGGCTTGTAATTCCCTGTACCAGGACGTAGTCTACATCCACAATGAGCTATTGATCAGAGAGACCTACTAGATCTTCCAAAACAAAAAAGACAGACTTCTGTCAGAGCAGTTGATTACCCACCAGAGATTAATGGTAAAACCCTACTGCTGAAGACACCAATCACTGTAAGCACAGACCATGGTAAGACCTCATTGGATCCTTAGATAGTGCTGGAAGGTGCTACGTGATCTACCAGGGGGAAGTGGCCAATATCTGTCCAAGCAACTCAAAGTCTAAGCAACTCAGAAGCAAGCAACCAAATGTGATGCTTACATAAGTGCAATAGTGGCACACAGCCATGGTGGGTAACCAACAGCACTTGGATTGGCTAACAGATCTGCTCAATGGAAAGGAAACCATACCTAGAACTTGGAAACAAGTCAGAATCATATCCAGATAATGATTCTGCTTTCCACTGTCAAGCTCCCACCGACCTTAGATTATAAAAGTATCAAAACCATTATAATTCTCTCTAAATTAATAATGGTTATCCCATTTAACTTGTGCTGAGAGAATCTGCTTCTCATTTTCAGATGGGAAGTGGGCTTGAGGAGATAAATGACCCAGCATGCTCCACCCCAGCCCCAGCTGAAGCCACAGAGAAATTGAGGAAATGAGCAAGAATGCCACTCTCTTACTTAAGCTGATATCAGCACGAGGGTGATGGTGAAAGATACTGAGGACACTCAACACCTAACAAGCCACACATCTTGATGTTCCTAAGTGCCCATCACTGAAGTAGACTTAAAATGCTCCCAGTATGGTTCAGAGAAATTTTCAGAGATTGGTAAGAGATTGGAAAGATTGTTAGAACAACAAGTTGGGACATTTTGCACAGAGACATTGCCTCTCCCCCACAACTCAACTGCTGCCCCCATAATGCCTGACCCAAAATCCCCATGGGGTTGGTCTACATCCCCAATGAGGAAGGCCTTTTCAGAAAAGGGGCAGGGAAGAGGGAAAGGATAGTACCAACATGTAATGTTTACATACAAAATATGTCCATATCTAATAATAATAAAAAAAAGGAATCACCTGCTCAGTTCCTGGGGCATCTTAGGGAGCTTTACTGGGATTTTACTCCCATAGACCTAGACACCCCAAGGAAACAGAAAGCCATAAGTATTTCCTTTGTCATGCAGTTAGCCCCAGATATTAGCAGGACATTATAAAAGTTAGAAGGATTTGAGGGCTTTAACAGGTCTCAACTATTAGAAATTGCTCAAAAAGTATACAACAATAGGGATACTGTAAAAGTAAAGCAAAACAAGAATTTAGCTAAAGTGGTAGTAGCAGCCCTAAGGGAAACAGATAATAGGAAGCCCAGGGATAAAACCCAAGACCCTTCTCAGGGAGAACAATATTAGAGAAAGATGAATGTGCCTATTGCAAGCAAAAAGAGCATTGGACAAATGAATTCCCAAATAAGGAAAAGAGAACAGACTACTTGATCCTTCAGTTAGAGGAAAAGTGATGGGGCTGGGGGCATTCCACTGAGTCCCCAGGAGCCCATGGTGACAATAAAAATTGAGGGGAAACCTGTCATTTTTCTTATAGGTAATTGCACGTCTTACTCAGTGCTAGAGAAACCCATGGGGACCCACGAAGTCCCAGCAACTGTCTACCCAAGGAGCAACCATCAAGACTGCCTCTTACCCCCGGACCACCACAGGAATGGTAGATCTGGGAAAATATACTGTAACTCATTCCTTCTTAGTAATTACAGGTTGCCTTACCTCCTGTTGGACAAAGACCTCCTTTGAAAACTAGGGGTAACTATCTCCTTCAGGGAAGAAGAGGCCAAACTCACTCTGGACTCAAACCCAATCCTGACTAAAATCTTAGTTACTTGCCCTCCCTGTGAAGAGTACTGACTACAATTAGGACCAACCCCTGAAGGGAGTCCCCAGCCCTTAGAATACCTACAGGAATTACAATGTTTGTTTCCTCATGTATGGGCTGAAAACAACCCCCCCCCCCCCGCAGCCCTGGTGGCTCATCACTGCCCAAGTGATGTCCAGCTGCTAAGTTCAGCAACTCCTGTGTGGGTTAGACAATATCCAATGAGCCTTGAGGCTATGTAAGAAATTGCTAAGCATATCCATAGACTCGGAGAGGCAGGGTTTCTCACTTCCTGTCACTTCCTATGGAATACCATTGTTCCAAGTCCGGAAGCCTGAAACACAATATTATCAACCTGTGCAGGATTTCAGCGAAGTCAACAAGCAGGTTGAGACTATACACCCCACAGTCCCAAACCCCTATACTCTCCTAAGCCTTTTACCCCCAAGAGACAAATTTATAGTCTTGGAACTGAAGGATGCTTTCTTTTCCTTGCTTCTGGCACCCATTAGTCAGTCCTTCTTTTTTTTTTTTTTTTTTTCATTTGAATAGATCAATCCTGAGGGAGGATACGCAGGGCAGCTGTCTTGGACTAGACTTTCTCAGGGGTTTAAGAACTCACCTACTCTATGTGATGAGGTTCTGAGTGCTGACTTCTTGGAATACTGTCAAAATCAACTAGGGCGCACACCACTCCAATATGTAGATGACTTTCTTCTTTCCTCAGAGTCAAAGGAGGAAAGCAAGAAAACTTCTGGAAATACTTCAAGCCATGGGGTCTTGATTGTCTGCTAAAAAAGCTCAACTTCATTCACCCGAGATGCCTACCTTAGGTACAACTTCAAAGGAGGTAAACGTACTTTGTCCCAGAGCCACATAGCAACCATCCTGCACATTCCCACCTCAAATACTAAGAAACAGGTATGCAAGTTTTTTTGGGGGGGGCAGTGGATTACTGCTGCTTATGAATCTTGGGATTTGCAGAAATAGCCTAGCCTCTGTATGCCATTCTCAGAGAGACAGAATCTCTCAAATGGACTGAGGCTGAACAGGAGGCATTTAGGACCCTGAAGAAGGCCCTTGTGTCTGCAACCAGTACTAGCACTCCCAGATATCACCAAGCCCTTTCATCTGTATGTAGATGAAATCAGGGGGATAGCTCAAATGTTGAGACCTTGGAAAGGCCACTAGTTTATTTATCTAATAGACTGGACTCTGCCTCAGCAGGCCGGACAGCCTGCCTTAGAGCCATAGCTGCAACAGCAATATTGGTGAAAGAAGCTGATAAATTAACTTAAATTAATTCAGGGTTCTCTAGAGGAACAGAACTGAATTGTATTAAAAAGGCAATTTATTGGATTAGTTTATGGTAGTCCAACAGCAGTTTCAGGCCTGAGAATCAAGAAGCCTGTTAGGTGCTCATTCCAGGTGGCCAGATGCATCAGCAGTCCCCATCTAGCACTGACGGCCTGTAAGATTCCTGAGGAGCTGCTGTTTTTTAATCCACATAGGTCTTCAGCCCACACTGGTCTTCAATCCATGCTGGAAGGCGGCAAGCATTTCTGGCAGCCAAGTGAAAGGAAGAGGCTCTTTGCATCCGCATCCAGAGCATCCTTATATAAAGTCCCATTCTGAGAGGGGCTGCCTTCTCTATGGGAAGGGCTCACTCTAGGGGAAGGACTTCCTGCAGTTAATCCTTCCTGGAAGTAACCTCAGAGACCTACCAGAAAGGGATTTCTGTGGATTACTGTGGTGGTTTGAATAGAATAGATGGCCCCCAATATATTTGTTGTTTATTTGTTTGTAGTTTGCATCTTCAGCCACCTGGCTGGACGCAGTGCCATTGTGTGGATTTTAAGGTGTGGTGGTGGGTTTGAGATTTCAGTCTAAAGATATGCAAAGTGTGCCTGGCTGGAGTTCCTGAAGTGTGCTGTGGCTTTTGGCTTTAGGCTTGTACTTCTCTCTCTCTGCTTGGTCCTGTGAAGGCAGATAAACAGATAAAGTTGACAACATCTTTTTTTTTTTTTTTTTTTTTGGTTTTTCGAGGTAGGGTCTCACTCTAGCCCAGGCTGACCTGGAATTCACTATGGAGTCTCAGGGTGGCCTTGAACTCACGGCAGTCCTCCTACCTCTGCCTCCTGAGTGCTGGGATTAAAGGCGTGCGCCACCACGCCCGGCAAGTTGACAACATCTTAATCACAAGTTCACCCCTTATGAATTTAACACCAAAACATATCTTCTTACATCATACTTGATTTCCAAATGAAGACAGTTACAAGCTCATAATTCTTCCTAACATGGTGTAACTATCCCATGTACAACCAGAAATACAAAATCTTCCCAAGACAAAGCAAGGTTCCTTAAGGAATGCTTAGTCTCTAATATAATAGGTCTAATATAAATTCAACATCAGTTAGCTAGTGATATAATCTTAATATTGTTGTAGATATGTACAAGCACTCTATATCAAGGTAGGACAGAAACATTGCAATTACAGTCCTCATTTTTGTAACTGGGCATGTGGCCTTAGCTGGTATTTGTAAGTACCTTCTTCTACTACCCATTCTGTATTTCCTCTGCCTTCAGCAAGCACCTCAGCAGGTCTTAGTTCTTTACCTGGAGGGGTGACACATACCTTCATTCCTGAAGGATCTGGGCCATTTATCACACTACCTCAATTGAGTTATTGCAGTTGTCCATTGACTTTGATAACAGGGCATGGTAACACTAAGAGACACCCTAAAGGATCCCCTGCACTCCAGACATACTCTTCCTTACCTCCATTGTGGAGGAGCAGTCCAATTTCTCCCTGGTAGTCTGTATCAATCACCCCTGCTAACACTGTATCTCCTTTCTTAGCCTATTGACTGGAGGGAATCAGGAGCCCAAAGTGGCCAGGGGGAAGTCTTTACCTTCCAGTTCAATGGAATGTTTTTTGTGCCTCCTGGCAAAAGCACTCCCCCTTCAGGCACCAAGACCTCTAGGACAGCAGAGCATAAGGTTGTGGGAATAGGAAGCAAAAAATTAGCTAATGGGTCACTTGGGGTGATGGTAAGTGGGACATTCCCATTTCCACCCCTTGATTACTGGATCCATGAATCCGGGCTATAGGAGAAACAGTATCATATATAGGATGCTGATTCAGAGCATATACAACCTTCTTGAGGACACTTCTCGAGCCCTCCAATCTATTGCCACCTAGTTGGCACTGTAGCTGTTTCTTCAAAAAGCCATTCCACCATTCTATCAAGCTAGTTGCTTCAGGGTGGTGGGGCATAAGGTGAGAATTCCATGATAATGAGCCCTCTGCCATACTTCCTTGGCTATAAAGTGAGTTCCTTGATCAGAAGCAGTGTTGTGTGGAATACCACGACAATGGATAAGGCATTCTGTATTCCTGTTGATGATAGTTTTGGCAGAAGCACTACATGAAGGAAAGGCAAATGCATAGAATAAGTGTCTATTCCAGTAATGACAAATCACTGCCCTTTCCATGATGGAAGTGGTCCAATGTAGTTAACCTGCCACCAAGGGCTGGTCACCCTGAGGAATACTACCATATTGGGTTCTCAGAGTTGGTTTCTGCTCCTGGCAAATTTGGCACTCAGCAGCAGCCATAGCCAGTTCAGCCTTAGTTAATGGAAGTCCATGTTATTGGGTCCATGCATAACTTGCATCCCTGCCACCATGGCCACTTTGTTCATGGGCCCATTGGGCAATGACAGGGATGGCTGGCTGAGGAAAGAGGTTGACCACTATCCACAGGATGGGTCAGCTTATCAACTTGATTATTAAAGTCATCCTCTGATAAGGTCACCTTCTGAGGAGCATTAACATGGGAAAAAAAGTATCTTTATATCCTTTGCCCAGAGAGTTATAGCAACATGCACATTCCCCAAATATCCTTTTCACCAATTTTTTAACTGTTCTCCTTCCAAGTCCCAGACCATACAGCCAAACCATTGGCCACAGCCCATGAATCAGTGTATAACCACACATCTGGCCATTTTTCCTCCCAAGCAAACTGCACAACTATGTGCACTGCCTGAATTTCTGCCCATTGTGAAGACTTCCCTTCACCAAATCCTTTAGAGTTGTCCCAGAAAGAGGCTGTAATGCTACAATTGTCCACTTCTGGGACGTGCCCACATAACATGTTGCACCATCTGGAAACCTTGCCCAAGTACTCTCCTCCTCAGTCAGTTTACCATAGGGCACACTGCATGGTGCCACACTTGCATGCTTGGGGACTGAAGGCATTGTTACAGGAGTAGAAACTATAGGTATTTGGGCAACAATGTACTTGTGCCTTCAGCCCCTGCTTGAGCCTGATCATGTATATACCACTTCCACTTGATGATGGACTGCTTCTGAGCATGTCCAAGTTTATGGCTTGGTTGGTCAGTTAACATACAGCTCATAAATGGGCAGCTCCGTTTGCATAGTAACTCGATGGCCCATTGTCAAATGTTTAGTTTCCACTAAGGCCCAATAGCAGGCCAAGAGCTGTCTCTCACAAGGAGAATAATTGTCTGTAGATGATGGCAGGGCCTTACTCCAAAATCCCAAGGGCCTCTGCTGTGATTCACCTATGGGGGGCTGCCAACCAGTGCCCATATATGCCACTAACACCTCAAGTATCATCAGATCTGCTGGATCATATGGCCCAAGGGGCATAGCAGCTTGCACAGCAGCCTGAGCCTGCTGAAGAGTCTTCTCTTGTTCTGGGTCCCACTGAAAACTAGTAGCTTTCTAAGTCACTTGGTATATGGGATGGAGTAAGACACCCAGATGAGGAATGTGCTGTCTCCAAAATGCAAATAGGTCCACTAGATGTTGTGCTTCTTAGTGGTAGGAGAGGCCAGATGCATCAACTTATCCTTCACCTTAGAAGGAATATCCCTGCATGCCCCACACCACTGAACTCCTAGAACTTTCACTGAGGTGGAAGATCCTTGAATTTTGGATGGATTTATTTCCCATCCTCTGATGTGCATATGCTGTACCAGCAACTCTAGAGTGGTTGCCACCTCCTGCTCATTTGATCCAATCAGCATAATATCATTGATATAATGGACCAAAGTGACACCTGGAGGAAGGGACAGGTGATCAAGATCCCTCAGAACTAAACTATGACACAAGGCTGGAGAGTTAATAGAATCTTGAGATATAACAGTAAAGGAGTATTGCTGACCTTGCCAGCTGGAGGAAAATTGCTTCTGGTGGTCCTTATGGACAGGTATGGAGAAAAGAGCATTTGCAAGATCAATAGCTGCATACCAGGTACCAGGAGATGCATTAAGCTGCGCAAGTAAAGAAACCACATCTGCTACAGCAGCTGCAATTAGAGTTACCACCTGATGAAGTTTTCAATAATCCACTGCCATTCTCCAAGATCCATCTGTCTTCTAAACAGGCCAAATAGGAGAGTTACAGGAAGATGTGGTGGGAACCACCACTTCTGTATCCTTCAAGTCCTTTATTAATTTCTGCAGTCTCTCTAGGGATGAAATACTGTTTTTGATTCACTATTTTCCCCAGTGGTGGGAGCCTCAATGGCTTCAATTTGGCCTCTCCAACCATAATAGCCCTCACTGATTAGTCAAGGAACCAATGTGGGGGTTCTGCCAACCCCTAATTATATATATATCCCAATTATGCATTCTGGGACAGTGGAAAAAATCACAGGGTGAGTTTAGGGACCCTCTGGACCAACTGTCAGTCTAACATTTGCCAAAACTCCATTGATCACCTGACCTCCATAATCACCTACTTTAACTGGAGGGCCATAATGCTTTTTGGAGTCTCCTGGAATCAATCAATCTCAGAGATTCCTCACTCTGAGGTGCAGCCCTGGCACACTTCGTTTCACTCCCAGAAGTTTGTGAGTCAGTGGTCTTGCTTGTGCAATACTGGAACCCACTACAAATAGCATTTGCAGACTAGAGAATCAAAGAACCCAACAGCTTCTCAGTCCACATGGCCAGATGCCTCAGCATTCCCAATCTGGCACTGAAGGGCCTGTGGGCTTCATGTGGAGCCGCTGGCTTTCAATCCACACAAGTCTTCAGTTGACACCGGTCTTCAATCCATGCTATAAGGCAGCAAGGAGCTCTGTCAGCCAAGTGGAAGGAAAGGGCTCTTTTCACCCAGAGCTTCCTTATATAAATTCCTCCTTTGAGAGGGGTCACCCACTCTGGGGGAAGGTCTCACTCTAGGGGAAGGGCTTCCTCCTTCAGTTAATCCTTCCTGGAAGCAACCTCAGAGACCCATCCAAAAGGTATTTCTGTGGATTACTAAGCAGATCAAGCCGACAACACCTTAACCATCACATTAACCCTGGGATAGGAACTCCTCCTCACTACTCTCCACTCAGTTGAAACCTTTCTCTGAGGTACCCATGAATGCCAGATGACAAATGCCTGAGTGACTCATTACAAGGCCCTATTTCTGGACCAGCCCTGCATAAGATTTGACAGAACTTCAGCCCTTAACCCAGCCAGGCTGCTGCTGACGACAATCCAGGACAACCTCTACATGACTGTACAGAGGTGAGGGACTCTATCCAGTCTGCTATGCTGGACTTGACAAAGTCTCACTGACGGAGTTTGACAAAGTATTGTTCACAGATGGGAGTAGCTTCATTTGGAATGGCCTCAGGTATGCAGGGGCAGCAGCTGTCACCAAAGACCAGACTATTTGGGCTCAATCATTAAGCCAAGTGACATCTTCCCAGAAGGCTGAATTTATAGCCCTGATTCAGGCCCTTAGATGGGGAAAAGACAAAGCTATCACAATGTATAGAGAAAGTAGATATGCTTTTGCCACTGCCCATGCATATGAGGCATTACACAGAGAATGGGGGCTCCTCACCTCTGCTAGGAAAGAAATAAAAAACAAAGAGGGGTTTGGGCCCTGTTAGTGGCCATTTGGCTAACAAAAAGGGTGGCCATCATCCACTGTAAGGACATCAGAAGGGAGACTCCCTTAAAGCATGTGGAAAGAAGGCAGCAGATTCAGCTGCCCAGGAGGCAGCCCTAGAACCAGTGGGGCCTCTTGAGGTCCTTACCATGATACCAGAACCAAGAATAGTTTGCAAGCCTACCTATACCTCAGAGGAAGAAGCCTGGGCACAACAGTAGAGTGCTAACTAAGAGGACAACGGATGGCACCATTCTCTTGGTGGCCCTGGGAAGACAATTAATGACCCAGCTTCATCAGACTACACACCTGCGACTCACAAAAATGACTGAACTCCTCAGGACCAGGTATTACATCCCCTGACTGGACCAGATTATGAGGGATACCACGTCTGGGTGTCCATCCTGTGCTCAGGTAAATCAAAAAGGGAAAAATGAAACCCAGAAGGAATACTTGCAAGGGGTGCTGCACCCAAAAAATATTGAGAATTAGATTTCTTTTTTTTTCTTTATTAGTTAGTTTTGTATTCAGCAAATACAGTCAGTTTGGTACCATTATTAGGCTCATCTGTGACCTACCCCCTCCCCTTGGCCCCTCCTTGTTGAGGTATATGGGTCATGCATTGTGGAGTTAGCCCACAGTTATGGGTAAGCTAAATGTCTCTGCATATCATGACCCAACATGTGGCTCTGACATTCTTTCCGCCCCCTCTTCCGCAAAATTCCCCTGAGCCACGTTGGGTTCATTTTTGGTCTGCTTCAGTGATGAGGTGTTGGGGGCCTCTGAGGCTCTGGCTCTCTGATTTGGTAGGAGTCGATTTTTCTCTGTGTTGATCTCCTTCCCCCTTGTGTTGGTATCCGGTTCATCTTAAGTCAAACCTACTACCTTTGGGTATAGATACATTCTGTTTTTTGTAGATACATTTTCTTGATGGGTGAAAGCTTTTCCTGCCTGAATAGAAACTGCCTCTGCAGTGACTTCAGAAGAAGTTACTTCAGAAATTAGTTCCTAGGCTTGGCTTGATCCTTACCTTAGGGTTTGATAATGGTCTGGCCTTCATGGCCAAAGCTCTCGAAACTTGGCAAAGGCACTAAATATTAATTAGAAATTGGAGACAAAAATTTTAGGGAATTGAGAGCTCAAATAGATAGAGATATAGGCCATGTAGAGAATTCTCTCTCAAGACTCAAAACTCAAGCGGATTCTCTGGCTGAAGTAGTTTTACAAAACCATAGGGGGCTTGATCTGCTCTTCCTAAAGCAAGGGGATCTGTGTGTGGCTTTAGGTGAAATGTGCTGCTTTATGCAAATCAATCTGGTATAATTAAAGAAACTCTGACTATGGAAAAAAACAGTCTGAGAGAAAGAAGAAAAGACAGGAAGATAATAATTGGTATCGATCATTATTCTTCTGGTCACCATGGCTAACTATTCTGATAACTGGGGTAGCTGGATCATTGGCCCTGCTGTTATTAGGTCTCATTGTGGGGCCCTCCTTAATCAATCACCTAACTAAAATATCCACAGGCATATAAATGCTGTCAAAATCCTGGGTCTGCAGGGAAATTACCACTCTCTTCACCCTATAGATGAATGTATGATTTGACTCATGCCCATAGAACCAGTGGGGAATGTGATGACCTAATCTTAAAAAGGACATAAGTGACTCCATATTGTGAACCTATACAAGGAAGTTCAGCTTAATTGTGCCTCAAGACGAGGTCTCACCTACACTTAAGCCTTATGCTTGGCTTGCTTTAAACAATGTGTCACCACAGTTTTTCTCGCTGTTGCTAAGTGTAGTTTTTTAGCTTCTGTATTAACTGGTACTTGTTTACAATTGCAGGGGAGGGAAAATACATGGAGGAAGATATTCTGGGAAAGTTCTTGTTTTGTTTCTTTTTTTTCAAATTGATTAAAATTAACTCTTGCTTTTTTATAAGATTATGATTACTGAACTTCTAAACTGTAAAACTAAGTGTTGCAGTCAGGTTCACATTGCTGGTAGAAATCACCCAACCATAAGCAGCTTGTGGGAAAAAGAGGTTTATTTTGGCTTACAGACAAGAGGAAGCTCCACAATGGCAAGGGAAAACAATGGCATGAGCAGAAGGTGGACATCACCCCCTGGCCCACATAAGGTGGACAACAAGAACAGGAGAGTGTGCCAAAAACTGCCAAGGAGAAACTGGGAGGCTTTAATTTCCAATTGCCATCAGCTGGGAAGACTAGCATTCAGAATAGCTAAGTTTATGGGTGACCCCTGAATCAAACCACCATACTAAGATATTAAATCTGTGGTTGTCCCCTATAAGATGAGTCCTAAAATTTAGCCTGGCACTGCATTCAGACTCCCAAGTCCTGGATGCAGTCACCGGATGGTAAATAAAGATTCCTTTCCTACTATTTTGTGTCTGTGTAATCTTCCCTGGGGGTCCTCACCATAACAATTAGATATTAGAGGAGTGAAAGATAAAAAGAAGAAAATGTTAGTAAATTAATGAACTAAATGTTTTGAAAGCAAACAAAAACAAAAGTGAACTGAGTTTTCTGAAACAAAATTGCTCTGAAAACAAACAAAATGGATACCTTAAAATCAAATGCTCTGAAACCAAAAAATATATTTGTATTGGTTACTTTAATCACTGCTGTGGACAAATACCTGACATGAAGCAGTTTAAAGAAGGAAGGGCTTATTCTGACTTACAGTTACAGCATTTACAATTTTTTAATTATTTTTTTTATCTACAAAAATAGGAGGAAGGCATGGCAGCAGGAGCAGGAAGCCGGCTAGTCTCTGTACATTCACAATCAGGAACACAGAGACTGAAAAGGAAGTGGGTCCAGCCTATAAAAGACCCACCACAAGTGACCTATTTTCTCCAGCAAACCTCCACCTCCTAATGTTTCCACAACCTTTCCAAACAGCACCAGCAGCTAGGGACCAAGTGTTTGAACACATGAGTTGGGGGGGGGGAGGGGCATTTTATATTCAAACCACAACCATATTCAACCAGAATCCTAACAAGCATCCAAACCGCTCTGTGTCATAAGGACATGTTCATGTGCACAGCACAGGCTTTGCTCTGTTACATATGGTTCTACATAAAACTTTGTTTATCACATGTTACTTTGCATGTTAAATCTCTGTACCCAGATGTAGTAACCTTCATGTCTCTGGCATAAAACTCAAACCAAAAACAGCTTATAGGAGGGAAGGGTTTATTTTGGCTTATAATCTCATGGGGAAGCTTCATAATGACAAGTGAATGCAGGGCATGAGAAGTTGGACATCACATCATGCCACAGCAGTTGGCAGAAAACAGCAAGAGTGAACTGAGCTCTAGCAAGGGGGAAAACTGAGTTGTAACATACAAAAGCTAGCCCCAGCAACACATCTCCTCCAGCAAGGCTCCACCTCCCAAACCGCTACCAGCTGGAGATTTATACATGATGGGGACATTTCACATTCAAGCTACCCTACCAGTGGTTTTCATTTTAGTATTGTGATAGATTTTTGTACCTGCACGGATGGTAATATAAGGTTTGAGAGTGATGGAGCTTTTCTCAGCCCAGGTGAGCCTAACTTAAGTTATGAACATGTTGAACAATTCAACGTGTCACCAGAGCCACCTCAAGTCATTGAGTCTTGAGTTGTTGCAACATGTGAAAGAAAAATTAGGAATTCAGGTAAGAAAGGGGTAAATGAGGCAAAAGTGGGTTTACTGAGATAAAGAAAAGGACTCATGAGACAGAGAGTGTGAGAAATCTCTGAGTTGGAGGTGGAGTGTGTTTGGTGGGGGGAGGGTTGCCAACAAGGATTTTGAGGCAGTGGGTGTAAGATATTGTCTCATTCAAAGGAAAGTTATTCCTCCCACTTCCTTAGTATGTCTTTTGGTAAGACAGGGTCTACTGACCAGATGAGTGATTGACCTGCCCAGTTGAATTAACTTTTAAGGGAGGGGGAAATAGATACATTTTTATCTTGTTTTCAGTAGCTTGGACGTCATGTCTCCATTCAGATCCAGAGGGGAGCATCAACATTGTTCCTCAGGCCAGAGGGAAAGTGCATCTTTCATTAGTGGGCCTAAACAAAAAGGAAACAAAAGCTCTGATTCTTCCCTCTTCCTTCCCTTTATATGGTTCTTTTAAATCCTCTGGAAGAACAATTGTGATGCCTTCCTGATCAATGATACCAGAAATATAAGGAGGTGGAGTTTCCTCATTTGATGACCTACAGGCCTGCTAATATCTGTCTAGCTACTTGACAAAGATGGTAATGGTTTTAGTTAGCCCTAGCAATGGGTTTCCAGCCTTTCTTTTTGTCGTTATTTTTTATATGGTAATTTTGTCCGCCTTTGCATAAGACTTTCATACCTCACTCTTCACTGTGTTCTGCCTCAATGGAGAAAAATAAGTCAAATTTTCCTCCCCACAGTACCTGTAGCCATCTTAAAATTATATAAAGCCATGAGACAATGACTGACACTTAACTAGAATATAGCCACTAACTAGGGTTACCTGTGAGATAAGCTAATTGGTATTTTCTTGGAGGGAGGAGTCTAGGCTACAGGTTGTCCCTGAAATAGTTTCAACTGGGAAAAATGAGATCTGAAAAATCTGAGAAAAAATTAGTTTTATAGGATGTAATATTCCCACCCATTCTGGTCCTGTTAGGGCTTTTTATCTAATTCAATTCCTTTGATAGGTAGAGAGTGCAAGCCTTCCATTTTCTTTTTAAAATATATTTTTATTTTGATTTATTTATTTGGGAGAAAGACAGAGAGAAAGAGAGAGAGAGAGAGAGAGAGAGAGAGAGAGAGAGAGAGAGAGAAACATAATGGGCTCACCAGGGCCTTGAGCCACTGCAAATGAACTCCAGACACATATGCCACTATGTGCATCTGGCTTACATGGGTAATTGAATCTGGGTCTCTAGGCTTCATAGGCAAGTGCCTTAACTCTAAGCAATTTCTCAACTTTAAAATTCTGACTCTTACACTCCTATTAAACACACTATTTTTGCAAGTGAAAAAAAATGGTGTTTTGATAGCCAAAGCTGCTTTTTATGTGCATATTTCAACTCTACCAAATTAATGGAAACCAAAGGAGTTAGGAGCCTCAATGAATAGCTGGCCAGTAAGATTACAGGGAATAGAACCTGAAGTTTATAACTGGCATTTAAAGGAGGAAATGTTGGGGACTGAAAGCTCACCTGTGGGGCCTAAGGGAAAAAAGTGTCATAACTGAGGTGAGTTAGCTGCATATGAAGCCTCAGCACTGCTTGCTCAAAGGGTAGGAAACTTCACACCTGGTGTCATAAGACTTGAGAGAATATCATAAGAGAAACTGAGTTTGACTGTTCCAATCAATGCCTTTTATCATGCTTGAAAGTTCTCTTTATTAGTAGTTTGCTGATGTTTTGTGTTAAAAAATATATGTTGGGTCTCACTACATATATTTGTACATTAATTGTTAAGTATCCTACATCCTATACACACAATTATTTCCTCTTTCAGATGAGATCACATACATTCAGGGAGGTATGGCCATAGACTAATTCTTGCCTATTTCAAAACTGGGATTTTTTTTCTGACAGTATTTTCCCTTTTTATTGCGTTAAACTGGTGTATTGGATTGATTGACTTCCAAATATTAAGCCAAACTTATACTACTAGATAAACCCTACTGTAAGAATCCCAGGACTCCTCCTTGCCTCCTGGCCATGCTCTAACCAGGCCAGTCTGGAACTACCTCCTGTTACGGTAATTGAGACTTCAACATGGTGAACTTTCTCCCTTTCCTACGTAGCCTGTGTCACAATCTCTCCCATGCCTTCCCCCAAAGGGCTTAAAAACCTTCTTGCTCATGCATATTCTCTATTTATCTCTCTCTTTATCTCTCGAATACACCCTCTTTCTGTCTCCTTTATTTCTCTCCCTCAGTTTCTCTTTCTATTTCTCTCTCCCCTCTTTCTCTTCCTTCCACCCTTTCCCTTTCCCCTTTGCTCCTCTGCCCTGGATTTTGGGATTTTTCTATTGTCAGCATGATGCTGGGTTTCCTTTTCTTCTCTTCACCATCACCACCATACTTGGGCACCATTCTTACAGAGGGGTGCACAATCCCAAGGCTCCCTACTGCTGAGGCTTTAAATCAAGGTTAACTATTTACCAAACTAATTTCTGAGTGAGTTAATTAACTGTCCCATTAATATAAAGAGGGACATATCTCTTCCTTGTTTTGGTAAAACAGACTAGAATGAAAATGTGCAGACCCATGGCTATTATTCAAAGATTGCATTTACTGGATAGTACCCACCCCAATAGCAGATGGGCTGCTCCTACATTGGCTTATAAGTGAGTACTTATATAAATTTTTAAAAATGTTAAATTATCTTAAATCACTTTCAGTTCATGATGTAACTAGAGTTATAAGGACAAAATTTCTCTTTGTTTTATGTCCAAATACTACCTATGTCTATGACCATAGATGTAGTTTAAGATGATGTTAAATTGCTAGAAAGAGCCTTACAATGTATTTAAAATAATTCATCTCTATACTTTTGGCTTTAAAAGAAAAATATTTATTCATACTTACTGTAACAGTAGACAAAAGTTTTAAGGGTGAACAAAAATACCAAATTTCAATTCTGTTTTTAAAAATGGTCTTGCAGATTCAGTTAAAAGGTCAACAGGTTTAGATGATTCCTAAATGCTTATTATAATGACTTAAATCTTTAACAAAAAATTGTGTTTATAAATAAGACAGAGGATTGCTAATATACTTTGTCTATGTTTATGACATTCCAGTCTAAAGTAGTAAAAGCTAACAAAAATGCTTTATGTTAATCAAAATACCTCTGAATAATGCACCTCAAAAGACCTTTAGTATATTAGTTGATATGTGTGCACCAAGTGTAAGGTTTTGTTTTATGTACTTACTGGAGATCTTTATGTTGAATTTCCGTTGCACATGAGGATATAATGTTGCTTGTCTACCTATGATCTCCTCTTTCAAGGCAGATTTATCAAGGTTCATATCTTGTCCAATTTATGATTTATAAATAACCATGTCTGCTTTGCTTCTATTGAGAGCCATGCATGCATACATACATACATACACTATTTTATTCAGTTTCAATTAAAAAGGTGATCACGCCACCCCATCATCTCATGAAGTCTGCTCAGTGGGAAAGAATGCAGTGCTGGTACTGGAAAACAAGTCAGAATCCCATGGATACAAAACTCATAGACTCCAGAGTGAACCTCCACTGCTCTTTGGCTAAAAAGAGTGGGTGTAGACATCAAAAAGTTTCTCAAAGCCAGGCATGGTGGCGTACACCTTTAATACCAGCACTTGGGAGGCAGAGGTAGGAGGATCACTGAGAGTTAGAGGCCACCCTGAGACTACATAGTTAATTTCAGGTCAGTCTGGACCAGAGTGAGACCCCACCTTGAAAAACCAAAAAAAAAAAAAAAAAAAGTTTCACAAATAACTATGGTTATTCCTTTTAGTACAATGTGCTCTCACTTTTGGTAGGAGAATCTATTTTATCTTACAAATAGAAGAGAATACTGGGGAGACTCAGGATACATCACTATCAAGAAAAGAAAGGCAACTATTTACCATAAGACAGGTCACCTCTACCACATCTGCCAGGACACAGGAGTCATTGCAAAGAAAGCAACAACACAAGTACTGCTCTCACTACTGGCCTGAAAACCAGACCCTGGGCAGTAGAAACAGACACTTGTCACACAAATCTCATCAGAACCAAAATCCAGAGGCTAAAGAGAATTCAATACTAAATCAGATTTATGAAACACTCATCAAGGCTCAAGGAACATTGGGAAGAAGGGGCTAAAAGATTGTAAGAGCTGCAAGGTAGGTAGAATTATCCTGAATCACAACATGGTCCTCCCCCATAGGGACTGACTGGGGCCTTCAAAATCCCACAGGGAATACCAATAACCCCACTGAAGAGGTTCCTCAATGTAGGGGGCAGGAGAGAGGGGATATAAGAGTATAAACTTCTTTGAAAAGTAAAATAAAATTTAACTTAAAAAAATCCCAGCTAAAATATATTCCAGGCCCAGATATATTTGCTCTGAACTTTACCAGATCTTCAAAGAAGTAACACCAGTAGCTCTCAAACTATTCTATAGCAAAGGAAAGAACACTGCCAAACTCTTTTTCAGAAAGCCAATATTATTCTGATACCAAACCAAATAAAGATACAAGGAAAATGAAAATTTTATGGATATAAAAATTCTCAGCAAAATGCATGCAAACTGAATTTGAATCTGACATCCCTTCATGATAAAAGAAACTCAAAACAGAAGAAACAAAAAGCTTTGTACAACAAATGAAACTGTTATTAAGTTAAGAGACTGTCTACAGAATGGGAGAAAATTTTTTTCCACCTGACAAAGGATTAATATCTAGACTATATAGAAAACTCAAAGAAACAAACAAAGCAGCAATACATCAGCACAATAATAATTGGGCTATTGAACTGAACAGAGAGTGCTCAAAGGAAGAAATACAAATGCCTACTAAATATTTTTTGAAGTGTTTATCATCCTTAGCCATCTGGGAAATGTAAGTTAAAATTACTTTGAGGTTTCAATTCACTCCAGTCAGAATAGATATAATTAAGAACAATAAATTCTGTTGAGGATTTGGGAAGGAAACACTTACAGCTGGTGGGAGTGTGAACTGATACAAGGGAAGTTTCTGTGAAATCTACCGTATGACCTAGTGTATTAGTTCCTTATAGGAACAGAACCAGGAATGACTATATATTACAAAAGATATTGATTAGATTGGATTATACAGTGCAGGATGAGTAGTCTAACAATGGCTATCTGCATGCTAGAGAGAATAAGAACCCAGTACGTGCTTACATTGACAAGGCTGTAGTTCAGCAGACCCAATATTATGTTGAAGGCCTGGAGGACTCTTAGAGAGCTACTGATCCTCTGTCCATATTGGAAGGCTGAAGAGGTAGGCTACAATCTTAGCAAAGAATATCAGCAACAGGGTAGATGTTCTTAACAGTAAGACGCAAAGGTGGACAGGCAAAAACGACCACTCTTTTTTTTTTCTACAGACCTCTTCATTTTGGAGATACCACCAGAAGGTGCTGCCCACTCAGGTGAGAGCCTTTCCTACTCAGTTAATCCTTCACAGACTTACCCAGAGGCAAATTGATTCCTGATTCAATCACATTGACAATTGATACCAACCATCACACCCAGCTATACCACTATTAGGCAGATCACAAAAGACTATTATCTTACCTAAGAGAAACTTAAACATCCATGTTAACTGCTGACCTATTCATACTAGCAGAGAAGGGAATTAGCCTAGATCTCCATCAACTGATGAATGAATAATAGAAATGTGGCACACATATACAAGGTAATTTTATTCACCTTAAAGAAAAATGAAATTTGAAGGAAAGTGGATGGTACAGGAAAATATATTAAATATGCTAACTCAGGCTCAGAAAGTACATGCTCTCTCTTATATGCTGATCCTAGTTTTGAATTTTTAGATATGTGTATTTAAGTTGCAATGAGTGATGGTAGAGATTAGGAAGCTGGAAAAGGGTTGTGCAAAGGGAAACATGGTTTAAGTAGGAAGGGCAAACTGTAAACACATGTGATATGAAATGAGATGGTTGCATGGTGGAGAAAATGTTTAAGTGAGGATGGAGGGTGAAGAGAGGTAGGAGAGGAGGGGATGGGTTGGGATGGTCAGCCACGGAAAATACATATATGAAAAAAGCCTTAGTACTTTGTAAGATAATTTTTAAAAATTCAGTAAAGAGTTTGAAGAGAAGGGACCCAGCATGGTGGATAATGCAGCTCCCAAAAGCCATATTTTATTAGATGAAAATTCCACTGGTAACTTTGGGATGCCTCCCTATTACTTGGTTAGTGATGTTTCTGAGACTCACCCCCCACACATACACAGAAAAAGAAATAAAACTAATAGAGGATTTTGCCACTGCTTTTGGTTGCTCACTGTAACTAGATCATACAACCCTGTGGCTAAAGATACTATATTTTTTGATTATAGGACAAAGAGAAAGCAAGCTGTAACTAAGCTATAGGCATCCTTCTGGATAGCTTTCATAGTGCCAAAAGGTGCAGGCTGCTATGGAAGAAAAGTCTGTAACAGTCTTACTCAGTTGGGGCCTCTACATAGTTTACTACTGACCAGTCAGGCAAGAAATGCTCACTGGTGCAACAGTGGCATGATTATTATGGAGGTAACAACTTTCTGATTGATTTTAGGTCCACTCCATAGGAAGGAATTCCTATGTAATTCTGTAAACATGGTCAAAAGACCATGGGTCAGGAGGTTATAGGCCTTAGTAGGGTATATACTACTCTTGTTTAGCTATTAGCTACATGGACATGTTATGCCCATTACACTGTCTTCTAAATATTTATGTTTGTGCCCATAGATTAGTAACTTTGTGATCTTTAGTTGGAGAAACTTTTTTTTCTGCAGTGGGCAGAGATTAGTACAGACTCATAACTAGTCAAAATAGTTAGAAGTGACTGTTGAGTGCTCTGCCTTAAATGACACACACACACACACACACACACACACACACATCTCCTCTGCCAGGACTAGGGGAACATCATGGAAGAGGGGGGCAGTAATAATGTAAGAGCTGGAGGAAGAAGAGAAGTGCTATGGAATGTTTCATCCTGGACATGACATAGCCTTTACACCAATGAATTCAAAGCAACTGTGACTGACTACCTGAAAATATTGGCTCCATAAAATTCTGTTATGAATGAGGGAGGGGCTCATAAGACCTCACCTTTCCTGAAGATTTAAAGTCAGTTACTAATTATGTGGGGTGAGGGGAGGAAGAATTATAGCCATTTGTTACTAGCCAATACTCTGGTAAATAACCCACCTGTTTCTGCAAACAACCATAATTAAACTCATTGAATCATAAGAAAAGAAAGAAAGGAAGGGAAAGGGAAGGGAAGGGGGAGAGAGTAAGGAAAATAACAAGGAAGGAAGAAAAAAGGATGGAAATATAAAAGGAACTGAGGTGATAATTGGGAAGAGGAAGGGGTTTGGCAGGAGTATAAAGGGAGCAAAAGAGTGTAATAAGCAAATATGATATTAATACTTATCTACATGCATGAAATTGTCAATTATTAAAAATTGGACCTTTTTTTGGACCTTGCATCTAAGATGTGCAGTGTCTGGGATCACCACCAATCCCTACCCCCTCCTCATGTCACCTGACCCACAGAAGTCCCATATCACTGCCCTGCCTTGTCACAGGACCTGGCAGTCCCTTCCACCCCATACTACATGGTCCCAACAGACCCGCTGTCCCATCTCCTCACCCCTCAGCATCGTGGAATCACCATGCATTCCCATCAACCCCCCTACCCCTGCAGCCCAGCCACAATACCAGTTTGCTTTGTCCCATTGCTCCTAATCCCTGTACCCATGGGCCACTTGACCACACAGTCCCATACCTCAAATCAATGAACAGCAAGCCCCTTCATCAGGTCCCTGGGTCCCCACCAGAGCCTCATGGGCTCCTTCCTTCTGAACAGGCAGGCCCCATTGCCATCAGAAGTCTAGTGGAAGCAAACATAAAAGGGAATAATCACTGAAGACACTTCAAGGGTAAACTACAGCTTCCTCCTAAATTAAATAAGATTCCTACACTGTGATGGGCAGACCACAGTGCAAAAGGAATAACATGAAAAATCAAGTGCAGGTAAATCCTACAAGATTTCTCACTCCCACAATGGATGTCTCTAATCAAAACATAGAAGAGACAATAGAATCAGAACCCCAAAATGAAGATAGAAGCTGTGCAACCCTGGCAAAGCAAATAGCAGAACTTGCACAAAATCAACAAGGGGCGATAATTGTATGAATGCTGTCCTAGCTATATTAGACCTAATAGAAAAGAACCAGGAAGGATTTCAAAGACAGTTAAATGATCAGAAGGACAGCAACAACAACAGCAGCAACAAAAGAGGACCTCAATAACCAGCTAGCTAAGCTCAATGAAGATATAAATAAATGCAAGGATGAATTCCAAGAAACATTGAGAAAATCAGAAAGTGATGTGAAAAGGGAATGCAACAGAGGGATGGAAACTGTACACAAAAAAGCAGAAGAAAATACAAACCAAACTGAAGAAGCCCAAAACTCCATAGAAACTCTCAAGAATACAGTCAGCCTTGTGGAGTATAGAAACTCAGAACTGAAAGACAAAACATAAGAAACAGTTTCTGAGTCCAGAAGTTTCAATAAGTTCAAAAACTTTTGTGAACAGAACATGAGGGAACTGTGGGATACCATTAAACATCCCAACATTCGGATCATGGGAATACCAGACCAGGAAGAAATTCAGACCAAAGGCATGGAGAACTTATTCAACCAAATTATCAAAGAAAATTTTCCCACTCTCTAAAAAGTAAGACCCATCGAGTTATAAGCTCACCAAACCCCAAACAGACTAAACCAAAGAAGAAATACTCCAAGACAAATTATCATTAAGACTCTAAACACTGATAACAAAGAGAAACTCCTAAAAGCAGCTAGGGAGAAACAACACATTATATATAAAGGTTACCCCATCAGAATTAACCCTGAAAGCCAGAAGGGCCTGGAATGGAACACTGCAAAGTCTAAGAACTTATGGCTTCTGACCCAAACTACTCTACCCAGCAAAAGTATACCACATAATAGATGGTGAAAGAAAAACCTTCCAAGATAAAACTCAGCTTTACAACTACAACTACATGAACACAAAGCCAAACCTACAGAGTACTTCAGGGAATTCTCCACACAGAAGAATCAAAGAATAAACCTCAAGTGCCTACAAGAAGCATATCACAACAAAGAAACTCAGAGAAGGCACAAAAAAATGACAAAGTCCAGGAAAACACCAAACCACATAAGCCACCACATTTTGGCAGGGATTAAATCAAACCTCACAGTTATTACCCTACACATTATTGACCTCAATTCACCCACGAAGAGACATAAACTAACAGGGTGCATCAGAAAATTAGACCCCTCAATCTGCTATCTTCAGGAAACCCACCTCACCACTAAAGAAAGACATCTCCTCAGGGTGAAAGGGTATAAAATGATATTCTAAGCAAATGAAATAATAAACAAGCAGGCATCGCTATGCTAATATCTGCTAATATAGACTTCAAACCAAAAGTAATCAAAAATACAAAGACGGCCATTTCTTACTTATCAAGGGGATGATGGAAAAGAGGATAGCACAGTCATCAATCTTTATACACCAAACACAGGTGCATCACAATTTATAAAAACAAACTTACTTGACAACAAATCAGAAGTAACCACCAACACCATCATAGTTGAGAACATCATTATTCCATATCAGTAATAGGTCATCCAAAAAGAAAATTAACAGTGAAGAGAGAGTGCACAACAAAACCATAGATAATTAGACCTAACAGACAGCTACAGAACATTCTACCCCAAATCAACAGATTACACATCCTTCTCAGCAGCCCATGGAAAGTTCTCTAAAATAGATCATGTACTGGACCATAAAGCCTGCCTCCATATATTTAGGAAAATTGACATAATTTCCTGCATTATATCAGATCACAATGCTTTATTGCTAGATATTAACAACAAAAGATGCACCAGGAATCCCACCAGCACCTGGAAACTGAACAAAACACTTTTAAACAATAAATAGGGAGTGGATAAAACAAAAAAGTGAAATTGCAAAATTTCTAGAACAGAATGACAATGAGAACACAATGTACAAAAACTTATGGGACACAGTGAAGGTGGTCCTTAGGGGAAAATTCATAGCACTAAATGCCTTTATAACAAAGACAGATCCCAAATCAATAACCTAGCCATCCACCTAAAGGCATTGGAAAAACAAGAATCCAACCCAAAAAGCTCCAGATAGAAAGAAATGATTAAGATCAGAGCAGAAATTAATGAATTGGAAACTAAGAAAACAATTAAGAAAATTGATGAAACAAAGAGCTGGTTCTTTGAAAAAATAAACAAGATTGATAAACCCTTGGCCAGTCTGATGAAGTGAAAAAAAAAAAAAAGATGCTTCAAAGTAACAAAATTAGAAATGTAAAAGGAGAGATCACAATAAACCTAAGTAAAACTGTGAGAATCATCAGGACTTATTTCAATAACCTCTACTCCACAAAACTGGATAATATGGAGGAAATGGATGAATTCCTGGGCACACCACCTATCAAAGCTAAACTATGAGTAGATTCATCTCCTAAACAAACCTATCACACCCATCGAGACTGAAAAGGTAATTAAAAACGTCACCAAAAAGAAGAGTCCAGTACCAGATGGCTTCTCACCTGAATTCTATCAAACCTTCATGGAAGAGCTGAAACCATTTTTTTCTCAAGCTGTGCCACACAATTGGAGAAGAAGGAAAGCTCCTCAACTCCTTCTAGGAAGCTACTATCACCCTAATACCAAAACCAGGTGGAGATAACAGAAGAAAAGAAAACTATAGGCCTATTTCCCTGATGAACTTAGATGTAAATCCTGAACATAATCCTCACATAATAAATTCAACAACTCATCAAAAGCATTATCCATCTTTTTTATTTATTTATTTTTTGTTCTTTCTTTTTTTAAATTTTTTTCCTCAATTTTTATTAACATTCCATTATTATAAAAAATATCCCATGGTAATACCCTCCCTCCCCCCACTTTCCCCTTTGAAATTCCATTCTCCATCATATCCCCTCCCCATCTCAATCAGCCTCTCTTTTATTTTGATCTCATGATCTTTTCCTCCTGTTATGATGGTCTTATTTATCCATTTTAATTAAGTAGGCTTTATCCCAGGAATGCAGGATTGGGTCAAAATATGGAAATATGTCAATGTAATACCCCACATAAATAAGCTTAAACAAAAACCACATGACCATTTCCATATATGCAGAACTGGCCTTTGACAAAATACAACATCACTTCATGATCAAAACATTGGAGAGAATATCTCAACATAATAAAAGCTATATATAAAGCTCCTAAAGCCCAAATAACTTAATGGGGAGAAACTGAAGGCATTTCCATTGAGGTCAGGAGTAAGACAGGAGTGTTCACTCTCACCTCTGCTCTTTACCATAGTACTGGAAGTCCAAGCTCAAGCAATAAGACAGAAGAAAGAAATAAAAGGGATGCAAATTGGAAAGGAAGTTAAGTTAGCCCTATTTTCAGATGTCATGTTTCTATACTTAAGTGACCTGAGGACCTACATTTCAAAAGTCTTAAAGTTGATTAACTCCTCCAGGAAAGAGGCAGGATATATAATTAATGCACAAAAATCAGTAGCCTTTCTATATACAAAAGACAAAGATACAGAAAAGAAACAAGTTACATTTTTCCTTTTTCAGTAGCAATAACAAAAATACCTTGGAATAACATTAACCAAGGATGTGAAAGACCTATACAATGAAAACATAAAAACATTCAAGAAAGAAATTGAAGAGGACTTGAGAAAATGGAAATACCTCCTATATTCCTGGATAGGCAGAATTAACATTGTGGAAATGGCAGTCTTACCAAAAGCCATATACAGATTCAATGCAATACCAATAAAAATCCCAACATTTTCCTTTGCAGAGATAGAAAAAATGATCTGAAAATTCATATTGAATGGCAGAAGGCCTCGGATATCCAAGCATATCTTAAACAAAATAAATGTCTCTGGATGCATCCCCATACCTGATCTAAAGCTATATTACACAGCCATAGTAATAAAAACAACATGGTACTGGCATTAAAACAGGATTATAGAACAATGGAACAGAATTGAAGATCCAGACTTTGGGTCAAGTAACTACAGCTACTTGATATTTGACAAAGACCTTAACAATGTAGGCTGTAAATAGACAGCATCTTCAACAAATGGTGCTGAACAAACTGGATACCCATATGCATGAAAATGAAAGTTGATCCATATATCTCACCATGCAGAAAAGTCAAGTCCAAATGGATTTAAGACCTCAATATAATACTGGAAACTCTGCTACTACTGGAAGAGAAAATAGGAGGAACTTTGCATGATATAGGAGTGGGAAAGACTTCCTGAATAAAACCCCAGTAGTGCAGGAAATTAGACAATCACTCAGCCATTGGGATCTCATGAAGCTGAAAAGTTTTTCACAGACAAACATACAATAAGCAGAGCCAATAGATTACCCTCAGAATGGGAGAAATTTTTTTTGCTGATGATACAACTGACAGAAGCATAATTTCTAGAATCTACAAAGAACTCAAAAACCTAAATAATAAAAAGTCAAACAACTCACTCACAAAATGGGGCAGAGAACTGTACAGGAAGTTCTCAGAGGAAGAACTACAAATAGCAAACACAAACTTAAGAAAATGTTCAACATCCCTAATCATCAGAAAAATGCTAATTAAAACAACTCTGAGATTCACCTTACCCGAGTGAGGATAGCAAACATTAAAAAATCTAATGAAAAAAAAATTCTGGTGAGGAGGCAGAGAAATAGGAACCCTCATTCACTGCTGATGGGAATGTAAGGAGGTACAACCACTATGGAAAGAAACATGGAGACTACTAAAAAGGTTGACTATAAAGTTACCAACAGACCCATTTATTCCATTACTGGGCATTTACCCTAAAAGCTCTATGCCTTAATTCAGAGAGATTTGCTCAACCATGTTTATAGCAGCTCAATTCATAGTAGCTAAGAGCTGGAATCAATGCAGATGTCCATCATTCGATGAATGGATAACCATGATGTGGTATATCTACATGATGAAATTCTACAGAGCAGAAAAGAAAAATGATACAATGAAATTTGCAGGAAAATGTTCGAACTAGGAACAGATCATTCTCAGTGAACTCATGCAATCACAAAAATATAAACTTTGCTTGCTCTCACTCATCTGTGCCTCCTAATCTGAATCTGCGTAAGATGCTGACATACCTAATAACCATCTTGAGGACGGGAGAATACAGAGGTTAGAATGGGAAGGGAGGGCTAGGGTGGTGGTGGTGGGAACACAATAGTGGACCAATTGGAAATGGTATCATAAAATCCTATTTCCTGAAAGATAGAATAAGAGTTTCAACCTTCATCGGGTCTTTAGAGGGAACACCTCAATCACAAGGCCCTGGAGAGGGTATGATGAGGACTAACCTTAAACTTCTCCTTTTTTTTTTCTGTCTCTGTCCCTCTTCTCTCTTTCTCTTTTATAATACCTATATTTTTCTTCCTACTTTTTCCGTAGTGCTGTCCTGTAAATCCCAGTACCAGCATGTGGTTAACATCCACAATGAGCTGTTGATCAGAGAAACCTACAAGATTTCCCAAAAGAAGGAAGATTTCTGTCATAGTACTTGATAATCCACCAAAGATTAATGGTAAGACCCTACTGCCAAAGACACCATATGCTCTTGATATGGAACATTGAGTTGCTTGTCTGGAATCTGGAAGAGAGTCAGTCCCCAGACAGCTCGTCTTGTGCCAGAAGGTGCTACATGAGCAACTGGGAGAAAATAACCAACATCTTTCCAAGCAACTCATGGTCAAAGCTACTCAGTATTAAACAAACTGATGTGATGCTCACACAATTGCAATAGTGGCACACAGCCATGGTGGGTAACCAACTGCTCTTTATTTGGCTAATAGAACTGCTCAGTGGAATGGTACCCATATCTGTAACTGCAAAACAAGTTAAACCATATTCCCCAAATGAGCACACTCTCCAATATGAAGCCCACACCAATCTTGGGCTATAAGAGGACCCACACCTATTAAATTCTCTATAAAATAATAATGGTTATCCCATTTATCTGGCACTGACTTCACTGTCCATTGGACAACCTGATTATCTTTTTCAGATGGACACACAATATGAGGAGAGAATCATCCCATCTCACCTCACCAGGGCCCCATCTGAAGCCATAGAGTAATTGGGGAAATAAGCAAGAGTGCAGCTCTCTTGATGAACCTGGTACCAGCATAAGAGTGAAGGAGATAGACACATGGAACACTCAACTCCTACCAAACCAGATATCCAGGGACACAGAGGCTCCCAAGATCTCATCACTGAAGTAGACCTAAAACAAACCCAACATGGCTCAGGGAAATTCATGGAAGGGGGGGCTAAAGATTGTTAGAGCCACAAGTTGGGACATTATGCACAGAGACATTGCCTCTTCCCCATAACTGATGGCTATCCCCACAATGCACAACCCACATTCCCTAAGAAGGGGGGTCCCTTCAGAGGGTAGAGGATAGGTAGGAGGCTAACAATGCTACAAACATGGCTGTATACACACTGTGTACATAACTAATAAAAAAAAAAGTTGTGTGGTATCAGATTACACAAGGCTGAGTCTAGGTCCAATCATCTCTGATTCCTTAATCCCATTCAGTTTTGCAGTATCATTATTGCAGCACCCCCAAAACCATGAGGTTTTCTAGTCTGCCTGGCAGGAATAGTTAATGTTCATGGATTTGTGTGAATTGCATACAGTATTGTTTGATTGTTCTTTCTGTGGTCATATGTAGATTTTTCATAAGAATGTACCCAGTAGAAGTCAGCTGAATGCTGTAGAGCTCCCTTTGAGATCTTGGGGCTTTATCTCTGGACATTTACTTCTTTAGCATTGGTCCTATGTTCATTCTACACTCTAGTTCCTCTGACACTCAGGTCTAGTTCTACCGCTCATAAGTTAGCTGAACTTTGGTTGTGTTCTGTAGCTTTGCTTTGCAGCCTGAAACCCCTCTGCAGGTGGTAAGCTGGCCCACTACAGAGCTAACTTATTTCATATCTCTCAGAGTTCATTATTATGATCCATATCCTGAACAGATCCTTAAAACCTCCATTTCATCTGTTTTGTTCACTTTTTGTTTTTTCCACTTAGGAGGATAAGCTTCAGTCACTGATATTCCTCCCTAGGCTGAAGGGCAAGACTTTAATGTCTGTACTCAGGTTTGAAATGCAAAAAAGGGTGATTTGATAGGGAAATATGAAGAGGTATAGATTTATGAAAGCTATGTATATCAAATGAATATAAGGCTATTCATGATACATTTCCATCAACTTGCAATGATTAAAATTTTTTTTCAAGGAAAAAATAAAAGACTACCTGAGATTTAGATAGCTCTGGGCCACTAATGTGGAGGTCACCTATGCAAAACATTTTTCATCATGAATAAGGCCTATAGGACAGTTCTAGTTCTGAGTAAACCTGGCTATCTGGCAACATCTGCAGTCTTTCTTTTTTTGGTGATAACCAGTGACATTAAAATGTGTGATTGTTCAGTCCTCCTCCATGTGCACCTATCTCAGTGGCAGCTGACCAACCCACTGAACAAAACACTCAGAGAAAAGGATCAGTGAGGGAACCCACAATCATGCACAGTAGGGCAGCAAGTGGCATCACTTAGAGTTCATTTTTAAGGAAAAGCCTGCGTGGTTGAAGTTTTTTTAATGGAAAATAATGTTTTCCCCCATGGTGTCTGAGACTGAGTAGGTTTTCCAATTTTCCTTGATTACAAATTGCTATAAGTAGACTAAAAGTGCCACTTAAATATTACTAGCGGAGGCCCTAAAATGGATTTTATGGATCTTCTTGGAAACATTATAATCTCTGAGCACCCCTGACCTGATGATTGCAAATAAGAGAAGTTGAAGGGCAGGAGAAAGAAGCAAGCCCTGTCATGGCATAACCTGGTGGACAGTATGATCTGATCCAGAGCCACATTGATCTTATTTCTATTTTTCTCAGTCTCTTGGTATATGTAAAGATGAGTACAAGACTAATAGGTCTATAAACAAATGTAACATCCCTCCTGATTTAAACCAACCATCCTAAAGGGACAGAAGATAGGGCTGCACAAAGCCAAGTCCATCATTCTATATTAATCTACAGATTCAAAGTAGTCAGTCAAACTTCCAGTACTGAACGTGGACAAACATTTCCAAAATTCATATTGAAGTAGAAACAGCCAAGAATAGTTAAAGTAATCTTGAAGAAGAAAAGGCTGATTAACTTCTTCTGGAAGACATAGGAGTCTGTTATTCAGCAGTTCTATTTCAGTAAGCATATATTTAATGAAGTGAGGACAAATCATCTGAACAATGTAGCAAAACAGTCAGAAATGAGATGTGTGAGTATTTAGTCACCCAATTTATGATGAAAACCTCAGGGACCGGGTGAAGTGGTGTATGCCTTTAGTCCTAGCACTTGAGAGGCTAAGGTAGGAGGATCGCTGTGAGTTTGAGGTCAGCATGGGCTAGAGTAAGACCTTACCTTAAAATATAATAATTAAACATGATGAAAGCATCACTCAGCAGAATGGAAAAAAGAATTATCCTTCCAACACATATTATCAGAACAATCCATCTATAAACAAATAGTCCTTAAAGTTACTTTGAACCTGCAGTACATTGCCAGGCAAATGAAAGCCTTACCTCTTATCTAACTACACTGACAACCAAATGAAACAAGCAAATGAAACCCTTACCTCTTATCTAAGCATACTGACAACCAAAAGGTAATTTTGGATGGATTGTAGATTTAAATATGATATGTTAGACAATATATCATTTAAAGATAAACATCTCTATGAACTTAGAATAAAGGTTTCCTAAAAATTTCACAAGCAATTGGGGATATATTAGAAAGTCATTACCTATGCCAATATGTTGAAGGGCTTCCCCTACTTTTCCCTCTAGCAATTTCAGAGTTTCAGGTCTGATATTAAGGTCACTGATCTACTTGGATTTGATTCTTATACATGGAGAAAGACAAGGATCTATTTTAATCTTTCTACATGTAGATATCTAGTTTTCCCAGCACCAATTGTTGAACAGGCTGTCTTTTGTCCAATGACTATTTTTTGGCATTTTTGTCAAAAATCAGATGGCTGTAGCTGCTTGTATTAACATGTGGGTCCTGTATTCTGTTCCATTCATCTACATGTATGTATTTGTGCCAATACCATGCTATTTTTGTTACTATGGCTTTGAAATATAGCTTTAGATCAGGTATGGTGATACTACCAGCCTTATTTTTGTTGCTCAAAAGCATTTTGGCTATTTGAGGTTTCTGTGCTTCTAGATGAATTTTAGGGTTGTTTTTCTATTCCTGTGAAGAAAGCCATTGGGATTTTAATGGGGATTGCATTAAATGGGTAGATTGCTTTCGGTAAGATTGACATTTTCACAATATTGATTCTTCCAATCCAAGAACATGGATTCCATTTCCTTGTGTCTTCTGTAATTTCTTGCATGAGTGTTTTAAAGTTCTCATTGTAGAGATCTTTCACTTCCTTGGTTAGGCTTATTCCAAGGCACTTATTTATTTATTTATTTTCTGAGGCAATTTTAAATGGGAGAGATTCCCTGATTTCATCTTCCACATGTTTGTTGTTAGTATATAGGAAAACGACTGATTTCTGTATATTTATTTTGTATCCTGCTGCATTGCTAAAAGTATTCATCAGTTCTAACAGTGTGGTGGTAGAGTGTTTAGGGTCTTTTATGTATAGAATTCTATCTTTTGCAAGTAGTGATAATTTGATCTCTTTCTTTCCAATTTGCATCCCTTTTGTGTCTCTTGCCTTATTGCTATAGCTAAGACATCCAGTACTATATTAAATAAAAGTGGGGACAGTGGGCACCCTTGTTTTGTTCCTGAATTTAGTGGAAAAGCTTCAAGTTTTTCTCCATTTAGTATTATGTTGGCTGTAGGTTTGTCATAAATAGCTTTTATTATGTTGAGATATGTTCCTTCTATTCCCAGTTTCTGTAATACTTTTACCATGAAAGGATGTTGGATTTTGTTGATGCCTTTTTTGCATCTATTGAGGTGATCATGTGTTTTTTTTTTTCCTTCAGACCATTTATATGATGTATTACATTTATCGATTTTCATATATTGAACCATCCCTGTTTCTGCATTAAAGCCCACTGTGTCAGGGTGAATGATCTGTCTTATATATTCTTGCACTCTGTTTGCCAATATTTTGAGAATTTTTTCATCTATGTTCACAAGGTACATTGGTCTGTAATTTTCTTTTCCTGTTCTGTCTTTGTCTGGTTTTGATATCAGGGTTTGTAGAAGTTCAGTAGAATTCCTTCCTTTCCTATTTTGTGGAGAAGTATGATAAGCATTGGTGTTAGTTCTTCAATGAACATCTGGCAAAATTTATCAGTGAATCCATCTGAACCTGGGCTTTTTTTTAGTTGGAAGAATTTTTATAACTGCTTGGACCTCTGTGCTTGTTACAGGTCTATTTAAGTGGTTTATCTCATCTTGACTTAATTTTGTTAGGTCATATGAATCAAGGAAATCATCCACTTCTTTCAGATTTTCAAACCTAGAGGCACATACATTCTTGAAGTATATCCTTATGATTTTCTGAAGTTTTTGGTGTGTGTTGTGATGGTGCCTTTTTCATATCCAATTTTATTAATTTTTGTCTCTTCTCTCTTTCTTCTGGTTAGATTTGCTAAGGGTTTATCAATCTTGTTTATCCTTTCAAAGAACCAACTCTTTGTTTCATTGATTCTTTGGATTGTTTTCTTTTTCTTTTCTTTTTCTTCTGGTCTCTATTTCATTATTTTCTGTCCTAATCTTTATTATTTCTTCCCATATAATGATTTTTGTTTTGCCTTGTTCTCCTTTTTCCAAGGCCTTAAGGTGAAGTAGTAAATTGTTTACTTGAGGACTGTCTAATTTCTTAATATAGGCACATAGAGCTATAAATTTCCCTCTTAGAACTGTTGTATTCTTATCATCAATTGACTCTATGAACTTATAGATTTCCTTTTTGATTTCTTCAATGACTCATTCATCATTCAATAGTGTACTATTTAGTCTCCATGAGTTTCTGTATGCTCTGTAGTTTTTCATGTTGCTGATCTGTAGTTTAATCCCATTTTAGTCAGATAGAGTACAAGGGATTATTTCAATTTTCCTGTATTTGTTAAGATTTGCTTTACATCCTAATACATGGTCTTTTTTGGATAATGTACCATATGTACCATATGCTCCTAAGACAAATGTATATTCCGTAGCATTTGGTGGGCCCATTTATTCCATGACATCATTTAATACAGATGTCGTTCTGTTTAATTTTTGCAAGGATGACTTGTCAACTCATGGGAATGGGTTATTGAAGTCACCCACTACAATTGTTTTTGGTGTTAACTGTGACCTTATGTCTAATAGTGCTTGTTTAATGAAATTGGGAGCCCCCATGTTAGGTTCATACATGTTTAGGATTTTAATGTCCTCCTCTTGGAGTGTTCCTTTAATCAGTATAAAGTGAACTTCTTATCTTTCCTCACTAATGTTGGTTTGAACTGTATCCTATCAGATATTAGGATAGCAACCCATGCTTGTTTTCTAGGCCCATTTTCTTGAAATACCATTTTCCATCTGTGGTGGTTTGAATAGAATAGATGGCCCCCAATATATTCAGTTGTTTATTTGTTTGTAGTTTGCATCTCTAGCCATCTGGCTGGAGGCAATGCCATTGTGTGGATCTTAAGGTGTGGTGGTGGGTTTGAGATTTCAATCTAAAGATATGCAAATTGTGCCTAGCTGGAGTTCCTGAAGTGTGCTGTGGCTTTTGACCTTTAGGCTTGTACTGCTCTCTCTCTGCTTGGGCCTGTGAAAGCAGGCCAGTTTCTTCTGCTTTTATGGAACTTCCCCTGGATCTGTAAGCTTCAATAAATATCCCTTCCTCCATAACTGTGCGTGGTCTGGAAGTTCATCTCAGCGAACCTAAAGCTGTCTGTTACACCATCCTTTCACTCTAAGACAGTATCTGTCTTGTACTGAGAGATGAGTTTCCTGGAGGCAACAAACAGCAGGATACTGTCTTTCAATTCAGTCTGCAAGCCTTTTGGTTAGGAGACTTAGGCCATTGATAGTAAGAGTTATTTTTGAAAGGTATGCCTTTATTCTCACCATTCTTGTTTTGCAGGGCTTTCTGTTTCCCTTTACTCTCTTGTTTTAACTGTTATGTGAGTATGTTTTTGTATTTTTTTTCCTGTTTCCTCATGTGTGTGCTTTGCTTTCTCTTTAGTATGAAGGAGTCCTTCAAGTATTTCCCATGGAGCTGGCTTTGTTGTCATAATTTCCTTTATCCTGTTTTTGTTGTGGAATGTCCTTATTTTGCCTTCAATTGGATAGATAGCTTTGCAGGATAAAGTATTCTTGGATGACAGTTTTTATCTTTCAGAACTTGGAATATATCATTCCAAACCCGCCTGGCTTTTAAATTTGTGTTGAGTAATTTTCTGTGATCCTGATGGGCTTGCCTTTATAGGTGACTTGCTTTTACTCTCTAACTGCTTTCAATATATTTTATTTGGTTTGGGTGTTCAGTAGTTTAATTATAACATGGCAAGGAGAGGATTTTTCCAGGTTTTGTCTTGGCATTTCCTTCCCAATTTGGGGAAATTTTTCTTCCATGTGTTTGTTGAAAATGCCTACTAAGCCTCTGGATTGAAATTCTTCTCCTTCTACTATACCCTGAGTTCTTATTTTAGATCTTTTTTTTTGTTAAATAGCTATTATTTATTTATTTACTTATTTGACAGAGAAAGAGGGAGAGAGAGAGAGAGTGAGAGAGAGAATGGGCATGCCAAGGCTTCCAAACACTGCAAAGAACTCCAGATGCTTGTACCCCTTGTGCATCTGTCTAACGTGGGTCCTGGGGAATCAAGCCTGGGTACTTTGGCTTTGCAGACAAATGCCTTAACCACTAATCCATCCCTCCAGCCCATGTTAGATCTTTACATAGTGTCCCACATATCTTGAAATTCTCATTAATACCTTCTTATTAGTTTGTCTTTCTCTTTGTTGGAATGTATTAGATATGCCACCTGGTCTTCTAGTTTAGATATTCTGTTTTCCCCTTCATCCTTTATACTGGTGAGACTTTCCAGAGATTTTATTGGATTGACTGTGTTTTTCAGTGTGAGAATTTCTGCCTGGTTTGTCTTCAGTATTTCTATTTCCTTACTCATGTCTTGTAGTGACCTCCTTATTTCATGAAGCTGATTTCCTATGTTCTCTTGGATTTCCTTCAAGACTTTTCTTTCTTCTTGGATTCCTTTGATTTCTTCTTTGATATTTTATTTTGAGTATAGAGAAAAATCTTTTTTTTTCAAATCTTTATTATGCATTTTACCTAAAACAGTATCATTGGGGGCCATTTGTGATAGATTTATAAATTTTGGTGGGATTGTATTTTCTTGATTCTTTGTATTTATTGTATTATTATGTTGTTATTGTTGCCTCCTTAGTTGATTTGATGTTTGGGTTTTCTAATAATCTGCAGTGCTTTTGATTAGGAAATCCAACTTTATGTAGAGTATGAGTTTAAGTTGCCATGTGTAGCTCTTGTACTCCAATCCAATTGCATAAGTAATCCTAGGTGTTGAGTTTGACTTATATTCAAGTATTCTAGAGGGCTGGGTGGAGAAATTTACTGGCAAATTCTAAAATTCAACTGAGCAATATACACATTCAATAAAATCCAGCACAGAGTATGCAAGTGTGGGAATTAAAACAAACAGATAAACTGATAAAGCCAAAATTCCTAAGGGTATGTGTTGCTCTACACTCTTAATCCTGTCATCAGGGAGTTTGAAATTTCTGTTCTGAAATGGGATCCAGGTCAGCCTGGGTCTGAATCAGACCCTGTCTCCAATAATGACAGAAGAAAAAGACAAAGGCCCTATGAATCTGAAAGCATCAAAGGCAACAATAGTCAAGTCTCAAATATAGCTTAATTGAGAATGGTAAATCCAACCAAGAATATGTAACACATAACCTGCCCTGACATGGAAAGAGAGATTATCACTTCCATTGCTGACCTATGTACCTGCTTTTTGTCATTTGGCCCCATTATTTTTTGTGGTGGCTTCCAATTTCACCAATTCTAAGTGCCTACCTTGATCCCTCCATGTTGTGCTGTGAATCTAGTGTTCTGATCAGTTGCACTGGACACCCTGCCACTGGGAGCTCATTGTATTCTCCAAAAGGTCTCAGTGCTGTCAGTCATGGGACAGAAGAGTGCAGGAAGCCTGGAGTTGTACTGGAACTGCTCAGCTGCTCCTGCCTATGTTCCCTCAGCAACTCATCTGCTGTCTCCCCTTCAGGTTTATTGACTTTGTAAGGAGGCTAATGAGGTTAGAAAATCCCCTTGTTTGGTCTCTCCTCCTACAGCTGGGCACTGGCCAGGTATGTGGATCTGCATGGATTGGGTTCAGGACTGTAAGCTCCTCATTGGGATTCTGCCTAGTTTCTTCCTTTCTGATAGATCTTAGTGTCTTCTACTTCTCTGCTGTGGCTGATAAAAACCTATACACCTTGACTTTTCAGAAAGACATTGCATTTTTGCTGTGGTTTTGCTCAAATCCCCCCCCCCACACACACACCAGCGCAATTGATGTGACACCTATGCACCCATATGAACCGAAAGTCACCATTGATCTTGTTGTTTGGCATTTCTTCCCTCGCCATGAACATTATGTCATTTAGAAGTCATTGGGTCCTAGGCCATAGAATTTCCCATCACACTCCTTGATGTGGATGTGTTGTAGTCAAGTCTGAGAGGAGGACCAGGTATTTCTTTATCCCAGTGAAGTTATTTTTGGGATATTTATTCATTTAATGCTGGGATAGAACACAAAATACTGGCCCTACAGGGCATCTGTTTTCTTGTTATTGATGGATTTTAAAGCATTTCCCCTTTCCTATGGTCTCTTCAGTAGTGGCAAGTTCCTGAGATGGCACCTAGCTTTAATTTTATTCTTCTCTCAAAGGCCCCTCTCTACCCTAAATCTGAAGGACAAATTCATCTCTGTAATGTCCGCAAAGCTGCCAGCTACTTCAAGGAGGAAGAGAAGAACAAACAGGAGGGATATACAGAGAACAGGAAGAGCAGAAGGAAGAGGAGAATGAACTTTCACTCCTTTCTGCTGATTTTTGAGTGCTAATCTTTGAAACAGCCTTTACTTTTTGTGAAACTTAAAAAAATTGTTTATTCTTATTTATTTATTTGAGTGACAGACAGAGAGAGAAAGAGGCAGAGAGAAAGAGAGAGAGAATGGGTGCTCCAGGGCTTTCAGCCACTGCAAATGAATGCCAGACGCATGGGCCACCTTGAGCAACTGGCTAACATGGGTCCCGGGGAATCAAGCCTCGAACCAGGGTCCTCAGGCTTCACAGGCAAGAGCTTAACCACTAAGCCATCTCTCCAGCCCTTTATGTGAAACTTTAGTATACTTTATTTAATCTGACATTCACAAAACACTAAGGGGCTAGATGGGGAAAGAGTTATAATTTTATCCTGTAACGCATGAACAAAATAATACATAGGAAGACAATAAAGAAGGCCTAAGGCTCATGGCCATTTACTGACAACTGGAATTGAGAAGCCAAGTCTTTAAACCTAAAAAAAACAAATGTGAATAAATGGTCCCATTGTGGTCCTCAATATATCAAAGTCATAAATCTCTTTTGGGATCCTTGAATTTAGACAGCTTCTGAGAATGGTTCAAGTAAGTAGACTTTGCACTAGGGAATGGTGAAGCAAGCAGAATTTGCACTAGTCCACAGCAGGACATTGATTCTATCTTCCTCTGGTGAAAGAGGGGCAGAAGAAGCCTAGTCTGTGGGAGGCACTTTCAGAATACTGAAGTTACCCCAGCATGATATAAGCAGATTTTGTAGGGATTGTTCATACCTGTACCTATGTTTTGAATATGAGTTTTTCCTGCCAGAAGTCATAGGGACAGGTGGAACCTTCAAGAGGTGATTAGTGATCTGAATGGATGAGTGGATGTGAGTCCAAACACCCTTACTTTTAACCCCAACTGAGGAAGGAGTTCCTAGCCCTTTAGTTTTCCATCATTTATGTTGACTTTCTAATCTTTCCCATTTTTATTCACATGATTAATGGGTAGTTAGTTATCTTAAATGTACTACGAAATGAAGTTTACCAAGTATCTCACATTGTTTGAGGCCCTTCAGTAACAGGAGATCCATGACTAGAGGAAGACCTTGGTTCATAAATGTGAGCCCCCTGATTTTTTATTTATAATTTGACCAGTTTGTTATCTTTTGTAAATAAGGAGAGGAATTTGTATAAGACACAGGTTATCTCATATTTATTAGCATCCCTTTTGACTTCCAAACTTCATCTTATATGAACAAAGAACATCGTAATGCTTAACCAACATCATATGAAAGTTTAAAATGTTAAGTAGAAAGTTTTACTTTTAAAATGAAACTTTAAACTAAGATCCTCCAGCTAATGCTTTCTACAGGCCAAATCTAACTGGATGCAGTCGCAGAATTTCTCTTCTCCCTCAAGCACATGGCAGTTTTTTTTTTTTTTTTTTTTTTTTGGTGGTTATCAGTGCTTTTTAAAATTAATTAATTAATTAATTTTTAAAATTTTATTAATTACTTTTGTACTCAATGAATACAGTCAGTTTGGTACTGTTATTAGACTCATCCATGATCTACCCCCCTCCCCTTGGCTATGGGTCATGCATTGTGGAGTTAGCCCACAGTTATGGGTAGGATAAATGTCTCTGCATATCATGACCCAACATGTGGCTCTGACATTCTTTCCACCCCCTCTTCCGCAAAATTTCCCTGAGCCATGTTGGGTTCATTTTTGGTCTGCTTCAATGATGCGGTGTTGGGGACCTCTGGATCTCTGATTTGGTAAGAGTTGATTTTTCTCTGTGTTGATCTCCTTCACCCTTGTGCTGGTACCTGGTTCACCAAGAAAACAGCACCCTTGCTTGTTTTGCCAATTGTTCTTAGTTTCAGCCGGGGCCCTTTTCAGGAATGATGGGGTGGATCTCTCCTTAGGATCTACATCTATCTGAAAAAGAGAACCAGATTCTACAACGGAGAGTAAGTTAGCACCAGACAAATGAGATAACCCTTACTTTTTTTTATATAGAGAGAGAATTTAATAGGTAAATGGCTGAACCTTCAATAGGCCCTTAGAGGGAACAACTGAACCACAAGACACTGGAGAGGGTATGATGAAGATGGACCTCAATCTTCTACAGCTTCTCTCTCTCTCTCTCTCTCTCTCTCTCTCTCTCTTCTCTCTAACTCTTCTATATCAGCTCTTTGAAAAAATTAGTTTTGTATTAAGTGAATACAGTCAAGTTGGTACCATTGTTGGCCTCCTCCCTGTCCTCCTCCCTCTGCAGGAACCCTCCTAGTAGGGGAATATGGGTCATGCATTGTGAGGTAGCCATCAGTTATGTGTAGGAGGCAATGTCTCTGTGTATCATGACTCAATGTGTGGTTCTGACAATCTTTCTGCCCCCTCTCTTGCAAATTTCCCTGAGCCATGTTGGGTTCATTTTAGGTCTGCTTCAGTGATGAGGTGTTGGGAGCCTCTGTGTCTCTGGATATCTGGTTTGGTAGGAGTTGATTGTTCTCTGTGTCTATCTCCCTAACCATTGTCCTGGTATCAGGTTCCTTGTGAAAACAGCCTCTTGCATGTTTCCCTACTTATTTTGTTTCAGCTAGGGCCCTTTTGAGATATGATGGGGTGGTTCTCTCCTTGGGATATGCATCAATCTGAAAAAGAGAAAGCAAATTATCCAATGGAGAGTAAAGTTAGCAACTGATTAAGGGATAACCATTTTTTATTAGAGAGAATTTAATAGGTGTAGGCCCTCTTATAGCCCATGATTGGTGGGAGCTTGATAATGGACATTAGGCTCATTTTTGGAAATGATTCTGCCTTGCTTCCCAGCTCCAGTTATGGGTTCTGTTCCATTGAGCAGATCAGTTACCCAAACCAGGAGAAGTTGGTTTCCCAATATGGCTGTGTGCCATTATTCCACTTGAGTGAGCATCCCATCAGGTTGTTTGCTAATAAATAGGTTAGACCATGAGTTGCTTGGACAGATACTGGTCATTTCCCTCCTGTCTCTCATGTAGCACCTTCTGGTACTCGACAAGCTAAGTTGTCTGGGGACTGACTCTCTTTTAGATTCCAGCCAGGTCACTTCATGTTACCTACCAACAGCATATGGTGTCTTCAGCAGTAGGGTCTTACCACTAACCTTTGGTGGGTAATCAAGTACTCTGACAGAAATATGTCTCCTTTTGGGAAACCTTGTAGGTCTCTGTGATGAAGAGGTCATTGTAGATGATAACCAAAGGCTGGTACTGAGAGTTGCAGGTCAGCGCCCAAGAAGAGAAGGAAGAAAAAGATGAGTAATATGAAAGAGATAGAGAGAAGAGAAAAGAGGGAGAGAGAAAGAAAGAAACAGAAGATAAAGATCATTCTTCATTGTACCCTTTGCAGGGCCTTGTGATTCAGTTGTTCTCTCTAAGGGCCTAGTGAAGGTTCAAACATTTGGTCTGTCTTTTAGGATGTAGAGTTTTATGGTATCATTGCCATTTGGGTCCAGTTTTGTGACACCCACACCCTCCCTTATCCTTCCCTCCCTCCACACCCACCCTGTTGTCCAGTCCTCAATATGCTTGCTATGTATGTTGGCATCTCAGGTAGATTCAGATTAGGCATTGTAGACAAGTGAGACTATTCAGTGATTATCTTTCTGTAATTGGGTGAGTTGGCTGAGAATGATTGCCTCCAGGTTCCACCATTTTTCTTCAAATTTCATTGTGTCATTTTTCCTTACTGCTGTGTAGAATTTCAATGTGTAGCTATACCACATCTTAGTTATCCATTCATCTAATGATGGGCATCTGGGTTGATTCTAGCTCTTAGCTATTATGAATTGAGCAGCTATAAATATGGTTGAGTAAATCTCTCTGAACTGAGGTGTGGAGATTTTAGGGTACATGCCCAGTAAGAGAATAACTGTTGGTAACTCAATAGTAAAATTTTTTAGGAGTCTCCATATTGCTTTCAAAGTTGTTGTAGCATCTTACATTCCCACCAACAGGGGATGAGGGTTCCTATTCCTCCACATCCTCCCCAGCATTTATTTTCATTTGATTTTTTGATGTTTTCTATCCGTAAGGTGGAATGTCCCATAGTTGTTTTAATTTGCATTTCCCTGATGATTACAGATGATGAACACTTTCTTAATTGTGTGTTTGCCATTTACATTTTTTCCTCTGAGAACTGCCTGTCCAATTCTCTACCTCATTTTGTGACTGGGTTGTTTGGCTTTTTATTGTTTATGGGTTTTTTTGTTTTGTTTTGTTTTGTTTTTTGAGGTAGCATCTCACTCTAGCTCAGGCTGACCTGGAATTCACTATGTAGTCTCAGGGTGGCCTTGAACTCACAGCAATCCTCCTACCTCTGCCTCCTGAGTGCTAGGATTAAAGGCATGTGCCACCATGCCCAGCTATTGTTTACATTTTTGAGTTCTTTGTAGATTCCATAGATTAGGCCTCTGTCCTTTGCATATTCAGCAAATATTTTCTCCCATTCTGTGGGTAATCTATTGGCTCTGCTTATTGTATGTTTGTCTGTGAAGAAACTTTTCAGCTTCAAGTGATCCCATTGGTTGAGTGATTGCTTAAGATCCTGTGCTACTGGGATTTTGTTCAGGAAGTCTTTTCCCATTCCTATATCATGTAAAGTTCCTCCTATATTTTCTTCCACTAGTAACTGAGTTTCTGATCTTATATTAAGGTCTTTGATCCTTTTGGACTTGACTGATGTGCATGGTGTGTCAATCAAGTTTCAGTTTCCTGCATATGTTTATCCAATTTGTCTAGCACCATTTGTTGAAGATGGTGTCTTTTTTTCCAGCCTATATTGTTAGGGCCGTTATCAAATATCAAGTAGCTGTAGTTACTAGACCCAAAGTGTGGGTCCTCAATTCTATTCCACTGGTCTATACTCCTGTTTTTATGCCAGTACCATGCTGTATTTATTACTATGGCTTTGTAATATAGCTTTAGATCAGGTATTATGATGCCTCCAGAGGTGTTTCTTTTGCTGAGGATATGCTTGGATGGCTGAGAGCTTGTGCCTTTATTCGTGAAGAACAATGTTGGGATTTTGATTGTATTGCATTAAATCTGTATATTGCCTTTGGTAGGAATGCCATTTTTACAATGTTAATTCTGCTTATCTAGAAGCATGAGTCCTCAAGTCCTCTTCAATTAGTTTTCTGAATGTGTTTATGTTTTCATTGTATAGATCTTTAACTTCCTTGGTTAATGTTATTCCAAGGGTTTCTTTTTGTTGTTGTTTTTGTTGCTATTGAAAATGGGACACTGTCACTTATTTCTTTCTCTGTATTTTTTTCATTTGCATATAGAAAGGCTACTGATTTTTGTGTATGCATTTTGTATTCTGCTACTATGCTGAAGGAGTTAATCACCTTTAAGTGTTTTGGGATGGAGGCTCTCAGGTATCTTAGGTACAGAATCATGTTGTCTGCAAATAGAGCTAACTTAACTTCTTCTTTTCCAAATTGTATCACTTTTATTTCTTTCTCCTGTCTTATTGCTTGAGCTAGGACTTCCATTACTATATTGAAGAGCAGAGGTGAGAGTGGATACCTCTGTCTTGTTCCTGATCTCAATGGGAATTTCTTTAGTCTCTCTCCAATAAGTATTGTTTGGGTTTTAGGAGCTTTATATATAGCCTTTATTATGTTGAGATATAAGCTGACCCTGCCAATTCTCTCCAATTTTTGATTATGAAGTGATGTATTTTGTCAAAGGCCTTTTCTGCATCTATTGAAATAATCATATGGGTTTTGTATTTAACGTTTTTTATGTGGTGTATAACATTGACTGATTTCCATATGTGGAACCATCCCTGCATTCCTGGGATGAAGCCCACTTGATCAAGGTGGAAAATGCTTTTTATGTGTTGTTGGATTCAGTTTGTGAGGATTTTGTTCAGGATCTTTGCATCATCAGGGAAATAGGCCAGTAGTTTTCTTTTCTTGTGGCATCTCTGCCTGGTTTTGGTATTAGGGTGATACTAGCTTCAGAGAAGGAGTTGGGGAGCTTTCTCTGTTCTCCAATTGTGTGGCACAGTTTGAGAAAGGTCGGTTTCATTCTTCCATGAAGATTTAATAGAATTCAGCTGAGAAGACATCTGGTCCTGGACTCTTCTTTTTGGGAACATTTATGTTTACCTTTTCGATCTCAATGGGTGTGATAGGTTTGTTTAAGAGATTTATCTACTCTGAGTTTAGCTTTGGTAGATGGCGTGCATCCAGGAATTCATCCATCTCCTCCATATAATCCAGTTTTGTGGAGTAGAGGTTTTTGAAATAAGTCCTGATGATTCTCCTAATTTCACTTATATCTGGTGTGATCTCCTCTTTTTCATTTCTAATTTTAGTTTGAAGTATTTCTTTGTTTCACTTGATCAAATTGGCCAGGGGTTGGCCAGTCTTGCTTATTTTTTCAAAAAAGCAGCTCTTTGTTTCATCAATTTCCTTAATTGTTTTCTTAGTTTCAAATGCATTAATTTCTGCTCTGATATTTATTATTTCTTTCTATCTGGGGCTTTTGGGGTTGGGTTCTTCTTGATTTTCCAGTGCTTTTATGTGGACGGTTAGGTTATTTATTTGGGATCTCTCTGTCTTTGATATAAAGGCATTTAGTGCTAAGAATTTTCCCCTGAGGACTGCCTTCTTTGTGTCCCATAAGATGTGGTACGATGTGTTGTCATTGCCATTCATTCTTGAAATTTTGCAATTTCACTTTTTATTTTGTCCACTACCCATTTATTGTTTAAATGTGTGCTGTTCAGTTTCCAGGAGCCAATGAGATTCTTGGTGGGTCTGTTTTTCATTTCTAGACCTATAGCATTGTGATCTGATATCATGCAGGGATTACGTCACTCACTTCCCTGTTGAGTTTCTGTTTGGATGATCTACCTATTGCTGATCATGGAGTACTAATGTCCCCACCTATGATGGTGTTGGTGGTTATTTCTGTTTTATTGTCAAGTAGGTATTCTTTTATGAATTGCGATGCCCCTGTGTTTGGTACATAAAGATTTATGAATCTAATACCCTCTTGATGGATCATTCCCTTGATAAATAACATGTGGCCTTCTTTGTCTTTTTTGATTATTTTTGTTTTGAAGTCTATTTTGTCCATTATTAGTATAGCTACGCCTACTTGTTTCTTATTCCCATTTGCTTGGAATATCATTTTCCACCATTTCACCCTGTAGATCTGGTTCTGTGTTCATATAGTTGTAAAGCTGAGTTTTGTCATAGAAAGTTTTTCTTTCACCACCTATTATGAGGGGTACTTTTGCTGGGTACAGTAGTTTGGGTTGGAAGCCATAGGTTCTTAGACTTTGCAGTGTTCTGGTCCAGGCCCTTCTGGCTTTTGGGATGTCCATTGAGAAGTCTGAATTAATTCTGATGGGGTTACCTTTAAATGTGATGTGCTGTTTTTCCCTTGCTGCTTTTAGAATTTTCTCTTTGGTGTCAGTGTTTAGAGTCTTAATGACAATATGTCTTGGAGAGTTTCTCCTTTGGTCTAGTCTGTTTGGAGTTCTGTTAGCTTCTTGTGTCTTGATGGGCCTTTGTTTTCAGAGAGTGGGAAAGTTTCCTTCAATAATTTCATTAAATAAGTTTTCCATTCCTTTAGTCTGAATACCCTTCTGGTGTTCCTATAACCTGAATGTTAGGATGGTTAAGGGTATCCCACAGTTTCCTCATGTTCTGTTCACAGAAAATTTTGAACTCTCAAACTGTTTCTTCTGTTTTGTCTTCCAGTTCTGATTTTCTATCCTCCACATGTATGACTATTCTTGAGAGCTTTTATAGAATTTTGGGCTTGTTTAATTAGGTTTGCATTTTCCACTAATTTTCTATGTATAGTTTCCATTCCTCTGTCAAGTTCTCTTTTCACATCATTTTCTGATTTTCTTGATGTTTCTTGGAATTCATCCTTGCATTTCTCTGTCTTCATTTTTCTTAGCCAATTTGTTTTTGAGGTCCTCCTTTTTTTTTTCTTTCTCTCCTTCATATCCTTTAACTGCCTTTGGATCCCTTCCATTTTCTTAACTATTAGGTCTAGTCTAGTGGTGAGAGCATCCACAGGAATATTGACCCTTTGTTGCTTTTCTGCAATTTCTACTATTAGCTTGGTCATGGTTGCATAGCTTGTATCTTTAATTTGGGGTTCTGATCCTAATGTCTCTTCTATGTTTTAATTAGAGATATCCATTGTAGGACTGAGTGATCTTATGGGATTTACTTACTGGATTCATTTGGATTTGACTTTTCATGTTATTCCTTTTGTGCTGTGGTCTGCCCCTCACAGTGTAGGGACAGGGAGAGTGGGACTGTAGTTGTTGTGGGCAGGGGGAATGTTGCCACTTTTGTATGGCACAGGGGGCAACAGGGAGGCTTTCACATTGGGTGGGGGGAGTGGGCAGCTCTCTCATGGGTGCAGGGGGAGCGGGTCTGAGGTTGCATGGGTGGGTGGGAGGACAATCTCCCATGCATTGCAGCACAGGTGGAACTATGTTGGCCTGTGTCCCCTTGTCTGCAGGTAGTGCAGTAGGAACCTGAGGCTGGGACTATGGCTACGACGGCTGCTTGAGGGATTGGGGGATTGGTGGGGTACCAGAGAGAGTTGGAATCAACTGATTCCCTTTTTGTCTCTTTGCACCCTCCTTCTTGAGGTCTATTGGAGACTGATCTCCCCTAAAGGACCCAATGAATTCTTAATGTTTTGCCTTTTCTTCCCTGGGACATGCAGCATCATTAGGCGGACATCATCTTGACTAGAAGTCCCCCACAGGGCAGCTTTGAATCTACTTTGAGACAGAATCTGTTCCCATCCCAGGAGTGTTCATGTCCAGAACAACACCTTCATCTGGAGCCATATTTAACAACTTTGTTATCATAGTCATTGGTGCTGATGCCTGGATGGTTCTGGCCTCCAGCTTATTCCTACAGAACTGATCTCTGTGTTTTGCCTTAAGGAAATCTGGTGACCACCTTGTGTCCACCCTTATTATGTGGGTCATTCTGTCAACAGCTGTGTGGCTTTGTGCAGCATAAATCTATCTGTATGCCAGTCTCCTAGTCTGTAAAATATGAGCAATGATTCTAACAAAAATAGTTGTTATTCCAGAAATAAAGTGAAATACACATGAAAGACATCACAAAACACAAAACCTATGTTTTTGTCATTGTTTTTAAGACAGATCTTCCTAGATATTTAAAAAGTAAATTTATTTTGACTGATACAAAACACAAAAGTTATAAATATCAGTGTTGTATCTTTTTTTTTTTTTTTTTCTAGGAAAGGTCTCATTCTAGCCCAGGTTGACCTGGAATTAACTTTGTAGTCTCAGGGTGGCCTCGAATGAAATCATGGCAATTGTCCTACCTCTGCCTCTTGAGTGCTGTGATTAAAGGCATGCACCACCATGCCCAGATTTCAGGTGGTTTAATACAAGTTTAGACTTCTTCCTGGATTTTTTGTTTTTGTTTTTGTTTTGTTTTTCAAGGTAGTGTCTCATTATAAGCCAGACTGACCTGGAATTCACTATGTGGTCTCAGGGTAGCCTCAAACTCATGGTGATCCTCCTACCTCTGCCTCCAGAATGCTGGAATTAAAGGCATGTTCTACCACACCTGGATTTTCTTCCTGAATTTTTATTCTAGCCTCTGCAGTCTTGCTACCCATACCCTAGAAAATACCATCACAGCAGGAAACCAATACAATGATTATCTTTATGTTAGAAGGAAATTTTTACCTTTTCTTCATTCTATAGTATGTGAAGAACAGTTACTAGATGCCAGAAATTGATTTTTCTGGCCATTCTCTATCAACAACTCAAATGACTAGCAACTTTAACATATATTTTCAAGTAAATAGCAAATTTCAGGTATGTAATCTATGGCGATGGCATGATACTAATTTTAGAACCTCACAGAGACAGAAACTTATCATTTGGCTGTCATGAATATTGATACAAACCATCAGGTCCCAATTAGCAGTCACCTTCTATTTGCAGCCACCTGTTTCAAAAATGAAGGCTCTGGATTTCTTACTTTGTTCTTAAAAACAACTGTGACTGCAGCACAAAATTTGCTCTTCTGTTACTTAAAACCCTTAGCTGAATACCGCACTATTGCTCTGGTTTTGATCCTAGTTCACATGGCTGTGCATCTGCTTGGATGCTGTTCAGAGAAAGTCCTAACATTCAGAGTACCCTTGAGCCCTAGGCTCCCTGCCACCAGCTCCTCTTGACCACATGGCCTTAAGTTCCAGGCTTGTGTCTGAAGGCCTTGTCCAATGTGGACATAATGCCTAATTGCCAACAGCAGGCTTCCAGATGTCACCCACACTCTGTGCAAGATTATCTTTTCAACCCCAGACTTCACTTGGTACATCTTTATCATATGCAATTGGACATAGTCCTTGTCCCACCTTGCTCAGAATCCTCCCAAGTGTCAGCATCTGCCCACTTCTCACTTGAGTGAGAGGTAATATATCTACTGTCCTCCAAAGACCTAGTCTAAGTAGTTAATTCTGATGACTCACAATTCAGGATTTAACAAACTGAAATAACAAGGCACATTAAGCCCACCTGACTAATTCTTTGCCAGTAACACACAGGTTCCATATACTCACAAATGACCAAAAACTCCTGACAAGCTCCAGCACTACACTCATCTATGATATATTCCACCTTTTCAGTCAATGAGGAACTGATATTTATAGGCTGCCTGGACACATGGTGATGCTCTGGGATTTCATTCTGGATAGAAGATTTTGTGTTTTTTTCCTTACTCAACACCTTCAGAATCACACCTAGTCAGAGAGAAGCTATAGGTTCATTGTCCATCTTCACAAGAAAAGTATACATGAAGAATGAATAATGGAATATGAACTTGAATATGTGACAGAAGACAATGTTAGAATCAGTGTTTGACAAACTGCTAATGACAATCTCATAATAGTTTGGTAAAATTAGCATTTACAGACATTGCAAATTACACAGTAAGGGGAGGAATTCTTGCCTGAATTAATCACTACCTGGGAAACAATTTCACAGTAGAATAAACAAGGAGAGGAAAAATGATAAATGAACTATAACTTCCAGTTTTTAGAGTCATTGCATTGAAAAGAGAAAAGGAAAAGAGGCAGAGAGGAAAGGAGGGAGGGAAGAAGGATCCTATTAATGACAGCAGTTGGGTCTACTTACCCAATCAAGAAAAAGAGGACTAGTAGTAGAAAGTCAGTTCTGATAAAGGATATCATTAGATGACAAATACCGAATATAAATCTTTTTTGTTAGCTGTTGACTTCCACAGCCCACTTGGTTACACTTACTGAGCAGAGGAAAGGGAAAAGTTATAGGAGGACATTAGAGAAGGGGTCATATATAGGGAACTAGTATGGTGGTAAATATAAGAGGAAAATATAAAAAACACACAATCTCTTTTTAAGGAAAGCACTCTAGGAACCTATTAGCTTCTTGCTTTAGCATCTGGAGAAGACAGCAGGATCACAGAAATGAGGTGATTGTTTTCCATTTCTCTTTGCTGGAAGGCCTGCTAAATTACTCAACAGGTGAAATGAAACTCTTATATCCTAACATGATTTGTTATAACTTTATATCAACAATGGGAAAAATAAAAACATGTTGGCCATTAAAAATTAAAGTCATGTTGGTTTCACAAAACATTAGATAGTCTACTTGTGACATTTAACTGGGAACAGTGAGAGCTGGTCAGATTGGTACCCTTGGCATGGAGAACTTTGTAATTACATAGGATTGCTGCATTTTATTAGTGCCCTATAGATATATGTCCTCTGAATGTGCCCAGGGCATCCTGACACAGTTTAGAGACCTCAGATATGCTATAATTTAGCATTCTCATCCATTTGTTTCAGTGGACATGTGGGAACTATGTTCTAAGAACCAATGATGCATTTAATCAAATTCTCTTAAAGCATATAATGCTAAAATATCTGAACAAACTTAAGGATTACAAAAACTACTGACTCAACACTTAACAAGTATGTGTGTGTATGTGGTGTGTGTGTGTGTGTGTGTGCGCACACGTGTGTGTGTACAAGAGGATTGATAGGTGCACAAGGGCCTCTTACCACTACAAACTAATAATGCCAGATGCATGCTCCACTTTTGTATCTGGCTTTACATAGGTGGTTGGGGAATTGAATGTGAACTGGAAAGCTATGCAACCAAGTGCCTTTAACCATAGAGCCATCTCCCCAGCCTCACAACAAGCATACCTCTAAAGAGAGAAATCATATTTACTAATATAAACAGTCAATTTCATTGAAAATGATATTAAAGTGAAGTTTATGTGTTTGACATAAATGACAGATTATTTTTTTAATTAGAATGGACATAGTATGTAAACAGCACATGTTGGTACTATCCTTACCCTCATCCCTGTCCCCCTCCAAAGGGACCCTCCTTGTTGGGAATGCCAGTCAGCCCCATGGGGATTTTAGGTCATGCATTGTGGGGGCAGCCATCAGTCATGGGGAAGAAGCAGTCTCTGTGCATAATGCTCCAACTTGTGACTCTAACACTCTTTCCACACTCTTTTCCAAAAAATTTCCTGAGCCATGTTTGGTTTGTTTTAAGTCTACTTCAGTGATGGGCTCTTAGGATCTCTGGTTTGGTAGGTGTTGAATGTCTTCAGTGTAAATGACAGATTCTTAACTCTATAAGATCAGAGATTCCATTTGTTTTACATACCAGTATATACCCAACACCACCACATGACTGCTTCATGTCAAGCCCTTGATATATATTTACTCTGTGTAATGTGGACAAGGTGAATGTATATAGCTGTTGGATTTATTGCCATAAATATTTCCTTGCTTCTGTTCTGGCTATCTTTGTCATGCATGATCAACATGAGTGCCCACCACCTTGTCAAAGGATGGCAGAACCACTGGAGCTTTCTGAAGAATAGAAGGACCATTTATGTCTAGGTCAATTTGAATGCCCTAGATCCATTGAATGCCTTTGGGGGAAGGCATGTTCCCATCAAAATTCATGAAAAGATCAGTTTATTTCAACTAAGCCAGAATAGGTCAGAAGTAGAGGGAGATGTGGGACCATAGTGAAGGGCTCACCTGATGGTACCTGTGAACGAACATGACAGTTATCATTTAAGCAACATTCCTAACAGGAAGTTTAAGGATATAGTGAGAGATACATTTTAATTTAATTTTAAAATCAATCTATTTTGTAGTAGAGATAATTTGCTTAATGTATACATTACAAGTTTTAGGATTACAGCATAAGAGACTTCTAAGTATATATGTGTGGCTGATAATAATAATAAATGAATGTATATGTATGTTTGGGGGTAGGGGTGTACATGCATATGGAGGCTAGAGGAAAGCCTGGGTCTCATCTTCAGGAATGTAGATGATCTCCTTTGAGGGAAGGTCTCTTATTAGATTGAAGCTCAATCATTAGAGTAGACTTACTAGTCAGTAAATTGCAGAGATCCTTCTGTGTTTATCTGCCCAATGTTGATATTATAGACACACACCACAGCACCAATATTTTTACCTAGATGCTAGATGTTGAACTAAGGTCCTCATGCTTGTGCAGCAAGCATTTTGCCAACTGAGATCTCGTATACAGACCTGATCTGCTCCAACTGAGCTGAAGTGTGAACCAGTAGATTCTTCCCCCAAAGTAGAAAATCTACTGCACAAAACTATGAGGACTGAAAAGAAGTGTCCTCTCTGGAATCCTATTCCTGCTGATGGCCCAGGGAAAGGGGAATCAGACAGAGCACAGAGGTCCATGCAAGTGAGGAGACAAATTGGATTCAGGCAGAAGGGCTGCATAAAGCAGCACCATTTAGGATACTTTTCAGAGATTGGATATTGCCCAAGCAATATATATCCAAGGTGAACGAAACTATTGGTGCCATATAATCAAATTACTAAAAAAAGAAAAAGAAAGAAAGAAAAAAAAAACCTATAAAGAGAAAATCTTAGAAACTTCAGGAAAAAGACTCATTCCAAAAAAGAAAATATTATAATGTTTGTAGATTGTCAAAGAAGCAATGGAAGTTTGGAAATAATAGAAGTGTAAATATGTTGAATGAAATTACTGAAAGAAAACTTAAACGTCAACCTAAAATCCCATATCTCACAAAATGGACTTGAAAATTGAAGGAAAAATAAAGATATTTTAATAAAAAAGGCTCTCAAGAAATATGTTGCCATTTTATCTACTGATGTCCTGTGTACCTTTGTAGAGTATTATATCAGATATTAATCTTATTTCCCAAAAGAACTCACAAATATGACCTAGCTAACAGAATATGTAAACTGAAGCTTAATCTTATTTTTCACAAAAGTTAGATGAATACTTTAAACACATACCATTGAAATTCATGACATTCACAAGATCACAAGAAATAATCATGAAAGGACATGAGGGAAGAATGGAGACATGCCAGAATGCTTAAGCACTTTATATCATGCAGTTATGCTACTAAGTGTGAAAATGAATTTGATGCACTAAGAAAAGCAATATGCACAGTGTAGTAAATAAGACTACTGAGAAATAAGCAACAGCATTGGAAATGTTTGCTGAGAAGGATGAAGACACTTCGACACTTCTGACTGGAGAGCTGGAGAAAGCACTCCTCTCAAACTTCTGTTGGAGACATCAAGGGAAGTAGCAAATTTGCAAGTTTTCTTGACTCTATTTTTATGGTTGCAGGACAAGTGCATTATCCAGAATTTAAACATAAACCAACTCCTGCAGATTAACTAATACATGGGAAAGATGCAATGCCCACCAGTGATAAGAGTACATCTTGAGTAGTCAGTGAACAGCTACATCCTATTTATGTGAGAATGAAGCTCTGGCAATGTCAAATATAGGGAAATGGCACATTGGTATTTATTTATTTACTTCCTCAATAAATGCTAATGGATATTTACAGAAAAGATTAGAAAGATTTATCAATTCACCTCTTGGGTACACACCTCAAGGTGGTGGGGTGGGGGGGCAGGGGCAGTGAGTGGGGTTGGGAAACTGCTATATGGGAAGAGAAAGAAATTCCACCCAAGTTATCTGCACCACCAAATTCCACTTAATCTATCTGAAAGTTACTATTATACTCTCCTAAGCCACAGTGAAATTTTATTAGAAATCAATATGAGAAGTACCACTTGAATATTTCCAATTGTTAAGAAACTAAATTATGTACTTAATAACTAACCTAAGTCAAAGAAGAAATCAAAATTGAAATTATAAACTATTTGGAGGGAGCTAAGTACAAAGGAAAGCACAATAAATTCAAAGTAATTTGAAGACAGAGAATGGTATGATCAGAGGAAAATAATGAAATAGAAAGCATCCTCACAGTAGCTGCCACTACCTACACAAAACCTGCATAATAGGTGGAAAAATAATGACATCAAAATAGAAGAGAGACTAGTTATTAATGAGTTCTTTGGATCATATCTGAGTTCATGATGAGAGATAAATGATTCAAGTTGGGACTAGTCACCAGATAGAACAGTAATGTGATTTGAGGGTTGAGTTTAAGATGGTCTGACCTGGGAGGAAAAGTAGGTAGGGAAATGGTGTTTAAGTGCCCAGATTCAATGACTCATACTTGAACACTGAAATCCTGGTGAAAACCTTGGAGCCAGTGGAGCTTCCTGCTAGAATACATGATGTACCATACCAGGACAGTGGTGTTTATTGATTCCATAGGGAGAGGACTTGGGAGCATGCTTTGTCCTATGTGTCTCTGGATTTGGCTGGTGTGCATTTGTACCCTTTCTAATAAAGCATAATCATAATGCTTTCAAGAGTTCTGCATGATATTCTAGTGAGTGATTGCACTTGAGGAAAACCATGGCATAATCTGTATGTGTAGTCATTAGACAAAGTGCAGATGGCTTGGATAATCCTAAAATGTGACTGGTGAGGGCAGTCTGTGGAGAATACATCCCATACTTTACTGTTATCTAACATATAATATGTACAAGCACCAATGAATGTAACTCACTATATTCAAAAACTAGAAAACAATGTTACTATCTCAACTGTATCTGAAAGAATTTGACTAAATACATTTAAATCTAATAAAACTTTCAGCTAAGAACCTAATAACCTGAGAAATTTATATCATGTCCAATTGTGAAATATTGTATATTTCATCCTAAAATTAGTAACAGAGTAGGGTTATATGGTCTTCATCTTCAACATTTTTGGGAGCTTCCAAATAGTTACTTAAGCAGAGCTAGGAAGAGAAAAGAGTAAAGCTTCTTTAGAAGTGGATGGCTTCACTATTTTTTTTTTTAAATGAAAACTGGAGCATGAACACACACTGGACATAAATATATGTTTAGCAAGTTTGGAAATTATAAATTAACTATAAAACTCAATTGTACATATCTTTCAGTCTTATATTTTTATATCATTCTTCAAAAAAGACAAGGTCTTTCCAGAGAAATAGTTGATTCTAATATTGAGTAATACCAGAAACTTAGTGCCAAAAAATCCAAACTAAAAATAAAAAGAGAAGAAAACCACACACAGGCCATGTGGAAGGGATATAGGAGTAAACTTGAAATGCACCTCATCGTCAAAACTGAATTTGTGAAACTAAATATATTTAATTATTGAATTATAACTCAAGTGTAAAATAAATAATTCAATGCTAAGAGGAAGAATAATTGAGCAAATGGAAGGTGTGACAAATCTCTTATGCAGGAAGGTTCCACTGTTTATGTTATGTAAAGGGAAAAAAGTCACTGTAGAGAAGAGAAATCTCTGATACACTGCATCTGCTAGCAGATCAAGGTTAGCAGCAACAGTGATAACTCATGTTGGTTATTTATATCACTGCTATGTTGTGATGAAAATGGCAAATTACCTCTGTGATCATTCATCCTTCCAAAAATCTATAACCTTAATATTATCATGAGTAAAACATAAAAATTCCAATTGAGGAAGATTTTTACAAAATATCTGACTAGTCCCCTTCCAGTCATGATTATCCAAGTAAGGAGCATCTAAACAATCGGCAGGAAGATGCAGACTGTGATCTGGTATTAGGTATGGAATCTTGGAACAGGTAAAGGACATTAAGGAAAATTAAATAAACATATATAACCTACAAACTTTAGTTAATAATGTACTAATATAGGTCTATTAATTGTGACAGATGTATCACACTATCTTAGACATTTATACACTATAGACTGAATAGTGATTTGAGAATCATCTTTTCTAAGTTGTTGTGAATTCTAAAACTGTTTTTGTTTATAAGTTATGGATATACTCAGTATGTAAATAACACATGTTGGTTCCATCCTTTTCCTCATCTCTGCCCCCCCCCTCCTTGTTGGGGATGCAGTTCATCCCCATGGGGATTGAGGGTTGTGCATTGTGGGGGCAGCCATCAGTTATGGGGAAGAGGCAATGTCTCTGTGCATAATGTCCCAACTTGTGGCTCTAACAATCTTTCTGCCCCCTCTTCCATGAAATTCCCTGAGCCATGTTGGTTGCATTTTAAATCTACTTCAGTGACGGGCTCTTAAGAGCCTCTGGATCTCTGGTTTGGTAGGTTTTGAGTGTCCTCAGTGTCTATCTCTTTCACCCTTGGGCTGATATCAGGTTCACTGAGAAAGCAGAACTCTCACATTTCCCCAATTCCTCTATGGTTTCAGCTGGGGTCCTGGTGAAGTGCACTGGGTCATTTCTCTCCTCAGGTTTCGCTTCCATCTGAAAAAGAGAATCAGATTCTCCAATGGAGAGTGATGTTAGCACAGGTTAAATGGGATAACCATTATTAATTTTGAGAAAATTTAATGAGTGTAGACCCTCTTGCAGCCCAAGATCAGTGGGAGCTTGATATTGGAAAGCAAACCCATTATGTGGATACGATTCTGACTTCTTTTCCAGTTCCAGATATGGGTTCCTTTCCACTGAGCAGATCTTTTAGCCAATCCAAGAACAGTTGGTTACCAAACATGGCTGTGTGCCACTATTGCACTTGTGTGAGCATTACCTCAGGTTGTTTGCTTCTGAGTTTCTAAGACCTCGATATTGGCCACTTTCCCCCAGTAGCTCATTTAGCACTTTCTAGCATGAGATGGTCTAACTGTCTGGGGACTGGCTCTCTTCCAGATTCTAGCCAGGCCTCTCCATGTTCTGTACTAACAGCATATGGTGTCTTAAGCAGTAGGGTCTTACCATTAACCTCTAGTTGGTAATCAAGTGCTCTGAAAAAAGTCTGTCTTTTTTTGGGAAACCTTGTCAGACTCTCTGATCAACAGCTCATTGTGGGTGTTAATTGCATCCTGGTACTGGAACTTACAGGCCAGTGACAAGGAAAAAGAAAGAACAAAAATCAAAAAAAAAATAGGAAAAGAAAGAAAGAGAGAGAGAGAGAGAGAGAGAGAGAGAGAGAGAGAGAGAGAGAAACAGGAGAAATTTAAAGCGTGGCTTCATCTCACACTCTCCAGGCCCTTTGCTTCAGGTGCTCCCCTAAGGTCCTGTTGAGGGTTCAACCTTAAGTCTGTCTTCCAGCATGTAGGATTTTATGGTGCCAGTTCCATTTGGGTTCAGTTTTATATTCCTCCCACCACCATTACTCTCCCTTCAAGCATACCCTCCCTATTGTAGAGGTGTTGAGATGCGTATTAGATATGCCAGCATCTCGGGCTGCTCCAGGTTAGGAGCCACAAATGAGTGAGACCATGCGATGATTGTCTTCTGTGATTGTGTGAGTTCACTGAATATGATCTGTTCCAAGTTCAACCATTTTACTACAAATTTGATTGTGTCATTTTTTCTTACTACTGAGGAGAATTCCATTGTATAGATATACCACATCTTGGTTATCCATTTGTCCAATGATGGGCACTTGGGTTGATTCCAGTTCTTAGCTGTTATGAAGTGAGCTGCTATAAACATGGTTGATCAAATATCTCTGAACTGAGGCATGGAACTTTTAGGGCAAATGCCCAGTAAGGCAATAACTGAGTCTGTTGATAACTCTATAGTCAACCTTTTTAGGAGCCTCCATATTGCTTTCCATAGTGGTTGTACCATCTTATATTCTCACTAACAAAGAATGAGGGTTCCTATTTTTCCACATCCTCTCCAACATTTGTTTTCATTTGATGTTTTAATGCTTGCTATCCTTACTGGGGTAAGGTGGAATCCCATAGTTGTTTTAATTTGAATTTCCCAGATGATTAGGGATGTTGACCATTTTCATAATTGGATGTTTGTCATTTGTATATCTTCCTGTTAGAATTCCCTATTCAGTTCTCTGCCCCACTTTATGAGTGGGTTGTTTGATTTTTTTTTATTATTATTATTTAGGTTTCTGAGTTCTTTGTAGATTCTCAAATTAAGGCTCTGCCAGTTGAATAGCCAGCAAAAGTTTTCTCCCACTCTGTGGGTAATCTTTTGGCCCTGCTTAGGGTATGTTTGTCTGTGGAAAAACCTTTCAGCTTCATGAGAACTTAATGGTTAAATGATTGTTTAATTTCCTGAGCTACTGGGGTTTTGTTCAAGAAGCCTTTCTCCACTCCTATATCATGGAGAGTTCCTTCTATTTTTTCTTCCAGTAGTTGTAGTGCTTCAGGTCTTATATTGAGGTCTTTGATCCATTTGGACTTTATTTTTGAGCATGGCAAGATGTGTGGGTGCAGTTTCCTTTATCTGCATATGGTTATCCAGTTTCTCAAGCACCATTTGTTGAAAATGCTATCTTTTCTCCAGTCAATATTACTAGGGCCTTTGTTGAAGCTGTAATTACATGTCCTAAAGTCCATATCACCAATTCTATTCCATTGGTCTATATTCCTGTTTTTATGCCAGTACCATGTTATTTTTGTTACTATGGCTTTGTAATATAACTTTAAATAAGTTATAGCAATGGCTCCAGAAGTGTTTGATTTGCTGAGGATATGCTTGGATATATGAGGCCTGCTGCCATTCCATATGAATTTTGAGATCATTCTTTCTATCTCTGTGAAGAATGATGTTGGGATTTGTATTGGTATTGCATTAAATCTGTATATTGCCTTTGGTAAGATTGCCATTTTCATAATGTTAATTCTACATATCCAAGACTATGGGAGGTCTTCCCATCTTCTCAAGTCCTCCTCAATTTCTTTCTTCAGTGTTTTTTTGTTTGTTTTCTTATATATGTGTTTCACATCCTTGGTTAGTATCATTCCAAGGTATTTTACTTTTTTGGTTCTATTGAAAATGGGACAGTGTCTCTAATTTCTTTCTCTGTATCTTTGTCCTTTGTACATAGAAAGGCTACTGATTTTTGTGCATTGACTTTGTATCCTGCTACTTTGCTGAAGGAGTTAATCACCTTTAATAGTTTTGAGATAGAGGCTCTCAGGTCACTTGTATAGGATCATGTCATCTGCACTTGACTTCTTTCTTTCCAATTTGTACAACATTACATACCAAAATATTAAAATAACATTAATGATATTTAAAAATAATAAAATCATATTAAAATAATAATAATATTATTATAAAATATTAAATATACCACTCAATGGGTGCTAAGACTCAGTGTTCTTACCAAGAATACTGAGTCTCCAAACCAATCTCAGGATTTGATGCAACCCCAAGTCCTAACAATGTTGTTACAGAAATTGATTAAATGGTTTAATTTATTTTTTTTTTATTTTTAATTGGGGCACTGAGGCACTGTGGCAGTGGCAGCAGCAGTAGTGGTGGAAACTGCTCATCCTAGCGTGGTGAGGGTCTAGAGAATGGGGGTGGGGAAAAATTTTAATTGGTAAATAAAAATATGTATTTGTGGTATATAATCATCTTTGATATAATCATTTTTGATGCATTGTATAATGGCTAAATCAAACTAAATAATATATGGATAACAGGAATGAAAAATCTTAAGCAAATACTAAATGCAAAGTGATAGACCCAATATTATCTCATTCAAAGCTGATTATGAAGCTGTAATAATAAATACTTTGGCATTGTCATAATAAAGACAAAGTGTTCCACATACAGAAAAGAGAGTTCAGAAACAGAACAGCATATATGTGAACAAATTTGCAAAGGGGGGGGAAGGTATATCTTCAATAAATGAAATAAATGGTTACCTATATTTTTCAAATGGGGCTGGAGGAATGGCTTACAAATGAATTTTGTCACTTCATATACAACATGATGCAAAATTTATCATAGAAACAAATGCAAAACTCAAAATTGTAAAATTCAGAGAAGAGATAAAACTTTTGTGACCTGGGCTAGCTTTCATACCTGGTCTTTGAGCCATGGACAACCTGCTTTTCTGGTATTGAACATTCATAGGACAGGAGGTGAGCTAGCTGTTGTCCCATAAGCTCCAGGTAAACACTACATTCTTCTCAGAGGAGCCAGTGCCACTGTGTTCCACTTTGAGCAGTCTCCATGGACCTAGCCCAGGACTGGTAAATCATTAGGAGAGGACAGCTCATCAAGTCTTTTTGATGTATTTATTCTTCAGGATTTCCCTTTCTAAGGGAAATGCTTCCTAACATTTCCTTTAAGTAAGTCCATTCTTAGCTGCTCTTCTGGCTGCCACTGTTCATCTATAATAAAAATGCAGCTTCCCTTGTCAATCAGGATTCCTGAAGACTATGAGAAGGTGCCCAGAGTCCTAAGTGTTCATCAAACCTTATGTGTATGTATACTTATACTTTATGGTGTAAACATAGTGTGTGTGAGAGAGTGAGTGGGGGGAGGAAACATAGTGCACACAAGCAGGAAAGGCAGACACACCTACCCTTTTCTTTCCATCTCAAGTATTTAAAGGAACTAAATCCCGGGAGGTTCCAGAAGGGAACAGGTATTAAGTTGATTATGCCCTGTGGGGAAGACTCTGCATCTCCTGTTAACACATCATATTCTCCAAAGGAATAGAACAGATAGAATGAATCTATATTATTAAGAAATTTATTAGACTGTTTTGCAGGATGGGAAGTGAACCAATAGTTGTCTGAATGCTATAGCATCTGAAAACCTGGTAGCAGATCAGTCCATGAGGCTGTATATTCTAATCTGAAGCTGAAGGCCTGGTGGATTCCTGGGAAGGCACTGGTCTTCAGTCCATGTCTGTAAGTTGAAAAAGCTGGGCTCCAATGCCCACAAAGGACAGCAGTAGTCAGGTATATGCACCTCCCAGCAAGAAGTAAGGGCAGCCAGGCAAAAAGCACTATCTTTTTTTTTTTTTTTTTGAGCCTTCTCATATAGGCTGCCATCAGAAAGACTGCCCACAACCACTCTGGGGAAAGTCTTCCTTCCTTGATTAATCCTTCCTGGAAACAACCTCATAGATCTAGCTAGCCAAGAGGCATACTTGATTCCTGATCAGATCAAGTTGATAATAGAAATTAATCATCAGCAAACCTACTAGCCTTTGAGCTTTTGTTTTGTTTTTTGTTTACTCTAAGATTTTTTTTTTCCTTATGACCTTCTTGGTTCTCAAAGTTGAGTTTCCCATTCATCCATGGGTAAACATTTCAGGGGAAAAACATGTAGATCCCTTAATATTGTGTTCATCTCCTTTTGATCACAAAACCATCATGCCCAAGAATCTCAGTGCTATAGCTACCATTATTTAAAATGTCAAACCTGGAAAGGACTTTATAATCATGTCCCTGCTTCTTGCCTTGAAGTCTTGTCTCATGGACTCCAGGCACCTCTGTACTAAGCAGGTCTTGAAGCCCAGATGCCATTCTATGATGAAGTTATTTTAGCTTACTTTTATTTATTTATTTATTTTTTCTGAACTGGTCTGTGTATGTGCAGCCCCAGCTGGTTATGACCGCAACATTCCTCCTGCCAGTTAGTGGGAAATGGTGAAAGAAGTTTAGGCCTAGCTATGTTCAGAAGTCCATGCTCAGACTTGGAGTCTTGATTCCCATGCTTGAGGGTCACATATGGCATCATGGAGACAATGGGGAATACCAGAAATAAACATGTCAGCTTACATTTTGAGGGGATACAGTTCATCATACTGAAGAAGGTGTGGCAGCTGGAACATGAAGCACTAGGTCGCATTACATTTGTAGTCAGGAAGTTGAAAGAAATGAACACTGATGGCCAGCTTACTTTCTCCATTTTCTTCACTCCAGGATCCTCCACCCTTGGAATGGCATTACCAATGCCTTTTAGAGTAGGTCTTCTTCCTTCAGTTTATCTGAACTAGGAACTCCCTGACTGATATACTCAGAGGTTTGTTTCCATAATGACTCTAAATCTCATCAAGTTGACAAGATTAACTACCACAGCCAAGGTGGGAACACTTGTGTTCACACTCTGCAGTGAGCCTCAGAGAAAGCCATCCTCAGTTGAGATGCTAAAAGTCACCCTGGCCCCAGTCTTAATTCTACCATGCAAATCAGCACCAAAAGCCAGCAGGTTTGTTCATGGTAACTTTTCACATGGTATAAGAGCAAGAAAGTTGCAGAAAACACACTCATCTTGTCAAGATATTATTTGATCTGTATGATAGAAGAATTGGAACCATATAGTGAGTAAACCATATTCTATATGTATAGGGCCTCAACAATTTACTCAGGGTCACAGGGTGTGAAGGTATGCATTCAGATTTCTCCCAATCTAGCTGATAGCCAATCATTTTCTACTATACTCCTTTTATATATTACTAATTACTCACCAAAGAATTTTTTATTAGTTAAGTATATAGTATGTATACAGCCATGATGGTACCATCAGTAGCGTTCTCCCTGTCATCCCCCCCTGAGGATTTTTGGTGTTGCATTGTGGGGATGGACTTCAGTTATGGGGAGAGGCAACGTCTCTGTGCTTAATGACCCAACTTATGGTTCTAACAATCTTTCCGCCCCCATTTCCATGAATTTCCCTGAGCCACATTGTGTTCATTTCAGGTCTATTTCAGTGACTTGGGAATCTCTGTGTCTGGATATCTAATTTGGTAGGAGGTGAGTGTTCTCTGTGTCTGTCTACTTCACCCATGTGGTGGTACCAGGCTCACTGAGAAAGCATCTCTTGCTCATTACCCCACTAACTCTATGGCTCCATCTGGTGCCCAGGTGGGGTGCAATGGCTTGATTCTCTCCTCAGGTTCTGTGTCCATCTAAAAAAGAGAAGCAAATTCTCTGACTGAGATTGAGGTCAGTGCAAGAAACATGGATACCCATTCTTACTTTAGAGAGAAGCTAATAGGTGTAGGACCTCCTGTAGCCCACTATTGGTGGGAACCTGATATTGGAGAGCAGGCTTCTTTTTGTATGTGGTTCTTATTCATTTCCCTGTTCCAGGTATGGGTTCCATTCCACTGAGTGGATCTGTTTGCCAAATCAAGAGCAGTTGGTAACCCACCATGGCTATGTGCCACTATTACACTTGTGTGAGCATCACGTCAGGTTGATTGATGTTGAGTAGCTTAGACCACGAGTTGCTTAGACTGATGTTGGTAATTTTCCCCCATTCCCTCATGTAGCGCTTTCTGGCACTAGACAAGCTAACTGTCTGGGGCCTAACTCTCTTCCAGTTTCCAGGCAGCTTGCTCCATGTTCTATCCCAACAGCATATGGTGTCTTTGGCAGTAGGATCTTACCATTGAAGTTTGGTGGGTCATCAAGTACTCTGAGAGAATTCTGTCTTCTTCTGGGAAATCTTGTAGGTCTCTCTGATCAACAGCTCTTTGTGGGTTTTACCCACATGCTGGTACTGGGAGTTACAGTTCATTACCAAGGGAGAAGAAGGAAGAAAAATATAGGTAATATAAAAGAAAGAGAGAAAAGAGAGAGAGAGAAACAGGAGAAGACTGAGATAGTGATATGGTAAAGATACTCTCTCCAGGCTCCTGGAATTAAGTATTCTCTCTTAGCACCTGATGAAGGTTGGACTCTTTAGTATGTCTTTCAGGATATAGGATTTTGTGGCACCATTTCAATTTGGGTCCAGTTTTTTGTCCCCCCTCACACTTATCTTCCCCTCCCACCCCACCGCCCCTATTGTCCAGTCCTCTAGATGTTTATTAGCTATGTCATTATCATGGGGAGATTTAGATTAGGAGCCACAGATGAGTGAGACCATGAGATGATTATAGGTCTGTGATTGGGTGAGTTCACTGAGAATGATCTGTTCCAAGTTTGACCATTTTTCTTCAAATCTCATTGTGTCATTTCTTCTTACTGCTGCATAGAATTCCACCATGTAGATAAACCACATCTTGGTTTTCAATTCATCTAGTGATGGACATCTGGGTTGATTCCAGCTCTTAGCTATTATGAATTGAGCAGCTATAAACATGGGTGAACAAATTCCTCTGAGCTGAGGTTTGGAGCTTTTAGGATAAATGCCCAGTAAAGGAATAACTGGGTCTTTTAGTACCTCTATAGTCATTCCTTTCAGGAGTCTCCATAGCTCTTTCCATAGTGGTTGTACCAGCTTGCCTTCCTACCAATAATGAGTGAGGGTTCCTATTTCTCCCTAAACTTGTCAGAATTTGTTTTCACAAGATTTTTTTTTTTAATGCTTGCTATCCTTACTGGGCTAAGGTGGAATCTCATTGTTGTTTTAATTTTTGTTTCCCTGATGATGAAGGATGTTAAACACTTTCTTAAGTGTGTGTTTGCATTTTGTATTTCTTCCTCTGAGAACTCCCTGTGCAGTTCTCTGCCCCATTTTGTGAGTGGGTTATTTAACTTTTTATTGTTTAGGTTTTTGAGTTCTTCATAGATTCTGGAAATTAGGCCTCTGTCCAATATGTATCTGGCAAAGATTTTCTCCAATTCTCTGCAAAATCTATTGACTATGCTTATTGTTTGTTTGTCTGTGAAAAAGCTTTTCAGCTTCTTGAGATCCTAATGGTTGAGTGATTGTTGAATTTCCTGAACTACTGGGGCTTTGTTCAGGAAGTCGTTTACCACTCCTAAATCATGGAAAATACCCTCTATTTTTTCTTCCAGTAGTAGCAGAGTTTCCAGTCTTACATTGTGGTTTTTGATCCATTTGGACTTGATTTTGTCTATGGTAACATGTGTGGATCAAGTTTCATTTTTCTGCATATGGTTATCCAGTTTGTCCAACCATTTGTTGAAGATGCTGTCTTTTTTCCAGTCTACATTGTTAGGGCCTTTGTCAAATATCAAGTAGCTGTAGTTACTTGACCCAAAGTCTGGATCCTCAATTCTGTTCCATTGGTCTATGTCCCTGTTTTTATGCCAGTACCATGTTGTTTTAATTACTATAGCTTTGTAATATAGCTTTAGATCCAGTATGGTGATGCCTCCAGAGGTGTTTCTTTTGCTGAGGATATGGTTGGATATCCACGGCCTTCTGCCATTCCATACAAATTTTGGGATCATTTTTTCTATCTCAGTGAGGAAAGATGTTGGGATTTATTGGTACTGCATTAAGTCTGTATATTGCCTTTGGTAGGATTGCCATTTTCACAATGTTAATTCTGCCTATCCAGGAGCATGGGAGGTCTTTCCATTTTCTTAAGTCCTCCTTATTTGCTTTCTTGAGTGTTTTTATGTTTTCACTGTAAAGATCTTTCCCATCCTTGGTTGATGTTATTCCAAGGTATTTTATTTTTTGTTGTTGTTGCTATTGAAAATGGACAATAATGCTTATTTCTTTCTCTGTATCTTTCTCTTTTGCATACAGAAAGGCTACTGATTTTTGTGCATTGATTTTGAATCCATCCACTTTACTGAAGGAATTAATCACTTTTAAGAGTTTTGATATGGAGGTTTTCAGGTCACTTATGTATCAAATCATGTCATTTGCAAATAGGGCTAACTTAACTTCTTCCTTTCCAATTTATGTCCCTTTTATTTCTTTCTCCTGTCTTATTGCTTGAGCTAGAACTTCCAGTACTATGTTGAAGAACAGAGGTGAGTGGATACCCCTGTCTTTTTCCTGATCTTAAAGGGAATTCCTTCAGTGTCTCCCCATTAAGTATTATTTGGGCTTTAAGATCTTTATATATAGCCTTTATTATGTTGAGATATAGACTTCCCATGCATATTATCTCCAATGTTTTGATCATGAAGTGATGTTGTATTTTGTTAATGGCCTTTTCTGCATCTATCAAGATGATCATGTGGTTTTTGTGTTTAAGCTTATTTATGTGGTATATTTTATTGACTGGTTTCTGTGTGTTGAACCATCCCTGTGTTCCTGGGATGAATCCTACTTGATTCAGGTGGACAATGCTTTTGATGTGCTGTTGAATTCAGTTTGCAAGGATTTTGTTCAGTATCTTTGCATCACGTTCATCAGGGAAATAGACTTGTAGTTTTCTTTCCTTGTGGCATCACTGGTTTTGGTATTAGGATGATGGTAGCTTCATAGAAGGAGTTATGGAGCTTTTCCTGTTCTCTGTTTGTGTGGCACAATTTAAGAAGTATTGGTTACAGTTCTTTCATGAAGGTTTGATAGAATCAGCTGAGAAGCCATCTAGCCCTGCATTCTTCTTTTTATGGGGGGTTTTCATTACCCTTTCCATCTTGACATTCCTGATAGGTTTGTTTAGTAGATTAATATGCTCTGAGTTTTGCTTTGGTAGGTGGTATGTGTCCAGGAATTCATCCACTTCATCTATATTATCCAATTTTGTGCAGTAGAGGTTTTTGAAGTAAGTCCTGATGATTCTCCCAATTTCACTTATGTCTATTGTGATCTCTCCTTTTTCATTTCTAATTTTAATTTGAAGTATTTCTTTTTTTTCTTGATCAATTTGTCCAGGTGTTTATCAATCTTGTTTATTTTTTCAAAGAACCAGCTCTTTGTTTCATCAATTTTCTTAATTGTTTTCTTAGTTTCCAATTCATTAATTTCTGCTCTGATCTTAATTATTTCTTTACTTTTGGAGCTTTTTGGGTTGGATACTTCTTGTTTTTCCAATGCCTTTAGGTGGATGGTTAGGTTATTGATTTGGGGTTCTCTCTGTCTTTGCTATGAAGTCATTTTGCACAATGAATTTTCCCCTGATGACTGCCTTCATCATGTCCCATAAGATTTGGTACATTGTTTTCTCATTGTCATTCATTTCTATAAGTTTTGCAATTTTCATTTTAATTTCATCCCCTACCCACTTATTGTTTAAGAATGTGTTTTTCAGTTTCCAGAAGTTCATTGGGTTCTTGGTACATCTTTTGTTGTTAATTTCTAAAAATACAGCATTGTGATCTGGCATCAAGCAGTAAATTATGTCAATCCTTCTAAATATATGGAGGCAGGCTTTGTGACCCAGTAAGTGATCTATTTTAGAGAAGGTTCCATGGGCCCCTGAGAAGAATGTGTAATCTGGGTAGAATGTTCTGTAGATTTCTATTAGGTCTAGTTGATCTGTGGTGTTGTTGAGCTCTCTTACTTTCCTGTTAAGTTTGTTTGGATGATCTATCTATTGCTGATAGTGGAGTATTGAAGTCCCCAACTATGGTGGTTTCAGTGGTTATTTCTGTTTTAATGTCAAGTAGGTTTTGTTTTATGAATTGTGGTGCATAAAGATTAGTGATTGTGATATCCTCTTGTTATATCATTGCCTTGATAAGTAAAAAGGGGCCTTCTTTGTCTTTTTTGATTATTTTTGTTTTGAAGTCTATTTTACCTGATATAATATAGCTATACCTGGATGCTTCTTATTTCCATTTACTTGGAATATCATTTTCTACCCTTTCACCCTGACAAGGTGTCTGTCTTTATTCTTGAAGATAGCAGATTGAGGGGTCTAATGTTTTTTATCCACCCGGTTAGCTTGTGTCTCTTGATGGGTGAGTTAAGGCCATTAATATTTAGGGTAATAACTGTGAGGTTTGATTTAATTCCTGCCATATTGTGGTGGTTTATGTTGTTTGGTGTTTTCTTTGCCTTTGTAGTTTATGTGTCTTCTTAAAGTTTGGATATTGTGGTCTGCTTCTCATAGGCACTAGAGGTTGGTTATTTGAATCTTCTCTGTGGAGCATTCCCTGAAGTACTCTCTGTAGGTTTGGCTTTGTGTTCATGTAGTTGTATAACTAAGTTTTATCATGGAAAGTTTTTTTTTTTTTTTTCACCATCTATTATGAGGGATACTTTTGCTGGGTAGAGTAGTTTGGGTTGGAAGCCATAAGTTCTTAGAGTTTTCAGTGTTACATTCCAGGCCTTTCTGGCTTTTAGGGTTTCCATTGAGAAGTCAGAAGTAATTCTGATGGGTTCTCTTTTATATGTAATGTGTTGTCTCTCCCTAGCTGCCTTTAGGGCTTTCTCTTTTGATTAATGTTTAGAATCTTAAAGATAATATGTCTTGGAGAATTTCTGCTTTGGTCCAGTCTGTTTGCAGTTCTACTAGCTTCTTGTAACTTAATGGCACTTTCTTTTGAGAGAGTGGGAAAATTTTCTTCAATAACTGTGTTGAATAAATTTTCCATGTCTTTGGTCTGAATTTCTTCCCCTTTTGGTATTCCCATGACCCAAATGTTGGGACACTTAAAGGTATGCCACAGTTCCTTCATGTTCTGTTCACAGAAATTTTTGAACTTGTTGAAACTTTTTGTCTTCTAGTTCTGAGTTTCTATCCTCCACATGGCTGATTCTATTCTTGAGAGCTTCTGTAGAGTTTTGGGCTTGTTCAATTTGGTTCATATGTTGTACTGCGTTTTTATGTGTAGTTTCCAACTCTCTGTTGAGTTCCTTTTTCACATCATTTTCTGATTTTCTCAATGCTTCTTGGAGTTCATTATTGCATTTTTTTTATGCTGAGGACCTCTTTTTTTTTTTTTTTTCCTCGCAGTCCTTCAGATCATTTAACTGTCTTTGGAACCCTTCCTGGTTCTTTTCTAGTATGTCTAATCTAGTGAGCATACCATTCATACAATTATTGGTCCTTTGTTGATTTTCTGCAAGTTCTGGTATTTTCTTGGCTAGAGTATCATAGTTTGTTTCTTCATTTTGGGGTTCTGATCCTATAGTCTCTTCTATGTTGTGATTAGAGGCATCCATTGTGGGATTGGACAATCTAGCTGGATTTACTCACATCGGATTTTTCTTGCTATTCCTTTTTCCTGGGGACTGCCCAACACAATGTTTCAGAAAGCCTAGGTTGTGGTAAGCTAGCCTGCTGGCCAGGGGTCGGGAGGCAGTGGTGAGTAGGAGCATGATTACCTACTGAATTCAGAAAGGCTAGGGCAGAGACACTAATCTGGTCCCTGTTACTTGGTGGGAAGTGGCAGCAGAGAATGGGATGGCAATTGAGTGCTGGGCTCACATGGGCTGGGCAGGAACAGCGAGTGGGCCAGCAATCTCCCACAGGGGTCAGCAAGACTGGGCAGTAATGGTGATTGTGTGTGGCCTCAAGGGACAGAAAGGCTGGTGGGGGGGATGGCAATTGTGAGCACCCGCTGGGGACAGCAAGACTGGGTAGGAATGGCAATTGCGCGCACCCCAGGGGAGACAGCAATGCTGTGGGTGGGGGGGGCACTGCGATAGTGCAAGTGCACTGGAGACAGCAAGGCATACCTTAATCCCTTGGGCTCATGACTACCCCTGTTTGTAGCTTTCTATTATCAGGGATGTATTCCTTCACATGGAGCGGGCCTCCAGTCCAGTTAGAGGGCAGTTGGTTTTCACTGTGACAGACCTGCCACTATTGCACCTGTTGGCTTATTTGGCCTGACTGGCCAAATATAAGGCTTGCAGTGTCCACTGTTGAGTATCTTCACTGGTGATTTCCCTCTCTCCCATTGAACTATATGCAGAATGGCTTCTTCCAGCTTTCTGTCAGCTGGTCTATATGGAGGAGGTTATCAGCTCAGTTTCATCAGGATTTCTCAGCGGCCTTGCAGCCCAATTATGTAGAGTCTTCAGAAATAGGGTCTTACCATCTATCCCTGGTAGGAAACCAAGGCCCTCAGCAATGGCTGTAATGTTTTCGGGGCATCAGGGGCCTCCCTGGCCAACAACTCACTAGAAGGTATACCATCCCTCTCACTGAAAATTTTCTAGTAACAATCTATGGCTCCTGAGTGTTCCATTGTCCAGAAAAGTAAGTTTCCATATGATTTATTTATACCCTCTTAGATTTTGATTAGCCCTCCCTCCACCTTTTCTTTACTCAATCTCTTCCCCTGACCTCACTTGGGCCTTTTCACCCCCCATTAATCTATTCTTCTACTTACATATATACAATACCATCCTATTAAGTACCCTCCTCCTCCCTTTCTACTTCCTTTATAACTCCTTTCTTGCTTACTGACCTCTGCTGCTGAGTTTTCTTCCTACGCACACACAAGTCTATAGATAGGATCCACATATGAGGGAGAACATGCAACGTTTGGGTTTCTGAGCCTGGATTACCTCACTTTGAATAATCCTTTCCAGAACCATTCATTTTCCTGAAAATTTCATTTTTCTTTATCACTGAGTAGAACTCCATTGTGTAAATGTGCCATATCTTTATTATCCACTCATCAGGTGAGGGACATCGAGGCTGGTCCCATTTCTGAGCTTTTGTGAATAGAGTGGCAATAACCATGGATGAGCAAGTATCTCTAAGGTAGTGACACAAGTCCTTAGGATATATTCCTAGGAGTGCTATAGCTGGGTCATATGGTAGATCTATTTTTAGCTCTCTTAGGAACCTCCACACTGATTTCCACAATGGCTGGACCAGATTGCATTCCCACCAACAATGTAGCAGGGTTCTTCTTTTTCCACATCCTTACCAGCATTTATGGTCATTTGTTTTCATGATGGTAGCCAATCTGACAGGAGTGAGATGGAATCTCAATGTAGTTTTAATCTGCATTTCCCTGATGACTAGGGGTGTAGAAATTTCTTTTAGATGTTTATATGCCATCTGTATTTCTTCTTTTGAGGACTCCCTATTTAGTTCCATAGCCCATTTTCTAATTGGGTTGTTTGATTTCTTATTTAATTTTTGAGTTCTTTGTATATCCTAGATATTAATCTTCTATCAGATATATAGCTTGCACAGAGTTTTTCCCATTCTGTATGTCGTTCTTTGCTTTATTCCCAGTGTCCTTTGCTGTACAAAATCTTTGCAATTTCATGAGGTCCCATCGGTTAATCTGTGGTTTTAGTGCCTGAGTAATTGGGGTTATATTCAGAAAGTCTTTGCCAAGACCAATATACTGAAGGGTTTCCCCTACTTTTACCTCTAGCAGTTTCAGAATTTCAGGTCTGATATTAAGGTCTTTAATCCATATTGACTTAATTCTTGTATGTGAAGGGAGAGAAGGATCTATTTACATCCTACAGATACATATCTAGTTTTCCCAGCACCATTTACTGAATAGGCTGTCTATTCTCCAGTGAGTACTTTTGGCATTTTATGTTGAAGATCAGGTGGTTATAGCTACCTGGACTTACATCTGGGTCCTCTATTCTGTTCCATTGATCTACATGTCTGCTTTTGTACCAGTACCATGCTGTTTTTGTTACTATGGCTCTGTAGTATAGGTTAAAATAGGGAAGAGTGATGCCACTGCCTTATTTTTGTTGCTCAATATTGTTTTAGATATTCAAACTTTTTTGTGCTTCCAAATGAATTTTTGGGTTGTTTTTTCTATTTCTGTGAAGAATGCCATTGAAATTATGATGGGGATTGCATTAAACGGGTAGATTGCTTTTGGTAAGATTGCCGTTTTCACAATTTTGATTCTTCTGATCCAAAAACAAGGGATGTCTTTCCATTTCCTAATGTCTTCTGCAATTTCTCCCTTGAGTGTTCCACAGTTTTCAGAGTAGAGATCCTTCACTTCCTTAGTTCGGTTTATTCCAAGGTACTTTATTATTATTATCATCATTTATTTTGTTTCCTGCTACATGGCTATAGGTGTTTGTCAGCTCTAACAGTTTGCTGGTAGAGTTTTAGGGTCTTTGTGTATAGCATCATGTCATCTGCAAATAATGATAACTTGATCTCTTCTTTTGCAATTTGTGTCCCTTTTATGTGTGTCTCTTGCCTTATGGCTATAGCTATTCCTTCCAGTAGTATATGAAATAAAAGTGGGGACAGTGGAAACCCTTGTCCTGTTCCTGATTTTAGTGGAAAAGTTTCAAGTTTTTCCCCATCTAGTAATATGTTGGCTGTAGGCTTGTCATAATACCCTTTATTATGTTGAGATATGTTCCTTCTATTCCCAGTCTCTGTAGGACTTTTCTCATAAAGGAATGAGGATTTTTTTAAATGCTTTCTCTGCATCTAATTAGAGGATAATGAGATTTTTGTACTTCAGTCCATTTATAAAATGTATTACATTTATTGATTTGTGTTTGTTGAACCATCCCTGCATCTCTGGGATAAAGCCTACTTGGTTGGCATGAATGATCTTTCTGATATATTCTTGTATTCTGTTTTCCAATATTTTGTTGAGAATTTTTGCCTCTATGTTCATGGGGATATTGGTCTGTAATTTTCCTTTTTTGTTCTATCTTTGCCTGGTTTTGATATCAAGGTGATGCTGGCTTCGTAGAAGGAGATTGGTAGGATTTCTTCTTTTTCTTTAAAAAGCATTTGTGTTAGTTTTTCCATGAAGGTCTGGTAAAATTCACCAGTAAATCTATCTTGGCCTGGATTATTTTTAGTTGGGATATTTTTGATAACTGCTTGGCTCTCCATTCTTGCTACAGGTCTATTTAAGTGATTAATCTCATCTTGATTTAATTTAGGTAGGTCATATAAATCAAGGAAATCATCCATTACTTTCAGATATTCAAACTTATTGGAGTATATGTTCTTGTAGTATGTCCTTATGATTTTTTTGAATTTCTCTGGTATCTGTTGTGATGCCACCATTTTTATCTCTAATTTTATTAATTTGTGCCTCTTCACTATTTTGTTTAGTCAGATTTGGTAAAGGTTTATCAATCTTGTTTATCTTTTCAAAGAACCAACTCTTAGTTTCATTGATTCTTTGAATTTTTTTTGTTATCTATTTCATTAATTTCTGCCCTAATCTTTATTATTTCTTCCTATCTACTGATTTTTGGTTTGCCTTGTTCTTTTTTTTCTGAGGCTTTAAGGTGAAGTGTTAGGTTGTTTACTTGAGACCTTTCTAACTTCTTAATATAGGCACTTAAAGCTATAAATTTTCCTCTTAGGACTGCCTTCCTTGTGTCCCAAATGTTTTGGTATGTTGTGTTCTCATTATCATTTGACTCTATGAATTTTTTGATTTCCTTCTTGATTTCTTCATTGATTCATTCATCATTTAGTATTGTATTGTTTAGTTTCCATGATTTTGTGTATGCTCTATAGCATTTCTTGCTATTGATTTATAGTTTGATTCCATTGTGGTGCGATAGAATGCAAGGAATCTTTTCAGTTTTCCTGTATTTGTTAAGATTTGCTTTGTGTCCTAATATATGGTCTATTTTAGAGAATGTTCTATGTGCTGCTGAAAAAAATGTTTATTCTGCAGCATTTGGATGAAATGTCCTGTACATATCTGTTAGGTGCATTTGTTCTATGACCTCATTTAATCCAGATGCATCTCTGTTTTTTTTTTTTTTTTTTTCTGGTATGACCTGCCAATTGATGAGAGTGGTGTTGAAGTCACCCACTACAACTGTTCTTGGTATTGTCTGTGACCTTAATTCTAATAGCATCTGTTTGATGATGTCAGGATCCCCCATGTTAGATGCATAAATGTTTAGAATTGTAATGTCCTCTTGTTGTAGTGTGCCTTTAATCAACATAAAGTGACCGTCCTTATTTTTCCTAACTAATTTGGGACTGAAGTCTACCTTGTCAGGTATTAGGATAGCAGCCCCTTCTTGTCTTCTAGGCCCATTTGCTTTCACCATAAGATAGTGTCCATCCTTTGTAGAAAGGTGAGTTTCTTGGAGGCAACAAATTGAAGGATCCTACTTTTTAACCTAGTCTGCAAACCTATGTCTTTCAGTGGGGGCACTGAGGCCATTGATATTAACAGATATTATTGAAAAGTGTGTATTTAGTTTTACCATTTTTTGTAGCTCTTCTGAAAATACCTTTGCTCTCTTGTATTAACTAGTATTTGAGTATGGTTTGTTTTATTTCAGGTTCTTTATATGTGTGCTTTTCTTTCTCTTCAGCATGGAGGATACTTTCAAGTATTTTCTGTAGAACTGGTTTTGTCTTCAAATATTCCTTTAGCCTGCTTTTGTTGTGGAATGTCTTTATTTCTCCATCTATTTAAATGGATAGCTTTGCACAATTAAGTAATGTTGGTTGAGAGTTGTTATCTTTCAGAACTTGGAATACATCACTCCAAGCCCTTCTGGCTTTTAAAGTTTGTGTTGAGTAACCTGCTGTGATCCTGATGGGGTTGCCTTTGTTTGTAACTTGTTTTTTCTAACTGCTTCCAATATATTTTCTTTGGTTTGTGTGTTTGGTAGTTTAATTATAGTATGGCGAGGAGAGGTTCTTTCCAGGCTTTGTCTATTTGTTGTTCTAAAGGATTCCTGTATCTGCATTGGCATCTCTTTCCCAATTTGGGGGAAGTTTTCTTCTATGATTTTGTTGAAAATGCCTATTATGCCTTTGGAGTGAAATTCTTCTCCTTCTACTCTACCCTGAATTCTTATGCTTGATCTTTTCATTGTGTCCTGAATATCTTGAAATTCTCATTCACACTTTCCTATTAGTTTGCCTTTCTCTTTGTTGGACTGTATTAGATTTGCCACCTGGCCTTCTAGCTTGGATATTCTGTCCTCTCCTTCACCTATTCTACTGGTGAGATTTTCTATAGAGTTTTTTATTTCATTGACTGTGTTCTTCATTGCTAGTAATTCTGAGTTTTAAAAAAATTATTTCTATTTCCTTTTTTATGTCTGGTATTGACCTCTTTATTTCATTAAATTGGTTTACTGTGTCTTCTTTGATTCCTTTGATTTCCTCTTTGACTTCTTATATAATTTTTTATTTATTTGAGAGAGATAAACAGACAGACAAAGAGAAAATGTGCATGCCAGCCAGTGCAAATGAACTCTAGACACATGTGCCACCCTTTGCTTCTGGCTTAGGTGGGTCCTGGGAAATCAAACCTGGGCTCCTTGGCTTTGCATTAAGGCACCTTAACCACTAAGCAATCTCTCCAGCCCTGATAGATCTTTCAAAGTTTCACTACCATCCACTCCTAGCAAGTAAAATTGGTCTTCAGATTTAATAGCTAAGCCGATGTAAAATAAAAATGTTGCCAAGTTTTCATTACCCGCATCATTTGTTTTATCACAAAAGAACCATATTGGGTACAGCTTCATGGATGGTGTGATAGTTATGTTTTATGCCAAGTTGATCCATTTAGGAATCCACAGACATTCCTCATAAGTGGCTTTCTGAGTTTGCTTCCAGAAGGAATAACTAAAGGAGGAATTCCTTCCCCCAGAGTGGGCAGCTCCTCTCAGAAAGGGGATTTTTATCTAAGGATCCCTGGAAAGGAAAGTATCTCCTTGTCTTACCTGGATGCTGGTGCTGCTTGCTGCTTTCCAGTATAGACTAAAGACCAGCGGCTCTCCAGGAAGCCTCCAGGTCTTCAGTGCCAAATTGGGATTGCTGAGGCATCCAGCTTCATGTACTGAGCAGCTACCAGGTTCCTTGACTCTCAGGTCTATAACTGCTATTGTTGAACTGCTGTAAGCTAATCCAATAGATTCCCTTTTAATACAATTCATTCTATTGGTTCTGTTCCTCTAGAGAACCCTGACTAATACAGATGAGGTCCACTACTTTATTTAGTTCTTGATAGTCCATAGCAATTCTTTCTTATCTAGCAGTTTTATTAGCCAGACCTGGCTTTTGGAAAGGACTTTGAGCTAAGCAATTTTTTTTTTAACCTGTACAGGCTTCCATTTAGCTCAACTAACTCAACAGTTCACACTCTCAGGTGAAACTCTACAAAGTGGTATGCAGAGAATGTCTTGACAGTACATCTACTACTGGTACACTTTCACACAGAGAAGAAATATACAGAATAAGCTCTCAGTGTGTGATAACTGCTTACCACCAGGACAAGGTTAATCTCCTTAATCTTTACCTATTCACCCACTGGTGCACATTGTTTCCTATGTTTTGACAGTTGCCATTAAGGCACACTTAGCTCCTGTATCCCCTAAAGGGGTATTATGCATCATATGACTAGAATATTATTAAATTCACAAGTCAAAATGGCACCTTCATTTATCATGAACCTAACCTGCAAGCAAACTTGGTTTCCCTGACAGGAAAGCAACTGAGGTGATTCCCACCCCACAGATCTCTCTTCCACAGTGGTTGCAGGGTGAAGTAAGAATCTGTCATTTAACCTTTGCATGAAGCATTCAAGCTTTAAGACCTTCTAGAGGCTCATAGGCATACCATCTGTCTTTTTGTCATTTTTTTCCCTAAGAATTCTGACTTAATACAAATTTTCCCATATTTGCTTTTGAGTTGCCCAGATAGTCCCCTCTATCAGATTTACCTTTACCCAATACACTCTTGATTTTATTGGCATTTTATGGACACAATTTATATGCCAATCTAAATTACTTAAATCTGCCAGCACCTCTCTCATTCAAAGATTATGTCAAGGCAGATCCATCATGCACCCTGAGCATAGCTCTGAGCTTTGAGCAACAGACAAAATTGTCTGAGGACTCCAGTGCCCAGTGGTACTGGAATACAATTCTAAAGTTGAAAAGCCCTCAGGAGAGCACAGGCAAGCATCAGATGAGGAGTTTGGAAATTTGAAATCAAGAAACTTCCAGTGCATATAGCCCCACTCCCGCCATCCTGTCACAATCTGGAGGAGACAGGGACTGCTTCGAGACATGCAGGCTCCAAGAATCTTCAGGCTTTCATATTTCTCAGGAGTGGCTCAACATTCAACAAGAAAAATCTCCAGAAAGGCATAACCAGAGAACTAGCCACATCATGGACTTGGCTCCAGTGAAAGGAAAGTTTGCAACTCTGCAATGACCCAACTTCAGAACCAAGTCTCTAAAAATTACTGTACAACTGAGGCAAGAGGAAGTCCTAGTGAAGACGTCACCATTCTAGGAGCTGAGAAAGGCCACAAGAACCAAATATCAGGCCAGTCAGTTTACATATTCTATATCTCCACTCAGCTCTTCCTATAATAGATATTATTTTGTCTCCAATAACCATTGTGACCTTGACAGACAACCTTGACCTCTATTCTACTCTTACCCTATGTTAACTCCTTTGTGCATATGTGAGTGTGTATAAGAGAATGTTTGTTTATGTTTTGACCATGTTTTTACCTTTCTTTTCTCATTTTTCTCTTTATTCTTGCCCTCTACATCTTCTTCTTCCAAAGAATATAGTATGTTCTGGTGTGTAGAAGCACTAAGCTTTAGCCTTCTGAGAGATGTAACTTGTAAGGTTTGGGAGTTATTGAGACCATGCAGACCACTCTGAGGAAAATATGGAAGCTTTTATTCAGGAAAAACATGAGCTGCCAGGGCTGATTCTCAAGAGTGAAGCACAGCCAACTTGAAATTCCAGATAGTGGGCTATATAGGGCTCTTCAGTTGGGGAAGGTGAGGAAGGGAAAAGAATTCCTTTGTTCTTTATACTAGCTTTATCAAATAGCTAGGATGCAAGACCAGAAATGACCAGGTGACCTTGGAGATAATGGGGCAGGAAACCTAGACCTGGGGCATTGTTAGGTAAGGAAGCGATAATGGCTGAGTGGTTCCTTGAGAAATGTGGATAACCAACTTCCTTATGTTTCTGTCACCTTCCTGTTGTCCTTGTTGACTCCATTTTGGGAGCCTGCCTGACCTAGCAGAACTATTCTCCATTAGCTATTAGCACACATTCACCACTATCTCTTTAGTCTTCAGTTAAAATTCTCCAATATTTTGCTTTATAGCTCAATGTTCTACATAAGTCTCCCTCCTTTAATTTCTCTATATCAATGAACAATTTGTTCTATACTTTTTTCTTTCTTTTCTTTTTCTCTTCTCACAAACCATCAATAAATAATATATTAGCTTATGAAATGTTTCTTTACTCTACAAAATAATAAGAGATGATTGTTTTACAGTAGACTATTGCTATTTGCCAGTGTATCTATCCCAAGATAATAACTGTTGTTACATGCACTATTCTACTCAAAACAGAGTACTGGGGAAAGAACCTAAAGGCCTGAACACCAGTCTAAGAGAAGAAGATGGCATCTCACTACATTTTAGTCCCTCCTGCATATAGTAAACACTTCATAAAAGAAGGAAGGTGACCTAAATTTAAAAATAAAAAAATCAACCATCTACCTTCTGATGCAAAAGTCCTAGCACACACACACACACACACACACACACACACACACACACACTGAAATAAGCATGGCTCCTCCAAAGGTACCAATTCCAGAGTTGTGGCCCTTGATGACAGAGACTCAGATGAAATTCCAGACAAAGAATTAAAATAATTTATATATAGTTTTAAGTGTACACAAGTAATCTGGATGAATAAAATAAGAAAATAAATGAAAGAGATGAAAATGTCCCAATTCTAAGGGAACAGATACCCACCCAGGTACAAGAGGTATATAGGACATAAAATAGATGGGACAAGAAAAGAAACTCTGTATGTCACATAATAGCAAATGTACAGAACAAAGAAAAATTATTGAGGGCTACAAACAAAAACTCCAGGTCATATATAAAGGAAGGCCCATAAGACTAACTGCTAACTTTTCAATGGAAAGTGAGAATGGCTTGGGATAATGATTTCAAGTCCTGAAAGACCACAATTGCCAAGCCAGACTACTATACCAGGTAACATTATCAGTTATAGTTGAAGAAGAAAAAAAAACTATCCATGATAAAGGAATTTATGACCACCAATCTAGGTCTACAAAGGACATACTTCAGAAGGAAAAAAGAGTAAATTTATTTAAGGACCCACAGGAAAAGAAAATTATGTTAAGATAACTTCTAAGCAATTGAGCACTAAGAAAACACCAAATACTACAAAATGATAGCAATCAATACAAACCTTTCAATAATAACTGTGAATACTAATGTCTCAATTTTCCAATGAAAAGACACAGAGTAACATATTGTATTATAAAACAAGAACTATCTCTTTGCTGTGTCCACCTTACACCAAAGACAGCCACTACCTTAGTGTTAAAGGATGGAAAAAGATATTCTAAGCAAATGGGACCAGGAAACAAGAAAGTGTTACACTAATATTTAATAAAACAGACTTCAAACTAAAATGAACTAGAAGAGATAAATAGGGTCACGTCATACTTGCTAAGGGAACACTCTATTAAGAAGATATTACATGCACATGAAACACAGGTGCACCTAATTTCTTCAAAGAAATAGTGCTAGATACAAGTCAAAGTTTAACCCCAACACAATAATGGGGGAGACCTTTCCCTAAAACAAATCACATATTAGTACACAAAGCAAATATCTATAAATACAGGGAAATTGAAATAACTTCTTGTGTCCTATCTGATCACAATGGAATAAAGCTAGATGAATAGGAAGAAAAATTCCAGAACATACATGAATTCATGGAAGTTAAACAATGCACCTTTTAATGACAAAAAAGGTTATTTGAAGAATTCAAGAAGCAAATTAAAATATTTCTAAAAATGAATGAAAATGGGAATACAACATATAAAATTCTATGGGATACAGCACACACAACCCTAATATTAAAGTTTATAGCACTAAGTGTGAACATTACAAGTTTAGAAAAAATCTCAAATAAATAGCTTAACGATGCACTGTAAGGCCTTGGGAAAACAAGAAATAAACCAAACCCAAAATGAGTAGATGGGAAGAAATAATTAAGATTATGGTAGAAATTAATGAAAAAGAAACAAAAAGCAATAAGACAAAGAATCAATGAAACAAGGAGTTGGTTCCTTAAAACCATGAACAACATTGATAAACCCTTAGTCAATTAAACCAAAAGAAAGAGGTAAGACCCACAGTACTAGCATTAGAGATGAAAAGGGAGACATAACAACAGATAAAAACTGTAGTGTTTTGCTTGAAAATTCCCCCCATAGCCTCAAGTATTATAGTGATTAAGATTAAGTTGCCTACCTAAGGCAGAGTCTTGATGGAAGAGGTGGTCGCTACAGGGGATCTTGAGTCCAGTCCTAAGGTGAGTGTTCTGAGCCAGTTTGTGCTTGATGGTGCTTGCTATTGTCTCTATTCTATAAATCTATAATGAAGTGAGCCAACTTCTTCCATCATGATGAAGCTTACCCTGGCATCTGTAAGCCTGAAATAAACTCTTGCCTCCCATAAGCTACTTTTGGTTGAGTGTTTGTCCCAGCAATGGAAATCCCACTGAGGATGACCTTTGTTGAGTAGGGACAGGGAGGAGGAGAAATTATGATACCAGCTGTGATGGTTTGATTCAGGTGTCCCCATAAACATAGGTGTTCTGAATGCTAGGTTCCCAGCTGATGGAGATTTGGGAATTAATGCTTGCTGGAGGGAGTCTATTGTTGGGGGCAGGCTTATGGGTTTTATAGCCAGTTTCCCCATGCCAGTGTTTGGCATACTCACCTGTTGCTATTGTCCACCTTATGGTGGCCATGGGGTGATGTCCACTTTGTGCTCATGTCATTGTTTTCCACTGCCATCGTGGAGCTTCCCCTTGAGCCTGTAAGCCAAAATAAATGTCTTTTTCCTAGAAGCTGCTCTTGATTGGGTGATTTCTAAAAGAAATGTGAACTTGACAGCAACAGTAAAGTGGTACCGAGGAGTGAGATTGCTGCTATACACCTGACTGTGTGGATTTGGCATTGTGGAGCTGATTTTCAAGAGGAATGTGGAAGGATTTGAAACCTTGGCCTAAGAGATGCTTTGCAGTGCTGTAAGCATAGCTTGATGGACTATTCTGGTCAGAGTTGAAAAACCTGAATGCAGTAAGAACTATGGACTGTGAGGTTTGGCTTATGAGGGTGAGAAAGAGCTGCGCCTGGACTGGGCTAGCAGTTTGTGTGGGAAGCTTGCTGTTATGCCTGGGTCCCGAGAAGTTGTACAGGGTTGCTTTGTACAGAAATGAACTGGTGTGAGCAGAGGGAGATGGCACTGAAAAACTGAAATCTTAAGGACCTAAATTGCTGCCCATTCACCTGCAAATTGTTTGAGAGATTACAACCTTTCAGATTGAGATAGCTGACCTGCACTAGGGCAACAAAAGGATGTAGACTCTTTTGGAAGGGGCTGAGTGCTCAAGAAGTGTCCTATTTTTCAAAGTCTGCTTTACTCCCCCATGGATTAACAAATTGGCACCCTACCTGGTATTGTGGAGTATAAGAAATGCTGGAAAGAGGGTCATTGAGTTTGTAACATGGTCTTGTGTTTTGGAAATGGCCATGGGCAGTGTGAAGCAGGCTTGCTGGATGCCTGCATGGAGACCCCAGGGAACAATAGGATGAATGGTGGGTTGCAGTGGAGACTCAGTGGAGATGCTGGGACCACAAAATGGCTGCTAGGGAAAGCTGCCGTCCCCAATGAATTTTCCTAGGACTGTGAGTAGCCTAGCTGGAGCGGTGGAATTGGAAAGCCAGAGACTTCTTATTGGTTAGAATTATCAAACTTGGAAATTTGTCACTGGCTACACAGTTTGATGTTTGCCCTGGTTGTTTTAAATCTTGTGTTAGTTGAATATTTCTTCGCTCTGCCCAATGTCATCTTTTGTGGTGTGAATGTTTATTCTGTACCATTATGGTTTTTTTGAGGTTATTTTTGTATTATGGCTCAGTTAAAAGATTTTGGACTATGGGGCTATATGAACAGCAGGAGATTGGCAGAGATACCCTTGATGTTTGAGTATAGTCTCCTTTGTGTCTTTCCCTTAACCTAGCCAGACCCCTCCAAGATATATGTGACAAAGAAGCTCGGACCTGACTGTGTCCATGATGAATGATTTGGGACCAGTCCAACTAGTAAGAAAGGGATTTTGTCTGGCTTCCTTGACTGTAGCCCTATTTATTTATGAGAGTGTTGTGAGAAGATTTGCAGGGAAAGTGAAAAGAAATCATAATGTGGCCTTTCATTCAGATTTGTGTTTCGGAGTGGTCTTGTTGTCAATGCTGCAGTGTTGGGGGTTAGGATAGGGAAGGCTGCTGTATCCCATCTCATGAAAGAAAATGGTATACAATCAAAACCAGAAATTCTGTAGTTTGATTGTTTCTACCTTCTTTTTTATAATTACAGAGGTTTTCATTAAATTCAATCAAACTTATCTTTTGTTTTCTCTTCTTGTGTGTGTGTGTGTGTGTGTGTGTGAGAGAGAGAGAGAGAGAGAGAGAGAGAGAGAGAATGATTGTTAATGCTGTCATATTCTGTAAGGACCATCAGGAGTACATGCCAATAATTTGCTTTGGTAAAGGATGGAACCAAGACAATTTCAAGAATATCTGTAGGGAATGAGAGCAAATGAGGAAGAGAGGGATCCTAGGCTTCAAAGACTTGTGGTTATTCACTGTGTCATCTTGCCCCTACACACAGCCGAAGACTGGATGTCATTGGTTGATGGGAAGGTCTAAGTCTAGGGGCAGGGGCAGACATCCTTATAACAGACTCATCATGCAATAGCTGCACAATATCATTTATGTAATTATTTACATTCCTTTCTCTTCTGTGTGTGTGTGTGTGGTTTGTAGTGTGTGCATGTGGTGTATGTGTGTGGATGTGTGGATGTGCTCACCTGTGCTGAGCTCCGTGAAGGACCTCGGGTGTCCTGTCCTGTCCCTCTTTGCTCTATTTCCCTTTGATAGTGTCTGCAAGTAAACATGTAGCTCCCTGGGTTTCAGTTAGACTGACTGACCATGGAGCTTGAGTTACTCCCATAAGGCATGCAAGACTGAGCCCAGTGTTTGACATGAGTGCTGGGGTGGAACTCAGGTTTTCATGCTTACACAGAAAATGCTGTCACCCCATATGCCATCTCACCAGGGCCCCTATTCCGTTCATTTTGAGGAGAGAATCCTTCTAGGTAGAAAATTATTGCCTGCTGCATTAAATAGCTACAAGGATGCTGATTTAAACAAATCAAACGTGATAGCCAGGGCTTCTATTGAAATTGGGGAACAGTTATGATTTGAATGTAAAATGCTCCCTGTTTTCTCAGATGTTTGCAAGTTTGTTTCCCTGTGGGTGGCTCCGTTTGAGAAGGTTGTGGAACCTTTAGGACATGGACCCTTGCTGGATAAAGTAGGTCATGGGCAGTTCTTAAGGCTATATGGCCCCCATCTACATCTTACTCACTCTCTGCTTTGGTGCTGAAATATGACAAGTTGGCTCTGCCATGCCTTCCCCAACCATGAAACTTCCCCTCAAAACTTTAAACCAAAATAAATCCCATCCTTCCTTAAGTTGCTTTTGGTTAGGTATTTGCTCACAGCAACAAGAATGTACCTAATATAGCTGTGGTATTCAATATCTTCTTTATTTTGTCATTTCAACTTGCAGTTTTTATGAACAATACTGTCAGAGTTCATCTGAATTATATTTTCCTATCATTTTATTGTGCTTAACAAATAACCAGAAAAATTTAAAGATTTATACAAGGCAGCTCTTGGATGCTAGAAAGTCTTTTCAATTTTCTATTAATCTTTGTACTAATTAATTAATTTTCTTTTTCTTTATATTATAAAGTTAATCAGAGGTATAAATATTTTTTCCTTTAAACATTTATGAGTATTATCAAATATAATTAAAAATTTTAATACGGGCTAGAGGGATGGCTTAGTGGTTAAGGTGCTTGCCTGCAAAGCCACAGGACCCAGGTTAGATTCCCCAGGACCCACATAAGCCATATGCACATGACAGCACATTTGTCTGGGGATAGAGGCCCAGGTGTGCCCATTTTTTTTCTCTCTCTCTTTCTCTCTACTTGCCTGTTTTTCTCTCTCTTTTTCAAATAAATAAAGAAAAATAAAATATTAAAAAATCAATATGAATGAGCACTTCCGGGCCTCTAGCCACTGTAAATGAACACCAAATGCATGCACCATCATTTGCTTCTGGCTTATGTTGGTACTGGGGAACAGAACTTACGTTCTTAGGTTTCGCAGGCAAGTGCCTCAATCACTAAGCCATCTCTCCAGCCCCTCAGGGTTTTTTTCTAATCGCATATTTTGAAGTATATTTAATGGCAGCTTATTGTGGTTTTAGTGTTCATTTTCCTAATGATTAATGATATTGAAAACATTTAGCCAGTTGAATATATTTCAACTAGGCAATTATAAACTATTTAGTTTTGTTGCCCAATTTTCAAATGAGAAAGGAGTCCTTTTTCCCCCGCTTTGCTTTGAAAATTTAGAAAATTAGAACTACAAGAGAAAGAACTGTTACTTAATTACTTGCCTAAGAATTTGTCATATAAAACCATTCAGATAAAGCAGGAAAAGTGGTATTAGACATTGTCTACAATTAAAAAGAAAAAAAAAATGATGTGATTTCAGAGTAGTTACTCCATGGCTAGTACTGGGCTATTCTTTCTATAGCAAAACATGACAAGATAAGCTATTCAGAGAATCCAGCACCATTTGTTCAAGATGCTGTCTTTTCTCCACTGTATGTTGTTGGCACCTTCGTAAAAGATCAAGTAGTTGTAGTTATTTGACCTAAGGGCCAGGTTTTCGATTCTGTTCCATTGGTCATCAGGCTCTTTGTACATTTCAGCTTAACTCTCAGAATTCTTAAGATGACTGTCTCATTTGCTTATGCTTTTTTGAGTATGTCTTTAAGACCTGCCATTCATTTTCTACCACCCATTATTTCCCCGTAAAACTAAACCAGCTACCTCTCTCATTACTCTACACATCACTTACCAATGCCTATGGCCAACTGCTAAGTTCAACAATGGAGGCTCAGCTTGGGAAGGAGTAGAAGTGGTGATGAATGCATTCCCCTTATTACCATAAAGTAGGGAAATTATGACCATATGCATAGTCTGAGCCAGAAGGGCAGAAAATTCCCTGTCTCTTTATTATTCACCCATTGTGCTGATCTAAGTTCCTTTAGTGGTCAAGGGTGACAGAAGCAATACATCAGGCTTGTGCCGTAAAATGTTATCTAAAGGCAAAAAGTACACCAGGAGGACACATAGAATTCCACATGGAGCCGTGGGACTTATGGTAAAATTCTATAACCAAATAAAAAATATCTGTGACTACATTTATGTGCAGCAGTGGTGCCATTCCTTGGCTGGTTTAGGTAATCACAGGTGCACAGTCTTTGTCATACAAGAGATCTATCCCAGTAGACATTCAGGTCTGTTTCGAATTTAAAGTGGAAGTTTCGAGACAGATTTGGCAATTCTTTTCAAATCCTTTTATAAGGCAAAGTACGCATTGTGGAAAAACACCGGAACAATATATAACATAGTTCAAAATATTGTTCAAAATGTATGGAACATGAAACATACAGTTTTCATTTTGATATAATTTTTGCAATGCATATGTACTGAGCCCATGTGGAAGGAATAATTTAAATAAAAAATTTCTCTGAATGTGCCACAGGAAGCTCAGCAATGTGCACACATGGCAGGCAAAGGCCAAGGATCACAGAGACGCCAATTAATCGCAATATTGTACAAGTTTCACTGTGGTAGAATACGCCAGGCATGGGCTAAGGATCACAGAGATGCCAATTCAATCTCAATATTGTACAAGTTATACCACGGCAGAATTATCAAAATAATACTTTTCAATATTTGAGCCGGGCGTGGTGGTGCACGCCTTTAATCCCAGCACCTGGGAGGCAGAGGTAGGAGGATCGCGGTGAGCTCGAGGCCACCCTGAGACTCCATAGTGAATTCCAGGTCAGCCTGGGCTAGAGTGAAACCCTACCTCGAAAAACAAAAAGAAAAAAAAATCTTTTCAATATTCCAATTGATTATCAGAAGAAGATCAGCTATTTGTGTCTCAAAGAGAAATATTTTGAAATGTTTTGATTAAAATTGAGAAATGATAATGTTCTCTCATTCCTTACTTTAATTAGTATGCCTGCCTTTCTATCATGGTAATGTTTCTGCTATGCTGTGTGGCAGGTGATGAACCTGTACTGTCTGAACTTATTCATTTATTTTCATCTTAAGGAACCTCTGTGGGGGCTGCAACAATGGCTCAGCAGTTAAAGCACTTGCCTGCAAAGCCTAAACGCCTGGGTTCAATTCCCCAGTGCCCACATACAGCCAAATGCATGAAGTAATTCATGCATCTGGGGTTTGTTTGCAGTGGCTAGAGGCCCTGGTGCACCCATTCTCTCTTATCTCTTTCTCTCTTTTCTCTCTTTCTCTCTCTCTCTCTCCTTTCTCTTTCACTCTGCTTGCAAATAAAAGTAAATAAATGAATAAATAAATAATACCTCTGCAGAATATAAAGGAAATGAAGGATTTGGAATATTTTTTACATTCTTTGCAAAGAGCAAAGAGGATTATGCATGAAATTATGCACATACATGCATATATATATATATATATATATATATATATATATATATATATATAGTATAAATTCAACACTCCTTATAGGAAACCATTCACTTTTCCTTTCTCCTTGAGGAAGTGTATTGTGTATTTTTGGGGGCAAGCTTATAGGTGTTGTAGCCAGTTTCCCCATGCCAGTGTTTGGCACAGTCTTCTGTTGCTATCATCCACCTTATGTTGGCCAGGGGGTGATGTCCACCCTCTGCTCATGCCATCATTTTCCCCTGCCATTGTGGAGCTTCCCCTCAAGCCTGTAAGCCAAAATAAACCTCTTTTTCCCAGAAGCTTCTCTTGGTTGGGTGATTTCTACCAGCAATGCTAACCTGACTGCAACACCAACACATGATGTGTCCATAAAAATTTTCTACTTAATATTAAAAAAGAAGGTAACTTCCATATCAACAAAACTCAGAAAATGATAAGGATATATTTTGAGTCTATATTCCACCAGATTGCATTACTTCAGAGAAATGGATGAATTTCTACATGTACATGCACATGGCTTACTAAAATGAACCAATTTAGTAATAACTTAAGCAGATCAGTAATAAACAATTAGATTAAATAAGTAATAGAAGAACTCTCCCAACAACAACAAACAAACAAACAAAAAACCCCTGGTCCAGATGAATTCACAGAATCTTAACAAATTCTACTGAACCTTTAATAAATAACTAAACCTATACTTCTCCAATTATCCCATAAAATAGAATGGGAAAGACACTTCCAAATTACTTCTGTGAAGCCAAAATCTGATACCAAATCCATATAAAGTACAACAAAAAAGAAAATTATAGATCAGCCTACCTAATGAATGAAGATGCAAAAATTCTAAATAAAATACTAGCAAAAAGTTCATAAACACATCAAGAAGATAATGCATGATTATCAAGTGGACTGCATCCCACAGATTCAGGGATGGCTCAACATACACAAATCAATAGATAAATATGATATTAAGAAAGGCTGAAGGCATTTGGGACCTCTCTCTGTGAGACAAAGAGTTTGAATGGTTTTCTGGACACTTCTAAATTGCCAAAGCTGAGGGCCTTACCCATGCAGGAGAAGACTGTATAAATGCAAGGAGGGGGTCCTCCTCTGATCTGAGTCTTAGTTGGCAGGTCCCAGTGTGACTGCTGCCAGCAGAGAAAGGGTGTTTCTGCTGCCAGTGTTTGATGAGATGTGAGCTTCATGTCAAGCCTCCACTGATCACATCACTGAGCGTGATGGAAGATGGTGAACTCAAACCTGGCTATTTGTTGGTTGATGATGCCATGTTTACACTCTCATTCCCACCACCCAGACCAAAGGACAGAATAAAAGATCAAGGCTCCATCCCCAGGAAGGGGATCAAGTTTCCCTCTTACTTCCCCCAGGACATTGAGGAAAGGGAAACTAACCTCCCCCTGTCAGTCAAACAACAGAACAACTCCCTAACTTGAGTGCATTTGATCTACAGGGTAATACACTAATAAAATAAATGAAAGAAAAGCCTTTACAAACAAATAAAACAACACTCTGCAATGAATGTAACTAGCTCCTTAACAAAAGTCAAATGTATTGAAAGCATTAAAATTAAGATATTAGGTTCAATTGTCCTGTCAGTAGTCAGAAGAAGTTGTGAAGGGTTTATTTATTCATTAGCTTCAAGAGAATTTCAGTTGCTCATTAATTACAGACTGCTATATGTACACATATTTCTCCTCCTCTTCTAGTCTATTAAGAAGAAGATCATCTGAAGTTTCATTCTCTGCTTATGAATTGGAAAGACCAGGAGACCTGGAAGAGCTTCTCTGCCTCCTCTAATATAAGCACTCTTCCCTCAGACTGCAGCACCACCTGGCTGAGCTATGATGCCTGGCATGTAGGAAGGCTTGGATAACTGTTGGATGGTTACATATCCATATGTCTTACGTAGCCTATCTACCACTCACTGCACTCCCACCCACTTGTCAGCCCCATGGGTAGCTTATGGGGCTGAGTCTACTAGGATCAGTTGTGTCTTGGGAACAGTGCTCCCCTCTTTTACTTGGGCAGATGGCCCCAGCCCCAGCTCTCATGCATTTCATGCATGATTATTGGGATTGGTGGGTGATAATCTTCCTAGCAAAGCCCTTTATTGCAATTAAAAGAAGATTCATGAGGTGGTTTGAGCTCCCAGGGTGATCAGGGTGCTGACCAACTTCAGTGAAAAGCTATATTTTGTTTCTTTCTTATCTTGGAGGTCTTCCCCTGATGCCTTCCCAAGGTCTGTTTGCCCAGTTTCTTGGAGTTATCCTTTCCCTTTTTTCTTCCTGGATCTCTCTGTAAGTCCATGCACATCTTTCTATTATTTATTTTGACTAATGACGAGACCTCACTATTCCCAAATCCCCAAAGTACCTTCATCTACAGGCTAGGCACTATGCAGACTCAGCTCTTCTCCTATTTCACAGATCCTCAACCATCCAGCTGGCCTCCCATGCAGGCTGTGAGAGAAGGTGAAAGACTTTTTCTGGCATCAGTTTCCTTCTTAGTAGAATGGGTCTAATATTACCAGCTGTAGCTTGCAAGAGCTTTCACAGAGCTCAGATGTTAAATAACTACCATGAAAACTGTGAACTGTTCAGAAAATACGTAATGTGTAGAATTTCCATCAGTTCACTGCTTATCCATAGTCATTTTTAGGGCATAGAAGTCAAGCCCTGCACAGAAGGGTAATGTGCCCTTAGGTTAGGCATATCTTCTGCCATGCACTGCTAGACATGGTAAAAATGATTTCTGTGTCAAGACCTATTGGCCCTTGACCTGAGGGTCATAATGGCTGGAAGAAGGAAGTGGTACACCTAGAGCCACTGGCAGCAGAGTTTGGAACAAATTAGTTTCCCCTTCCATCATTACCAGTGCTCTTTTAATACCACATACACACACACACACTGCTGCTGAGAAGCAAAGGGGAATATCAGGTCTGTTCTATCATTGTGAAACCGAGTCTCAAGTATTTTTTGTTCCAAGTCTTGTTTCATATGCCCAAGGACACAATCACAGCTTGAAATTCAGATAGAATTTATTTCTGAGCAGATGGATTATGTCTATGCATCCAATTTTGTGACTTGACCCTGGTGATAAATATGAACTGAAGTTTCCAGAAAAATATGTCCTAACAGGAGCTTAGAGGGAGCACCTGAAAAGAAGGACCCTGGAGAGGACAGAATGAAGCCTAACCTTAAATTTTTCTTGTTTCTTTTCTCTCTTTTCTTCTTTTCTTTTCCCTTGGCTATGGCCTGTAACTCTGAGTACCAGGATGTTGTTAACACCCACAGTGAGAAACAAACAAGGTCCCCCCAAAACAAGATAGACTTCTGTCAAAGCACTTGATTACCTGTCTGACGTTAATGGTGAGACCCTATTTCTGAAGACACCATATGCTGTTAGCACAGAACATGGAGAGATGTGGTTGGAACCTGGAAGAGAGCCAGACCTCAGACAGTTAGCCTGTCTAGTGCTGAAAGGTGCCACATGAGCTACCAGGGGAAAGTGGCCAACATCTGTCCAAGCAATCCAGGGTCTAAGCTACTTAGAAGCAAACAACCTGACATGATGCTCACACAAGTGCAATAGTAACACACAGCCTTGATGGATAACAAAATGCTTTATGATTGGCTAAGAGATTCGTTCAGTGGAAAGAAACCCATTTCTGGAACTGGGAAACAAGTCAGAATTATATTCAGACAATGATTTTGCTCTCCAATATAAAGGTCCCATGAATCTTGGGTGAAAACAGGGACTACACCCATTAAATTCGCTCTAAATTATTAATGCTTATCCCATTTAACCTGTGCTGACTTCACTCTCCATTGGAGGATCTGATTCTTTTTTAGATGGGAGCAGGACCTGAGGAGATAAACTAACCATCACACTTCAGCATGGTCCCAGCTGAAACCACAGACGAACTAGGGAGATGAGCAAGAGTGCTGCTTTCTTGGTGAATCTGATAATCAGCACCAGGGTGAAGGAGATAGACACGGAGGACACTCAATACCTACCAAACAGATATCCAAAGGCTCCTGAGAGCCCATGAAGTAGACTTAAAATACACCCAACATGGTACAGGGATTTTGTGGAAGAGGGAGTGGAAAAACCGTTAGAGCCACAAGCTGGGATGTTATGCCCAGAGGCATTGATGCTGCTCCCACAATGCACAGCCCACAGTTTCCACAGGAATAACCCACATCCCCAATGAGGACAGCCCCTTCAGTAAAGGGGCAGGGATGAGGGAAAGGAAGGTACTAACATGTGTTGTTTCCCTAATAAAATAAATAAATAAAAATGTCTTGCCTAAAATAAAGATTCTGCAAAGCTGATTCTAACATTGTGATCTTGGAGAATTGAAATGTTGTATAGCCAATGCCAAATCATCTTTAGTCCCTTTAATAGCCATTCTTGCCAACTTCTGTGTCTAACCTATCATCATGTTGACTATCAGGCAAAATCTTTTGGGATGCATTATCATGACTGCTCACATCCGTGATTTAAAAGCTAAGAATTTCTCCTAACAGCATTGAAAAGCTATAGCAGAGATTCCCCTGACTTTATGGAACCCACCTACTTGATCTTTTCACCCATATCTTGGAAAAAATGCCTTCATTTATGAGTTCCTTTTCTTTTGTAACTGTAAAAAATGCATGAAATAATTTCCACATTGGAACCTGTTATTTTGGACAACTTGAATTCATGTTTCCCAGATATGTTATTGCATATTTGACTGAAGAATAAACTAGAGACTTCCAGGTAACATGGTGGTTGTGATAGTTAAGGTGTTGTCAACTTGATCTGTTTAGTAATCCACAGGAATCCCTTTCGGGTGGGTCTCGGAGGTTGCTCTCAGGAAGGATCAACTAAAGGAGGAAGTCCTTCCTCCAGAGTGAGCCCTTTCCCCAGAGTGGGCAGCCCTGCTCAGAGGGGGACTTCATATAAGGAAGCTCTGGGTGAAAAGAGTCCCTTCCTTCCACTTGGCTGCTGGAGCTGCTTGCTGCCTTCTAGCATGGATTGAAGACCAGTGCGGACTAAAAACTAGCATCAACTGAAGACCCACTTGGACCGAAACCCAGTGCCTCCTCAGGAAGCCTCCAGGCCTTCTGGTGCCATCTGCAGTGCAGGGATTTCTGAGTCATCTGGCCATGTGGACTGAGCAGCTACCAGGTTCCTTGATTCTCAGGCCTGAAACTGCTATTGGACTACTGTAAGATAATTCAGTAAATTCCCTTTTTAAAATAATTCATTCTAGCAGTTCTGTTCCTCTAGAGAACCCTGACTAATACAGTGGTATAGTAGCCATGCCAAAGCAGCCTAGGGAAGAAAACAGACAGAAAACAGCAAAATACACTCTTCTACTGAAAAGTCAAGGCGTATGGTTATTATCAACAACAGACACTCAGATCTTTTAGAAAGGAGGAAATTGGCCAGCATCCTACCAAGGTGCCTATGGACTGAACTGAGCTCCCACCTGGCTGGCACAGAGCCGCCCACAATGTAAAGAGACCTTAAAGGGAAGACAGCAGGGACAAGCTGAGCAGCTGCTGAAGGAGAACAGACAGGACCAGCTGAGGCATCCTGCACAGTGTCCCATAACCCAATCATCACAATGGCAGTGAACCACCAGAGAATTCATTCAACCTCTGGTTGCAGGGCATCCAGAATAGCTTATTAAAACACCAGATCCACAGCACAACAGTGAGGGATCAAGGTGGACACTTAGCATTGGTGACATTGGAAACCATCCCAAAAGGTAACAGGCGTATTTACCAAAGGTGCATACATAGATCTGTACTGTAAGTGCTAATCTCCCTTTCCATGTCAGGCCAGGGTATATTCTTGGTTGGTTTTACCATTCTCAAATAAGATGCATGTTGGTATTTGTGTTTTCACTGTTGTTGCCTTTGATGCTTCCTGATTGATAGGGATTTTTTTCTTTTTCTTTTGTCATTATTGAGGGCAGGGTCTGAGTTGGCCCCAGGCTGACCTAGCACCCATTTCTCCAGAAATCTCAACCTCTCAGTTGACAGTATTAAGGGCATGTGGCAACACATACCCTTGGTGACTTTGGCTTTACTAGATTATTTGTTTAAATCCCCACTCTTGCAGAAATACTCTGTGCTGATTTTGATCAAATGTGAATATTACTCAGTTGAATTTTAGAAATTGCCAATAAGTTTCTCCACCCAGTCTACTAGAATACTTGAATAGCAGACAAACTCAACAACTAGGGTGACTTCTGCTCTTTCTCTTGGAGTATTAGAGCTACATCCACCACCTTAAACTCCTACCCTGAAGATTTATTCAGCTAAGAACAGTGCAGACAATTAGAATACATGAGCATCAAATTAAGTCAAGATGCAAAAATCTCTAAAGTATAATATAAGAAACATAAAAAAATCAAAACAATATAATTCCACCAAAAATTATAAATCCATCAAATATAACCTCCACTGAGACTGTTTTAGATGAAATGCCTGATAAAGATTTCAAAATACATGGTTATATCTATGCTAAAGGAAATGAAAGAAAAAAATCAAATGAATTAAAGAAGAAATCAAACTCCAGAAGAAATCAAACTTCTGAAGGAATCCCAAGAGAACACAGGAAACAAACTTAAAGAAATAAGGGGGTCAATAAAAGACATGTGTAAATAAATAGAAATAATGAAAAAATACCAATCATAAATACTAAAAATGAAAAACAGAGTAAGTAAAACAGAAAACTCTATAGAAAATCTCACCAGTAGAATGGATCAAAGAGAGGACCAAATATCTAAACTAAAAGCCAGGTGGAAGATCTAATACAGCCCAACAAAGTGAAAGACAAGCTGATGGGAAGGCATGGATGGGAATTTCAGACATTTGGGACACTGTGAAGATATAAAACATAAGAATTCAGGGCATAGTAGAAGAAGAATTTTGTTCCAAAGTCATAGCAGGTATTTTCAACAAAAATCATAGAAGAAAACTTCAGCCAAATAGGCAAAGTGATACCAGTACAGGTACAGGAAGCCTTTAGCATGCCAATCAGAAAAAAATTGTAAAGAACATCACAATATAATATTATAATTAAACTGCAAAAGACATAAACCAAGAAAATATAACGAAAGCAGTTAGAGATAAAAATAAAGTCACATACAAAGGCAAGCCCATCATGATAATAGCAGATTACCAATGCAAACTTTAAATGCCAGAAGGGCTTGAAATAATGTATTACAAGTTCTGGAAGATAACAACTGTCAAGTACAATCACTTTATCCAGCAAAGCTATCCATCCATCTGAAGAAATAGGGACATTCCACAACAAAACAGGCTAAAATATGAACACTAAATCAGCTCTACAAAAAAAACACTTGAAAGGATCTTCCATGCTGAAAAGAAATAAAAGCACACACATAAGGTACCAAAAGAAATGAACCATACTCAAATAATAATTAACCCAGGGCATAGAGGAAAAACCAGAAGAACTTCAAAAATGAAGAATGGCAAAAATAAATGGACAGCTTTAAATAATAATACTTAATATCAAAGGCCTCAATGGCCCAAACAAAATACATAGGTTTGCAGATTGGGTTAAAAAGCAGGATCCTCCTATTTGCTGCCTCCAAGAAACTCACCTTTCCATAAAAGACAGACACTGTCTTTGGGTGAATGCATGGACAATGGTATTTCAAGCAAATGGGACTAGAAAACAAGCAGTGTCACTATACTAATACTAGACTTCAAACTAACATTAATTAGGAAAGATAAAGAAGGTCGTTTTATATTGATTAAAGGAACATTCCAACAGGACATTACAATTATAAACATACATGCACCTAACATGGGGCTCCCAATTTCATTAAATGAATACTATTAGAATTAAGGACGTAGATAACACCAAATACAGTTGTAGTGGATGACATCATTACCATACTCTCATTAATTGACAGGCCATCCCAGCAAAAATTAAACAGAGAAGCATCTGGATTAACTGAGGTCATAGAACAAATGGACCTAACAGATATCTACAGACCATTTCATCCAAATGCTGCAGAATACACATTCTTTTCAGAAGTACATGGACCATTCTCTAAAATAGACCAAATATCAGGATACAAAAACAAATCTTAACAAATACAGAAAAATGTAAATAATTCCTTGCACTCTATCTGATCACAACGGGATTAAACTATAAGTCAATAGCAAGAGCATACACAAAATCATGGAAACTAAACTATGCACTACTAAATAATGAGTAGGTCAATGAAATAATCAAGAAGGAAATTAAAAAATCCATAGAATCAAATGATAATGAGAATGTAACATACCAAAACCTTCGAGACACAAAGAAGGCAGTCCTAAGAGGGAAATTTATAGCTTTAAGCATTTATATTAAGAAATGATAAATGTCACAAGTAAACAACTTAATGCCTCATCTTATGGCTTTGGAAAAGAACAAGGCAAACCAGAAGTAAGTAGAAGGGAAGAAATTACAAAAAAAAAAAAAAAAATCAAAAAACATTAGGGCAGAAATTAATGAAATAACAAACAAACAAAAACAAAGAATCAATGAAACAAAGAATTGGTTCTATGAAGGGATAAACAAGACTGATGAACCTTTTGCAAATCTGTCCAAAAGAAAGAGAGAAGAGACACAATTTATTAAAATTAGAGATGACAAAGTCATCACTACAACACATACCAAAGAAATTCAGAAAATCATAAGGACATATTTTAAGAATACCACTAAGTTTGAAAATCTGAAAGAAATGGATATCCATGTTTTATATAACCTACCAAAATTAAATCAAGATAAGATTAACCACTTAAATAGACATATAACAAGTATGGAGATCTAAGCAGTTATAAAAATAACTATCAACTAAAAAAGACCAGTGAATTTTACAAGATCTTTGTGGAAGAACTAATACCAATGCTTCTTAAACTTTTCCAATTCCTTATATGAAACCAGCATCTACCAGATACCAAAACCAGAAAAAGACAGAAAAAAGAAAAGAAAAGAAAAGAAAAGAAAAGAAAAGAAAAGAAAAGAAAAGAAAATTACAGACCAACGTCCCTCATGCACATAGATACAACAATTCTCAACAAAATAATGGCAAACAGAATACAAAAATATACCAAAAGGTCATTCACCCCTGACCGAATAGGCTTTATCGCAGAGAAGGAAGGATGGTTCAACATACACAAATCAATAAATGTAATACACCACATAAATGGACTAAAGGACAAAAATTACATGATCATCTCAATAGATGCAGAAAAGGCATTTGAAAAAGCAATCCAACATCCCTTCATGATAACAGTTCTACAGAAACTGGGAATAGAAGGGACATATCTCAAGATAATAAAGCCTATTTATGACAACCTACAGACAACATAATACTAAATGGGGAAAAACATAAGCTTTTCCACTAAAACCAGGAACAAGACAAGGGTGTCCACATTTCCCACTTTTATTATAGTACTGGAAGTCTTGGCTGTAGCAATAAGGTAAGAGACATATATAAAAGGGATACAAACTGGAAAGGAAATAATTAAAATATCATTATTTGCAGATGATATTATACTTTACACAAAGAACCGTAAAGACTACCAGCAAACTATTAAAGCTGATAAACACTTTTAGCAACTTAACAGGATACAAAATAAACACACAGAAATCAGTAGCCTTCCTATATACTAACAACGAACAGCCTGAGGATGAAATCAAGGAATCACTCCCATTCACAATTGCCTCAAAATAAATAAATAAATAAATATATATATATATAAATATATAAATATATAAACAAACAAACCTTGGAATAAACCTAATAAAGGAAGTGAAATATCTCTACAATGAAATGACTGTTCTCAAACGAGAAATTGCAGAAGACACTAGGCAATGGGAAGACATCCCATGTTCTTGGATTGGAAGAATCAATATTGTGAAAATATCAATCTTACCAAAAGCAGCTGAAACTTTCAATATAATCCTCATTAAAATTCCAGTAGTATTTTTCACAGATATAGAAAAAAATCCTAAAATTAATTTGGAAGCTCAAAAACTTATGAACATCCAAAACAATTTTGAGCAACAAGAGTAAAGCTGATGGTATCACCATACATAATTTTAGCCTATATTATAGAAATACTACATTATAGTTAAAAGAAAACAGCATGGTATGGGCACAAAACTGTCATGTAGTCCAATGGAACAGAACAGAGGATCCAGATATAAGGTTGGGTAGCTGCAGCCAACTGATCTTTGACAAAAATGCCAAGAATACTCACTGGAAAAAAGAAAACCTCTTCAACAAATGGTGCTGGGAAAGCTGGACATTTATGTGTAGGAGGATGAAAATAGACCCTTAACTCTCTCCATGCACAAGAATTAAGTTCAAATGGATCAAAGACCTTTATATCAGACATGAGACTCTGAAACTGCCAGAGGAAAAATTAGGGGAAACCCTTTACATATTTTCATAGGAAATGACTTTCTGAATATAGCCCTAGTTGCTCAGGAAAGAAAGCCATTAAGTAATCACTGGGACCTTGTGAAATTACAAAGGTTTTGTATAGCAAAGGACAGTGGAAAGTGCAAAGAGGCAACCTACAGAATGGGAGAAAATCTTTGCCAGCTATACATCTGACAGAGGACTAATATCCAGGATATAGAAAGAACTCAATAATAAGAAATCAAACAACCCAATTTTAAAAATGGGCTATGGAATGAGTAACAGATGGTAAAACCCTATTGCTGAAGACTTCACATGCCTGGGCATCAAGGTCACTGAGAAATAAAGCTGGTGCTGAGCTGAAAACCTTCTCTCTGTACCCCAGCCAACAGAAAGCTGAAAAAAGTTGCACTGCTCGGAGCCCTTTGGGAGGTAGAAGTCATCAGCAGTGAAAACAGTAGACACTGGAAGCCTCAAGTTTGGCCAAACAGGCCAAATGATGGAAAGGGTCTAATAGTGGCATGTCTACTCTGGGGAAAACCAACTGCTCTCTAATTGGACTGGAGGCCCACTCTATGGGAGGAAATACATGCCTAGCACTGAAAACCTAATCAAAAGCCTTTGGCAGGGGAGGTTATGAGCTTTAGGGGTATAAATCCTGCTCTTGTCTGGCTAAATGCACATATATTCTCACCAAACTTCCCTGAAAGCACTATACTTAATGTTCATATTCATATATTAATGCTACTCTCACTTTTTGTTAGAGAAGCTTCTCTTTTCAGATGGCAGTGACCACTGGGATGACCCAAAAGGCAACATAGTGCTGAGAAGCAGTGACAGATGAGTGTCCAGCACTGAAACATCTTTATCACACTCTCCAAGGCTCAGGGTCCATTGTAGAAAAGGTAGTGGAAAGAATGTAAGATCCAAAGCAAAGGTACCACTCTTTAAAATGCAACTGTCCAGACAGAAATTGGCTTTAATATCCATGACCACACAGTGCCTAGCAATACCTTCACAAGACCCTCATAACAGGAGAAAAAGACAGTGACATCAAAATAAAAGAGAGACTTTTATAGAGAGTGAGGGAATATGTTGGAGAATGGAGTTATGAAGGGGAAAGTGGGGGAAGGGAGGGAATTATCATGGTTTATTATCTTTAAGTACAGAAGTTGTCAAGAAAAACATTTTTTTAAATGGGCTACAGAACTAGAGAGTTCACAAAAGAAGAAATACAGATGGTATCTAAAATTTAAAAAATGTTCTACATCATTAGCCATCAGGGAAATGCAAATTAACACTACTTTGAGATTCCATCTCATACCTGTCAGAATGGCTACCGTCATGGAAACAAATGACAGTAAATGCTGGTGAGGATGCAGGAAAAGAGGAATCCTTCTCCACTGTTGGTGGGAATGTAATCTGATGCAGCCATTGTGGAAATCAGTGTGGAGGTTCCTGAGACAGCTAAAATAAACTTACCATATGACCCAGCTATACCACTCCTAGGCATATATCCTAAGAGCTCATTACACTACCTGAGAGATACTTGCACATCCATTTTTATTGCTGCTCTATGCCCAATAGCTAGGAAATAGAACCAGTCTAGATGTTCCTCAACTGATGCGTGAATAATAAAGATGTGAAAATTTATACAATGGAGTGCTATTCATTGGTAAAGAACAATGAAATTATGGAATTTGCAGGGAAATGGATGAATCTGGAAAAGGTTATACTTATGTATCCCAGGCCCTGAAACCCAAGTACTACATGTGCTCTCTCATATGAAGATCCCAACTACAAATGCTTGGACTTCTATATGATTTGGAATAAAACTCAGTAGCAGAGGCCAGTAAGCTAGAATGGGGCTATAAGAAAGGGATGAGAGGGGAGGACTTAAGGGGATGGCATTGTATATATGTAAGAAGAAGTGACTACTGGGGGGTGGAAAGGCCTAAGTGAGGTCAGGAGAAAATTTTGAGTACAGGAAGGGTGGGGAGAGGACTAATAAAAATTTAAGAGGATATCAATAAGTCATATGAAAACCTAGTTTTTTGGACAATGGCACACTGAGAAGCTATAGATTGTTACTAGAAAATTTTTAGTGCCAGGAAAGGGATACTTTCTAGTGTGTTGTTGCCCAGGGAGGTCCCTAATGCCCCACAAATATTACAGGCCATTGCTAAGGCTCTTGATTTCCCACCAGGAATAGATGTAAGACCATATTGCTGAAGACTATACATGTTTGGGCTGTAAGATCACTGAGAAATCCTGCTGGGTCTGAGCTGAAAACCTCTGTGTAGAGCAGCTGACAGAAAGCTGTGAAAAGCTATGCTGCATCCCACATCATGGGAGACAGAGAAGTCACCAGTGGAGTCAAACAACAGTGGACACTGAATGCTTTGAATTTGGCCAGCCAGGCCAAATGGGCCAACAGGTGCAATAGTGGCATGTCTGTTATGGGGAAAACCAAGTGTTCTCTAATTGGACTGGAGGCTCACTCTATGGGTGAAAATACAAGCCTGATACTGCAAAACTTATGACTGGGGAAGTCATGAGCTGTAGGGATGTAATGCCTGCTGGTATCTGGCTAAATTCATATATTGTGCTTACCAAACTGCCCAGTACACTCTTCTTTTAATGTTCATACCCATGTATTAATGCTACTCTCACTTTTTGTTAGAGAAGCTTCTCTTTCAGATGGTGGTGGCTTCTGTGATGACTCAAAAGGCACCACAGTGTTGAGAAGTAACGGAGGAATGTTCATCCCTGAAACATTTCTATCACACCTTCCAAGGCTCAGGTTCCCTTGTGGTAGAGGTGGCAGAAAGAATGTAAGAGCCAAAAGAAGGGTATGACTCCTTACAATTCACTCTTCCACACACAAAAGGGCCTGGATATACATGACCTTGTAGTGCCTGGCATTACCTACACAAGATCCTCAATAGAGGAAAAGATGATGACAGCAAAACAAGAGAGTCTGATCGAGAGGGCAAGGGGATATGATGGAGACTGGAGTTGTGAAGAGGAAAGGGGAGGGAATTATCTTTGTTTATTGTCTGTAGTTATGGAAGTTGTTAATAATAAAAAAATCAAAAGAATAAACTCTTACCCTCTTTGAACTGAGAGAGGGTTGCATTTTGTGTCAACCTGGTAGCTAAAGACTGTAGGATGTTCCAGTGCTCACCACCTCAGTGCTGAGGAGGAAAACACAGAGCTTCTTTTGACCACATGGCTTCATCTTTACCTAACACATAGGCAGCAGACCTCCCTAAGACATGTCTACATGTGAAGCTGCTCTTGGGTGCTTCAATGGTCTGAATGTGTCCCTCAAGAAGCATATGTTGGAGACAATCCTCAAAACAAGTTTTGGGAGGTGGGGCCTTGTGAGATGACTCTGCTGTGATGAATGTATCAATGGCAATTGCTACAGGGCAGGCAATGTGAATTCTCTTGTTTCCTCCCTTCCTTTCTCCGTCTTTACTCTTCCCTCATTAGAGCAAGGAATGTGCAGTCACCAGGTGGCCCAACTGGCACTGATGTTCCCAACTCTGTTGTCTGTGAACCCACAGGGCCATATCTGGTGGAAACATTCAACTTCCAACATCTTTAACATTTCTATCTCATATTGTCACTTTCTAGCTATGTGATCTTGAGCAAGTTGCTCAAACTCTGTGTCCCTTCATTTCTTCTTTCATCTGCCTGGAAGTATTGCTAAGGGATTCTAGGCAGGCTATTCACAAATGGTACATTCACAGAAGAGCAGGCACTACTTGCTTTGCAAGGATATAATGCTTTTCTTATTCCAATGAATGCCATGTAGGTCTATCCCAGTGCTGTGTTATACCTCCTCTGTGGCAGTAAGATTTCAGGGTTAGCAGGACCATTTGTACCCCAAGACCCTCAAGTTAAGTATCCCCTCATGGGTCTGGTTTCAATGGGAGTGACCCCAACAGAAAAAGAGATCTACTGTCATAGGTGGAAGAAGCACATAAAAATTCAACCTATCCTGTAAATTAAGCCACTTACTGAAGAGTGATTTGTTGTTGTGAATTTGATTTTTTATGAAAATGAAAGGTCCTCAGACAATCAGAAATGCGGTAGTAGTTGTCTGTCTGTGTTTGCCAGGAGGTACTGTCTACCCTCTGCTTATGCCATCATTTTCCTCTGCCATCGTGAAGCTTCCCCTTGAGTGTGTAAGTCAAAATACACCCTTTTGTCCCACAGGAAAAAAAAATGCAGTAGTAGAGGTGGAAGCTAGAACACTTACCACAGAACCAAGGAAAAGCCTAGGTTTTTCTGAAAATGAAAGGTCCTCAGATGATCAGGATTGCAGTAAAAGAGGTGGAAGGTAGAAGACGCTCCACAGTACAGGGAAAACACATGAAATTGGTAATCAAAAGACCAAGGTTCTTATTACAGCGTTCATCTGTAGTTTGAAGATCTGAGTGTTTAAATTGCTCATCACATTTGGCTACTTATTTGAGTCAGGTGCTAAAAATACACTCTGATTTATGCCTGAAAGCAGCATAAGAGTTGGGTACTGGTGAGTACATTGATGAATGTATTAAAGACAGAACTGGTATTAGTGGCAGGGGTCAGAGCTGGCAGGAGTCTTGTTGTCCGCTCCATCCCTGATATTCTTTTCCTGGTCTCTGCCTAGATGGGTCAGTTTACCAACTTTGTGCAGTACAAGTGGCTGGAGAGTCAGCAAATGTCTGCTTCAGCCTGGAGGAAGGCCTACTTGGGGGAAACAGGGTTGAAGTACAGGGTTAGGGTAAATCAGGCCAAACCTGGACCATGGATAGATGCTTGAGTCTTTGAAACTCACTGACTTGGGCCACCCATGGAGGAAAATGTGAAAACTTCCCTTTCCCCCATCCTGTTGGTCAAATATTAATATCCCTTAGCTTCAGTGAGGCTTCAGTGATGTCATGTGAACATGATGCTTTCAAGTAGGAATTAAGGGATGTAGCCAGTAACCACCTCAGGGCTCCTGTTACCCAACACATTTTATAAGAGTGAATTGAATCTCAGAACTGGCAATTAACTTGTCCAAAGTCGGGAAGTAATATAGTACTAGAACCTCCATGCTAAGGTACAGATCTCAGCTGCCCTAATATTATATCTGAGATTTTTTTTCTTAACTTTTTATTCTTGCCATTAAACTTCTAGCAATGGGAGCAAAATGATCTTAAAAATTGTGAAAATGTGTATATAGTGGAGTTATGTTGTCTAGCATGGGCTATATGATAAAGGATAAGATTTCCCTCACCTTCTCCAAGACAAAATTAGAAAAACACATGGACTTTTGTTTGGTTTCTGATAGGTTCCAAGGCATTCTACAGTCTCTCCCTGGAGACAAGAATGGTTTAAAATTTTAGAATTTCAGTGAAAAAGAGAGTGACTACTATTCTTTTGGGGCACAACTTAGTCCATTGCAAGGCTCTCAAGACAGAGAAAAGAAGATAGATCAGGGAGACAAGGAAGCACTATGCAGAGGATCTTAAATATAAGATAGCTGATGGTTGGATTTGTTATGTTCAATTTTACAATGGTGACAAGCTGATACTTGTTCAGTAAAAATTCATTCAGTGGAGAAACTTTTATTTTTATTTATTAAGAACATACTTTCTAACATATTTTTATTTTTTATTAGTTACATACATTCTCAGTGTGGTACCAATGTAAGCCTCCTCTTTGCCCTCCCCCCTCCAAAGGGACCTTTCTCGTTGGGAACTGTGATTCATGCATTGTGGAGGTAGCCATAAGATATGGGGAAGAGGCAATGTCTCTGTGCATAATGTCCCGACTTGTGGCTCTAACAAACTTTCTGCCCCCTCTTCCATAAATTTCCTTGAACCATGTTGGGTTTGTTTTAGATCTACTTCAGTGATCAGGTCTTGGGAACCTCTGGGTCTCTGGATATCAAGTTTGGTAGGAGCTGAGTGTTCTCTGTGTCTATCTCCTCCACCCTTGTGCCACTACCAGGTTCACCAAGAGAGCAACACTCTTGCTAATTTCTCTAATTACTCTATAGTTTTAGCTGGGGCCCTGTTGAGGTGCAATAGGCTGAATCTCTCCTCAGGTTCTGCATCCATCTGAAAAAGGAAAACAGATTCTCCAATGGAGAGTGATGTCAGCACCAGATAAATGGGACAAACATTATTATTTTAGATGGAATTTAATAAGTTTAGGTCCTCTTATAGCCCAAGATTGGTGGGAGCTTGATATTGGAGAGTGCATTCAATTTTTGGATATGGTTCTGACTTGGTTCCTAGTTCCAGCTATGGGTTCTGTTCCACTGAACAGATCCGTTAGATAATTCAAGAGCAGTTGGTTACCAACCAGGTCTGTGTGCCATTATTGCACTTGGGTGAACATCACATCAGGTTGTTTGATGTGGCTTAAACCAGGAGTTGCTTGGACAGATGTTGGTCATTTTCCCCAAGTTTCTCATGTAGCACCATCTGGTAGTAGACAAGCCAACTGTCCGGGGACTGACTCTCCTCCAGATTCCAGCCAGGTCTTTCCATGTTCTGTAACAACAGTATATGGTGTCTCAGCAGAAGGGTCTTATCATTAACATTTGGTGGGTAATCAAGTGCTCTGACAGAAATCTGTCTTTTGGGGGGGAAACCTTGCAGGTCTCTCTGTTCAACAGTGGATGTTAACCACGTCCTGGTACTGGGAGTTACAGGCCAGCACCAAAGGAAAAGAAGGAAGAAAAAGATAGGTAATATAAAGGAGAAAGAAAGAAAAGAGAGAGAGAAACAGGTGATTAAAGTTGGTCTTCCTCATACCCTCTCCAGTGCCCTTTGAATCAGGTGTTCCCTCTAAGGACCTGATGAAGGTTCAACCTTTTAGTCTGTCTTTCAGGATATAGGATTTTATGATATCTCTTCCATTTGGGGCCAGTTTTGTGTCCCCCTCCCTTGCCCTCTGCTCCATCCCCACCCTCCCTATTGTCCATTCCTTGAGATGCTTATTAGGTATGTCAGTATCTCAGAAAGATTCAGGCTAGGAGCACCATAGATCAGTGAGAACATGCAATGATTGTCTTTATGTGATTGGGTGAATTCACTGAGAATGGTCTGTTCCAAGTTCGACAATGTTTCTTCAAATATTATTGTTTCATTTTTCCTTACTGTTGTGTAGAATTACAGTGAGTAGATATACCACATCTTGGTTATCCATTTGTCTGATGGACGTCTGGGTTGATTCTAGTTCTTAGCTATTAAAATGGATTGAGCAGCTATAAACATGGTTGAGCCAATTGCTCTGAACTAAGGTGTGGAGCTTTCAGGGTAAATGCCCAGTGAGGGACTAACCTTTTTAGGAGTCTCCATATTGCTTTCCATAGTGGTTGCACCATCTTACATTCCCACCAGCAGTGAATTGGGGTTCCTATTTCTCCACATCCTTGTCAGAATTTTTTTTCATTTGATTTTTTAATTTTTGCTATCCTTATTGGTGTAAGATGGAATCACATAGTTGTTCTAATTTCATTTTCCTCATGATTAATGATGGTGAACGTTTTAAGTGTGTGTTTGCCAACTGTAGCTCTTCCTCTGAGAACTCCCTGTTCAGTTATCTGCCCCATTTGGTGAGTGGGTTGTTTGACTTTCTATTGTTTAGGTGTTTGAGTTCTTTATAGATTCTAGAAATTAGGCCTCTGTTAGATGTATATCTGGCAAAAATGTTTCTGCCATTCTTTGGGAAATCTATTGGCTTTGGTTATTACATGCTTGTCTGTGAAAAAAAACTTTTCAGATTCATGAGATCCCAACAGTTGAGTGATTGTTTAATTTCCTGAGCCACTGGGGTTTTGTTCAGGAAGTCTTTTCCTACTCCTAGACAGAGAAAATTTCTTTCTATTTTTTTCTTCTAGTAGTAGCAGAGTTTTCGGCATTAAATTAAGGTTGTTGATCCATTTGGACTTGATTTTTGTGGATAGAAAGATGTATGGGTCTACTTTCATTTTACTGCATTTGGTTATCCAGATTGTCCAACACCATTTGTTGAAGATGCTGTGTTTGTTCTAGACTAAATTGCTGGGCCATTTGTCAATTATCAAATTGCTGTAGTTACTTGATCCAAAGTCTGGGTCCTTGATTCTACTCCATTGGTCGATACTCCTGTTTTTATGCTAGTACCAGGCTGTTTTTATTACTATGGCTTTGTAATATAGTCATAGATCAGGTATGGTGATGCCTCCAGAGGTGTTTCTTTTGCTGAGGATATGCTTGGATATCTGAGGCCTTCTGCTTTTCCATATGAATTTTGGGATCATTTTTTCTCTCTGTAAAGAAAAATGTTGGAATTTTGATTGGTATTGCATTAAATCTGTATGTTGTCTTTGGTAAGATTGCCATTTTTCCAGTGTTAATTCTGCCTGTCCAGGAACATGGAGGTCTTTTTATTTTCTCAAGTCCTCCTCAATTTCCTGCATGAGTGTTTTTATGTTTACATTGTATAGGTCTTTCACATCCTTGGTTAATGTTATTCCAAGTAATTTTATTTCTTTGTTGTTGCTATTGAAAATGGGACAATGTTGTATATTTCTTTCTCTGTACCTTTGTCTTTTGCATATGGAAAGGCTACTGATTTTTGTGCATGAATTTTGTATCCTGCTACTTTGCTGAAGGAGTTGATTAACTTAAGGTGATTACCTTTAAGAGTTTTGAGATGGAGGTTCTCAGGTGACTTATGTATAGAATCATGTCATCTGTGAATAGGGATAACTTAACTTCTTCCTTTCCAATTTGTATCCCTTTAATTTCTTTCTCCTGTCTTATTGCTTGATCTAGGACTTCCAGTACTATATTGAAGAGCAGAGGTGAGAGTGGACACCTCTGTCTTGTTCCTGATCTCAGTGAGAATTCCTTCAGTCTCTCCCCATTAACTATTATTTGGGTGTTTGGGAGCTTTATATATAGCCTTTATTAATGTTGAGATATAAACCATCCAAGCCTATTCTCTCCATGATTTGATCATGAAGTGATGTTCTATTTTGTCAACAGCCTGTTCTGCATTTATTCAAATGATCATGTGGCTTTTGAGTTTAAGCTTAGTTATGTGGTGTATTACATTGACAGATATCCATATGTTGAACCACCCCTGTGTTCCTGGGATGAAGCCTACTTGATCAAGGTGGATAATGTTTTTGAAGTGTTGTTGAATTTGGATTGTGAGGATTTTGTTCAGGATCTTTGCATCTAAATTCATCAGAGAAATATGTTTATAGTTTTCTTTTCTTGTGGTATCTCTGCCTGGTTTTGGTATTGGGATGATACTAGCTTCATAAAAGAGTTGGGGAGCTTTCCATGTTCCCTGATTGTGTGGCACAATTTGAGAAATATTGGTTTCAGTTCTCCCATGAAGGTTTGACAGAATTCAGCTAAGAAGCCATCTGCTTCTGGACTATTCTTTTTGGGAAGGTTTTTGTTTACCTTTTCAGTATAGATGGGTGTAATGGATGTGTTTAGGAGATTAATCTATTCTGAGTTTACCTTTGGTAGGTGGCATGTGTCCAGGAATTTATCCATTTCCTCCATATTATACAGTTTTATGGAGTAAAGGTTTTTGAACTAAGTCCTGGTGATTGTCCCAATTTCACCTATTTCTGTTTTGAGCTCTCCTTTTTCGTTTCTAATTTTCTTAATTTGGAGTGTCTCTTTTTTTTCACTTGATCATGTTGGCCAGGGGTTTCTCAATCTTTACTTTTTCAAAGAACCAGTTGTTTCCTTTATAAATTTTCTTAATTGTTTCTGCTCTGATCTTAATAATTTCTTTCTGTCTGGATCTTTTTGGGTTGGATGATTCTTGTTTTTCCAATGCCTTTAGGTAGATGGTTGGGTTATTGATTTGGGATCTCTCTGTCTTTGTTATGAAGGCATTTAGTGCTACGAATTTTCTCCTGAGGACTACCTTCATTGTGTCCAATAAGTTTTAGTACATTGTGTTCTCATTTTCATTCTATTCTGGAAATTTTGTAATTTCATTTTTTATTTCACCTATTTTCAATCTACTTTAGAGAAGGTTCCATGGCCTGCTGAGAAGAATGTATTCTGTGGATTTGTGAAAGTATGTTCTGTAGATGTCCTTTAGGTCTAATTGATCGATGGTGATGGTGAGCTCTCTTACTTCCCTGTTAATTTTATGTTTGGTTGATCTATCTATTGTTGATAGTGGAGTATTGAAGTCCCTGAATATGGTGGTATTGGTGGTTACTTCTATTTTGTTGTCAAGTAGGTTTCATTTTATGAATTTTGGTGCACCTGTTTTTGGTGCATAAAGATTTATGATTGTGATATCCTCTTGTTGGATCATTCCCTTAATAAGTAAGAAGTGTCCTTCTTTGTCTTTTTTGATTACTTTTGGTTTAAAGTCTATTTTATTTGATATTAGTGTAGCTATGCCTGCTCATTTCTTATTTCCATTTGCTTGGAATATCATTTTCCAGCCTTTCACCCTAGGAGGTGTCTGCTTTAGTGTTGAGGTTGGTTTCTTAAAGACAGTACATTGAGGGATCTAATTTTCTGATCCACTCTGTTAGCTTATGTCTCTTGATGGGTGAATTAAAGCCATTAAAATTTAGGGTAATGACTGTGAAATTTGAATTTATCCCTGCCATATGGTGGTGGTTTGTGTGGTTATTTGTTTTCTTGAATTTTGTAGTGTTTTTTCTTTGTCCCTTCTTTGAGTTTGCTTATTGTGATCTGCTTCTTGTAGGCACTTGAGGTAGGTTCTTTGATTCTTCTGTGTGGCGAATTCCTGGAAGTACTCTCTATAGGTCTGGCTTTGTGTCCATATAATTGTAAAGGTGAGTTTTATAGTGGAAAGTTTCTTTTTCACCATCTGTTATGATGGATACTTTCTTTGGGTAGAGTACCTTGGGTTGCAAGCCATAAGTTCTTAGACTTTGCAGTATTCCATTTCAGGCCCTTCTGGCTTTCAAGGTTTCCACTGAGCAGTCTGAAATAATTCTGATGGGGTTATCTTTATATGCAATGTGTTGTTTCTCCCTAGCTGCTTTTAGCAACTCCTCTTTGTTTTATCGATGTTTACAGTCTTAATGATAATATGTCTTGGAGAATTTCTCCTTTGGTTCAGTTTGTTTATAGTTCTGTTAGCTTCTTCTAACTTGATAGGACTTTCTTTTGAGAGAATGGGAGTTTTCTTTCATAATTTTGTTGAATAATTTCTTCATGCCTTTGGTCTGAATTTCTTCCTCTTCTGGTATTCCCATGATCTGAATGTTTGGACATTTATGGCTATCTCTTAGTTCCCTCATATTCTGTTCACAAAAATTTTTGAACTTATTGAAAATTTTGGCATTACAAACTGTTTCTTTTGTTTTGTCTTCCAGTTCTGAGATTCTATGTCCCACATGGCTAACTATATTCTTGAGAGCATCTATAGAGTTATGGGCTTATTCAATTTGGTTCTTATTTTCTACTGCCTTTTTATTTGTAGTTTCCATCCCTCTTTCAAGTTTCCTTTTCACACCATTTTCTGATTTTCTTAGTGCCACCAGGAATTCATCCTTGCATTTATTTATGTCTTCATTGAGCTTAGCCTGCCGGTTATTGAGGTCCTCTCTTTTATTTTTTTTCTCCTTCAGGTCATTTAACTGTCTTTGGAGCCCTTCCTGGTTCTTTTGTATTAGGTCTAATATACCTAGGACAGCATTCATACAATTATTGGCCCTTTGTTGATTTTCTGAAAGTTTGGCTATTTGCTTGGCCAGGGTTTCATAGCTTGTATCTTCGTTTTTGTGTTCTGATCCTATTGTCTCTTCTATGTTTTGATTTGAGACATCCATTGTGGGGCTGGGCAATCTTGTTGCATTTACTTGCATTAGATTTTTCATGTTATTCCTTTTGCACTGTGGTCTGTCCATCACAGTGTAGGAATCTTATTTAATTTACAGGAAGCTGTAATTTACCCTTAAAGTGTCTTCATTGATTATTCCCTTTTATGTTTGCTTAGACTGGCCTTCTAATGGCAATGGGGCCTGTCTGTTCAGAGGGAAGGAACCTGTGAGTCTCTGGTGGGGGCCCAAGGACCAGATAAAGGGGTTTGTTGGTCAGTGGTTTGGGTATGAGACTGAGTGGTCAGGTGGCCCAAGGGAACCTGGGGTAGGGGGGAATGGGACAAAGTATACTGGTACTGCATTTGGACTGCAGAAGGGGACATGATGGGATTGCATGGTGGTTCTGCAATGCTGGGGTGTGAGGGGATGGGACAGTAGGACTTTTAGGACAGCTTAACAGAGTGTGGCTGGGACTGCTGGTCCTGTGCCAAGGTGGGACAGGGATATGGGACTGCTGCAGATCAGATGTAGCTTGTGGGGATGGGCAGTGGTCTGGTGGGGCTGCAGGAAGGGGAATGGAGAGGTAAACGATAGCCTGCTGGCTTGAGTATCAGTAGTCTTCAGGAAGTGCTGTGGGGTGGTGGTTGGCAAGGGAAAACTAAAGAAGAGAGGTAAGTGGAGTGCTAGCTTGCTGGTCAGGGCCCACCCACAGAGGGGCAGTGCGTGGGATGGCAGTCATGTGGGCAACCCTAAGAAAGGAGAGAAGGCACAGAGGGGTGACGGGTGGGATTGTGTGGAATGGGAAAACTGAAGAGGAGATGGAAGGGGAACACTAGCCTGCTGGTCTGGGTCCCTGTATGGATGGGCCAGAAGGTGAGACTGTGGCTGGGATGGCTATTTGAGGGGATTGAGGGACCTTTTTGCTATCCAAGAGCATGGGAATCAGCAGATCACCTGCTTTGCTCCCCCATGCCCTCCCACTAGAGGTCTACTAGGATCTTAAAACCCCAAGGAATCCCAAGTATCTTGCCTTTCCTTCCCCATGAGGTGAGGAGTGGTTAGGTGGACACTATCATGCAAGAACATACTTTGTATGGATATACTATGTGTTGATACCATCTTCTGCCTCCTCCCTACCCCCATTCCACTAAGACCCCTCCTCAGTGGGGTTGGTGGTATTCCCTGAGGGGTTGCAGGTAATGTGTTGTTAGAGCACCAGTCAGTTATTGGGGGGCAGTGCCTCTTTGTATGATGTCCCAACCTGTAGCCCTTACAATCTTTCTTCACCCTCTTCTGCAAAATTCCCTGAGCTGTGGTGGGTGCATTTTAAGTCTTCTTCAGTGATGAGCTCTCAGAAGGCTCTGGATTTCTGCTTTGGTATGTGGTGAGTATCCAGAGCTTCTGTCTCCTTCACCCTGGCACTGATTGTCAGTCACACCATGGAAGCAGAATTCTAGCTTGCCTCCCAAATTCCTCTGTGGTTTCACCTGGGCCTTGGCTGAAGTGTGAGGGGTGGTTATCTCATCAGGTTTCACTACCTTCTGAAAAAGAAAACAGATTCTCCAACAGAAAATGAAGTCAGCATAGGTTACATGGGATAAGTTTGTAAATTTAGGGAGATTTTTGATGGATGTAGCCCTTCTTTTAGCCAAAGACTAATGAGATCTTGTTGTTGAAGACCAAAATTTTTGTCTCCATAGGATTCTGACTGGGTTCCTAGTTCCAGCTATAGGTTCCTTTCCACTGAGTGGATCTCTTAGCCAATCAGAAAGCCATTAGTTATCCACCATGGCTGTGTGCCAACATTGCACTGGTGTGTGCATCTTGTCAGGTTGGTTCCTTCTTATAGCTTAGACACCTGCTTGCTCACACCACTGTTGGCCACTTTCCCCCAGTAGCTCATGAGGTGCTGTCCAGAAATACATAGACTATCTGTCGACTAGCTCTCTTCCAGATTCCAGCCTGGTCTCTCCATGTTCTGTCAGAAATATGGTGTCTTCTGCATTTAGGATAAATTCCCAGTACAGAAATAACTGGATGCATTGGTAGTTCTATTTTCATCTTTTTCAGGAATCTGCATGTTGATTTCCATAGTGGTTGTACAAGTTTGCATTCCCATCAAAAGTTAATGAGGGTTCCTCTTTCCCTACATCCTTATCTACATTTGTTGTCTTTTCCCCCTGTATTAGTTATATACATATATGCATACACTTATGTGGGTCTGTTTGTAACTATAGTCAACCTTTCTAGGAGTCTCCATATTGCTTTCCATAGTGAGTGTACCATCCTAAATTCCCACCAACAGTGAATGAGGTTTCCTATTTCTTGCCAGCATTTGTTTTCATGTGATTTTTTAATGTTTACAATCCTTCCTGGGGTAAGGTGGACTCTCATAGGCTGAAGGAGTTGGTGAGCTTTCACTATTCTGCAATTATGTGGCACAGTTTGAGAAAAATTGGTTTCAGTTCTTCCATGAAGGTTTGATAGAATTCAGCTGAGAAGCCATCTGGTCCTGGACTCTTCTTATGGGGGAGGTTTTGGATTAACTTTTCAATCTCAATGGCTGTGATAGTTTTGTTCAGGAGATTAATCTGCTCAGAGTTTAGCTTTAGTAGGTGGTATGTGTCCAGGAATTCAACCATTTCCTCCATAATATCCAGTTCATGGAGCAAAGGTTTTTGAAATAAGTCCTGATGATTCTCCCAATTTCACTTATGTCTGTTGTGGTTTCTCCTTTTTCATTTCTGAGTTTGTTAATTTGAAGTGCCTCTTTTTTTCACTTTATCAGATTGGCCAGAGGTTTCTCAATCTTTTTTAATTTTTCAAAGAACCAGCTCTTTGTTTCATCATTTTTCTTGTTTTCTTAGTTTCCAATTTGTTAATTTCTGCTCTTATTCAGTTCTTTCCATCTGGACCTTTTTGGGTTGGATTCTTCTTGTTTTTCCAATGCCTTTAGGTGGATGGCTCAGTTATTGATTTGGGATCTCTCTGTCTTTCTTATGAAGACATTTAGTGCTATGAATGTCCCCTAAAGACTGCCTTCATTGTGTCCTATAAGTTTTGCTGCAATGTGTTCTCATTGTCATTCTACTCTAGAAATTTTGAAATTTCATTTTATATTTCATCCACTACTTATTTATTGTTTAAAATATGTTGTTCAGTTTTGAGGAGCTGGTGGGATTCTTGGCATATCTTTTGTTGTTAATTCCTAGCAATATAGCATTATGATATGATATCATGCAGGAAGTTATGTCTATCTTCCTAAATATATGGAGGCAGGCTTTATGGCCCAGTTATAATCTATTTTAGAGAAGATTTCATGGGCTGCTGAGAAGATTGTGTAATCTATGGATTTTGGGTAGAATTATCTGTAGATGTCCATTAGGTCTAATTGATCTACTGTTTTGTTGATCTCTTTTACTTCCCTGTTAATTTTCTGCTCGGCTGATCTATCTATTGCTAATAGTGGAATATTGAAGTCCAAGCCTTTGGTGGTCATTTCTGTTTATTGCCAAGTAGGTTTTGTTTTACAAATTGTGGTGCACCTGTGTTTGGTGCATAAAATTAAGGAGTGTGATATCCACTTGTTGGATCTTCCCTTGATAAGTAAGAAGTGGCCTTCCTTGCCTTTTTTTAAAAAGTACTTTTGGTTTGAAATCTATTTTATCTGCTATTAGTATAGCTACACCTGATGATTTCTTATTTCCATTTGCTTTAAATATCATTTTCAACCTTTTCACCCTGAGGAGGTGTCTGTCATTAGTATTGAGGTGGGTTTCTTGAAGACAGCAGATTGAGGAATCTAATTTTCTGATCCACCCTGCTAGCTTATATCTCTTGATGGGGAATGAAGGCCATTAACATTTTGGGTAATAACTATGAGGTTTGCCATATTGTAGCAGCTTATGTGGTTTGGGGTTTACTTGGACTTTGTCTTTTTTTTGTGTGTGGCTTCTCTGAGTTTGGTTATTGTGATCTGCTTCTGTAGGCACTTGGAATTGATTATTTGACTCTTCTGTGTGGAGAATTCCAGCACTACTCTCTGTAGGTTTGGCTTTGTGTTCATATAGGTGTAAAGCTGAGTTTTATTGTGGAAAGTTTTTCTTTCACCATTTATTATGAGGGATACTTTTGCTGGATAGAGTAGTTTGGGTGGGAAGCCATAAGTTCTTAGACTTTTCAGTGTTCCATTCCAGGCCCTTCTTTCTTTCAGGGTTTCCATTGAGAAGTCTGAAGTAATTCTGATGGGGTTACCTTTATATGTAATGTGTTGTTTCTCCTGCTTTTAGGACTTTCTTTTTGCTACCGATATTTAGAGTCTTAATGATAATATGTCCTGGAGAATTTCTCCTTTGGTCTAGTATTTCTGGATTTCTGTTAGCATCTTGTAACTTGATGGGACTTTCTTTTGAGAGGATAAGAAAGTTTTCTTTGATAATTTTGTTGAATAATTTTGCCATGCCTTTGGTCTAAATTTCCTCCCCTTCTGGTATTCCCATGATCCAAATGTTGGGATGTTTAAGTGTATCCCACAGTTCCCTCATGTACTGTCCAAACAAATTTTTGAACTTACTGAAACTTTTGGACTCATGAACTGTTTTTCTGTTTTATCTTCCAGTTCTGATTTTCTATCCTCCACATAGCTGACTCTATTCTTGAGAACCTCTATAGAGTTTTGGACTTGTTCAACTTGGTTTGTATTTTCTACTGCCTTTTTATATATAGTATCCATCCCTCTGCTGAGCTTCCTTTTTAGATCATTTTCTGAATTCTTCTTGGAATTCATCCTTGTTCTTATTTATGTCTTCATTGAGCTCTGTCAGCTGATTATTGGGTTCCTCTTTTATTTCACTCTCTAGATCATTTAACTGTCCCTAGTACCCTTCTTGGTTCTTTTGTATTACATCTAATGCAGCGAGGACAGCATTCAAACAATTATTGGACCTTTGTTGATTTTTTGCAAGTTCTGCTAATTGCTTGGCCAGGGTTGCATAGCTTGTATATTCATTTTGGGATTCTGATCCTACTGTCTCATGTATGATTTTATTAGAGACATCCACTGTGGGACTGGCAACATTGTTGCATTTACTTGCATTTGATTCTTCATGTTATCGCTTTTGTGCTGTGGCTTTTGCACTGTAGTTTGCTCTTGAAGTGTCTTAAGTGATTATTCCCTTTTATGTTTGCTCAGATTATGTTTCTGATGGCAATGGGCCCTGTCTACTCAGAGGGAAGGAGTGTGTGAGGCTCTGGTGGGGGTTCAAGGACCAGATGAAGGGGCATGTTGGTTGATGGGACTATGTGGTCAGGTGGCTCAAGGGATGGGGGATTGGGACAAATCAGACTGGTGTTGCAGTGGAGTGGGGGAGGGGGATTGTGTGGTGGTTCTGCAATGCTGAGATGTGAGTGGATGGGACAGCAGGGTCCATTGGGACTGTTTATCAGGGGGTAGAATGGACTACTGGGTCCTGTGAAAGGGCAGGGTGAGGATATTGGTCTGCTGCATGTCAGGTGATATGGGAGGTATGGGCAGTGGTCCTGGTGGCTGGAAGAGGGAGGGAAACCAAGGGAATGCTAGTCTTTTGGCCTTGGTCCAGGTAGCATGCAGAAAGTGCAGAAGGACCTGGTCAGTGCACAGAAGGGTGGCGGCAATGTGGCAGCTTGGACAGCAGTTGCAGGGAGGTCCCAGTGGTGAGAAAGCCAGGGAGGGAGGGGTGAATGCTAGCCTGCTGGCCTAGGTCTGAGTAACCTGCAGGAAGTACAGGAGGACCTGGTCCTTGCATGGGAGGGGGGGTGGGATGGTGGTCAGGAGTGTAGGTCCCTAGTGGTAGGAAAGCTGAGGGAGGGAGGGGGAGGGAACGCTAGCTTGCTGGCCTTGGTCCACTGACCACTTAGCCTGCAGGTAGTGCAGGAGGAACCTGGTGGCAGGGCAGCTGGGATGGCAGCTGGGATGGCAGCTGGGACTGTAGCTGGGACAGCTGCTTGAAGGGGATTGTGGGACTGGTGGACTACCCTAGAGCATGGGAATCAGTGGATTTCCTTCTTTGCTCCTCGGTGCCTTCCCACTGGAGTTCTACTAAGATCTAAAAACCCCTAAAAACCCCAAAGATCTTGCCTTGAGACGTGGTTAGGCAGACACCATATTGGCCAGAAGTCTGTCTTTTGATTTTTTATGTTTGTCATCCTGATTAGAGTAAGGTGAAATCTCATTATTGTTTTTAGTTTGCATGTCCCTATAGAAGAACTGAAACCACTGCTTCTCAAGTTATTTCTTTTGTAAAAATCTTTTTAAAAATTATTATCACACAGAGAGAGAGAATTGGTATACCAGGGCCTCCAGCCACTGCAGTCTACCTTCAAATGCCTGACCCATCTTATGCACATGTGTGACCTTGTGTTCTTACATCACCTTGTGTGTGTATCCTTAGGCTTCACAGGCAATTGCCTTAATCTCTAAGTCATCTTTCCAGCCCTCGAGTTATTTCTCAAAACTAAAAAGGAAAAAATGCTCTCTGATTGTATGAAGCCAGCATGAGGCTAATACCAAAATCAAACAGTTACAAAAATGAAAATTATAGATCAATATCAATATCACTGATAACTTGGGTGCAAAATTCCCAATAAAATTCTTGCAAATTGAAGTCCAGGACACGTAACAATATCATTCACCTCCATCATGTAAGTTTCATTCCAGGGATGCAGGTATGGTTCAACATATGGAAATCAACAAAGAAACACATCAAGTAAATAGACTTAAGAACATAAATCACATTAGCATTTCAATAGATGCAAAAAAAAAAACCCTTCAACAAAATAGAACATCTCTCCATGATTAAGACACTGGAGAGAATAGGTATTTAAAAATCATATCTCAACATAATATGGCCTATATATAACACACCTAAAGTCTATATGCAATCAATTCAGAACCTGAGAAGCTAGTTTTCCATTTTGAGGCTGTGTGATTTGGATTGCATGGTATGGATCATTTGCCTCCAAAGATCACTGTTGAAAAGTTTTGGTACTGATAGTGACCACATTAGTACATGCTGTGGACCTTCAAGATGTAGGTCTTACTCAGCAGGATGGTACTTGCTTGTAATCCCAGCACTCAGGGTGTTGAGACTGGAGGATCATGAGTTGCAGGCCATGCTTGACTACATCAAAACACAAAAGCAAATAAGAGGCATGGCCCTAGAGATGGTCCTTAGGTCACTGGTAGTGTGCCCTGGGAGGTGCTTCTAAGATCTCAGCCCCTTCTTTGTTTCTGCTCCAAGTGGAGACATAAGCACTTGTTGTCACCATTACCCTCTCTCCCATGAGGTAATGCAACCAAGAAAAGGCTCTTGCCTATGTTTCCCTAGTCCATTCCAAATTATGAACCTTCAAAACTATGAGCTAAATAAACCTTTTGTCTTTATAATTTATTTTCTTCAGTTATTTTTGTTGCAGCTAATACAGATTTATTTCTATAGCAGGCATGTCAATATGAGAATGGAATTCACCAAAATGCAATTAACCTTCACAAGCCAAACTTTTATCCTCTCAAATCTCATTATCTGGAATCATTAACTCAAAATAGTTACATTTAAAAAATAATTTTAGGGCTGGAGGGGTGGCTTAGTGGTTAAGGCATTTGCCTGCAAAGCCAAGGGACCCAGGTTCAATTCCCCAGAACCCATGTCAGCCAGATGCACATGGGGGCACACCTGTCCAGAGTTCGTTTGCAGTGTCTGGAGGCCCTTGCATGCCCATTCTCTCTCTCCCTCTCTCTCCCTCTTTCTCTGTTAAATAAATAAATAAAAATAAAATACTTTGAAAATATTTTATAACTAAATAATGTCACTCATTATTCTAATTCTCATCTCAAATAAGATTAAAATATTTTAGATAAAATGATTATATATAGAAGTGTTTTGTAAACTATAATCTGCTAAAAAAATTGTTTTTGCATTCATTTATTTAGTGTCCTCTTAATGAACATATAAATTATAGATGATACCATGTCTAGGTGTGAAGAGTGGGTTCAATTTAACTCAACAAATGTGTTCACACCTAACCAGAATCACAGTCGAGTGGGAGGATGTCTTTCCCTACATGCTTCACAGGGCTGCTTTCCACACAGTGCTGTTTTTTCCTCATTGGCCGTGACACTGGATTATCTGACACACCAGCTTAGAAGCTCTAAAATTTCACCCAAATGCAGGAGTAATCCATTGCATATTTGAGTTTCTGAACATATTTCATTCAACATCTTGTTTTTGAGATTTATTCACATTCTTGAATTTACTTGTAGCTAATTTTCTTTTATTATCACACAAACTTTTCTTTATGAACATATCACAGTCTGTTTATTCACAATCCTGGTGGTTTGCAATGTAGGTCTAGTATGAACAAAGAGGTCATGAGCATTCCTGTGGAAGTCTTTTTGCTGACATGTGACTTCGTCCCCTTGGATAATACCTAGAAAAAGAATTATTGGACAAGAGAGTAAATGAACATGTAACATTTAAGGAAACTGACAAATTACTTTCAAATGTGATTGTGTCATTTTTCATTCACACTAACAAAGTATGAGGATTCCAGTTGCCATGTTTCTTCATCAAACTAGTTATTTTCATTCATTTAAAAATGTTAGCCATTCTGTGATATGTTGGAAGTATGTCTCTGAGTTTTAGTTTTCATTTTCTTGATAAGTAATTATATAGGTTGCATTTTATATATTTACATGATAATAATAATTTATCTTTAAAAGGTTATTTATAAATCTTTGCACACATTTGTCTCTGTTAGAGATTGATAGCATTCAAATTCTTTATTTGGTATATATACTGAGAGTGCTATCCCATTTTATAGCTTCCCCTTGTACCAATTTAAAAGTATCTTGTGGGCTAGAGAGATGGCTTAGCAGTTAAGCGCTTGCCTGTGAAGCCTAAGGACCCCAGTTCGAGGCTCGATTCCCCAGGACCCATGTTAGCCAGATGCACAAGTGGCACATGCATCTGGAGTTCATTTACAGTGGCTGGAAGCCCTGGCGTGCCCGTTCTCCCTCTCTCTCTTTCTCTCTCTTTCTCTCTCTCTCTCTCAATCTCTCTCTCTCTCCCTCTCTGTCTGTCTCTCTAAAATAAATAAGTAAAAATAAACCAAAAAAAAATTTTTTAAGTATCTTGTGAAAATAAGCTTGTAAGTTTAAAGTTCAAACAATCACCTTTTTGCTTTTATTTTAATCTTGTTTATTGCTTGTGTTATTCTTTTCTTTTAATATTTTATTCATTTTTATTTATTTATCTGATAGAGAGAAAGGAGAGAGATAGAGGAACAGAAGTTCATGCACCACTTTGTACATCTGACTTACATGGGTCCTGGGGAATGGAACCTGGGTCCTTTGGCTTTGCAGGCAAGCACATTAACTGCTAACCCATCTCTCCAGCCCTGTTCATGTTATCCATGTTAAACAAAAGCACTCCTTTCAAAGTTCCCAGAGACACTTTGCTTGGTTTTATTACCTTCCATATTCAAGGAGGAAATTCAATGTGCAGTTTCTATGTTACAGGTGGTCCTCTTTTTCCTGTGTGCATCTTCAACTCAGGAAGACCTATCTGATGAAAGACTACATGTTCCCCTTGGTGTACTTTGGCACCTATGTGAAAGCCTCAGTATTCTTTTTTTTTTTAATTTTTAGACTTAGTACTCTATTTCCGTTATTTTGTTCTAAGATCCATTTATTTATTCTAATTCATGGTATTATTAAAGTGCCTTAAAAATTAAGTGAACTCAGCTTAGCTGACTTGGGCTTTCTTTGACTGGTCCACTATTATTCTATAAATTCGTGGGTAAACTTCCATGTTTCTGTGACAACAAAGAAAAAATAGTTGCTGTTTTGATTGCGATAACTTGAAATTCTGATTGATTTGGAAAGAATTAGAATTTTGACAATGTTGATTCTCCCAGTGCACAAACAGGGTTGACCTCTTTATTTTGTTCTCTATTATGCTATTTCTATTTATTTATAGCTCAACAAAGTTTTGTTGGCTTTTGTGTAAAATTTGAGCATATAGTAGTAAAATTTTCTTCTAATATGTTGATTTTTGTTATTATAAATGTCAGTTTGAGCATTTTTAAATTTTCTACTATTTGGAAATGTAATAGATTTTTTTTTACACTGTGACTTTGCTAAACTAATTAATTAGATGTAGTGCTTTTTACCTTCAGTATTTTATTATTCTTTGGCATATTGTATCCCAGAAAACTGATAGGAGAGAAAAGAAAATAGATGATCCTTCTTGGGTCACTTATGTGATGAGGTGAAATGGGTGCCTTCACTTCCACTAATGCTCAGTGATCCGTCATGGGCCACTTAAGTGACAAAGTGGGATGAATGCCTGTGACATGCACTTATCCTCATTATCTCCTGGAGGCATACCATGTACACAAGAAGTTGGGGCATGGCATTCAGATCTGTGCCCAGATTGAAGACGTGACCAAGTGGGTGAGCAACCAGCCAGTTGTTTTCCTTTTTCTTTTTCTTTTTCTTTTTTACAGAAAATCATAAAATATAAGGAATTTTATTTTAATGATGATGAGTACTATAAAAGTGAACTGTGATTATGTGTACCTCTATATATGGTTTTTAAAATATTTCATTTATTTATTTAGGAGAGAGAGAGACAGAGGAAGAGAATGGGCACATTGGGACATCTAGTCACTGCAAACAAACTCCAGACACATGCACCACCTTGTGTATATGGTTTATGTGGGTACTGGGGAATTGAATCGGGGTCCTTAGGCTTTGAAAGGAATGTGCCTTAACTGCTAAGCCATCTCTCTAGCCCCTATATGTGGTTTCTATTTTGTGTGGTTATTATATATATATATATATATATATATATATATATATATATATATATATATCTGACTTTCCATTTGACTATGTCAACTGCACTCAGACCTATTTCAACTTGAGGAATCAGAGCTCTGTACTCTCAGGGCCTATACTGTAAGACATTAGAAGTAGGCTTTACAACTCCATTGTTTTTTGTATTTTTTAAAATATTTTATTTATTTATTTGCAAGAGAGAGAGAGAGAATGGGCATGCCAGGGCCTCCAGCTGCAATCAAAGTCCAGATGCATGCACCACCTTGTGCATCTGGCTTATATGGGTGCTGGAGAATTGAAGCTGGGTCCTTAGACTTTAAAGGCAAGGCCCTTAATTGCTAAACCATCTCTCTAGTGCCACACTCCCTTCTGATTGCCTCTCATAGTGTTAGAAAGTGCTATGTGAGTTGCTGGGGGTAAAGGTCATTAATAGCAAGAACAAGCAATGGATTCTTTAAGCTATAAAACCAGTCAGCTAGGCAATAGGTACATACCAATGCAATAGTGGCACACTGGCTATAGGGGTAACCAGGCCCTCTCAGAGGGAGGGAATCCACACCTGAACCAAGTCAGAAGCCTATGGCCATAGACTCTAGATAGAAGCTCCTACTTTTCTTTGCTTAAAGGAGAGGTTATGCCCATCAAAACGTTTTCTAAATGTCTATGTTTATCCCCTCTGATTTATGCTTCTCTCACTCTTGGGTAGAGAACCTACTTTTTAAAGATGGAGATTAGTACTGGGGAGACCCAAAAAAGAAAGCCAAATACCTAACATAATATAAGTAATCTCTATCACATCTGCCAGAAAACATTAGAAGGGAAGTGGCAGATTAGACATGAGTGTTGTTCTCACTTTTAGCCTGAGAACTTCCTCCAGGGAGATGTCTGTAAACACTAAGGTAACTCAAAACTCATCAGAAATGAATATCAGAGGCTGTTAATAGCTCAACACTAAAAGGGACTTCTAACATAGTTTCTAAGGTTCATGGAACATTGTGGAAGAGGAGACAGAAAGAAGGTAAAAGCCATAGAAAAAAAGGGGTACTCTGAGGCAGTCTTCCCACATCCCCCTCCCCGCCCCTGAGACTGACTTAGGAATTCATGACTTTGCAGTGATTACCATTAACTTTGTTGAGGAAGGCCCTCAGTGGAATGAACATAAGAATTAATGTGATGGGAATATAACTAATCTGCAATATCTTCAAAGAATAAAGTTCTCAATAAAATGAAAGTAGGCTGTAGTCTTTTCTGGCCTAGGATATGAAGGTTTTTGAAAATTATCTCTACTGAGAATGGTGACATTCCACTCTATCGGGGACTTAGTCTCTGCCAGCTCAACCCCAATGCATTCCAGAGTGGAGATTTGTCTGTTTCTCATAGCCCACTCACTTCTCAGTCCATGGGTCCACCTATGTAGAACACAGGAGGTGCCCTGTGCACAACCTACCAGGAGGGATGCCCGTAGGTGGAGGCTTCCCTTTCAGCCCTCCTTGTCTACTTTCTCCATGGTTTCCTGACTACATATGATCACAATTACCTTACCTAGAAAGAATCTCTACATGATAAAGGAACCAAATACTTCTAAACTGTGAAGACAATCTCTAGGAAGAAATCTAGTTTTCTGAAAGACTCCAGTATCAAAGTTGAATGAAATTTGACTAGAATTCAAACAAAAAGAAAGAAAAACAATGTAAACCACTTTCCTAAAGCTAAGTCATACAGCATTGCATTTAAACTATTAACAGTCTTACATTGTTGATCTTAGAAGCCTAGTGCCCTTCCAAATAATCAGAAAAATTGTACAGATTTTCTACATGTCTACATGTCTCAGATTTTCAACTATATTTTATATTGAGTCACATTAATTATTAATAATAGATAAAAAGGGTGTGGTGATTTGAATCAGGTGTCCCCCACAAACTTAGGTGTTGTTAAAACCTGAATGCTAGATTCCCAGTTCATGGAGATCTGGGAATTAACACCTCTTGGAGGCAGCTGACCTGCACTGGGGCAACAGGAAGAATTTAGACTCTTTTGAAGGGGCCTGAGTGCACAAGGAATGTCCTGTTCTTCAAAGTTTGCTTCATTCCCCCTGGATCAACAAATTGGCACCCTACTTGGTATTGTGGAGCATAAGAAATTCAGGAAAGAGAGGGTCACTGAGTTTGCAGTGCGGTCTTGTGTTTTGGAAACAGCCACAGGCAGTGTGAAGCAGGTTTGCTGGATGCCTGCATGGAGACCTGATGGAGCCATGAGGATGAACCATGTCTTGCAGTGAAGAACCAGTGGAGATGCTGGGACCAGACCACGAGATGGCTGCCAAGGAGACCTACTAGCCCCAGATGAAGTTTTCCAGGACTGTGAGTAGCCCATCTGGAGGGGCAGAATTAGAACTCCAGAGACTTGTTGCTGGTTAGAATTATTGGATTTGGAGGCTTGACACTGACTAGAGTTTTTGGACTTGGAGCTACAGAGTTTGATGTTTGCCCTGGTTGTTTTAAACCTTGTATTGGCTAGATATTTATTTGCTATGCCCAATACCATCTTTTGCAGTGTGAGTATTTATTCTGTGTCATTATGGTTTTTTGGAGGGTTTTTTTTTTTTTTTTTTTTTTTTGTATTCTGGCTCAGTTAAAAGACCTTGGATTATGGGGATGTTTTAACATCATTAGGACTGACAAAAACTATGGGGACTTTTAAAGTTGGACTATATGCAGTCATGTATGGATATCAGTTTATGGGGTCAGGGGTGGAATGTGGTGGTTTGATTCAGGTGTCCCCCATAAACTTAGGTGTTCTGAATGCTCGATTCCCAGTTGATTGAGATTTGGAAATTAATGCCTGCTTGTAGCAGTGTATTGTTGGGGAAAGGTTTATGGGTGTTTTAGCCAGTTTCCCCTGTCCAGTGTTTGGCACACTCTCCTGTTGCTATTGTCCACCTCGTATTGGCCATGGGGTGATGTCCACCCTCTGCTCATGCCATAGTTTTCTCGTGCCATCATGGAGCTTTCCCCTCAAGGTTGTAAGACAAAATAAACCTCCTTTTTTCCCACAAGCTGCTCTTGGTTGTGTGATTTCTACCAGCATTGCAAACCTGACTGCAACAATGGGAGACACCTGAATCAAACCACCACAATTGGTGAGGACTGTAACCAGGATCAATGAGAATTTAACCCAGATCAGTGAAGACTCTAACCAGATCAGTGAGGACTCCATCCAGGATCAGTGAGGATTCTAATCAGGATCAGTGAAAACTCTTACTGGGATCAGTGTAGACTTTAACCTTAGCACTATTTCTTGTGCTTGTGCTTATTATTTACTCATTAAGTCGTCCAGTGTTTACTATGGGTCTTATGGTTAGATAGTAGGTGAGATTTTGATGTAGATCATACAGTGACAGGTTCTTTCAGCTCATCAAAAAGTTAAATGTAAACTAACCAGTGTGATGAATCTTATCCAACCAAGTATGTTTCTGCAAATCAGGGATTACATGACATGCACAGGGAAAATGAATGGACTGTGTACATTTTTGTATTTTGGCATATTTTCCTTCCTTTACTCTCTGTGATTGACCCCTATATCATCTCTCTTCTGCAGTAGAACAACTAGCTTATTTTATATTATGGTTGTCCTATTTTTCAATTATAAAATTTGTATTTGATTATTTTTAAATATTTTTACTTATTATTAGAGAGAGACAGAGAAAGATAGGAAGAGGCAGATAGAGAGAATGGGCATGCCAGGGCCTCTAGCCACTGCAAAAGAACTCCAGATGCATGTGCCACATTGTGCATCTGACTTATGTGGGTACTGAGGAATTGAATTCAGGTCTTTAGGCTTTGCAGACAACTGCCTTAACTGCTGAGTGATCTCACCAGCCCCCAAGAATTTGATTATTTTTATATTTACTGTTTCTTTTCTGGATTTTTTTCTTTCTTCATTTTGCCATGCTATTTTTATTTGTTCTTAATGGCTCATCAGTTTCTTGAGAATTACTTTAAAAACCTTGTCTGATTATTACGTTCCTGCCATTTCTGTGTTGTTACCTTTTAAATGTTTTCATAATTTGATTTGAACTATTCTAGCTTCTACTTTAATTATTTATTTATTTTAGAAAGAAAGAAAAAAGACACACACACACAGAGAAAGAGAGAGAGAGACTGAGCATGCCAGGGTCTCCAGCTGCTGCAAAAAAACTCTAGACACATGATCCTTCTTGTGTATACGGCATCCTGGGTAATTAAGCCTGGGTTCTTTGGCTTTGCAAGCATGTGCCTTAACAGTAAAGCCATCTCTACAGCCTAATACCCTTGCTTCTTGATAGAAGATTGGATTTTACTGTCAGCTGGCTACTTTAGATATTTTGCTATGAGACCCCAGGTCTTATTCAAACCTTTCTTGGTACAAGTGAAGGAAGCAAGCAATTTTTTGTAATGTCTTCTGGTGTTTGACTAAAATGAGACTCTGGGTCTTATTCAAATCCTTACTGACACAAGTGAAAGAAGACAATGTTTTGTTTTGTTTTAAGGTCTTCTGGTGTTTGACTGCAACATCTTATAGCTTACTGCATTTTAAACTCTACATTTCTATACTATACTTGACTAGTTTCTAAGAGATTTCTGTGGACTAGCATCTTTCCTGTCTCTCTGCTAGAAACCGAGGCTTCTTCAGTTTATGTTCTTTAGTAATTTTTCACTTTTCCATTTTTCTTTCATCCCTAAGTGTGGGATATATGGCACAAAAAGAAAATTAAATCTCACCTAAACATTTTTCCTTGACTTGTTACATTCTTTTTTTTTTTTTTGTTTGTTTTTCTTTTTCAAGGTAGGGTCTCACTCTAGCCCAGACTGATCTGGAATTCACTATGTAGTCTCAGGGTGGCATTGAATTCATGGTGATCCTACTACATCTGCCTCCTGAGTGCTGGGATTAAAGACATGCACTGCCATACCCAGATTACTTGTTACATTTTTAGTCAGTTTGTCATTTTCTCTATTCTACTTGCTTTCTAAAATTCCCAAGGCTTACAGTTGTACTTGGTGGGAATAATGGGGTACTATATGTAAAATCCATTTTCTAGGTTTTAGAAATTTTCTTCCAGATATTTTTGTGCTATTCTCTGCTGGAAAGAGCCATGATTCTCATGTATGGTGAGGGCTATTTCAGAAAAGTCCTTTTATAGAACAATTGCACCTCAATAGTATCTCTGTGTGTGGCTAATATTTTAGTGACATATCATAGCAATGGCATCAGGGAGTCAAACTTATATTCAAAACTCAGGGAACAGAGGTGTTTTGTCCACATTTGTATATTAAGAATGCAATGATGGATTACAGGTGGTTTCTGATGTGATGGAGCTTATATTCGCCTAGAGGAAACACACAGTTGTAGGTCAACAAATAAGTAGCATAGATTATTATTTATTGTATTAAGTACAATAGCTGATGGAATAGACTAGATATAAGGGAAGAAGAGGTACTTTATATGGAAGACTGAGGAAGAGATAATACTTCTGATGAAAATAAAGAATGAGTATACAGTCATTTAGAACAGCAAAGAACTGTCAGTGAGAATTGATGAGTCAAAACAACTTTTGAAGCAAACCACACATGTATCATTTTTATTATCAGAATAAATAGCACTCTGTGACTCCTGCCAGTGCATAGCTGGTGTTCATAATCTGAAATGATGAGTCAGTGCAGTTCTTGCTGAGTAGGGGAAGTGGACAACAATCTGGGACATGCAGAGCCCAGGCCACAGGCTTCATCTCCTGCTCTACTTCTACAGATGACTCACACGGTGCTATTTCACTTTATTTTTGCCCACCTACAAATGGATTCTACCTTAGTTTATGTTGTGTTTTGAAAAATAATCATATATTAGTTGAAGAGAATATTTTATGGATAGCCATGACTAAGTGAGTCCCTGTAGCTCCATGCAGGGATGGCAAACACTTCTCACTTCTAGACTCACCTTCCTTCATCCCAGACATAAGAGGCAACAGGGAGCTACCCACACTGTATCCTAATATCTTGCTTTTCTGGTGTTGAGTCACTCCAAGAAAAGTTGTAAATGTGGACACTCTGAGTTTCCAACATCTTATAGCTACTGTATTTTAAACTCTACATTTCTCTCAAACACTATACTTAAATTGATTCCATGAGTAATGTTATGGAATCACCTAGTAATTTCCTAATAGCTCCTTCAAGAAAACTTACTTGACCTAGAACTTATTCTAAATTATAAATGTAAAATAAATTGTGTTAAGGAAAAAATATGAAAATTATAGCTTAGGGTAAGTCCATTTATCCCATTGAAACACTATAAAGCTCCAAGAGGACGCAGGAAGATGAAACCTGTTCAAAGGATATGCTTCTAATTTGTGCCCAGGCTGAAACAAATCATCAGATCTCTGGTGTTATTCTGTGAATTGGAAGTCTGGGTGAAAACCACAAGGGGATAGTCTCATAAGTTAAAAAGGAAGTTACCATGAACTTCCAAGGAAGGAGGCTTGTACACTCCAAGCCAGACAGGATTTCTCCATTTGTTTGTCTTATTGTTTATTTATCCAGAGAATCAGGGCTGATCTGACATCAAGAAAAAAAAAATAATTCTACTTTTTACTATTTTTCTGGATACCACTAGCAGTAATGTAGAAGTTAAGGACCTGTGTGGCTTTGGGCCTTGAAGTAAGCAAGTGGAAAAGGGTCTTGGCTGTGGTCTCATAATGTTGTGAATATAGATCTTCTTGTTCTTTTATGAATGTTCTGGCTCAAAAAATGGGAGGGTTATTCCTTAATGAAAAGCATACATTCTTACAGTTCAGCTGAATCAGTATATGGACAAGCAAAAAAAAAAAAAAAAAAATGAGCCAAGGGACTATATGATTGAAACTTCCAACAGAAAATTCTGGCCATGCAGAGTGTTAGAATAGGAATTGAGTAGTTCAACGATGAAATTTCTCCATCAAAAATTCTCCAAAATAGAAAATATTGTATATCTCTTCTCACAGTTTGTATAGAGATAATAAAGGTAGCCACCTTTTGTTGTTTTTATCATCCTTGCTCAAGACGTCTTAAGATGATGTACACTGTCTCTGTGCCAATGTTGCTTGAGCTGTCTTAGGAAGATGCACGTTTTCTCTGTGGCAATGTTGGCTTTGGTGCTGGTGAAGTTTCCTGACTTTGTCACCAGAAGAGACAGATCTTAATTTCATGTCTTTCTAATTTTCCCCAGCTTTCTGAAAACCACTCCACTAGTTCATAAAAGAACCGATTCCCAATCTGAGTACTCTTGTTGACTCTCACTCTTTTTTTCTAGTACTTCAACTTTCAAGATCCCCTAGAGCAGAGCCTACATCAGGGAAGAACAAAAAACTATAGTTTGTCTCATGAACTAGAGAAATAATCAAGCCTGCTCAGGCAGGTTTTTTTTTTTTAATTTAATTTACTTATGAGAGATGAGAGACAGAGAGAGAGAATAAGCACTCCAGAGACTCCAGTCATTGCAAATGAACTACAGATGCATGCACCACCTTGTACATCTGGCTTATATGGGTACTGGGGAATCAAACCTTGGTCCTTAGTCTTCACAGGCAAGTGCCTTAACTGCTAAGCAGTCTCTCCAGCCCCCTCCCAGCAGTTTTTACTTTCACTGGTAATATCTCTGTGCTTCTCTTTGTCCCCAAAGAAGCTGTTCTGGTAGATAGAGATGAATGAGGTGCTTTATCTTTTCATCCCCTATTATCATGTCTATGTGTTGTAGAATTATTATTCCCTGTTTTTTAGATAGGAAAGTCAAAGTTACTGCTACCAAAGACCCTCTTACCCAGAAACTCAAGAAGTACACCATCCTAATTTATGGTTTAGTACTTCCTGCAACATAATGGATGCTGTCCTGCACAGCAAATGGGTTTTTACAGGAAAAAAATTTTCAGAAAATTGAAAAAATTTGAAATTTAATTCTTATTCTTTTTTTGAAATGAATAATCCTGAATTTATTAAGAAGGGCCCTAGAGGTTTACAGCCCCAATAACTGATGGTCCCAGGCAGCAATGGCAAGGCCAACCTGGTGGCCCCTTCACAACACATACATGGAGCCCCTGTTTGGCTATGGCCTGTGGCCGGGCTGTGAGCACTCCTGACAGCAGCTGGTGACAGAGGTATCCAGATGAGGTGGCACCGTCCCTTGAGATTCACAGAATGTAGCAAACCCACCTGATTGGATGGCAGTAAGTCATCCCATACAGCTTTGTTTCTTTACAAAATGGTACAGAATTTACAAATGATACAGAAGTCCAGGGCAGGGGTACAGAAGTTGAGGACAAAGACTGGTGGCTTGACCTGGGACAGGCTCAGTATCAGTTCTGCCTTGATTCTGTCACCTTGGATTGCAGCCAGCTGGAGGCTGGTCACAGATTATTTTAGCTGCCTGACACAGATGATGGGGACAGGGTTAAGGGTAGAGCTGTAAATTCTATCAATAAGCACAGAACTGTGAACAAGTGTGAAATGCTGCCCCTCCCCCAGCTGGGCCCTAGGAATTCTGCAACTTGGCGCACTTGTGGATGAGATCCCAGAGGGAAGGAGGAGCTGACATGTTGTCTATCCTATGGGCTGTGCTCTTTCCAAACTCTCCCATGCCCTACCCAATACCTGTAGCACCACTGGGCCTGAGGTCTAGCTGCCAGCCAGAGGCAGAGAATATTGCCTGAGAATATCCTTCTTGATAAGAGGTTGGACTTTCTCCCACCAGTCACAAAGCAATGACCTTGGATAAGCCCACTTGGGAATGCAGGACCTCTGGGATCCAACACGGCAGCCATGCAGGCATCTGAGTCCTGGCACCAAGTGAAGCTAAGGCACAGCACGGGCACCCATAGGTGTGATCATACACTGCTTACATGAAAAGAAATTGCATCCACCTCATCTGCATTTCTTCTGCTCAAAACAACATTTGTAGTTAAGAAAAAAAAAAAAAAAAACTTTCCCTGAGTGGTATTGAGAGTGTCAAAAAGTTTTCTTTCCAACTATAAAATGGGAAAATCACACATGTAGTACAAATACTGGGTGAGAATTTTTCATAGAAACCCTCAGGGTCAGCTTAAGGGAGGAGGAGCTTCGGTTAGTGTGCACCGATCTCCTCACGGAAGGCCATTGCTCACCTGGCCTCTGAACACAGCAGTGGCCAAGTGCAACTGGTATTTGTGGCTATGAAGCACAAGAAGAATCCAGGTTTGGGGAAGGGTGGAGTGACTGTCATGACCTGCCCCACACAGTCTCAGTGAGCAACACAGCTGCCCATCATGGCCTGGCTGTGGGCACATGTTGTGAGTGGGCTAGTGCAGACCAGCCCATACCAGAGCCACAGCAGCTGGTGGGTTGAGACTTGACAACAAAACAGATATGGATAAGCATGCTTATGAAATAAAGCTGCAATGGGAAGATCATGATCACAAGTGGGAGAGGAGAAAGGCTTTACCTTCCCAAATGCATGAATTCATCAACACTATATATAGAAATCATACCCAGAACACAAACCAACATGATGCACAGGCATGCCAAGCTATGGCCTAGCATGCACAGAATTCCCTTGGTGCACAAAAACCTTGTCTCTATTACTTACCTGCAATTCTAAAATCAGATGGACATGCTGGCATCTAAGCCCAGGCTCAGGCCAGCAGCTGGACCTTGCAGCCTCCATTTGCAGAGCCTGGCACTGCCATCACAAGACATCTCCCAGAAAGACAGGTGACAGAATTCATAGAAGGATGAAGTCTGGCTGATGTGGAGACAGCCATGGTGGGGAAAGTCCCTGGGAAAGGGCTAGTGGGTATGGTGACACAAGCTGTGTGGAGAATCCTTGCTGAGAGGGGAGGCCCACCTGGGGGGCGGGGGGGAGGCAAAGGTGGCCACTGTACTCCTGGGTATGGAACAGCCTGTCCTGAGCCCATGGCAGCAGTAAACGGGGTGGTTAGGCGTCCTGCAGGCACCAGGGTGGTGGTGGTGGTGGGATATGCCAAGGCATGATGGGGGGCACTGGCCTCCAGGGAGGGATAGGGCAGAGGGGCAGCAGGCAACAACTCAGACATCCTGGGTTAATTCTTATTCTTTTAGAGGCATGCTGGCTTTCACTTTCAGCTCTCTTTTCCAAATAAATACCACATAACCATGTAATCAAGTGTAAAATATAATATTCATGTTTTGTGCAAACTTCTAAACTCAGCTTTCCCTGGTTTGAGTTAGTTGTGTTTGGTATTTCTACAGTACTTGGCTTACTCAGCTACTGATTGAAAAATGTTTGATTCTCTTAAGGTTCAGTCTGAGAAATCTGATCAGTATCTGAGAAATGGAATATTAGGCAAAAGAGGGAGAATATTTGTAAATATGAGTTTCCCATAAAGTAAATATTCTAATTATTGCATCTACTATCAGATAATACATCAGTTATCAATTAGTACCTCAGAAGTAGCAGAAATAGGTACAAGGAATTTAGATGTCTATGGACTTCCTAGGCTCCAGAAAGGTGGGTGGGGTGGATAACCTAAGACATTTCACTTTATTGGACTGAATAGATTAATACAGAACTTACTACTCAGAATGGGAAGTTGCTGGAACAATATCCTAAGATGGGAAGAGGCTCTGGAACTAGGCAATGGGCAGAGAATTTGGATTGATTAACTAATTTCAATATTGTCTTGTTGTATGTTGGATTTACTTGGATCCAGATAGCCTTATCTTCTTTTTGGAAGATAATGGAGCCTTCTTAATCTCCATTTTGGAATGAGAGACATCCTATACCTGTACCACTATTATACTTTGTGAGCATGTACTCTGTCACAGATGGAGAAAATCTTACCTCATACCTGAGTGCTTTCTATATTTGATTTAGATATTTAGATAGGTCTCTGTACTTTAGACATTTGAGGTTACTGAGATTAAATTAACTGGTATATGAAAAAGATATGTTGCATTTGGGGGTCCGGGGTTGAACACTATAGTATGAAAATATATTTGTCCCCAAATTTATATTTTGACACCTTATTCTCAATGTGATGGTATTAAGATGTGAGGTCTTTGGGAGTTGATTAGGTCATGAGTGTAAAACTCACTAATGCATGTAGTGCCCTTGCAAAATAGACCTGAGGAAGTTTGTCATCCATTTCCCCCCATCAAGTCATACAAGGACATATAAAATATACTAATAATGAGAAATAGGCCTTCCCTGGGTACCAAACATGATGGCAGCTTGACTTTGAATGTTTTGGCCTCCAGAACTGTGAATAATAAATGTCTGTTGTTTGTGAGTTACCCAGGTGAAGGTACTTTGTAATAGCAGCCTAAAAAGACTAAAATGCTACTGTACATAGAAAAAGAACTAAATATGAAAGACTTCTGAGGTTTTTTTGAGTTTTTTTTTCTTTATTTATTTGAGAGTGACAGACAGAGAGAGGAAGAGGCAGAGGGAGAGAGAGAGAGAGAATGGGCGCGCCAGGGCTTCCAGCCACTGCAAACAAACTCCAGATGCGTGCGCCCCCTTGTGCATCTGGCTAACGTGGGTCCTGGGTAATTGAGCCTTGAACCGGAGTCTTTAGGATTCATAGGCAAGTGCTTAACCACTAAGCCATCTCTCCAGCCCACTTCTGAGTTTTTGATGCTTAGAATTCATATCTCTCCTGGGCCCTGAAGAGATGGCCACATGGGTCTCTGTTGGCATCAGTAGTGAACACCAATGAATGGAAGATATCTGTCTTATCTTCTATTTGTGTTATCAAACTTCAATGAAAGAGTATAGGTTCCCTCAGAGGACCCTATGCTATGATCTACTTTCTCTTTGAAAGATTTTCTTTTTCTTTCTTTCTTTCTTTCTTTCTTTCTTTCTTTCTTTCTTTCTTTCTCTCTTTCTTTCTTTTTGCCTAACTTAACTTGAATTCCTTAGTGTTATCTTTACTCATTTCCTCTGAATATGGATATAGGGTAAGCACAGTGCTAGAAATGATACTCAGTTATTCTTGGCTGTGATTTAAGTATTAGTTTCAGAAGACTATGTATCAAGATCTACCATCAACTTTAAATAAAACAATACCTATTTATATTATTGCTAGAGCCTCAAGTAAGATAATAATTGTAAATCCACTTTGTCATCTGGAAGTCACAGGTAAGATGGGAAGTATTTTGTTTTTACTGATTTGGTCTTTTCGTAGGAGCCTTCCTAGAATAGCAGGGCTCTCCAGGTGAGAGAATGTATCTCCTGAGCTGAGGTCATTATAGTCAACCTCCCTGAGAAGTTCTTGCTTGCTGCTTTGCCATATTGGTCCCCTTTTACTGCAGGAACACTGGCATGTATATATTGCAGCCATTTCTTAAACCTAATATATCTAGAACGAAGTCTCTAGAAAGGAGTCAAACTTTTATAATTCATTCATTTTATGTTGCCTAGACAGTAGTCAACAAGGTACAATGAAATGAAGATTTACTAGGAATAAGAAAAATGATGCAGGAAAGTAGATACAGGAAAAATTCAATCAATTTTCTTTTAATATCAAGTGACTATAGAGGAAATAATTCTAAGAGGCTGTAAAATAAAATAATTGTATCCCCTATGCTCTATATTTTTCTATTTTCCCTTCTACTAGTGTGTACAATGACTATCCATGTGCCCTTCCGGATATAGTCCTGTCCCAGTGTCACTTGGTTGTGTACCCTGCAGGTGACCAGAATGAACCACATCATGTTTCCTTATCCCTTGGTTTCCAAATGGTTTCCAAAAATGAAAACCACTGGCTAAGAATTAGAAGGAAGGAGGAGCTTGAGGCCCACACAATGCTCCTGTTCACACATGTAAAGGGTGTAGCTCCTCCTAAAGGACAGTCCACTCCACATGTTACCATCTCTTCTAAACAGGCTAAGATCTATGATCTTTCAGTCCCAGATGTGTAAACCAGGTACTAGTGTCCAGTTGTTGTTAAGTTTGAGATACTTCACAATCTTCAAGGACCATATTATTAACACATTGTAAATAGTCTATTTCTTAAATTCTTTTCAAATGCATGCTTTGGGTATAACACCTTTCCTGCCAGGATAATTAGGTCACAAAGATGACATCTTTCGGGAGTAGCTTGTGGAGGTCATTGTACCTCTATGGACTAAAGCCACAGTTATTCCAAGAAGAATGAAATATATGTATATGCCATCCCTGTTCTTTCTAAATCTCCTTTAACTTCTCATCTAAGTGAACTGTCAAGGGAACAGAACTAAGGACAGCACTAGTAGAATAAAAAGACAAAGGTCATTAATAGCTGAATGATGTGTTGATAGAGATTGGTGGGGAGCAGTTTATCTTGGTCTTCATAAAGTAGAGTTTTGGCCTAGGTATGCAGAGTACTATGCTTAAGCCTCCATTTACTTGCTGTTTAAATTTGCAACAAAGTACATGACTTCTTCATGCCTCAACTTTATCATGTTTGGAAACCTAAATTTTTGTATTTCTCTCAATATTTAATGTTGTGGGGGCTGGAGAGATGGCTTAGCAGTTAAGTGCTTGCCTGTGAAGTCTAAGGACCCTGGTTCAAGGCTCAATTCCCCAGTACCCACGTAAGCCAGATGCACAAGGTGGCACATGCATCTGGAGTTTGTTTGCAGTGGCTGGAGGCCCTGGTGTGCTCATTCTCTCTTTCTCGCTCTGCCTCTTTCCTCTCTGAATGTCTGTCCCTCTCAAATAAATAAAAATTTAAAAAATTAATGTTGTGTTAGTTAATATGTAATAAATCACTTATAACAATGCTCAGTATGAGTTGCAAATATACATGGTTGGGTAGATAGATGATAGATAGATTTATTGATGATAGATAGATAGATAGGTAGATCGATAGATAGATAGATAATAGGTAGATGTATATATTCAAGGCTCAATAAATCATAGTTGTTGCTACTTTGTTTTCTGTTCCTTTTTCTTTCTCCTGGTCTTCAATCACTTCCTCCTCTTCCTATTGGAATGATTTTTTTTTTCTAGAAACCTGGTGCTTTTCATCCCAGGAAGCCAGGATTTTAGATGGAAGATTCATCTGAGGTGGTTTCCAAACATCTGCTTCTCATTCTTGACTTCCTATGTATCTGGTAACCCTCAAGAGAGAATTTGCACCTTCTCTGATATCCACCTCTAGGCTGCTTCGAAATCAAGATGTAAAATTTGTTTAAACTCTTGAAAAGTTAGTGTGGTGGTTTGAATAGAATAGATGGCCCCCAATATATTCAGTTGTTTATTTGTTTGTAGTTTGCATCTCTAGCCATCTGGCTGGAGGCAATGCCATTGTGTGGATCTTAAGGTGTGGTGGGTTTCAGATTTCAATCTAAAGATATGCAAAGTGTGCCTAGCTGGAGTTCCTGAAGTGTGCTGTGGCTTTTGACCTTTAGGCTTGTACTGCTCTCTCTCTGCTTGGGCCTGTGAAGGCAGGCCAGTTTCTTCTGCCATTATGGAACTTCCCCTGGATCTGTAAGCTTCAATAAATATCCCTTCCTCCATAACTGTGCGTGGTCTGGAAGTTCATCTCAGCGAACCTGAAGCTGTCTGCTACAGTTAGGATGAGGTTGAAATGTGGATACAGTTGACCTAAGCTATTTCAGATATTTAAAACAAATAAACAAAATCTTATTGCCAACTGAATCTTCCTGATGCAAGTTACCTGTTTTCTGATGACTTTCATGTACCCTTAAACCCCATGTTGATTTACAGGTGACAATAAGCATTATAAAGCTGTGGCCTTAGGAATGTGGCAAACTAAAGAATATTCCATTTTCTGTTTGGTGAAAACAGGCTGAGTTCTCCATCCCAGCTACTTTCAGCTTCAGCACCTCACCTCATTCAGACCCTTTCTTAATACATTCTGGGACTCAGACATGTAACTTCTGCCACTCAGCCCTCTTCCTTTACCTAGTTTGAATTTACCAATGTACATCCATTCATATACTTATTTTGTGTCTGTCTTGAGTGTCAAGATTTTGATAATTTGTTCATTCCTATATTCCTGGTCCCTAGATGTATTGGAATTTTTCAGTTTACAACTCAGCCTGAAGGAATGGAGTTATGGACGTATTTTGGTGTGCCAGGCCTATGTGTAGCTCTGGAAGGAGGTTGTAGCTTGGTGAATGAAAACAAAATCATCAGTTTGTATTCTATGTTTTGGTGGCACTCCCTCTCATTTCCCACATAGCTACCCTCAATAGTACATACCAACTTATATATTCATAAATAATACCCACACATTTGTGAAAAGATCTTTTTCTAAGATAGCCCCAAGTTGCCTACACTGTTTTGGCACAGAACCTAATTGATAGGTCTTGTATATCACACATGAGAAATATATATTTTTTAATTTTTTTGACATTTAATTTTATTTGGGAGAGAGTGAGAAAGAGGCACATAGAATGGGCACACCAGGGGCTTTAGCCACTGTGAACAAACTCCAGACTCATGCACCACCTTGTCATCTGGCTTACGTGAGTACGGCAGGGAATAAGCCTGGGTCCTTATGTAATGAGGTACTAGGGGTCCAGGAAAGTACTTAAAACCCACGCCCTAAATTCATTTCTAATTTTAATCAAAGAACTGAATAAAAAAGAAGACTAAGAAGGATAATTATTAAATTATTATATTTATTGAGGAAAGTGCAGAGCCAAGGAAAGGCATTTACATGGCTAGAAATCCCACATGAAGGCCTGGAAAAAACCATGGAAATAAAAGAGAAAATAAAGTTCAAGGAGCTCCTGCCATGTAGGGAGCTAGATGGGGTAAAGGAGTCCATGTGGTTAGTAAGGGCTAGGGGGCCTTCGCAGCTGGGCCTGAGCCTACGCCAAGCCAGCCCATATCCACCCAAGAGAAAAACTCACCCACAGCTGGAAGTTCCCAAGTGGTCAGAGAGCCTGCCCTTCCCTTGTAAAGGTATTTATAATCTTTTAGTGGTAGGCTGTCTTCTGGCTCAGGAGAACCTGTGAGACAGCTAGTTGATTAGGGCTAGAGGCTGTCTCAGGAAGAGGTTATCTCTGGCACCAACCAAGTTCCTGGGGCTGAATTTGACTAACCACAATGTTTAAAATCCTATGAAAGACCTTCCTCCCAGAGGGGTCCTGGAAAAATAGGTCTAGGGAACTAGGCAAGAGAGATAAGAAATCTGATCATGTGTGATTTCTAGCAAGTACAAACTTTTTTTTTCTTTTTTTATTTATTAATTAGTTTTGTATTCAGCAAATAGAGTCAGTTTGGTACCATTATTAGGCTCATCCGTGACTTACCCCCTCCCCTTGGCCCCTCCTTCTTGAGGTATATGGGTCAGGCATTGTGGAGTTAGCCCACAGTTATGTGTAAGATAAATGTCTCTGCATATCATGACCCAACATGTGGCTCTGACATTCTTTCCGCCCCTTCTTCCGCAGAATTTCCCTGGGCCATGTTGGGTTCATTTTGGTCTGCTTCAGTGATGAGGTGTTGGGGGCCTCTGAGGCTCTGGCTCTCTGATTTGGTAGGAGTTGATTTTTCTCTGTGTTGATCTCCTTGCCCCTTCTGCTGGTATCCGATTCATCAGGAAAACAGCACCCTTGCTTGTTTCGCCAATTTTTCTTAGTTTCAGCCAGGGCTCTTTGGAGGTATGATGGGATGGCTCTCTCCTTAGGATCTACATCTATCTGAGAAAGAGAAGCAGATTCTCCAACGGAGAGTAAGTTAGCACCAGGACAAAAGAGATAAGGCTTACTTGTTTTTATAGAGAATTTAATAGGTGTAGGCCCTCTTACAGCCCACTACTGATGGTAGCCTGATATTGGAGAGTGGGCTTATGTTTGGATATGGTTCTGACTTGTTTCCCAGCTCCAGCTATGGGTCCCGTACCATTGAGGAGATCAGTTAGCCAAATTAAGAGCAGCTGGTTCCCCACCATGGCTGTGTGCCACCACTGCACTTGTGTGGGCATCACAACTAGTTATTTGCTGCTAAGTAGGTTAGACCACGCGTTGCTTGGACAGATATTTGTCATTTTCCCCCAGTCGCCCATGTAGCACCTTCTGGCACTAGACGCGCTGTCTGGGGACTGACTCTCTTCCAACTGCCAGCCATGCCATTCTGTTTTGCATGTCAACCACATAAGGTATCTTCAGCAGTAGGGTCTTACCACTAGCCTTTGGTGGGTCATCAAGTACTCTGACAGAAATCTGTCTCTCTTTTAGGAAACCTTGTAGGTCTCTCTGATCAAAAGCTCATTGTGGATGATAGCCCCATGCTGGTTCTGGGAGTTACAGGTCAGTGCCCACTAAGAAAATGAGGAAAAAGATAACTAATATACAAGAGTTAGAGAGAAGAGAGAGAGAGGGAGAGGGAGAAGGAGGGAGGGAAGATGTAGAAGATTAAGGTTAGTCTTGATCTTACCCTCTCCAGTGTCTTGTGGTTCAGGTGTTCCCTGTAAGGGCCTGGTGAAGGATCAGCCTTTTGGTCTGCCATTTAGTAAGCAGAATTTTATGGTACCATTGCCATTTGGATGTAGATTTGTGTTTCCCACCCCTTTGATGCCCTCTCCTCCCTCCCCTTCCATCCTATTGTCTAGTCCATGAGATGCTTGCTGGATATGTAAGGTATCTTGGGTAGATTCAGGTTAGGTGCTGTAGATGAGTGAGACTATGTGGCGACTTTTTTTTCTGTGATTGGGTAAGTTCACTGAGAATTATCTCTTCCAGGTTCAACCATTTTTCCTCAAATTTCATTGTGTCATTTTTTTCTTACTGCTGTATAGAATTCCGTTGTGTAGATATACCACATCTTAGTTATCCATTCTTCTAGTGATGGACATCTGGGTTGATTCCAGCTCTTAGCTATTACAAATTGAGCCACTACAAACATGGTTTCTTTTTACCTTCAGGGGTCCAGTCACCCTAATTTTAGCCCCCTCTCCCTCCCCTCTCATGAGAAGACACTCTAACTGCTGTTAGAAAACAAGGGGTGACAACATCAGATTGTGAACTATTTTCTACTGAATGGGCAGTATGTTCTGGCAGTTAGAGATTCTCTCCCTGATAGGGAAACTACTCTAAAGGACCCTGGAAGTGTATTGATGGAGTCAGGAAGAAAGTCTTGGAGGAGAATGTTGGGGAGAAAGAATAAAAGTAAGGAGTGAATGAGAAGTGAGCACACAGCAAACTGGTTGCCTTAAGGGTTATCCTTCTTGTGGACTTCTAGGTTTGGCAAGCATTCGAGGAAACCCATGTACATGGAGTTGGATTGTCTCAGGACCATCTGACTATGAGTTGGCTAAGATATTTTTCCAGAACCGTTCATTGAATGACACAGTAGTGTTTGATATGGCCTGGATCTGTTTCTGTATGGCTTGTAAATCAGATGAGATATTAGCAGAATTATCAGGAATATATGCGCAACATTTAATTTTGACAATGGTGAATATACTATATTTTATATAGTAGTTTTCAGAGTGTACCTTTTTAAAAATATGTCCTGGGCCAAAGGTACATACCATAGAGCCATTGGATGCCATTAAAGGCTGTACAAATCTATTTTTTGTCTTAGGACTTATTTAAGGATATTCTGGAAGGAGTTAGAAGAGATTTATCATTGTTCCCAGTATAAGGAAGTCTTTTGAATTAAACCACCCTTATTCAAGTTCATCCATATATATTTTAGACTTGGACATAACCATTTGGATAATTTTGATGGTTATTTTTCCCTATTATGGAATTAGAACTATTACAGATGAGGACAACATGTCTTAAGGCCTTGTTTGTTTCCCCTCTTGGAAAGCTCTTGTTGTGTTACTTAATAGGCCATTTATATATTTGAGGTATCCCTTTATCTTAGGTTATACATTTCTCTCTGAGTGTTCAAGGTCAAGCAGATAGCCAAAACATAATCAAGGATTAATTTTGGAGGTCACTAATGGCTCTCCAAAGGAGACTTTAAGGACCTAGGAATAGCCCTATAGATTCTCCAGTATTGGTGTTGTCTGTCTGCGAGAATGAGCCAGGGTCATGGTGGCCAAGTAGTTTTCCCTTTGGGAAGTCAGGAGGACTGATTTTTCCTCAGTTGTGATTCTCCTGTTTTAGACTGTGCACAGATTTTTTTTGTTTGTTTCTGGGTCTCCATATCCTCCCTCATTGGGAAGATAGCTGACTTACCAAGGGGCCAGTGCAGTAGTGTCCCATCATCTCCAGTGGCCTCATGACCAGGGAGCTCCAATGATTCCAATTAGCTTTGGCGTCAACATAGGTGATTAATACATTTAGAAAGGAAGTTATACCAACATTGGAGGGTGTATATATGTGGCAAATTTGATTACTAAAACCTAGCCAGTTAAAGAATGACATCAATGTTTTAAGTGATTTTGTTTAATCTCTAAGTTTAGTTATTTTGTGACAGCACAGATCATATATGAACCATTAGAAAGTAGCCATGTCATATTCTTTAAGTACCTAATAGCTATAAATACAGGCAGAACCTGTTATTAGTCTTGAAAACAATACATATCTAAACCAATTAATGTAACCTAGAAATTGTCAGCAAAATGACAAAACTAGAGTCTTGGCACCTGTGTTTGAAAATAGCTTTGTTTGCTGTTTACTCCAGATACCTGTGTGTTTACCAATTACCAGGGAACATTGGAGACAGACCCATGGAGATTGAAATTATTTCTCTCAGATGAGGACCATTGTTTGAGTATAAAGCTGTATACTAAAGCAGGCATTATGTCTTAAGATTTAAGTTTATCTTAAGCACTGGTCTTGAGATGTCAGAAATGAGACAGTTACTTTACATATAATAGAGCAGAATCTGGTCATTGTTGAGACAAAACAGCTAAGCTCCTTGACAAATCTGTTTTGAAAGAGAAAAAATCTATTTGACAACCAATGTTTTTAGTTTAATCTTGATAACAGTTGATTTTATGTCTAATAGGAATTTGTATTAACATAAAACATTTTTTAATATTTTATTTTATTTATTTATTTATTTATTTGACAGAGAAAGAGGGAGAGTGCCCCGGCCAGCGGGGCTTCAACGGGAGCACGGACCCCAGAGAACCTGAAATGAAAGGGACAAGAGACACAAGGAACCGACAGCAAGACAGGAGTCTGATCAAGCTGCCAAATTTTATTTTTCTCAGGGTGCCTCTTATAGCAGAACAGAGGAGTTTGTCAGCAGTTTAGGTATTGTTACAGTTCTATTTCACCAGCCCCCAAAACACATAAGGTGTTCCACAGGATAAGGCCCCCAGCCCCAAAGCCAAGAGATAACGACTTTATGGGTTACATTGTTCTATCTCTGTGTGTGGGTTAATAAACAACTGCAGACCTTTGCCCCGGCCCCAGCCCCAAGGCCACAAGACAACGACTTAGCAAACAACTGCAGATCTTGTGATTTTCCAGAACAGACAGCTTTTTACTAAATGGAGTCATTATTTAAGATGGAGGCACTTTTGCTTTCCTGGTGCCCAATGGTTCCCCACATCTCCTCCCTTTCTATTAGTTTTAGAAGGTGTTTTCTGTGGCGGCCAATTTTTGTAAATTTTGGTAGGACTCCCAGGGTCCCGTGATTTCACGGTGGGCTTGTAACCAACTGGGGGAGCAGTGACCTGACTCCTCCCGTGGGGTTCATACCCCACCTTGGTTGCTCTTGGTACCTTTTGGGGAGGGGAGGCAGAGCTAACACAGAAAGAATGGTACCAACCTCCATGCAAGTCAGGTTTGACTCTCAGGGAATTCAGAAGCGGTCAGAAGGGACCTTCCCTTGCAGTGCTATGCCTTGCACCCATGTTGGTGCCCATATTGTACTCACACATTTGTGAGCCAATGTGCACAGGTCTGAATTCTATGCAGCTCCTAAAGGAGGGGAGTCACTCAGATCATTTTAAGTTTAGATAAGTGTCAATAAGGGAGGAGATATGGGGCACACCTGCAAACTAGGGCGAAGATTCAGCACCTAGGCCAGGGACAACATAGAGGGAGAAAGACTGTAAGTGGGACCTTTGGTAAGAGTTATAACATCCCCTTCACCATAAAAGTGGTGAAGATCAATTTCAGGAGCAGTATGTTGTGTAAAAATCGTGCCAAGTCCCCAAGCATTTGGGCTGCCGAGGGCCATTTTGCAGAGGTCTGGAGTTAGGGTCGGCCAAGGGATGGTCTGAGAAACCGTAGAGTGGACCCAGATCACATCACCGACTTCACTGAGCACGGTCCAGGTGAAATTCATGGATTGATGGCCAGCAGTGATCAACACAGATGTCAGGAGCAAGAGGCCAACGAAAGCAGGGGCAGCCATAGTCCTGAAAAGGAAAGGAGAAAACCTCAGGGGGCAGGGAGCCTTCCCTGGGAGAGGGTGAATTTTTAAGGGGTGAGGGTGGTGAGAAACAGAAAGCTGTTTAGGAGCAGTGCATTCATGAGAGAAATGTCCAGGTTGTTTACAATTATAACATGTTTTCGTACCCTGAGTGAGACCAGCAGAACGGAGAGCAGCTCCAATTGCTAAACCCATGGCGTGAGAGGAGCCCACGCCTGCACATAACTTGATATAATCAGATATGGACTCCCACTTGTGAGAGCGGAGAATAGACTGACAAGCAGGATTAGCATTCTCAAAGGCCAGGTGTTTGATAAAGGGGCTGTTGGTTTCCCCAACACCAAAAAGGCACTCAGCAGTTTCATTAAGTCTACTAATAAAGTCACTGTAAGGCTCTTCTGGACCCTGTCTAATATTAGCCAGGAGGCGGTGGCGGCCCCTTTAAGAGGGAGGTGCCGCCAGGCAGCGAGGCCTGCCTGTTGTATTTGGGCTAAAAGTCCAGGGGGATAGCGTGCTTGCCGTTCGTTGGAATCATAGGGATGTTCCCGCAACAATTTTTGTTTTGTCCAATTTTTAGAAACAGCCTTTTGTAAATTATGGCGAGCAAAGTCAGAGCAGTTCTTATTAAATTCAGTGCGCCATAGAACAAAATCTCCGCCAGAGAGAGCCGCGTGAGCAAGGCGATACCAGTCATTAGGCGTAAGCCATTTGTCACTATAGCTTTCCAGAAGAGTGAGAGTAAAGGGAGCCGTGGGCCCATAATTGGAGACGGCCACTTTTAGCCGCTCAAGAAACTTTAAATTAAGAGTTTTATATTTAGGTTGGGGAACAGACTCCAGGGCAGGTTCATCCTCAGAATCAGAGGAGGCAGCATTCCCATCAGCTGGAGCAGCCGAGGGAGCAGGCTCCTCATCAGAGTCCGTATTGGACGCAGGGAGGGAAGCAGAAGTGGATCAGAGCGGGCCTGTGTGCGAGTAACAGGAAAAGCAAGAAAGCCAGTATTGCGGGTGTGTGCGTCTGCTTTTGTCTTGCGCCTTCGGCTGTCAGAGGAAGGATTAGAAAAGGCAGCAAGTTCTTTTGTGACAGAATCAAGTTCCTGGAGAAGCTGCAGCTGAAGTTTTTTATCCTGAAGTGCCCTACGGAGGCCAGAGACAGAAGCTAATGTGGCAGACTGTAGTTCTGTGAAAGGAGAGTCAGCAAGAGGTTCAGCAGGCGCAGAGGGAAGTAAGGCAGCGGAGCGGTCGAGAACAGGAGCGCAGAGTGGCGGGCAATAGGGCGGAGGCACTAGAGGAGGTTTATTGGTGGGGCCCACATCAAGCAATGGGGGAAGGGGGGAACCAGCTTCACCAACTTCACCAGCTTCAAGATCCACTAGGGAAGGATAAACGTGGCAGGAAGGCTTTTCAGAGGCAGGAGACTTAGGTCGCTCCTGAGTTTCATTTTCAACTATGACAGAAGCGCAGGCAGAAGGGGGCCTAGAGGAACGTTTAAGAGCAGCCTCTCCCTCATTAACAAGAATCCGTACAGCCATATTGTGGACCTTGAGAACATCATTTATAAGATTCCAATAAGAGTAGGCAGAAACAGGGACCTTCTCGGGGCCAAAGGTTTCATAATAATCACGTAAACAATCTCCAACTCTTAACCAAGTTTTCTCATTAATAGTCCCTTCCTTTGGGAACCAAGGACAGAGATCACCAATATAATCTAAAAATATCTTTAAATCTTTTTTTTTAACCCTAGCTCCTCGTACCTTGAGAGCTTGTTTTAGCCCAGTCACAAAAGAGTCTTCTTTTGAAAATGCTTGTCCCATGGTAAAGAAAAAATCTTATCTTACCTCACCGTCCGAGTGTTCCAACGGATCTGTCTCACGGGTGGGCGACTCCGTGGCGATCACCAGCGGGCCAGTGTCTAACCCCCTTTTTGGGTTGCGGCGGCCTCGGTGCGGGATCCCAATGGGCAAGTAGCAGACGGTGTTTCATGCGATCCTAGGTTCGTGCGCCACGTTTGGGCACCAGTTGCCCTGGCCAGCGGGGCTTCAACGGGAGCACAGACCCCAGAGAACCTGAAATGAAAGGGACAAGAGACACAAGGAACCGACAGCAAGACAGGAGTCTGATCAAGCTGCCAAATTTTATTTTTCTCAGGGTGCCTCTTATAGCAGAACAGAGGAGTTTGTCAGCAGTTTAGGTATTGTTACAGTTCTATTTCACCAGCCCCCAAAACACATAAGATGTTCCACAGGATAAGGCCCCCAGCCCCAAAGCCAAGAGATAACGACTTTATGGGTTACATTGTTCTATCTCTGTGTGTGGGTTAATAAACAACTGCAGACCTTTGCCCCGGCCCCAGCCCCAAGGCCACAAGACAACGACTTAGCAAACAACTGCAGATCTTGTGATTTTCCAGAACAGAAAGCTTTTTACTAAATGGAGTCATTATTTAAGATGGAGGCACTTTTGCTTTCCTGGTGCCCAATGGTTCCCCACAGGAGAGAGATAGAGAATGAATGGACATGCCAGGGCCTCCAGCCACTGCAAACAAATTTCAGACACATGCACCCCCTTGTGCAACTGGCTAATGTGGGTCCTGGGGAATTGGACCTGGGTCCTTTGGCTTTATAGGCAAATGCCTTAACCGCTAAACCATCCCTCCAGCCCATAAAACAATTTTTATGTCTTAACCATGACTTAAAATTGATTAAGCTTAGTCAAGCTATCCCAACATATTTTACCAACAGGAAGATAAAAGTTATCATAACTGAGATTCGATCACTTAAACCTAAGTGATTAAACCTATTGATGACCATTTGATAGAATTAGCATAAATAAAACAGGAGCTATCTTTAAAGTCACAATGTCTTTAGGTATGAGTACCTCATCTTTGGAAATTAAACACTAATACATGAATCTTTATCTTAAGACTCAGTTTGTTCAGTATTTAAAACCTTGATGAATAGAGGAACCTAATTTACCTTACTGAGAATCTTAAAGCCAGTTTTTACAACCCTTAAACCATAACAAATTAGTATCAGTGAGCTGTTAATGAGTGAAGCCTCAACCATTATACGTAGTTTCTCTACTGGTTAAAACCTTGGCATCAAGTAAACATATTAGATTTTATGCAATTAAATGTCCTTCCCTGAGCAACTTTCATTACCATTATGATCTCCTAGTGACATGTATTCTTTCTTTATTTCCATTTGTGGTCCCTTTTTCTGTTTCTTGGCTTCCAATTATAATAAATAGGAGTTGCTACCTGAAGCATCTGTTGTAAGTTCTTATCTGGTTTGACTACCATTTTTCGTAATTTCTTACAAATATCAGGTGTTGAGTGAGTTAAGAATTTATCTTTAATAATTTTCTCCTCCATGTTTTCTAACTGTATCCGTAAGTCTCTGGAGATAAGTAATGGTAAATTCCTGTTCTCCCTGTATTATCTAAGTGAGTCAAGTCTTTTAGGAAACAGGGTAACAAGAGATTTTTGGGGGTATCCTGGAAGCCAACTGTCCCATCTGAAACAAAGTGGAGGAAAGTGAAAAGAAGAGTCAGGTTATGCCCAATCCTGGCTCACATCTTCTCTTAGAAAGGGCATCCCTCTGACCAGATTTGGGAGAAGAAATTAGGGCCTTTTCTTTTCTTAATCTTCTACTTATTGGAGTCCTCACCCAAATTTCCCTGTTTTCTCTCCAACCAAATGTGGACACATAGTGTGGTCTATGTGCCTCCAGGAGCAAGGAAGATCCAGGATAGGATATCCATACTCATCTTGCTTAGCCAGCTCCCAAGCCCAAGTGCTTCCAGCATTTTCCCAGCCCTGCACATGCCTTACATCATGACATGTAAGCAGTGACATGAGCAAGATAGGCCCAAATGTGAAGACACTCACATTTACTCCAGTTTTGACAGGCTGTATGCCCTTCTGGGGGAGGGGTTTCCTAGGAATTCTTTCCCTTCTCTGCTCTGGGGGTGTCTAGGATATAGCCCCTCCATTTGTGAATGTTTCAGAATGGTCTAGGGACTAATGGTTTTATTACCTGCAATATAGGGATTTTAGGGCTGGAGAGGTGGCTTAGTAGTTAAGACATTTGCCTCGAAACCAAAGGACCCAGGTTCAATTCCCCAAGAACCATGTAAGCCAGATGCACAAGGGGCACATGCATCTGGAGTTTGTTTGCAATGGCTGAATGCCCTGGCATGCCCATTTGCTTTCTGTCTCTCTTCTGTCTATCTCCCTCTTTGTGCTTACAATTAAATAAATAAAAATTTAAAATCTCATCAAACTTGGTGGTTTAAAACATATATGTAGATATAGATATATATATAGATTCTACCCTTTGTTGATATTAGAGAGAAAGACAAATGAGAGAGATTATTTACTAGTGCTTGTCTATTATATGTTTTTACCCTGATATACACTTTAGGTAAGCCTGAGGCTTGTCTTATGTAAGGAGTTTGTAACCTGATCAAATACTTTGATCCAGTTTACCTATTTGACCTTTTTGTCTAATGAGAAATCTCACTGGATAGAGGTGACTTATATCATGGGATATAAGGATTGCTATTGCTCATACTAAGCTCAAGTGTGGAAATTTCTGTTCTGACTCCGATATTGGTGGCTTAGATGCCCTACTGGGCATGGGGGTGGGTATTCTGAGACCACTTTTACTTCTCTGCTCTATGAAGACCTGGGATATGGGTTACCTCCTCCATTCCAGGGTCTGTGAATGTTTGGAACTAAAGGGTGGTTGTTATTTTAAAGGTAATCTCTGATTTTATTACCTTAAATATAGGGATCATACTTTTTGTTCATATTACAGAGAGATGAGAGAGATTATTTAGTTTATGCCTTTTTATCATATCTGTTTCTACCCTGATATACATTTTAGGTAAGTCTAATATTTGTCTTATATAAACAGTTTATAATCTGATCAAGTACTGTAACTCAGTTTACCTGTTTCACCAGTTTGTCTAGTGAGAAATTTCATCTAACACTGGTGACTTTAAATGTCCAAAGGAACACTGCAAAGAGAGCAAAAGTTACATGCTGTTAGTTACTCCCTTTTCCTTGTCAGCGGCAATTGGCCATTTTTTCTCTGGACAGGGTCTGGAAGCCACATGGCTTAAACTTGCAAGGGGTCTGAGATAAAGGGGGCACCATCCCTTTTTCCAGAGTCCAGCTTGCCATGACTTTAAATGCCATAAAACAATAAGCAAGGGCAAAAGGAAATAACAGAGCACAGAAGTAAACATCCTAACATTCCTTGTCCTATTCAGAAGTTGTTTGCTTTTACATAGGAAAGTTATTTTACCCACTTGTAATACACAAGATGATAGGGTCTTATCCATGTCTAACTTGGTCAGACTTCCAAAGAATATGAATTATATCTGTGTTTATGACTTTGTGACCTACCTAGCATAGGACATCACCTGTGTCTAATGTAAGCTGAATTTAGATTAAGTCTATGTCCCTATATAAAAAATTTAGAGCATCGGTAAGAGTCCTTAACAGTTGAAAAATCCTTTTTGGTATGGTGTTTAGCTATGTTTGGCCTGAAAATTAGCTTTCTGTTCCTTAGGAAAGAAAAATAATTTTAGGCAAAATTTGGTCTTTTTAGATCTCCTGTATCCATTCTACATATATGCACTGTCATCTACATATTTTAACATTCTGATGTAAGTTCCACTCAGAAAAGCATTTTTAACAAGCATTCATGCCCAGCATTGAGAAATTCCTTCTCAGTTCCTTTAATCATTTCATCTCAACCTATAATTAACCATCTTTCTTATAAGACTATTAAAGGAAACTACACCAAATTGATTAATCTTATTACCCACTGACAAAGATGTAAGTAGTTTACCTTTAAAGAGTTAACCATCTTACTGTTGGAAATTTGTAGAGAAAAACCCTTAGCACCAAAAAGCTCTACCTGACAACCATACATTTTTTTTTATAATACTAGTATATATATGTATATATTTTATATAACCCATTGATTTGAGATATCTCCTATTGATAAACTCCATGAAATACACTTTTAAGTTATAAATCTATGAATATAGGCAAAACATGACAACCATTTTGGGGATAATCTTTAACAATACCTTGAAATGCTTTCATTAAGCCGGGCGTGGTGGCGCACGCCTTTAATCCCAGCACTCGGGAGGCAGAGGTAGGAGGATCGCTGTGAGTTCGAGGCCACCCTGAGACTACATAGTGAATTCCAGGTCAGCCTGGGCTAGAGTGAGACCCTACCTCGAAAAACCAAAAAAAAAAAAAAAAAAAAAAAAAAAATGCTTTCATTAAAAGTAACTAAGGAAGTTGCTTCCTCCTTTTAAGTAACAGGGCATTACAGTTGCTTTTAAATATCTGGAAAATTAGGAGCCATCAACTCAGAGAGAATTTTGTTGTTTTCAATAATCTTCAATGTATAAAATTTAAGCTCACTCTAGGCCCTAGCTAAATCTGACTTTTGAAGACAAACCCTGCCCCCCCCTCAAAAAAAATTGAAATAAATCAAATGCCAACAAAAACTTTAGGAGAGATTTGTTGGGCTGTTTGGATTAATAAGGAAACCAAAAGCTGCCTACAGACAACACCTTATCTGTTTAAAGCCTAAACAGAAGAGAAAATACCAGGCACAATTTAAATTAAAATTATGTACTTACATTTACCAAGCAATTTAAAAGTCACATGGTTTTTAATATTATTTATTTATTTATTTATTTATTTATTTATTTATTTATTTGACAGAGAAAGAGGGAGAGAGAGTGAGAGAATGGGTGCACCAGGGCCTCCAGCCACTGTAAACGAACTCCAGACACTTGTGCCCCCTCGTGCATCTGGCTAACATGGGTCCTGAGGAATCGAACCTGGGTCCTTTGGCCTTGGAGACAAATGCCTTAACTGCTAAGCCATCCCTCCAGCCCAGTCACATGGTTTTTAAATCTGGGGTCAGTCTATCACATTGGAACCTTGAATTGGAGAGCTTCCTGTCTCAGCTTCCCAAGTAGCTAGGATAACAGGCCTGTACCTTCAGGCCTAGCTCATATTATTTTTTATAATACCTGTATGAATAAGTGATTTACAGTTATATAAAGATATATTTGTCATAGAACAATTTAGCAGAAAATTATAGCAGTTAGGTAGCACCATCAAGCTTCTCTCTGTATTTTCTGAGAGACAGCATGGTTTCCTCCCTCACTCAGTTTACATAGACACAAGCCTAAGCTCCATATGGGAAGGAGGCATGTGATTAGGACCCAGGCCTGGGGAAAATAAATAAATAAATAAATAAATAAATAAAATAAATAAAACCTTCCAGCCAGGAGCCTAGGCTCTGGGCTTGGCTGGGGCATTTTCAGTTTCCTCTTCATTTAGGTGGCCATAGACCCAGTCTCTGGCAGGCAGCTAAAGTCTCCAATTGAACTGGGCAGAAGCCTGTGCTACAGGAGTTAGGGTGCTCAGAGCAGGAGTCAGAGCTCCATCCTTCCACAACCCCCCCAAAGGCAGCCATGTGTCTTGTGGCACAGTGGTTTGTAATGGAAAAAGGGGGGTGGGGAACTAGAAGATATTCAGTCCAGGATGTCTCCCAAAGCATTACAAGCCATTTTTAAGGCTCTTGGTTTCCCACCAGGAATAGATGGTAAGGCCATATTGTTGAAGACTCCACATGCTTGGGCTTCAAGGTCACTGAGGAATCCTGCTAAAGCTGAGCTGAAAACCTCCATGTAGAGCAGCTAACAGAAAGCTGGAAAAAGCTATGCTGCATGCAGCTCCATGGGAGAGAGATAAATCATCAGTGGAGATAACAGTGGATACTGCAAGACTTAAATATGGCCATTCAGGCCAAATGGGCTAACAGGTATAATAGTGGCATGTCTGTTATGGGGGAAACCAACAACTCTCTAATTGGACTGGAGGCCTGCTCCATGGGAGGTAATACATGCCTGATACTGAAAACCTATGACAGGAAGTCATGAGCCCTATAGGTATAACATCTGCTGGTGTCTGTCTAAATGTACATATTATGCTTAGCAAACTTCCTGGTAAGTACTTCTCTTAATATTTATACCCATATATTAATGCTACTATCACTTTTGGTTAGAGAAGCTTCTATGTTCAGATAGTGATGACCTTGGGATGACTCCGAAGACAGCATTGTGCTGAGAAAAAGTGACATAGGAGTGCTGAGCACTTAAACATCCCCATCACACCTTCCAAGGCTCATTACGGAAGAAGTAGCAGGAAGAATGTAGGTGCAAAAGAAGACTAGGACTCCTTAGGATACACTCTTCTGGACACAAAATGGCCTGGATATTCATGACCCCACAGTGCTTGACACTATATACATAAGACCCTCATACAGGAAGAAAAGAGGATGATATCAGAATAAAAGAGAGATTGGCTGAGAAGGGCAAGGGGATATGATGGAGAGTGGAACTGTGAAGGGAAAAACAGGAGGACAAGGATTACCATGGCTTATTATCTATAATTATGGAAGTTGTCAATAAAAATGAAAAAAAATGAAAAATCCTAGGATATGGATAAGAAATCAAGGGGCAAGGCATTCCTAAGAATTCCAACGTATGAGCAGGTAGAAACTGCCTCTGACAAATAGAAAGCCTATGCAAAATGGATGGGGGATAGGAGCGACATTCTTATATTCTATACTATAAGAGCACATTTGAACTTGATATTGTAGAAAGAATTCTACATTCTACATACAATGTACCTTAATAAGTACACACTGCTAACAGATTGTGTGTGTTGAGTTAACCTTTAACCTAGATGTAATCCAAACTTAGATGACACTAATGACTTTGTTGTATGTGATAGCACCTCCTCCCAGCCTTTGCATGAAAGGAGCAGCTTTGATACAATTGAGACAAGAAGACCCTAGAAAAGCCAACAGATTCCAAATAGAAGCCATCACAACCATTCAAAAGTGAAATTTGAAAGTGGGTTCTTAAGTGTCTCTCCTTTCCAACATGTGTTTTATTTGGGCGAGACAGTGACAGGTCAGAAGTGTCTGGAGCTGAATCCTATGAACTCTGAGGAGAATCAGCTGTGTTTCTACTCTATAACAAAACCAGATTGAGCTGGAGGTGAATGCCAAGTTGAACAGAAGACACAAAGAAAACACAAATGAATGATTCACACAAGAGTGAGAGTTCAAAAAGAACTGAAAAGAATGAAGCCTTGAGCTGGGTGTGGTGGTGCACACCTTTAATCCCAGAACTATCTCAAAGAGACTATCTCAAAGCTTCTGCTCTGTATGTCCTAAAGAAAAGATCCCTGAGACATTTAATGTGAAATCTTTGCCAGCCATCACCCCCTACAAATATGCAATAGGCATAATTCAGCATTTCAGGGACTCACCTTTTAATTGAAGCCACACACACTGGGAAGAAGGAAGGTGTGAAAGTTTTTTGTTCTATCTGTGGCAGCTGTCCCTGAAGCGAAAAGCACACTGGGGTAGCTTGTTTCTGGAATCAAGAAACACTGGGGTGATGTATTCACAGTAGGCAGGAAGGGAAAGGCCCTCACAGAACCTTAGTTTTTCCTCAGGTCTTATCACCAGCTTGGGGCATAGAGAGCTAAGAATTCCCTTGGGTGCTTGAGTAGTTACACCCTGGGGCATGTGTATGTTCCTGCACTACTAGGTACTAACTTTTCAGACCCACCGAAAAAGGTGTTAACATCTGAAAGGTAATTAGGTAGGACAAGAGTCCCAAGATGGAATCAAAATGAAGAAAAAGAACAGCAGTCTGATTGATGCAACTTTATATGTTTATATTGGCTAATCCCTACCCCCCTGATTTAACAATGTCCGCAGCCATAGTCACCTGCCAATCTTATCTTAGAGACAATCTGGTTCTTCTCCTGATGGCATCTCCTCCTCTGCCATTTCATCTCTGTCTCTCTGAATATCTAGCTTCTCTTTTCTTTTTCTCTCTTCCTTACAAGAGTCTTCTCCTATACCCTTTCCTTCTCATCTAAGATGGGAAATAATATTTCCAAAACTATCCCTATCAACACCCTCCCATACTTGTCTACTTCAAAACTTAAAAGAAATTAAGGCTCCAAGATGATATCAAATCTCACTGCTTAATCTTTTATTATAACACGGTCTGGCCTCAATATAAATTAGACAATAGATCCATATCTTTTGATTTCCAAATTCTTACTGATTTAAATAAATTTGCCACAGCACCGCCAAATGGTTTAGGATTTAACCATGTTCAAACATCTTTTGCTCTGCATGCCTGTCCTCTAATGCTTTGCTTGCCCTATTCACCAGGTTCTTCTAGCCAAGGTGAGCCTGACTTCATTTAGCTAAAACAACAAAAATTAATAAAAATAACTAAAAAACCAACTATTTTAAATTCCAAATGATTGTACATGAATGTGAGATTGAACATTAACCTAAATTTCAGATACTAATGACTAGTGCTAATCTGTGGGAAATGCAGATTCTGGCTGTACAGGTTTGTGTCTGCAGTAATGTTTTGAGACATAGATTCAAACAACATGAGCAGTCATACAGACAAGACTCTGCATATGAGGATATGCTGTGTATGGAATGTACAAACACAACAAAGCTATAACCCATGCTAGATGACAAACAACAACAGGATAGTGATAGAAACCCCATGCCATAGCCAGACACACAGACTAAAAATGCAAGTTAGATCCTAAAGTCTGCCAGGTAAAGGCTAAAATCAGATGCCTAGGAAATGGTAGGTTTGCTCAATGTTTAGAGCTATATGTTAATTATTGTTTTTACTTCACTGTAATGTAAATTATAGTACTTGTGATCTGCTATTCAAATTAATGGTAAGATGGATTCTGGAAAATGGGTTGTGTAAGGTTCAGGAGTGACCAAGACCACAGAGATCACTCTGAGGCAAAGATGGAAGCTTTTATTTGGGAAAAACATGAGCTGCCAGTACTGACTTTCAAGAGCAGGAGTACAGCCAATTTTGAGATTACAGATAGTGGGCTATATAGAGCTGTTCAGTTGGGGGAAGGTGAGGAAGGGAGAAAAACTCCTTTGTCCTTTACATTCGCCATTTCACATAGCTAAGGTGTGAGGCCAAAACAGTGAACAGGTGACTTGAGAGATAGGGGGGCAGGAAACCTAGACCTGGGGGTGTAGTTAGGCAAGGAAGGGATAATGGCTGGGTGGTTCCTAGAGGAATGTGGATAACTCACTTCCTTATGTCTCTGTCACCATCCTGCTGTGACTCCTAACTTGTTGTCCCTCCCCCCCCCCCCCCCCCCCGCAACTCAGACCCTAAGCACATTTAAAACCATGTATCATCCACTTTTCCTCAGGCAGATTATCTTATTGCCTCTGGATGAGGAAAGGGAAAATAACAAGCAATATATAATTTTAATTCTCTCCTCTATTTCTCTCTTGTGTAAGATTAACAGGTAACCTTAATTTGTTATACCATAAATGTAGTTTAGATTTGTCATTTGATTCTCAATTTCTCTCTTGAGTAAGAGCACTATGCACAGATAATCTTAATTTGTTCTATCATAACTGCAGATCAGATTTGTCATTTGACTCTCTCTTAATTTCTCTCTTGTGTAAATTCACTATAAACCGATAATCTTAATTTATTATATCAGAAATGTAGTTCAGAGTTGTCATTCGTTTCTCTCTCCATTTCCAAGCATGTTATATTATCTCCAGGGAAAATTATCAAGTTTTACCTACATTTACAAATCCATACTTTTAAAATGTGCCTTTATATAGGATGATGAAAATGTGTCAAATTAACAGGCTATAAAGTCCAAAATTTGATTCACTGATATTGTTTTGCTCATGGTAACACTTATTAAAAATGCCTTCAAGCCTGGTGTGGTGGCACACGCCTTTAATGCCAGCACTTATGAGGTAGAGATAGGAGGATTACTGTGAGTTCAAGGCCACCCTGAGACTACATAGTGAATTCCAGGTCAGCCTAGACTAGACTGAGACCCTACCTTGAAAAAAAATAAAAACCTCCAAATGTTTAAGTCAATAATGCTTCTATGTTAAAGTTGTAACTACAAAAACTAAGTCTTAATAAGATTAATATTTACTTATCAGTTACTGATTTTTCTTTTATAAAGCTAAGTCTATTAAATAGCCATTGTGTTTTTAACTCAAGTTTTATAAAAGATATAATCTAACTTCATTCACTGTGTCACAGACAGCTTCGGGTTCACTGAGATGAACTTCCAGACCAGACACAATTATGGAGGAAGGGATTTATTGAAGCTTACAGATCCAGGGGAAGTTACAAAATGGCAGAAGAATCTGGCCTGCTTTCACAGGACCAAGCAGAGAGAGAGAAGCACAAGCCTAAAGGTCAAAAGCCAAAAGCCACACAGCACACTTCAGGAACTCCAGCTAGGCACACTTTGCATATCTTTAGATTGAAATCTGAAACCCACCACCATACCTTAAGATCCACACAATGGCACTGACTCCAGCCAGGTGGCTGCAGATGCAAACTACAAACAAACAACTGAATATATTGGGGGCCATCCATTCTATTCAAACCACCACACACTGTAACGTTTCTTCTTAGGGAGATAGGGAAGTCTCTCCATATTCTGATAACTATATAGATTATGTGCTTTTTCAACTTTTGAGGAGCTCCATTCACAATTTCTGGACCCAAAATGAGTTATAAAACTATCAGATATCTAATCCAAGCTTCATTTAATAGTCATGGGCAACATAAAATTGGTTTATGTTAATCCAGGTAACCCTAAACAAGGTATATCAGATAGATTGTTATAGATTTCTCTATCAGAATTAAATTAATATCTAATCCAGTTTAGAAAAAAAGATTAAAGATACTAAAATGTACACAGGTACATAGATGTATTTAAAGGTGATTCTAAGTTACTAAAGATAAACCTCTAGGTTTTCAACTTTCAAACCAGAATTCTTGTTCATATATGCTACAACAATAGTCGGAGGTTTTTAAGTACAAAAAATTCCAAAATACAATTCTGATTTTAGACTGGCAGACTCAATTAAAAGGTCAAAATTCAACTTAATTTCTGACAGATGGCTTGATTTGAGTTTGAGAGACCAAGGAGAAGTAATGTTCTGCATCTGGCTTCTGTAACCTTGCTTAGTGGCTGGACAGTGGTGCAGCCATTTTAAATCAGACAGCCATTTTGAGTAAATAAAGAGCCCAGAGCCGGCTCAGATGAGGAACTAGCTGACTAATGTGCTCTTTTTGCTTCTGTATCCATGCCTGCTTAGCTATAGCCCCCCACCCCTCCGATTTCTGGGACGCCTCTACCCAAGGATATCCCAGAGATACCTAGCCACAGAGGCCCCGGCCTCTTGCAAAACATGGGTTCTGCAAACAAGTTACTGACCTAAGATAAGTAGGCTGGAATTCCCACGCGCACCCTCTTATAACCAATCATTTAAAAAGTTGCAATATGATGTAACCTCAGTGGTCTTTTTCCTTTATAAACCCCTTCCCTCTGAGGGCCGGGGCTCTCTCCCTCACTACCACTGTGTTGGACTGTGTGGATGGAGCCCAGGCCTAGGCTTGCAATAAAGAAAACTTCTGCTGTGTCTCGGCTTCTGTGGTGGTTTTCTGGGTGACTCCTAGGTGACTGGGGGTCTTGGCTCCGGGTCAGGGGTCTTGGCACAACAAGTTTGTTGATAAATTTTCCTCATATTTAAGTTCAGATCCTCCAATGTATGAACAAAACTGGCTCTCACCAGAAACAAGTCAGAGTTAACATTTATATTTTTGTTAATAAAAATTGTCTGAAGGATGGGTAACATGCTTTGTCTGCACTTACAAATGTCATATATATATATATATAATCTTTCAGATATGGCTTGCTATGCCATCAGACAACATAAGTTAAATGTTACAACAAAATGTTAAGGGTTTTTAATACTATGTTTTTACTAGATCCATTTTGTTAAAAACTAAAGATACAGACATACTCTATATTCCCATTTTTCTCCTGGGTGCTTAACAACCAGATGTAGTGGCAAGAACCAATGAGGACTTTGGAGTTAAAATGGTACCCAATATTTTGGTCCAAGCCCCTCCAGGTCAGAAGACAATGCTCAGGCTCAGGAGACAATGGGACACTTTTTTCTCTAGAAGGATCCTAAAGGTCTTGGTAAGTCACCTGTCTTCTTGACCAGAGAAGACATGTAGACTCAAAACATGGATTTCAATCACTATGCAGTCTGTAGGTAAAATCAGTTTTATTTGATTGTTTTTCTCTTTTGTCTTTCTTCTCCCAGTTTTTCATCTATACACTGGCCTGTAGGGGGAAGTGGAGAATAACACATACTTCCTGTCCCAGAAGAACTGACCATGTATGGTATAATATGGATATGAAGTACACAAAAGTACACATGTATAGTTAAAAATATGAATATGGGGCTGGAAAGATGGCTTAGTGGTTAAGTGCTTGCCTGTGAAGCCTGAGGACCCCGGTTCCAGGCTTCATTCCCCAGGACCCATGTTAGCCAGATGCACAAGGGGGCGCATGCATCTGTAGTTTGTTTGCAGTGGCTGGAGGCTCTGGTGCACCCATTCTCTCTCTATATCTGCCTCTTTCTCTCTCTGTTTGTTGCTCTCAAATAAATAAATAAAAGAAAATATTTTTTAAAAAATTATGAATATGTAAAAAATATACACAATGAGAAAGAATCTTAAGGAAGATCTAATTGAGTGTGTGTGTGTTTTAGAGAGCAGGAGCAGCTCTTAGGACTGACTTCTCTGGAAAGATAGCACATAATCACTTTTAAATCACATATAAAAGTGTTTTCAGCATCTTCTAGATAAGGATGTAGTCATGAGTTAAGCTTATTAATTCTCATCTCAAGAATAAATGACCACCCTCAACTTCTGGGGAGCTGCTGGCTATTAGTCAAGCTCTGGCCCCTGGAGACTGCCTCAGCCACACTGCAGCTACTCTCACAGATGTCCTTGAAAGAGGTAGTGGCCAAAAACAATGAGCAGAGCTGTGAGCAATGCAACTGCCAGTCCACTCTGTGGGGAAACAGAAGCGCCACAGGATAAAATGTATGCAAGCAGGTAGATAGTGCAAATGGCCAGTTGGTCAGGGACCAGGAAGGAAATAAAATTGAGGACTAGTATGTCATGGGAAAAGGAACATCGAGAGTGGGGTACAGTTAGGGTAACTAGATCCTGAAGGTAAAAAGGACAAAAAAGTTTGCGCTTTCTAGAAATCAAAGATGATCTGATGTCTTATCTCTTGCCTAGTTCCCTAGACCCATTTTTCTACAATCAGGACCCTTCCTGGGAGGGAGGTCTTTCATAGGATTTAAACATTATGGTTGGTCAAGTTCAGCCCTTGGAACTTGCTGCCAGGGCTAACCTTTTCCTGAGACAGCCCCTAGCTCTAACTGACCAGCTGTCCCTCTGATTTACCTGAACTGGAAGACAGCCCACCACCACTACAATGTTATAAATATCTTTTCAAGGAGAGGGAAGGCTCTCTGACCACTGGAAAACTTCCAGCTGTGGGTGAGTTCTTCCCTTGGGTGGGCCACAGGCCACAGGCCACAGGCCCAGCCAGGAGGGCCCCCTAACTCTTACTTTACACATGAGCTCCTTTATCCCCTCCAGCTTCCCACCTGGCAAGAGCTCCTTGAGCTTTCTTTCCTCTTTTACTTACATGCTTTTTTCCAAGTCCCTTCATGTGGGATCTCTAGCCACATGGTTGCCTTTCCTTGGCTGTGTACTTCCCTCAATAAATATGATTATTTAATAATTATCCTTCTTAGTCTTCTTTTAAATTCAATTCTTTCATTAAATTCTTTCATTAAAATTAGAAATAAACCTAGAGTTTGGGGTTCAAGGACTTTCCTCAACCCCTAGCACCCTATTATAGTGGCAACTCTGATGATGGGACAATCTTAAAAAGGAAAATTATGATTATTATATTCTGGGAGAAAATGGGAAGCACGTTTTCCACCTAGAAATATGACTCTGACTTGGCATATTTCTAAGGCCTCTCTCCACTTGCAAATCACTATCTCTGGCTAAGCTTCTGTGTCTCCAGTTTGCCTGGTCCTGCTCCACCCTGCTGGGATAGCCCTATTGAAATACACCTGAGGAAGTCCCAGGTGGGGCTCATTTGGAGGGATATGCAATTAATTGAGCTTCTCAAATGGACCCCCCATACACACATAAGAAGGCTGAAATCCTTCAGTGCTTGGAAACCGATTCTGCTGAGCCAAGGGGGCGCGGCCTCATGGCCACATGGAGGCTCAGAAACCAAAGACCTCTGGCCTGAAAGTCTTCTAGTTATTTTCCTTTTTCCATTACAAACCACTGTGCCACGAGACACATGGATGCCTTTGGTGAGGTGGGAGGATGGAGCTCCTGCCCTGGGCTCTGCCATTCCTGGTCTCTACCCAATTCAATTGGAGACTAGAGGGGGTGCCTTTGGGGAGCCACCAATCAGAGATTTGGTCTCTTGCCCCCAAAATGAGGGGGAGACTGAAACTTCCTGAGCCTAAGTGCTTTGCTGGAAAGATTTTTTTCAGCAGGCCTGGGTCCCTGCCACATGCCTCCTCCCCCCTATGGATCTGAGGCCTGCACTGTGTCAACTGGATGTGGGAGGTAACCAAGCTGTGCCTCAGGAAATACAGGGACACAATGGGAAAGACATGCCTGATGGTGCTTGCTAACTGCCATGATTTTCTGCTATATTGCTCTATGACAAATATATCTTTATGTAACTAAATAATTTATTGATAAATGTATTATAAAAGGTAATATGAGCTAGGCCTGATGGCACAGGCCTGTTATCCTAGCTACTTGAGAAGCTCAGATAGGAGGATCTCCAATTCAATGTTCCAATGTGATAGCTTGACCCCACATCTAAAAACCATGTGACTTTTAAGTTGCTTGGTAAAAATAACTACATAATTTTAATTTGAACTGTACCGATATTTGCTCTTTTGTTAGGTTTTAAACAAATAAGATGTTCTTTATAGACATATTTTGGTTTCTTTATTAATCCAAACAGTTCAATAGATTTCTCCTACTAAAGTTTGTGCTGGCATTTGATTTATTTTAAGGTTTTTTGGTGGTGGTGGTGGTTTTTTTTTTTTTTTTTTTTTTTTTTTTTTTTTTTGGTTTTTGCCTATAAAGTGTCAGATTTATCTAGGGCCTATAGTGAGCTAAAATTTTATATAAATAGTCCATAATTTGTTACATGATATCATAACTGTTTATTGAGTTTTTGTTGTATATTAACCTCAATTTACATAGATGATTATCGAAAACAACAAAAATTCTCTTTGAGGTGGTGGCTTGTAATTTGCATGATATTTAAAATAAAAAATTGTAGAAATATTATCCCCCAAACAGTTGTCATGTTTTGCTTGTATTCATAGCCCTACAACTTAAATGTGTATTTCATGGAGTGTATTAATAGGAGATAGCTCAACTCAACTGGTTATATAAAATTTCTACATACACACACACACACACACACACACACACACACATATACATACATACATATATATATATATATGCTGGTATTATAAGACAAGTCTAGTCAGGTAGAAATTTTTGGTGACAAATACTAATTATTCTACTAAGACTTTTCTATTTCTCTACAAATTTCCAAAAATAGGATGCTCAATTAACTCTTTGAACTACAATACTTGCTTCTTTGCTAGTGATTAATAAGATTAACAAATTTAGAGTCATTTCCCTTAATAGTCTTATAAGAAAGATGGTTAATTATGGGTTGAGATGAAATGATTGAAGAAACTGGGGAGGAATTTTTCAATGTTGGGCATAGAATGGGCTTGTTAAAAATGCTTTTTTGAATGGAACTTACATCAGAATGTTAAAATATGTGGATGATGATGTGCATATGTAGAAAGGATATAGGAAATCTGCAAAGACCAAATTTGTCTATAATTAATTCCTTTTATAAGGAACAAAAAGTTAATTTTCAGGCTAAGCATAGATAAACACCAGGCCTAAAATTAAGGATTTTTCAACTGTTTACAGACTTTTAAAGGTGCTTTAAAGGTTTTATGTAGGGATGTGAACTACAGTTCTCAGGAAACAGCTATATCAGCTACACCTACTTCTAGCAAGGCTGAATGGACTGATAAAGCCTCTGTGATCACAGAGAAGTGGAATGTTGCAAGTCAGAGTCAAATTACCTAAGGCTACTTGAGCCCTTTAATAGACACTTATTGCCCACCTCTGTGTCTGAATTAATGTCTTGGTGCCTATCAGTTGATCATGTGTAATCCTTCTTGGAATGCAAGAAAAGACCCTAACTTCCACCAACCCAAGGGCTAAGAATGTCATTGATAGCATCTGAGGCCTATGGTGGAGGTTCCACCCCCCCCCCCCCCATACTTTGCTATGACCCACCCACTTGATGGTTAGCCAATGTGTTTGAAAAGTGCCTTGATTTATGACTTTCCTTTGTTCTGTAATTATAAAACCTTCATGAAATTATTAACACATTGGAACATGGAATTTACTGTAACCTAAATCTGTGTTCCTAGGCCATGGTCACTCATATTTGGCTCCAGAATGAATTATCTCTTACCAGCTTTGAGTTGAGAGACAGCTGTGTCTTTTGCATTGACAGTGACATAGACTTAATCTAAATTCAGCTTACATTAGACACAAGTGATATCCTATAATAGGTGGGTCACAAAGTCATAAGTACAGATGTAATTCACATTCTTTGGGGAAGTCCAACTAGGCTAGACATAAACAGGACCCTATCACCTTGTGTATTGCAAATGGGTTAAGTAACTTTCCTAGGTAAAAACAAACAACTTCTAAATAGGACAAGGAATGTTAGGATGCTTACTTCTGTGCTCTGTCATTTCCTTTTGTTCTTGCTTTCTGTTATGTGCTATTTAAAGTCATGGCAAGCTGGACTCTGGAAAAAGGGATGGTGCCCTTTTTATCTCAGACCCCATGCAAGTTTAAGCCATGTGGCCTCCAGACCCTGTCCAGAGACAAAATGGCCAATTGTCTCTGATAAGGAAAAGGGAGTAACTAACAGCATATAACTCTGGCTGTCTTTATAGTTCCTCTCTTTGAACAACTAAAGTAACCTATGTTAGTTGAAATTTCTTACTAGACGTAAAGGTCAAATAGGCAAACTGAGTCAAGGTTCTTGATCAGGTTACAAACTCTTTGCATAAGACAAATACCAGACTTACCTAAAATGTATATCAGATTAGAAACAGATATGATAAAAGTGGATCAACTAATTATCTCTCATCTTTCTCTTCTTTCTCTCTCTCTCTCATATCAACAAAGGGTAGAATCCCTATATTTAAGGTAATAAAACAAGACATTACCTTTAAAACAATAACAACAACCCTTTGGTCCCAAACATTCACAGACCCTGGGAGGGGGGACCTATATCCCATGCTCCCACAAACTAGAGAAGGAAAAGCAGTCCCAGGAACACCCCCAGTGGGGAATCTAAGCCACCAAGATGGAGTCAGGATGGGCTCCACAAAATGGAGTCACCAAAGACAGCAGGATGGTGACAGACACAAGGAAGTGGGTGATCCACATTCCTTAAGAAACCACCCAGCCATTATCCTTTCCTTGTCTAATAATGCCCTCAGGTCATGATTTCCTGCCCCCTTATTTTGTAAGTCACCTGGCTGTTGTTCTGTTGTCACACCCTGGCTGTCTTACATCTATCTCCCCTAAAGAAACCTTTTCTATTCAACCTTTCCCTTACTCATCTTCCCCCAACTGAAGAGCTCCATAAAGCCCACTATCTGTAATCTTAGGTTGGCTGGGCTCTGCTCTTGAGAGTCAGTCCTGGCAGCTTGTGATTTCCTGAATAAGAGCTGTTATCTTTGCCTCAGAGTGGTTTCCGTGGTCTTGGTCACTCCTAGACCTTACAGGGAGTAAGGACAGAAATCTCTGCACTTGGGCTTAGTATGACCAGTAGCAATCTTTATATGCCATGATGTAAAGCGAATGCAAGGGACTGGGGGAAAGGTACAGAGGAAAATGAGCTTAGAAGCTGGCCTTGTGGGTGAGCATGAATACCCTATCTTGGACTTTCCTTGCTCCAGGAGGAACAGAGACTGTGCTATGTGCCGCTTTTTGATTGCATGAAAACAGGGAAAAGTTTCAGCCAGCCATGCTAGTGCCCACCTTTGATTCTGGCACTCAGAAAGCTGAAATAGGAGGATTCTCATGAGTTTGAGGGTACCGTGAATTCCGGGTGAGCCTAGGCTAGAGCAAGACCTTACCTTGAGAGAAAAAATCTAACTTTTTCCTCAAATCAGGCAGGAGGTATAAGGGGCTCTAAGGGTCCAGGAAAGTCCTTGCACCCCAAAACCTGGATTTGTTTCTAATTTCAGTCAAGAATTGAACAGAAAAGAAAACTGAGCAGGATAATTATTAAATTATTATATTTATTGTATTTATTGAGGGAAGTAGAGCCACAGAAAGGCACCCACATGGCTAGAGATCCCACATGGAGGACCTTGGGGAGAAAGCATGGAAAGAAAAGAAAATGGAAAGTTCAAGGTGCTCCTGCCATGCCACTCCAAGGAGCTGGAGGGGATAATGTTATTACCCCCTGACAAAGAAGCAAGTAGTGTAGCTTCAAAGATTTAACCATCTTATTATTGGAAATTTGTATAGAAAAAACCTTCCTTAGTATTTATGTCACCAAAAATCTCTACCTGACAACCTGACTTGTTTTATTCTTTCTTTCTTTATTTATTTGAGAGAGAAAAAGAGGGAGAGAGGGAGGGATAATGGGTGTGCCAGGGCCTACAGTCACTGCAAACAAACTCCAGATGCATGTGCCACCTTGTCCATCTGGCTTACTTGGGTCCTGGGGAATCAAACTGAGGTCCTTTGGCTTTGCAGGCAAGTGCCTTTACCATTAAGCATCTCTCCAGCCCCTAGACTTATTTTATACCTACATACTATGTATAACCCATTGACTTGAGATATCTCCTATTAATAAACTCCATGAAATATACCTTTTTTTGTTTTTTTCAAATTGTAAGTCTATGAATACAAAGGCAAAGCATGACAACTGTTTTTGGCATAATCTTTAACACTACCACTAACACACCGGGGAATGCTCTTACTAAGAACAACTAAGGCAATTTTCTATTTATTTTTAATTTTGTGGTTTTTTTTTTTTTTTTTTTTTTTTTGATTTTTTGAGGTAGGGTCTCACTCTAGCCCAGGCTGACCTGGAAGTCACTATGGAGTCTCAGGTGGCCTTGAACTCACAGCAATCCTCCTACCTCTGCCTCCTCAGTGCTGCGATTAAAGGCATGCACCACTACGCCCGGCTAAATTTTTATTTTTGTCTTGAGGGCAGCTGGCCTAGAACTCAGGCCAGTTTCCTCCTCCTTTTAAGTAACAGGACATTGCAATCTTCTAAAGTACTTGGCTAATTATGAGCCACCACCTCAAAGAGAATTTTGTTGTTCTCAATAATCGTCAATGTAACTTGAAGTTGACCTAGAACACAAACTCAGTAATTATATTTATGATATCATGTAACAAAGTATGGCTTTGTTTACATAACATTCCAGCTCACCAGAGACTTTAGTTAAATCTGACCAAATGGCTGATCCTTCACCAGGCCCTTACAGGGAACACCTGAACCACAAGACACTGGAGAGGGTAGGATTAAGACTAACCTTAATCTCGTACATCTTCCCTCCCTCACTTCCCCTCTCCCTGTCTCTCTCTCTCTTATCTCTAACTCAACTCTTGTATATTAGTTATCTTTTTCCTCATTTTCTTAGTGGGCACTGACCTGTAACTCCCAGATCCAGCATGGGGCTATCATCCACAATGAGCTTTTGATCAGAGAGACCTACAAGGTTTCCTAAAAGAGAGACAGATTTCTGTCAGAGTACTTGATGACCCACCAAAGGCTAGTGGTAAGACCCTACTGCTGAAGATACCTTATGTGATTGACATGCAAATTAGAATGGCATGGCTGGAAGTTGGAAGAGAGTCAGTCCCCAGACAGTCAGCGTGTCTAGTGCCAGAAGGTGCTACATGGGCGACTGGGGGAAATTGACCAATATCTATCAAAGCAACGCATGGTCTAACCTACTTAGCAGCAAATAACTTGTTGTGATGCCCACAGAAGTGCAGTGGTGGCACACAGCCATGGTGGGGAACCAAATGCTCTCAATTTGGCTAACTGATCCCCTCAGTGGTATGGGACCCATAGCTGGAGCTGGGAAACAAGTCAGAACCATATCCAAACATAAACCCACTCTCCAATATCAAGCTACCATTAATTGTGGGCTACAAGAGGGCCTACACATATTAAATTCTCTATTAAAAAAAAAAAAAGTAAGGGTTATCTCATTTGTCCTAGTGCTAACTTACTCTCCGTTGGAGAATCTGCTTCTCTTTTTCAGATAGATGTAGACCCTAAGGAGAGAGCCACCCCATCATACCTCAAAAGGGCTCCAACTGAAACTAAGAAAAATTGGAGAAACAAGCAAGGGGGCTGTTTTCCTGATGAACCGGATACCAGCACAAGGGGGAAGAAGATCAGCACAGAGAAAAATCAACTCCTACCAAATCAGAGAGGCAGAGCCTCAGAGGCCCCCAACACCTCATCACTGAAGCAGACCAAAAATGAACCCAACATGGCTCAGGGAAATTTTGCAGAAGAGGGGGCGGAAAGAATGTCAGAGTCACATGTTGGGTCATGATATGCAGAGACATTTAGCTTACCCATAACTGTGGGCTAACTCCACAATGCATGACCCGTATACCTCAACAAGGAGGGGCCAAGGGGAGGGGGTAGGTCACGGATGAGCCTAATAATGGTACCAAACTGACTGTATTTGCTGAATACAGAACTGACTAATAAAGAAAAACAAATGAAATAAAATAAAAAAAAAGATTTTTATTTATTTATTTATTAGAGAGAGAGAGAGAATATGGGTATGCTAGGGCCTCTAGCCACTGCAAACCAAACTCCAGATGCGTGTACCACTATGTGCATCTGGCTTATGTGGGACCTGGAGAATCAAACCTGGGTCCTTAGGCTTTGCAGGCATGTGCCTTAACCGTGAAGCCATCTCTCCAGCCCCTTAAAACTGACATTTAAAGACAACACCCCCCAGAAAAACTTTAGAGTAAATCAAATGCCTACAAAAACTTTAGGAGAAACCTGTTGGACTATTTGGATTAATACAAAATTCAAAAGGTGTCTATAAACAATATCTTATTTTTTAAAGCCCAAACAAAAGAGGAAATATCAGGCACAATTCAAAATAAAATTATGTACTTATTTTCACTAAGCAATTGAAAATCCGCATGGTTTAAAGATGTGGAGTCAAGCTATCACATTGGAACCTTACATTGGTGATCCTTTTGTCTCAGCTTCCAAAGTAGCTAGGATAATAGGTTTAGCTCATTTTACCATTTATAATACCTGCATGAATAAATGATTTACAGTTATGTAAAGATATATTCATCATAGAGCACTTTAGCAGAAACTCAGCACTTAGTGAGCACCATTTTGCATGGTATTCCCATTGTGTCCCTGTCCTGAGGCAAAGATGGCATGGTTACCTTCCACACCCAGCTGACAGAGCTGCAGGCCTGGGCTCCATAGGTGGGAGTAAGTTTGTCACTGGGACCCAGTCCTGTTGATAAAACCTTCACAGCCAAGTGCTTAGGCTTGGGGTTGGCTGGAGCATTTTCAGCTGCTGCTTTATTTAGGCAGCCAGTGACCCACACTCTGGCTGGTGGTGAGGTCTAGGCCTGTGCTGCAGGTGGGTGGAGCCCAGAGCTGGATTCATAGCTCCATCCTTCCACCGCTCCCCTCCCCAATAGGCAGCTATATGTCTTGTGGCACCGTGACTTGTAATGGAAAAAGAAAAAAAAAAAAAAAAAAAACGCTGGAAGACATTCAGTCCAGAGGTTTTTGGTTCTGGAGCCTCCATGTTGCCATGAGGTCCCTCCCCCTCAGCTCAGCAGAACCATCTTCTGAGAGACCAAATATAATCATTTTAAGTAAAAAGGCCCAGGCCTGACTTAGATAGAGAACTAGACAGCTAATGTGCTGGGCTTTTGCTTCTGTAAACTTTGCTTACTTGCTCAATTGCTGCCTTTCCCCCTAAAGTTTCTGAGGAATCTCCACATCAAGGACATTGCAGAAACACTCCACTGCAGGGGCCTCTGGCCTCCAATCACCTGCTTAGACAAGAAACTGAGGAATCTCCACTTCAAGGACAATGGAGATTACTTCATCTGACTGGAGTGCCCCTAGCTCCTGCCCCCAACTTTGCCTGCTAAAACCCCAAGCGAGGGGCTGGAGAGATGGCTTAGCGGTTAAGTGCTTGCCTGTGAAGCCTAAGGACCCCAGTTCGAGGCTCAATTCCCCAGGACCCACGTTAGCCAGATGCACAAGGGGGCGCACGCATCTGGAGTTCCTTTACAGAGGCTAGAAGCTCTGGCGCGCCCATTCTCTCTCTCTCTGCCTCCTTCTCTCTGTCGCTCTCAAATAAATAAATAAAAAGTTAAAAAAAAAAAAACCCAAGCGAATCAGAACTGTTTAAATCAACCAATAATGTATCTATCCCCTACTTTTTTGTTCGAACTCCTATATGAACCCCTTTCCCCAAAAGAAAGGGGCTCTCTCCCTCACTACCACTGTGCCAGGACTATGTGGATGGAGCCCAGGCCTAGGCTTGCAATAAAGAAACCTGTTGCTTTTACATTCAAGTGTTTCGGCTTCTGTGGCAGTTCTCTGGGTGACTCCTGGGTGACCAGGGGACTTGGCTCCTAGTCAGGGGTCTTGGCACAACACTTCCAAGCTCTGGAGGAGTTCAGCCTTGGGTCTGAGAAGCTCAATCCAGTGCATCCCCCTACAAAAGTTGTCACCTTTATGAAAGAGTCCTGCCTTGTACTACACCAGTTTGATCGAAGGCAATAACACATTTCAATAGGGCTCCAATCCCAGCAGGGTGGAGCAGACCAGGCTGAGAAGCCAGGGCAGGTAGCTGAGCCTGCCTTCCAATGCCATTCATTCCTCTCAGCTTAAACAGAGATCTTAGCCTCCAGCCAGAAAAGAAAGCAAGCAGGTTTTCCCAAAAGTGGAGAGAAGCAGTAGAAATACCCCAAGTCATACAGCCAGAAAATGCACTTCCCATCTTCTCCCATAATACAATAATCATAATTTTTCTTCTCAAGATTGTCCCATTTGGGTCGCCAATGGGGTGCTAAGGGTCCAGGAGAGTCCTTGCACCCCAAACCCTGGGTTTGTTTCTAATTTTAGTCAAGGAATTGAATAAAAAAGAAAACTGATAAGGATATTATTATATTTATTGAGGAAAATAGAGCCAAGGAAAGGAACCCACATGGCTAGAGATCCCATGTGAAGGGCCTGGGGTAAAAAGCATGGAAAGAAAAGAGAAAAGAAAGTTCAAGGAGCTCCTGCCATATGGGGAGCAGATAAAGATCCCGGGTGGAGATTAAGGGCTAGGGGCCCTCCTGATTAGGCCTGGGCTAGGGCCTAGGCCCAGCCCCTCCCAGCTGATCCCAGGCCCAGCCAAGGGAAAAACTCACCTACAGCTCGAAGTTCCCAAGTTAACAGGGAGAATGAGAGAGTCCTTGTGTAGGTATTTATAACCTTTAGTGGTAGGCTGGCTCAGGTGAACCAGAGGGATAGCTGGTTGCTTAGGGGTAGGAACTATCTCAGGAAGAGATTAGCTCTGGCACCAAGTTCCAGGGGTTGAACTTGACCAACCATAATGTTTACATACTGTGAAAGACCTCCCTCACAGGAGGGGTTCTGATTGTGGAAAAATAGGTCTCTAGGGAACTAAGCAGGAGATAAAATGCAGTTCATATTTGACTTCTAGCAAGTGCAAGCTTTCCTGTGATTTTCACCTTCAGGGGTCCATTCACCCTAACTACCCTTCTCTCAGAGGGATGCCCCCTCCAACAAGAAGATTTGAGATAGGATGGGGCATAACCTGACTCTAGATTCTTCTTTCACTTTCCTCCACTTAATTGTAGATGGGACAGTCGACTTCCAGCATACCCCAAAAGTCTCTGCTACCTGGTCTCCTTAAAAACTGGGCTCATTTAGGTAATACAGGGAGAATAGGAATCACCCATTTCTTCACTCCACAGACAATTAGAATATGTACTAATTTAACTTCAGATACCATGGAGGAGGAAATCCTTCTTAAGGATAAATTTTTATGTCAGTCAACACCTGATATTTGTAAGAAATCACAAAGTTTATAGCCAGACTAGATAAGAACTTAAAACAGTTGATGCAGGTGGCAACTTCTGTGTGTTATAATCAGGAAGCCAAGAAAAAGAAAAAGGGACCAGAAAGGGAAATAAAGTAAACAGGTTAGACTGCCAGAACATCACAACAGAAATGAAGGTTGCTCAGGGAAGGGCCCCTTCATTGAAACATTTAATTGGATAAAATCTAACATATGTTTACATGGTGCCAAGATTTTAACCAGTAGAGAAATTAAGTACTACACTTCATAATGCCAATTTGTTCATGGTTTAAGAGTTATAAAAACTGGCTTTCAGACTCTTAATAAAGTAAATTAGGTACCTGTATTTTCCCAGGTTTTAACTATTGGAGAAATTGAACGTTATGACAGAGGTTCATGTACAAGTGTTTAATTTCCAAGTATGAGGTATTCATACCTAAAAGACATTGTGACTTTAAAGATAGCTCCTGTTTTATTTATGCTAATTTTATCAAATGGTAGTCACTAGATTTATTCACTTAGATTTCAGTGATTTAAATTCAGTTACATTAACTTTTATCTTCCTGTTAGATAAAATATGTTGAGATAGCTTGCCTAAGCTTTTATTAATTTTAAGTCATGGGAAAGACATAAAAATGATTTATGTTAATAAAAATTTCTATTATATATAAACTCAATTGCTATCAGATTAAGCTTGGTTGTAAAATGGTGCTTTCTCTTTAAAAACAGATTTGTCAAGGGTTGTATCAGACTTTAGTGGTTTTGGCTCAACAATGACCAGATTCTGCTCTATTATATGTAAAGTAACTTTCTCATTCCTGACATCTCAAGTCCAGTGCTTACAACAAAATTAACTGTTAAGACATATTCCCTGCTTTAGGGTAAAGCCTCATGCTCAAACAATGGTCTTCATCTGAAAGAAATAATTTCAATAAGTTCTGCTTCCAACATTCTCTGGGTAATTAGTACCCACACAGGTATGTAGACTAATCAAAGATGTTTTATATTGTCTTACTTGTCTTTTTGCTGACAATTTCTAGGTTAAATTAATTGGTTTAGATTTGCCTTGTTTTCAAGACTGATAATAATTCCTGCCTGCATTTAAAGCTATTAGATATTTAAAGGATAAGACATATCTCCTGTCTATGCTTCAGATATGGTCTATGCTATCACAGAATAATGAAACTCAGAGGGTAAACAAAATAACTTAAAACATTGATGTTATTCTTTTTTTGGGAGGGGGGGTTTCCAAGGTAGGGTCTTGCTCTAGCTCAGGCTGACCTGAAATTCACTATGTAGTCTCTGGGTGACCTTGAACTCACAGCAATCCTCCTACCTCTGCCTCCCGAGTGCTGGGATTAAAGGTGTGTGCCACTACGTCCAGCTTGATGTCATTCTTTAACTGGATAGGTTTCAATAATCAAATGTGCTATATATGTACACCCTTCAAGGTTGGTGTAACTTACTTTTAAGTGTATTATAACCTATGTAGAAGCCAAAGCTAACTGGAGTAATTGGAGCTAAAAAGACCAATATTTTGGGACAAAGCCCTGGATCTGATGGTCACCAGCTGTGTGATTTTGGATAAATCAGTACCTCTGAGGATGAAATTTCCTAACAATGAAAAATGTCTTCTTCAATCATTTGTGGTGAGAATAAAATGAAAGCAGAAATAAAATTAAGGTACTATATAGAGTGATAGTTTCTGTTTGTGAAACTGTCAGACCTCATACAGTCCAAATTTGAAAAATCTTGGTTTTTGTCTTGAACATCCTTGAACTTACAGGCAGATGAACATAGTAGTAATGATGAATCTAGTGACTCTGTGTGTGAGGGAGGAAACTTGAGGATAAGTCTTTACTGATGAGTTTGGAGAAGATGATTATAAGGGTCTACCGGGGAATGGGAATGCACAAGTCTCATAGATTTGTTGCCTTTTTTATTGTATAACTATAGAAAACAAGTTTATATTATAACAAGGAAAACATAGGCTCAAAAGAAAATTCCAGCAATATAAGAAAAGACGAGGCCATAGAAAAGATTACTATTTTGGTAATAGACAGATTTTCATAGAAAGATTAAATTTTTCTTTGGAGGTAGAGGAGGAATAATGAACATTATTATCTGTGACTGGGCTACAGATTCCAGAAGCAAAAGGCAAAATGATCAGAGGAGTAGAATGATTGAACATTTACCAACTCTGTTTCAGTTTGTTTATGACAGGTGTAGCTCTCACCTCAGCAGGAGGACTGGAAGTGAGTTGTACATGAAAATGGTTTCTAACACAAGCTGACATCTGGTGGAAAGACACAAGCCAGGTCTGGCTTCTGACCCATTCATTCCAAGATGGATTATTTTTCTTGGAAAAGAAAGGGAAGGAATGTCTCACCCAGTTACTAATTCCCCCTCCACCCTCTTACTGATTGTCCTTTTATCAGCGGCAGGATGGCAACAGATGCCAAAGTTTATTCTAAAATTCTGGTTTCTGTGGAAATAATGGGTTCTTTGGCAGAGTCTCCAGGGAATCGTTATTCTCACACTTCACAAAATCCTGTCCCTGGATACAGAAGGACCTTGTCAGTGGTTTCCTGGATGACTGCTGCAAAACAGGCATGTACTGTTTGGTCTGTAGCTCACTCTCAGTGCCCCAGAACACTGGGAAAAGAAATGCCAGAGAGACTTTGTCCATGCCTTACTGAAGGTGCAAGTATAAAGGATGAAGGCTATAGGGTCTATTTGTAGCTCAAGGGTTGTGATGGTTTATCTCTGATCTAGGGTTTCCAGCTTTACAGGATTTAGAATCACTTTGGAAACAAATCTCTTGGCATGTCTGTTAGGGATTGTTTAGATAAAATTAATTGAGGTGGGAAGACCCACTTTAATTGTGGACAGAACCATTCCTTGGACATTAAGTACTGGACTATTTGAAAGGGAAAGAGACAGCTGAGCACTAATCACTTTCTCCTTCCTCCATGCTGATGTGACAATGTGGTGCTGGCTGTCCGCTCCTGCCATGCTTTTCCCACCTTGATGAAACTTCCCCTCAAAACTCAAAGAAAATTAAACCCTTCCCTTCTATAAGTTGCTTTGTCAGGTATTTGGTCCCAGCAACAATAAATTAATTAATACAAGAATATAATTCATCTATGGAGGACCCCTGGTTAATGTCCCAGCCCACACATGAAGGAAGGGAAGAAGAAAGGAAGAGAGGGAGGGAAGAAGGAAGGTATGAAAATGAAGCTTAAAAACAAAACAAAACAAAATAAAACAAAAAAAAATTGAACAAAAGCTAAAATCTGGACGACTACACTAATATTGAAGACTCATGTGGAAGATTACATGACCAAAGTTGAGGACTTTCAATATTACTGAGGAGTCAGTGCTGTGTTCACAAAAGGTCTGAAATTAGTATAAATCACATAGTTACATTTAGACAATTAAAAAAGTTGTTAAGTAGAAAGCCTGGTATAGTGTATCATGCCATAACCCCAGCACACTCACTAGGTTGAGTCAGGAGGGTTGACATGAGTTCAAGACCACCCTGGGCTACATAGTGAGTGTTGTAGTCAGGTTTGCATTGCTGACAGAGATCACCTGACCAAGAGCAGCTTTTGGAAATAAAATGCTTTATTTTGGCTTACAGACTTGAGGGGGAAGCTCCATGATGGCAGGAGAAAACAATGGCATGAACAGAGGGTGGCCGTCACCCCCTGGCCAACATAAGGTGTGTGCCAAACACTAGCAAGGGGAAACTGGCTATAATACCCACAAGCCCTCCCCCAACAATACGCTGCCTCCAGTAGTCATTAATTCCCAAATCTCCTTCAGCTGGGAACCTAACATTCAGAATACCTAACTTTATAGGGGACACCTGATTCAAACCACCACAGTGAGTACCAGGCAAGCCTACCTACATAGCAAGATCTTGTCTTACAAAATTGTTAAGTAGAAATAGCATTGAGGACTATGTTTTAGATAACATACAGATCACACCTTTGAGGTTCTCTGACTATGTGATTGCTTAGCTGGCAAAACACTTATTGGCCTTTACAGTCTAGGTCTTAACTATCTCACACAACACTGAGCACTTACAGAAGCTCTTATTCCCTCACAGCATAGGGAACTTGGGAACTCTGAGCTACTTCTTCCCCCTTTCTTTGAGAACCAACAATAGCTCAGTACTCTGTGACTATAGACTGATTCAAAGAGGTTATTCCACATATTAGCCCACTGTCAACTAACTTGCTAGCTTAATTGCAATAAATCTTTTCAATGATCTAGTCTGAGAGTTCCTATATTTGAATCAGTAATATCACCTAGCAATTGTTCACATTTCAGATCTTTTGAATCAAAATTTCTGTGGATGGAGTTCAATGATACAGTCCCTTCTATGACTCTGAGCACAGATAAGGCTATCAGAAATTTTACCCAATCCATGTGTTTAATGCCACCATTCTAGTCCTGTCCTCAATGAGAATAGAACTGAACTCAAGGCTCCTGACCAAGTAGATCTTGGAAAATATGCCTATGCTATCCTCTTCATCAAGTTTGCCAGTGCTATGATTCCTGAAGGAAGCAGTGGAGTCTGTATAGCCAGTAAATGCAAGGATTGGGAGTTTGGAAGGTATACATCAGGAGTGTTTCAAGGTGGCTCAGTGAGCCAGGGGCAGAAGGACTGGGAGCATATAAATTCCATTTTTAATTTAGTACACTTAATTTTGTTGATACAGTAGTAAAATGTATACATTAAATACATTTAATTGTGTTTAAATATCCACTACCTCTCCTTGCACCTATTTATTTGCCTTTCTTCCTTGATTTCACTGGTCCATGCCCCAAGCTTTGGAGAGACTGGTTTATAGGTCCCATTTGGGACTGAACACACAGTAGTCACTTACTCTTAGCAATTTTGCCACCTATGCATCTCTACATTAACCACTGGCCATTTTAGTAAGAAGCTTTTGTGATTAAGGCTTCAGACAATACTAGGGAACAAATATAGGTAATAAGAAGAGTTTGACCTGCTGTCTGTTTAATACAGTCTCTAGGGCCCAAATCCCTAGCCATAGGCTTTTGTCCAGGTTTACAGTACCAGTCATGAAATTCCTCCTATGGAGAAGGCCTCAAATTAAATCAGAAAGCTGTTGATTATTCCCATAACATTCATGTCACTATTTCACCAGTGAGAATATCTTGTCTAGCAGGTCAGTTGTAGAATACAGAGTCTGTAGATGAGTAGGACTGTTGGTGGCTTTTCTCCTTCAGCAGTTTACATAGCACATTGTGGTACAAAAGAAAGCTAGCCAGGAGGGAAGGAGATTATTTGCTCTCTTAATCAAAGTAAAGTGTGAGATGGAATTGAAAAATAATTTAATTTAAATTTGTATTTCTCTGGATTTGTGGATCTGTAAGCAATCAACAAATGACATTCCTTCTATAAGCTGTGCCTGGTTTGGAGGTTCATCCCAGTGACTTGAAACTGATTACTACATACCCTGAGGGTGGGATCATTTTCAGAGATCAGAGCTCCTGAACAGAACTCTGTTGCTCTGTGAAGCACCTGAGAAAAGGTCCAGCCCTAGATTTCTGCTGCTTATATGTTTCAGGGACCCAACCATTTAACATGGGAGGGGGTCCTGAGAGTGTTTCCCCTTCTCTCTGTTGCACTCTGGGACCTGCATTTCTGGATACAACTCACTCAGTTCTTAGAGATGCTGAGAAGCCAGACCAGCCACACTGCCTTGAACCAGCCACCTCATTTCTCTTCCTTACAGCTCAGGAAGCCTATTACTGCAAGTAGGAAGTCATGGGGGTTCAGGGGAGTGGAGAAAAGACTACCTATAACATGGCTGAGGCTTCAAGCCTCCTCTGCTGGGCACCAACACCTTAGTACCTATCTACAATGGAGAATGCTAAGGCATAGAGTCACAATTCTCATCTCTGAGCCACACCATCTTCATTGCCACATGACCCCAGCCTCCAGAAAATCAGTGGCAGGAGAAAAATGGGCATTTTGCCTTTGGAAATCAGTTGCTCATATGCCTGTACTGGGCTCAGTCTCCAGAACTGAATGCTACTGAGTCAGTTCTCTGTACTCTAAAGAACTCTTACTATGGGAAGCATTTTAGAGTGCTCCCATGGGTCAACAAGGTCTAGGCAAAATCACTTTAGTAAACAGTAGCTCTATATAAATTCTGAAGGGGTAAGAAGGACAAGCAGAGGGAAGATAGAGATTTAAGAAAAGTAGATGAAGGGTTTAGTTGAAAGCCATAGACTTCCTGAAGAAGCCTCATTTGGTTAGGACTTTTCCTTGAATTTCCCTTTGTTCCTAGGTTAACTTGAGTGCTTTCTGGTTATAGCAGTTTTTAAACTTACAACATGACTTTCTACTTAGTTTAGAAAACTTTATTGTGCATATATTTGAGTCTTATGATGTTATGGTGCATGTGGAAATAGCAAAATGGTTACTATGATGAAGAAAATGAACAGATGTATCATCTCACAGTAACTTTTTGGGTGTGTGACAAAAGCAGATGAGATCGATTTATTTAAAATGGTGCTTTCTGACTTTACTCAATCTCATTGCTGAGAACAGTGATTTCTCACTGGCCCTTCACTGATGGATTCAGTGGAATACAGAGATGGAAGTACTGCTAATGGCTGGAGTGCCTACGAAAACACAGGTGGTGCCATGTATGTGGGCCATGTATTCAACCTTGTGAGCCATCTTCTGAGCAGGAAGGTCACTCCGGTTGTGCCTATGGAATTCACAATGGGTTTTATTTCTCCCATACAACGAATGGCCCCAACTCTTCAAGCCCCATTACATTTTAATTTTTTCATCACTGCTCTGGAATTATATTTTATGAGCACATTACTGCAAGGTGAAAGCTTGTCAAACAAGAGCTTTTGAAATATAAATAAAAGGATCTTCATATATAATTCTTTTGCCAAAATGGAAACTTGAGGTCATTTGATAGCAGCATGTATGCTAATAATGTTGTGAGGACAACTCCACTGGGAAGGGGGTTACCTGATCTTGCCCCAGCCATGTCAGACTACTGTAGTGAGTTCAGAAACCTATCCTTGACAGATACACTTGATTTGTATGGCCTTCTTTACATTTATGAGGTTTTATCCTAGCAATCCAATGGAATGTCTAGCATCCACAGCTCTGGTGTTCAGGCACCTGACTCATTATCACATCTTATTGCTTCAAAGAGGCCAAAACAAGCCAAACATATTGGTCAATTTGTACCTGCCAAGGACTTATCCTGTTTTGGCATTGTTATAAGGAGTATCTAGCCTCATTTATGCACCTACTAGATGCAAAGCAAAGATAAAAAAAATTCTTGTGGCAATTTGATATCTACCCTAAACTTATATATTTTGTATACTTGGTCCTCATATGGAGGCAATTTGGGAAACAGAACCTTCCTGGAAGAGCTGTGTTGTTGGATATGGGCTTATAAGTGTTATAACCAGCTCCTCCATGCTAGAATCAGGCTCACTTTCCTGCAACTGTTTTCCACCTGCTGTGGCAGAAGTAATCTCCAGCTTCAGCTCATGCCATTTTCCTCCTGCCATAAGGCTTCTGCTCAAGGCTGTAAAGCCAAAATAATAACTTTCCCCCCCCACCAGCTGTTTTTGCTCAGGTACTTTATCCCAGCAAAGAGAAGGTAACTACAACAAATGCCAAAAGGTGATTGGGATATCCAAAATTTAAAGTCTGGATAAGAATGAGCAAATACATTATATTAGTTACTTTTCTTTTGGCTGTTACCAATACCTGATTTAAAAAAAAGCAATGCAAAGAAGTAAGAGTTAATTTTGGCTTACATTTTGAGGGGATACAGTTCATTATGGTGGTAAGGTGTGCTGGCATGAACATGAAGGAGTTGGTCACACTATCTCTGCAGTCAGGAAGCAGAAAGAGACAGGTATGCTGGTGTAGCACTCACTTTCTTTTGTTTTTATTTTTTATGTGGTCTGGCAACCTGGGATATGGAATTGTGCTGCCCACAATCAGGAACTCCCTTTCTCAGCTAAAACCTTTCTAGAAATACCTTCATAGACCTATACACATAAGTGCAATTCCATGGTGATTCTTAATCACCCATGGAAGTTGGTAAGAGAAAGTTAAGGCACTGGCCTATAAAGCCAAAGTATCCAGGTTCCCTTCCCCAGTACCCATGTAAGACAGATGCACAAAGTGCATTCATCTGGAGTTCATTTGCAGTGGCTAGAGACCCTGGCATGCCCATTCTATATATCTGCCTCTCTCAAATAATAAATAAATAAGTAAATCAACTTCCACAAGTGTATAAACTCAGTATGTGAATTATATGTTGTGTTAGTTATTTTCCCATTGCTGAGAAAAAAAAATAGCTGATCAGAAGCAACTTAGAGAAGGAAGGGTTTGCTTCAGCTTACAATTTCAGGCTGTAGTCCACCATGGCAATGAAGGCATGTCAGCAGGAGCTTGAAATGGAGCATGTAATATTTAGTTCACAATGAGAAAGCACTATCTCTCTCCTTTTTATTCAATCCAGGACTCCAGCCTATCAAATAGTGCTTCCCACCTCAATCTAATGAAGATAATCCTCACAGGTGACACTAGGTCTTGTCAAGTTGACAGTCAATATAAACCATCAATTATATCAATTAAGTCTTTCTAAAGAGTAAGGTCTTTGAAATTGAAGCAGACTGAATTTTCAAAGTTGACTCTAACCTATTATGAATAATGTCTGGTAGTATGATGCAGAGGCAAACACATTTCTTTAAATGCTCACATGTTGAAAAAATACTTAGGCAAATGAGTTGAATGGTTGTTGGTAATGTATGGAAGAACTCTTCTAACTTCTTACTGGAAGATTAACCTCTCTGCCCTTGGTGGCATAGACTGTACTTAATCTGTCAGCATGGCTGTTTGGCTCAGGTTTGGGGGGCTAGAAATCTTTCCCACCTCTTGATGGATGAAAACCTTAGTCACAGGACCTTTCTTCTTTTCTTCCTCCTCCTCCTCCTCTCCTCTCCTTCTCCTCCTTCACCTCCTCATCCCTCCCCTCCCCCCTCTTCCTTCTCCTTCTCTTCCTCCTCCTCCTCCTTCTTCTTACTGTTTTTGTTTTTAGGTAGGGTCTCAGACTAGCCCAAGCTGACCTGGAATTCACTATGTAGTCTCATTTTGGCCTCAAACTCACAGCAATCCCCAACCTTGGCCTCTCCAGTGCAAAAACTAACTGTGTGTACCACCATGCCTGACTTTCTCTAATTATTTAAGCCTTCCTTAACTATTTTCAGAATATAAACTTTCTTCTTGTTAAATTGACTTCCAATTTTTTATTTTTATTTATTTATTTGAGAGCAACAGACAGAGAGAAAAAGAAGCAGAGAAAGAGAGAGAATGGGTGTGCCAGGGCCTCCAGCCACTGCAAACGAACTCCAGATGTGTGCACCCCCTTATGCATCTGGGGAATTTAGCCTTGAACCAGGGTCCTCAGGCTTCACAGGCAAGTGCTTAACAGCAAAGCCATCTCTCCAGCCCTTGACTTGCAATTTGATTAAATTTATTTATGTTATTTTATTTTCATGACACATTGAAATGTTGCTTATTTATGTTGGATTCTCATTGTAATTAAGTAAGAAGGTAAAATACTTTTTATATTTACTTATGCCCCACAACCTTGATGAACTCATTTAGCAGTAACTGTTTCAATAGACTTTATGTTTGAGAGCAGTTTTTAGATTCATAGTAAAATTGAGCAGAGAAAATGAAGAGTTCTCCTATATCTCTACCCTTACACAGGCAGAATTTATCCTACTACATGCTCTACCAGAGTGGTACATTTGACATAATTGATTAGCCTGCACTAACATATTATTATCATACAGACTCTGTACATTAAAGTTCATGTTATCTACCTATTATCTATTATCTATCTATCTATCTGTCTTCATCATCATCATCTATCTATCTATCTATCTATCTATCTATCTATCTATCATCTATCTATCATGTATCTATCTACTATTTTTGTTTTTTCTAGGGAGTGCCTCAATCTAGCCCAGGCTGACCTGGGACTCACTCTGCAGTCCCAGGTTGGCCTTGAACTCATGGCAATCCTCCTACCCCTGCCTCCCAAGCACTGGGATTAAAGCCTTGTACCACCACTTCTGACCTATCTATTTATTTATCATCTATGTATGTATGTATGTATGTATGTATGTATGTATGTGTGTATAGATTTGGACAAATGTAAAATGTCATGAATCCCCTGTGCTCCATGTACACATCTTTCCAACACCATATCCCCTGGCAACTATTGAGTTTTTTTTCAGTCTCCACAGCTCAACTTTATGAAGAATGTCATATAGTTAGAATATTATTTTTGGAATTAGGGTCTCAGTCTGTATCCCAGGCTCTTCTTCAATCATGCCTTTTCAGACCAACTTCTTTCACTTAGTAGTGTGTACTTAAAATCCATGTGTGCTATACCATGGCTTATTAGCTTATTTGATTTTGAATTCAATGTGATTCCATTATCCATGAATACCAGAGTTTGCAGATATATTCATCAACCAAGGACATCTTGGTTGCTTCTAAGTTTGAGAAGTTATGAATAAAACTACTATGATTAATTTTTGATTAATTTTTTTAGAGACAGAAAAAGCAAGAGTGCATGCATGCCTGTGCGTGTGCACAGGAGAGAGAGAGACAGACAGAGACAGAGAGATAGAGAAAGAGAGGAGAGAGAGAGACTTCTGATCAAGATGATGTCTGCCTAACCATGCCTCACTCCTGGGGAAGGAAAGCAAGACCTTTAGGGTTCATTGGGGTTTTTAGGGGTTTGCAGATCCTAGTAGACCTCCAGTGGGAGGGTATGGAGGAGCAAAGTAGGGAATCTGCTTATTTTCATGCTCTTGGGTAGCCCGTTAGTCCCCCAATTCCCTTAAGCAGCCATCTTAGCTGAGTCCAAGCCACAGGTTCCTCCTGCACTAACTACAAGCTAAGTGGACCCAGTCAAGCAAGCTACCTTAGCTCCATACACGGATGCCAACCCACTCACCAGTGTTCCCCCTCCCCCCACCCTTGTACATGGAATAGGAGGAACTTTCCATGATATAGGAATGGGAAAAGACTTCCTGAACAAAACCCCAGTAGCTCAGGAAATTAAACAATCACTCATCCATTGGGATCTCACGAAGCTGAAAAGTTTTTTCACAGACAAACATACAATAAGCAGAGTCAATATAGTACCCACAGAGAGAGAAAGTTTTTGCTGGATGTACAACTGACAGAGGCCTACTTTCTAGAATCTATAAATAACTCAAAAATCTAAACAACAAAAAGTCAAACAACCCACTCACAAAATGGGGCAGAGAACTATACAGGGTGTTCTCAGAGGAAGAAATACAAATGGCAAATACACACTTAAGATGTTCATCATCCCTAATCATCAGGGAAATGCAAATTAAAACAGCTATGAGATTCCACCTTACCCCAGCAAGGATAGAAAGTGTAAAAAAATCTAATGATGATGAGGAGGTATAGAAATAGGAACCCTCATTCACTGTTGGTGGGAATGTAAGCTGGTACAACCACTATGGAAAGTAATATGGAGACTCCTAAAAAGATTGACTATAGAGTTACCAACGGACCCAGTTATTCCCTTAATGGACATTTACTCTAAAAGCTCCATGCCTCAGTTCAGAGAGATTTGCTCAACCATGTTTATAGCTGCTCAATTCATAATAGCTAAGAGCTAGAATCAAACCAGATGTCAATCATTAGATGAATAGATATCTAAGATGTGGTATATCTACATGATGGAATTCTACACAGGAGTAAGGAAAAATGACACAATGAAATCTGAAGAAAAATGGTTGAATTTGGAACAGATCATTCTCAGTGAACTTACCCAATCACAAAAAGACAATCGTCACATGGTCTCGCTCATCTGTGGCTCCTAACCTGAATCTGCCCAAGATACTCATATACCTAATAAGCATCTCAAAGACCAGGCAACAGGGAGGGTAGGGAGGGAGGGATGGGAGAGGGTGGGGGAGGGGGACACAAAACTGGACCCAAATGGCAATGGTACCATAACATTCTATATCCTGAAAGACAGACTACAAGGCTGAACCTTCTTCAGGTCCTTAGAGGGAACACCTCAATCACAAGGCTCTGGAGATGGCATGATGAAGAGTGACCTTAATCTTCTCCTGTTTCTCTGTCTTTCTCTCTCTCCCTCTTATCTCTTTCTCTTTTATATTACCTATCTTTTTCTTCCTTCTTTTCCCTTGGTGCTGGCCTTTAACTGCTAGTAACAGCATGCAGTTAATATCCACAATGAGCAACAATGATCAGAGAGACCTATAAGCTTTCCCAAAAGAAGACAGATTTCTGTCAGAGTACTTGATGACCCACCAAAGGTTAATGGTAAGACCCTCCAGCTGAAGACACCATATGTTGTTGGTACCAAACATGGAGTGATGTGGCTGGAATCTGGAAGAGAGTCAGTCCCCAGACAGTTAGCTTGTCTAGTGCCAGAACGTGCTACAGAGTGACTTGGGGAAAATGACCAACATCCGTCCAAGCAACTTGTGGTCTAAACTACTCAGCAGCAAACAACCTGATGTGATGCTCACACAAGTGCAATAGTGACACACAGCCATAGTAGGTAACCAACTGCTCTTGATTTGGCTAATGGATCCATTCAGTGGAATGGAACCCATAGCTGGTTCTGGGAAACAGGTCAGAACCATATCCAAAAAACAAGCCCACTCTCCAATATCAATCTCCCACCAATTGTGGGCTATCAGAAGGCCTACACCTATTAAATTCTCTCTAAAATAATAATGGTTATCCCATTTATCCAGTTCTGACTTCACTCTCGATTGGAGAATTTGCTTCTGTTTTTCATATGGATGAAGAACCTGAGGAGAGACTCAGCCCATTGCATCTCACCAGGGCCCAAGCTGAAACCAGAGTAATTGGGGAAATGAGCAAGAGTGCTGCTTTGTTGGTGAACATCATACCAGCACAAGTGTTAAGGAGATAGACACATGGAGCATTCAACTCCTACCATACCAAGTATCCAGAGAGAGAGAGGCTCCCAAGACCTCATCACTGAAGTAGACCTAAAAGAAACCCAGTGTAGCTCAGAGAAATTCATGGAAGAGGGGGTGGAAAGATTGTCAGAGTTACATGTTGGGACATTATGCACAGAGACATTGCCTCTTCCTCATAACTGATGGCTAACCCCCAAATGCACAACCCACATTCCTCAACAAGGATGCTCCCTTTGGGGGAGGGAAGACAGGGAGAAGACTAATGATGGTATCAACATGGCTGTATACACACTGTATTCGTAACTTCATAACTAAGAGAGAGAGAGAGAGAGAGAGAGAGAGAGAGAGAGAGAGAGAGAGAGAATTGGTGCACCAGGTCCCTAGCCACTGCAATTGAACACCAGAGATTGTCCCACCTAGTGGGCATGTGCGACCTTATGTTTGCCTCACCTTTGTGCTTCTGGCTTATGTGGGATCTCGAGAGAGCAAACATGGGTCCTAGGCTTCACTGGCCAGAGCCTTAACTGCTAAGTCATCTCTCCAGCAGCCTTTTATGCATACATAAATGTTCACCTTATTTACTAAAATATTGTGCAGATTTGAATGTGAAGTGTCCCTAGTAATCTCATATATTTTGAATACTTGGTCCCCACGTGGGTGCAATTTGGAAAAATTGTCAGGCCTTTGGGAAGTGGAGCCTTGCTAGAGGAAGTGTATTGCTGATGGCTGGAATTGGGTAATATAGCACAACTCCAAGTCCAATTTGTAGGCTACTTTATTACTGGTGCTGTGGAGATGTAATGACTAGCTCTTAACATGCTTTCTCCAACATGACAAAACTTCCCCTCAAAACTGTAAGCCAAAATGAACCCTTTCCTCTCATAAGCTGCTTTTTGTTGGGTATTTTGTCCCCAAAACAAGAATAAAACTGATACAAATATCTAGGAGTTCAATTGCTGGGAGGAAAATTATGAGCATGTTATTTTTGTATAAATTAAATTTTCTTCTAAAGTAATCATAGCATCCTATTGTCATCATCCTGGTGAACATTACATGTTTTTCTTAATGCATATGCATGTGGTATATGTTCATGTGTGTGCAGTTACACATGTGCAAGGGTGTACATACACATGCATGTGGAGGTCAGAGGATACTTTGACCTTCCTCTCAGGCACCGCACATCATTTTGGAGATATAGTCCCTCACAGGCCTGGGGATCTCCAAGTTAGCTAGACCCAGTGATCTGCCTGTCCCAAGCTCCACAGTGCTAGGATAACAAGCATGAGTCACCATATCTGGAATTTTTGTGTGGGTTCTAAGGGTCAATCTCAGGTCCTCATGCTTACATGGCAAGCACTTTGCTATCTAAGCCATCTCCCCCACACCCATGTTTCTCTTTGATAGTACTAATCTCCTTAACAATGGCAGCCACTTTATTCATCTGTACCCACCTTATCTAAAACCTTGAATGTATTTACACTTGTTTCCTTGCTAAAGTACATGGTGTTTTGGTGTTTTCATATCATTCTGCTCTGCTCTTTGCTTTGGATTCTCACTATAAAGCCAGCTAAGTACAGCTAGTAATAACCATGTGAGATCCTGAATATTATAATGTCTTGAAATTTCCTCCATTACTTTTGAAGTCAGATAACTCAGATTTTCAGAACAGAGGTATAATTCAGCTAAATTCTTTTCCAGAATGTAATATAAATGGTCTCTAGCCCAATTTTTAAGAGTCTTTGCTATCCTCTGAAACTTCATGAGCACAATTTTTACCGACTTCATGTACACAAAATCACTGTAGCTGGGGTAAAAGGAGAAAAGACCATATTTACAACTAGTAACAGAGCTCGGCATCATCCATGTGGTAGTAGTTTATTGTTTAAGGCATGAAGAATGCAGGAGTAATGGGCTTATTGCCATTTGGGCCAAGGTTCAAGAAAAAATACATGAAGTCAAACAATGCATAGCAGAGAAGACCCTGCAGGAAGGTCTTTAGAGACCAATATGTTAAGCTGTGAACATGAAGCTACTTTACAAAATGTTAGAGAAGCCAAGGATGTGGAACATTAGCTGAGAGACACTGCAAGCTCTGAGTTCTGAGTCCAAATGTGTTACAAACAATAAGATGATAGGACTGTGGTTATTCATGCTTGCTGGAGTCCAGATAATGCCATCACATACCCTGAATGACAAGTAGCTTGGCACATTTTAGGACTTTCCCTTCTGGGTTTCAGTCTTTCCTTGTTATCCTTTTGTTCCTTCTTTTTGGAAAGGGAATGTTTATGCCACTGTATATTAGAAGTTTATAATTTGTTATTATTATTATACCTTACAGGTTATATTATACCATAATTTGCAGTTTGCTTTGAGTCCCAGAAAAGACCTTGGACTTTGGACTTTGAACTTTGGAAGAGTGTTGAGACTAGTAAGACTTTGGGTGTTTTTGAAGTTGGATTGAATTCATTTTGTATAATGAGATACTCATGAGCTAGTAGAGGCCAGGGTGAAATGTTATGGTTCAAATGTGAAATATCCCCCATAGGATCATAGGTTGAACTTTTGGTGCACAGTTGATAGTACTATTTGGGGAGCTGGAACCTTCAGGTTGTAGGGTCTAATTGTGGGAAGTGGATCACTGGAAAATGGATATAACTTAGCTCTACTTTCAGCCTGATCTCTTTCTGTTTCCTGCCTAGTGCTAAAATGAGAAGCCACTGCTGCAAGCTCCTGACACATGGATCAACTAACTCTACCTAACATGCCTTCCCTACTGTTATGTACTGTGTCTTTACAAGGTGAGTCAATATAAAACTCTCTCCTTTCTTAGGGTGCTTCTGTCAGGAATTATGCCAGTATGAGGTTGTATAGCCATAGCAAGAATGAACACCCTTCTCTTTATATGATGTTAGTCCAAGGGCTTTTAGTAACTTGAAGAAGTTCTCCTTTATCCATAGAGTAGTGGGGACTATCATGATGAATAGATGTTGCATTTTGTCAAATGCGCTATCCACTTTCCTTGACATAATCATTTGATTTTTTTCTTTGACTTACTAATATGCTAGATTACATTATTGAATATTATACACTCAGTCTTGCATACTTGGGATAAATTTCACTCAGTGATTGTATATAATATTTTTACACAATGTTGGATTCAATAATTTGTAATATTTTATTAATGTCTTTACATGTAGGTTCATGAGAAACACTAATTTGTAATTTTCTTATATTTTTGTCTGACTTTGGTATCCAAGTGATATTTGTCTCAAAGAATATGTTAGTATAGATCCCCTCTGTTTCTACCTTCCTAAATAATTGGCATAGTTCTTCCTTACATGCTTGGTAGAACCCATCCTAACCTGGTACTTACTGCTGTAGAAGATTTTACTTCCTGAAATTTTCTGAATCCATTTATTTAATAAGCATAGGCTTTTTCAGCCTTATGCTTGTGTGAGTGTTTAGTATATGTGATGTAATATATTGGGGCATTTATCCTGTGTCATCAAATTTGTGGGCAGATTTCTTCATAGAAATCTTTGACTTTCCTTTTAATGTGCATCTTACATGTAGCAGAGTCCCTGTTTAACTTACTAATATTAGTAACATGTGTCTTCTCTCAGTTTTCTTAGTTTGTCTATGTGGTAGCTCATCAAAATTTATTATTTTTTCAAAGATAACTTACATAACTTGATTTACTTTGCCTATTTCTTGTTTTCAATTTCACTGATTTCTCTATAATTTATTTATTTTCTTCTGCTCTCTCTCTCTCTCTCTCTCTCTATATATATATATATAAATATATATATATATATTTAATTTTACTAAATTTATTTGTAAGTTAGTTTAGAGAAAAAAATAAGTGTTCTTCCTGCCTTTAATCTTAGCTTAATTCAGTAGGACCACTTATTAACATTCTCTAGGACTACATGTAATATTTAGAATTATCATATGTGATTTAAAGGCAGGTTAGCCACTTTCACAGAACTCTGAGTTCTACATGTTGTTTGTTTGTTTTGAGGTAAGGTCTCACTCTAGCAAAGGCTAACCTGGAATTCACTATGTAGTCTGAGGCTGTCCTCCAACTCACAGCAATTCTCCTACCTCTGCCTACCGAGTGCTGGGATTAAAGGCATGTGCCACCATGCCTGGAGTGTTCTACATGTTTTGATTACAATAGCATGTGGCTTCTGTTCATATATTTGTTATAGAAATTGGCATCTGTCTCAGTCTGGTCTAGCAACAGAGCAGTGATATGCTCAAATAACTTTGGAAAATAGACATTTCCAAAATAGAAAAAGGTGCTGAAGAGCACAAGGATAATAAGGTGATGACATTTGTATGCCAAAGTTACCACCTCAAATCCTTTAAGAGGCCAGTGTACAAGATAGTCATTTTCATGCCTTAAGTGATCTCAGATATCTTCATTATTTCATTTATTCCTTGAAAACTTCATAAGTTGTGACCAAGAGGGCAGTATCAGGATAGGTGATGGTTTGAATGTAATTTGTCCCCTTGTAGCTTCATATAACTTCATGTGTTTGAGCTGCTGGTGGTGCAGTTCAGGAAGGCTATGGAGGAAGTCTTCCAGAGTCTTGGTGGAGGAAGTATGTCACTGGGAGTGGGGCTTTGGGGTGTTACAACCTAGCCTTGCTTGCTGTACTCAGTTCACAATTGCTACTTTTTCCACGTTGTTGTGAAGATATGATGCCTGGATATCTGCTCCTGCCATGCTTTCTTTCCTGTGATAGACTCCTTGAAACTTCAAGTTGAAATAAACCCTTTACTTACACAAACTGTTTCTGGTCAGGTGTTTTGTCTCAGCAACTAGAAGATGACTGCTGAAGAACTGCACCAATTTGAGCTGTTATTTTGTTCCTAGGAGAGATTTCAACATCACCTGGTTTCCTCTCTGCCTTGACAAATGCATGGAATCTTGCAAAGCATTGACAATATCTGTGGGGTTAACAAAATTTGCCAGAGGCCTATAGCCAGGTCATTTAGTGGGATTTTGTGAACATCTTTAATGCTGTAAATTTTAACTGGACATTTGTACCTAAGAACAACTATGTATATGTGTGCATGTCTATCTATCTATCTATCTATCTATCTAATCTATCTAATCTATCTAATCTATCTATCTATCATCTATCTGTATCATCTATCTATCTATCTAAACTTTAAGACTTTTCTTAGAACTTTAGTTCATAGTCTCTAAGATAAATTTACTTCTCTCTTTAATAAACATATACTTTTTGAAGTTCAGGAGGAAAAAAAGAAAAATCACTTTCTTTGAGAGATATAAGCATTTGGGATAGGCTTCAAAGTGGTTTTTGAATACACAGAGATTGAAAAGTACAGGAAGAAGATGAGAGAGGAGAGGCAATGTACCACATAATGCAGCATAAAACTGATAGTGAAGGACTCCTACTGTTTGCACACTTTGTCCTCTAAGAGTTCCCGTGTGGAAGGCTTGGTCCTCAGCATGTGAGTTTTGAGATGGACAACCCTTGAGAGATAGACTCTACTGGGAAGTGTTTTAGTTACTAGAGATGTACCCTCAGAACAGATCAAAGTAATTCTCAGGGTCCTAGTTAGTTTTAACAAGAGTGAATTGTTATTAAAAAGTGAACCTGACTCCTTGTTTTTTAAAATATTTTATTTACCTATCTATTTTATGAGAGAGAGGGAGGGAGAGAGGAAGAAGCAGATAAAGAGAGAATGGGAGTACTAGGGTCTCTAGCCACTGTAAAGGAACTGTAGACACATGTGCCACCTTGTGCATCTGGCTTATGTAGGTACAGGGGAATCGAACCTGGGTCCTTAGGCTTCATAGGCAAGTGCCTTAACTGCAAAGCCATCTCTCTAGCCTCTTGCCTCCTCATTGATCCTGGTTTCGTATATCTCCACTTAATCTCTTCTTCCCGTGTATGCTGTGCACTCCCACCATGATGTCATCACATATGATGTGATGCAGTCATGAAAGTCCTCATCAGAAGAGAGCAGATGTTTAGTACCATGCTTCTGAGTCTTAAAAACAAAACAAAACAAAACAAAACAAAAAACTCATTTCTTTCTTTATTCCTCAGCTTCAGTTATTTTCTTACCAATGAAAACAGACTAAGATAGATGCACTATAGATAATTACACTGAGATTCCAATGTGTCCTGTCTAGATAGAAGAAAGAGTTCTGTGTATCATGTGTGGACAGGCAGGCTGACTTGCATGATAAATGATGAGGGAAAATAGCACCCACTCTTTAGGAAAATGTCATGATCCTCATCTTAGAAGTGTTTTGCTTAGGAGAAAAATAATCTCATGACCACCATACTGTGAGTTCCTGTGTCCCCAGGGCCCAGCCATGGTCCCCCTGAAGGTGCCCAGGCAATTGTGGTGGGTGAGCACGTGACAAGAGAATCACTACTGGGAGATAGCTGAACAGGTCTCTAAGTTTATTGTCATGGAAATGGGTCTATAAGCATCTGAGGGTGGGGGGGAGGTCATAAGTGCATTGGTGGGTTTAAATGCTGCTAGCTTATGCCTAGGGACATGCATTTCAGCATGTAGGCAATGACAGGGGGGTCAGGTGATCTAGGGTCTCAGGGGGATGGGCTGTGTGAAGGCTGATAAGGAGTTTTCTAGGCAACTGGCCAAAGGTTACAGGGCTATGGGCAGAGCCTAAATTCAGGTGTGCTAGGCTTGAAGAGGGAGTGGCCTCCTGTAGCCTGGGGGTCTTTAGCCATGCCTGGAAGCCCAGACCCCTCTCTTGAAGGCCCCAACCTGTGCCTGGCAGTGCTCGACACCATACAACATTTACACTTTTTTTTTTAATTCTTTTGAGGTAGGGTTTCACTCTCTTGAAGGCCCCAACCTGTGCCTGGCAGTGCTCGACACCATACAACATTTACATTTTTTTTTTTAATTCTTTTGAGGTAGGGTTTCACTATAGCCCAGGCTCACCTGGAATTCACTGTGTAGTCTCAGGATGGCCTTGACCTCAGTGTTCCCCCTACCTTTACCTCCTGAGTTCTGGGATTAAAGGCATGCACCACCATACCCAACATTACATTTTCTTAAGTGCTTTAGTTTCTAGAAATCTTAGAGTTAAATATTGACCCATATACAGAAAACATATAGGTGTCCATAAACAGTAACTAACTCTGTAGAACACAAGATTGCTTTTTATGAAATAAATTCACTCTTGATTGTACTTTAGATTGCTTTCATTTTTCCTGTTTTTTTTTTTCTTTCTTACTCTGTATAGTCTACATTTTAATTTGACCTTCTGAACTTTATACATGTTCATAAGTATCCCTAAATCCTTCCTTGAATAAAGTAGGGTACAAATAAGTCCATAAATTATATAGCCAAATGATATGATTCATAAGAGGTTATGATCTCATTTATGAGTTTTTCACAATTGACCCCCATGGATCTATCTATGGAAAAAGACAGCCAAAGCTTTTCAATTTAAGTATCTATGACCAAAGAACTTGATACTCTTCTGATGTTATCTTAAATAACCCTCAAAGCAGTCTCATAAGTTCGACACTCATTTTCATTTATCATACATGAGAACATCGCATTTGAGTGATTACATTAGTGTAATGTCTTAAAATGGTAGAAAATAGCAGGCTTTCTAATCACAGAAACTTGTACTCAAAACTCAGGTCTTAGTTCTCAATAGCTTGTTGAGATTATGTTACATTCACTTCTCTGAAATTCAGTTTCACACTGCACAAAGGGTTAAATTACATGAGTGCACTAGGATACTATGTCCCTTCTCTCCTTTATAAGATTATTTCATTAAGTGATGTGAGTCAGGTGTGAATCCATTCTTTATCCTTTTAAAATGGGAGTGGGTACCAGAAATTACATTTCAGAAATTTCACCCTGGGCCAGTGAGAAATGAATGCTAGCCTTGTTGCTGGTTTGGCTCATTTAGTGCATTAATATTTACACAGCACATACTATGTAACAAGCAATGTCTATGGTCCTGAATACTTAGTCCCTCAGTGTGAGATGTTTTACACATTCTTACAAAGAAGCTATGGAAGACTTCCAGTCAAGGTGGCTTCTTCCTAGCCATGCTGCAACTCTTGGGAAGGAGAGGCAAGGCATGAAGAGTTCACTGGGTTTTTAGGGAAGAGCAATCTCTAATAGATCACCAGTGGGAGTGTGCTGAAGGGGGAAAAAAGGGAATCAGCTGATTCCCATGTACTTGGGTAACCCACCCAGTCCCCCAACCCCCACCTCCCAGGTAGCCATCTTAGCCATGGTAGCAGCCTCAGGATACTCCTGCACTAACTGCAGGCAAGGAAACCCAGGCCAGAGTAGTCCACCTGAGCCCCTGGGCACAGGTGATCACCGGGGTCCCCCTGTCTGCCTGGGCCCCCCTGTCTGCCCACCAACCCGTGCCTCATCAGATCCTCTATGTTACACTCTTCCCCCTGTAATAGGATCCTATCGGTCCTGCTCCGATCCCCATGACTTTGGACCCTCTCCATTCTGCCGCACCCTCTGCAACATCAGTCTCTCTCTGCTTTGCCCCAACCCCCATGATTTTGAACCCTCTCCGCTTTGTCCCACCACCCTGCAAATTCGGACAGTCAGCATTTTGCCCCACTCCCCCACGACTTCCACAGTGACTTCGGACCCTCTCCACTTAGCCCTGCCTCCCCCATAACTTCCAACACTCTCTGCTCTACTTCACCTTCCCATGACTTTGGACCCTCTCTGCCCCATCCTGCACCATCCCAGCACCAGTCCCTGCCCCTGTGAAACGGCACCACTTCCCTGCCCATTGTGAAGACAGTCCCATTCTCCCTGCCAACACAATGTGAAGTGCAGACCATAGCACAAAAGGAATAACATAAAAAATCAAATGCAAGTAAATCCAATAAGATCACCCAGTCCTACAATGGATGTCACTAATCAAAATATAGAAAAGACACTAGGCTCAGAACCCAAAATGAAGTTATGAGCAATGCAACCCTGACCAAGCTACTGGTAGAACTTGCAGAAAAGCAACAAAGGACTAATAATCATGTGGATTCTGCCATCACTAGACTAGATCAAATACATGGGTCTGAAGATAGTTAAAGGATATGAAAGAAAGCAAAAAAAAAAAAAAAAAAAAAAAGAAAGAAAGAAAAAAGAAAAGAAAGGACCTCAAAAACCAGCTGGGTATGCTAAATGAAGACATAAAGAAATGGAAGGATTAATTCCAAGAAGCATCAAGAAAACCAGAAAATGATATGAAAATGGAACTTGACAGAGGGATGGAAACCATTTATAGAAAAAAATAGTAGAAAATGAAAACCTAATTGAACAAGCCCAAAACTCTTTAGAAACTCTCAAGAATAGAGTCAGCCACATGGAGAACAGAAACTCATATCTGAAAGAGAAAACAGAAGGAACAGTTTGAGAGTTCATAAGCTTCAATAAGCTCAAATTTTTCTGTGAGCAGAACAAGAGGGAATTGTGGGATAGCCTTAAACATCCTAAAATTTGGATCATGGGACTACCAGAAGGGAAGAAACTCAGACTAAAGGCATGGAGAACTTTTTTAAATAAGATTATTGAAGAAAACTTTCCCACTTTTTCAAAAGAAAGGCACATCAACATACAAGAAGCCAACAAAATTCCAAATAGATTGGACCAAAGGAGAAACTCTCCAAGACATATTTTCATTAAGACTCTAAACATTGACATCAAAGAGAAAAATCCTAAAAGCAGCTAGGGAAAAACAGAACATTATATTCAAAGGTAACCCCATCAGAATTAAGACTTCTCAATGGAAACGCTGAAAGCCAGAAGGGCCTGTAATGGAGCACTGCAAACTCAAGAACGTATGGCTTCCAACCCAAGCTACTGTACCCAGCAAATGTATCCCTCATAATAGATGGTGAAAGAAAATCTTTCCATGACAAAACTCAGCTTTACAACTATATGAACACAAAAGCAAACATGCAGAGAGTATTTCAGGAAATTCTCCACACAGAAGAATCAAATAATCAACCTCAAGTATATACAAGAAGCAGATCACAATAACTAAACTCAGAGAAGGCACATAAAACTTCAAAGTCCATGAAAACACCAAACCACATAAACCAACACAATATGGCAGGGATCAAATCAAACCTCACAGTCATTACCCTAAATAAAAATTACCTTAATTCACTCATCAAGAGACACAAGCTAATATGGTAGATCAGAAAATTAGACCCCTCAATCTGTTGTCTTCAAGAAACCCACCTCACCCCTAAAGACAGACACCTCCTCAGGGTGATATTCCAAGCAAATGGGAATAAGAAATAAGCAGGCATAACCATACTAATATTGGATAAAATTGACTTCAAACCAAATATAATCAAAAAAGACAAAGAAGGCCAATTCCTACTGACCAAGAGAACAATCCATCAAGAGTCTATCACAATCATCTATATTTATCTATCTTTATGAACCAAACACAGGTGCACCACAATTCACAAGACAAAACCTACTTGACACTAAAACAGAAATAACCACCAACACCATCATAGTTGGGGACTTGAATACACCATTCTCAGCAATATATAGATCATCCAAACAGCAACTCAACAGGGAAGTGAGAGAGCTCAACAAAACAATAAAAGTGTTAGACCTAACAGACACGTACAGAACATTCCACCAAATCCATGGACTACATATTCTTCTCAGTAGTCCATGGAACCTTCTCTAAAATAGATGATATGTTGGGTAACAAAGCCTACCTCCATATATTTAGGAAAATTGACATAACCCCCTGCATCATAACAGATCACAAAGCTATATTGCTAGAAACTAAAAACAAAAGACCCAACAAGAATCCCATTGGCTCCTGGAAATTTAACAGAACACATTTAAACAATAAGTGGGTGGTGGATGAAATAAAAAATGAAATTTAAAAATCTCTGGAAATGAATGAAAATGAGAACACACCATACCAAAACTTATGGGACACAATGAAGGTGGTCCTCAGGGGACAATTCATAGCACTAAGTGCCTTCATAACAAAGACAGAGAGATCCCAAATCAATAACCTAACCACCCACCTAAAGGCACTGGAAAAACAAGAAGAATCCAACCCAAAAAGCTCCAGATGGAAATAACTAATAAAGATCAGAGCAGAAAATAATGAATTGGAAAGTAAGAAAACAAGAAAATTGATGAAACAAAGAGTTGGTTCTTTAGAAACAAAATAAACAAGATTAACAAACCACTAGACAATTTGATCAAGCAAAAAATAAAATAAAATAAAATAAAATAAAGATGCCTCAAGTTAATAAAATTAGATAAGAAAAAGGAGAGTTCGCAACAGACATGAGTGAAATTAGAAGACTCATTAGGTCTTACTTCAAAAATCTCTGCTCCACAAAACTGGATAATATGGAGGAAATGAATAAATTCCTAAACACATACCATCTACCAAAACTAAACTCAGAGCAGATTAATCTCCTAAGCAAACCTATCACACCCATCCAGATTGAAAAGGTAATGAAAAAGCTCCCCCAAAAGAAGAGTCCAGAACCTGATGGCTTCTCAGCTGAATTCTATCAAACCTCCATGGAAAGAACTGAAGCCAATCTTTCTCAAACTGTGCCATATAATCAGAGAGCATGGAAAGCTCCCCAACTCCTTCTATGAAGCTAGTGTCACCCTAATACCAAAACCAGGCAGAGATGCCACAAGAAAAGAAAACTACAAGCCTATTTCTTTGATGGGCTTAGATGCAAAGATCCTGAAGAAAAAATCCTCACAACCGAATCCAGCAACACAACAAAAGCATTATCTATCTTGATCAAGTGGGCTTTATGGCAGGAATGCAGGTAAACATAAGGAAAACTGTCAGTGTAATATACCACATAAACAAGGTTAAACACAAAAACCACATGATCATTTCAATAGATGCAGAAAAGGCCTTTGACAAAATACAACATCACTTCATGATCAAAACATTGGAGAGAATTGGCATGGTCAGTTTATATAACATCATAATAAAGGCTATATATAAAGCTCCTTAAGCCTAAATAGTACTTATTGAAGAGAGACTAAAGAAATTCCCATTGAGATCAGAAACAAGACAGGGGTGTCCACTTTCTCTTCTGTTCTTCAATATAGTACTGGAAGGCCTATCTCAAGCATTAAGACAGGATAAATAAATAAAAGGGATACAATTTGGAAAGAAAGAAGTTAAGTTAGCTCTATTCGCAGACGACATGATTCTATACATACGAGACCCAAGAACGCCATTGCAATACTCTTAATGGTGATAAACTCCTTCAGCAAAGTAGCAGGATACAAAATCAATGCACAAAAATCAGTAGCCTTTCTATATGCAAAGGACAAAGATACAAAGAAATAAGTGACATTGTCCCATTTTCAATAGCAACAAAAAAATAAAGTAACTTGGATTAACATTAACCAAGGAAGTGAAAGATCTATACATTGGAAAGGTAAGAACACTCAAGAAAGAAATTGAGGAGGACTTGAGTAAATGGAAAGACCTCCATGCTCCTGGATAGGCAGAGTCAACATTGTGAAAATGGCAATCCTACCAAAGGTAATATACAGATTGATTGCAATTCTAACCAAAATCCCAATATCGTTCTTCACAGAGATAGAAACAAATGATCTCAAAATTTATATGGAAATGCAGAAGGTCTCAGATATCCAAGCATATCCTCAGAAAAATAAGCACCTCTGGATGCATCACCATAAATGATCTATAGCTATATTACAAAGCCATAGTAATAAAATCAGCCTGGTACTGGCATAAAAATAGGTGTATTGGATGGGCATGGTGGTGCACGCCTTTAATCCCAGCACTCAGGAGGCAGAGGTAGGAGGATTGCCATGAGTTCAAGGCCACCCTGAGACTACATCGTTAATTCCAGGTCAGCCTGAGCCAGAGTGAGACTCTACCTCGAAAAACCAAAACAAACAAACAAACAAAAACAAAAAGAAAAAAAAAAAAAAACAGGAGAATAGATCAATGGAATCGACTTGAGGACCCAGACTTTGGGTCAAGCAACTATAACTACTTGATATTTGACAAAGGCCCTAACAATATAGGCTGAAAAAAAGACAGCATCTTCAACACATGGTGATGGACAAACTGGATAACCATACACAGGAAATTGAAATTTCATCCACACATCTCAACATGCATAAAAATCAAGTCCAAATGTATCAAAGACCTCAACATAACTTGGCTAGTACTGGAAGAAAATATAGGAGGAAAATTCCATGACATAGGAATGGGAAAAGACTTCCTGAATAAAACCCCAGTAGCACAGAACCTTAATCACTCAACCAATGGTTTCTTATGAAACTGAAAAGTTTCTTCACATACAGACATACAATTAGCAGAGCCAATAGATTGTCCATAGAATGGGAGAAAATATTTGGTAAATATCCAACTGACAGAGGCCTAATTTCTAGAATCTACAAAGAACTCAAAAACCTAAACTATAAAAAGTTAAACAACCCACTCACAAAATGAGGCAAAGAACTGGACAGGCAGTTCACAGAGGAAGAAATACAAATGGCAAATACACACTTAAGAAAATGTTCATCATCCCTAATCATCAGGGAAATGCAAATTAAAACAACTATGATATTCCATCTTACCCCTGTAAGGATAGCAAACATCAAATTTCAAATGAAAATAAATGATGATGAGGACGTGCAGAAATAGGAACCCTCATCCAGTGTTGGTGCGAATGTAAGATGGTACAATCACTTTGGAAAGCAATATGGAGACTCCTAAAAAAGATGCCTATAGAATTTCCAGCAGACCCAGTTATTCCCTTACTGGTCATGTACCCTAAAAGCTCCACACCTCAGTTCAGAGAGATTTACTCAACCATATTTATAGCTGCTCAATTTGTAATAGCTAAGAGCTGGAAGCAACCCAGATGACCATCATTAGATGAATGGATAACTAAGATGTGGTATATCTATACAATGGAATACTACACAGCAGTAAGGAAAAATGACACAATGAAATTTGAAGAAAAATGGTTGAACTTGGAACAGATCATTCTCACTGAACTTTCCCAATCACAGAAATATAATTGCTGCATACTCATCTGTAGCACATTCATCTATAGCTCCTAACCTGAATCTACCCAAATTTTCAACATACCTAGCAAGCATCTTGAGGACTGGACATTAAGGGGGGTGGGGAGGGAGTGGACAATGGGGTCGGGGACACAAAACTGGACCAAAACAGCAATGGTACCATAAAACTCTACATCCTAAAAGACAGACCAAATGGTTGAACCTTCAACCAGGCCCTTAGAGGGAACACCTGATTCATAAGGCCCTGAAGAGGGTATGATAAAACCTGACCTTTATCTCCTCCTGTTTCTGTTTCTCTCTCTATCTCTCTCTCTCTCCCTCTTCTCTCTCAACTCTCTGTCTCTTTTAAATCACTTATCTTTTTCTTCCTTCTCTTCTTGGGTGCTTACCTGCAACTCCCAGTACAAGCACTTGTATGTCATCCACACTGAGCTTTCCCAAAAGAAAGATTTCCCAAAAGAAGATAGATTTCTGTCAGAGTGCTCAATGACCCACCAAAGGTTAGTGGTATGACCCTACTGCTGAAGAAATCATGCACTGTTGGCATGTAACATGAAGTGGCATGGCTTGAAGCTGGAAGGGACTCAGTCCCCAGACAGTTGGCATGCCTAGTACTGGAAGGTGCTACATGAGCGACTGGAAGAAAATGACCAATATCTGTCCAAGCAACTCATGGTCTAATGTACTTAGCAGCAAACAACCTGGTGTGATGTTCACACAAGTGCAAAAGTGGTGAACAAGCCATGGTGGGGAATCAACTGCTCTTGATTTGGCTAACTGATCTGCTCAGTGGAATGGATCCCATAGCTGTAGCTGGGAAACAATTCAGCACCATAACCAAAATGGAGCCCACTCTCCATTATTAAGCTCACACCAATTGTGGGCTACAAATGAGCCTACACCTGTTAAACTCTCTCTAAAAAATAATGTTTATCACATTTATCTTGTGCTAACTTTATTCTCTTTTGGAGAATCTGCTTCTCTTTTTCATATAGACACAGATCCTAAGGAGAGAACCACCCCATCATACCTCAAAATGGCCCCAGCTGAAACTAAGTAATTGGGGAAACATGCAAGAGTGCTGTTTTCTTGGCAAGCTGGGTACCAGCACAATGGTGAAGGAGATAGACACAGAGAGCAATCAACCCCTACCAAACCAGATATCTAGAGACACAGAGGCTCCCAAGATCTCAACACTGAAGCAGAACTAAAATGAACCCAACATGGCTCAGGGAAATTTGCCGAAGAGGGGGTGGAAAGAATGTCAGAGCAACACTTTGGGTCATGATATGTATAGACATTTCCTCCTACAAAAAACTGATGGCTAACCCCACAATGCAAGACCCACATTCCCCAACAAGGAGGGTCCCTGTGGAGGGGGGAGGACATAGAGGAGGGTAACAATGGTACAAACTTGACTGTATTTACTGAGTAAAAAAAAAAAAAAAAAAAAAAAAAAAACCTATCGAATGGGTAATGACAACAACATGTAACTTTCCAGCATCAAATTAATTATCCCTCTCCTCATTTTGGGGGAAGCTATGGTATTATCCCAAGAAAGAACCTCAGCAATTCTGCCTTGAGCCAGCAAGTTATAATTCACTGTATCACATATTTTATGAAGCCCATCCTAAGTACCAACTAGACAAACAGATACAAGGGTTTTTGCTTAAATTCTAATGTTTCCCTGTGCTGCTTCTCTCTATACAATTCTCGGAATACATTGCTCACAGGAGAGTTTGGGGAGATGTGGGAATGTGAGAAGCAGGTTTATTTCTCACCCCTGCTGAGTAACTAGTTTGATCATTAATCCATACAGATCACTGCCTCTGGTTTTACTCCACTGTCTCTGTTTCTCACCTGACTCTTGGGTGGTCTGTATCCATACCTCTTTACCTCACAGTCAGCTCTGAGAGTCATTCACTGTGTTATATGACATGGTTCATTGATGAGAATGGTAGTGACTCTCTTTAACTAGCACCTAGTAGTCCTAAAGCATCAAAGAAGGCAGGACACATATCTAAAAAAAAAGAAGGGATATTTCATCATGGGGTCATGTCTGGAGTCAAGTGGTTGCTGCCAGTAGGAGGGGAGATTCCTTCATCTTCATAGACTGTTACTTACTGGGAAGTGGCTATGACCCACTAACGAGGCATGAACAACTTTTTTTTACTTTTTATATGCTCTGGAATCCATGTATCTCCTACTCTCCAGGATACTTCATATCATCTGTGTGGTGGTTTCAATTAGATATCCACCTTAAACTCATGTGTTTTGAATGCTTGGTTCACTACTGATGGTAATTTTGTAAGTAGTGCCTTGCTGGATGAGATATGTTGTCGGGAGTTGGATTACGGGTGAAATAGCCAGCTCCCCTTGCTAGAATCCACATCAATCTTCTGCTGCTCTTTTCCATTTGCTCTAACAGAGGTGATATCCAGCCTCTGCTCATAGCATGTTTTACCCTGCCATCTTGAAGCTTTCATTCAAGACTGAAAGCCAAAATTAAAAGTTTTCTCCCATCAGCTGCTTTTGGCTTATCCCCACAATGAGACAGTAAGTGCAAAAATCTGTCTTCAGAAACATATATCTGGGAAAATCCCTGGGGTGCCCATTCTCTCTCTCTCTCTCTCAAAAAAAATTTTTTTTTAAAGTCAGCCAATAGAAAAAGAGCTTCATGCTCAGTCCAAGTCTGATTTCTACATGTCCTGCAATCAAATCAGGCCATGTATTCAGCAAACAGGGTGTTATCATCCAGTTCTGGCATGCAATCAACAGCAGTGGCAATAGTCTTTTTTTTTTTTTTTTTTTTTTTTTTTAAATCTGGGGCATCTTCAGACTTCACTGGCCAACAAATTTTAGGGAGGTTGCATATTCTTGACACTGAAGTTTTCATTTAACAAGCTCATGGATTATAGAAGTGCCCTTCTCACTTGTGCAGGGTACTTTCTTTTAAACTCCTAAATAGCTGTATTTATGGTCCTTCCATATGATTTTACAATTCTGTAATACACTCAAAGATTAGCATTATATAAAGAAAAACCTTTTTACAGAGGGGGCAAGGATCTCTGAAGGCCCACCCTTATTTATACCAAGTAAATGTTAGTTGGTGTTAGGAGTCAGAAGCTAAGGGGGTGGTTGTGGTTTGAATGAAAATGTCCATACCCCCTGTGTTTGAACACTTGGTCCCCAGTTGGTGTTGCTCATTGTAAAGGTTGTGTGAACCTCAGGAGTTGGAACTTTGCTGGAGGATGACGGTTACCAGGGGTAGGCCTTGAGGTTTTATAACCCACTTTTGGCTCTTCCTCTGGTTTCTCATATGCCGATGAGACCTGACAAGCTCTAGTCCTACACGCTCCATACTTCCCTGCAATGATGAAAATTCTCCTTGAAACTATAGGCCAAATTAAATCCTTTACTTAAGTTGCTCCAGGCCAGGTATTTGTTCACAGTAATAATAGAGTTATTGACACAAGATACTAACAAAAATTAGTAGCAAGGTCCAATGCAGCATTACTTGCATTGTGTTTCTTCAAGGGAGTAATGTTTCTATGGCAGTTTGTATGGGAGTCATTATCACATGTTGCCTTCTATAATCCACAGGTAATAGGGCTCAATGGTAAAGGCATTATATAGTATATAAGAGCATTTGGGGCTTCATTTTGTAGGGAGAAATCTATACTTGGAAAAAGCTCCACATATAAACACTGCTAATGGTTTGTTCTGAGTTAACCGTTAGATTAGATGTCATCCAGAAGGAGGATCAGGAGAAAAGCAAGACTCAGTGGCCTTGGAGAATTCAAACTCTACCCTGCTAAAGAGAGGGAAGAGAATAAGAAGACAGAGACAAGACTTTGAAGCAGGCAAAGTCTCCAAGTCACCTGGTCAGACAAATAAGACTGAGTTTTGAAAACTTACTTGGCCAACAGTATAAGACTAAACTGAATGAGTTTATTGACTTTGCTATGGTTTCCTATAACATGCTAATGAGAAAAAGACTGAATAAGATAGATCCTTGAGATATTAACCCAGTCTTAACAGACTGTTCACTGAATGGATAAAACAAAGCTCAAAGATCCAATTCCTGATCTCTCACCTATGTGACAGTCAGGACTGCTGACATTATTCATTTTCTCCATTCCCATGGCACTCAGACTGACCCCCAGCTACCTCTATATCCCACAGTCCCTCACGTAGGCTGGAAGAGATTCTTTTATTCCTTATTTCAATGTTTTTTCCAATTTAAGGAGCTCAGAGAATCTTCTATCAAAGTGTCCTGCACTGAGCCACTAATGAGGCCTCTATATGCATACTGAATCACGAATCACCTTTGTCCATGTTAAAAGTTGGACCTGTGGGGTACCTTATACCACCTTTTCTTCACTCTCTGCATCCTCTCTATCTGACTTTTCCATGGGTTAACATTTTTAAGGAAGGGTTACTTTAGCAAAGATCTAATTTATATTCTCTTTCCCTTCTGGCCCCTAGTCATAAGAGACTGAAAGCTACATCTCATTCTCTCTTTCACCTCATTTAATTACCAAATCAGAGGTTATTTTGGAGAACAGTAGTTGTATGGCTCTTTCCCTTTGAAATTCCTCCTTTACACAACCAAGCTCCTTCTGAGCAGTCATCTTGGCCTTACTTGCACAACTGATTACACATAACAGTGGCCATGTCTATGACAGCTTGCCAGTATTTTTGTGCCTTACATGCTACTCTTAGGGAATACAATGCTCCACAATTTTTATTATCAGTGCACATATATACTTTTCCTTTTCTTTGCTCAGTATTAGTGCTTCAAATTAACCTCTTTTAACAAGTATATAGTCTGACTTCAAAATCCAATGTGAAAAATACTCTTAATGATGTATTTAGTCAATTTATAACTATGTAATTATTAATATTTGTCCTTGCAAAACCCCTCCCAACTTGACATTCTATTGAAATGTATTGGTAATCTTCCCAATATGTAACACTTGAGAATGAAAATTAATCAACTGATTTTCAAAGCCAATATTCTCAGCTGACATCAGTATTGTCGGCTCAACTATAAAAACTACAGTCAGACATTGCCTTGTCTAGTTTTCTATTCAAGAATATTTTTGATATGACTATATATTATAGGAGGTAAATAGATCACTTAAGTATCTGAAGCAATATCCATTTTTGCTAGAAAGTGACAAATTAAATCAATTTTTGCCCCATTCCTGTTTTGATTGTGAACTCAATTCCATACATAGTGGTAACAACTGGGAAGACCAACAATGAAGATTTAAGGATTGGAGAGATGTGGGTCAGATACTTGTGCCAGCATGAGATCATAAGTTTGGATCCTCCAGAGCCCACATAAAGCTGTATGCAGTAGCACAGGCATCTTTAATCACAGTGCTTCTGTGTTGGGATAGGAAGTGGACACAGAGAATCTCTGGAAGCTCACAGGTCAGTTAGCCTGACATACACAGCAGTAAACAATAGACCCTATCTCAAGCAAGGTAGAAGGTAATAGGGTGGTTTGTTTCTGAAATACTCCCCAGAGCTTCATGTGTTTGTGATTAAACTTCGCATTTAATACCTAGTTGTTGGAGCCTTTGGGAGGTGGAGCCTTACTGGAGGAGATGTGTCACGAAGGATGGGCCTTGAGAATTTATAACCTAGCCCTAAGAGCCAATGCAAGCTACTTCACTCTTGCTTTCTCCCAGGTAATGACAAGATGTAATGCTCTGGCTGTCTGCTCATGCTTTCCCCACCATGATGAACCTTTCCCTAGAAACTGGAAATAGCCCTTTCCTTTCATAAGGTGCTTCTGCTCAGACATATTGTCTCAACAACAGAAGGTAACTACTAAAAGTAACCCACAATATCTGATGTTGTCCTTTGACCTCCACATATGCATGTGCACACCTTCACTTACACACATGAACAGAAACAGAGAGAGAGAGAGAGAAAGAGAGAAAAGGGAGGGAGAAAGAAAGAAAGAAAGAAAGAAAGAAAGAAAGAAAGAAAGAAAGAAAGAAAGAAAGAAAACAGGGTTGGAGAGATGGTTTATCAGTTAAGATGCTTGCCTGAAAAGTCAAAGGACCTAGGTTCAGTTCCCTTGGATCCACAAAAGCCAGATGCGCAAGGTGGCACATGCATGTGTAGTTTGTTTGCAGTGGTTAGAGGCCCTGGCATGCCCATTCTCTATCTCTATCTTCCTCTCTCTCTTTCTCTCTCAAATAAATAAATAATATATTTTTTAAAAGTAAGAAAACATGGAACTTGCACTATCTGCTTCTGAACCACTGATAGCACTGATGCATAGCCACTATTCACTGTAAAGAAAGGTAACCCCACAGCAACTGCTGACATTCTGTCACTTCCTACTGACTCATCCTTGTTTGTTAATACTCACTCTTATCTCCAGAGGATCCTGAGGGATAAAGACACAGAATGGTCACTTCTCTTATTGCTAGTCTGGCTTCAGTGTCCTGCTAACATGTACTTGACCTTGGGATAGGACTTCAAGATTTCTAGGACTAATTCTCTGGCAGAACAAGAAAGAAAGAATCTGTATTGCTAAGACGTGAAGATCTCAGCATAGGGCTGGATTGTGTCAGACACAGAAGGTTAGAGTGTTTTGTGAGCAAATTCCACTTCACTCAATCAGCTATTCCTTTTTCTCAGAATAACTGTACTCAGATAGTTGTCTCTAGGTGGAGGAGAATCAAGTGAATTCTACAACACTGTAACAAGAACCTCATTTCTCTCAAACCTGGGGCTTTTTCCTGAGCCTTACAGACTTCTTTATGGTAAGGATGGAAGTCAGAAATCGTTCTCACTCTTCCAGAGAAAGGAGTTCTCACTTCCAAGCAATGAGAAAGGGCAACCACTTAGGAAGTGTGAAGATTAATTGTGTTAAAAGAAACCTAAGAGGACTACTCTCCATGTTATATTTCCATCTAAATTACCATGTCTCAGCTCTTTCCTCCAACTTCCCTAGCTTCCATTAGGACCATATGAGATTCTCAAAATTGCATGCATTATTGGAACCTTCCTACATAATATAATTGGTTCATTTCCCCCAAATATTTCTGGATCCAATATTCACCACAGCATGCATGCTTATGTAAAAGGGCATCAACAAAGGTCTACACTGAGCTTATCTGGGCTTATCTATTTTAGACTCTCATATAAACAAATGGGACCTCAGGCCTAAAGTTACTTCTTGTATATATTTATATTTATATATATTTATATTTATATGTATATTTAAGTTTTCTCCAGATGTTTTTCTCTATTTTTAAAATTATTATTAGTTATGTACACAGTGTGTATAGAGCCATGTTGGTATCATCGTTAGCCTCCTCCCTGTCCTCCCCCCTTCCACAGGGAAACTCCTCTTTATGGAATGCTGGTAGTGCATTGTGGGGTTAGCCATCAATTATGGGTAAGAGGCAATGTCTCTGTGCATAATGTTTGAAAATGTGGCTCTGACAATCCTTCCGCACTCTGTTCCACAAATTTCCCTGAGCCATGTTGGGTTTGTTTTAGGTCTACTTCAGTGATGAGGTCTTGGGAGCCTCTGTGTATCTGGATATCTGGTTTGGTAAGGGTTGATTGTTCTCTGTGTCTATTTCCTTCACCCTTGTGCTGGTACCAGGTTCACCAAGAAAGCAGCACCCTTTCTCATTTCCCCAATTACTCTTGGTTTCAGCTGAAGCCCTGGTGAGGTGCGATGGGCAGATTCTCTCCTCAGGATCAGCATCCATCTGGCAAAGAGAAACAAATTCTCCAACAGAGAGTGAACTCAGCACCAGATAAATGGGATAACCTTTATTATTTTAGAGAGAATTTAATAGGAGTAGGCCCTCTTGTAGCCCACAATTAGTTGGAGCTTGATAATGGAGACTGGGCTCATTTTTTGGATATGGTTCTGACTTTTTTCCCAGAACCAACTACGGGTTCCATTCCACTGAACAGATCCCATAGCAAAATCAAGAACAGTTAGTTACATACCATGGCTGTGTGCCACTGTTGCACTAGGATGTTTGCTGTTGAGTACCTTAGACCACAAGTTGCTTGGACAGATGTTGGTCATTTTCCTCCAATTGCTCATGTAGCATATTCTGGCACTAGATGAGCTAACTGTCTGGAGACTGGCTCTCTTCAAGATTCTAGCCAAGTTACTCCATGTTTTGTACCAATAATAAATGGTGTCTTCAGCAGTAGGGTCTTACTTACCTTTAGTGGGTCATCAAGTAATCTGACAGAAATCTGACTTCTATTGTAAAACTTTGTAGATCTCTCTGATAAACAGCTCATTGTGGAAGTTAACTGCATGCTGGTACTGAGAGTTACAGTCCAGTGCCAAGGAGAAGAAGAAAGAAAAATATAGGTAATATAAAAAAGAAAGAGAGAAGCCGGGTGTGGTGGCGCATGCCTTTAATCCCAGCACTCAGGAGGCAGGAGGCCACCCTGAGACTCCATAGTGAATCCTAGGTCAGCCTGGGCTAGAGTGTGACTCTACCTTGAAAAACCAAAAATAAAAAAAATAAAAAAATAAAAAAGAAGGAGAGAGAAGGAACAGAAACAGGAGATTAAGGCTAGCCTTCAACATACCCTCTCCAGAGCCCTGTGGTTCAGATGCTCCCTCTAAGGACCCAATGAAGGTTCAATCATATAGTCCGTCTTTTAGGATATAGAATTTTATGGTCCCATTGCCATTTTGGTCCACTTTGTGCCCCCCCATACCCTTACCCTACCCTTATGCTCAACCCTCCCTATTGTCTGATCCTCAAGATGATTATTAGGTAGGTATATCATCATGCAGATTCCGGTTAGGAGCCACAGATGAGTGAGACCATGAGATGATTATCTTTCTGTGATTGGGTGAGTTTGCTGAGAATGATCTGTTCCAAATTCAACCAATTCAATTCAATTTTTCTTCAAATTTCATTGTGTCAGTTTTCCTTACTGCTGTGTGGAATTCCATCATGTAGATACACCACATCTTTTTTATCCGTTCCTCTAATGATGGACATCTGGGTTAGTTCCAGCTCTTAGGTATTATGAATTGAGCAGCTATAAACATGGTTGAGCAAATCTCTCTGAACTGAGGCATGGAGCTTTTAGAGTAAATGCCCAGTAAGGGAATAACTGGGTCTGTTGGAAACTCTATAGTCAACCTTTTTAGGAGTTTCCATATTGCTTTCCATAGTGGTTGTACCATCTTACATTCTCACCAACAATGAAAGAGGGTTCCTATTTGTCCACATCCTCACCAGCATTTGTTTTCATTTGATTTTTTAATGTTTGCTATCCTTGTTGGATAAGATGGAATACCATATTTGTTTTAATTTGCATTTCCCTGATGATTAAGGATGATGAACATTTTTTTTAAGTGTGTGTTTGCCGTTTGTATTTCTTCTTCTAAGAACTTCCTGTTTAGTTCTCTGCCCCTTTGGTGTTTGGTGTTTGGTTGTTTGATTTTTTTATTGTTTAGGTTTATTGTAGATTCTAAAAATTAGGCCTCTTCAGTTGTATTGGTGGCAAAACTTTTCCCGCATTCTATGTATAATCTATTCACTGTTCTTATTGCATGTCTGTTTGTTAAGAAAAATTTCAGCTTCTTAGCTGGGCATGGTGGCACACACCTTTAATCCCAGCACTCGGGAGGCAGAGGTAGGAGGATCACTGTGAGTTCAAGGCTACCCTGAGAATACATAGTTAATTCCAGGTCAGCCTGGACCAGAGTGAGCCCCTACCTCAAAAAACAAAGAACAAAAAACAACAACAACAACAAATTCAGCTTCATGGGATCACAACGGTTGAGTCATTGTTTAAGTTCCTGCCTGAACTACGGGGGGTTTGTTCAGAAAGTCTTTTCCCATTCCTATATTATGGAAAGTTTCTCCTATTTATTCTTCCAGTAGTAGCAGAGTTTCTAGTGTTATATTGAGGTCTTTGATCCATTTGGGCCTGCTTTTTGTGCATGGTGAGATGTGTGGATCCAGTTTTATTTTCCTGCATGAGGTTATCCAGTTTGTCCGACACCATTTTTGAAGATGCTGTCTTCTTTTCCAGCCTACATTGTTAGAGTCTTCATCAAATATCCTGTAGCTGTAGTTACTTGAACCAAATCTGGGTCCTTGATTCTGTTCCATTGATCTGTAATCCTGTTTTTATGCCAGCACCATGTTGTTTTTATTACTGTTGTTTCGTAATATAGCTTTTGACCAGGTGTGGTGATGTGTTCAGAGGTGTTTCTTTTGCTGAAGATATGCTTGGATATGTGGGGCCTTCTGCCATTCCATAGGAATTTTGAAATCACTTTTTCTATCTCTGTGAAGAAAAATGTTAGGGCTTTTATTGTTATTGCATTAGATGTGTATATTGCCTTTGGTAAGATTGCCATTTTTACAATGTTAATTCTTCCTATCAAGAAGTATGGGAGGTCTTTCCAGTTTCTCAAGTCCTCCTCAATTTCTTTTGTGTTTTTATGTTTTCAATGTATAGGTCTTTCACATCCTTGGTTAATGTTATTCCAAGGTATTTTTGTTGTTGTTGCTATTGAAAATGGGACAATATCGCTTATTTCTTTCTCTGTACCTTTGTTTTTTGCATATAGAAAAGCTACTGATTTTTGTGCATTGACACTGTATCCTGCTACTTTGATGAAGGAGTTAATTACCTTTAAGAATTTTGAGATGTAAGTTCTCGGGTCTTTTATATACAGAATCATGTCTTCTGCAAATAGGGCTAAGTTAACTTCTTCCTTTCCAATTTATATCCCTTTTATTTCTTTCTCCTGTTTTATTGCTTAAGCTAGGGCTTCCTGTATTATGTTGAAGAGCAAAGGTGAGAGTGGACACCCCTGTCTTGTTCCTGAGCTCAATGGGAATTCTTTCAGTCTCTCCCCATTAAGTATTATTTGGGCTATAAACCATCCACGCCTCTTCCCTCCAAAGTTTTGTCATGAAGTGATTTTGTATTTTGTCAGAGGCCTTTTCTGCATTTATTGTAATGATCATGTGGTTTTTATGTTTAAGTTTATTTACATGTTGTACTACATTGACAGATTTCCATATGTTGAACCACCCTGTGTACCTGGGATGAAGCATACTAGATCAAGGTGGATAATGCTTTTGATGTATTGTTGAATTTTGTTTGTGAGGATTTTGTTCAGTATCTTTGTGTCTAAGATCATCAGGGAAATAGGCTTATATTTTTCTTTTCTTGTGGCATCTCTGCCTGGTTGTAGGTATTAGGGTGATACTAGCTTCATAAAAGGAGTTGGGGAGCTTTCCCTATTCTCTAATTATGTGGCACGGTTTGAGAAAAAAATGGTTCTAGTTCTTCCATGAAGGTTTGGTTACAATTCAATCTTGAGGGGTGTGATAGATTGGTTTAGGAGATTAATATGCTCTGAGTTTAGCTTTGGTAAGTGGTATGTGCCCACAAATCCATCCATTTCCTCTATATTACCCAGTTTTGTGGAAAAGGGGTTTTTGAAGTAAGTCCTGATGATTCTCTCAATTTCAGTTATGTCTATTGTGTTCCTTTTTTATTTCTAATTTTATTAATTTGAAGTATCTCTTTTTTTGCTTGATCAGATTGGCCTGGGGTTTATCAATCTTGTTTGTTTTTTCAAAGAGCCAGCCAGTTTCATCAAGTTTTTAAATTGTTTTCTTGGTTTCCAATTCATTAATTTGTGCTCTGATCTTATTTCTTTCCATCTGGAGCTTTTGGGGTTGGATTCTTCTTGTTTTTCCAGTGCCTTTAGGTGGATGATTAGGTTATTGATTTGGGATCTCTCTGTCTTTGTTATGAAGGCATTTAGTGCTATGAATTTTCCCCTGAGGACTGCCTTCATTGTGTCCCATAAGTTCTGGTATGTTGTATTGTCATTGTCATTTATTTCTAGAAATTTTGTAATTTCATTTTTTAAATTTGTCCACTATCCATCATTATTTAAAAGTGTGCTATTCAGTTTCCAGGGGCTGATGGGATTCCTGGTGCATCTTTTGTTTCTAATTTCTGGCAATACAGCATTGTGATATGTTATCATGTTATCAATTTTCTTGCTCTTCCTAATATATGGCAGCAGGCTTTATGTTCCAATATATGATCTATTTTAGAGAAGGTTCTATGGGCTGCTGAGAAAAATGTGTAGTCTTTGGATTTGGGGTAGAATGTTCTGTAGATGTCCATTAGGACTATTTGATCTATGGTTCTGTTGACCTATCTTAATTCCCTGTTTCTTTTCTGTTTAGATGATCTATCTATTGCTGATAGTGGAGTATTGAAGTCCCAGAATATGATGGTGTTGGTCATCATTTCTATTTTGTTGTCAAATTATTTCTATTTTGTTGTCAAGTTATTTATATTTTGTTGTCAAGTTATTTCTATTTTGTTTTATGAATTTTTGTGTGCCTGTGTTTGGCATATAAAGATTGATGATTGTGATATCCTCTTGTTGGATCATTCCCTTGATAATTAAGAAGTGGCCATCTTTGTCTTTTTGATTAATTTTTTCCAATAGTAGTATAGCAATGCCTGCTTGTTTCTTATTTCCATTTGCTTGGAATATCATTTTCTACCTGTTCACCTTGAGGATGTGTCTGTCTTTAGTGATGAGGTGAATTTCTTGAAGACAGCAGATTGAGAAGCCTAATTTTCTGATCCATCCTGTTAGCTTATGTCTCTTGTTTGGTGCATTAATTCCATTAATATTTAGGGTGATAACTGTTAGGTTTGATTTAATCCCTGCCATATTGTGGTGGTTTATGTGGTTTGGTGTTTTCTTGGACTTTGTAGTTTTTTTGTGCCTTCTCTGAGTTTGGTTATTATGATCTGCTTCCTGGAGGCATTTGATGTGGTTGTTTGCTTCTTCTGTGTGAAGAATTCCCTGTAGTACTTTCTGAAGATTTGGTTTGTGTTCCTATAGTTGTAAAGCTGATTTTTATTGTTAAAAGTTTTCTTTCAACATCTATTATTAGGGATGCTTTTGCTGGGTAGAGTAGTTTGGATTGGAAGCCATAGGTTCTTAGTCTTTGACGTGTTCCATTCCAGGCTTCTGGCTTTCAAGTTTTCTATTGAGAAGTTGAAGTTATTCTGATGGGCTTACCTTTATATGTATTGTTTTGTTTCTCCCTATCTGCTTTTACAGATTTCTTTTTGTTATCAATGTTTAGAGTCTTAATAATTTTATGTCTTGGAGAATTTCTCCTTTGATCCAATCTGTTTAGAGTTCCATTACCTTCTTGTAAGTTGATGAGACTTTCTTTTGAGAGAGTGGGAAAGTTTTCTTTGATAATTTTGTTGAATAAGTTATCCAAGCCTTTTGTCTGAATTTCTTGCCCTTCTAGTATTCCCATGATCCAAATGTTTGGACATTTAAAGGTATCACACAGTTCCCTCATGCTCTGTCCACAAAAAATTTTTGAACTTAGTGAAACTTTTGGACTCATGAACTGTTTCTTCTGTTTTGTCTTCCAGTTCTGATTTTCTATCCTCCACATGGCTGACTCTATTCATAAGAGCTTCTATAGAATTTTGGGATTGTTCAATTTGGTTTGTATTTTCTACTGCTTTTTAAAAAAATATTAATTTTTATTTATTTATTTGAGAGCGACTGATAGAGAAAGAGGCAGAGAGAGAGACAGGGAGAGAGAGAGAGAGAGAGAATGGGTGCATCAGGGTGCACCACTGCCAATGAACTCCAGATGCATGTGCCACCTTGTGTATCTGGCTTACATGGGTACTGGGGAATTGAGCCTTGAACCAGGGTCCTTAGGCTTCACAGGCAAGCACTTAACCACTAAGCCATCTCTCCAGGCCCTCCACTGCTTTTTTATCTATAGTTTCCATCCCTCTGTTGCGTTCCCTTTTCACGTCATTTTCTGATTTTCTTAATGCTTCTTGGAATCCATTCTTGCATTTATTTATGTCTTCATTGAGCTCAGCCAGCTGGTTATTGAGGTCCTCTTTTTTTTTTTTTTTCTCTACTTCAGATCATTTAACTGTCTGTGGAAACCTTCCTGGTTCTTTTCTATTAAGTCTAATCTAGCAAGGACAGTATTCATACAATTATTGGCCCTGTGTTGATTTTCTGCAAGTTCTGCTATTTGCTTCATTTTGGGGTTCTGATCCTATTGTTTCTTCTATGTTTTGATTAGAGATATCCACTGTGGAACTGGGCAATCTTGTTGGATTTACTTGCATTTGATTTTTCATGTTATTTGTTTTGTGCTGTTGTCTGCCCCTCACACTGTAGGAATCTTACTTACTTAATTTAGAAGGAAAGTGTAGTCTACCACTGAAGTATCTTTAATGATTATTCATTTTTATGTTTGCTTCTACTAGGTTTCTGATGGCAATGGGGTGTGCCTGCTCAGAAGTAAGGAGTCTGTGAGTGGAGGTCCGGGACCTGAGAAGGGGCTTGTTGTTCTTGGTTCAGGGTAAGGGACTGCTGGTCAGGTGGCTGGAGGGGACAGGGGGTAGGGGGAAATGGGACCAAGGAAACTGGCGTTGGGTCTGGGCTGCCAAGGGTGGGTGATGGGAATGCATTGTGGTTCTGAAATGCTGAGGGGTTAGGGGTAGGACAGAAGACCCCTTGGGACCCTGTAGCAGGAGGTGGATGAGACTGCCAGGTCCTGTGACAAGGCAGGGTGGGGATATGGGGATATCATGCACATGAAGGTCCCCTGTGGGAAAGCTAGCCTGCTGGCCTGAGTCCACACATGGGGGTGGGCTGCAGTGAGTAGGATGACGTTTACAAGTGGAGGTCCCCTGGGGTAATGCTAGCCTACTGGCCTGGGTCCTCTCACGGGGGGGTGGGGGTTGGTGGTGGCATTCATGTGTTGAACTCCATGGTGGTGGCATTCATGTGTTGAACTCCATGGTGGTAGGAACACCTAGGGTGCAGGGGGAACCTTAGCCTGTTGGCCAGGGTCCACACATGGGGGGTTAGGTCCAGTGAGTGGGGTGGCCTTGTTGTGTGGAGCTATGCTAGCCTGCTAGTCTGGGTACACTTAGTCTGCGGTTAGTGCACGTGGAACCTGCGGCTGGGACTGCCGCTAGGATGGCTGCTTGAGGGGATTGGGGGACTGGTGTGCTACCTGAGAGCATGGAAATCAGAGGATTCCTTACTCAGTTTCTCTGTGCCCTCCCACTGATGGTCTACTAGGGTCTGCAAACTCCTAAAAACCCCAAATGAAACCTAAAGGTCTTGCCTTTCCTTCCTTGGGAGGTAAGGCATGGTTAAGCAGATGTCATCTTGACCAGAAGTCTCTTATTATCTATTTTGTTAGGGAAAAGACCAATAATCTTAGTTTAAGAGTTTGCTTTAATTTTAGAGCTATAATAAATTGTCCTTAAACTAGCTATATCCATGAACCTTAGGAAGAAACCAATAGAAATTTTGTTAGCAAATCATAATCCCCTAAACCTTTTCTGTTGGAATTTTTCCTTTAAGATAGTTTTACTTTGAATGTACCAGTAGATTTAAAAGTTTCCAAACCTAAGGGACCTTTGTTGTACTACTGAAGAAAGGAGAAAAAGTTATGTTTTTAGGTCTCTTCATGACCCTGTTTGCAGTCATCAGAATGCACGCATGGAGCTCTCTAGTATGTCTGTATGATTTGGGGATTTTAAACTGGGTCAAGGAAGATCTATTCTTGAACATACTTGGAACAGATTGTGCTAATCAAATTCATACAAGCACAGAAAGACAAATGTCACATGTTCTCACTCATCTGTGGTTCCTAACCTGGAACAGCTTGACTTGCAGGCATGTCTGACAGACAACTCAAGGAACAGATAATAAGGATGGAAAGGTTTGGGTGGAAGGGAACTGGGAGAGGATGTGCTAGGGGAGATACATACAAAACTAAGTCCAGAATGAATTAGTACCGCAGAAACTTTCCTCCTGGATAGTAGACTAAAAGATAGAACCCTCAGTAGGGCTATAGGGGGATTACCTGTTAAGAAGAGTACTGGAGGGCTGGAGAGATGGCTTAGCGGTTAAGCGCTTGCCTGTGAAGCCTAAGGACCCCGGTTCAAGGCTTGATTCCCCAGGACCCACGTTAGCCAGATGCACAAGGGGGCGCATGTGTCTGGAGTTCGTTTGCAGTGGCTGGAGGCCCTGGCGCACCCATTCTCTCTGTCTCTATCTGCCTCTTTCTCTGTCTGTCACTTTCGAATAAATAAATAAAAATAATTTAAAAAAAAAAAGAAGAGTACTGGAGAGAGTGGAACTAAGCCTAACCCTAACCAGAAATTGGTTATAGCCCACATTGAGCTGTTGATCAGAGACCTATATGCACCCCAAAACAAGATAGGTTTTTGTCAAAGGACTTGATTACCTGCATGAGGTAAAAGGCAAGACCCCACTGCTGAAGATACCACATGGTGCCAACACAGAACACTGAGAGATTGATCTGGAATCTGGAAGGAAGCCAGTTACCAGATGGTTAGCCCATATAGTGCTGGAAAGTGCTACATGAGCTACTACAGGAAAATAGCCAACAATATGAGCAGGTAGGCAACACTGCTATATGAAGCAACAGCTTGATAAGATGTATACACATGTGCGATAGTGGCACACAGCCTAGATGGGTAAACAGTGACTTACTTTCTGATTGGCTAAGAGATCTGCTCAATGGAATGGTACCCATAGCTGGAACTGGGAACCAAGTCAGAATCCTATGGAGACCAAGATTATGGACTCCTAATGAGAAGCTACCACTAGTTTTTGGCCAGAAGAGGGGCTACACCTGTCAAAATCTCTCTCAATTAACAATGCTTATCCTCTTTAACCTATGCTGATCTCACTCTCTATTGGAGAATTTGTTTTTCTTTTGCAGAAGGCTGTGAGAACCAAAGACAATCAAAATCTTTCAACAAGACAAAAAAAGCTGACTCCCTGGCAGGAGATGTACCACCCCTCTCACATCATCTAGGGCCCAGGTAAAACCGCAGAGAAATTGGTGAGTTGAGAAAGAGTGCTGCCACCATGGCAAGCCTGACAACTTATATCAGGATGATGGAGACAGACACTGAGGATACTCCAAACATACAAAAGCAGAAATCAAGAAACTGCTAAGAGCAGTTTCTTACTTTAAGTAGACTTAAAATACACCCATCATAGCTTAGGGACTTTTCAGAAGAAGAGGTAGAAAGGTTATAAGAGCCTCGGGTTGGGAGGGAGTATCCAGAGGCATTTCCACCCCTACAATGACTGACTGCAGCACTCACAACTCATAACCCCATGGTAAATAGCAGCAATCTCACTGAGAAGGGCTTTCAGTGAAGTAGGGGTAAGGAGGAGGGAAATGATGGTACCAATGCATCTGCATCTATACAAACTTAAAAAATATAGGACTGCAGAGATTGCTCAGTGGTTAAGACACGTGTCTGCAAAGCCTAACAACCCAGGTTTGATTTCCAAGTACCCACCTAAAGCCAAATGCACAAAGTGACACATGCATCTGGAGTTCATTTGCAACTGCTAGAGGCCCTGGTGCAACCATTCTCTCTCCTCTCTGCTTGCAAATAAATAATTAAAAAAATAAAAAGATATTGATACAAAGTTCTTATATTGTTACTGAACTAAAATGTTTAGTGAAGTTTAACTATGATAGGATAAAAGCATGTAGTATGAACCCTAAAGGAATATACATATATCATAAACTAAAACATAACCAGGATCTGGAAGGAAAGAGAAGGGGTTTCTAGATGTCACTACATGGATTTTCAGGAAAATAAAATTATTTTGTGACACAATGGCAAATATATGCCATTATATAATTCATCGAAAATTCACAAAATGTTTGACTCCAAGAGTGACCCTTACCAGAAACATGGATTTGGCAAACAGTATTATGCTTATCTTTATAACAGAGCTACCACATGAAATGTTGGATGATAAATGGGACAGGAAGGGTATACAACTCTATCCTTGATATTTTTTTTTCTATTTCTGTAAGTTTAAAAATGGCCTAGAAAAATTAAACCATGAATTATTTTTAACCTTTTAAAAATTTATTTATGAGGGAGAGAGAAAAAGGGGGTGTCCCAGGGCCTCTGCCACTGCAAATGTGCATCCACACTTGGTACATACAACTTTATGTGGATACTTGGGAATCAAACAGTTTTCACTTTGGCACGATTTCATGAGTACTCTGTAAATGCTCACTTCTGCCTTCCCTCCTTGTAGCACATGAGTTATTGGTTGCTAATTTAAAGCTATTGTCAGGGTTATTAATCCCTCAACTTTTTCTCAAGAACCCTCTACCTGAATTCATTTTGATTTGATTTGAATTTGCTTTTATTGGATCTATTCTAACCAAATTCTTTTTTATTCAATACTTGATTACTCATTGATGAGAAGAGCAGGTGATCCGTGTTGAAAGGCCCAAATCTATTGTTCCACTTGATTGTGAACTTTCCACAGATGGGCATCCCTATGGAGCCTTGTTACATTTGGTTTGAATTAGGAAATTTAGGGACCTACTTGACATTCACTTATAGAGACAATGTGGTCAGATGTTGATATGGTAATACTTGTTCCTCCTTATTTATTTCTTTTTTTATTACTTTATTTTTATTTTTTATTTTTCTTTATTAGTTAGTTTTGTATTGTACCATTATTAGGCCCATCTGTGACCTACCGCCTCCCCGTGGCCCCTCCTTGTTGAGGTATATGGGTCATGCATTGTGGAGTTAGCCCAGAGTTATGGGTAAGCTAAATGTCTCTGCATATCATGATCCAACATGTGGCCCTGACATTCTTTCTGTCCGTTCTTCCACAAAATTTCCCTGAGCCATGTTGGGTTCATTTTTGGTCTGCTTCAGTGATGAAGTGTTGGGGGCCTCTGAGGCTCTGCCTCTCTGATTTGGTAGGAGTTGATTTTTCTCTGTGCTGATCTCCTTCCCCCTTGTGCTGGTATCCGGTTCATCAGGAAAACAGCCCCCTTGCTTGTTTCTCCAATTGTTCTTAGTTTCAGCCGGGGCCCTATTGAGGTATGATGGGAAGGCTCTCTCCTTAGGATCTACATCTATCTGAAAAAGACAAGCAGATTCTCCAGCGGAGAGAAAGTAAGCACCAGAACAAATGAGATAACCCTTACTTTTATTTATAGAGAATTTAATAGGTGTAGGCCCTCTTGTAGCCCACAACTGATGGTAGCTTGATTTTGGAGAGTGGGCTTATGTTTGGATATGGTTCTGACTTGTTTCCCAGCTCCAGCTATGGGTCCCATACCAGTGAGGGGATCAGTTAGCCAAATTAAGAGCAACTGGTTCTCCACCATAGCTGTGTGCCACCACTGCACTTGTGTGGGCATCACAACAAGTTATTTGCTGCTAAGTAGGTTAGACCATGTGTTGCTTCGACAGATATTGGTCATTTTCCCCCGGTCGCCCATGTAGCCCCTTCTGCCACTAGACGTGCTGACTGTCTGGGGACTGACTCTCTTCCAGCTTGCAGCCATGCCATTCTAATTTGCATGTCAATCACATAAGGTGTCTTTAGCAGTAGGGTCTTACCACTAGCCTTTAGTGGGTCATCAAGTACTCTGACAGAAATCTCTCTGTCTTTTAGGAAACCTTGTAGGTCTCTCTGATCGAAAGCTCATTGTGTATGATAGCCCCATGCTGGTTCTGGGAGTTACATGTCAGTGCCCACTAAGAAAATGAGGAAAAAGATAACTAATATACAAGAGTTAGAGATAAGAGAGAGAGAGAGAGAGAGAGAGAGAGGGAGGGAGAGGGGAAGTGAGGGAGGGAAGATGTAGAAGATTAAGGTTAGTCTTGATCTTACCCTCTCCAGTGACTTGTGGTTCAAGTGTTACCTGTAAGGGCCTGGTGAAGGATCAGCCATTTCGTCTGTCTTTTAGTAAGTAGAACATTATGGTACCATTGCCATTTGGGTCCAGATTTCTGTTTCCCACCCCTTTGATGCCCTCCCCTCCCTCCTCTCCCCTCCTAGTGTCTAGTCTAGGAGATGATTGCTGGGTATGGAAGGTATCTTGGGTAGATTCAGGTTAGGTGCTGTAGATGAGTGAGACTATGTGGCGATTTATTTTCTGTGATTGGGTAAGTTCACTGAGAATGATCTGTTCCAGGTTCAACCATTTTTCCTCAAATTTCATTGTGTCATTTTTTCTTACTGCTGTATACAATTCCATTGTGTAGATATACCACATCTTAGTTATCCATTCTTCTAGTGAGGGACATCTGGGTTGATTCCAGCTCTTAGCTATTACAAATTGAGCTGCTATAAACATGGTTGAGCGAATCTCTTTAGCCTGTGGTTTGAAGGTTTTAGGGTAAATGCCCAGTAAGGGAATAACAGGGTCTGTTGGTATCTCTATACTCAGCTTTTTCAGAAGTCTCTATATTGCTTTCCAAAGTGGTTGTACCATCCTACATTCCCACCAACAGTGGATGAGTGTTCCTACTTCTCCACATCTTTGCCAGCATTTATTTTTATTTGATTTTTTGATGTTTGCTATCCTTATTGGGGTAAGGTGGAATCTCATATTGTTTTAATTTGCATTTCTCTGATGATTAGGGATGATGAAAATTTTCTTAAGTGTATGTTTGCCATTTCTATTTCTTCCTCTGTGAACTGCCTGTTCAGCTCTTTGCCCCATTTTGTGAGTGGGGTGTTTGACTTCTTACTGTTTAGATTTTTGAGTTCTTTGTAGATTCTAGAGATTAGGCCTCTATCAGTTGGATAACCCACAAATATTTTCTCCCATTCTGTGGGTAATCTATTGGCTTTCCTTATTGTGTGCTTGTCTGTAAAGAAACTCTTCAGCTTCATGTGATCCCATTGGTTGAGTGATGGTTTAAGTTCATGAGCTACTGGGGTTTTGTTCAGGAAGTCTTTTTCCATTCCTATATCATGGAAAGTACTTCCTAAATTTTCTTCCAGTAGTATTCGAGTTTCTGGTCTTATATTGAGATCTTTGATCCATTTGGACTTGAGTGTAGTGCATGGTGAAATGTGTGGGTCAAGTTTCAGTTTCCTGCATATGGTTATCCAGTTTGTCCAGCACCATTTGTTGAAGATGCTGTCTTTTTTCCAGCCTGTATTGTTTGGGCCTTTATCGAATATCAAGTAGTTATACTTGCTTGACCCAAAGTCCGGGTCCTCAAGTCTATTCCATTGATCTATACTCCTGTTTTTATGCCAGTACCATGCGGTTTTTATTACTATGGCTTTGTAATGTAGCTTTAGATTAGGTATGCTGATGCCTCCAGAGGTATTTCTTTTGCTGAGGATATGTTTGGAAATGCGAGGCCTTCTGCTTTTCCATATGAAATTTGAGATCATTTTTTCTATCTCTGTGAAGAACAAGGTAGGGATTTTAATTGGAATTGCATTAAATCTGTATATTGCCTTTGGTAGGGTTGTCATCTTCACAACGTTAATTCTGCCTATCCAGGAACATGGGAGGTCTTTGCATTTTCTCAAGTCCACCTCAATTTCTTTTTGAGTGTTTTTATGTTTTCATTGTATAGATCTTTCACTTCCTTGGTTAACGTTATTCCAAGGTATTTTTTTTGTTGTTGTTGCAATTGAAAATGGGACTATTTCCCTTATTTCTTTTTCTGTATCTTTGTCCTTTGCATAAAGGAAGGCTACTGATTTTTGTGCATTGATTTTGTATCCTGCTACTTTGCTATAGGAGTTAATCACCTTCAGGAGTTTTGGGATGGAGTCTCTCGGGTCTCTTACTTATATAATCATGTCATCAGCGAATAAAACTAACTTAACTTCTTCCTTTCCAAATTGTATCCCTTTTATTTCCTTCTCCTGTCTTATTGCTTGAGCTAGGACTTCCAGTACTATATTGAAAAGCAGAGGTGGGAGTGGACAACCCTGTCTTGTTCCTGATCTTAATGGGAATTCCTCCAGTCTCTCCATTAAGTATTATTTGGGCCTTCGGAGCTTCATATATTGCCTTTATTAGGTTAAGATATGAACCAACCATGCCAATTCTCTCCAATGTTTTGAACATGAAGTGATGTTGAATCTTGTCAAAGGCCTTTTCTGCATCTATCAAAATGATCATGTGGTTTTTATGTTTAACCTTGTTTATGTGGTGTATTACATTGACAGATTTCCGTATGTTGAACCACCCCTGTGTTCCTGGAATGAATCCCACTTGGTCAAGGTGGATAATGGTTTTGATGTGTTGTTGGATTCGGTTTGCAAGGATTTTGTTTAGGATCTTTGCATCTAAATTCATCAGGGAAATAGGCCGGTAGTTTTCTTTTCTTGTGGCATCTCTGCCTGGTTTTGGAATTAGGGTGATGCTAGCTTCATAAAAGGAATTGGGTAGCTTTCCCTGTTCACCAATTGTGTGGCACAGTTTGAGGAAGATTGGTTTGAGTTCTTCTATGAAGGTTTGATAGAATTCAGCTGAGAAGCCATCTGGTCCTGGGCTCTTCTTTTTTGGGAGGTTTTTTATTACTTTTTCAATCTCCATGAGTGTGGTGGGTTGATTGAGGTCATTAATCAGCTCTGTGTTTAGCTTTGGTAGATCGTATGCGTCCAAGAATTTATCCATCTCCTCCACATTATCCAGTTTTGTGGAGTAGAGGTTTTTGAAATAAGTACTGATGATTCTCCCAATTTCACTTATGTCTGTTGTGATCTCTCCTTTTTCATTTTGAATTTTGTTAATTTGAAGCTTCACCTTTTTTTGCTTGATCAGATTGGCCAGGGGTTTTTCAATCTTGTTTATTTTTTCAAAGAACCAGCTCTTTGTTTTGTCAATTGTCTTAATTGTTTCCTTCATTCCCAGTTCATTGATTTCTGCTGATTCTAATTATTTCTTTCCTTCTGGAGCTCTTTGGGTTGGATTTTTCTTGTTTTTCCAGTGCCTTCAGGTGGATGGTTAGGTCATTGATTTGGGACCTTTCTGTCTTTTTTGTGAAGGCATTGAGTGCTTTGAATTTTCCCCTGAGGACCGCCTTCATTGTGTCCTATTAGTTTTGGTACGATGTATTCTCATTGTCGTTCAATTCCAGAAATTTTGCAATTTCATTCTTTATTTCATCCACTATCACTCTTTTGTTTATTTCCTTGATACACAGTTTGTCACTGAATCTGGAGCTGTCATTTTTGGTCAGACTAACTGATCATGGAGCCCAGTGATTTTCTTCTCTCTGTTCCCCAAAGGACTAGGATTACAGGTGTGTGTAGAGCCCAATGATATTTCTGTTCCCTACAGGACTAGGGCTACATGTGTGTGTAGCCATTCCCAGCTTTTGACATAGGTTCTGGGGATTGAATGCAATTTAGCGTCAGGCCTTCTCAGACCCACTTGCCCAGCAAGTGATCTTAGGTAAGAACCATCCCTCCAGACTCCAGAAGTTGATGATATTATGCTGTTTGTGTTTCCATGCAATTCTGCAATTAATGTGGATGGTTGGATATAAACTAAATATATTAAAATTACCAACTAAATATCATGGTTAATTCATACAAAACCCTCAGCTCAATCCTCTACATACTGTGGAATCTGTTTCACATGAACAGAAATGCACAAAGTCATTCAATCTTCTTCTTCTGGCTTGTCCTACAATTCTAAATTTTATTAGTTATGGACATATTTAAGTATGTAAACAGCACATGTTGGCACCATCCTTACCCTCAACTCTGCCCTCCCCCCATCCAAAGGGACCCTCCTCACTGGGGATGCTGCTTATCCCCAAGGGGATTGTGGGTCATGCATTGTGGGGGTAGCCATCAGTTATGGGGAAGAGGCAGTGTCTCTGTGCATAGTATCCCAACTTGTGGCTCTAACAATCTTTCCACCTTCTCTTCTGAAAATTTCCCTGAGCCATGTTGGGTTTGTTTTAGGTTTACTTCAGTGATGGGCTCTTAAGACCCTCTGTATCTATGTATCTCTGGCTTGGTAGGAGTTGAGTGTCCTCAGTGTCTATCTCCTTCACCCTTATTCACTGAGAAAGCAGCACTCTTGCTCATGTTCCCAATTCCTCTATGGCTTCAGCTGGGGCCCTGGTGAAGTGTGATGTGCTGTTTCTCTCCTGAACTCGTCATGGCATCAGGCAGGGCATTGATTTGCAGGATTGTTCTGGAATGCAACAGTTACAACAGCTTTAACTTCCACCATGAAAACAATGTTATATCATGTGAAATACACTCCAAGAAAGGCCCAATCTTGAAAAGTAAATTAAGGACTAGTAAATTTCCAAAAGAGGCCACTAGAGAAAGTTGACTAAGTCAGAACCCACCGCCCCAACCTCAGCCAGGCCTCTTCCTTTCTCTGAATGAGTGGGCATCTCCAGTTTGATGATATTGTCTAGCAAAGATTAATGTTCTGATTACAGCTATACTTTAGGGCTGAAGGAAAGCAAGAGCATGATATCAGTACAGAGCATTATGACATTACCTTCTCTTCTCTGCCTTGAAATCCTTCTGCCTCTCTCTTAGAAAATCTATTGTGATAACTCAGTAAATACACTTAACCATGCATGCACTATCTCTTGCCATCTAAAGTAGGACTCAAACCTTCCAGATACTTGTATATAGGCATCTCTTGGGATTTGAATAGCCTTACTGAGTCCACAAACTCTGTATTTGAAATGACCCCAATGATAGCCAGGCATGGTGGCTCATGCCTTTAATCTCAGCACTCAGAAGACAGAGGTAGGAGGATCACTATGAGTTTGAGTCTACACTGAGACTACATAGTGAATTCCAGGTCAGCCTGGACTAGAGTGAAACTCTACCTCAAAAAAAAAAAAAAAAAAAAAAAAAAAAAGAAATATGACTGAAATGACCCCAATGAAAGTGTATTCAAATAATATAGTACTATTCAGCAATAGGAGGAATCAGTATTGGATAAACACAAAACCCAGACATATTTCATAAGCATTATACAAAGTAGGAATAAAACTGCCAAGAATCTAAACATACAGTTTCATTTCTATGGATCTTCAGAATAAACAAAATGAATCTATGGTCATCAAAATGAGATCATTGATTTCTTAAGGAGGATTTATGCTACCTGTTGTAATTATCTTCTCATTGATGGGATCATCAGCTGATGGGAAGACAGGGTTTATTAAGCCTACAGGTTCAAGGGATGCCTCACCATGATGGGGAAAGCAGAGGTTGAGCATAGGCTGAACATCACATCTTGCCATAGCAGATGGCAGAAAGTTCAAGAGTTCTGAGTTTCTACTGGAAACATCTCCTTCAAACCACCACATTGCACTCCTAGCCCCATATACTCATAACCATCTTATGATGCAAAATTAACTCAGTCCAACTTTCAAAGTTCCCATAGTATTTATCATTCCCAACACTGTTCAAAAGTCTAACATCTCGGACTTCTGGCCAAGATGGCGACCGCCTAGCTGCACTGCAAATCCCGGGGAAAGAAAGGCAAGATATTAAGGGTATATAGTGGCTTTTAGGGGAGAGAAATCTGGGAGGGCACAGAGGCGGGGGAACAGGGAATCGCGGATCTCCTCATAGGCGGGTAGTCCACTTCTCACCCCAAATAACTGCTGTGTTCACAGCACCGCCCCTGCTGCTGTAGCTGTGCGGGAGCCCGCACAGCTGCCACCGTGCGCTGATTGTTCCCTGTGCGTGGAAGATTAGACTGCTCTGCACTCTCTTCCACTCGCCCACTTACTGAGCAAGCCCAGTCCCCACAGCAGGTGCACACAAGCTCAGACTGTGTCTCTCACTTGCACCAGCTCAGGTGCCATCCCCTACCTGTCTGCCGCACCGGCCATCCGCCATTGTCCTGTGGTGGGGGAGTGCAGACTGCTTCCGGTTCCCAGCGTTCCCAGCCAGAGTTTGAGCTGCTTCAGTGCTTGGTGGCTCAGTGCCACTCCTAGCTTGAATGCAGGCACCATTGGCACATTACCACTTGAGAACTCAGGCCACTTTCGGCGCCCCTGCCAGGCAGTAGATAGGCAGCTTTGGCAAGTGAAAGCCAAAGCCCAGGCTGCTTGGCAACTGCCCCAGGCTGCTTAAGATTCCCATTGTTCTTGAGCCCAGGCTGATACGCCCACCTACCTGCCCATACACTGTCATGGGCAGAACACAGCACAAAGGAAATAACATGAAAAATCAAATGCAAGAAAATCCAGTTAGATCACCCAATCCCACAATGAACACATCTAACCAAAACATAGAAGAACCAATAGGACCAGAACACCAAATTGAAGCTATGAGCAATGCAACCCTGACCAACCTACTGGTAGAACTTGCAGGAAAGCAACAAAGGGCCCATAATCCTGTGGATACTGCCATCACTAAACTAGAACTAATAGATAAGAAACTGGAAAGATTAGATAAGAAATTGGAACGATTTCAAAGAGAGTTAAGAGATTTGAGGGAGAGTGAAAAAAAAGATTGATAAATACCTAGCCAAATTAACCAAACGCTCCCTCCTTCGCCCTCTCCCTCCCCCCTCAATCTTCTCTCTAACTCTTGTATATTAGTTATCCTTTTCCTCATTTTCTTAGTGGGCACTGACCTGTAACTCCCAGTACCAGCATGGGGTATCATCCACAATGACATTTTGATCAGAGACCTACAAGGTTTCCTAAAAGACAGACAGATTTCTGTCAGAGTACTTGATGACCCACCAAAGGTTAATGGTAAGACACTACTGCTGAAGACACCTTATGTGGCTGACATGTAAAATGGAATGGCATGGCTGGAAGTTGGAAGAGAGTCAGTCCCCAGACAGTCAGTGCATCTAGTGCCAGAAGGTGCTACATGGGGACTGGGGGAAAATGACCAATATCTGTCGAAAGCAACACATGGTCTAACCTACTTAGCAGCAAATAACTTGTTGTGATGCCCACACAAGTGCAGTGGTGGCACACAGCCATGGTGGGGAACCAACTGCTCTCAGTTTAGCTAACTGATCCCCTCACTGGTATGGGACCCATAGATGGAGCTGGGAAACAAGTCAGAACCATATCCAAACATAAGCCCACTCTCCAATATCAAGCTGCCATCAATTGTGGGCTACAAGAGGGCCTACACCTATTAAATTCTCTATAAATAAAAAAGTAAGGGTTATGTCATTTGTCCTGGTGCCAACTTACTCTCCGTTGGAGAATCTGCTTCTCTTTTTCAGATAGATGTAGATCCTAAGGTGGGAGACACCCCATCATACCTCTAAAGGGCCCCTGTCTGAAGCTAAGAAAAATTGGAGAAACAAGCAAGGGGGCTGTTTTCCTGATGAACCTGGATACCAGCACAAGGGGGAAGGAGATCAGCACAGAGAAAAATCAACTCCTACCAAATCAGAGAGCCAGAGCCTCAGAGGCCCCCAACACCTCATCACTGAAGCAGACCAAAAATGAACCCAACATGGCTCAGGGAAATTTTGCGGAAGAGGGGGTGGAAATAATGTCAGAGCCACATGATGGGTCATGATATGCAGAGACATTTAGCTTACCCATAACTGTGGGCTAACTCCACAATGCATGACCCATATACCTCAACAAGGAGGGGCCAAGGAGAGGGGGTAGGTCACGGATGAGCCTAATAATGGTACCAAACTGACTGTATTTGTTGAATACAAAACTGACTAATAAAGAAAAGAAAAAAAAAGTCTAACATCTCATCTGAGATATCCTCTTAACTGTGAGCCCATAAAGTCAAATTACAAGTTAAATACTTTCAGCACATAATGGCACTGAGTAAACATTCCCACCTAAAAAAAAAAAAAAAAAGCCTAGCAAAGGAAGATTGGGTAAATGAAAAATCAAAATCAAAGAAGGCAAACATCCAATGTTGCAGTCCGAACTCTGACATCAGGGACCCATAATGAAATCCCCACAGTTCAAATCATGCCCTTCTAGCCTATGGTTTCCAGGTAGATCTACCAGTTCCAGAGTGGGTAGCTTTCCTTGATGGTCATCTCAGAGTCCTGGTCTGTCTAAATTCTTGGAGTCTCAACTACAACTCATGGTCCATCCTCAGAGCCTCATGCTTTGCCCCCTCCTGACCTCTATTCATGAATTATGATCCTTCTCTACATCAGCTAGGGATTGTCTCTAAGAAAAACTGTTGCAAATCTGATGACCCTCTCTTTCCTTCCAAATCCAGTAACAGGTTGACTACCAAATTTGTTAATCCAGTGGGGCATAAAGCAGATATTGAAGAGCAGAAAATTGCTTCAACATTCTTCCTTCAAGACCCGTAATTTAAAAAAAGCCAACACTTTTCTACTGTCCCAATGCAGAGAAGCTGACCCATCCTCAGTGGTAGTAATCTCCTAAACAATTACACCTAAAGCAAATGCAGTCTCTGATTCAAAAACTTGTTCACATTTCCTTCCATGCTAATGTTTATATGTGCTATGGATACCAGTCCATTACAAATTCAACTTTCCTCAAGTTCTCAGGAAATGGGCAGAACTGCCATCCTCTAACACATCAACAAAGTTCTCCTTTCCCCCATAAACTGAGCTTCTGCAGTTCTCTCTGTAATTAAACCCCCACCAGAATGGTCCATTAAGCTCTATACTTAAAGTACTGCAAAGCATCTCTCACTCCAAAGTTCCAAATATTTCCATATTCCTCCTGAAAATATTTTCTAAAAGACTTTAGCCATACAATAAAGCTTCGAGTAGTAATGACCCCACTTTCAGTAGCAATATTTTGTTGCAGTTAAATTCTAATTTCTAGGACAAAACACCTGACCATGAACAGCTGGTGGGAAGTCTGTTCAGCTTACACTTTGAGAGGAAGCTTCATGGTTGGAAAGGCAGAGGCTGAGAAGATACTGGGCATCACATCTTGCCACAGCTGCTGTCAGAAAGCAGCAAGAGTAACCTAAGCTCCTACTGGCAAGGAGTACTGGTATATGGCACACTTAAACCCATCCCTAACAACACACTTCCTCCAGCAAGGTTCCACTTCCCAAACTGCCACTGACTAGAGAGCAAGTATTCAAAAACATATTAAGACATGGAGGAAATTTCATTCAGATTACCATACTACCTAAGAAAGATAACGAAGGGAATTTTCTGGGTAAATTAATTTTAATTATATGGGGTTATACATATTTAATCAAATATGAATTGAACTGTATCAAGTATAAATTTTATTGTATGCAAATTATTCCTCAATCAGATTGACTAAAAAATACATTAATGGGTTTATTGACCTCCTTCTGTGAATCTCACTAGTGAGCTGACAAGAGAAAAGTCTTCTATCTGAGCAGATGAACCTGTGCCTTCTCAGTAGAGATCACTTATTCTAAATGCCTGTGCATGGGATAAGCAGCTCTGATCAATGGCTCCCACAAAGGGCTGCTTCTTTCACTCACAGAGAGTAATGATCCTAATTAGTTGTAGTATATTTCCAGGACTTCATCTTTGATGAACAAGACAAGCCTAACCAGATTAGAAGGAAGTACCAAAACTTCTCTGGTTTGTTATGATGTAGTTTTGCCCATTCTTTCTTTCTTACTTTCCTATGAACCATGCATGATGCTGGACAGACTTAGAGTATCTGTTAGAAAAAGAATGTTTTCAGGACTTCAATGGACTGAGAAGGGTGATGAGGAATATATCCAGTATGATATGTTCCATGCGCAGACAATCAGATTGGCACCATGAGCTGGTACATGTGCTTGTGATGACTTGTAAATGAAATATGACATTCTCAATAAAGTTTGAACCTATCAATATAAACCAAAGATGTTTAACGTTCTTTAGAAGATGAGTAAATATTATTTGGTCATAAGGGATACTTATGCCTGCTGCACTCTACAATAGGTCCTCCTATAATCACTCTGGTCAGTAGCTACGAAAGGCCCCAAGCCAGTTTTTTTTTTTTTTTTTTTTTTTTACTATTTTCCTATCAATTTTCATAATAAAAGCAAATATATTCCCTTATCTATTGTTATTTTTAATTTCAGTATGACTTCTACAATATATCAAAAGAATCCTCCAAAAATTTATAGATGAAAGTTGTTTAGCAAAATGTGAAGAGATTACTACTTTTTTTTTCTCTTAAAAAATAATAAGGCACTATGTTTATTGTGTAGGGCATTTGTGCATGTTTTCAAAGACTATACTTTGAAAATATATTGTATGCACAAACATGACGCCAAATTTGGTTTATATCAAGGATTATGTCACAAAGACTAAATAGTGCAATTGAAAAAAAAACCCTGTCTAAACTAGATTTTTTAAAATAATTTAGATTTGATTGTAAAAGCATGCTATTTGATAGCATATCTAGTGAGAAAAGGTCAAAACCATTTATTGATGGTGGCTTATTAAGCAATATGTGGAGAATATGCCCTGATAAAATGGGGAATATTTCTAAAATCTATTTGTCCTAGCAGATTATAGCCTGATGAATTAAGGAAGCTGAAAAATTTATCAAAGTAAATTTGGAAATTAGAGGCTCTAATTTTAACTTTTATACTTTAGTGATGGATGATAACATTGATGATACAGATATGGCTCAACTTTCCATTTGTGTTAGAGGTACTGATAAAAAATATGTCACTGAAGAAAAGGCTTCTTTAATTACATTAAAAAATACAACCAGGCTGGAGAGATGGCTTAGTGGTTAAGGTGCTTGCCTGAAAAACCTAAGGACTCATGTTCAACTCTCCATGTCCCACAAAAGCCAGTGACACAAACACACAATGTCACACATGCATACATGGGTACACATGTACCTGTTTTTCAATTGCAGTGGCTGGATACCTTGGCATGTCCATTCTCTCCCCTGCCCGTTTCTCTAGCATAAAAAAAGCCAGTCTGTTGGGCTTGCATAAAAAAGGTACAACTTGATCATGCAATCTCTACAGTGCTGTGTGTGTGTACGATTTGCTTTGCCATTTATCAACATATCTAGTATAGTTACTGAAGGTGCCCTGGTGATGGTAGGTAAAAAATAAAGGAGGGGGACTTGAAAAAATTAATGGAAGATGATGAAATTGGGGATTGAGAGATGGCTCAGTAATTAAAGGAACTTGCTTGTAAAACCTGAAGACTTACGTTCAGTTCCCCAGTACCCATGTAAGGGCCAGACTCACAAGGTAGGGCCTTACCTGGAGTTCATTTGCAGTGGCAGGATGTCCTTGCTCTTTCTCTCTTTCTCTCTCTTTCTTTCCTTCCCTCCCTCCATCTCTACTTCCTTTCCTACCACTTTCAAATAAATAACTAACTAAATAATTTTTTTTAAAAAAGATGATGAAATGAGCATGGTGGCAAATGTCTTTAATCTCAGCACTAGGGAGGCAGAAGTAGGAGGATGGCTGTGAATTTGAGGCCAACCTGGAACTACAGAGTGAGATCCAAGTCAGCCTGAGCTGAAATGAGACTCTACCTTGAAAACAAAACAAACAAACAAACAAACAAAAAATATGATGATGCAATTGACACCTAGCACTCATATTTAATTAAATATCAGTGCAGAGTATGTTGGGTTCAAAGTTGAACTTCTAAACCACTCAATGCTAGTCCCCAGAAGTAGTAGATACATTTAATATTTCATCCATTAATCTTATATATACTGTCTCCATATATTCTCTGCTTTTCAGTTTTCTTTTAAAGCTGACATGTCAGTCATTGTCTTATTAGTAAGGCATCAGTCTCTGCCACCTCTGCACCAGTTGTCAGCAGCTCTAACTCCTCTCTGCTCTTTCTTTGGGTAGGATAAGTTCAATACTGTCATGTTTAAATACCTTTGAAGATTAGCCTTCAATTCCCAAATGTGTTGTAAGTTATTCCTTAGTTACCTACTGCTTGAACTTTTTACGTATAATATTGAAAATATATAGATGTATTTCCCCTAGTAAAAGACAAGTTCCCTTTTTAGCTATACACATCTTGAGTGGGAGTTCACCCTTTGAGGTCAGTCAGTGCAAACCTTGTTTGCCTGACACTGTGTTTTTGTGTCACTGTCCTGTAAGTAACTCCCAGGCAAATGCCAGGAATACTTCTTCTACAAGTGTACATCAAGAAAGCTTATGATGAGAAACATTAAGAATGGATGGCATCTCACCAGTTTTTATCAGCACCATCAATGTCATAAGATTTTAAATAATCATCAATTCCAGGAATTCCTTAAATGTTGACTGACTATGGTGACATCCTGTACTTTTCAGAAGTAAAATAGTTAAGTCAAGGTCAAATGTTGGAAAAATTTTATGATTGTGATCTGTATCAAGCCATTTATAGTATCAAAGACAAACCTTGTACCAAAACTTGAGGAAAAAATATATATTTAGCAATTTTAGTAGATTTAGTCACTAAATCAAATGTTTCTTCAAGGTAGAAGCAAACTTTTCAATATAATGTTTCAAATTATAACAGCATTCCATATGAAATTGGAATTATGGCAAACTCAAATCAAAGCAATTTCATGCATTTCAACATATTGGCTAAACACAGTCCTTTGAACAATGAACAATATATAGCCTTGCTTTTCAAGTTGATATAAGAACTTGAGGCAGAAGGAAGGGGTAGTTGGGTAATAAAATTTATCTTTGCCCCATTCAGGTTTATGCTTAGCAAAACAAACAAACAAACAAACAAACAAATAAATAAATAGTTCTCAGAAGACAGTAATAGGAAGACATTGCAAAAAAGCAAAAGAAAATTGAAAGCATGGGCTGGTAAGATGGCTTAGTGGTTAAGGAATTTGCTGGAAAAGCCAAAGGACCCAGGTTCAATTCCCCAGGTCTCATGTAAAGCAGATGCACAAGGTGGCACATGCATCTGGAGTTCATTTGCAGTGCTTAGAGACCCTAGCATGCTAATTCTCTGTCTCTCTATCTGCCTCTCCCCCCTCATATAAATAACTAAATAAAATTAAATTAAAGAATTTGAAAACAAATTTCAATATTTCTTGGAAAAGAATAAATACTTTGCCACATTTTCAGCTATATTTTCAGTCAACATAAATATGTTGCCTGTCAATTTTCACATTGAATGTGTATAGGAGCAATGTGACATACAACTAATAAAAAACATTGATCATGACTCTTCATTACTCATTTATAGCTTCTATCTTCCCAAAGACAAATATGTTTTGCCTCATGATAACACCTTATCCCTGCATCAGTTTTGTAAGTACATATGTTTGTGAGCAATTATTAAGAAGGAAATATCTGTTTAGCATCTTGAGATTCACTAAGAATTGCAACTCCTTCCATCAAACTCAGTATTGATACATTAGTTTCTAAATACAATATCAAATTTCCTACTACATTTTGCTGTTCCCTTTCTTTTAGTTTTAGAATAAAATACCTACTTAGATATATAATTTTTTGTTAGTGATAGCAAACTTAGGACCTGCTTTTAGAAGACTCAGAAAGAGGTGCCACATAATTGGAATTATTAAGAACATTTTAAAATCCGTTTTGGTAGATTTCATGAAAAATTATAAACACACCTTTTTGTTTTTTAGCTCATCAACTGTTTGTATACTTTACATGTGACTCAAAATAATACTTGTTTGTCCAATGTGGCCCAGAAAGGCCAAATGTTGTCATTTTAGATCATGATGCTTATTAGCATGGGTTTTCTCCTTCTAATTTTGCTCTTCACAAAACTCCATACCTGTATTCAAAAACACTGACCTAATGGTTATCAGAAGCACCTTCAAAGAGACCAATTTCTTGGTCCAAGCAAAGATCTGTTGTTGGTTTTCTTCATCTTCATCATCATCATGAATGAGGGTTCCAGATCCTCAGGGCAGAGCAGAGACTTGGCTGAAAGTATAAGATGGTCCTGACACTACATAGTATACTCAGATCTTCTTTGTGAGTAGACAGTTCAGTTGGAAGAGTAGAGGAGTTGTTTCTCCATTCAAAGCACCTTTTATTCTCTGCTTAGGTACATTCTCAAAGTACATCTATGTGAACAGGATGCAAGCAAAGGTCACTGCTTCTTAGATTTGCCTTTGTAGATAATACCACTAGATGTCTCTACTATAATATTATTTATTTGTAGTGACACGAGGGGTACATTGTTACTGATGATGTGGTCTGTAGCATGGCAGGTATTGGGAAGAGATTTTAAGCAGCAATACCTTAAACCCTGGCATAGTGAAAGATTCCAGTAATACCAGCACCGTGAAGCTTGAGATAGGAGGACTGTTGAAAGTTCAAGACCAGCTTGGGCTACAAAGTTATATTCTGTCTCAAATAAAAGGGAGGTAGGTCTTCATGATTCTCCTGGAAACTACTGGCAGTTTTCCCAAGATAATTGGTTTTGTTTGTTTGTTGCTTTTTCAGAGATAGGGTCTCACCCTACAGCCCAGGCTGGTCTGGAGCTCACTTTTTATCCCATGGTGGCTTCAGTCCTCTTGTCTTTGCTTCCCAAGTGCTTGTATGAAACACATATGCCACCATGCTTGGCTTAATAGGATTGTTATAAAAGCCTGAATTTTGTTTCACTATTTTTCACTATTTATTATTGAATACTGTTTCACTATTCTGGTTTGAGAGGTAAACACTTGCTCCTTCACCCACTCTTAGAATTGCTATCTGTCATGCAGTTGAATACTGTGCCAGTGCCAGCAGCACATCTTTGAATGTCCAAAACTCTGAGTTAAATAAACTTGGTTCAGGTGCTTTGTTGTAGTGACAAAAAGCTCTATAACCTAGTAATCTTCAGTGGAGAGTGAATATCTTCTCTGTATTCCTTCTACTAGTTCTCTAACCTGGCCCTTTGCTTTTAATCTTTATGACCTTTATGTTACTGCACTTGTGATAGTTATGTTCTATTGTCAATGATTAGAGTAGGATCAAGTAAAAGACATACTTCTTGGGTGGGTCTGTGAGAGTATTTCTAGAAAGTACTGATGAAGAAGGAAAGACCTTCCCCCGGAGTGGAAGGCCCATCCATTAGAAGCTTTAAGAGGATGTGGTACCTTTTGCCTGGCTGACAATGCTATTCGCTGTTATATAGATCTACCCTGATGATGACAGCTCCTGGACATAGAAATCCAGCTTCATCAGCCTTACAACATGAATTGAAGACCAGTAGCTATCATCTTCCAGGTCATCAGTGCTGTATTAGAACTTCTGTAGCATACAGCTTTGTGGACTGAGTTGCTACCAGATTCTCTGGCTCTCCAGCTTGCCAACAGGCATTACTAGACAGCCAGCACATATCCTGTAATCCAATGTAATAAAACCCCTTTATATTTTCATTCTATTGTGTCTGTTCCTCTAAAGAGCTCTGACTAATATAGCACATACAGCTGTTATAATATGTCAATGCAAAACACAGCTCTGACTTCAAATGGAATAAGATAGTTTATTCTGAGCCAAATATGAATGATCATGGCTCAGAAACATAGGTTTCAGTTGCTTCCAATAACATGTTTCACCATGGGAGCAGGTACATTACATCGTATTATGACAGAGAATGTCATAAATCAAGTTCACCAACTACTTTTTGGAGAACCATGGTAGACAGGTTAGCAAAGCAGAGGAAACTTATGTTTGAATGCTATCTGATGACATACTTAGCTTTTGGGATGGTATAAGCTCACATAATAATATGTTAAGTTAAAATATCACAAAGGTTTCACTGGAAAGGTTGCTATGTCAGACATAGAAGTGGGAAATCAATGTGTTAAATATTCGGTCTGCAAGGTGATGCTACTGAGATGTAAGTACTGGGACCTGCTGGAAGGTCTTTAGGTCATTGGGAGTGTGCCTTAGAAAGGAAATGTGGAACCTAGGCAACTCATCATTTGCTTGGATTCATGGTAATGAAAGGATTACCTTATCACCAGTAATGTGAAAGATTCAGCTTCTTTACATCCTTTTAATGATTCTGAAGCCTTTCTTGGAGTGGGAGGGGATATTCTATATCAACCAAGATAGTCTAAAGAGACACTTGCGCAACCCTCCCTTTGGTTTCATACCATCATCTTATAGCACTTGAAAGGCCAATGTATTTAACTGGAGTCAGAGCTTGAAGTTGATCTCCAAAAAATTGGGGCTGCAGAGATGGCTTAGCAGTTAAAGTGCTTGTGTGAAGCCTAAGGACTGAAGGTTCAATTCCCCAGTACTCATGTAAACCAAATGCACATGGTAGTACATGCATGTGGAGTTCATTTGCAGTGGCTAGAGGCCCTGGCATGCCCATTCTCTCTCTCTCTCTCTCTCTGTGTCTCTCTCTCAAATAAATAAAAATACAATATTTAGAAACAATTATCAAAAACTGTATAATGCTTACTTCTTACATTTCTTATGCCTATGAAATAAATAGACCTAGGAACAAAACACTGCAAGGCAGGAGTCAGGTGGGGATCTCATTTATATCATGCCATAAAATCCCAGAGATTATATTTGCTCTTTCAAAAATGAGAGATCTTTAGGATCCTATGTTAGTTACCTTCTCATTGCTAGGGAAAAATACCTAAAAAAACTAGTTTAAAGGGGGAATGGTTTGTCTCATCTCATACTTCCTGGTAGCAGTCCATTATGGCAGGGAGAGCATCATGGTAGGAGCTTGAGGCAGTTGGTCACAGTCATCCCACAGTGAGGAAACAGAGAGTCATGAATGCTGGTGCTCAGTCAGCATCCTTCTTTTTTACAGCCCATGAAATGGTGCCACCCATTGTTAAGGTAGGTCTTCCTACCTAAATTAACCTAATCAAAATAATCCTTCACAAATATCACAGAGTTTAACCTAATCTAACCTCATAGGTATTACAGGTGACTCTAGGTCCTGTCAAGTTAACAGTCAATATAAATCACCAAAGACCTCATTTTCCTCAGGTAAACTTGAATTAAAAACTGTCTCTGTAACAGGAAACAGAGACAATAAGAGGTCATATGGGACTCAGATCTATTTACCCCCAGCAGAGGACCTATTTACCTGCCTCACAGCTCAATTTACATATAATGTAGACATAATATGATGTAGCCTTTATGTCATGGTTGTCTATAAATTGTAAAATGACTACAGCTATGCTGCAAAGAGAATAAAACTTCTCCTCCAATTCCTACTTTGGCCAAATCTACTTGCTTTACCAGTTTCTGTTTCTGAAGGTCTTGGGAATGCAGGGAAACTGAAATGGTAGGTTTATGGATCTAACTGCTTAATAGCATCCTTCCTAGAATTTGCAATTGTCACGAACTTTTAGTTTTTCTAATAGGTGTGTACTGATATTTTATCATATGCATAATAGTTTGTATTTCTATAATGGCTAGTTGTAATGTTTCATGTTTTCCATTTGTAATTCTCCATTGAAAGTCTCTCCATACTTTTCTTCTTTGCAGTGAATTGTTTCATTTTACCACATTTTCCCACCAAGATATATTGCCATTTGGGGCAATCAATCAAGGGCTGGAACTTCAAAAACTATGAGCCAAAAGAAACCTTTTATTTTTGTAAGTTGATTAACTAAGGAGTTTTGTTATAGTAAGGTAACTAGAATTTAGGGGAAAAGCCCCAGGTCTGATAGTTCCAACAAGCTATGCTTGGCCACACATCCTAATAAGCTAATTAAAGAGATGTGTAATGCTACAAAGCATAGAGAGGAGATTTAATTAGTACATTGGGAAAATGCATGAATAAAGGGTTTCAATAACCCCAAGTTCATCTCAGGTCACCAATCTGAGCTTTGGGTTTAAATAGAGGAAGAATAGTGGCAAGGGAAAAGAGATACACATAAATTAAACAGTCCTGCTCCAGGTGTGATCTTATTGATCATTGGCTTAATTCTGAGACTACAAGGAGGTACAAAGAAGTTCTCATAGCTCTTATCACTTGAAGGACTTAATCTGGTTCCTACCAGATAATTACTTCTGTTCCAGGACATAGCCTCACCTTCATGGATAGTTATCCCCTGTCCTGTGATGTTCTTTTCTTTTTGGAGTCCATGGTAGCTGCAAGTTTATAACAGTGATCTTAGTGCCTTCAACCTTGAAGTGGAAGTAGACTGGTATTTTTCAAGTAACATGCCTGGGCAGAGTCAAGCAGCACTCTGATCCAAAGATACAGAGGCAGCCACAAAATTAAGACAGAGCCTTGTGTAATGGCTTGTTAGGGAAGCAATAGATGATGGACCCCATGCATTAATATTCTCACAGCATGGTCCCATGAGATACAGTGTGCCAGAAACACTAGGGGCTAATAATTTGCATTGGTCTGGACTTTTAGAAGACTGGATTCTGGCACAACTCCCACACAGGGAGCCAGCTATGACATTGCAGTGACAAGCAGGCTAGGGCAGGTGGTACTGAGCCTCTGAGTGACATGCTGGATGTAGCTCAGAATGACTGAGAAGCCCTCTTTACAGGGTTTTATAGTTCAGTAAGGTACAGAAATGATACCAATTCTGATCCAATTAAAAATACAAATGAGCACTAGAGGCTGAGAAAAAACTCTCTCAGAGGAACATGCCATCTTTTGTATGAAGGAGTCAAATAGTTTGGGGAGATGGGCACAGAAATAGAGGCTAGCTGTTCCCACACCTAGGCTTCTCCATGTGTTTATACATTGCTAAGGGATTTGTGAAGGTGTGTGTGTGTGTGTGTGTGTGTGTGTGTGTGTGTGTGTGTGTACAGAGTGTGAATTTCTCAAGATCAGATATGCTGCATCTCAGTTTATGTGCTTCATCTCTTGAAGATGTATCAATGTCTTAAAGGGAAGCTTCTCTCTCCTTTGATACAAGTCCCTCCCACCCACCTCCACCATTCCCACACCCTTTTCTCTCTTTCCTTCTCTCCTCTACATACTTGAATTCCTCCTGCCACCATCCTCCTCTCCCACCCTTCTTGTTTGTTGAGTGGCCCACAAGCTCCTATATCAATCTTCTTCTGCTTAGTCATGTAGAAGGGATGCTTTAGTGTCCCTGTATCTCCCTCATTTGCATCTTTGTGTCCATGACCAGTGAGGAAAACTGGGACACTTTGAAAAGCCCCAAACACATTCAAAAATTAGGATAAAAATCCAACCATATGTAGCTTTCGTAAGGATTTCAGGAACTCTCCAGACTGATGGGTTTCCTAGCTCAAGAAAGGAAGACTACCTTATCTGCAGTGACTCTGATTGTATCCATTTCTTGCCAGTGGAGGATACCAAAAGCAGCACAGGTTAAGTAGTGCTGCTGGTGGTGCTAGCAGGTCTGGCTTGTCACTTATTCAGGAAACTGGGAATGTTTATGGGCTAGCAGCTCATTTCTCTATTTCTCATATTACTGCTGTGGCTTGTCTTGCAGGTGTCCAGGGAACAGCTGTGTATAGAGGGCCAACTTCCTTCCTAAGGTGCAGATGGAGTCTGGGAGAAAGCCCCAACTCTAGCTTGTCTGAGATGAACACAATTCATTTTTGTGAAAAATGTGAAAGCATTCCACACTGAATTTCCATGGGCATTGGCTCTAGGCCTGCTGCCAAAATGCTTGGTGAATTCACTCATGCTCCTGGCATCCAGGTCTAAAGGAGCAACCAACCATCCCTGAGGAGAAACATGGGCTTGGATAGGTCTTATAATAAAAATCTTGACCTGTGAAGTCCCTTTTATGGTAATACTAATAGCTGAGCCCTCACAAACTTATGTGTAATACCCCAAACCAAAGCCTTTCTCAATGCTCTGAAATTCAGACCACAGAGATGGCCTCTCTCATGTCTTTCATAGAGAGTCACCATGTTCAGGCCCAGAATACAGAAAACAAATAAAGACAGATAGCTTCCTTTGTGGAAAGTGATATGGGAGACAAAAATTGGCCCTGCTTTAACTGGGAATTAGGAATGGACTCCACACAGAGTGATGTGCAATGTGAGCCCTGTGTAGAGAGGAAATGCAAAGGGTTGAGGGAAGAAAAGGGTCATTGCTGGTGGAGCAAACGGCAAAGTCCCCTCAGTAGAACAGCTTAGAATCTTCTAATCCAGAGGTGTCACTGTGGCTGAGAGAGCAGCCAGCAGAGTTAAGGGGGCAGTAAGGGAAGAAGGAGCCATTCCACAGGGGAATTCACTCATAAAGTGTGTTTGGGCATCTGGGGCTTCCTGTGAAATGTAATACAAGCTATTGACAAATATTAAGCAGAAAAGTAAATGATATCTGTTATATATTGTTAAATGTCACTATGAATTTTCTATGGAGAGTGAACTAGGACACAGGGAAGAGTCAGGGAGAATGGTAAAGAGGCCATTAAAAGTATAGGCAAGGGCTGGAGAGATGGCTTAGCGGTTAAGCGCTTGCCTGTGAAGCCTAAGGACCCCGGTTCGAGGCTGGACTCCCCAGGACCCACATTAGCCAGATGCACAAGGGGGCACACGCATCTGGAGTTCGTTTGCAGTGGCTGGAGGCCCTGGTGTGCCCATTCTCTCTCCCTCTCTCTATCTGCCTCTTTCTCTCTGTCTGTCGCTTTCAAATAAATAAATAAAAATAACAAAAAAAATTTAAAAAAAAAAGTATAGGCAAGAGGTTGTGGCATGAGTGCTGACAAACTGTGAAGGCAGGGAAACAGAGAGACTCAAATGTAATTTGGGGGATAGAAATGACAGGAATTGTGACTAGGAAGTGAGGAGGAAGGAAAAGGAAGTGTCAAAATGATGTTCACATTTTCACATTTCTGTGGTGCAATTTCTTGCTAAAGTTCATATATTCCTACCTTGGTGTTATTTTCTGAGCTAATGAATGCTGAAACAAGAATAAGTTCACAACAGAAAGAGGCAATAGATCAAGGTTTCTACTTGTATAATTCAACTTTGAGAAGCCAGTGAGCTTTCTGTGGAGGCCAACTCAGAGTATGCAGCTCAGAAGAGATAAGACCTGACTAGATGTACTCTGGGTGTGGCTGGCACAGAACACTCTTAACATCACTGTGGGATTAAGATCTACAAAATTTTCAGTGCCAAGGATGGGATACCTTGGCCAGGGAGGTCCCTGATGCCCCCAAAACATTATAGTTCATTGCCGAGGCCCTTGGTTTCCCACCAGGAATAGATGCTAAGACCCTATTGCTAACAACTGCACATACTTGGGCTGCAAGGTCACTGAGAAACCCTGCTGGAACTGAGCTGAAAACCTCCTCCATGTACACCAGCTGACAGAAAGTGGGGAAAAGCCATGATGCATGCAGTTCAATGGGAGACAGAGAAATCACCAGTGACAATACTCAACAGAGGACATTGAAAGCCTTATATTTGGCCAGCCAGGTCAAATGAGCCAACAGGTGCAATAGTGGCATGCATGCTATGGGGAAAACCAACCACCCTCTAATTTGACTGGAGGCCTGCTCCATGGGAGCGAATACATCCCTGATACTGAAAAACTACAACAGGGGTAGTCATGAGCCCTAGGGTGTAATGTCTGATGCTGTCCAGCTAAATGTATATACTATGGTCATCAAACTGCCCAGTAAGCACTTCTCTTAATGTTCCTACCCATATATTAGTGCTACTCTCACTTTTGGTTAGAGAACCTTCTCTTTTCAGATGGCAGTGACCTTGGGATGACTCAGAATGCACCATGGTGCTGAAATAAAGTAACAGAGGAGTTCTCAGCACTGAAATATCTCTATCACATATTCCAAGGCTCAGGGTCCATTGTGGAAGAAGTGGCAGAAAGAATGTAAGGCCAAATGAAGGGTAGGACTCCTTACAATGTGCTCCTCCAGCCACAAAATGGCCTGGATATCCATGACCTCACAGTGCCTGACACTACCTACACAGGACCATCATAATAAGAGGAAAAGATGATGACATCAAAATAAAAGAGAAACTGATTGAGAGTGGGAGAGGATATGAAAGAGAGTGGAGTTTCAAAGGGGCAAGTTGGGGGGAGGGAGGGAATTACCATGGGATATTGTTTACAATCATGGAAGTTGTCAATTAAAAAAAAAAAAAAAGATTTACCAGAGAAAGGCTGCAGAGGAATGTACTCCAGCACTGCCCTCTCTCTAGCAATATGATTTACCCTCTACCTCCCCAAGCAGCCTGCCAATTATTTGTGGGATTAGCATTAGTCAATGGTATAAGGGCTGCTCTATCATAACCTACAGTCTCTGTAGGAGAACAGTTAGGAGAGAGGAATGGAATGGGACCTTTTCTGACCCCCACTACTGATTCATTCCTGTATGCAGCAATCATGCAAGAAACATATTTCAGAGCAGTTTGGTGTATGGATGTGTTAATCACATTTGCATATAGCACTCTATTTCAGAAGACTTGAGCATGCCAAGAGCAATACATATTTATGATTTGAAAACTGCTGACTGAGTAATTACATATTAGGTAATTTCTGTTTCCTTGTATATTATTGTTTCTAATTAGCAATGGAGGAAATTAAAGTCATCATTATTTATGGCTACATCTTAAACTTGGCCTTGGACTGGCTGGCTTCACATCAATTCACTACGATGTGTGAATTCCTCCATGTGGCTTCATGGAACTGGCCAGCACTGGGCAAGTGGTTCCACCCTCCACATCTTTTTTGCCCTCTTCACCCTGGTTATGTTAAGACTGACTACAAGATTCATGCCATGTGGTTTCCTACCTATAACTTACTTTTTAGCCTTCAAATGGAATCTTCTTCGACATGAAATAGAAATAGCTTAAATTTGAAATTATTAACACATTGCAACTCAAGGTTTGTTATTCTTGGTGGATAAGTCAACCTTTATGATTATTTTTTAACATGGACAACCATTAATGACACATGTTCAAAAAGACCAAATTGCTTTTCTACCTCTGTCTTTTGGATCTATGCATACAGCACAGAATTATTTTGTTAATTATACACATAAAAAGAAAATACAAGCCAGAAACTCAGCCCACTTGCTTTGCATCAAACAAAGCTGCAGAACACTTTCACTCAAGCAGCATGTCCCCTCAGCCTCACTCCTGCCTGTAACTGTGGATGCCTTGGCCTTTCCCTTCAAGGTCCCTCAGATACAGTATAAACATTGTAGTACAAGCATTCTAGAACCTCTCCCTCTTTTATATAATTTCCAACCTGCTTGGCTACTGTGCAATATATGTATATAATTTCTGTCAATTTTCACTTAAATGGGTAAAATTTTTGACCTGAATCAATGGACCTTCACATAGGAATTGCATCAAATTTAATGATGACAATCTTAATGAAACACAAGTGGCTTTTCTTCATTCCCCAGAGCAGGACATGGTGGGCTTTAGTGGTTCCTCAAAATATCCATGAGATATTCTTTTGAAGGTAGAGAGCCTTTGGTAGTCTAGAATGTTCTCAAGCTTGTCCTCAAGTAGAGTCATCAAGGGTGTGAAACTGACCTCAGTCTGCTGAAACAATATGCTGAGCCTACCATTGAGCATCACTATTTTCAGTCTAAAATCAGTTATTCTGCTTTTTTAAAATTAGTTTTGTACTCAGTGTATACAGTCAAGTTGGTACCATTGTTGGCCTCCTCCCTGTCCTCGCCCCTCTGCAGGGAACCTCCTTATTGGGGAATATGGGTATGCATTGTGGGGTTAGCCATCAGTTATGGGTAGGAGGCAATGTCTCTGTGTATCATGACCCAGTGTGTGGCTCTGGCATTCTTTCTGCCCCCTCTTCAGTAAATTTCCCTGTGCCATGTTGGGTTCATTTTAGGTCTGCTTCAGTGATGAGATCTTTGGATCCTCTGTGTCTTTGGATATCTGGTTTGGTAGGAGTTGATTGTTCTCTGTGTCTATCTCCTTCACCCTTGTGCTGGTACCCAGTTCACTAAGAAAGAAGAACTCTTGCTTAGTTCCCCAATTACTCTTAGTTTCATCTGGGGCACTTTTGAGGTGTGATGGAATTGTTCTCTCCTTAGGATCTGTGTCTATCTGAAAAACAGAAGCAAATTCTCCAATGGAGAGTAATGTTAGCACCAGATAAACAGGATTACCATTGTATTTTTAGAGAGAATTTAGTAGGTGTAGACCCTCTTGTAGCCTATGATTGGTGGGAGCTTGATAATGGAGAGCTGGATCATTTTTGGATATGATTCTGACTTGTTTCCTAGCTCCAGCTATGGGTTCCATTTTACTGAGAAGATCAGTTAGCCAAATGATGAGCAGTTGGTTTCCCACCATGGCTGTGCACCACTATTGCACTTGTGTGAGCATCACATTGGGTTGTTTGCTGCTGAGTAGCTTAGACCATGACTTGCTTGGAGACATATTGGTCATTTTTCCCCAGTCTCTCATGTAGCATCTGGCACTAGAGGAGCTAACTTTCTGGGGACTGACTCTCTTCCAGCTTCCAGCCATGTCACTCCATGTTATGTGCCAACAGCATATGGCGTCTTCAGCAGTAGGCTCTTACCACTGACCTTTGGTGGGTCATCAAGTACTCTGACAGAAATCTGTCTTCTTTTTGGAAACCTTGTAGGTCTCTCTGATCAAAAGCTCATTGTGGATGATAGCCACATGCTAATACTGGGAATTACAGGTCAGCACCCAAGAAGAGAAGGAAGAAAAAGATAAGTAATATAAAAGTGATAGACAGAAGAGAGAGAAGAGGGAGAGAGAGAGAGAAACAGAAACAGGAGAAGATGAAAGTCAGTCTTCATTGTACCCTCTCCAGGGCCTTGTGATTCAGGTGTTCCACTTAAGGGCCTCATGAAGTTTCAAGCATTTTTTCTGTCTTTTAGGTCATAGAATTTTATGGTACCATTGCCATCTGGGCCCAGTTTTGTGTCCTCCACCCCCACTCTTACCCTCCCCTCCATCCCCAGTTATTCTTCTTCTTTGTAGAGTTCCCCAGGTGTTCATTCTACTCTCAATGATCCATAGAAGACCTTAAAATCTTTGATCCTGATAATGGAAGTACTAAGCAGCTAGCTAAATGCTTGCAGGCTTAGAAGACACTGGGGCTGGACTCCATCCCTCCTAATGTGTATCTTGCAAAACCAAGGATTACAGCTTCAGGGCTGTAATTACTAGTCAAAGGGTGGGACCTATGTCATATCTCTGGGACTGGGAGGAGATATTATCCACTGCCAAAACTAAAAATTAATAACTATCTAAACCTGGGCCCAGAAGCTTTAACCTTTACAAGATGACAATCTAGCTGAAGCTTGCTGAAAAAGAAAGAACAAGAATATTTTTCTCCTTCTTAAAAGAATTAGTCCAAATGCATCTATTAACCACCTATACAAAAAATATGCCCCATAGAAAAATGTTACTTACTCTAGAGACTTTAGGAATAGTATATGTCTGGCCTAAAATGTAGATTAGCAATATTCCCCTTGGACATTATTTAAGTTCATGTCTTGGGAGTGTGCTCATCCTACAGTCAATTATAATTGACTTTATTTTCTGTGAGTCGCTTAGTTGATTCCTTTTCTGATCAAGTGGACAACAAAAATTAACTGTCATAGTTACATGAAAATTTTATACTAAGAGAGCAAAGAAAATCATAAAGCAATGTATTTCTAAGATACATTGTTGGGGACATCAGGTAGACAGGTTACAGCAAAGGATCCTTTTCTATAGGCCTTGGGTGCTATTGGATGACAGTCTAGTGTTTGGACTGATGAAAACCAGGGGTCTATTTATACCTTATAACAAAGTATGTTATCTGATAGTCACAAGGATGTTAGGTCAAACGCTGAGGTAGGTGATAAATGACAGATATTTTTAGGGATCCCATGTTAACTTGGCTTTGGACCTGCAATATCCTGCTCTCCACAATCACAGAAGTTCTATTCCATTGATCAAACTCACAGAATCTTTAACACAGGTGCAGTTTTTCTTCTGAGATCTTTAGTTCACAGTTCCACCTGTTGGGTAAGCAGCATATTTCATGCATGTGGAAGCCAAACATTGTTTTATGTCCCATAGCCCTGGGGAGGTCATTCCTAAGTCCTGCATCATATTAAATCTAGTTATTAGGAGCTAAGTCTATTTTTTTTCCTTTTTACCCTTTGTACGTAACATAACATGGGCATGAGTCATATAGTAGGAGTATTACACTTAAATCTAAAATAACCAAGAACACAGTATGGTATGAAGAAAAGGCAGCTAGATGAAGGAAACAGGTATTTTAAACTCATAAAAAACACATTTTTAACTAGATTGACAATATGTTTCCTCCTGTGTCTAAAGTTATTTGTACTCTATGAAACATTTTATTTGATGTTTGGAATATTTGAAATAAGTTAATATCTTTTAATTTTAGTGTTTTTATTGGCTACTTTTATGTAACTATAAACCTTATGAGAACTAACTGGTTTTAATATTTAGAAAAGTCTGACCTTTCCTGTCTTATGATTTTAGTAGTGTACTGGATTTTAGTTTGGGGAAGTGAACAAAAGTCACATAACAGAGGAGATCAGATAATTTAGTAGCTATTTTACCAAAACTGTCTTTTTCATGTACCAGATATTATTTGTGACAAGAAAAGAAATGAGGCTGACTTGTAATCAGGATTACATAGATTTTGTAGGCATAGCCATTTTTTTAAAAAAATTATTTATTTATTTAGAGATAGAGAGAGAGGTAGGGAGAGACAATAGGCATACTAGGGCCTCCAACCAGTGCAGACAAACTCTAGATGCATGCACCACCTTTTCATCTGACTTCTGTGTTCCTGGGGAATCAAACCTGGGTCCTTTGCCTTTGCAGGCAAACACCTTAAGTGTTATACCATCTCTCCAACCCCCAAATTTTAGTTATTATTTTATAATCAGAAAAATAAATGAGACTACAATAGGAGGCACTTTGTAATATTGCTAATTTACTTTTTATTGGGAAAATATGAATATTACTTAATTTTATTACCTGGGCTAACTTTACTATAGGGTATATTAAATATTCACATAATAAAGAAACATGGTCTCTTAATATGTAAAACACTATGAATAGTGTTATAATTCTATTGATTGTTTTTGTGTTATTTAGATAATAAGAATTAACCCAACTCCATGGCAATCTCTAACGAGAAAAAAAGGAGTTGGGAGATGAATTTATTTTCCTTTAGCCTAATATGATCATGGTGTTCACATTTTGGAGTAGATATTATCTTGGCCCAGAAGCCATGTCAACTTATTGAGAAGACCAGGACAGTGGCAAGGAAGTCTATGGTAATAATGCTTGAGCTATTGACATCTCTAGTACAAGGAGGGAGAAGGGCTACAGGACTTTCACCTTGAATTCCAGTCATTACTCCCTCCTGCTCTCTCCCAACTATAAGTTATCATCAGAGCTGCTATAGTTCATAAGTACTGGAAGGTTAGCTGAGAGGAGGAATCCATGATGCAGTTTCCATGAAGTTCCATCGATCCTGGGATGGGATTTGGGTGCTTTCCAGTGATTATAGCTAGTTTGTGTTAACCCACACACCAGTAAGTAACCCCTAACCCATGCTCTGTATGTAATCTCACTGACTCACCAAACTGGACTTTGGTGAAATTGTTACCTTGGTCTGTCATTGGTGCCCTGTCTGTGGTGGAGAGTTTGTTCACACCTCCCAAGGAAAACCTAACACAATAGTAGTCAAAGTCACTTAAAGGTAATAGGACATCTGAGGGTACCATAGGTCTTTCAGAGTTTCTATGTTATATCTTAACATTTCTGAAATCAATAGCAACATGGCAATCTAATTGGTTAAAATAGTAAATATTCTTCCCTTTATCTTAGTCAAAGTTTGTTTGAGGCTTGAAAAATTTGAGGAACCTCATAATCGAGTTTCTTTTTAAAATAAGTCTGTGCAAATTTTTAAAAGCTAGATCATGTGAATCCAAATTAAACTGAGTGATGAGAGAAAACTTGAATGAAAACCTTGAATCTTGGGGTTGGAGAGATATCTAAGTGTTGAAAAGCACTTGTTTGAAAAGCCTGACAGCCATGTTCAATTCCCTAGTACCCAGGTAAAGCCAGATGTTCAAAGTGACATATGTGTTTGGAGTTTGTTTGAAGTAGCTGGAGGCCCTGGCATGACCACACTCACCACCTCTCTTTCTCTCTCTATCTGATTCTTTCTCTCTGAATAAATAAATAAGTAAGTAAAATATTTGAAAACTTTGAATCTTTTTCAACATGAAGACTTGGTCCAAGTAAGGTAGGAAGACTGTATCAGTAGTCTCAATGAAAACATCAATACTTTATTTATTTATTTGAGAGCCAGTGCACACATGCGAGAGACAGAGAGGGACAGAGAAAGAGGGAGAGAGAATATGGGTATGAGCAAGCCAGGACCTTCAGGACCTGTGTCTGCAGTTCATTTGTAGTGGCTGGAGGCCCTACATGGATCTGGTGTTTGTTTAAAAGAAAAAAAAGGGAAAAAAATACTTATGGGATTCATCTGTGTTGTTTTGTGAATTATTCTGTGTTTTTTTTTTATTAGTTCCAATTATTTATTTATTTATTATGCCAGAAAGAACTATGAATAATACTTCAGGGTCACGTCAAAAAGATTCAGAAATGTGTTAATATTTTTTTCAAAATAAAAAGTTTGAAGATAGGGCTGGAGAGATGACTCAGCAGTTAAAGCACTTGTCTGAAAAGCCTAACAACCCAGTTCTATTCCATAGTGGCATGTAAAGCCAGATGAACAAATTGGCACATATATTTGGAGTTCGTTTGCAGAATTGGAGGCCTTGGTGTGCCCATTCTCTCTCTCTCTCTTTTCTCTACCTCTCTCTACTTGCAATAAAGTAGCCAAAGTTGATGAAGAAAAAGTCCCCTTTGCAGATAATATAGCTTATGAATACATAAATAAAAGTAGAATTAGAAAGATCAACATTCTACAATTTTACAACTTCAATAACATTAATGGTTTCTGCAGTGTTCACGAACGGATGATAAAAGCAATGACGGAAAAGAGTGTTGGGAATTTCATGATGGAGAAATCAAACAGACATCAGTGTAGCACAATGACTGATTTCTTCTTTGTTATTTTTCTGTTCTTTCCTTCATTTTCTTTTATTTTAACTGGTTGATCATTGAGTGACCAAAAGCACATGTCTCATAATACTAGATAAGGAGTTTGTAGAACTCCAGTTGTTTTTGACCCTAAAAACTGTAACTTTTTGGCCGAAGAGATGGCTTAATGGTTAAGGTGTTTGCCCACAAAGCCTAAGGGGACCCATATTTGACTCTCTAGATCCCATGTAAGCCAGACACACAAGATGATGCAAGCACACAAGGTCACACATGTGCACTAGGTGTTGCATGCATCTGGAGTTCAATTGCAGTGGCTGGAGGCCCTGATGAGCCATTCTCTTTCTCTCATTAAAAAAATTTTTTTTAAATTGTGTAATATTTTCCTTTATGGTTTGTGATTTAGGAGTGTATTTTTCAAAACCCTTTCTGTAACCTAGGCTCATTATGTGATTGTACATTTCATTAAGGTTTTAGATTTTGCTTTTTTATACTTAGAGGTTTATTACATCTGGAATTGATTTTAATTTATAATTTATTGGTTGAATTAAACAAATAAATAAAATTTTCTTACAAGGAAAAAAATGTTAAAAAAAACTAACCTAATTCTAATCCATGAAGCTCTAAACATGGCTCAAAATAAATATGAGACTGAAAAAATGAGCCAGGGTAATGCATAAGAGAAACCTCCAGTCCAGTACACATGCCATTCTTCACAGAAAATGGCTCAGCTATCCAACAAGGCAAGGGCTAAGAAAGAAAGAGAGCAGAGCCTGTGAGGGAGAAACAGAGGTACAGTAGGCTTGGCAGGCCATGTAACCCATGTCCTGAGATCCTGGCTCAAAGAAAGCAACTGCAGGATGGTATACCTGAGGCACTTGTGGAGATTTGACTATGAGCTGCATATTAGATACTCCATGAGAACTATAATTAAACCTTTAGATGTTACAAAGTTTTTATTGGTGAGTACTCTTATTCCATATTTTTATCTTGTTTATTGATAATTTTCATGCATGTAAATAAGTATTTTGATCAAAATTCCCTCCCATAACCCCCTCCTTGACTCCTTGCCCACTGAACCCCTTCTGTTTTCCAATGAGTCCTTCTATTCTTAGGTCATTCTTATTTTTTGCTTCCTGAATCATACATAATAATGTTGATGGCCTAGATTTTGAGCAGGTGGGAATTACTCTTATAGTTAGAGATATATGCTGACACAGTCACAAAGTAAATGATTTTATGTTCAATATTTGCTTTTTTAAATTTTATTTTTGTTTTTTTGATTTAGGGTCTCACCCCAGCCCAGGCTGACCTGGGAATTTACTATGTAGTTTCAGAATGGCCTCAAACTCATGATGATCCTCCTACCTCTGCCTCCTGAGCACTGGGATTAAATGCATGCACCATCATGCCCAGCTCTTAATATTTGCTTTGCAAAAATTCTCAAGGAAAAGAAAAAGAGAAGTATCCATTTAACAGCACAGGCAAATATTGAAGTTTCGTGGTGGCTACCAAGGACTTATTTTTCTGTTTTCTTGCATTTTGTGTACTTTTTTCTAAAAATTTTAAAACCTTATTTATTTCTGAGAAGCACAGTGAGAGAGAAAGACAGAGAGAAAGAATGGGCATTCCAGGGCCTCCAGCTACTGCAAATTAATTCCATGTGCTTGTGCCACCTTATGCATTCAGCTTTACATGGGTACTGGGGAAATGAACCAGGGTCCTTTGGCTTTGCAGGAAAACATTTTAACTGCTAAGCCATCTCTCCAGCTCTTATATACTTTTTGAAACTTTTAAAAACTATTTTACTGATCCCTGTTCCATGGCTTTTCCCAGTTCCTTGGTCTCAGTAGGTCCCCTTGCAACTGGCTTGTGGGGCTGACTTGGGGCAGCTTGGACCCTGCAAGCTTTCTGTGAAAGCAGGTCCCTTGCTCTGCTTTCCTGATTGAAGTGCCCTGGGTCCCCAATTCCCAGATACCCTGTGCCAGAGGGTGCAGGTGGCACAGAGTGAGTAGGCCAGATCCCTGTTCCCCTACTCCTCCCAGTTCCTTGGAAGGTCCTCATGCAGCTGGCTTGAGGGTCTACCTTAGGGCTGCTTGGACCTGACAGCTTGCTGTAGAAGGAACCTTGCTTTACCTTCCTGAATGAAGTGCCCCTGGGTCCCCAATTCCCAGATACCCTGCACCTGAGAATGTACACAGTGTAGAGTGAGTAGGCAATATCCCTGTTCCGTGGCTCCTTCAGTATGTGTAAATGGAGTGAGTAGGCCATACCTCACAGTTCCTCAGGTACCTTTGATTTACCTGCAATCTCCACAATCTGCACATCTGTGGTTACAACCCCATCATAAAACAACTATAACAATCCAGTTCTCATTTAAAATGGAACACCCTCTGAAGATCCTACAAGGACAAAATCTTACTACCTTCTCGATAAAATAAAGTGTCTCCCTAACATGGATAGACCACAATGAAAAAAGGCCAATGAAAGTCAGAAAACTAAGAGATCTCCACCAAGGATGCCTATTCCCACAAGGGAAGCTTTCAATGAAATCACAGAGAAATCAACAGAAATTCAATGCCAAAATAAAATCACAACAACCAATGAGACCCTGATCAAAAGAATTGCTGAACTATGCCGGGCGTGGTGGCACACACCTTTAATCCCAGCACTTGGGAGGCAGAGGTAGGAGGACTGCTGTGCGTTCAAGGCTACCCTGAGACTACATAGCGAGTTCCAGGTCATCCTGAGCTACAGTGAGACCCTACCTTGAAAAACCAAAAAAAAAAAAAAAAAAAAAAAAAAAAAAAAAAGAATTGCTGAACTCAAAGCAAGCCATCAAAAAACCAACAATCATATCAATGAAAATGTATAGAAATTGTCTCTTAGAACATTCAGATTTTGACAGTAGGCTTAATTTGAGTGAAGAAAATGTTAGAACCCTCAAAACAATGAATGAATTTAAGATGAGTCAAGAAATGAAAGATCTTGCTGGGTGTGGTGGTGCATGTCCTTAATCCCAGCACTCAGGAAGCAGAGGTAAGAGGATCACTGTGAGTTCAAGGCCTTTAAAGTCCAGTTCAGCCTGAGCTAGAGTGAGACCCTACCTCCAAAGAAAAAGAATGAAAAAAAGAAATGAAAGATCTCAATAACTAATTATTAAGCTTAGTGAAGACTTGATCAAATGTAAGAATTAATTCAAGGAAGCATCAAGAAGATCAGAACTCAAACTGAAATAATACCTCAAAAATAGATGGACATGATGCAAAATAACATAACAGAACACAAAAATCAAATAGAGCTTAAAAAATCTTTCGAGAACCCCTCAATAATGGAGTTACTCATATGAACGACAGAACTTCTGACCTGGAAGACAAGACTGAAGAAATTGATCTGGAAGCCAAAAGCTTTGCTAAGTTCAAAAAATCAAGTGAGGACTGGAGCTTCTGAATAAGATGGTGGCATAACAGCCATGCCAAACAAGCCTACAGAGGGATTTAAGCAAAGCCCCAGCAAAATACACTCTTCTCCTAAAAAGTAAAGGAGTATAGGTTATTCCTAGACAGAGCAGAGAAGCCAGAGAGACCAAGATCCACCAGAAGAAGGAAAATGGTCCAATCTACATGACCCACACACCCACCAGGCACACCAAGCAGTGGTAGCAGCAGGGAACAAACAAGGGCCTTTTCTTAAATCAGCCTCCTTGTAAAGTTAAGGAAACAGAAGTAAAGACAGCTGAGAACAACCAAAGAGCCACTGAACGGGACACAGGTGGAATTGCATAAGCAACTTCAGAAGTCTGAACTCCCCCATCCCCCACCATCAGAACCAGGAACCTCCAGCATTCAGCCCCCAGTGGCAACACAGCCAGCAGAGATGATCAGAGGTCCAGCTCCACAGCACAACACAGAGGGACTGAGGTGGGCAGTCAGCATTGGTGAGATTGGAAGCTACCCCAAAAGGTAATGAGGCTGAGTGACAAAAAAAAAAAAAAAAAAAAAAAAAAAAGGTACATAGGCCTGCATTGGAAGAGCTAATCTCTCTTTACTTGTGAAGGCAGGATATGGCATATATACTGTTGGTTGGATTTACTATTTTCAAATAACCTGTATTTGGGGGATGAATATTGTTACCTTTAATACTTTCATATTTATAGGGCCTTTGACTTTTGCTTCTGTCATTATTGGAGGCAGGGTCTGAATCAGATCCAGGTTTACCTGGAACCCAACACAGAACAGAAATATCTACCTCCTATCTGACAAGATTAGGGGTGTAGAAGAACAAACACCCTATGGGAATTTTGGCTTTCTAAGACTATCTGTTTGTTTTAATCCCCACAATTACATACTTTGTACTTGTTTTTATTGATTGTGTATATTGCTCACTTGAAGTTTAGAATTTTCTGGTAAATTGTTCCACCCAGTCCACTAGAATACTTGCTTAGCAAGCAAAGTCAACACATAGGATTACTTCTGCAGCTGGATTGGGGTACAAGACCAACACCTGGCTCCTTGAACTCATATCCTGAGGGTACATAGAGATGGATTGCCACCTCTGGAAACACTGCAGTTAATTAGAAAACCCAAGCATGAAACCAATTCAGAATGCAAACATCATTACATTATAATACAAGAAACTCAAAGAATCAAGAAAATACAGTTCCACCAAACATTATAAATCCATCATAAATGATCACAAGTGAGACTGTTTTAGATGAAATGCCTGACAAAGATTTCAAGAAAATGATGGTATCTATGCTCAAAGAAATCAGAGAAGAAATGAAGTGAATCAAAGAAGAAAACAGAGGAATTAAAGAAGCAAACAAACTTCTGAAAGAGAACACAGGAAACCAACTTAATGAAACAAGGAGGTCATTACAAGACATGAGTAAGGAAATAGAAATACTGAAGAAAAACCAGGCTGAAATCCTAGCTCTGAAGAATATAGTCACTGAAATAAAAAACCCTGTGGAAAGTCTCACCAGTAGAATGGATGAAGGAGAGAACAGGATATCTAAACTAGAATATCAAATTGCAGACCTAATACAGTCCAACAAAGAGAAAGACAAGCTAATAGCAAGGTATGAATTGGAACTTCAACACACCCAGGACACTATGAAAAGATCAAACATAATAATTCAGTGCATAATAGAAGGAAAAGAATTTCAATCCAGAGGCTTACTAGGTGTTTCCAACAAAATCATAAAAGAAAAATTTCCCCAAATTGGGAAAGAAATGCCAATGCACATACAAGAAGCCTTAGAACACCAAACAAACAAAACCTGGAAAGAAACTCTCCTCATCATGTTATAATTAAACTATTAAACACACAAACCAAGGAAAATATATTGAAAGCAGTTAGAGAGAAAAAGCACATCACCTACAAAGGCAAGCTATCAGAATAACTGCAGATTACTCAACACAAATTTTAAAAGCCAGAAGGGCTTGAAATGATGTATTCCAAGTTCTGAAAGATAACAACTGTCAACCAAGATTACTTTATCCTGCAAAGCTATCTATCCAAATTGAAGGAGAAATAAGAACATTCCACAACAAAAACAGGCTAAAAGAATTTATGACAACAAAACCAGCTCTACAGAAAATCCTTGAAGGAATTCTTAATGCCAAAGAGAAAGCAAAACACACACAGGAGGAAATAGGAAAAAAATAAACCACTCAAATAACAGTTAAAACAAATGAGTAAAGGGAAACCGGAAATACTACAAAATAAGAAGAATGGCAAGAATAAATGCATGCCTTTCAATAACAACTCTTAATATCAATGGCCTCAATGCACCAACCAAAAGAACAGGCTTGGAGACTGGATTAAAAGTCAGGATCCTCCCATTTGTTGCCTCCAAAAAACTCCTGTCTCAGTAAAAGATAGACACTTTCTTAGGGTGAAAGGATGGAAAATTAACATACATGCAAAAATTCTGACCAAAGTATTGGCAAACAGAATACAAGAATATATCAAAAATATTATTCACCCCGACCAAGTTGGCTTTATTCCAGAGATGCAGGGATGGTTGAACATACACAAACTGATAAATGTAATACATCATATAAATAGTCTGAAGGACAAAAATCACATAAACATCTCAATAGATGCAGAAAAGGCATTCAAACAAAATCCAACATCCTTTTATGGTAAAAGTATTACAGAAATTGGGAATAGAAGGAACATATTTCAACATAATATAAGCTATTTATGACAAACCTACTGCCAACATAATACTAAATGGAGAAAAACTTGAAGCTTTTCCACTAAATTCAAGAACAAAACAAGGGTGTGTACTGTCCCCACTTTTATTTAATATAGTACTGGAAGTCTTAGCTACAGCAATAAGGCAAGAGGCACTCATAAAAGGGATACAAATTGGAAAGGAAGATATCAAATTCTCACTATTTGCAGATGATATTATTCTATACATAAAAGTCCCTAAAAACTCTACCAGCAAACTGTTAGAGCTGATAAACACTTTTAGCAGCATAGCAGGATACAAAATAAATACACAGAAATCAGTAGCTTTCCTATATACTAACCACAAGCATGTGAAGGATGAAATCAGGGAATCTCTCCCATTCACAATTGCCCCCCCCTTCAAAAAAGTAAAAAATGAAAGGAAAGTATCTTGGAATAAACTTAACCAAGGAAGTGAAGGATATCTACAATGAGAACTTTAAAACACTCAAGTGAGAAATTATAGAAGACACAAGGAAATGGAAAGACAGTCCATGTTCTTGGATTTGAAGAATCAATATTATGAAAATGACAATCTTACCAAAAGCAATCTACCCATTTAATGCAATCCCCATTAAAATTCCAATGACATTCTTCACAGAAATAGGAAAAACAATCCTAAAATTCATTTGGAAACACAAAAATCCTCAAATAGCCAAAATGATTTTGAGCAACAAAAGTAAGGCTGGTGGTATTATCATACCTAATTTTAAACTATATTACAAAGCCATAGTAACAAAAACAGCATGGTATTTGCACAAAGACAGACAAGTAGATCAGTGGAATATTATAGAGGACCCAGATGCTAATCCAGGCAGCTACCACCATCTTATTTTTGACAAAAATGCCAAAAGTATTCATTGGAGAAAGGATAGCCTCTTCAACAAGTGGTGTTGGAAATAAGATGAAAATAGATCTTTGTCTTTCTCCATGTACTACAATCAAATCCAGGTGGATTAGGGACCTTAATATCAGACCTGGAACTCTGAAATTTCTCAAGTAAAAGGTAGGGGAAAACCTTCAACATTTGGCATAGGTAATGACTTTATGAATATAACCCCATTTGCTCAGAAAATAAAACCACTAATCAACCACTGGTGTCTCATGAAGTTACCAAGCTTTTGTACAGCAAACAACCCAATCAAAAAATGGGCTATGGAACTAAATAGAGAGTTCTCATTGGAAGAAATACAGATGGCATATAAACATCCAAACAAATGTTCTTCACCCTTAGCCATCAGGGAAATGCAAATTAAAACTACCTTGAGATTCCATCTCTTTCCTGTCAGAATGGCTATCATCAAGAAAACAAATGACAGTAAAAGGGGAACCCTTGTGCACTGTTGTTGGGAATGTAATCTGGTACAGCAATTTTAGAAATCAGTGTGGATGTTCTTGAGACAGCTGAAAATAGATTTACCATATGTTCCAGCTGTAGCCCTCTTAGGCATATATGCTAAGCACTCTTCTCATTACATTACAGATACTTTCACAACTATGTTTATTGCTGCTCTATTCATAATAGCTAGGAAATGGAACTAGCCTAGATGTCCATTCACAACTTTGGGATACCATAAAACAACCAAACATCAGGATAATGGGTATACCAGAAGGAGAGGAAATCCAGGCCAGAGTCTTAGGAACATATTCAACAAAATTATTGAAGGAAACTTTCTGAATTGCTCAAAAGAAAGGCCCATCCTGATACAAAAAGCCCTCAGAACACCTAAAAGACAGGACCAAATGAGAAACTGTCCAAGACACATCATAGTAAAAACTCTTAACAATGAAAACTAAAAGAGAGTGTTAAAAGCAGAAAGAGAGAAATAAATCACTATATATAAAGGACAGCCCATTGAAATTACTTCAGATTTTTCAATTGAAACCCTGAAGCCCATTAGGGCCTGGAATGGAACACTTCAAAGTCTGCAGAACTGTGGCTTCCAACCCAAGGTACTCTACCAAGCAAAAGTATCCCCCAAAGTAGATGGGAAAGGAAAACTTTCCATGAAAAAAGTCTACTCTACAGAAAATACTTTGGGGACTACTCCACACAGCAGTCAAACAACCAGTCTCGAGATCCAACAAGAAGATGATCACAATAACCAAAAGTAGGCCAGGCTCAAGAAAGTACAAAACATGAGAAAGCACCAAACCCCATAAAACACTTCATAAATGCTTGGATAAATTCAAACCTCACAATAATAAGCTTAAATATTAATGGTCTTAATTCATCCATCAAAAGACATAAGTTATACAGGTGGATGAAAAAATGTCCCCTTCTATCTGTTGTCTTCAAGAAACCCAGTTCACTAAAGACAGACACCTGCTCAGGGTAAAAGGATGGAAAATGATATTCCAAACAAATGGAAATAAAAACAAGTGGGTGTTGCTATGTTAACATCTGATAAAATAGACTTCAGCCAAAAGTAATCAAGAAAGACAAAAAAGGCCACTTCCTACTCATAAGATTCCAACATGAGAATATCACATTCATAAATGTATATATGCCAAACACAGATGCATCACAGTTTACAAAACAAAACCTCCTTTACACCAAAACTGAAATAAATACCAACACCATCATAGGCAGAGACTCCAACTCCACTATCATGAATGGACAGATCATCTATGCAGAAAATCAACAGGAAATAGTAGAGCTATACAACATCATGGATCAAGCGAACCTAGCAAAAATCTGCAGAATTTTCCACTCCAACTCAGCAGAACACACATTCTTCTCAGAAGCCCATGGAGCCTTCTCCAAAATAGACCATATATTAGGCCATAAAGCATGCCTCCATAAACTAAGAAAAATTGAAGTAACTTCCTGCATCATATCAGATCACAATGCTTTGAAGCTAGAAATTAACAATAAGAGACACATCAAGTACTCCACCAACTACTGTATCTAAATAACACACTTTCAAACAATGAATAGCTGGTGGAAGAAACCAAAAAAGAGATTGTAACTTTTCCCTGATGCATTTAGAAGCAAAGATCCTGAACAAAATCCTTGCCAATCGAATTCAACAAGACATCAAAAGCATTATACACCTTGATCAAGTAGGTGTCACACCAGGGATGCAGGGATGGTTCATCAAACAGAAATAGGTCACCACCATATACGACATAAATAAACTCAATCATAAGAACCAAAAGATATCTCAATTGGTGCAGAGAAGGCCTTTCACAAAATACAACACCACTTCATGATCAAAACACTGAAAAGAAGAGGCATGGAGGGTTTATATCTCAACATAATAAAGGCTATATATATATAAAGCACCCAAAGCCCAAATAATACTTAATGGGGCAAGACTCAAGGGGGTCCCATTGAGACCATGAACAAGACAGGGCTGCCCACTCTCACCACTGCTCTTCAACACAGTACTTGAAGTACTAGCCCAAGCAATAAGACAGGAGAAAGAAATCAAAGGGATTCAAATTGGAAAAGAACATGTCAAGTTAGCCCTATTTGCAGATGACATGATTCTATAAATAAGTAACCTGAAAGTCTCCATCTCAAAACTTCTAAATGTGATTAATTCCTTCAATAAAGTGGCAGAATACAAAATCAATGCACAAAAATCAGTAGGCTTTCTACATGCAAAAGGCAAATACATGGAGAAAGAAATCAGTGAGGCTGTCCCATTTTCAATAACAACAAAAAAATCAAATACCTAGCAATAACACTAAGCAAGGATGTGAAAGACCTATATAATGAAAATATTTTTAAAACTTCAAGAAAAAAATAGAGGAGGACTTGAGAAGATTGAAAGACCTTAAATGCTCCTGGATAGGTAGAATTAATTTTGTGAAAATGATAATTCTACCAAAAGCAATATGCAGATTTAATGCAATACCTATAAAAATATCAGCAGCATTCTCAACAGAGGTTGAAAAAATCATCTCAGAATTAGTATTGAATGGCAGCAGGCCTCAGATATCCAAACATACCTGAGAAATACCTCTGGAGGTATCACCATACCTGATCTAAAGCTATCTCACAAAGCCATAATAACAAAATCAGCATGGTACTGGCATAAGAACAGAAAAATAGACCACTGTAACAGAATTGAAGACCCAGACAAGTAACTACATTTATGTGATGTTTGACAAAGTGGCCAATAGTGTAGACTGGAGCAAAGACAGCACCTTCAACAAATAGTGTTGGACAAATCGAATGACCATATGTAGAAAAATGAATGTAGACCACTCATCTCACCATACACAAAAATAAAGTCCAAATGGATTAATATAATATAAGACCTGAAACTCATCTCCTACTGGAAGAAAAATAGGATGCACTCTGTACAATACAAGGATAGGGAATTACTTCCTGAACAAAACCCCAGTACCCCAGGAAATTAAACAATCACATAACCAACGAAACTAAAAAGCGTTTGCACAAGGCAAACACACCAGAAGCATATCCAATAAATTACCCATTGAATGGGAGAAAATCTTCACCAGCTGTACCACTGATAGAAGCCTACACTCTACAAAAAATTCAAAAAGCAAAACAATAAAAATTCAATCAACCTACTACAAAAGTAGGGCAGAGTACTGAATATAGTTTTCAGAGGAAGAACTACAAATGGCTAACACACACTTAAGAAAATGTTCAACATCCCTAACAATTAGGGAAATACAAATTAAAACAATCATGAGATTCCACTTTACTCCAGTAAGGATGGAAATAATTTAAAAACCAAGTAACAGAGGGTGGGAGAGATGGATTACTGGTTAAGGTGCTTGCCTGCAAAGCCTAAGAATCCTTGTTAGATTCCCCAGTATGCATGTAAGCCAGATTCACAAGGTGGCACATGCATCTGGAGTTTGTTTGCAGTGGCTGGAGGCCCTGGCATGCTCACTCACTTTCTCTGTTTGCCTCCCTCTCTCTCGCTCACTCTCTCTCCATCTGACTCTCTCTCAAATAAATAAATAAATATGAATGAAATATTTTTTAAAAATCTAATAACAAATGTTGGTGAGGATATGGGGAAAGAGGAACTCTCATCCACTGTTGATGGGAATGTAAACTTATACAACCACTATGGAAATCAATTTGGAGATTCCTTAAAAGGATGAACATAGAGCTACGAAAAGACCCAGTTATTCCCTTACTGGGCATTTATCCTACATGCCCCATGCATCAACACAGAGACATTTGCTCAGTCATGTTTATATCTGCTCAGTTCATGGAGCTAAGAATTGGAATCAATCCAATGCCCATCATTGGATGAGTGGATAAAATGTTGTGCTACATATACACAATAGAATTCTACTCAGCAATAAGAGAAAACAATACAATGAAATTTGTAGAAAATGGGCAGACTTGGAACAGATCATACTCAGTGAACTTACACAATCACAGAAAGACCAACAACTTATCTGTGGTTCCTAACCTTGACCTGCTGGATTTGCTATCATACCTGATAGGATCTCAAGGTCTGGACAATAGGGATGGAAGAGTTTGAGGGAAGGGGAGGGAGGAAAGAAACACTAAGTTAAGTCCAAAATGAGCTGATACCATAGAAACCTTTATCCTTGGAGATATATATATATATATATATATATATATATATATATATATATATATATATATATATATATAATAGGATATATAAAATATAAACCCTAAATAAGTAGTAAGGGGGGAGCACCTGAAAAGTAGGGCTCTTGTGAGGGTGGGATGAGACCTAAGCTTAAAAGAAAAATTTTTATTTGGTCCCTGACCTGTAACTTCCAGTTCCAGAGATTGGTTGGTACCTACATTGAGCTGTTGATCAGACAGTCCTATGAGAATAGCAAATCAATACAGCTTTCTGTTAAAGCACTTGATTACCTACCTGAGGCAAAAGCTAAGACCCTATTGCTAAAGACAGAATATGATGCAGACAGAGAGTATAGAGAATCCTGGATGGAATTCAGAAGAAAGCCAGTCCTCAGAGTTAGCCTGTCTAGTGCTGGAAAGCATTGTATGATCTACTGGGGGAAAATGGCCAACAACAGTCTGAGCAACCAGAGGCTTAAGCTACCCTGAAGCAAACACCCTGACAGGATGCACATGCTAGTGCAATAGTGGCATACAGCCTCAGTAGATAACCAATCACTTTCTGATTGGCTAGATCCGCTCTGTGTAAAAAAAACATATCTGGAATTAGGAACCTGACCAGAATCCTATGGAGACAAAGATTATATGCTCCAGTGTCAAGCTCTCACTAGTCTTTGGCTAACAGGGTGATTACGTATATCAAATCCTCCATAAATTAATAATGCTTATCCTGTTAAAACTATGCTGACTTCACTGTCCATTGGAGAATCTGTTCTTCTTTTTCCAAAGGTAGATAGACTAGAGGAGATAAACTACACCTTGCAGTTTAGTCAAGCCACAGCTGAATCCACAGAGGAATATTGGGGAGATGAGCAAGAGTGCTGTTTCCATGCTAAACCTGATAATCAGCATCAGGGTATAGGAGACATACCCTGAGGATACCCAACACCTACCAAAGCATAGATCCAGATGCTCCTAAGAGCTCATTGCAGAAATAGACTTAAAAGTCACCCACCATGGCTCAGGAAATTTTGAAGAAGAGGGGGTGGAAAGATTGTAAGAGTCACAGGTTGAGACATCATGCCAAGAGGCATTCCCTCTCCCCCCAAATCACTGATTACTGCTCCCACAATGCATAAACCACTACCCCATGGGGAATATATGCAACCCACTGAGTGGCATACCAACAGAATGGGGGCAAGAACAAGGGAAAGGATGGTACCAACACATGATGTATCCATATGAAACATATTGTTAATAATAATAAACATCAAAAACATTTTATTTATTTATTTGAGAGAGAGAGAGAGAGAGAGAGAGAATAGGCACACCAAGTGCTCCAGCCACTGAAAATGAACTCCACACTCATGTACCACCTTGTTATCTGGTTTCCTGGATACTGAGAAATTGAACTGGGTCCTTCAGTTTGGCAGGCAATTGCCTTACACATGAAACCTTCTCTCCAACCCATTTTTGAATCTTTTAACATAAGATAAAGTTTTACAATGGGTGTACCTGACAGAGAATGATACTATTCATGTTATTAGAATTTTGAGAACTGGGATCCTCTGCACTTGTCACCCAAAGCAGAATCAGCTGATGGGCCTTCCACTGAGGAATCTGTCACCCCCACCCCCCTGACTCCTTGTGGCAGACAAAACCAGTTCAAGCTCACTGAACACCAAGACCCCTGCTTCTGATTTACCATTTGTCTTGATATAGGAGTGCAGTTGCCTGCTAATGCCCTTATTATTCTGAGCTCCCACAGTTCCCTACAGCAGAGGTTTCCAAGTAAGTTTAATGCAATGTGATCAACATTTATAGCAACAAAGAACTGACTGTGTGGTGGTTTCATTCAGGTTTCCACATTAACTTAGGTCTTCTGAATGCTAGGATCCCAGCTGATGGAGATTTGGGAATTGACCAGAGTTGTTGCACTTGGAGCTGCAGGGTTTGATGTTTTCCCTGTTTAAGTTTTGTATTGGAGCCAAGATGGTGACCTCCTAACTGTGCCGCACATCCCCAGGGAAGAAAGGCAAGACATTAAGGGTTCACTGGGTCTTTTAGGGGAGAGAAATCTCCAATAGATTGCCAGTGGGAGGGCACAGAGGGGAAAAGAAAAGGAATCACTGATTCCCTCACGGGCGGGTAGCTCACCCCTCCCCCCAAGCAGCTGCCACTAGCAGCCACCGCAGCTTAAGGAAACTCCTGCACATACTGTAGGAAAAGGGTCCCAGACCAACATAGTTCCACTTGCCTCACTGCACAGGGGCGATTGCCCTGCTACCCCTGACCATGAGTAACCTTGCCCAGGCTACACATGCTGGCCAATTGGAGCACAGGCTCCTTTGATCAATTTGCCTGCCAAATGGCACTGCTGCTCAGATCCCCACTTGTGGAAGCTTATCCTGCTCCTCCCACTTGCTCACTTACTGCCCTGGCTACTGCACATTCATGCATGAGTGAGGCCCATTGCAATTCCCCAAGTGAACTTAGACTGTGTCTGCTGCTTACGCTAGCTCACTTGCCATCCCCTCCCTGTCTGCTGTGCCTGATCATTGCCATTATCCTATTGCAGGAGAGTGCAGACTGATTTCGGGTCCCAGTGTTCCACCACACCCGAGCTTGGGCTGCTTCACTGGTTGTTGCCTCAGTGTCCCTCCTAGCGCCAGCGCAGGCAGCTTTGGCACATTACCATGTGAGAGCTCAGGCAACTTGGTGACCTGGCCATGCAGGAGCTCAGGCGGCTTTGGCAAGCCAGAGACAAAGCCCAGGCTACTTGGCAACTGCCTCAGGCTGCTCCAGGTTCCCATTGAGCTTGAGACCAGGCTGATCTACCCACCAACATGCCCATATACTGCAATGAGCAGACCACAATGCAAAAGAAATAACATGAAGAGTCAAATGCAAGAAAATCCAGGGAGATCACCCAGTACTACAATGAACATCTCTAATCAAAACATAGAAGAGTCATTAGGATCAGAACACCAAAATGAAGCTATGAGCAATGCAATCCTGACCAAGCTACTGGTAGAACTTGCAGAAAGGCAACAAAGGACTAATAATTGTGTGGATGCTGCCATCACTAGACTAGACCTAATAGATAAGAAAATGGAAGGAGTTCAAAGACAGTTAAGAGATATGAGGGAGATTGAAAAAAAAGAGGACCTCAAAAATCAGCTGTCCATGCTAAATGAAGACATAAAGAAATGCAAGGATGAATTCCAAGAAGTATCAAGAAAATCATAAAAAGATGTGAAAAGGGAGCTTGGTAGAGAGATGGAAATTATACATAGAAAAGTAATAGAAAATGCAAGCAATTGAAAAACTCCACATCTCTCTAGAAGCTTTCAAGAATAGAGTCAGCCATGTGGAGGATAGAAACTTTGATCTGGAAGACAAGATGGAAGAAACAGTTAGAGAGTTCAAAAATTTCAGTAAGTTCAAAAGTTTCTGTGAACAGAACATGAGGGAATTGTGGGATACACTTAAACATCCTAATATCAGGATCATTGGAATACCAGAAGGAGAAGAAATTCAGACCAAAGAGAATTTACTTAAGAAAATAATTGAAGAAAACTTCCCCAGTTAAAAGAAAGGCCCATCAAGATACAAGAAGCCAACAGAACTCCAAACAGACTGGACCAAAGGAGAATCTCTACAAGACATATTGTCATTAAGACTCTAAACATTAACATCAAAGAGAAAATCCTAAAAGCTGCTAGGGAAAAACAGCACACCACTTTTAAACGTAACCCCATCAGAATTACTCCAGACTTCTCAATGGAAACCCTCAAAGCTAGAAGGGCCTGGAATGGAACACTGCAAAGTCTGAGAACCTATGGCCTCCAACCCAAAGTACTCTACCCAGCCAAAGTATCCCTCATAAGATGGTGAAAGAAAAGCTTTCCATGACAAAACACAACTTTACAAAGACATGAACACAAAACCAAACCTACAGAGAGTATTTCAGGAAATTTTCCACAGAGAAGAAACAAACAATCAACCCCAAAAGCCTACAAGAAGCAGATCACAATCACCAAACTCAGAGTAGGCACAAAAAACTTCAAAGTCCATGAAAACACCAACCCACATATACCATCACAATATGGCAGGGATCAAATAAATTCTCACAGTCATTACCCTAAATATTAATGGCCTTAATTCACCCATCAAGAGACACAAACTAACAGGATGGATTAAAAATTTAGACCCCTCAATCTGTTGTCTTCAAGAAACCCATCTCACCACTAAAGACAGACACCTCCTCAGGGTGAAAGGGTGGAAAACAATATTCCAAGCACATGGGAATAAGAAACAAGCAGGCATAGCTATATTAATATTGGATATAATAGATGTCAAACCAAAAATAATCAAAAAAGACAGAGAAGGCACTTCCTACTTATCAAGGGAATGATCCATCAAGAGGATATTACAATCATAAATCTGAATGCACCAAACACAGGGCCACTACAGTTCATAAACCAAAACCTGCTTGACAATAAAACAGAAATAAGCACCAACACCATCATAGTTGGGGACTTGAATACACCATTATCAGTAATAGACAGATCACCCAAGCAGAAACTCAACAGGGAAGTAAGAGAGCTCAACAAAACCATAGATCACTTAGACCTCATGGACATCTACAGAATTTTCCATCCCAAATAAACAGAGTACACATTCTTTTCAGTAGCCTATGGAACATTCTCTAAAATAGACCCTATACTGGGTCACAAAGCCTGCCTGCACATATTTAGGAAAATTGACATAATTCCCTGCATGATATCAGATCACAATGCTATATTGTTAGAAATTAACAACAAAAGACCCACCAAGAATCCCAACAGCACCTGGAAACTGAACAGCACACTTTTAAACAAGAAATGAATAAAAAATGAAATTGCAAAATTTCTAGAAAAGATTGAGAATGAGAACATATCATACCAAATCTTATAGGACACAATGAAAGCGGTCCTCAGCGGCAAATTAATGGCACTCAATGCCTCCATAAAAAAGACAGAGAGATTCGAAATCAATAACCTAACCATCCACCTAAAGGCACTGGAAAAGCAAGAAAAATCCAACCCAAAGAACTCCAGAAGGAAAGAAATAATTAAAATCAGAGCAGAAATTAATGAATTGGAAACCAAGGACACAATTAAGACAATTGACAAAACAAAGAGCTGGTTCTTTGAAAAAATAAACAAGATTGACAAACCCCTGGCCAATTTGATCAAGCAAAACAAAAACAAACAAACAAACAAACAAACAAAAAAAAAACCAGAAGCTTCAAATTCACAAAATTCAAAATGAAAAAGGAGAGATCACAACAAACGTAAGTGAAATTGGGAGAATCATCAAGACTTATTTCAAAAACATCTACTCCACAAAACTGGATAATGTGGAGGAGATGGATATATGCCTGGATGCATACCATCTGTCAAAGATAAACTCAGAGCAGATTAATCTCCTAAATGAACCTACCACACTTACTGAGATTGAAAAAGTAACAAGAAACCTCCCCAAAAAGAAGAGTCCAGGACCAGATGGCTTCTCAGCTGAATTCTATCAAACCTTCATGGAAGAACTAAAACCAATCCTCCTCAAACTGTGCCACACAATTGGAAAACAGGGAAAGCTACCCAACTCCTTTTATGAAGCTAATGTCACCCCAATTCCAAAACCACTCAGAGATGCCTCAAGAAAAGAAAACTACTGGCCTATTTCCCTGATGAACTTACATGCAACGATCCTGAACAAAATCCTCACAAACTGAATACAACAACACATCAAAGGCATTATCCACTTTGACCAAGTTGGATTCATCCCAAGAACACAGGGGTGGTTCAACATATGGAAATCTGCCAATGTAATACACCACATAAACAAGGTTAAACACAAAAACCACATGATCATTTCACTAGATGCAGAAAAGGCCTTTGACAAGATACAACATCACTTCATGTTCAAAACATTGGAGAGAATTGGCATGGTTGGTTCATATCTTAACCTAATAAAGGCAATATACAAAGCTCCTAAGGCCCAAATAATACCTAATGGAGAGAGACTGGAGGAATTCCCATTAAGATCAGGTAGAAGACAGAGTTGTCCACTCTCACCTCTGCGCTTCAATATAGTACTGGAAGTCCTAGGTCAAGCAATAAGACAGGAGAAGGAAATAAAAGGGATACAATTTGGAGAGGGAGAAGTTAAGTTAGCTCTATTCGCTGATGACATGACTGTATATGTAAGAGACCCAAGAGACTCCATCCCAAAACTCCTGAAGGTGAATAACTACTATAGCAAAGTAGCAGGATACAAAATTAATGCACAAAAATCAGTAGCCTTTCTATATGCAAATGACAATGATATAGAGAAAGAAATAAGGGGCATGGTCCCATTTTCAATAGCTACAAAAAAAAAAAATACCTTGGAATAACATTAACCAAGGAAGTGAAAGATCTATACAACAAAACATAAAAACATTCATAAAAGAAACTGAGGAGGACTTGAGAAAATGGAAAGACCTCCCTAGCTCGTGGATAGGAAGAATTAATATTATGAAGATGGCAATCCTACCAAAGGCAATATACAGATTTAATGAAATTACAATTAAAATCCCTACAGTGTTCTTCACATTGGTACAAAAAATGATCTCAAATTCTATATGGAAAGGCAGAAGGCTTCACATATCCAAACATATCCTCAGCAAAAGAAATACCTCTGGAGGCATCACCATACCTGGTCTAAATCTATATTACAAAGCCATAGTAATAAAAACAGCATGGTACTGGCATAAAAATAGGAGTATAGACCAATGTAATAGACTTGGGGACCCGGACTTTGGGTCAAGCAACTATAGCTACTTGATATTTGACAAAGGCCCTAACAATATAGGCTGGAAAAAAGATAGCATCTTCTACAAATGGTGCTGGTCACTGGATAACCATATGCAGGAAATTGAAACTTGATCCACACATTTCGGTATGCACTACACTCAAGTCCAATGGATCAAAGACCTCAATATAAGACCAGAAACTTGACTTCTACTGGAAGAAAATATAGAAAGTACTTTCCATGATAAAGGAATGGAAAAAGACTTCCTGAACAAAACTCCAGTAGCTCACAATCTTAAAGAGCCACTCAACCAATGGGATCACATGAAGCTGAAGAGTTTCTTTCTTTTTTTTTTTTTTCTAGAAGGGGTATTTTCTTTCTTTCTTTCTTTCTTTTTTTTTTTTTTTTGATTTATTTTTATTTATTTATTTAAGAGCAACAGACAGAGAGAGAAAGGCAGATAGAGAGAGAGAATGGGCATGCCAGGGCCTCTAGCCACTGCAAATGGACTCCAGATGTGTGCGCCCCCTTGTGCATCTGGCCAACATGGGTCCTGGGGAATCATGCCCCGAACCAGGGTCCTTAGGCTTCACAGGCAAACGCTTAACCGCTAAGCCATCTCTCCAGCCCTGAAGAATTTCTTTACAGACAAGCATACAATAAGCAAAGCCAATAGATTACCCGCAGAATGGGGGAAAATATTTGATGGTTATACAACTGACAGAGGCCTAATCTATAGAATCTACAAAGAACTCAAAAACCTAAACAATAAAAAGTCCAACACCCCACTCACAAAATGGGGCAAAGACCTGAACAGGCAGTTCACAGAGGAAGAAATACAAATGGCAAGGATACACTTAAGAAAATGTTCATTATCCCTAATCATCAGGGATATGCAAATTAAAACATAATGAGATTCCACCTTACCCCAGTAAGGATAGCAGACATCAAAAAATCAAATGAAAATAAGTGCTGGCGAGGATGTGTAGAAGTAGGAACACTCATCCACTATTGGTGGGAATGTAGGATGGTACAATCACTTTGGAAAGCAATATGGAGACTCCTGAAAAAGTTGACTATAGAGATACCCAGTTATTCCCTTACTGGGCATCTACGCTAAAACCTTCAAACCACAGGCCAGAGAGATTTCCTCAACCATGTTTGTAGCAGCTCAATTCTTAATAGCTAAGAGCTGGAATCAACACAGATGTCCATCACTAGAATGGATAACTAAGATGTGGTATATCTACAAAATGGAATTCTATACAGCAGTAAGAAAAAAATGACACAATGAAATTTGAGGAAAAATGGTTGAACCTGGAACAGATCATTCTCAGTGAACTTACCCAATCACAGAAAAAAAAATCGCCACATAGTCTCTTTCATCTACAGCACCTAACCTGAATCTACCCAAGATGCCTTACATACCCAGCAAGCATCTCGTGGACTAGATAATAGGACGGGTGGAGAGGGAAGGGAGGCGAAGGGAGGGGTTCACAAATCTAGACCCAAACGGCATTGGTACCATAAAATTCTACATCCTAAAAGGCAGATCAAATGGCTGAACCTTCAGCAGGCCCTTAGAGTGAACACCTGAGCCACAAGACACTGGAGAGGGTATGATGAAGACTGACCTTAATCTTCTACAGCCTCTCTCTCTCTCTTCTAACTCTTTTATATTAATTATCATTTTCTTCCTTTTCTTAGTGGGCACTCATCTGTAACTCCCAGTACCAGCATGTGGCTATCATCCACAATGAGCTTTTGATCAGAGAGACCTACAAGGTTTCCTAAAAAAAAGACAGATTTCTGTCAGAGTACTTGATGACCCACCAAATGTTAGTGATAAGACCCTACTGCTAAAGACACCTTATGTGGTTGACACATAAACTGGAATGGCATGGCTGAAAGCTGGAAGAGAGTCAGTCCCCAGACAGTCAGTGCGTCTAGTGCCAGAAGGTGCTACATGGGAGATTGGGGGAAAATGACCAATATCTGTCCAAGCAACTGATGGTCTAACCTACTTAGCAGCAAATAACCTGTTGTGATGCTCACACAAGTGCAATAGTGGCACACAGCCATGTTGGGAAACCAACTGCTCTTGATTCGGCTAACTGATCCCCTCTGTGGTACGGGACCCATAGCTGGATCTGGTAAGCAAGTCAGAAACATATCAAAACATAAGCCCGCTTTCCATTATCAAGCTACCACCAATCGTGGGCTACAAGAGGGCCTACACCTATTTAATTCCCCATTAAAAAGTAAGGGTTATCTCATTTGTCTTGTGCTAACTTACTCTCTTTTGGAGAATGTGCTTCTCTTTTTCAGATAGATGTAGATCCTAAGGAGAGAGCCACCCCATCATACCTCAAAATGGCCTGGCTGAAACTAAGAACAATTGGTGAAACAAGCCAGCATGCTGTTTTCTTGGTGAACGGGGTACCAGCACAAGGGTGAAGGAGATCAACACAGAGAAAAATCAACTTCTACCAAATCAGAGATCCAGAGACTCAGAGGAGAATACCTCATCACTGAAGCAGACCAAAAATGAACCCAACATGGCTCAGGGAAATTTTGCGGAAGAGGGGGCAGAAAGAATGTCAGAGCCACATGTTGGGTCATGATATGCAAAGACATTTATCCTACCCATAACTGTGGGCTAACTCCAGAATCCATGACCCATATACCTCAACAATGAAGGGTCAAGGGGAGGGGGTAGGTAATGGATGAGCCTAATAATGGTATCAAATTGACTGTATTCACTGAGTACAAAACTAATTAATAAAAAAAAGAAAAAGAAAATAAAATTTTTAAAAAGGTCAAAAATAAATAAATAAATTTTTTATTGGCTGAATGTTTCTTTCCTATGCTGAATGACTTCTTTTGCAGTGGTGAATGTTATTCTATGCCGTTATGGTTTTGTGTTTTTTTTTGTTGTTGTTGTTTTTTTGTTTTTTTTTTTTTGGTGGAGTTTTTTTTTTTTGGTATTATAGCTGTTCAAAGATCTTAGATTATGGGGATGTTTGAACATCATTAAGATTGATGAAAACTATGGGGAATTTTAAAGTTGGATGGAATGCATTGTATTTTATGTCATGTATGGTTATCAGTTTATGGGGGCCAGGGGCAGAATGTGGTAGTTGCATTCAGGTGTCCACCATAAACCTAGGTTTATGAACCTGAAGCTAGGTTCTCAGCTAATGGAGATTTGGGAATTAACACCTCCTGGAGGCAGTGTATTGTTGGGTGGGTTTATGGGTATTATAGCCAGTGTTCTCTTGCCTGTGTTTGGCACATTCTCTTGTTGCTATGGTTGCTTATGTTGGCCAGGGGGGTTATGTCCACCCTCTGCTCATGTCATCATTTACCCTGCCATCATGGAGCTTCCTCTTGAGTCTGTAAGCCAAAATAAATCCTTTTATCCCAAAAGCTGCTCTAGGTCGGGTGATTTCTGCCAGCAATGTGAACCTGACTGCCACAGACCGTTTTGGAGAAGTACTGTGACTTCTTATTGTGCACTGTTCCAAGCTAGAATGGGACTGCTTGCCTGCACTCCTGCCTATGTACTCTCTTCCATCACAATTGTGAAGACTCTTCATCTCTTCTTCTAAATTAAAAAAGGTTGATGGTAGCCAGGTGTGGTGGCATATGCCTTTAATCCCAGCACTCAGGAGGCAGAGGTAGGAGGATCCCCGTGAGTTTGAGGCTACCCTGAGGCTACATAGTGAATTCCAGGTCAGCCTGGATGGGAGTGAGACCCTACCTTGCAAAACCAAAAAAAAAAAAAAAAAAAAAAAAAGCTTGATGTTGTCCTGGGTTTATTTCCTGCATGCCACTCAAGCTTGATGGAAAAGAGTAGTCATTCCCAATATCCTCATTCTCAGACTAGCCAGGGAGAGTAGAAGGAGCAAGGAAGGACTTTGAAAATTCATCTTGGGGGCTCCTAAGGGCCTCCAGTTACTTAGATGAGTTATTGTTAAAGCACCACCGTCCATACTCTGCTAGCATGAAACTACTGGATGCATGGCAAGGCACCAGCAAGGAAGATGACTCCAACTCCAAAGCACTATCACCTCCAGGAACCAGCCTATAGCTTCCCTGTTCCTGGACCTGAGACATGGTTCTGGAGTCTATGAGGCTGTGCTCTCAAGAGCCATCAGTCTTGTATGAAGGTTCAAAAGAGTGCCTGATGAACTGGATATCAGCACAAGGGGGAAGGAGATCAACACAGAGAAAAATCAATTCCTACCAAATCAGTGAGCCAGAGCCTCAGAGGCCCCCAACACCTCATCACTGAAGCAGACCAAAAATGAACCCAACATGGCTCTGGGAAATTTTGCGGAAGAGCGGCGGAAAGAATGTCAGAGCCACATGTTGGGTCATGATATGCAGAGACATTTATCTTACCCATAACTGTGGGATAACTCCACAATGCATGACCCATATACCTCAACAAGGAGGGGCCAAGGGGAGGCGGTAGGTCACGGATGGGCCTAATAATGGTACCAAACTGACTGTATTTGCTGAATACAAAACTAACTAATAAAGAAAAAAATCAAAAAAAAAAAAAAAAGAGTGCCCTTATATGCAATCTCCTAAAGGACTCAGTAAAACAGACAGAGCTTGTAACTTTCCAGAAGTAGGGGCTGTGAGAGTTAGAATGGAAAAGTGAGAGGAAGGGAGGAACATCTCTGAGGAGGTGGTGCTAAAGTCCTAGCTCTCTGAAGGAAGACCACTGTAACTCCTTTGCTTAAAGTAGACATGAACACTTATAAACCAGCTCTCGGCTATAGTATTGGTCCACACATCTCCCCTGGTAATGATCTCTATGTCCTCTTGATGTCAACTCTAATACATACAAACGTATGTATATGTATGTGTTTATGTGTGTCCAAATATGGATGCTTGTGTCTATGCTTGTGTGTGTGGCATATATATGATATGTATCTATGGTGTGCATGTATGATATATGTGAATATTTGTGATTATTATAAAAAATAAGTTTATACCTCTATATCAGTACTTTTATGAGCCATCTGACAGTAACACACACCAGACCATTCATCTCTAAATACTTTAGTATCCATCTCCAAAAATGAATGCATTCATCTACATAGCCACACTTCTGTGGCACCTCTCAGGGAATTTAAGAATGACATTTACACATTCCGTTGTCTCCAAATGTTCCAGAAATGTCAACAAAACTCTCACTCTTGCTTTCTTACTCTCTCACCTTATTTACAGAACAAGCCTAGAAATTGGTTCCATAGGATTACCCAGAGTTTAGATTTTGTTGAGTGTTTCCTTGTAGTCTGTTTCAAAATACATGTCTCTGTCTCTATATTTCAAGAGATTGCTAGCTATGCCTAGATACTTGGAAAATTTCAAACGTGCCTCCTTCTCCTGTGGTTGTATAGATACCACTCAGGTAGGATGGACCTCCATTCCCAGTGCTATCTAGGTACAATAATTCATTAGAAGTTCACAAACTAGTACTGTTCTACACACATCCTGTCTTGATGTTCTTCGAGCTATAAAACTTTTAGAAAGCATACAGGGTTTCTCATTATCAAGCTGAAGAATGACATAGCTAATGTGGACTGTGTTGTGGCTTGTATAGAAAAGAACAAATACTGATTCTTACAAGTTTTCAACTGGTGAAGTTGTCTTATGACCATCTGCCACTGGTTACAATTAGTTTTTCTAGCATGATTTTTTTTTAACTTCTCAGTATATCATTGGTCTAAATATCTTTTATGGGGTTCATTCATGATGACTATAAAACCTTCAAATGCAGAACTTGACCCATCTTCAGTCAGTGGGGCCCTATGAACATTGCCTCTGTATCTTCCTGACATGATCTTATTATTCTGTGATGGTTTCCTTACTTTCTAATAAGACAAAATATTCCCTGCTCAAATTGTACATTTTGAGCCATAGACCTATAATCAGCCATTTCCTAAGAAGCTACAGTTCCTTTTAGTGAACAATGATATATAATGACTATAATTTGTGTGTTACAAGATTTTCATTGCTACTGAACTGTTCCTAAGCCTTGCTGTAGATGAAGATAGATAATATGCATTTATAAATTATAGAGTTTTTACCTAACCTCATCAATCTTACATTTGACTCTACTTTATCCTGTGCTGAAGGTCCTGGTTCTCTCTAATGCTATTTTAATCATTTTTATCACAGTCACGAAACAATCACACAGGAGTCTTCAATTAAAATACCACCACTAGAGGAAAGTATGATAACTGGCTGCAGGTGAAAATTTGTCTGCAGTTCTTTTTCTCTCAAGTTATATGGCATTAGAAATATGCAGTAAAAATGTCAAGGCTCAGAGCACTTGGAATGGCCTCTCTTTTAACACTGCTATCTCCTCTATCGCCTTGCATATATGCATACTACCTTCCCTGTCAGCAAACTCCAAGCTCATTAAGGCAACTAAGAGAGCTGGGTATCTGTGTTTTTCTCAGTCAAAATCACAAAAGGGAAAGTTAGCATGTGATTGATTCTCTCATGAGCATACACGCTGAGGTAAACTGGCGGCAAAGGGACCTGTTGGTCAGCTGCAGACCCTCAGCAGCTCCAGGTAGGTAAAAGCCCTCCTCGGTCAGAGCAAGTAATCATCACTGCCTTTCACTGAGCTACATAAAATGAAGCTCATGTTCATAGGAAAAAAAAAGTCATTTTTCTTAGCTACAATTGAAGGATTTTGTTCAGTGAAGTGTCATAAAACACAGGAACATTATTTTGGAAGTAGTTAACATTGAATTCAAAAGGCAACAAATGGGAATATTTGGTCTTTTTTTTTAGGAATCTTAGCCCATATTCTGTTGCTGCAGAAAAATCCCTGAGGCAGCATACTTTGCAAAGCAGAGATCTTCATTTGACTCATGATTCCAGTGGTTGAAGGGTCTAAACACCATGGCACTGCAATCTTGGCAAGCCCCCACTGGACCCATCTCAGCATGGTATAGAAATGAAAAGGAAACTTTCTACATACAGAAGGGGCAAGGTGTGAGAGCAAGCTTTGTTTATAAGAACCCATGCCCAGAGATCCAAGTACTGTGCCTTCATGGCCAAATCTCCATTCACTGGTCTCATCACTTGAAAGTTTCACAAAATCATCATAGCCATATTGCTGACTAAGCTTCCAGGACATGAGCATCTGGTGACATATTTAAATCATCTCTAGGTTATAGCACCAGAGGCTGGGGGGCCCTTTTCTATCCTTGGTCAAGTGGAGATAGATTTAGTAGCTAAGCCTGTTATGATTTGTTCATTACGAACGTGGTTTGGAATCATGTCTTTTGAGCTTGTTGAGAAAGATTTTTTCCACTGGTATCTGATACTTGCATATATGGGAGGGACATGCAAAAGGCAGGATGGTACAGCAAAAATGGCTGGAGACAAGGGAATGTCCTATAGCAAGGGCTCCCTGAAAAACATGGTATGGTGGAGAGGAGTAGAGAATGAACATTTACAACGTAAGTTCAGTGGTCTGTGCTAGGTGGCAGGAGGAAAGACTGCAGCATCCTTCTTGCAGTGGCAACTTCAGATAAAGTTGGACCTGAGAACTTTCTGAAGATGACAGGAAAGTGAAGGGCTGGGGAGATTATAGGAGTCACATAAAGAATCAGAAGAAGTCTGAGTGAAATGCAGGAGGAAGGTTTGTAAGAGACCCAGCCAGATCATCCCCATATGTTGCAGTCAGGTTCGCATTGCTGGCAGAAATCACCTGAAGAAGAGCAGCTTTGGGGGGGAAATAGTTTATTTTGGCTTACAGACTTGAGGGGGGAGCTCCATGATAGCAGGGGAAATAGTGGCATAAGCAGAGGGTGGACATCACACCCTGGCCAACGTAAGGTGGACAATAGCAACAGGAGAGTGTTCCAAACACTGGCAAGGAAAAACTGGCTATAATACATAAGTCTTCTCCCAATAATACACTGCCTCCAAGAAGCATTAATTCCCAAATCTCCATCATCTGGGACCCTAGCATTCAGAACACCTAAGTTTATGGGTAACACCTGAATCAAACCACCACATTCTGCCCCTGGCCCCCATAAACTGATAACCATACATGACATAAAATGCAATACATTCAGTCAATCTTTAAAAGTTCCCATAGTTTTCATCCATCCTAATGATGTTTAAACATCCCCACAATCCAACGTCTTTTAACTGAGCCATAATACCAAAAAATCCTCAAAAACCCCATAATGGCACAGAATAAACACTCACCACTGCAAAAGATGACATTTGTCATAGCAAAGAAATATTCAATCAATACAAGATTTAAAACAACCAGGGAAACCATCAAACTCTGTAGCTCCAAGTTCAAAAACTCTAGTCAATGACAAGTCTCCAAGTCCAATAATTCTAACCACTGACAAGTGTCTGGAGTTCAAATTATGTCCTTACAGCTAAGCTACTCACAGTTCTGGAAAACTTCATTGGGTCTGGAAGCTCTCCTGAGCAGCCATCTCATGGTCCTGGCATCTACACTGGGTCTCTACTGCAATCCACGGTCTATCCTCATGGTTCCATCAGGTCTTCATGTAGGCAAACCAGCAAACCTACACACTGCCCATGGCTGTTTCCAACACACAAAATCATGTTGCAAATTCAATGACCTTCTCCCTTTCCTGCATTCCTTATACTCCATATCAGGTGGAGTGCCAATTTGTTAATCCAAGGGGGAATAAAGCTGATTTAGAAGAACAGAGAACTCCTTAAGCATTCAGGCCCCTTCAAAAACCTGCATTCTTTCTGTTGTCCCAATGTAGGTCAACTGGCCCAGTCTCAATGGTTGTAATTTCTCATATAATTGCAGCTGAACAGGCAGAAGTTTCAGCCCCAAAATATCATTTCTGTGACATATCCCTCTGCTCACACCAGTCTATTTTTATGCAAAGCAACCCTGCACAACTTCTCAGAACACAGCCATAACAGCAAGCCTCTCACATAAACTGCTTCTATCCCAGTCCAGAAAAAGCTCTTTCTTACCCTCACAATCCAAACCTCACAGTCCATACTTCCTATTGCATTCAGGTCTTTCAACTCTGACCAGAATAGTCCATTAAGCTGTACTTACAGCACTACAAGGTATTTTGTAGGCCAAGGTTTCAAATCTTTCCACATTCCTCTTGAAAATCAGCTCCAAAAGGCCAAAGCCACAGAGTCAGGTGTCTAGTAGCAATCCCATTCCTTAGTGCCAACATTACTGAGGTTCATACTGGTGACAGAAATCACCTAAGAGCAGCTTTTGGGGAAAAAGGGGTTTATTTTATATTACAGATTCAAGGGGAAGCTCCATCATGGCAGGGGAAAATGATGTCATGAGCAGAAAGTGGACATCACACCCTGGCCAACATAAGGTGGACAATAGCAACAGGTGAGTGTGCCAAACACTGACAAGGAGAAAATGACTATAATACCCATAAGCCTGCCCCCAACAATACACTGCCTCCAAGAGGCATTAATTCCCAAATCTCCATCAGCTGAGAACCTGGTATTCAGAACACATAAGTTTATGGGGGACACCTGAATCAAACCACCACGCCACCTAACATGGGAGTTCCCGGGAGCAGAAAGAGGTGCTCGCCTCATGGCAACCAGACACCTCTGCCACTCAATGAAGACCATGCCAGCACAGCTCCTCATTTATTGCTCCAGAAAGTACTAGAATGTAGACTTTTACTAAGCACTGTTCTCAATAATTAACTTCAGTCCTGGTGGTATGTTCTGATCTAGGAGACAAATGAGCATGCCACTGGCTTGATTTGGGCTTGCTTTCAAGAACGATGAATCTGAGGTCTTCTCCCTCCAGAAGAACAAATCCAGTAGATAAGCAAGGAATAAGATGCATGGGGGTGGGGGGCAATTTCTTCTTTCCACTTTCTCCCAGTCAGTTTCGCATGGGATGAACTATGAATGAAGAATGATACAGCACCAATGGCAATAACAGCAATGGATTTGAAACCTGAAGAGCCATACCCTCATCCATGTGTCCCTATTCTGTAGTTTTATCTCTGGGGCTCAAATTCTGGCTCTAGACCCTGGCACCTACATTTTGAAAGTAGGGTAATTATAATATCTAACTCAATATTTAATTTTAGTGGTGCAGATGAAGAGCTGTTTACTGGCTATCTTACATGAAACAACACATAAAGAATGGTAGATTGTCATAATCACCAAGTCTTAGATGCCAGACATGGAAATGCCAGAAAACCTGTCTCCAGCACTCAGACTGTGGGGATGTGACAACTTTGAGTATTGTGTGCCTAAATACAATAGGCCATGACCAGAATGTCTCTCCAAACCTTCCAGAAAGACTGTGTCCTGCCATAATGCTGACAGAAGGACTGTGAGAAGTGGACTTTTGGTTTCTGAAAAACCTTGACTCAGTGATATATCTTGAATCTCATTTAAGTTTTAAGTGGCTCAGATCCTTAGAGAAGGTTATTTGCTCCTTTATCTTCTCATGGGAATCAGCCAGGGAAATTTTAATTCTTTGGAAATTGGAAGTTTATTTCCAAACAGTCATTTAAAAAGCCATAAAGCTCTATTCTATTCAGGGAATTCATTAGTGTGGCTTAGAAGAAATTAAAATTAATGTTCAAGAGATTCGTTTAGAGTTTCAGGAATTTTAAGACAGTGTAAACACCAACTGGAAGATTATATTAATAAGTGAACATGTTGAATACATTTGCATTTTATGAATGGAAAGTATTTTGTGAAATTTCCATCACACTGGTTATAAAAAGGAAGACAAACACAGGCAGAGCCAGCCTGCTACAGATGGCAGAGGAATGAAGCTGAGGCAGAGGGACTGTCTTAGATGTGTGGTGGGGTAGAGGGAGTGCATCTTTCCTCTTTGCCCTGCAATGCAGGATGCACCTGGGCTGTGAGCCTCTCACTGACCTGGGCAAGCTAGGCTAGGTTGGTACTATGTGATATTGTGAGCTAGTAAAATAGAAAGACTCTTCCTTGACCCTGAGCTTGACTTTAAGGGATGGTTGTGGGACAAAAATAAAAGTGTGATCCTAGACCATACTTATATATTCAGTAGCTGCTAATGACTGACACTTGTATCAATGACCATTCTTGTCTCTGTTTTGTAAATACTCCTGATTCTTGGAGAAGCTTCCATATACCCTTACAGGCCTGCCTTCTGCCTCATGGTGTCATCCTGCTACCCATCCCCACACTGCATTAAAATTGTCTGCTCACCACCTCTCCTCCACCCTAAGTGAAGTGCAGTAATTTGGGGTTTCTCCATCCACACCTAGCCTCTTTGAATACCTTTGCCTCTTTGTGGCCATCCACTTCCATTGTCATAGCCTGTTCTGTCATCAAGGATTCACTGTTCCTAAAATGAAGTCACAGCCTTCTGGAACCACAGCCACAAACCTACTTACTCATGTAACTTGATTGCAGTGACTCCTCAACCTCATCAGTTTCTACTCCCATGACTTTTCTACTCTTTGTTTAGGGGCATCTAGTGTTTACTTTTATTATCTTCATTAGCCCATAATCAGAACTATAATTGCTTCCTTATCATTAAGCTCAATTTCCCCATTCCACTTTCAGCCCATTATAATTATTGTGCCAAATTTGAAATCCTGGAAGAACCAACTAGGTAACTTCTTTGTGACTACATGGGCATAACTGAATATTCTTACAGAGAATGAAACTTCCAAAGGGACATTGGAAGATCATGAATGTGTGTTCCCAGTTTCCCAGGTACCCTAATATGCCCTGTGAGCTCACTTTTTCCTTGATCTTCACATCTTGACCAGTACCCTCAACACTATGCTAGTCTTTCATTATTAGAAGGCCACCATCCTCATGTTGCTTTGAAACTCTAAAATAAAATGGTGAGTCAAGAATTCCCTCAGTGTCTCCAAAGGGAAAAAGATATGCTGTTTTGGGCCTTCTTAGGCATTTTCTGCTTCAGGGAGGCCACCTTTTCCTTCTGCTTCAAAGTGGGGGGAGGCATTTGCAGGACTTGCACATTTCCTAGAAAGCTTTGTTTGCTCTTATGGGGGCATCACTGCTCAAGAGAATGGGAGAAGGTTGCTCATAATTTCCTCATTCTTTCTGATCCTTCTCATTTGAACTGTATTTCTCTGTACCTCTTGTCTTTTCCTTGCTAGTGCTTTGTGCTCAGCCCGTACTTCCTCTTCTGCTGTTTTGCCTTCTCTTTTTCCTGATGTATAAGAACTGATTTCTTTTCTGCATTATTATTTTTTAAATTTATTGATGTGTGTGTATGAGAGAGAAAGTGTTTGTCAGGGCATATGGATGCCTCAAATGAACTACAGATGCATGCATCACTTTGTGTATCTGGTTTTATATGTGTACTGGGAATCAAACCAAGGGCCATCAGGCTTCGCAAACTAGTACGTTTATATGCCAAGTCATCTCCCAAGCACTATTATTGGTTTTATTTGAAATTTAAGATCAGTTTATTAAGTTCAATGATGAAAGCTATCAGTAGGATATTCTCCTGAAAAAAATTTTCTTAGAAAAACAGAAAGGTAAATCAAATTCCTTTTAGCATTGTCACAAATGCTATGGTGGTGAAGCATCTTCAGTAGCTCCCTGGATCAGCAGGATGGTAGTCTGGATTGTCCTCATCATCCTCCAGCTCAAAGACATTCTTTTCCTTGAACCGATTCACCAACCTCCATATTGTTTCCAGGATTCTCTAAGAACTAGATGTCAGCTGTGTCAAGATTATGATCTGTTTCAAGGAGCAATTTTCTACTTTATTTTTTGTTTGCTCCTCTTCTTCCATCCATTTCTTCTTAACTTCTAGGAGTACTGCATCAAACTTGGCCTTACAGTTAAAGAAATTTTCAGTTGTAACAGGAGTGTCATGGAATAATTTCTTTTCTGCTTTTCTTTCTTTGTGTTTTTTTTCCTCATCACTTCTTGTTTTTGTATTTATTTTGAGAGAGAGAATGGGTGTGCCAAGGCCTTCAGCTGCTGCAAACAAACTCAAGATGTATGTGCCCCCTTGTGTGCATGTGTAACAATGCACTCTTGTGTCACTGCATCTGGCTTATGTGGGACCTGGAGATTCCAACAGGAGTTCTTAGGCTTTGCAGGCAAACACCTTAACCACTAAGCAATCTCTCCAGCCCCACTTCTAGATTTTATCTAGTCTGATGTTTATTTTTCTTGCACAGCTGTCACTAGACTGAAGGTCATCATTATGCCAAGATTTTCCTCAGCCTGCAATGCCAATAATTCTAATGTTTGAGACATCATTATCTTCTAGATTTTCCTGGGATTTTTTTTCATAAAGAGGGGTTCATCTAGATATTTTTTTCACTGTGTGGGAAGTTGAGAGTAGATCTGGATAGTTTCTTCATTTTCTCCAGCCTGAGATGTCACAGTCATGGTGAAGCTGGGTGTATTTTCTGGTAACAATTAAATGGACTTTGTCAAGGGAAGAACAACTGAAGGAAAGTGTAGCATTAAGGCTAGTTGTTAGAAAGGTTGGATCAATGTGCAACCAAGCTATAAGAGAGTCAGGGTAGATGACCTCCAGCTTGTTAATCTGTCCATGGATGGGTGTGACTGTCTGGCTGTACACTAAAGCTGAAATCTAGGTCATCTTTCCAGGGTGGAAAGGCCAGCATACCTGCCTGGCCTGCAGAAAAATAGCCCCACATAGTTCTCTTTTAAATCCATGGTTCTGTGTTCAGTCTCTGAAGTCTTCATTTTCAGCTCATTAACATGAAAAAAAATTATTTCAATTCTCTGAACAGCCATAACCCAGTCTCCTAATTCATCTTTTCTCCATGATGAGCCAGGTCTTCCACACAGGCTTGGGTAGTCATGAGTGTACTGGGAATCCCAGGACAGAAGCTTCCAGCTGTGTTGCATGTCACTGCACACTGAATAGCCAGGTATTTGGCTTTCTTCTGAACTTTCTCACCTCCTGGGATGGAGTTTCCTCCACTGGGACCTCCTTTCTTCCTCTGAGATAGGGAGTTCTATTCTACTTTCAGAGTCTTAGTTCTCTTTGCAGGCCTGGAAATGAATTTCTAAGAAGTACATCAGAAAATTTTGCTGTTATGAAAATAGCATAGAATGTACTTACACAAACCTAGATTATACAGACTACTACACACCTAAACTATATGGTCTGTGCTTCTATGTCGGGAGCTACAGCTGCTCCTTGACCTTGGGAGCTAAGGGTGGTCTCTAATCTCTTAACACAAAGGCCTAATCAATAAGGCATCTGATACTAAGGCATTGTTTATTATGCAGCCTAGGTGGAGTGGGCATCTGATACTAAGGCATTGTTTAGTATACAGCCTAGGTGGAGTGGGCATCAGACACAGAGGGATTAACATACAACCCTGGTGAAGCTGACTTTAGGCACATAGGCATTGTCCAGAAAGTTCTATCTTCTGTATATAAGCTTATGTCTGCCAGAATAAACCCGAGCCTTGATCAGAACTTGTCTTGGCTCCATTCCTTGTGTTCTTGTCTCAGATTCATTCCCACTCCCTCCTTCGAGGCCCGTTTCAACCTTCGTGCTGCAGACTGGCACATTGTGGTGCCAGGAAGAGGGATTTAAATATGAGGGGCTTCAGTGAGGAACGCCAACATTAACTCAGGATCCACAGAAGAAAGTGAAATTTAAAAGAGGACTGTGGTCGCCGGCTCAGTCTACTGGAATAAGGTAAATTGGTGCAATTATGGGACAAGCAAAGAGTAAAAAGGAGCTAATTGCTGTAGTAAAAGATATTTTAAAAGCACAAGGAATTGGGATTACATCAAGTTCTTTAAGCAAATTTTTTGATTTCATTAATAAAACGAGCCCTTGGTTTATAGGGCAGGGAAATTTTGATTCAGATGTTTGGGATAAAGTAGGGAAAGCATTAAATGTCTTTTTACACACTCATGGTCCTAGTAAGGTTCCGGTAATTGCTTTTTCCTTATGGTCCTTGATAAAGGATGCCTTGGATTCAGGTACAAAAGATAGTTTAGTGAAGCAAATGTTAGATCACACTCTAGATGTTACTGAAGAAATTAAAAATCAAAGTCCTGAAAAAGGGACACCTGTAACTCACAAAGAATTGATTAAAAGATTGCAATCTTTACAAATTTCTAAGGAAAATAGTGATGAGGAAGAGGAGGAATTAGAAGAAGCAGCAGAATTAGAGAAAGAAGCCGCTAATTATCATGCAGATTGGGACCCACTGTGTCCCTCTGCCCCCATGCCCCCCACACAAGTATATGTAGCAGAATTAAAAAATGAGGTGGCAGCTTTAAAGGAGAGAGTAAACCTGGGGAAAGAAAAAAGAAAGTTAAAAGATGAGTTAGATAGTATTATTAAGAAGCCTTCTGAAATTGTCCACGTATCTTCATTACATCCTACTCAGCCTGTTTTTAATTTCTCCCCCTTAAAATGGGTAACACAGAAAGCCATGGAAGAAGGTGATGAGGAAGCACAAGCTTTCCCATTGTCTTATCCAGTAACTGAATTTCAACAGGGTGATCAAATGATGAGGCAATATATCTCGTTTAATTTTAAAGACATAAAAGAATTAAAAACAGCTTGTGCACAGTATGGACCTACATCACCATATACTATGTCAATTATAGAAGTGTTGGCAGGGAAAGTTCTAACAGCAGATGATTGGAAATCTATAGGCAAGGCTTGTTTATCAGGAGGAGAATATTTAATTTGGAAAGTAGAATTCTATGACTTGTGCAAAAAGACTGCAATGTTGAATCAACAGGCAGGGAATGGTAATTGGAATGTTGATATGCTTACTGGGGAAGGAAACTATGCTGGGAATGACAATCAAATTGCACATCCCCCTGTTGTTTATCAACGAATAGCCGCAGTAGCTTGTAAAGCGTGGTTTAATCTTCCTTCAAAAGGAGAAGCTGAGGGGGAGAATTTAACTAAGATTATACAGGGTCCTTATGAGAATTATGCTGATTTTGTAGATAGATTGATAAAAATGGCAGGGAGAATATTTGGAGATGCTGGTGCTGGTATGGACTTTGTAAAACAGCTTGCTTATGAAAATGCAAATAGTGTTTGCAAAGCAGCTATATGGCCTTATAGAAAGTTGATCTACAAGGGTATATTAGATTATGTGCTGATATTGGCCTAGCTATATGCAGGGGATAGCCATGGCTGCAGGGTTACAAGGAATTCCTTTTCAAGTGGCCTTTGACATGGGAAAAACTGATAGCTGCACAAACATTAGTTCAAGAGCAATTAGAGGAAGGGCATATAGAGGAATCATCTTCACCCTGGAATACTCCAATTTTTGTCATTAAAAAGAAATCAGGAAAATGGCAGTTACTACAAGATCTGAGAGCTATAAATGTTACTATGCATTTAATGGGAGCATTGCAACCTGGTCTGCCTAGTCCTCTAGCTATTCCAGCTGACTTTTCTAAAGTGATTATTGACTTGAAAGATTGCTTTTTTACTATACCTTTGCATCCACGAGATTGTTGCCATTTTGCTTTTAGTGTTCCTTCTAGTAATTCTAAGGAGCCTATGAAAAGATATCAATGGAAAGTTCTCCCTCAAGGTATGGCTAATAGTCCAACTTTATGTCAGAAATTTGTGGCTAAAGCTTTAGCTTCTACAGGAAGCAAATATGTTTTTCATTGTATGGATGATATTTTATTAGCTGGAAAGGAAAAGACAGATGTTTTGAATTGTTTTTCTTACATGGAACAACAGCTCACTATGTGGGGATTAAAAATTGCACCTGAAAAGTTACAACAAGATTCTCCTTTTTCTTATCTTGGCTTTTATTTGTATCCAAAACAAATTAAACCACAGAAAGTTACTCTTAAAACACAGAACCTTACCACTTTAAATGATTTTCAGAAATTGTTAGGAGATATTAATTGGATTAGGCCTTATTTAAAACTTGCTACTCATGAATTAAAACCTTTATTTAATATGCTACAGGGGACTCTAATCCTTCTTCTTTTCGTTCTCTTACACCTGAAGCTTCTAAAGCATTAATTACAGTACAAAAGGCTATAGAAGAAGAATTTATCATTTATATTGACTATAGCAAAGAGTTGTGATTACTTGTATTTCCTACCCCATAAACTCCGACAGGATTGTTGTGGCAAGGACCTCCTATACTATGGGTACATCTTGCATCTTCTCCTCCAAGAACTGTCACTCCTTATTATGATGATGTTGCTAAAGTAGTGATGGAAGGAAGAGCTGATTCTATTAAATATTTTGGAATAGAACCACAGGTTATCTGTCAGCCTTATAATTCAAAACAGGTTTCTTGGCTTTTTGCTTTTTCAGATACTTGGGCATTATCCATGGCAGATTTTGCAGGAAGCATTGATAATCATTACCCTGAACAGAAATTGATTCAGTTCTTCATGCAACATCAAGTCATTTTTCCTTGCAATACACAATATTCTCCTATCAAGGATGCTATGTTTGCCTTTACAGATGGATCTTCTTCTGGGCAGCTGCTTAGTCTTTAAATGGGCAAACATATACTTTTAATACTCCTTATAAATATATACAATTTATAGAACTGGCAGCCTTTAAAGCTTTATTGCAACATACTGCTACTATATCTGTTAATATTTGCACTGATAGCCAATATATTGTCCGCTCAGTTCCCTATTTAGAAACCTGTAGTAGAATAAGTCCTTCTTCTACTGTTTACAATTTGTTTGCACAGGTTTAACTTTTGATTTTCCAGTGCTCAGCACCTTTCTATGTGGGACACCTTCGTGCTCATTCTGGCCTCCCCGGACCCTTAGCTCTGGGAAATGCTATTACAGATGAGGCTACTAGAATTTTTTTCTGTGGAAGTAGCTATTAGTGCTCATAAGCTTCATCATCTTAATGCTAATACTCTATGCCTTAAATATAAAATTACATGTGAACAAGCACTGCAGATTGTTAAAAATTGTCAACAATGTCTCACATTTTTACCTGTGCCACATCATGGTGTCAATCCTTGAGGTTTGACCCCTGGCCATTTATGGCAAATGGATATAACTCATGTTCCTCAGTTTGGAAAAATGAAATTTGTACATGTTTCTATTGACACTTATTCTGGTTTCATTTGTGCTTCTGCTCAAATGGGAGAAGCTACTAAACATGTTATTGCTCATTGTCTTCACTCTTTTAATATTTTAGGAGTACCTAAACAACTGAAAACAGATAATGGTCCAGGATATACAAGTGCAGGATTTAAGCACTTTTGTTCTTCTTTTAATATTGAGCATGTTACTGGAATTCCTTATAACCCCCAAGGGCAAGGTGTCATTGAATGAGCAAATGGAACATTAAAAATCTGGTTACAAAAAACTAAAAAGGGGGAAATGACACAGGGATCAGTAACAAAATGGCTAAATCATACTTTATTTTAAATTTTTTACTTTTGGATGCAAAAGGGTTTTCTGCTGCTGACCATTTTTGGCATGCACAAACCAAGACTAATTATGATAAAGTAATGTGGAAAGATCCATTGACTAACAAATGGAGTGGATCCGACTCTGTATTAATATGGGGATGAGGATCTGTTTGTATTTTTTCACAGAAAGAAAATGGAACCAGATGGTTGCCAGAACGTTTGGTCTGGTATGCAGGCCACGAGATCAAACAAGAGGACACTGCTGTCCTGATAATATGATGTCATCTATATCTTGCTTACAGTGAAAACTGAGTTGGTTAATGATTGGGTTACTGGACTGTCCTCAGGATTGTGGTGGTCAGACAATGGACATCAGCAAAATTACATGTGGAAAATTGCTGCTGTTATGGGAGGTATCAAGGTTACATCTGCCAGCAATAATTCAAATAGTCTTCCAAAGAGAACTGTTATGGCCTGTGTTATACCACCTTATGCCCTGATGTTAGGAAATATAAATATTACTTAGTATCACAGGTCTGAAGGCATGTTTAATGTTACCTGTGATAATTGTAGTCTGTCCAATTGTGTTTCTTATAATTCTGAAACTGTAATGATTGTCAAACAACCTGCAATTGTTATGATTCCTGTTAATCTTTCAAAGCCTTGGTATTCTGACAAGGGTATTCAAATTCTAGAGGAGGTTAAAAATAGCTTAAGTAGACAAAAGAGAGTTGTGGGTTTAATTATTGCTGGGATTGTTGCATTTATTACATTATTAGCTTCTATTACTACTGCTGCTGTTGCTCTTACACAAGATGTTTATACTGCACACTTTGTTAATAATCTAGCTAAAAACGTTTCTGTTGCTTTGGGAACTCAAGTATCCATAGATAAGAAGTTTGAAGAAAAGATAGATGCCTTCTTTGATGTAGTGATGCCTATTGCCTATTTTCTTCAAGTGTCTAATGAAGTCTATTGTGAATGCTCGCACAGAGGTCCAAGGTATGCACTATAGACCATGTCCTTGGCTCCCTCAGACTTTATACTAATTCTCCCTGAATTTTATCAGGCTGGTAGCCAGAGATGGGTAAGATCGGGGGAGGAGGCATCCAACCTAAGACAGGGCATGTATTGAAGGATAATACATTTGTCCAATGACAGGTAATGATGTTCTTCTGCCTCTGACAACCTAAGACAGGCACAGTCGCTTCTTTTAATAAATAAAGAAGTGGGAGATGTCGGGAGCTGCAGCTGCTCCTTGACCTTGGGAGCTAAGGGTGGTCTCTAATCTCTTAACACAAAGGCCTTATCAATAGGGTATCTGATACTAAGGCATTGTTTAGTATACAGCCTAGGTGGAGTGAGCGTCAGACACAGAGGGATTAAATACGACCCTGGTGAAGCTGACCTTAGGCACATAGGCATTCTTCAGAAAGTTCTATCTTCTGTATATAAGCTTATGTCTGCTGGAATAAACCCAAGCCTTGATCAGAACTTGTCTTGGCTCCATTCCTTGTGTTCTTGTCTCAGATTCATTCCCACTCCCTCCTTCGCGGCCCGTTTTGACCTTCGTGCTGCAGGCCGGCACACTGCTAAATGTGTGAATGTTTATATAATTGTGTGAATGAATACATATTTCGATACCTATAAATATATCCATACTGATCAATTGACCCTAAGGTCAAAATGAACAAAATAACACAAAGTCAAAGAAAGCCAAAAAGAAAATGAATCAAACCAGGGACTTGATAAATATGAGGTATATTAGATATAATACAACATACTGTTTTATAGTAAACTTCTTTTTTGTAAGTAGAAAGAATATTCTTCCAAACATTGGGAATATGTATGACATAGTATATCCATAAAACCAGTTACAATCATTTATCTTCTGTGGGTGTTTTGTTTTATATGTGGACCAGATTGGTGTAGTATTGGGTTATAAACACATATGTGCAGATTGTGGAGATTACAAGTACATCAAAGCTCTCTGGGGAACTGAGAGATAGGGATCCCTGGCCTGCGCACTCCACTTGCACTTGCTGTCAGCACATGGGACTCAGGGGTTGGGAAACCAGGGGCAAGAAGCCAGCTCCTACATTGGCATGTGCACCCTCTGGCTCAGGGGAATAGGGATTTGCATACCTGTCAGGCCAATCACAGTCATAACAAAGTGCTTGCTTCTGCTGTTCACAAACTGGGACCAGTTAGGCCCAAGGCAACATTGGGGTACCAGGACCAGGAAACTTGGAGAAGGGAAAACAACCAGGAGCTCTGGCCTACTCACTCCATGCATATATGTTCCATCTGGAGGAGGGGACCTGGGAGGTGAAGACCAAGGCTATATTCAATCAGGAAGGCAGAGCAAGGGGCCTACTTCTGTAGCAAGGTCACAGTCACAGGAACCAGGAAACCTTAAGCTAGCAGCAGGGTAATTGACTGGGACCAGGAAACTGGGGGAGGGCGGGGAATGGAGATCTGACCTACTCACTCCATGCTCCATCCTCTGGAGCAGGGGATCAGGGAATTGGGTATCCATGGGCACTTTAATTGGGAAATTGAAGCAAGGGACCAGCTTCCACAGCAAGCTCACAGGGTCCATACTAGCATAAGCCAGCAGCCTGGGAACTGACCAGGACCAAGGAACTGGGAGGAGGAAGGAGAACAGGGAGATTGAGGACTCAGGGTCTATTCAATCAGGAAAGCAGAGTAAGGGCTGCTCATATTCTTGTAAGTAACCTGAATAAACTCATTGATTCACTGCTTTGGACTTGATCTGTCAGTGCCCTATGTTTCCAGAGTCAATAGATGTTTCTTTATGTTTCCCCAGGTCACAACCCACTGTGACCCAGTACTGAATGAAATTGCATTTTTTATGTGGTACATGACTATGTACATTGTTACACATGTGTGTGTGCATGCGAGTGCACACACACAAACACACCTTTCATTAGTTTACCTAAAGTATTTAATTACCATAAAATCTTCAAAAATATTCTGCCATGTTTTGCAAGTTACATAACTTAGTTATAACTCTTAAATGAATGCTACCACTTGGATTAATTTTTGTGTAACATGTGATTAGGCATGCAAAAAGAGAACCATAAGACTTGTGTCTGGATTATAATTGACAGGTAAGCAAGACTGAGTGAGGACTGGTGGTATGTCTGAGAGGAATGGCTTCATGGAAGAAATAAGCCAGAATAACAATGTAAGATGGACAAATCACAGGACAGGGCATTTTAGGGCAAATGCAGGGAAAGAGAAAAATAAAACAGTGCATATGGTGGTTTGAATGTAATGTCCCTTATAGACTAATGTGTGTGGATATTTAATCCCCAGCTTCTGGTGCTATTTGTGAAAGTTATAAAACCTTTTGTGAAACCTTGATAGAGGTGGTATGTCACTAGAAGCAGGCCTTGAAGTTTAATAATCTTGCCTCACTTCCTGCTTCTCTTTCTCTCTACTTCCTCCCTGCTGATGTGATGCTAGTTTCCTGTTCCTGCTGTTTTTCCCACTATGATGAACCTCTTGAACTCTAAGCCAAAACAAATGCTTTCCTTTCCTAAGATGCATCTAGTATCATATTTCATCCCAGTGAAGAGAAAGTAACTAATGCAATGTGATCTAGAAATGTCTAAGAACTTAATGAACCAGTAAGTGTCTAAGTGGTGTGGTGGGGCAAAAGGGCAGACTGCTGGAAGACTTACTGAGGATTTGAATTCTTAGTTTTTTTCACCCCCTTTTCCCTAAGCAGCTCTATCCCTCCTATGAAAATAGTCCACATCTGGTCCCACCTTTTTAAAAAATATATTTTATTTTTATTTATTTATTTGACACAGAAAGAGTGAGAGAGAAAGAGAGACAGAGCGAGAATGGGTGTGGTTGTGCCAGGACCTCCAGCCACTGCAAATGAACTCCAGACGTGTGTGCCCCCTTGTGCATCTGGCTAATGTGGTCCCCTCTTTAAAAAAAAATACCATCTTTTCCTTCCTCCAAGTCTCCATTCCACGTTTTCATGAGGGTTTTACCATTTCAGCAGACTTGATAAAATAGGCACAGGCTAAGCTGGCTTCCTCATTTGCTCATGCCTTTGAGGTAGAAAAGAAAATAAAAGTTGAACTGATTCAGAGTTACTGTAAGAGTTAACTGCTGAGAAACTAAAACTTATCTTTGGCAGCAGATGGAAAAATACCAAATTAGGAACTGTCCAGAAAGGGCCCAAAGGGATGATAAGACTGAAAGACAGTTTAGGCTAAAAAAACTAAAATGGAGTTTATTGCTAGGGTGGCCTGACTACAGAAATAATTGATATGCAAATTGCCACATCTTGTTTGTTTACTTACCCTTCCTCTTGGCTATGAAAACTATAAAATAGAAAGAAAAATCTCAGTTCAGGGCCAAAGCTTCTTTGGAGGGCTGCCTCAAGCTTGTTGGCCCCCATATAATAAGCTCTTCTATTTTCACTAATTCTGGCATTGGAGTCATCTTTCCAGAGAATTTCTACAATTTCTAAAATATCCCCCCCCCCATGAGATTTTTCTTCACCATGACCCCAGTTGGTCAGGAAGGACTGCTGCTCCAGGGCCTTGCATTCTGCCAAAGGTCCCTGGAACTGAGAAGCACATGCCATGACATGATACATGCTCCTTGCAGGTGTCCTGAGGAGACTGTGAAGCTCTGGACCAAAGTTCCTGAGTGGAAGCAGATGAGACTGAGTCAGATGTCAAGACCAGGGAAGAATTCCCTGGGGAAATTGGAAATTGAGATTGTGACTAGTCAGGTCTGAAGGAGATGGTGTGAACGGATCCCCATAAGAGGCAGATTCCTCGAGCCTTGATACTGCTGCAAGGGGATGGCCCTCTTTCTATCAGGTGTCATGTTGACCAATGGTATTCAGTCTTGGTAACTAGCTAGATAAGGACCAATGTTGCTCCAATCTCTGCAATGAGCTCAATCAGGGTTAAGAATGGGATTAGATAAGAAAAATTGCTTAAACTCTGAATTAATGAATGAGTGAGGGGGAGATGGCCATCTGGAGTCTGTATGAAAAGTCCACTTGATATGAATGTGAGTACAAGTATGCATGTGGCTCACAGCCCCAAGGCTACAGAATGGTTCTGTCTTCTTGTCTGTTCTTTAGCACTAACACAGTGGGAAATTCTTTGTAGGGGAAGTCCTCCAGCAAGCCCTCTTAGACTGTATGGTCAAAAACAAATCATACTTCAGATGGAAATATTTAGGAGATTATAATACTAAGATGACACCACAAAAAATAAAGGCCTCTGTAAATTAGGAAGGGCAGCTTTTAATGTTGAATGGCCCCAAGAGGAAATACTGGAAGGAACTAAGATTATAGGCAGGGGAAAATGCAAGATTCTTCTATTCTCAAAAGTTATAAAATGGCAAGATTGGGGAGCTTCCCTGTAGCCCAGAGAGAAACCCAAAACACTCCTTGAGAAAAACAAAAACAAAAAAATCCTCAACTAGAGTCAGAACAGAAGCTTCAAGGCCAGAGATCACCCCCACAGAGCTGCCTCCTAACACAATCTCCAATAATGATGTACTGGCTGGCAGAACTTAAAAATTTGCAAAACCCAAGGCCCCAAAAAGGCAGGGGTGAGGTAAAGGGACGTAATGTCTGGGCTTCTGGGAAATTCCACCATTCTGGGGCCTGATACTGAGGAATGAATTAAATGATAGAAAAGACAAAGCAAGATAAAAGTCTAACTGTGTGGACTTCCGGTCAAGATAGCATCAGCCTAACCACACTTTCCCTGTCAGAGCAATAACAGGCAAGATCTGTGGGGTTTTAAGGTCAGCAGATCCTAGCAGACCTCCAGTGGTAGAGTGTGAAGGAGCACAGTAGGAAATTTGCTGATTCCCATGCTCTAAAGTATCCCAACAGTCCTCAAGCAGCCATCCCAGCTACTGCTCCAGCTGCCACATCATGGACCAGGTTTACTCCTGTGCTACCTGCAAGCTTTTCAGATCCAGGCCAGGCACCACTCAGTTTTCCTGCACCAACTGGCTCTCATTCCTTCCTCCCTCCTTCCTGTGGCTTTCCTTCTTTTCCCTGCCACTAAGACCACTGTCCCATCCCCCCACCCTGCCACACCACTGGATCATGTCATCTCATTATGCCACCCAGCTGCATCACTGGGAACACCATCCCATACCCATGCCCTGCCACCCACCAATGGGGCTGCCACTGGGTGTCTGGGTCCCCACCAGGGCTGGACCAACTCCTCCTGCCTGAGCCAACAGGACCCCTTGCCATCAAAAGCCTAATCTAGTCAAATATAATAGGGAACAATCACTAAAGCACTTCAAGGGTAAACTACACTATCCTCCTGAATTAATTAAAATTCCCACATTGTGATGGGCAGACCACAGCGCAAAAAGAACAACATGAAACATAAAATGGAAGGAACCCCAACAAGGTTGCGTAGCCCCACAATGGAAGTCTCTAATCAAAACAGAAGAAACAAGAGGATAAGATCCCCAAAATGAACACAGAAGGTATGTGACCCTGACAAAGCAATTGGCAGAACTTGCAGAAAATCAACAAAAGACTAACAATTGTGTGAATGCTGTTCTTACTAAGTTAAACCTAATAGAAAACAACAGGGAATCTTCCAAAGAGTTAGGTGATCTGAAGGAGTGCCAAAAAAAGGACCTCAATGGCTAAGCTCAATGAAGACATAAATAAAGGCAAGGAAGAATTCCAAAAAGCATTAAGGAAATCAGAAAATGATCTGAAAGGGGAACTCAAAAGAAAAATGGATACTATACAAAAAAAAAAAAAAAAAAAAAAGGCAATGGAAAATACAAACCAAATTGAACAAGCACAGACCTCTCTAGAATCCCTCAAGAACAGAGTCAATCATATGGAAGGCCATAAACCAAAGGGTCAGAACCAGAAAACAAGACAGAAGAAACAGTTTGTGAGTCCAAAAATGAACAAATTCAAAAAGTTTGGGAACAGAACATGAGAGAACTATGGAATATCCTTAAATGTCCCAATATTCAGATCATGGGTATACCAGAAGAAGAAGAAATTCAGACCAAAGGCATGGAGAACTTATTCAACAAAATTGTCAAATAAAATTTTCCATCCTGTCAAAAGAGACTCCTATCAAGATACAAGAAGTGAATAGAACTCCAAACAAATTGCACTGAAGGAGAAACTCTCCAAAACATAATGACATTAAGACTCTGAACAATGAAAACAAAATGAAAGTCCTAAAAGCAGCAAGAGAGAAACACCACACTACATATAAAAGCAACCCCATCAGAATTACCTCAGATTTCTCAATGGAAACCCTGAAAGCCAGAAGGGCCTGTAATGGAGCATTGCAAAGTCTAAGAACGTAAGGCTTCCAACCCAAACTACTGTACCCAGCAAAAGTATCCCTCATAATAGATGGCAAAAGAAAAATTTCCACAATAAAAGTCAGCTCTACAACTATATGAACACAAAGGCAAATCTACAGAGAGTACTTCATGGAATTTTCCACACAGAAGAGTCAAACAACCAATCTGAAGAGACTACAAGAAGCAGACCACAATAACCAAACCGAGAGAAGACTCAAAAAACTAAAAAATTCAAGAAAACACCAAACACCATAAAGCACCACAACATGGCAGGGATTAAATCAAACATCACAGTTATTAGCCTCAACATTAATGGCCTTACTTTACCCATCAAGAGAGACAAGTTAACAGGGTGGATCAAAAAAAAAAAAAAATTAACCCCTCAATCTGCTGTCTTCAAGAAACCTGTCTCACCATTCAGGGTGAAAGGAGGAAAAATGATATTTCAGACAAATGGAAATAAGAAACAAGCAAGCATTGCGATACTAATGTCTGATAAAATACACTTCAAACTGAAAGTAACCAAAAAAGACAAAGATGGCCACTTCTTACTCATAAAGGGAATAATCCAACCAAAGGATATCCCAATCACCAATCTTTATGCACCAAACACAAGTGCACTGCAATTCACACAACAAAACTTACTTGACAACAAAACATTAATAATCACCAACACCATCATAGCTGGGGACTTCAGTACTCCACCATCAGCAATAGATAAATTATCCAAACAGAAAATCAACAGGGAAGTGAGAGAGTAACATCATAGATCAAGTAGACCTAACAGACATGTACAGAACCTTTTACTCAAAATCTACAGATTGCACATTCTTCTCAGCAGTCCATGGAACCTTCTCCAAAATAGATCATATACTGGGCTATAAATCTTGCCTCCATATATTTTGGAAAATCAACATAATTTCCTGCATGATATAAGACCACAATGCTTTGAAGCTAGAAATTAACAACATGAGGTGGGCCACGAAATCCATCAGCTCCTGGAGACTGAACAACATAGCAATAAATGGGTTGTGGATGAAATAAAAAAGTGAAACTGAAAAATTTCTAGAATTGAATGACAATGAGAACAAATCACAGCAAAACTTAGGGGAAGATTCATAGCACTAAATGCCTTCATCACAAAAACAGAGAGATCACAAATCAGTAACTTTACCATCCATCTAAAGGCATTGGAAAAACAAGAAGACTCCAACTTAAAAAGCTCCATATAGAAAGAAATAATCAAGAGCAGAGTAGAAATTAATGAATTGGAAACTAAGAAAACAATTAAGAAAACTGATGAAACAAAGAGCTGGTTTCTTAAAAAGATAAACAAGATTGATAAACACCTGGCCAACTTGATCAAGTGAGTAAAAGAGACACTTCAAATTAACAAAATTAAAAATGAAAAAGTGTGGGTTCCTGTGTCCTCAAGGGCCCATTCATGGTTTCCCCCAAAGGCACCCAGGCAACTGGGGTGGGTGAGCATGTGACAAGGGAAATACTCCCTGGAAATAGTTGAACAGCTCTCTCAGTTTATTGTCAGTAAAATGGGTTTATAAGTATTTGAGAGTGGAGGGGAGGACCATAAGGGGATTGGACATACCAAGTTAATTTCTGATTCCTAATTAGCATATGGGGACATTCATTCTAGCAATGTTGGGGGCTGGGGGGCTGCTGGTTGATAAGGAGTTTCCTAGGCAACTGGCCAAAGTTCAGAGGCTATGGGCAGAGCCTAAGTTCAGGTGTTCTGGGCTTGGAGAGGGAGTGGCCTCCTGTAGCCTTGGGCTCCTTAGCCATGCCTGGAAGCTCAGCCCCCTCTCCTGAAGGCTCCAGCCTGTGCCTGGCAGTGCCTGACAAAAAAGGAGAGACCAAACAGACATGACTGAAGTTGGAAGAATCATCAGGATTTACTTCCAAAACCTCTACTCCACAAAACTGGATAATCTGAAATGAATGGATAAATTCCTTGACACATACCACCTACCAAAACTGAATTCAGAACAGATTAATCTTCTAAACAAACCTATCATACCCATTGAGATTGAAAAGGTAAAAACCTCCCCAAAAAGAAGAGTTCAGAACCAGATGGCTTCTTAACTGAATTCTAATGGAAGAACTGAAACCAATTTTTCTCAACCTGTTCCACATAATTGGAGAACAGGGAAAGCTCCTCTACTACTTTTATGAAGCTAGTATCATGTTGTACACAGGCAGGGCCCTGGCTTAAAGCAAGCCTAAGCTGTCAGACACGAATAAGGGTCCCAGGCTATGGAGAAGTCGCGGCCTTCTGAACTGCTGGATACATCTCAGGTCCCAGACTGGCAGGGAGGCCAAAAAATTTCATTGTAACACCCACGTAAACTTTAAAGGATTACAATCACACTTCCCTCTGATTCCCCAAAATCAACTGCAATGTATACTAAAAACATGCCAATCCTGTGCCTCACTAATAACAACAGCAACCCTTCAGACAATGGGCACTAATCCCCGAGGCCTTAAGGCCAATGCCCTTTGACAGATTGAAGTCACTCATATTCCCCAGTTCAGTCATCAGAAATATGTCTTTGTGACAGTGGATACTTGCTCCCATTATATATGGGCCATGGCACAAACAGGAGAGAACTCAAAAAAAAAAAAAAAAAAAAAAAAAAAAAAAAACCTTATACATCATATGTTCTCTACCTTTGCCATCATGGGTGACTCCCATCAAATAAAAACTAATGGCCTGGCTTTTTTCAGTTCCTCATTCAAAGCCTTTTGCATGCAATGGACGATTACTCATCACAGTGGAATCCCACATAACCCACAAGGCCAAGGTGTATAAGAAAGAACACACCAAACCTTAAAAGCCCAACTTAAAAAGAAACAGCCCAACCTTCAGTTAGCCATAGTTCTGACTACTTTAAACATTTTCAATATATACAAAAACTCCCAATACCCCATATCACCCTCCACTAGCATACACCAGAGACCCTCCCATTCTGGTATGATGGCGAGATCCCTTAAATGGAATATGGAAGGGATCAGACCCCCTCCTCACCACAGGAAGGGGATTTGCTTGTGTCTTCCCACAGGTCCAGCCTAGGCCCATTTGGGTACCTGCTCGAAATGTCTGATTCCATCCCACTGACCAAAGAGATGGCCCACCTGACGTTGACAGATCAGAGACAGATGAAATGGAGGGAACACCACCCCTGCCAGCACCACCTGAGAAAGGGAGCCCCCATGGGATATCAAGGGATATCCATGACCTCATCGATGCAGCCAAAGCCATATGCCCACCACAGACCTTATTCTTGGCCATTTTGTTGGTGGCTTTAACATCCTTACATTCCAATGCAAATGTCTCTCTTGCTGCTTCTCTGGTTGACCTCCTTCCCAGTGGAGGATGGCGCTTTGAAGCAAAAGAGGCTCATCAAGGAGTCAATAAAATAATTGGCATAGGATATTGCCCTACTAGGGGCTGCCAAGACAGTCACCTTCCGTGTCTATCCTAGGGCTGTGGTTTATGTGAACAGCACCAAACTAAAAATGAGTGCCTTAAAGACCAAGACTATTATGGAGGATGCTGATATTATTACTGTGTCATTGATAACTTTAGGCATACAGATACTGTCTTTAAAGCCTCCTGGAAAGCTAGAGAATGTACACTCTCCACACGAGACCCTTGGAATGAATGTTGGAGGATAGAGGTAATGGGAAAACTCTATGCTAGTATCTACTACTCATCATCTCCCTCTGGTACTCTTCATATTTATAGACAGTATATACCTGCTTCCCATCTGGTGCAAACTAACCATCATATTCTCTCACAGGAAAAACAAGTGAAAAAAAAAATACAAGCCACTATAACATGGGCACAATATACCCAATATGTGGCCAACTTTCTCCCCTTTACTGTCTTAATGCTTCTAATTGCTTCTTTTGTGCATCCCCTGCCCATCCCCTGCTAAAAGCAGTCCCTATTAATGCCACCCTTGAATGCCCTACATCAATAACAAGCTATTCCCACCCCCGCCTTACTGATATTCCCTTCTTTGATTCTGGTCAGGGTGTGCCTCTCTGCCTGTCCAGCTCCTAACTGACCAAAGCTGAATGCCTCCTCAACATTTCCATAACCAGGACCACTTGTGTCAAGACACCCACTCTCCTTTGGTGCAAAGGGGTAACCATCCCATGCATAAATGTTTCCTCTCCCACTTATTATTTCCCAGTCTTGATTGTTTCATAGGTGTATCTCTATGAGGAAGAAGAAGCAGCCTACCAGCTCTGTCTGCACCAACCGAGAGAAATTGTCATCCCTCTGCTGGTAGGCCTTGGCATGATGCTGTCCCTGAGTGCCTCCAGTTCTGCAGGAGCCACTCTTGTCCAGACCAGCCACTTCATCAGGTACTTCCAAAACAATCTTGACAAGGCCATGATATCTACTACCAATAGCCTCAAATCTCTCCAGAGACAATTGAACTCTCTCAAGCGGGTGGTACTTCAAAACTGTAGAGCCTTAGGCCTCATTACTTCTGAACATGGGGGACATGTCATGGCAGAAGAATGTTGTTTTTTTGTCAATGAATCAAATGTTGCCTAACAAAATGTTAAAAATCTCAAGAAACTCCACAAGGATCTGCTCTACTGCTATAAGCCTGAGGACACCACCACCTGGTTCTCTAACCTTTTAGTCACTTGGCTTCTTCTCCTCCTTAGCACCCCCACTTGCTATAGGAACCCTATTAGTTGTAGCCCCCTGCCTCATAAAATTTCTCAGACAACAAATAACTAATATCACTAAGGTTTCTACTAATCAGGTCCTTGTGCACCATCTAGCTCTATCTGAAACTATGATAGACTATAAAGGTCTCACTCAATATGGTGACATTTTCCAATTACCCAAACAAAGGGGGAGATATATGGCACAGGCATAAGCCCCAGGTTAAAGAAAGCCTAAGCTGTCAGACACAACTAAGTGCCCCAGGCTACAGAGAAGTTGCAGCAGCCTGAACTGCCAGACACATCTTGGGTCCCAGACTGGCAGGGAACCTCCTCCCCCATTTTGGGGGTTGCAGTGAGCATGGACCCCTGGACAAAATCTTGGGCCCCAAGATAGGCAGGAAGTAGGCCCACACTCTCTCCAGCCAAGTATACCTGGATGTCCTGATAAGATTTAGGTTTAGCTCATAGCCCTGTGACCTTTGGCCAGTTGCCTAGGAAACTCCTTATATGGTATTAGCCAGAAGACTTCACACAGCCAGTTCTCCTGCAACTCATACACCATACCTCTTCCCACCTCTACAAAGATCACTGGACTCTCTCCCTGTGTGCTGGAATGAACATCATCCCTATATGCCAACTAGGCTTCGGCAAGCAAGCTTTGACCCCACCAATCCCCTTAGGACCCTCTTCCCGCTCTCTCTCAACTGCTTATAAAAACCCAGTCCCCTGACAAATAAGTGAGCTGTTCTCTGAAGCTGTCTCCAGGGTGTTTCTTCCCATCACACTCACATCTGCTCAAGACTCTGCTCCACAGTTGCCTGGGCAGCTCTGGGGAGCTAGTGTGAAATGGCCTCCTGAGGAACTAGGGAACCTACAGTATCACACTAATACCAAAACAAGACAGAGATACAACAGGAAAAGAAAACTACAGGCCTATATCTCTGATGAACTTAGACACAAAGATCCTGAACAAAATCCTACCAAACCAAATTCAACATCACATCAAAAGCATAATCCAACTTGATCAAGTAGCTTTATACCAGGAATGCAGGATTGGTTCAACACATGCAAAGTTGTCAATGTAATATACCACATAAATAAGCTTATTTGAAAAACCACATGAAATAGAAAGTGAAACTGAAATTTTCTAGAATTTAGTGACAATGAGAACACATTGCACCAAAACATATAGATACATAAAAGGCCTTTGACAAAATACAACATAACTTCATGATCAAAACATTGGAGAGAATAGGCATGGATGGTATATATATCGATATAATAATACCATATATAAAGCACCTAAAGCCCAAAAAATGCTTAATAGGGAAAGACTCAAGGAATTCCAGTTGAGATCAGGAACAAGACAGGGTTGCCCACTCCCACCTCTGCTCTTCAATATAGTACTAGAAGTCCTAACCCAAGCAATAAGAAAAGAGAGAAATAAAAGGGATACAAATTGGGGAAGGATGGGGGGTACAAAACTGAACCCAAATTAAGTGGTACCATAGAATTCTATATAGTAGAAGTCAGACTAAAAGGTGGAACCCTCAAGAGGACCATAGGGAGAGTACCTGAATTGAAGGGCTCTGGAGAGGGTGAGACTAAACCTACCCTTAAATTTCTCCTGTTTCTCTTTCTTCTCTGTGTTTTTCTTTTCCCTTGGCACTGGCCTGTAATTCCTTGCACAAGGATGTGATTTACATCCACAATGAGAGACCTATTGGACCTCCCAAAACAATAAATACAGACTTCTGTCACTGCTGAAGACACCATATACTGTTGGCACAGACAATGTTGAGACATGGTTAGAAACTAGAAGAGAGCCATTCAATGTCAGGCACTGTCAGGCACAGGATGGAGCCTTCAGGAGAGGGGCCTGAGCTGCCAGACATGGCTAAGGAGCCCCAGGTTACAGGAGGCCACACCCTCTCCAAGACCAGCACACTTGAACTTCAGCTCTGCACATAGCCCTGTAACCTTTGGCCAGTTGCCTAGGAAACTCCTTATCAGCCTTCACACAGCCCATCCCCTGAGATCCTAGATCACTTGACCGCCCACTCCCCACCTGTGTGCTGGAATGAATGTCCCCATATGCTAATTAGGCATCATAAATGAACCTGGTACGTCCAATCTCCTTAGGACCCTTCACCTTGCCCTCAGATGCTTATAAACCCATTTGTCTGGCAATAAACTGAGAAAGATGTTCAACTATCTCCTGGGAGTGATTCTCTCATCATACGCTCACCCACCCCAGTTGCCTAGGTGCCTTTGGGGGGACTGCAGCTGCTTCCTACAGGACACAGAAACCACAGCTGGTGCCTGAACAGGGACACTATGAGATAGACAGGATAGGTGGGAGCTCTCCCAGAGGGACTGGGACACATTGGCCCATGTGGCCTTGACTCCACATTTTTGAGGGCTGGCAGATTTCTCTTTTTCCTCCTTTATTTTTGGTTTGCATCATTGCATGGGACCAGACATGATGAACTGGCAACTGATGTCTCTTGGCTAAGGCCACTCTTCGATATTGACTGAAGGCCAGCCATCCTCTCCCTGGACCCAGAAAGCCTGTTGGGTGTTGGCAAAAACCCTCTATCTATTTCTCTTTCCTCAATCAAACAGAAGCTATTTTTCTTTTTCCTCCTTTACTTTAATATTGTCTCCCAGCAAAAGGAATCACAGATTTGTAGATTACAGGATCTCCTAAAACTTAAGGAAATTAAGCTCTCACAGAGGGAGGCTTGCTGCTTCTGGTGAGTCCTCCAGGTTGCCCACTGTATGATTTCTAGGCATCCATGTGGCCCAGACATGTGGACTAAAATATCTTATCTGGCTAAGAAACAAAAAGTTCAGGAAGCAAATTTCCCCTCACTCCCTTTAAGCAGTGAAACTGCAAGACAGCTTTGCAAGTGCTCCAAAGCAGCTCAAGTCAGAGTCAGGCAGTGGGCTCACATGCACCCAGACAGCGGCGCCTTGGCCTGTGCAGGTGCCATGTCTCTGTCTCCTCTCCCAGCAGGCCCGGGCATCCCCTTTTTCCCAGCAGCCCCCCTTAGGCCCTCTCCTTCTTCAGCAGCCTCCCAGTGGTCTTGGAGGCCCCCTATTTTCCAAATGGTCCCAGCCTCCTTCCTCCCTTCTTTCCCCTTCAGGTAGCCAGACTTGGACTCAGGCAGTCATCTCTGCCAGTCTCGATCATTACCTCCACATGTACAAGATCAGACCCTGGGTGAGTGCCCAGGAGCTGGGCAGGGCCAATCTAAGGTGTATGCAAGCCCTTCCCAGCTGCCCCAGCACCATCACCAAGAAGTGACAAAAAAGGTCACATTGGTCACATTTAACTAAAGCCTATGGTGAACTGAAGTTTTACATAAAAATGCCATACTTTGTTACATGATATCATAAACATAATTACTGAGTTTATGTTCTAGGTCAACTTCAGCTTACATAGAGGATATTGAAAACAACAGAATTCTCTCTGAAGTGGTGACACTGTCTCTGGGTGCCTCCAGTGACCAACAGCCTCGAATCTCTCCAGAGACAATTGAACTTTCTCATGGGTGTGGCACTTCAAGACTATCTAGACTTAGACTTCATTACTGCTGAACTTGGGGGCATGTATGGTCTTGGGACAAGAATATTGTTTTCTTTGTTAATGAATCAAATATTGTTAAGCTTCTTGACTGCTACCCCACCACCTGGCTCTCTAACCTTTTCGTTCCTTGACTTCTCCTTAGCCCCTTCCTTACTACAGTAACCCTATTACTTGTATCCCCCTATCTCATCAAATTTCTCAGATAACTAACATTGCTAAGGTTACTACTAATCAAGTCCTTGTATACCACCTAACTCTGTCTGGACTTATGTTAAATTATTTTAAAAAAAACTCATTCAGGATGACACTGCCCCATTATAAAAACAAAGGGGGAGTTGTCGTGCACTGGAGCCTTCAGGAGAGGGGCCTGAGCTGCCAGGCATGGCTAAAGACCCCCAGGCTATAGGAGGCTATTCCTTCTCCAAGCCCAGCACACCTGAACTAAGGCTCTGCCCATAGCACTGTAACCATTGGCCAGTTGTCTAGGAAACTCCTTATCAGAATTCACACAGCCCCTCTCCCTGTGACCCTAGATCACCTGACCCCCCCCACCATTGCCTATGTGCTGGAATGAATGTCCCCATATGCTAATTAGGCATCAGAAATGAACCTGGTATGTCAAATCTCCTTAGGACCCTTCCCCCTGCCCTCAGATGCTTATAAACCCATTTCACTGACAATAAACCAAGAGAGCTGTTCACATTGAAACTCCTCCTGAAAGTCGTGCACGCACCCACCCCAGTTGCCTGGGTGCCTTTGGGGGTCTGCAACCAGCTCCCAGAGCAAGAACCCAGGAACCCACAATACCCCAGACAATTAGCCCATCTAGTGGTGGGAGGCACCACCTGAGCTATTAGGGGAAAGTGGCCAACATATGTCCAACCAACTCAAAATCTAAGTGACTCAGAAACAAACAACCTGATGTAATGCTCACACAAGTGCAATAGTGGCACACAGCTATGGTGGGTAACAAATAGCTCTTGGATTGGCTAACAGATCCTCTCGGTGGAAAGAATACCATATCTGGAACTGGCAAACAAGTCAGAATCATATCCAGGTTATGAATCTGTTTTCCATTGTAAAGTTCCCACTAATCTTGGGGCATAAGAGGGTCTACACCCTTTAAATTCTCTCCAAATTAATAATGGCTATCTCATATAAGCAGTGTTCATTTCACTCTCCATTAGAGAGAGAATCTGCTTCTCTTTTTGAGATGGGAGCTGGACCTGAGATGACCCAGTGCAGTCTACCCCAGCCCTAGCTGAAACCAGAGAGGAACTGGGGAAATGAGCAAGAGTGCTGCTTTCTTAGTGAATCTTACATCAGCACAAGGGTGAGGACACTCAACACCTACCAAACCAGAGACCCGGAGGCTACTAAGTGCCCACCACTGAAGTAGACTTAAAATGTTCCCAGCATGGCTCAGGTAATTTTGTGGAAGAGGGGGAAGAAAGATTGTTACAGCCCCCAAGTTGGGACATTTTGCACAGAGATATTGGCTCTCAACCCCATAATGCATGACCCACAATCCCCATGGGGTTGACCTGTATTCCCAATGAGGAAGGCCTCTTCAGCAAAGGGGCAGCTTGGAGGGAAAGGATGGTACCAACATGTATTGTTTACATACTAAATATGTCCACATCTAATAAAAAATTAAAAAGGGATACAAATTGGAAAGGAAGAAGTCAAGTTAGCCCTATTTGAAGATGACATGATCCTATACATAAGTACCCTGACAGCCTCCATATGAAAAGTTTTCAAGGTAATTAATTCCTTCAACAAAGTAGCAGCATGCAAAACAAAGCACCAAAATCATTAGCCTTTCTATATGGAAAGGACAAATTCACACAGAAAGAAATTAGTGACACTATCCCATTTTCAATAGCAACAACAAAAAGTACTTTGGAATAACAAACCAAGGGTGTGAAAGACTTATATAAAAACTCTCAAGAAAGAAATAGATGAGGAATTGAGAAGATGGAAAGACCTCCCATGTTCCTGCATAGGCAGAATTAGCACTGTGAAAATGGCAATCTTACCCAAAGCAATATACAGATTTAATGCAATACCAAAAAAAAATTCCAGCATCATTCTTCACAGAGGTAAAAAAAAAGATCTCAAAATTCATACAGAATGGCAGCTATCCAAGCATATATTCAGCAAAAGAAATACCACTAGAAGTATCACCATACCTTATCTATAGCTGTATTATAAAGCCATAGTAACAAAAGCAGTATGGTATTGGCATAAAAACAGGAATATAGACCAATGGAACAGAATTGGTGATCTGGGCTTTAGGTCAGATAACTAGAGCTACTTGATCTTTGACAAAGGCCCTAAAATGTAGACTGGGGGAAAGACAGCATCTTCAACAAATGGTGCTGGACAAACTGGATAGCCATATGCAGAAAAAATGAAACTAGGCCCACACATCTTTCCATGCACCAAAATCAAGTCAAAATTTATCAAAGACCTCAATATAAGGCCTGAAACTCTTCTACTACTGAGGTACTTTTCATGATATAGGAGTGGGAAAAGACTTCTATAACAAAACCCCAGTTGCTCAGTGACTTATGTAATCACTCATCCATTGGTATCTCATGAAGCTAAAAAGTTTTCTCACAGAGAAGCTTATCATAAGCAGAGCCAATTGACAACCCACAGAATGGGAGAAAAACTTTGCCTGCTATACAATTGATAGAGGCCTAATTTCTAGAATCTATAAAAGAACTCAGAAACCTAAACAATAAAAAATCAAATAACCAACTCACAAAGTGGGGAAGAGAAGTGAATAGGGAGTTATCAGAGGAATAAATACAAATAGCAAACACACATTTAAGACAATGTTCAACATCCCTATCCACTAGGGGAATGTAAATTAAAACAGCTATGGGATTCCACCTTACCCCAGTAAGGATAGCAAACATTAAAAGTCAAATGAAAACAAATGTTAGTGAGGATGTGGAGAAATAGGAACCCTCATTACAGGAACTGGTGGTGGGAATGTAAGCTGTACAACCACTATGGAAAGCAATATCGAGAGTCCTACAAAGGTTGACTATAGAGTTTACCAACAGATCCAGTAATTCCCTTAATGGCATTTACCCTACAATCTTCATGATTTAGTCCACAGATATTTTCTCAACTATTTTTATAGCTGCTCAATTCATAATAGCCAGGAAATGCAATCAACCCAGATGCCCACCATTGGATAAACGGTGATAACCAAGATGTGATATATCTACACAATAGAATTCTGCTCAGCAGTTATAAAAATATGGTACAATGTAATTTGTAGAAAAATAGTCAAACATGGAACAGATCATACTCAGCCAACTCACCCAATCACAGAAAGACAATCATCTCATGGTCTCACTCATCTGATTATCCTAACCTGGATCAGCCTGAGATGCTAACATACCTAATTGGCATCTTGAGGACCAGACAATAGGGAGGGTAGGGATTAAGAGGAGGGCAAGGATGAGGGGTGAACACAAAACTGAACCCAAATGGAACTGGTACCATAAAATCCTATATCTTGGAAGACAGGCTAAAAGGTTGAACCCTCATTGGGACCTGAATCAAAGGGCCATGGACAAGGTGAGATAAAACCTAACTTTAATTTTCTCCTGTTTCTCTATTTTTCCACCTTTTCTCTTTCTTTTTAATACTTTCATTCTTTTTCTTATTTCTTTTCACATGGTGCTGGCCTTTAACTCCCAGTACCAGGATGTGGTTAACACCCACAATGAGCTGTTGATCAGAGAATCAGAGAGACCTAAAAGGTTTCCCAAAAGAAGACAAACTCTGTCAGAGCACTTGATTACCTACCAGAGATTAATGATAAGACCCTATTGCTTAAGATACCATATGCTGTTCATGTAGGATGTGGAGAAACCTGGCTGGAATCTGAAATAGAGCCAGTCCCCAGATAGTTAGCCTGTTTAGTGCTTGAAGGTACTACATTAGCTACTGGGGAAAGTGGCCAACATCTGTTGGAGCAACTCAACGTCTAGGCTACTCAGGAGCAAACAACCTGATGTGATGCTCACACAAATGCAATAGTGGCACACAGCCATGGTAGGTAACCAACTGCAATTGTATTGGTTAGCAGATCCATTCAGTGTAAAGAAACCCATATCTGGAACTGGGAAACAAGTCAGGACCATATCCAGATAACATGTTTGCTCTCCAATGTCAAGATACCATTAATCTTGGGCTACAAGAGGGCCTACACCCACTAAATTCTCTCTAAACTAATATTGGTTATCCCATTTAACCTGTGCTGACTTTACTCTCTGTTGGAGAATCTCCTTCTTTTTCAGACAGAAGCAGGACCTGAGGAGAGAAACGACCCATTGCACTTCACTAGGGCCCTACCTGAAACCACAGAGGAATTTGGGGAATGAGCAAGAGTGCTCTTTTCTCAGTGAATCTGATATCAGTACAAGAGTGAAAGAGATAGACACTGAGGACACTCAACATCTACCAAGCCAGTGATCCAGAGGCTCCTGAGAGCCCATCACTGAAGTAGACTTAAAACGATCCCAATGTGGCCCAGGAAAGATTGTTAGAGCCACAAGTTGGGACATTATGCACAGAGACATTGTCTCTTCCCCATAACTGACAGTTGTCCCCACACTGCACGACCCAGAGTCCCCATGGGGAATAACTGTCATTCTCTATGAGGAGGATCCCTTTGGAGGGGGTCAGAGATGAGGGTAAAGAAGGTACCAACATTTGCTTTTTACATACTGAGCACATCCATAACTAATAAAAATTTTAAGAGGACTGGGGAAATGGCTTAGCAGTTATGGCATTGGCCTGTGGAGCCTAAGGACCTGGGTTCAATTCCCCAGGCCCCATGTAAGCCAGGTGCACAAGGGGGCACATGTGTCTGAAGTTTGTATATAGTGGCTAGAGGTCCTGGCATGCACATTCTCTTTCTCTCTATCTGTCTCTTCCTCTCTCATAAATAAATAAATAAAATATTTTTAAAAATTTAAAAAGAAAACAAAAATGTCTCACTGCAAGTTCTTACAAGTGCTTCTGAGTTAAATGAATATGATGAAAGTCACTCAAACTCTAAAACCAACCTTATACCTACCAGAAGAGGAGGGAAATCCCCTCCACACTTGTAGATAAGGGCTATGCTGTTCTCCTGTGCTACCCAGGGGTAAAAGTCAATCAGGAATAGCTAAATCCTGAGGTAAGTCCCAGGCAAATGCTAGAAACCTGGGGCAACTCATCTGTCTTGCTCTGACATGCTGCAGCTGGGGTGGCTGTCCAAGTCAAGGACAAAATGGGGATGACACATGAGCAATTGCACGGTGTCACTTAGTGTTTTCCCTGCAGGGCTTTACCTACATGATGGTCAGGTAGCCCTGGGATAGGAGGGCGAATCTGACACACAAGTCTCATTGAACATGGAGACAAGGTACAAACCTCTCTGAGCTTATGCCACCCCTAGGGAAATCACTGATGGCTCTGCTTTTTTGGCTTCCTTGCCTTTCAGAGCCAAGGGGATCTACAGGCACAGGGAATCTCAGGGTTCTGGTCCCAACATGATGATGGGTGAGTCCCAAATTGCTGAAGGCACATGGTCCTTCCTATAAGACATGTTTAACACTTTTTAAGTTTACTTTATCTCTCTATGCATCTATAGAACTGTTAACAGACACCAGCTGCAAAGTTTGTGTTTAGATTGAGTAGTACTGAGTTTGTCAGAAAATTTCTAAAACTTGTAATAATGTTCTAATCTGCTTTCATATTTTTAAAACATGTGTTTCAGGGCTGGAGAGATGGCTTAGCATTTAAGCGCTTGCCTGTGAAACCTAAGGACCCCAATTTGAGGCTCGGTTCCCAAGGACCCATGTTAGCTAGATACACAAGGGGGTGCACACATCTGGAGTTTATTTTGCAGTGGCTGGAGGCCCTTGCATTCTCTCTCTCTCTCTCTCTCTCTCTGCCTCTTTCTCTGCCTGTCATTCTCAAATAAATAAATAAAAATAAAAAAATATTTAAAAATATGTGTTTCAGAAAGCTGATAAAAAGAGGTTCCAAAAATCAACGTTATAAAATCTATATGTATATTCCGAGTAAATAATGTAAGTCAAGTCTGATCTACTCTTTTATAAAAGATTATTTCAAATAGCCTTTTGAGGGCAAAAGAAAAAACAACAGTTAAATGGTTATATTAAAAAGTCTTATGATAAGTACAATAAAAGTTTTTCTGTTAATTATAATGAACTAGATAAAAAGATAAACTGAAGAAGAAAATTTAAATGTTGGATATTAAGTGTTTGATAAAGAAGATTGTTGTAGAATTGTGACACAGCTTGTAAGGTAAAAGGATGTAGATGAAGGTATGAATAAACTTAAACAGAAGGCTTAAAGACAAAGTTGATTAAGTAAGTCTTCAAAGGCTTAATCAGATTACAGACTACTTGAGATTAAGATGACTATTATCCTAGAGTTTATATCAGACTAACAAAGGATGGCACAGGCTGGTTGCAGGATGGTATGATATTTAGATTGTAAATTTAAATTACTGATGTTAATTTGGTCATAATAACAGTTATAATGTTGTAGAAGACTGTCATTGAAGTTCTCAATTAAGTTTGCTGTGTTCCTGTATTTATCAACCTTTTAATATTTAATAAGGTTATTATATCTTCATAAAAACTAAATAAAAACAAAATAAAACAAAACACTATAACCTTATGATGATCTCTGTCTTGTTCATGTTGTTTTACTGGGTGATTATTGCTGAGATCATTGTCTAAATCTAAAAGGTGATTTAGTCATTGTAACTTTGTTCTTTTTAGAAAAACTGAGGAAACTCCACCTGTCCCAGGAAGGCCTGCAATATACAAACAATGATAATATAGTTTGTCTAAGTTTCATATACCCTACCAATCATAAATACTGTCTTGTGTTAAACTTAAAAATGGCTCAATGATTAAAGGTAGTTAATAAAGAAATCACTTTATATCTATCATAATGTCTCTAATGTATGTTAAAATGAGACTTATTTAGCTCAACAATGATCAGGTTTGACTTTATTCTTAGGCTATATGTAATCAATCTCAGTCAAGGCTTTATTAATTAATTATCTCATTTCTTTTTTTAATGTATATTTTTTAATGACAACTTCTATACTTACAGACAACAAACCATGGTATTTCCTTCCCCTTCTCTTCCCCACTCTCCCCTTCATAACTTTGCCCTCCATCATATCCTCTCCCTCTCTCCATTAGTCTCTCTTTTAATTTGATACCATCATCTTTTTCTCTTATTATGAGGGTTTTGTGTGGGTATTGATAGCCACTGTGAGATATTGGATATTGAGTCCAAATTATGTATGGACAGTTGTATGTAAGGAGTGGTACCCTTCCTTTGGCTCTTACATTCTTGCTGCCATGTCTTCCTTAATGGACACTGAGCCTTGGAGGATGTGAGATGTTTCAATATGGGATACTCCACCATCCCTTCTTCTCAGCACTTTTGGGTCATCCCAGTGGTCATTGCCATCTGAAAAGAGAAGCTTTGCCAACCAGAAGTGAGAATAGCATTAGTATATGACTATGAACATTAAGTGTAGTGCTTTCAGGACAATTTGGTGGAAGCAATATATGCATTTATCCAGACAAGAGCAGGTTTTATACCTCTAAGGCTCATGTCCTTCCCTGCCATAGGCTTTTGATTAAGTTTTCAGTACCAGGCCCATATTTCCTCCCATAGAGTGGGTCTTCAGTCCAATTTGAGAGCAGTTGGTTTCCCCCAGAGCAGACATGCCACTATTGCACTGACTAAACTTGAGGTTTCCAGTGTCAAACTGTTTTCACCACTGATGACTTCTGACTCCCAGAAGACTGCATACAGTGCAACTTTTCCAGCTTTCAGTTGGCTGGGACTCAGGAAGAAGGTTTTCTGCTCAGCACAAGCTTGATTTCTCAGTGACTCTGCCACTCAGGCATGTGACGTCTTCAGCAAGAGGGTCTTACCATCTTTTTCTCATGGGAAACCAAGGGCCTTGGCAATAGCCTGTAATGTTTTGGAGGAGACAGAACCTCCCTTGTGAACAACTCACTGGAAGGTATTCCATCCCTGAGCCTGAAAATTTTATAGTAACAATCTATGGCTTCTAGATGTGCCATTATTTAAGAAAGTAGATTTTCATATGTCTTATTCAGAAAATCTTGAATTTTCATTGACCCCCTACCTTTCTTTTATAAAATCTCTTCCGCTGACCTCACTTAGACCTTTCCTCTCCCTGTAATCTGTTCTACTACTTACATCCCCTTAAAACCTTCCCTCTCCTCCCTCCCTTATCACCTTTTTCTACCTTATGGGCCTCTGCTACTCATTTTTGGTTCCAGATCACATATGAGTCTATAAATTTGTAGGTAGGATCCATATATAAGAAAGAACATGTGACATTTGGCTTTCTGGGTCTAGGTTACATCACTTAGTATAATCCTTTCCAGATCCTTCCATTTCCCTGAAAATTTCATAATTTCATTTTTCTTTACCACTAAGTAGAACTCCATTGTGTAGATGTGCCACATTTATTACCCATTCTTCTGTGGATGGGCATCTAGGCTGGTTCCATTTCCTAGTTTATGTGAATAGAGGAGCAATAAACATGGTTGTGCAACTATCTCTAAGGTAATGAGGAAAGTCATTAGGATATATGCCTAGGAGTGCTCTAGCTAGATCATATGGCAAGTCTGTTTTTAGCTGTCTCAAGAATCTCCACACTGATTTCCACAATGGTTGTACCAGATTACATTCCCACCAACAGTGCAGAAGCATTCCTCTTTTACCACATCCTCACCAACATTTATTGTAATTTGTTTTCTTGATGGTAGCCACTCTGACGGGAGACAGACATAGTGTTAATTTGCATTTCTCTGAGGGCTAAGGATGTAGAACACTTTTCTAGATGTTTACATGCCATCTGTATTTCTTCTGATGAGAACTCTCTATTTAGTTCCATAGCCCATTTTTTGATTGGGCTGTTTGCTTTCTTATGGTTCTGTCTTTTGAGTTCTTTGTATATTCTGGATATTAATCCTGTCAAATGAGTAGCTAGCAAAATTTTCTCCCATTCTGTAAGATGTCTCTTTGCTCTATTCACAGTGTCCTTTGCTGTACAAAAGCTTTGTAATTTCATGAGATTCCAGTAGCTGATTAGTGGTTTTATTTTTTGAGCAATTGGGGTTATATTCAGAAAGTCATTACCCATGCCAATGTGTTGAAGGGTTTCCTCTAACTTTTCCTCTAGCAATTTCAGGGTTTCAGGTCTGATAATAAGGTCCCTGATCCAGTTGGATTTGATTATTTTGCATGGAGAAAGACAAGGATCAATTTCTATCTTTCTACATATAGTTATCCAGTTTTCCCATCACCACTTGTTGTACAGGCTGTCTTTTGGCCAATGAATATTTTTGGCATTTTTTTTCAAAACTCAGATGGCTGTAGCTGCCTGGATTAACATCTGGGTCCTCTATTATTATCTTCCATTGATCTACATGACTGTCTTTGTTCCAATACCATGCTGTTTTTTTTTTTTTTTTTTTTTTTTTTTTACTATGGCTTTGTAATATAGCATAAAATCAGGTATGGTGATACCACCAGCCTTATTTTTGTTGCTTAAAATAGTTTTGGCTATGCAAGGGTTTTGGTGCTTCCAAATGAATTTTAGGGTTATTTTTTCTATTCCTGTGAAGAATGCCATTGGGATTTTATTTTATTTTTTTTCCCAATGGGGATTGCATTAAATGTGTAGATTGCTTTAGGTAAGACTGCCATTTTCACAATATTGATTCTTCCAATCCAAGAACATAGGATGTCTTTACATTTATTTGTGTCTTTTGCAATTTCTCACTTGAGTGTTTTAAAGTTCTCATTGTAGAGATCTTTCACTTCCTTAGGTAAGTTTATTACAAGGTGTTTTTTTTTTTTTTTTTTTTTTTTTTTTTTTTTTTTTTTTTTTTTAGGCAACTGTGAATGGGAGAGATTCCCTGATTTTATTCTCTGCACATTTTGTTGTTAGTATATAGGAAAGCTACTGACTTCTGTGTATTTATTTTGTATCCTGCTACATTGCTAAAAGTGTTTATCAGCACTAACAGTTTTCTGGTAGAGTTTATAGGGTCTTTTATGTATAGAACAACATCATCTGAAAATAGTGATAATTTGATCTTTGCCTTTCCAATTTGTATCCCTTTCATTAGTGTCTCTAGCCTTATTGCTATAGCTAAGACAACCAGTACTATACTAAATAAAAGTGGGGACAGTGGACACCCTTGTTTTGTTCCTGAATTTAGTGGAAAAGCTTCGAGTTTGTCACCATTTAGTATTATGTTAGCTGTAGGTTTGTCATAAATAGCTTTTATTATGTTGAGATATGTTCCTTCTATTCCCAGTTTCTGTAATACTTTTACCATGAAAGGATATTGGATTTTGTCTAATGCCTTTTCTGTACCTATTGAGATGATCATATGATTTTTGTCCTTTAGACCATTTATATGATATATTACATTTAGTTATTAGCATATGTTGAACCATCCCTGCATCCTTGGGATTAAGCCAAGTTGTTTGGGGTAAATAATCTTTTTGATGTATTCTTGTATTCAGTTTGGCAATATTTTGATCAGAATTTTTGCAGCTATGTTCATAAGGGAAATTGGTCTGTAATTTTCTTTTTTTGGTCTGTCTTTGCCTGGTTTTGGTATGAGCATGATGCTGCCTTCACAGAAGGAGCTTAGAAGAATTCCTTCCTTTTCTATTTTATGGAAATTTTGCGAAGTATTGGTGTTAGTTCTTCCATGATAGAAAAATTCACCAGTAAATCCATCTGGGTCTGGGCTTTTTTTCAGTTGGGTGACTTTTTATAACTGCTTATGTCTCTGTACATGTTATAGGCCTATTTAAATGGTTTGTATCATCTTCATATAATTTTGTTAGGTCATATGAACCAAGAAAATCATCCATTTCTTTCAGATTTTCAAAATTAGAGTTATATATATATTCTTAAAGTATGTCCTTATAATTGTCAATTCCTTGGTATCTGTTGTAATGGTGCCTTTTTCATCTCTAATTTTATTAATTTTTGTCTCTTCTCTCATTCTTCTGCTCAAATTTGCTAAGGGTTTATCAATCTTGTTTATCCTTTCTTTTTTTTTTTTTTTTTTTTTGGTTTTTCGAGATAGGGTCTCACTCTGGTCCAGGCTGACCTGGAATTAACTCTGTCATCTCAGGGTGGCCTTGAACTCATGGCGATCCTCCTACCTCTGCCTCCCGAGTGCTGGGATTAAAGGCGTGCGCCACCACGCCCGGCTATTGTTTATCCTTTCAAAGAGCAACTCTTTGCTTCCTTGATTCTTTGGATTATTTTTTTGGTTTCTATTTTATTAATTTCTGCCCTAATCTTTAGGGTTTCTTCTCATCTACTGATTTTTGGTTTGCCTTGCTCTTCTTTTTCCAAGGCCTTAAGGTGAAGCATTAAGCTGTTTATTTGTGAACTCTCTAATTTCTTATTTTAAATTTTTTTAAAATTTTTACTTATTTCTTTGAGAGCAACAGACAGAGAAAGAGGCAGAGAGAGAAAGAGAGACAGAATGGGTGTGCCAGTGCCTGCAGCCACTGCAAATGAACTGCAGATGCATGTGCCCCCTTGTGCATCTGGCTTACATGGGTCCTGGGGAATTGAGCCTCGAACCAGAGTCCTTAGGCAAGCGCTTAACCACTAAGCCACCTCTCCAGCCCTTTAATTTCTTAATATAGGCACTTAGAGCTATAAATTTCTCTCTTAGGACTGCCTTCATTGTGGCCCAAAGGATTTGGTATGTTGCGTTATCATCATCGTTTGATTCTATGAATTTATTGATTTCCTTTTTGATTTCTTCAGTGAGACTTTGACCATTCAATAGTGTACTGTTTAGTCTCCATGAATTTCTGTAAGCTCTGTAGCTTTTCTTGTTGCTGATTTGCTATTTAATCCCATTGTGGTCAGATAGAATCCAAGAATTATTTCAATTTTCCTATATTTGTGGAGATTTGCTTTATGTCCTAATATATGGTCTATTTTAGAGAATGTTCTGTGTGCTGCTGAGAAAAATGTATATTCTTCAGCATTTGCATGGAATGTTCTGTAGGTATCTGTTAAGTCCATTTGTTCCATGACATCATTTAATTCAAATATCTCTCTGTTTATTTTTTACTGGGATGACCTGTCAATTGATGAGAGTGGGGTATTGAAGTTTCCCACAACAATTGTGTTTGATGTTATCTTTGACCTTAACTCTAATAGTTTTTGTTTGATGAAACTTGGAGCCCCCATGTTAGGTGCATATATGTTTAGGATTGTAATGTATTCATGATGGAGTGTTCCTTTAGTCAGTATTAAATGACCTTCTTTATCTTTCTTCACTAATGTTGGTTTGAAGTCTATCCTGTCAGATATTAGGATAACAATCCAAGCTTGTTTCCTAGGCCATTTGTTTGAAATACCATTTTCCATCCTTTCACCCTAAGGCAGTGTCTATCTTTTATTGAGAGATGAGTTTCCTGGAGTCAACAAATGGGAGGATCCTGCCTTTTAAGCCAGTCTGAAAGCCTGTGTCTTTTGGATGGTGCATTGAGGCCATTGATATTAAGAGTTATTATTGAAGGGTATGCATTTATTCTCACCGTTCTTCTTATTTTGTAGTGTTTCCTGTTTTCCCTTTACTCATTTGTTTTAACTGTTGTTTAAGTGTGGTTTATTTTTGCTATTACCTCCTGTGTGTGTTTTGCTTTCTCTTTGGCATTAAGAATTCCTTCAAGTGTAGAGCTGGTTTAGTTGTCATAAATTCCTTTAGCCTTTTTTTTTTTTTATTGTGGAATGTCCTTATTTCTCCATCAATTTGGATAGATAGCTTTGCAGGATAAAGTAATCTTGGTTGACAGTTGTTATCTTTCAGTACTTGGAATACATCATTCTAAGCCTTTCTGGCTTTTAAAGTGTGTGTTTAGTAGTCTGCAGTTATTCTGATGGCCTTGCCTTTGTAGGTGACTTGCTTTTTCTCTCTAACTGCTTTCAATATATTTTCTTTGGTTTGTGTGTTTAGTAGTTTAATTATAACATGGCAAGGAGAGGTTCTTTCCAGTTTTTGTCTGTTCAGTGTTCTAAAAGCTTCTTGTATGTGCATTGGCATTTCTTTCCCAATTTGGGGAAAAATTTCTTCTACGATTTTGTTGAAAACACCTACTAAGCCTCTGGATGGAAATTCTTCTCCTTTTGTTATACCCTGAATTCTTATGTTTGATTTTTTCATAGTGTTCCAGATATCTTGAAATTCCCATTCATACCTTGCGTTTCTCTTTGCTGGACTGTATTAGATCTGCCACCTGGTCTTCTAGTTTAGATATTCTGTTCTCTCTTTCATCCATTCTACTGATGAGACTTTCTACAGAGTTTTTTATTTCATTGACCATATTCTTCAGAACCTGGATTTCAGCCTGTTTTTTTCTTCAGTATTTCTCTTTCCTTACTCATGTCTTGTCATGACCTCTTTATTTCATTAAGCAGGTTTCCTGTATTCTCTTTCAGAAGTTTGTTTTCTTCTTTAATTCCTTCATTTTTTCTTTGATTCCCTTCTCTTTCCCTCTGATTTCTTTGAGCATAGATACCATCATTTTCTTGAAATCTTTGTCTTGCATTTCATCTAAAACAGTCTCACTGGTGATCATTTCTGATGGATTTATAGTTTTTTTGTGGGACTGTATTGTCTTAATGCTTTGAGTTTCTTGTATTATATTGTAGCAACTTTTGCATCCTCAATTGATTTGATGCTTCCATTTTATACTTACCTGCAGTGTGCCCAGAGGTGAAAATCCAACTCTATATATCCTCAGGATAGAATCAAGCCACAGAAGTAATCCTAGGCATTGAATTTGCTTGCTAAGCAAGTATTCTAGTAGACTCAGTGGAATAATTTACTGGAAAATTCTAAACTTTAACCAAGTAAAACACACAATCAATAAAACCCAGCACAAAGTATGCAATTGTGGGGATTAAAACAAACAGATAGTTATATAAAGTCAAAATCCCTTAGGGTGTGTGTTGTTGCACAACCTTAATCTTGTCAGCTGGGCAGTAGAGGTTTCTGTTCTGAGTTGGGTTCCAGGTCAGCCTGGATCTGGATCAGACCCTGCCTCCAATAATGACAGAAGCAAGAAACAAAAGCCCTATATATATGAAAGCATCAAATGTAACAATATTCAACCCCTAAATACATGTTATTTGAAAATGGAAAAGCCAACCAAGAATATATACCCCATAACCTTCCCTGACAAGGAAAGAGAGATTAGCTTTTCTAGTGCAGGCCTGTGTACCTTCTTTTTTTTTCAGTCTGATTACCTTTTGGGGTGGCTTCCAATGTCACCAATGCTGAGTACCCACCTTGATCCCTCCGTTAGCTCTGCTGGCTGCACTGCTGTTGGGGGCTGAATGCTGGTTGTGGTTCTGATGGTGGGGTATGGGAGATTTCAGACTTCTGGATTTGTTCACACTTTTAGTAGCTCTTTAGTTGATCTCAGCTATTTTACTTCAGATTTCTTAACTTTGCAAGAAGTCTGATGAAGTTGAAATTCTATTGCTTCGTCTGTGTTTCTGCTGCAGCCTGGCAGGATGGCACCAGGTGGTGCACAGATCACAGGCTGCAAGCACCTAAGTAGGTCTATGGCCATTTTCCTCCTTTCTGGTAGGTCTTGGTCTCTCCAGCTTCTCTGGGGTGTCTAAGAATAACCTATACTCCTTTGCTTTTCAGAAGAAGAGTGTATTTTGTCTGGGTTTTGCTTAAAATCCCTTCCTAGGCTGGTTTGACATGGCTCCTATGCTGCCATCTTATCCCTAATTTTCTCAGTTCTTTAATCTTAAGTTCATTGCTTATAGGTATATTAATACTTAAGACATGTTCCTTGCTCTAGAGAAATGATCTTAAATTCTGCTGTTCTGGTTCCAGTTTGTAGGGTAATTGGTACCTACATTGGTATACAGACTAGCCAAAGTGGTTTCCAAACACAGATGCCATGTTTTTATACTGTCTTGTCTTTTCCTGACATATAGTTTCTCGAACAGATAAATTGATTTAGTGTTGTGGATAAAATATTGTTTCCAGGACATATGCCTCTGTCAGAAATACTGTGGCTCTGCTCCGTGCATGACAAGAAGCCTGAGGACTGCAGCATGAGATGATTCTTACCCAATCAGACACATGTGTGGGATCCTAACTCCTTCCACTTGCTGGACCAATTGGCTCATTTGATAACCTTGTGGGAACCATAGGCAAACTTTGGTTCCAAGAGACTTTTATGTTTTTTACCCCTGAACAAGCACAGTTATTTACTATTGTCTCATATTACATCCTTTTCCTTCCACAGGAATATCTGTTTCTTTTTGAGAAATGTGGTACAACCCCCCTTCCTCTATTGCAAGAATGTCCTCTTTTCTCCTCCTTACAATAGGATTAGTCACAGTCACTCCTGTTGAATAATAATCTTCTACAGAGAAGGCCCTCCTGGCTCTCTTTCTTTTATTATAATAATTCTTTTGTGTTGCTATCAATATTTTCAAGGATAATGATCATGAACCAGTTCTGGCTGTTGAAAATTAAATACAAGATTTAATGGTAACAGTGTCAGTATTCCCAATGACAACTGACACATGCTTGGCCCTCAAGGTTATTCTTACCCAAGACTCTGGAGGTCTTACAGGTGATGTACTCTAGACCTTGTGCCTGGCCCCTATGTGGACAACATGGGGACATTGTCTACCTCCTTTAGTGGAGACTTTCATAGTAATCATGCTGGGACTCATTTTAAAAATCCTGTGTTCTAAATGCTCTGTCCAGGTTCATCCAATATAGGATGAAATAATTAAAATACAGGTGATATGCCAGGTATATCAACCATTACAAACAAATTCATAAGTTGTTATGATGATAAAGAGAAGGGAATGTGGTAGAAAAGAAGCTAAAAGTTGAACTGAGTTACTGTAAGAGTTAATGGCTGAGGAGCTAAAACATATCTTTGGCAGCAGATGGGAAAAAAACCCAAAGAAGGAACTGTCCATAAAGGGCCCAAATCAATGATAAGAAGAAAAGATAGTTTAGGCTAAAACAAAGTAAAATGGAGTTCATTGTTAGGGTGGCCTGACTACAGATATGACTGATATGCAAATTGCCATATCTTGTTTGTTCACTTACCCTTCCCTTTGGCTATGAAAACTAATAAATTGAAATAAAATCTCAGCTCAGGGCCAAAGTTTCTTTGGAGGGCTACCTCAAGCTTCCTGGTCCCTGGGTAATAAACTCTGCTACTTTTGCTCATTCTGGCATTGGAGTGATCTTTCCAGGCAATTTCTACAACACCTTCTCTCTACCCTCCTCATGTATCACTAGAGATAGGCAGTGAATTATGAGCCTCTCTTTGTCCCAGAAAGGGTGTAGGTAGAAAAGCTGCCACTGACATTGACAATTTCTCACCTCACTCATTGCATAATCAGCATAAACTGGTAGTGAAAGAAGTTAATATTTTCAGAGCTGATACCATGCCTTTCCAGATTAATCAGCAGGTGAAAAAAAAAAAAAAAAGAATGTATTCTTTTATTTTGTTGGGTGTATGAAACAAGATAGTTCTGAAAGAACACCCCCTTGAGGGGGGGTCTCTTTCCCCAGGAAGAGACCCGAGAACCCAGAGACCGATACGAGACCACTAGATGCAAACAGCAAGAGGCTTTATTGGGGGTACCGGTGCGCACCGGGGCTCGACACGGAGTCCTCACGCAGGAGGGGTGAAGAGCCCCGAGCAGCCGGGAGGTAGGGATTTTAAGGCAAAACATGCAGAAATATCTCAAACATGTTTCAGTTCAGGGACTTTTCAGACGTCATTAGGCAGTCGCCCGGTCCGTGCTGTTCCCGTATTATCTTGACCTTGTACATGTAGCTCAGGACTGGGGAGCTCAGGATGTCTCCTCAGCCGGCCGTGTTATCTTAACCTCGGCAGGGAGTTAGGGCCCCTGCAGCTAGGCGTGGGGCTTCCCAGGGAGCGGAGGCTTTTCAGAGATTAGGTATGCACAGGCAACGGCGGTACTTCAGTTAACTATTTCTTTACTTGAGCCCGGGCAGCTGGTTGCAGAAAGTCACTGTTAAGCAAGCGATTGTACAGAAGCCAAAGAAGCAGGTTAGATGTATTTATTAGTGTAGCAGCGGTCTAGCCGGGGTTTTTCATTCCCCCATTTTCTTTTAGCATTGAGTGAAATCTTTTACTCAAACCAGATTATGGGATTTCAGTTTCTTGCTGTTGCAGTCTCTGATATTGCTGTGTCAGAACAAAAGTCTGGATGACTGACAGCCTGTCTTTTATGAATTGGACCAGCCGATTTAGAATGCATGGCCCGAACAGGAGTATTAAAAGGAAAATTATTAGAGGTCCCATCAAGGTGGAGATTAAAGTTGTAAACCAGGGAGATTTATTAAACCACCCTTCGAACCATCCCTGTTGGGATTCAAATAACTTCTGTCTTTGTTTGAGTCTTTCCCTAAGTTTTGCCATGTTATCTCTTACCAATCCAGTATGATCGGCGTAGAAGCAGCATTCTTCTTTTAGGGATGCACATAATCCCCCCTCCTTCAAAAACAGCATATCTAAACCTCTCCTATTTTGAAGGACTACCTCCGAGAGGGAGGTGAGTGACTTTTCAAGGGCACTGATTGATTCCTCTAGGGCCTTGATATCAGCATGCATAGCTATTTGCAGCTGCCGAAACTGATTGGTTTCTATGAGGGCTGAGGTTCCTGTCCCTATCCCGGCAGCTATTCCCCCCATGGTAATACCCCCCAAGAGTATGGCCATGGTCAAGGTGACAGGTTCTCTTTTGTACCTAGATTTGTCCTCAAATTGGCTATAGATATAATCAGGTTCATGGTAAGTAATTTTGGGCCATAATTCTATGAGTACACAATAATCTGATGTCGCATAGAGTACTGAGGCTGAGACACAAGGGGTTAACCCAGTACTACATGCCCAATAAGTTCCGCTGGGGGCGGCCAAGTAGTAGGAACCAGTGGGTACTTTTATTGTGAGGTTACATAGGGCCTGATGGGTTTTAGGGACTGTCCCTAAGCAAAGCCCCTTTCCAGAAACTTCTGACAGGGTTAATCCGTGTTGGGGACTGGAGATGCAACTAGGGGAAACTGAAGTCTGATTGGAGTAATTACCCAGGACAGCTACTCCTTCATAATAAGGGGGTCTTGAAATTAGGCATAACCAGCAGTCTGTGGTTTTGTCTGGGCTGGTGAGATTGAGAGCCAAATATGCCCCTCGAATCAGGCCTATTAGTCTGTCTCCTGTCCCAGGAGAGGGAGGGGGTACGTCAGTGTTAGAAGGGGTTTTTAGGGTAGGGAGGGGAGTTACGGGTTTAATTTGTTCTGGCAGAGAGGGAGGCTTCTCAGAGGGGGATTTTGTTCTGGCAGGGTGGGAGGCCTTTGTTGTGGCACCACCTTGTTAGGTCCTATAGAGTGGGTCGTTGCCTGGACTTTAAGCTTAATTTTAAAAGTCAGTCCCTTGCCTATCCGATACCATTGGAGTCCCCAGGTATACCCTTCTTGCCAGCCAGTGGCTTTCTTTCCTGAGTCTGTAAAGTCAATGTGAAGGGGTAAGCAGGTACCATTTACACATTGAAAGTTTCCCCAGTTTTCCTTAGTGGATTCTTCTCCACATCCCCCCTTATAATTGTTTGGCCACCATTCCTTGGGGGGTTTATTCCAACCTCTGGTGACCTTGATTTTATCCCAGCTAGAGTGGGGCTTCCAGTAGGCATCTCCTGTCGTTTCACATCCCCAGGCCGCACAAAAAGTTTTTTCATATCCCCCACAGCGATACGCTTTGGCCCTGCTTCTGTCATCTCTGGGGCATAGGAAAAAGTCTGCTCCTGCCAATATACATCGTCTTGTCGGGGAGGAACACCCTTCTATGGTTATACCCCCCGAGGTGGACCTCATTGTTTTTTCTAACTTTCTGGGGTCTGCATCAGCGATGTCCCATGAATCCATGCCTGCAGCTAATTGGCAAAAGTCAGGTGTTAGAGTAGGCCACCAGGTATTGAATGCATGATTTTCTTGGATTTCCCAAACAATTTCACCCGTTTGAGATTGAATCTGCCAAGTCAAGGTATGTACCTGGTGGGGACTCTGGTTTTTAGTTGCCCTGCCTATATGTAGCAGGGCCCACCACACCAAGATTAGGAGTTCCCATCTCCATGAACAAGTCTTAACTTTAAGGGGTTTTGGGTGCGTTGGATTTTCCATGTTGGACCGGTGGTTGGTTTTGTCCCTTCAGGCGTATGAACCGCTTTGACGTGGGATGCGTGGATCCAAGCTGCAATTCCGTCGACTTTTAGCGCCGTTGGGGTGGTCAGGAGGACGGTGTAGGGACCCTTCCACCGAGGTTCCAAGTTCTTAGTCTGGTGTCGGCGGACCCAGACAGTATCCCCGACCTGGAAGGGGTGTGGCAGTACCGGCTGGTTCAGTTGTTCGCGATAAGCTGCTGCAAGGGGTCTCCAGACTTCTCTCTGCACGATCTGCAGGGCCTGCAAATGAGCTTGCAGAGAGGGACTGTTAGCAAAATCAGCAATGTCTGGATCAAAAAAATTTATAAATGGGGGTGGTGCCCCATAAAGTATTTCAAAAGGAGTGAGTCCATGGGGGCCTGGTGTGTTGCGGGCCCTATATAGAGCTAACGGAAGGAGGAGCACCCAGTCCTTAGAGCCAGTTGCAAGCGTTAATTTGGATAAAGTCTCCTTAATTGTTCTATTCATGCGTTCTACCTGTCCTGAACTTTGGGGTCTATAAGCACAGTGTAATTTCCAATCGATCCCCAATAGCTTAGCCACCAACTGACTTACCTGGGAGACGAAGGCGGGCCCGTTATCTGTGCCTAGGACCTGGGGCATTCCGTACCTGGGGAAGATTTCTTCCAGAAGCTTTTTAGTTACTATTTTGGCAGTTTCATGTTTGGTGGGGAAAGCTTCTACCCACCCTGAAAAAGTATCCACGAACACCAGTAGATATTTGTATCCATAAAGTCCGGGTTTGACCTCAGTGAAATCTATTTCCCAATGTACCCCCGGCCGGTGTCCCCGCATCCGAACCCCAGTCCCAATCTTAGTTCTTCCTGCATTTATTTGGGCGCAAGCTGCGCATTCATCAGTTATCTTTTGTAGGGCCTTGTCTCTGTTCAGGAGGTAGGGACCAGCTTCACTGCGTTCTAATAGGGTTTTCATCTTTTTTGGTCCCAAATGGGTCAGTTTATGTAAATACTTGATTAGTTCATAGGTATCTCGTATTGGCATAACAGTCTTCCCTTCAAAGACCCAATGGTGTTCATTTGGGTCATATGTGGCCCCCATTTTCTTTAGGAGGTCGGTATCCTCCCTACTATATTGCAATGAGCATTGATGCCGTTTATCTTCCCTTGGGTCCATCAAGGGGAAAGATTGAGAGGTGTCAAGCGGCTTTAGGGCAGCCTCTCTGGCAGTGGCATCTGCCAAGCGGTTCCCTTTTGCCTCAGGGTGGTTTCCTTTCTGATGGCCAGGGCAATGCATGATGCTCAGTTTTTGAGGCAAGAATAGGGCTTTAAGTAGCGCCAGGATTTCAACTTTATTTTTAATTTCCTTTCCCTCTGATGTTAATAAACCACGCCTCCGGTAGATTTCCCCATGGATGTGGGCAGTAGCAAAAGCATAGCGGCTGTCAGTGTAAACATTTAGTTTCTTACCTTCTGCCATTTGGAGGGCCTGGGCCAGCGCTATGAGTTCCGCTCTTTGGGCTGAGGTGCCTGGTGGTAGGGCTGTAGCCCAGATTACCTCAGTTTCAGTGGTCACTGCTGCTCCCGCCTTTCGTTCCCCATTTGCCAGGAAGCTGCTACCATCGGTGTACCAGGTGTAGTCTGCATCCCGAAGAGGTTGGTCCGTCAGGTCTGGTCGGGTTCCATGTACTTCCGCAAGAATCTGGAGACAGTCGTGTTGTTCTGTTGCTTCCGGCAAGGGAAGCAAGGTGGCGGGGTTGAGAGTGACCACAGGTCCGAATCGCACCCGGTCAGCGTCCAGGAGCAGGGCTTGGTAATGAGTCATACGGGTATTGGAAAGCCAGCGGTCTGGGGGTTGCTTGATTAAGGCCTCCACAGCATGGGGGGCTCGAATAATCAAAGGCTGACCCAGCGTCAGTTTTCCTGCGTCCTTAACAAGGACCGCAATGGCTGCCACCATTCGCAGACAAGGTGGCCAACCGGCTGCTACCGGATCCAGTTTCTTAGACAGATAAGCCACAGGTCGCCTCCAAGGACCCAGCCTTTGGGTCAGTACCCCCTTGGCATAGCCCTGTTTTTCATCTACGAACAGTTCAAAGGGCTTAGTGATGTCAGGGAGGCCTAAGGCGGGGGAAGTTAGCAAAGCCTTTTTGATGTCTGTGAAGGCTCTTTGTTGTTCTTCCCCCCATGTGAATAAGACTCCCTGCTTGGTGAGGGGGTACAAAGGTGCTGCCATTTCTGCAAACCCGGGAATCCAGAGACTGCAAAAGCCCGCGGTCCCCAGGAATTCCCTCAATTGGCGAGGGGTTCGAGGGGCAGGGATGTGAGTGATAGTCTGTTTGCGCGCCTCAGTTAGCCATCTCTGTCCATCCTGCAACTGATAGCCCAGATAGTTGACCTTTCTCCGGCATATTTGAGCTTTTTTTGCTGAGGCCCGATAGCCTAATTGTCCCAATGTCTGTAAAAGGGCCCGGGTACCCTCCTGACATTTCTTTTCTGAGGTGGCCGCTAGGAGGAGGTCATCAACATATTGGAGCAAAATTAGAGCCGGGTATTGTACCCGAAAGTCCGCCAGATCCCTATGCAAGGCCTCATCAAAGAGAGTCGGGCTATTTTTGAATCCCTGGGGAAGCCTAGTCCAGGTTAGTTGGCCTGAAAGTCCAAGTTCTGGATCTTTCCATTCAAAGGCAAAAAGAGACTGGCTTTTAGGATGTAGGCGTAGGCAAAAGAAGGCATCCTTTAGGTCTAGTACGGTGTACCAGACATGAGACGGTGGCAGGGTGCTCAATAGGTTGTAAGGGTTAGGAACTGTGGGGTGGATGTCTTCCACCCGTTTATTAACTTCCCTTAGGTCCTGTACCGGCCGATAGTCTCCCGTCCCTGGCTTCTTTACTGGCAACAAAGGGGTGTTCCATGGAGACCGGCAGGGTATAAGGACACCCTGGTCCAGCAGTCTCTTAATGTGGGGGCGAATGCCCTGGTATGCTTCATGGGACATGGGGTACTGTCTAATGGAAATAGGAGTAGCTGTAGCCTTTAGTTGGATAACAAGCGGAGCTTGTTGCAGAGCTAGTCCCATTCCCCCAGTTTCAGCCCATGTTAATGGAAAGTCATTGAGCCAGGAGGACATGTCAGTCTCCTGTGGCTCTTGAGATTCATAGAGTCTATATTCATCTTCTAAGTGCAATGTCAGGATTTGGAGGGGATCACCCTCAGGGCCTGTTATTTTAGCCCCTTTCTCATCGAAATGAATTTGGGCCTTTAATTTAGTGAGGAGGTCCCTCCCCAGCAGGGGATAGGGGCAATCTGGAACATGTAGGAAAGAATGGGTTACTTTACCAGTAGCAAGTTGCACCTTCCGTTCCGTGGTCCATTGGTACCTTTTTCCACCGGTTGCTCCTTGTACCCAAGCAGATCGATGGCTGAGTGGGCCTGATGTCCGAGTCAGGACCGAGTGCTGGGCCCCAGAGTCTACTAGGAAGGTGACTGGTTGCCCCCCAACTTTTAGGGTTACCCTGGGCTCAGGGGGGGGGGCTCCTGGCCCTGACTTCCCTAGTCTTCATCTAGAGCAAGGAGGGAAGTCTGCGGCTTAGGTTTTCGGGATCCCTTAGATTTCTTTGGGCAATCTCTGACCCAATGTCCTCGCTCTCTGCAGTAGGCACATTGATCTTTATCTATTTTGGCCTCCTTCTGGCTTCCCGGCCTGCCTCCCTTTCTATCTTGTCCCTGTACTATGGTGGCCAGCAACCTACTTAATTCCTTATTTCTTTTTTTATCTCTTTCTTCCTGAGCCTTCCATAGCCTTTCTTCCTTTTCTTCAGGAGTCTCCCTCTTATTATAAATTCTTTCTGCCTCCTTTACTAGGTCCGGCAATGTATATCCCTGTAGACCCTCCAACCTTTGTAATTTACTTTTAATGTCTGGACTAGACTGCCAGATGAAGGACATAGCCATGCCAGTCGCCTGACCGGGGTCGTCAGGGTCATAGGGAGTATACATCCTATATGCTTCCTTGAGTCTTTCTAGAAATGCTGATGGAGTCTCATCACTTCTTTGTATCACCTGTTTAACCTGTGCCAAATTGGTGGGTCGGCGTGCTGCCCCTCGGAGACCCGCTATGAGCAACTGGCGATAAAGACGTAGGTGTCCCCTACCTGCGTCCGTTGCGAAATCCCAATCAGGGCGAGTCAGGGGGAAAGCTTCATCAATCTCGTTTGGTAACAGGGTTGGGCGCCCGTTGTCACCCGGAACATTCTTTCGTGCTTCTAGAAAGACTCTTTGTTTCTCTTCTGAAGTCAGAAGAGCCTGCAAGAGCTGTTGGCAATCGTCCCAGGTGGGCTGGTGAGTGACTAAAATAGATTCAATCAAGTTAGTCAGTGCTATTGGATCTTTAGAGAAGGGGGGGTTATGTTGTTTCCAATTATAAAGGTCAGAAGCTGAAAACGGCCAATATTGTGGTCGGCCAGTCGGGCCCTCCCTGAGAGGGAAAGCCTGAGAAGTAGGGTCAGGTGGCGGCTCGCGTTTGCTTCTCAGCCGGGCAGCCATGGGCGAGGGGGCCGGAGGCTCTTGTAGAGGGGTAGTCGCTGCGGCGGCTGTAGCCTCTGGTTCTCCCCTGTGTCCTGCATATGGAGGGGGTTCTTCTGAAAGAAGATCAATGAGGGGTGAATCAGGGTCAGGAGGGAGGACGGGGGGAAGAGACTGAGACTTTGGAGGGTCCTTTTTGAGGAGGGTAGGATATAGGGAAGAGGAAGAAGGAGCGGGAGAAGAGGAGGGGGAGGGAGAAGTGCAGGAGTTGCCTCCCGACGGAGGAGGCGCTTCGGGTGCTGAAGGGGTGAAAGGAAGTTGAGGTTTGCCCGAAATGACAAAGGGTTTGACCCAAGGAGGGGGGTCGTAGGCCAGGTCTTCCCAGGTCACGATATAAGCCACCTGGTCTAGATGTCCATTGGGTCCGGTATCGAACACTTTAGCTTTGACCTGGGAAATAATGTGAAGATCGAAAGTGCCATCTCGAGGCCATCCCACATTAAATGTGGGCCATTCTGCTGAGCAGAAAGTTGTCCATTTTTTCTTTTTCACTACAACCGACTGATTGCCTGCCCGACGCTGGACTTCAGACCAGTGATCTAGAGTCAAACTAAGAGGGGTAGTTAAAGTTTGTCCCATAGTGTCGAGAGACGAGAGATAAAGGGTTAGAAATACACAGAAGAGACTGACAAATAACAGCAGACAGACGCGCAGCGCGGCTTCGGCGTAAAACCGAAAGCAAAAACTCAGATGGAGACGGAGAGGGTCCAGGTCCCTCGTCTTCCAGCAGAACCACGTATCCCTCCGATACGGGCTGAGCTCCGAAAAATCGGGCTCCAGACACCCTTGGAACGTCTTCCAGGGCTGCGGGGGATAAGTCCGAACTCGTCAGTTCCTTTCTCCACCCGCCAGATACGGATAGATTCGATCGAATCTTACTGAGTAAACATATAACAAGTCGAGACACAGACAAGACCTAGAAACAAATAACACTGGCCAGCTTACCTCCCTGTGGTTGGTCGGTGGTCCCTGGGTGGGGGTCTCAGATCCCGGGCGAGCCCCCAAGTGAAAGAACACCCCCTTGAGGGGGGGTCTCTTTCCCCAGGAAGAGACCCGAGAACCCAGAGACCGATACGAGACCACTAGATGCAAACAGCAAGAGGCTTTATTGGGGGTACCGGTGCGCACCGGGGCTCGACACGGAGTCCTCACGCAGGAGGGGTGAAGAGCCCCGAGCAGCCGGGAGGTAGGGATTTTAAGGCAAAACATGCAGAAATATCTCAAACATGTTTCAGTTCAGGGACTTTTCAGACGTCATTAGGCAGTCGCCCGGTCCGTGCTGTTCCCGTATTATCTTGACCTTGTACATGTAGCTCAGGACTGGGGAGCTCAGGATGTCTCCTCAGCCGGCCGTGTTATCTTAACCTCGGCAGGGAGTTAGGGCCCCTGCAGCTAGGCGTGGGGCTTCCCAGGGAGCGGAGGCTTTTCAGAGATTAGGTATGCACAGGCAACGGCGGTACTTCAGTTAACTATTTCTTTACTTGAGCCCGGGCAGCTGGTTGCAGAAAGTCACTGTTAAGCAAGCGATTGTACAGAAGCCAAAGAAGCAGGTTAGATGTATTTATTAGTGAAGCAGCGGTCTAGCCGGGGTTTTTCAGTTCAATCATTTAATTTGCAGAACTTTTTATAAAAGACATATACAAGGGTATTTTTTATGCAAGCCATGTTCTGACAATATTTTATTATTCATTTGGAATGATTTATATGCAACTCAATGCTTTACTATAAATTTTTCACAATTTATTTCATTAGCGACCTGTTATTGCACTAAGTGAGTTTGTGAGAAACTGCTCCATATTATGTCTTTTATAAAAGTCTAATGATACCTCAAGAGACATAGTAGTGAAAGACAGAGAAGGAGATTGGGTATGGGAAGGGATTCAGTCAGAGGGGAAGGACTTGAGAGGACACTAGGTGTTACCAATGACTCTCTGAGGAAAAATTTAATCCCAGAACTCAGGAGGCAGAGGTAGGAGGATCACCATGAGTTCATGGCCACCCTGAGACTACATAGTTTATTCCAAGTCAGTCTTGGCCAGAGTGAGACCCCACCTCAGGAAAAAAAAAAAAAAAAGATGGTGGAAATATGTAAAGAAACTATTGGCTTGCCAACACTGGGCAAGCCTGATTTTTTCTTTCAGTTTTTTTTTCTGATTTTTGTTTGTTTAACAGATTACATTACATTGTGCCAGAAATTTTGTGTAACATATGCATTCACTTGAGCTAATTGGACCCAAGAGTTGAAACAAAGGAGAAAAGGCAAGGCAGTACTAGAGCCCAAAAGCCAAGAAGGAAAGGCCAGCCACAAGGATGATATAAAGTGAGGAACATAGAATAAAGAAGGAAGGCAATAGCAGACAGAAGAGGGGAGGTACAAAAGGGAAAGAGAGGAAATATTCAAGTCTCATCCTTTACACATTGGACCAAATGTAAACACCAGGTGTCCTACAAGCCCACCTCATTGGGCCATACTAACTACATTCATAGAAGCCTGGACTTTCCATCTCCACCCGTGGCTTGGAGACACTCTGTCATGTAAAGCTAGTCCTGCCTGTAACATTCTTAATCTATTGAAGATACCACAAGTAGAAGGGGCCCAAAGTGACCACAGACCCTGAAGGGGTCTTCTAAAAGCCATTGGAATTTATCTCTCATCTGTTCTGTTGATGCAAGAAGCCAGCTACAGAAATAGCATCCCATTTCCAACACAATACAGGAAACATTGGCAAATCAGCTCAGAGTCAAGGACTGTGCTCAAGACAACAAGGAAGAAGGAAGTGCAAGGGTAGAGGCCCTGTATTGCATCTAGTGAGAAGATGAACAGGTTTTAGACACAGGTCATATGGCTATCACCTCACTAGGCACTTCATGTGCAGAGATGAACCAAACAGGTAATTCTATTCCTATTTCCACAATCAGAATTATATGTAACATTCCCAAACTACAAGTGAGAAAGGGAAAATTGAGGTAGGTGCATAAGCAACTCTGTCCCAAAGTAGATCCCAACTCATCCTTCAGACCCATTGTCCCAAAAGATGCAGAAAAACCTGAAAGATGCTAAGTGAACACTTAATAAAGATGACACTTTTTGCTAAAATAATGGAAGGTTGATGTGCAGGGTTAATACAGGAACTGAGAAAAGGGAGATTTGAGACAGAAGAAAGATTTTAATTTATCTCCAAGCTGAGCCCATGCTGCCAACTCCCTCTTTTGTTCAAGTCAATCTCATTTGTCTTTCCTAAGTACATGCCAGCTGACATTCAGCAGGCCTGCTCTTTGTAACCTATTTCAAACAGGTAAACATGGTATGAATGCTTATAGAAAGGGCACATTGATTTGATTATGAATGACATAGCCCAACAGATTGTATCACAAGTAAAGAGTCAACGTATTTCAAAAGATATGAGCCAAAACCAGCAAAACTGACATTTAAAGAGATAGATTCATTTATCCAAAAAGCATTGTATAGGGTACCAGGCTTTCAGAACCCAGACTACTTTCTATGGGTCAACAGGAGATAGTGTCTGAGCAGGTTGTCAAGAAGTAAATGGGAGGTGCTAGATAGAGAGGATGTCATAAATCACTTAGAGAAGAGAGAACGACAGGTCATAGAGGTATGAAAGATCAATGTTCGTGGAGCAGGAAGGCTGCATTGTTTATTTGTTGTATAGATGTGAGTTGAATCTCAGTATGTACCAAGCAAGAGACAGGTGCTGGGAGCACATCATGAGTGAAGCTGACCTTGTACAACTGGATAAACTTGTGCTATTTACCACAATGTAAAGCATCAGGGGGTGGGGTGGAGAGACTCATTGTGTGGGTGAGGCTGACAAGTGAATGAAGGGTATCAGAGAGCAGCACTACAATGGCTTGAATATTGTCCTTCTCCAATTCCTATATTGGAAGCTCAATCCTTAAATTCATATGTTGATAGGAATGAGAGAGAAGCCTTTCGGAAAGTAGCTAGAGTTAAATGATGTCATGAGAGTGGGGCCCCTGTGAGGGCATTGATTGCTCATAGGAAGAGAAAGACAGACCCAAGATAGTGCTTGCTCCATTCCACTCTCTTAGTCTATTATGGTCTCCATCACGTGGATGTCACATCAAAAAGGCCCTCATCAGATACAGCCTTTTATGTACTTCCCATACTCCAGAACATGAAGAAGGAATTACTTTTGTCAGTACCCAGTCTCAAGCATCGTGTTGCAGAAAGCTCAAATAGACTAAAACAGCTACCAAGGTTGCTGGGATGTTCTTCGTTAGCTCTGGAAGTCTAGAATAAGGAATCCCCTTCATCACACTAAACCAGGCCTGCTGGTCACACCCTATCTAGAAGAGTTTCACAGAGAACGTGACAACTTGACAAGGACTTCATCCTGTCACAGGAGTGGGTCACTTTTCAAAGACCTGTAGACAGTTTACTGGTGTGGTCAGCAAGGGTTAAGGTGCTTCACCACAATCCTCACAGAGACACGCTATCTTCCAGGCTGCAGCTTCAATCCTGTAGGCTTGGGAGCAACTACAGGTGGCTTGGTAAACCTCCACAGGGTTATTAGGAGACCCAGATGAAATAAACATATCATGGAGCAAGCTCATCTCAGGATGCTTGGGTGGGGCTAAGAGGCAACAAACCTAATAGCTCTTTCCCTTCCCTATACTTTTTCCTTCTCATGTAATCCCAATTGCAGTGAAATTTCATTGATTAAGAGTTTAATTTAGAGCTCTAGCGCCTGTCCTTTCCAGCTACTGTTTTTTTTCTTCTGATGGGGGGAGGTGAGGCTGTGCATTGTGCTCCCTCACAGGATAACAATATCTGCTTATTTGTCTCCAGCACATGGGTCCATTATGCCCTATCTATTATGCCACACTATAGAGGTCTATGATTCTGGAAGAAACAGTGAGAAACAAACCCTTGGTTGTCATTATCATCATCACTACCATCATCATCATCAAGGGGAGAACTGGCTCTCATACAAGCCTGATTATACTCTTTCAGAAACTGCCTGCTGGGGACTGGAGAAATGGCTTAGCAGTTAATGTGTTTGCCTGAGAAGCCTAAGGACCCAGGTTTGACTCCCCAGGACCCACATAAGCCATATGCACAAGGGGGAGCATGTGTCCGGAGTTTGTTTGCAGTGGCTAGAGGCCCTGGCACACACATTCTCTCTTTCTGTCTCTCTCTCTTTTTCAAATGAATAAGTAAATAAAATATTTTAAAAAAGAATTTGTCTGCTGTCTGAATAACCAACCCCTGTCCTTTATTCTGGCTTCTACCTCAGTTTCTGGCCTCAGTTTGCCTGACTCTGACCTTCACTCTATCTGAACTCACTGTCAGTTTTTGCAATCCCACACCTTTAATATCTTGATCCTTGCAAATGAAATTCCTCCTCCTTCCCCATCTTGGGGTCAACTCCTTCTCTACAAGTGGTGAGCCCAATTATTACCTTCAGGTGAAGCTGTCCCAAGGTTCTCTGTGTTCTCATAATTCTGGCCATATCTGGCAGACCCTCCATCACAGCACTCCTGGCAGGAAGCACACTCCATGATCTATTTACATCCACAGCCCCAAAACTGAGCACAGTAAACACAAGGGAGATGCTGGGGAAAGTCAGACAAAGGAATGAAGAAGACTTTCTTCCATAACTGAGGGGCTCTTTTTTCTCCACTTGTTCTTTTTGTGGTAAGTTTTCCTCCTATACCCACAGTTCATGCTCTCTTTCACAAACCTCTTCTTCCCTCAAGGAGAGATTTGTAGCTATTGCTTTCCTAGCCTCCCTAATTTCCACTTTCTTCTGCTTCTGCAAACTTGCTCCTTTGTATATTTGCAACTCAAGATATTGCTGGCTGAGGATCCCTAGATGGTCCCAGGGAAGGGACCATCTTGCTTATCTATGCAGACTCATGATACTCTGGCCTTGCTGAGGTGCAGGTCTTCCATGAGGGATCACTGAGTGCAAGGAAAGAATACTGTGCAAGCACTCAAAGGCATCACCACCTCAAGTGTAAAGAAGATCAGCTCTGCCTTTTTGTATAGAATGAAAACAAAGCATGTATGTCTGACCATACAGCTGTCAAAACTGGCTATCTATAGATTTTTTTAAAAAAAATTAAAAATCTTTAATTATCACAAATCTTAGACTTTTCTTCACTATAAAGCAAGATTAGGGTTAGAGAGATGGCTTAGCAGATTTGAAGCCAAAGGACCCAGGTTTGATTACCCAGGACCCACATAAGGCAGATGCACAAGGTGGCACATGCATCTGAGTTCATTTACAGTGGCTAAAGGCCATGGTATGACCATGTACTCTCTCTTTCTCTCTGCCTCTTTCTATCTCTCTCTCTCAAATAAATTAAATTATTATTTTTTAATCAAGATTAGCACATCATAAGGATTATAAATATAAAAGATTTGAATAATGCAGTACTAACATAAGATATTGGACAAAGGAAATTTCAACACAGCCATTTCTGGCTGGAAGTAGTCCAGAAGGAAAACTTTTACATGTGCCTGGTTAGAGATTACCTATGGAAAATATTGCATGTACTGGGAGAAGTGGCCATATATATTGCTGCATAGATTTGTTTAAGGGCAAGGAGATGGCCAAGAACTATCTATGGAGTCTTAGAACCTGCTTACTCCTAACCTTAGGGAGCACATGCTGATTAACATGCTGAGGCAGGCTGGGGCTGGATTAATAGTACATAATTCCATCAGTCTTTGGCTTCATTTTTTTAAAATTAAGAATAGATTTGTATGGGTACATCATGTGTTAGTACCATCTTTTCCCTCATCCCTGCCCCCAATTCTGCTGAGAGTCCTCCTCTGATAAAGAAAAACAGATTCTCCAACAGAGAGTGAAATCAGCATAGGTTAAATGGGGATAGGTATTATTAATTTAGGGATATTTTTGATGGATGTGGCCCCTCTTTTAGCCAAAGACCAGTGGGAATTTGTCATTGGAAACCAAAATCTTTGTCTTCATACGATCCTGACCTGGTTCCCAGTTACAGCTATGGATTTCTTTCCACTGAGTGGAGCTCTTAGCCAATCAGAAAGCCATTGGTTATCCATCATGGCTGTGTGCCACCATGGCACTGGTATGTACATCTTGTCAGGCTGGTTGTTTCAGAGTAGCTTAGACCAACTTGCTCACACCATTGTTGGCCACTTCCCCCAGTAGCTCATGTGGTACCTTGTAGCACTAGACAAGCTAACCGTCTGGGGACTGGCTTTCATCTGGAGTCCAGCCCAGACTTTCTGTATTCTGGATCAGCAACATATGGGGTGTCTTCTGCAATATTCATATTTTTATCTCAGACAGGTAAACAAGTGCTTTGATAGAAGTCTGTCTTGTTTTGGGGACTTCATAGTTTTCTCAGATCAATAGCTCAATGCAGGTAGCAACTGATTTCTGTCACTGGGAGTTACAGGCCAGAGCCAAATGTTTAAGGTTAGATTTCATTCTACCCTCTCCAGGGCCCTTCTTTCCAAACATTTTGCCCATACTCCTGTTGAGGGTTAAATCTTTTAGTCTACCTTCAAGGAGAAAGGTTTCTATGGTACCAGTTCATTTTGGGTTTGGTTTGAGTTTATTTCCATCAACCTCTCCGTCCCCTTACCGAAGCCCTTCCATCTCTGTTGTAAGGGCCTGGAGTCACTTGTCAGGTATGACAGCAATTCAAGCTGATCCAAGTTAGGAACCACAGATGAATCAGAACATGTGGCATTTGTCTTTCTGTGATTGTGTGTGTTTACTGAGTGTTTACTGATCTGTTCCAAGTCCAAGATTTCATTGCATCATTTTTTCTTACTGCTGAGTAGAATTCCATTGTGCAAATGTACCACAAATTTGTTATCCATTCATCCAATGATGGGCACCTGGGCTGATTCTAGTTCTTAGCTATTATGAATTGAGCAGCTGTAAGCATGGCCGAACAAATATCTCTGTAGTGAAGCATGGAGAATTTAGGGTAGATGCCCAGTAAGGGAATAACTGGGTCTATAGGTAGCTCTATTTTTATCTTTTTCAAGAGTCTCCATATTGATTTATGTGGTAGTTATACAAGCTTGAATTCCTACCAACAGTGAATGAGGATGCCTCATTCCCCACATCCTTATCAACATTTTTTTGTCATTTGATTTTTGAATGATTGCCATCCTGACTGAAGGAATGTGGAATCTGATAGTTGTTTTAATATGCATTTCCCTGATGGTTAGGGATGTTGAGCATTTCCTTAATTGTATATTAGCCATTTGTATTTCTTCTTCTGAGAACTCCCTATTCAGTTCTCTACCCCATTTTTTAGTGTGTTTCATTTTTTTTTATTTTTTAGCTTTTTGAGTTCTTTGTAGATTATAGATATTAGAACTCAGTCAGTGTTATAGCTCATGAGAACTTGCTCCCATTCTGTGGGTAATCTACTGGCTCTGATTATGGTATGTTTGTCTGTGCAAAAGCTTTTTAGTGTCATGTGATTCCACTGGTTGAGTGACTATTTAATTTCCTGTGGTATTATTCAGGAAGTCTTTCTCCACTCCTATATCATGGAGAGTTCCTCCTATTTTTTCTTCCAATAATTGAAGGGTTTCAGGTCTTATATTGAGGACTTTAATACATTTTGAGTTATTTTTTGTGTATGGTGAGAAAAGTGGATCTAGTTTCATTTTTCTACATGTGCTTATCCAATTTATCCAGCACCATCTGTTGAAGATGCTGTCTTTTCTCCAGTGTACATTACTGGTGCCTTTGTAAAATATCAAGTAGCTATAAGTACTTGACCAAAGGGCTGGGTCTTAAATTCTGTTCCCTTGGTCTATATATCTGTTCTCATGCCAGTATCATGCTGTTTTTGTTACTATGGCTTTGTAATATAGCATTAGATCGAGTATGGTGTTAAGTCCAAAGGTGTTCCTTTTGTTGAGGATATGTTTGGATATCTGAGATCTTCTGCCATTCCATATTAATTTTCAGACAATTCTTTCTACCTAAGTGAAGAACAATTACATAAATGTATATATAGCTTTTGATAGAATTGCCATTTTCACAATATTAATTTTACCTATCTAGTAACATGGGACATATTTCCATCTTCTCATGTCCTCCTCTATTTCTTTTTGGAGTGTTTTTATGTTTTCACTATATCTTTCACATCCTTTATTTGTGTTATTCCAAGGTATTGATATTCTGTGGCTGTTAAAAATGGGACAGCCATGCTGACTTCTTTCTCTGTATATTCGTCCTTTGCATATAGAAAGGCTACTGATTTTTGTGTGTTGATTTTGTATCCTGCCACTTTTCTGAAGTGCCCCGGCCAGCGGGGCTTCAACGGGAGCACGGACCCCAGAAAACCTGAAATGAAGGGAACAAGAGACACAAGGAACCGACAGCAAGACAGGAGTCTGATCAAGCTGCCAAATTTTATTTTTCTCAGGGTGCCTCTTATAGCAGAACAGAGGAGTTTGTCAGCAGTTTAGGTATTGTTACAGTTCTATTTCACCAGCCCCCAAAACACATAAAATGTTCCACAAGATAAGGCCCCCAGCCCCAAAGCCAAGAGATAACGACTTTATGGGTTACATTGTTCTTTCTCTGTGTATGGGTTAATAAACAACTGCAGACCTTTGCCCCGGCCCCAGCCCCAAGACCACAAGACAACGACTTAGCAAACAACTGCAGATCTTGTGACTTTCCAGAACAGACAGCTTATTACAAAATGGAGTCATTATTTAAGATGGAGGTACTTTTGCTTTCCTAGTGTCCACTGGTTCCCCACACTGAAGGAATTCATCACATTTAGAGTTTTGAGGTGGAGACTTTCAGATCACTTATGTGCAGATCATATCATGTGCAAATTGGGATAATTTGAATTCTTCCTTTCTAATTTGTATCTCTTTTTTTTTTTTTCTTTTTTTTTTTTTTTTTTGGTTTTTCAAGGTAGGGTCTCACTCTAGCCCAGGCTGACCTGGAATTCACTAGGGAGTCTCAGGGTGGCCTTGAACTCACGGCAATCCTTCTACCTCTGCCTCCCGAGTGCTGGGATTAAAGGTGTGCGCCACCACGCCCGGCTTAATTTGTATCTCTTTTATATCTTTCTCCTGTCTTATTGCTTGAGCTAGTACTTCTAGCACTATTTGAAGAGCAATGGTGAGAGTGGGCACTACTTTTTTGTTCCCAATCTCTATGAGAACTTCTTGAGTCTTTCCCTATTAAGTATTATTTGGGCTTTAGGTGTTTATTTGGGTAGTAGGTGCCTTTAATTGATATAAACCCTCTATGCCTATTCTCTCCAGCATCTTGATTTTGAAGTGATGCTATATTCTGTCAAAGGCTTTTTTTTTTTTTTCATCTGTTGAAATGATAATGTGGTTCTTTTAAGTTTATTTATGTGGGGCATTACATTGACTGATTTACATATGTTGAATTGTTCCTGGATCCATGGGATGAAGCCTGCTTGATCAAGGTGGATAATGCTTTTGATGTGTTGTTGAATTCAGTTTAAAAGGATTTTGTTCAAGGTATTTTCAACTAATTTTCATCAGGGTTGTAGGCCTATAAAGTTTTCTTTCCTTCTTGTATCTCTGTCTAGTTTTGATATTAGCATGATCCTAGCTTCTTAAAAGGAGTTGGAGAGCATTACCTGTTGTACAATTATGTGACACAGTTTGAGAAAAAGTGGTTTAAGTTCTTTAGTGAAGGTCTGAAAGAATTTGGCTGAGAAGCCATCTGGTACTAGACTTTTCTTTTGGAGAAAGTTTTTGATTACATTTTCAGTGTTGATGGATGTGATACATTTGCTTATAAAATTAATCTGCTGTGAATTTAGTTTTGTTAGGTGGTATGTGATGAGGAATTCATTCAATTCTCCTAGGTTATCCTATTTTGCAGAGTAGAAATTTTGGGAGTATGTCCTAACAATTCTTCCAATTTCATTGATGCCTGTTGATATCTCACTTTTCATTTCTGATTTTGTTATTTTGAGACTTTTCTTTTCTTTTTTGTTTGATCACATTGGTCAAGAGTTTATCAATCTTGTTTATGTTTTTCAAAGAACCAGCTCTTCATTCATCAATTTTCTTAATTGTTTCCTTAGTTTCCAATTCATTAATTTCTGCTCAGATCTTGATTACTTCTTTCTAGCTGGATCTCTTAAGGATGGATTATTCTTGTTTTTCTCCAATTCCTTTAGGAAGGTACTTATGTTATTAATTTGGAATCTCTCCACCTTTATTATGAAGACATTTAGTGCTATCAATTTCTCCTTTGGCACTGCCTTCATTGTATCCCATAAGTTTCAGTATGTTATGTTTTAGTTATCGTTCAATTGTAGAAATTTTACAATTTCTTTTTGATTTCTTCCACAACCCACCAATTGTTTAAAAGTGTATTGCTCAGTCTCTAGGAGCTGGTGGAGCTTCTGATGTGTTTCTTGTTGTTAATTTCTACTTTTAAAGTACTGTGATTTGATATGTTGCAGAAAGTTACTTCAATTTTTCTGAGTTTAGAAGGCATGTCTTATGGTCTAATATATGATCTATTTTGTAGAAGACTCCATGGGCTGCTGAGAAGAATATGTATTCTGTAGAATTGTGGTGGAATGGAATGTTCTTTTGATGTCTGTTAGGTCTAGTTGATCTATGGTGTTGGTGAGCTCTATTATTTCCCTGCTTGGATTATCTTTATATTGATAATAATGGAGTATTGAAGTTCCCAACTATGCTGGTGTTGTGTTTATTTCTGTTTTGTTGTCAAGTAGGTTTTGTTTTATAAACTTTGGTGAACTTGTGGTTGGTGCATATACATTTATGAATATGATGTCCTCTTGTGGGATGTGGGCATTTTTTGTCCTTTTCTTTAATTTTTTATTTTTTTCATTTATTTATTTGAGAGAGAAGGAGGGAGAAATAGGCAGATAGAGAATGGGCACATCAGGACCTCCAGCCACTGCTAATGAACTCCAGATGCATGTACCCCCTAGTGCATCTGGCTTTATGTGGGTCCTGGGGAGGTTAACCTGGGTCCTTTGGCTTTGCAGGCAAGTGCCTTAGGCACTAAGCCATCTCTCCAGCCCTTTTGTGTCCTTTTTGATTACTTTTGGCTTGAAGTCTATTTTATCAGATATTAATACAGCAACATCTGCTTTATTCTTATTTCCATTTGCTTGGAATATCATTTTATGACTGTTGCAATCAGATTTGCATTGCTAGAAGAAATCACCTTATCAAGAGCAGCTTATGGGGGGCTTATTTTGGTTTACAGGCTTGTGGGGATATTCCATGATGGCAGGGGAAAATGATGGCATGAGCAACAGGTAGACATCACTTCCCTGGCAATATCAAATGGACAATAGCAACAGGAGAGTGTGCAAAACACTAGCAAGGCAGAGCTGGCTATAACACCCCAGCAATACACAGATTCTAGGAGGCATTAATTCCCAAATCTCCATCAGCTAGGAACCTAGCATTCAGAACACCTAGGTTTATGAGGAACACCTGAATCAAATCACCACACCATCCTTTCACCCTGAGGAAGTGTCTGTCTTTAGTGGTGATATGTGTTTCTTGAAGACAACAGATAATATGGTCCATTTTTCTGATCTTCCCTGTTAATTTGTATCTTTTGTTGGGTGAGTTAGACCATTAGTATTTAAAGTTATAAATGTGAGGTTTGATTTAATCCCTGCCATTATGGGGTGCTTTGTGGGGTTTGGTGCTTTCTTGGGCTTTGTACTTTTCTGAACCTGATCTAGTTTGGGTTATTTTGGTCTTCTTCTTGTAGGCTCTTGAGGTTGGTTGTTCAACAATTCTGTGTGGATTATAACCTGAAGTATTCTCTGTAGGTTTGTCTTTGTGTTCACATAATCACAGATCTGGCTTTTATCATGGAAAGTTTTCCTTTCACCATATTTTGTGAGTGATACTTTCACTGGTTACAGTAGCTTGTGTTGGAAGCCACAATATTTTAGACTTTGAAGTGCTCCGTTCCAGCCCCTTCTGGGTTTCAAGGTTTCCATTGAGAAATCTGAGGTAATTTTTATGGGTTTGCCTTTGTATGTAATGTGTGTTTTCTCTCTTGTTGATTTTAGCACTCTCTCTTTGTTGATGTTGTTTAGAGTATTAATGATGATGTGCCTTAGAGAAGGTCCTTCTTTGGTCAATTCTGTTTGGAGTTCTGTTAGGTTCTTGTATTTGGATAGTACTCTCTTTTGAGAAGGCAGGAAATTTTTCTTCAGTAATTGTGTTAAATAAGTTCTCCATGCTTTTGCCTAAATTTTTTTATCATTCTGGTATACCCATGATCCAGATGTCAGGTTGTTTTAGTACACCCCACGGTTCCCTTATTTTCTGTTCACAACACTTTTTGAATTTATCAGAATGCTTGGACTCCTGATTTCTTTCTTCTGCCTTGTCTTCCAACTTTGAGGTTCTGTCCTCCACCTGATTAAGTCTGTAAGTGAGGGTTTTTAGAGAGGTTTTTACTGGCTGTATTTTGTTTGTATTTTTTTTTTTTTTTTTTGGTAAAGTATCCATCCTGTTGTCCAGTTCCAATTTCAGGTCATGTTTTGCTTTTCTTACTGCTTCTTCAAATTCATTTTTGCATTTACTGATTAAACTTAACCAGCTGAGATCCTCTATTTTTTGGCTCACCTTCAGTTCAGTTATCTTTCTTTTGAGGTCATTCTGGTTTTCATCTGTTAAGACTAGTGGAGACAGCTGTGTGTGTTTCATTTATGCATCTGTTAATTTTTTGTTGATTTGTTACCAGTTCTGCAACTTGCTTTGTCAGTATTACATCACTAAGTTGGTTTGTGTGGGGGAGATAGGGGCACAGGCCAAGGGGTACACACAAGGGCACCTGCAGGGTGTGGAGGGCATGCAAGCAGGGACAGTAAGAGAGAGAAGTTTGTGAGTTTTGAAGGGCACAGTATGAGGAGTCTACAGGCTGTTGCACCATAGCCTGAGAAAAGGAAGCACACTCAGGTCAAGAGGCACAGTCACGGCATTCTGAGGGAAGCACAGTGGGAGACGGGAAGCTCCAAGAGGAGCACAGTACAAGGATCCTGCTGTCTGACACACCAAGGTGTCAAAACAGGGAAGTGCATGAGCTGAGAAGTGCAGTCAAGAAAATCTGCAGCAGTGCATTGGCTAGACAGAGATGTGTAGTCCAAGGTGGTAGAAGACAGAAATTGGCTAGGCAGCCAGGATAACAAAACCCCAGAAGTAATGGCTCTGTATTCCTTGATTAAAAGCAGAAAATGTCACTAAGCTTGCAGAAACCTGGATATTACACTTTCTAGGAAAAATTTCTAGATTAAGCTTGCACCCTTCTTAGAGAACTTAAAATTACTGGCAAAGCTGTAAAATATGGTCTTTCTTCACAGAAACCTGTTGACCTGGTCTTCCTCATGTAGCTACTCCCCATTAAAAAGCGCCTAGGATCTAAGTCTTGTGGTGAGCGTCTCAAACCCCCTCTTGCCTCTGTGGGCAAGAGCTCTGTCTCCTTCCCTTATAGGGCTTCTCAGACCTCCTCTTGCCTCCCTGGATAAGAGCTCTAGTTTGCTTTCTTCTCTTATGTTCTAGGCTTAAGCACTCTAAATTATTTTATTTTATTTTTTATTGACAACTTCCATAATTGTAAACAATATCCCATTTTAATTCCCTCTCTCCCCTTACTTTCCCCCTTGAAACTCCACTTTCCATCATATCCCCTCCCCCTCTCTATCAGTCTCTCTTTTATTTTGATGTCATGATCTTTTCCTCCTATTATGATGGTCTTGTGTAGGTAGTGTCATGGATATCCAGACCATTTTGTCTTGGGAGGAGCATGTTGTAAGGACTCCTACCCTTCCTTTGGCTTGTAAATTCTTTATGCCACCTCTTCTGCAATGGATCCTGAGCCTTGGAAGGTGTGATAGAGATATTTCAGAAGCACTTTTCTCTTCATCCTCCTAAAGCTTTAAACTATAATAAAATCTTTATGAACTTTATCCTCTGGTCAATGGACTTCATTCTTCAAAGTTATAGGACAAAATTGGGGAACACCCCAATTTATTGGTGCATTGTTATACAAGGAACCCAAAATTCTTGTATCATTTTTTGGTGCAATTGGCATGAGAATGTCAGAGGGCAAGCATTCTTCTGATTCCTGACTTCCTTGTGGCAGGAGACATGATATGTTACTTCTCTAATTCTCCATTTTCTTCAGTAAAACTCTTCTCTGCTTGTAAGCTGTGCAAATTTAAAACTTTGTAAATTGTAGATATGAGAAATTTCTGTGGGATACATATATTACAACTTTTGTTTTCTCTTTCTACCTGCTTATAAAGCCAATAGCAAAATGTAAATGCTGTGTGTAGAACAGTTTAGTCAAGAGATATTTTGTGATTGTTCTGTGGAACATTGGCCTGAATTTTAGATAATAATGACCAATGCTAATTTGTGGAAAATGCAGATTCTGGCTGTTCTGGTTTGGTCTGAAGCCTTGGACTGTGCTAACTTGTGTCTGCAACAGGTCTGTGGGACATAGATTCAAATAGCTTTTGCAGGCAGGGGCTCATGCTGATGGCACTGCATGTGCGGGTCTGCATATTGGGATATGCTGTGAGGTGCACAGACACAGCAAGTCTGTGACTCATGCTAGAGGGAGAACAGCAGCAGGATGGTGGCAGAAAGACCCCATGCCACAGCCAGACACACAGACTTGGACCCTTCAATCATGACTTACTACACAGATATAAATTAGAGAATATAGCACAGACAATAAATTATAACTCTGGGGTAAAGAATCAAAGAGTTATAGGAAATTCTCAGAGGCTCAACATGTGAGGGAATTAGGACCCTCCCTGCTCATGTAGACTTTAGAAATTATCAGACTTTCCTAACACCTACAGGCTTAATCCAGAGATGTTGATGATGGTAATTTGTGGGTGGACAGGCAGAATACATAAAGAAGTCAACCATTGGGGGTGTTAATGAAGGGTCACAATGGTAGAGTGGCCCAAATCCATATAGGCTCTGCTTCTTCATCATGTCATTAATGAAGGGGCCAAGGATACAGGTGTTACAGATCACATTGGTAATTGGTTACTAAATCCAAAGGTGTCATTTCCCCTTGTTGTTGCTCGAAGGAGAAACTAAGGAGGCTCTGAAGGATGCTCTGGGGCACAAGACAAAAGGGAAGATGTCCCAGCATATCTTCTTGTCTTCTGGATGGTCATATGTCTTTGACAAAGGCTCCCCCTAGGCTATATCCTTACCCACTGGGATATCTTTGACTTAAAGAAAAAGAAGTACCTGATATTTTTCTGCACCAATCCTGACCCAAGTATAAACTAGAAGATAGAGAGGAATGGCCTCTAGAGGGAAATATTAATTTTAATATGATTTCACAATTAGACCTGCTCTAAGAGAAAACCCAGACTTATGTAGGGAGTACAGTATAGATTCAACTCTCCTACTGCCCCTATATCAAGACAAGTTACTAGAAGCCTCTTACAGGTACATCCACCTCTAGAACAGACACATTTCTGCCTTCTTGTCCTCCTTATCCCAAGACCCAAAGCCTACTAAGGCTCCCAGTCCTCCTCAAATATATTGTTCTCTTCTACCATTACAGGAGACAGGTATTGAAACAAGAGCATAGTTGGGCAGAAAGCTCACAACACAGGCTCAGAGAACAGTTTGGGTCCTAGAGTCTGCCAGGTAAGGGCTGAAAGCCAGCCACCTAGGGACTAGTAGGTTTGCTCAATGATCAGAGTTACTTGCTAATGATTAATTCTACCTTATTGTAATGTATTTACAATTATAAAAATTGTGATATATTGTTTAAATTCATGGTAAGGTGGATTCTGAGAAATGTCAACTCAGACCCCAAGCATGTTTAAAACCATCTGTCATCCACACCTTCTTAGGCAAACTGGCCAATTGTCTCTGGACTAGGTAAGAGAGAATGACAAGCAGCTTATAAGTTTGTCTCTTCTCTCAATTTCTCTCTTGTTCAAGATCACTAAAGCCTTGTTAGAATACAGTTCTCAGACTGCTGTGAGATAGAAAAAAATAATCATAACAAAGAGCAACAACCAGATCTATGGTTTACAACATGTTAGAACTCTATAATTTAATAATAAGAGAGCAGGTAATCTTTGTTATATCATAAACATAATTCAGATTTATCATTACTAACAAAACCATTTCTAGGTATGTTATATTATCTCTAGGAAATTACCAAATCTTACCTGCATTTACAAATCTGTGCTTTTAAAATGTATTTCATAGAATTTATTTTTTAAAAAAAGGATGTCAGGCTGGAGAGATGGCTTAGCAGTTAAGGTGCTTGCCTGAGAAGCCTACGGACTCATGCTCAACTCTCCGGGTCTCACTTAAGCCAGACACACAGTGATGCAATGTCACACATACACACAAGGAGGCACAAGCATCTAGAGTTAAATTTCAATGGCTAGAGAGCCTGGTACACCAATTCTCTCTTTTGCATTAAAAAAAAAAGGCCAGTCTGTTTAGCTTGCCCCAAAAATAAATTATGTATATATATATATATATATATATATATATATATATATATATATATATATATATATATATATAAAGAAAGAAAAGAGAAGAAAAAGAAAAATGAGAATGCTTCAAATCAGCAGGTTATAAAGTCTAAAGTTCAAATCATGGATGTTGTTTTGCTCAGGGCCACAGTTATTAAAACTGCCTTTGAAGTGCTTAATTAAGTTGGTGATGCTTCTGTTAAACTTTTAACTATAAGAAAAGTTGATTCTTAATGAGATTAAGATTTACTTATTAATTACCAATTTTTATTTTATAAAACTAATTCCACTCAATGGTCATTGCTGTGTTTATAACTTAGGTTTTATAAATTAAATAAACTAACTTATTTCACTGTAACTTTTGTCCTTAGGGAGTTAAGGAAGTCTTCCCATCTTTTGGGTAACTGACTACTGTTTTAAGTTTTGAACTTTAAAACCAGAAGTGCTTGTTCAGACCTTCTACCACAGTGCATATGTATATGTATGTGTGTATATATATATATATATATATATATATATATATATATATATATATATGCATATGTTTTCCTGTTTGGTTTTTCAAGATAGGGTCTCACTCTAGCCAAGCCTGACCTGGAATTCACTATGTAGTCGTCTCAGGGTAGCCTTGAACTCATGGTGATCCTCCTACCTCTGCCTCCCGAGTTCTGGGATTAAAGGCATGTGGCACCATGCCTAGCATTAGTCATATATTTTTAAGTACAAAAGAAATTCCAAAATCCAACTCTGATTTTAGATTGCCTTACAGGCTCAATTAACTTAAATTTTTGATAGATGGTTTGATTTGAGTTCATTGGTAGAATAATATAAAATGGTTACAGAAGTTAAACTGTTAAAAGTTTACTGTAAATGACAAAAAGCCATTATTATTCATCCCATATTCAAGTTCAGATCCTCCAATGTGTGAATAACATTTTTCTCTGTCCCTAAAGAGGAGGTTTCACATGGAAGTGATGATTTTATGTTAGGGCTCCATTGAGGACCTACTCTTTCCTACATGAGACTAGGCATCACCTTGGTTTTCTTTCTTTTTTTTTTTTTCATAATCCACAATCCACATAACTCCACCAGCACACAGGGATGATTCAATATACACAAATCAATTAATGTCATCATACAAATGGATTCAAGGACAGATATCATATGATAGTCTCACTGGATGCAGAAAAGCTTTGACTAACTTCTACAATACTTCATTAAAAACAAGTCCTGAAGGGACTAGGGTTAGAAGAAACATATCTCCGCATAAGAGTTATATATGAAAAAGACTACAGCCAACCTAATATTAATTGGAGAAAGCTAAAATATTTTCATTTAAATTAGGAAAAGGAAATGGTGTCCATACATTCTGCTGTAAGAAAAGAAAAGCAAGTAAGAGAGTCAAAATATCCTTACACAAAAGTTATATGATTCCATACATACAAGACAGTAACATTCCACAAGAAAACTCTCAGAACTGACAAACACTTTCACCAAAATTACAAGACACAAAATTAACACACATAAATTAATAATCCTTATATATATATATATATATATATATATATATATATATATATATATGTAATTATATGTAATGGAGCTATGCTGTGGCAATAGATAATACACTGTTACTAATAATTTGCTAGGCATGGAATACCTTGCAGTGAGTTGGTGGTCAGGCTAGCTTCACAATCCCCCAAAACAAGAGGATTACCATGGCTCTTGGCCGCCCACCAAAAGTAAAGGGCAAGACCCTATTGCTGAACACACCACACAAGTTGTTTGCAGGACACACAGACATCAAGTTGGAGCTGAGACAGAATATTCATTCATTCTGGCTACTTTTCATAATTACATAAGGTGCATTTCAGACTGCTGGCAGAGAAAAGTCAGCAATAATGTCACCCAACAGTAATACTGCATTCTGCAATACTGACCCACCAGGAAAGACATGTCTTTTGTTGAAGTAGTAGTGTTATGGCTATGGAAATAACCAACCACTCCATGATTGGACTTGAGACACATATCACATAATGGAATTTGTGTCTGGTACTGAAACCAAGTCTATAGCCCATGGCTAAGGAGAATATAGGTCACAAGGAAAACCCAACTATGACTATATAGCTAAACAGATGTGTTGTCCAACTCTTATCCTAAATATTTTTATTTATACCCATAGATCAATTATGCTCTGGTCTGAAAAGCTTTATTTTTCTTTTCTTTCCCAGTGAAGGGGTGACAGTGGAGGTATTTAATGCACATAATTATAGCTGGTCAAGTGCTGCAAATAAATGACATATGAGTGATTGGCCCTACACAGGGCATATACATCAGCCCTTCAAGGGCCCTGGGAAAATCATGAAGAAGGGTTAGAAAGAAGATGTGAGCTGTGGTGAATAGTAGTTACACTCAGTATCTCTTTTACCCAGTGTGTGGTAAGAGATGGTGAGGTACATGGCCTGCTGGACCAAAGGTATAATTACAGGTGGCATGGAAACAGCCTCTTAGCCATGGAACACAGTGAATGCTGGCACAGACACAATGCCTACTTTTACCAGAGATCTATGGAGAGGTGGACAGGTGTAGTAATCCAGGTTAATGATATCCCAAGTCTATATCAACATTCACCATGCCCTATGAAATGGAAGCTCTATGTCTGCATCACTACTTGCTAAGTCCTGAGGAAAGAACCCCTGTGCCTGTGCCATCTCTTGCTGAGCACTGGGTAGGTAGGCCATGACCCCACAGCACCATACATTGCATTTTGTGTCTAGGAAGCCCTGTGCTTGTGCCACTGCTTGCCATGCCTCAGATCCAGCAGGTCCTACATCTCTCTACTCCTCAATGTGCCCCTGGTAAAGGAGGCCCTGTGTGGCATCACCATCCACCACACACAGTGACTAGAAGGCTCTTTCCCTGCAAGACTGCTCACTTAATCATGGGTAAATAAAGCCCTGCACTCACCAACTGATCACTGTGTTCTGGCACCAGAAATTTCTGTGTCTGAATCAACCACACCTTGGGCAAAGGAGCCCCCATACCCACACAACTATTTGTCGCACTTTGTGAACAGGAAATCTTGCATGTATGCCAATGCTGTCTGTGCCCTGAGTCCAGCAGGTATTAGCATACTCACTTATCATCACACCCGGTTGCAGGAGGCTAAGCTCATGTACCAGATCTGGCTGCTCCCTGGATCCAGAGCCCACCCAGCATTCAACAGGCTCCAAGGCCAGCAGTCCCTGTATCAACACATCAAAGAGTTAAATGGTCAAAAACAGTGGCAGGAAAACATATTTCATTAATGTTCCACATTAAAATATAACATATCACTTTTATGAAAATAAACATAGAAATCATTTAAAAACCATTTTAAGACATAGTATATATGACAAAGTCAAAATGCTGATTAAAAGAATTAAAGAGGGCTGGATACCTGCAATGCCAGAGGACCCAGGTTCAATTCCCCGGTACCCACATAGGCCAGATGGCACAAGGTGGTGCATGTGTCTGGAGTTAATTTACAGTTTCTGGAGGCCCTAACATGCCCATTCTCTCTCTATCTTCCTCTTTCTCTCTCAAATAATTTTTTTAATAAAACAATAAAGAAACACAGGCAGGGGTAGTGGCTCACACCTATAAGTCCAACATTTAAGAAACATTATTTTTCTCTTAAATAGAAATCCAAAAGGTCATTATTCTATAGTTGCCTTTGAAAACCTCTTATGCTGAGAATTCAAAATATTTCCAAAGAACCTAAGTTGGTCTGTCCATATAGCAATATACTATTCCACTAAAATATACAAATAATTACAATACTAGTTTTGATTTTGTTCTTTATGATGGCTTCTAAGATGTGAACACTGGGTAAAGGACTTACCACAGCACTTAAATTTGTAAGTTTTCTCTCCTATATGGATTTTCTGGTGGCTTCTAAGATTTGAAATATGACTAAAGGATTTGTCACATTCCTTACAGTTGAAAGGTTTCTCTCCAGTATGAATTTTCTGATGTCTTCTAAGATTTGAGCTATGGGTAAAGGATTTGTCACATTCCTTAGATTTGAAAGGTTTCTCTCTAGTAGGGATTTTATAATGGTCTTTTAGTTACAACCACTAAGGACCTACCACATTCTTTGCATTTGGAGAAGTTATCTTCAGTATGAATTTACTGATGCCCACTGAGGCAGCTATTGAAACATTTTCTACATTTCTTACATTTGTGTGGGTTCTTCCCATTATGGTTTTTTTTTGGGGGGGTGAAAGTTTTGAAAAGGCAAAATATTCTTTATACTCTCCACATTCAGATTGTTCCTTCCCAGTGAGAGTTCTCTGAATTTGATTAAGGTTAGGAAATGCCTTGAAAGAATTCTCAGTCCTGACATTTGTAAGATTCTTCTCCCATGGGAATTCTACATTGTCTGTTTAGGTTTGATGATTCAGTTCAGGTATGTTCAATATTCCCATATTCATCAAATCTATTCTTGGAGTTTTCTACAGTACTATTTCTTTGAGGACATTTGGAGGAAATGTTCAACAATTTGCTGTGTTCATTACCTTCATAAGACTTCTCCTCAATACTGACATGTGGATGGCAATAATCTCTGGGCATTGACCCAGCATTTTTGTACTTTTATCACATATGCTCTTGTTCTCTGGAGAATGAACTCTCTGGTGATTAACACTGTTGAATACACATGAATTATACTTAGAAATCCATTGTCTTGATATGCTTGTGCTCCAAGATGATAATCTGAGATCATTTTCTGAAAAGATGTTTTAATATTCTCCCATGGAAAAGGTTGTTGGTAGTAATGTGAGGATACATCTGGTTTTTTGACTAATGACTTTTCTCTCTCTCCAGAGCCATTGGTTAGACCCTCAGGCTTCTCAATTTTCTGATAGAGCTATAAGACCTTAAATTCCAGGGCTCAACTATGCCAAGACAGTATAAGGCATTTAATATCAGTTTTGTCAGGGAAACTGGCACATTAATGGAAGGAAGAGGAGGCCTGTTATTTTCTGCTTACTCCCTAGGATCCTCAAGCAAGTCAGGACATTCGCGAGATTCATAAGGCTCTGCCAGATGTGGTAGAACATCCCAGTAAAAATTTGCCCAAGAAACAGAGACAAAAAAAATCCAAAGTTTGAAGCCAGTCTGCTGCCCAGCACTGACAATGGCCCTTCTAATTAACTATGAAAAGCAATATGTGTGTACACCCATGATGTGTGACGGCTCTCATTAGGGCACTAAAACTAAATGAAAGTTAGAGTTAATAATTATATTTTTGTTATTAAAAATTGTCTCCAGGACTTTTAACATATTTTGCCTATACTTACAAATGTTAAATTTTATATAATCTCTCAATTGCAGCTGAATGGGCAGCAGTTCACCCAAAGATTTTGCTTTCTGTTCCATATCCCTCTGCTCACATCAGTTCATTTCTATGCAAAGCAACCCTGCACAACCTCTCAGGACACGGCCATAACAGTAAGTTTCTCATACAAACTGCTAGCCCAGTCTAAACAAGGCTCTTTCTCACCCTCATAAGCCAAACCTCACAGTTCATAGTTCTTACTGCATTCAGGTCTTTCAACAGAACTGCAAGGCATGTCTTAGGCCAAGGTTTCAAATCCTTCCATATTCCTCTTGAAAATCAGCTCCAAAAGACCAAAGCCACACAGTCATGTGTCTAGAAGCAACCCCACATCTGGTACCACTTTACTGTTGCAGTTGGGTTCACATTGCTGGTAGAAATCACCCAACCAAGAGCAGGTTGTTGGGGAGAAAGAGGTTTATTTTGGAATACAAGCTAGAGTGGGGAGCTCCACAATGGCAGGGGAAATAATGATATGAGCAGAGGGTGGACGTCACTCCCTGGACAACAGAAGGTAGACAATAGCAACAGGAGAGTGTGCCAAACACTGGCATGGGAAAACTGGCTATAACACCCATAAGCCCATCCCCAACAATACACTGCCTCCTGGAGGTGTTAATTCACAAATCTCCATCAGCTGGGAACCCAGCATTCAGAATGCCTAAGTTTATGGGGGACACCTGAATTAAACCACCATAGGATGACACCTATGTTGGCATATACTAGGATTTTTCTGTTCTGTATGCATTGTGATGCAGAAAATATCTGGGTTGCCCAGATGTCCATCACTAGAAGAATGGATAACTAAGATGTGGTATATCTACACAATGGAATTCTACACAGCAGTAAGAAGAAAAAAGACACAATGAAATTTGAAGAAAAATGGTTGAACCTTGAAAAGACCATTTTCAGTGAACTTACCTAATCACAGAAAGATAGTCTCACTCATCTACAGCTCATAACCTGAATCTAACCAAGATGCTGACATACTCAGCAAGCACCTCAAGGACTGGACAATAGGGTGGGTTGGGAGGGAGGGGAGGGCAAGGGAGGGGGTGGGGGACACAAGTCTGGACCCAAATGGCAATGGTACCATAAAATTCTACATCCTAAAAGGTAGACAAAATGGTTGAACCTTCACCAGGCCCTTAGAGGGAACACCTGAGTCACAAGGCACTGGAGAGGGTACAATGAAGACTGACCTTAACCTTCTACAGCCTCTCTCTCTCTCTCTCCATCTTCTCTCTAACTCTTTTATATTACTTATCTTTTCCTTCCTTCTCTTCATGGGCACTGACCGGTAACTCCCAGTACCAGCAGGTGGCTATCATCCACAATGAGCTGCCCTTGATCAGAGAGACCTACAAGGTTTCCTAAAAGAAAGACAGATTTCTGTCAGAGTACTTGATGACCCACCAAAGGTTAGTGATAAGACCCTACTGCTGAAGACACCATATGCTGTTGGCACATAACATGGAGTGACGTGGCTAGAAGCTGGAAGAGGGTCAGTCCCCAGACAGTCAGTGTGTCCAGTGCCAGAAGGTGCTACATGGGCGACTGGGGGAAATTGACCAATATCTATCGAAGCAACGCATGGTCTAACCTACTTAGCAGCAAATAACTTGTTGTGATGCCCACACAAGTGCAGTGGTGGCACACAGCCATGGTGGAGAACCAACTGCTCTCAATTTGGCTAACTGATCCCCTCACTGGTATGGGACCCATAGCTGGAGCTGGGAAACAAGTCATAACTATATCCAAAAATCAGCCTGCTCTCCGTTATCAAGCTCCCACCAATCGTGGGCTACAAGAGAGCCTACATGTATTAAATTCTCTCTAAAGGAATAAGGGTTATCCTATTTATCTGGTGCTAACTTTACTCTCCGTTGGAGAATCTACTTCTCTTTTTCAGATGGATGCAGATCCTAAGGAGACAACCACCCTGTCATACCTCAAAAGGGTCCCATCTGAAACTAAGAATAATTGGCAAAACAAGCAAGGGTTCTGTTTTCTTGGAGAACCTGGTACCAGCACAAGGGTGAAGATTGACACAGAGAACAAGCAACTCCTACCAAATCAGATATCCAGAGACACAGAGGGTCCCAAGACCTCATCACTGAAGAAGATCTAAAATGAACCCAATATGGCTCAGGGAAATTTGTGGAAGAGGGGGCAGAAAGAATGTCAGATTCACACATTGGGTCATGATATACAGAGACATTTCCTCCTACCCATAACAGAGGGCTAACCCTACAATGTATGATATATATACCTCCATAAGAAGAGGACAGGGGGAGGGGGCAGGACAGGGAGGAGGCTAATAATGGTACCAACTTGACTGTATTCACTGAGTATAAAACTAATAAAAAAAAGAAGAAAAGAAAAAAATATATGGATTGCTTTATTATTCCTTTTTACAGAACTTCTCTAGCCACATATACTTAACACTGTGGCATACTAGGAGCTCTTGCAACTTCTCTGACTGGTTCTCTAGGGAAGAAGCTTTTCAATGGCTGAGGGGACACGGCCTAAAGTAAATCTGACTCTTCCAGATCTCTAACTTTGGAATTCATCCATGCAACAGATATTTATTGATCATGTGCTAGGTTCTGGGCCAGGGAACTGCTGATGAGTACAAACCAAGAAAGGTTTCCAGGAGTGATGTTTAATTACCATGGAAACATTAATTGAGGCAGAGGAGAGCAAGACCTCATAATTATCACATAGCTCTGCCATCATCAGGCACTCTTGTCAGGTCAGTTTGATGGTATGCATCTGTCAAAAGCTGGAGACATTGAAATGGGCTGAATAAAAGAGTACTAATTAAGGCATTAGGGTGCCTCACATTGGCAGCCAGCAGCTTGCTTGTTCCCAGGGTGAGGATTGAGTTAGACATAGCTGACAAAATGCCACACCAAGAGTGTTGAGTCATGTATGCATTGGACACCAGAGAATAGGAATCTTCCAGTGACAGACACCATTCTAGAAGCCAGCAAACAGGAGGGTTTGTGATCAAGGAAAGAAAGCTGTTTCCCTATGACACTATCCAAGATGGTGACATTATTTGTTAGTGTCTAAATGTTCTACTTATTTTAACTTAACTGTGCTAGTAAATAGCTCCAACTTTTGGTGGCTTTCTATAGTAGACAAATTTATCCATAACCCCCTGTGTTAGTTTCACATTCCTGCTGCAACTAGGGACACATATCTACTTACTTAAATCACAAATCCATCAGCATAGATGTGAACAGAGTCTGACAGGGTCTCACTGGACTACTTTAAGGTGTGTACAGTGCTGATTATTCTGGAACTCTAGGGTGAACCCACTTACTTGCCTTTTCTAGTTCTACAAACTACCTGTACTTCTTGGCTCATGGCCCTCTGTTTTTGTCTTCAAAACAGAGGGCCATGAGCCAAGAAATATCTCCTTTGTGGTTATTTCTATATCTGTATTCTTCCTTCCCGAAAGACCTCCACAGTCCACTTTCCTTCAGCAGAAAGGTAAAGGAATTAAGGGCAGAAACCCAAAACACACTGGTCTGTCTCACTAATTATTTCCAACTGAAGAGATCTCAGAGGCAGGAGTTGCAAAGGGTGACCTGACTGCTCTTTCCTACCTCTGGAAAGCCATATAATTCATTTGAGAAAGATGTATTCCATGTTCCAGAAGGGAGAAATGGCAATTGTCTCTAGCCAGTGTCGGGGAATTGGCTCATCAGTGGTTCTACCAGTAGATCAGGTCCAGCATCTTGTACCTGTCCTCAGCTGATTTCCCAGGGCTTTCTGTTCCTTCTGCTTTGTCATTTCGTCACAATTCATTTTTCTATATATAAAGGCATGGAAGACTTTGCCATGCTTATTTCTGTGTGTCTTCTCTCTCTTGATGGACCCATGTACATGCAAAAGTGAGATATGCTTCTCTCCTGTCAATCTGTCTTGTGTCAGTTTCATTTCTAACCCAGTGGAAGGTCCAAATTAAGAAATAAGAGCAATAGTGATAGCTGTTAGCCCTGCATAGAAGGAAAAGATGAGGGAGATACATAAATGCACACATTTTGCATATTAACACAGGAGTCAGAAGATAAAGTAGGTGTCACACTACCCCTTATCTCCATTGGTTTCCCACAAGCAAGAGAAGGAAGTCACTTGCTCCCTGTTGCTACCATTTTACACTCTTCTTAACTAGAGATATTAGATATAGAGGGAGGTATAAGTCGCCAAGGAAGCAACCATAATTCCACTGAGCTGGAAGTTAAGGTTGTCTTAAGACACTTTGGGCTCCATGTGCTTCTGAATCAATAGGTAAAGAAGGGAGCTGGTGTACTGTATGGGTGATTGATCCTGGACTATGACTCCACAATGGCGCTAAGGAAGAATATGTCAATAATACAGGAGATCCCCTAGGGTCTTTCTTTTTTTTAAATTTTTTGTTTGTTTATTTATTTGAGAGTGACAGAGAGAAGGAGGCAGAGAAAGAGAGAGAGAGAATGGGCACACCAGAGCTTCCAGCCTCTGCAAACGAAATCCAGATGCGTGTGCCCCCTTGTGCATCTGGCTAACGTGGGTCCTGGGGAATTGAGCCTCAAACCGGGGTCCTTAGGCTTCACAGGCAAGCGCTTAACCACTAAGCCATCTCTCCAGCCCTCCCAGGGTCTTTCTTAATATTACCATGCCATGTGATTACAAATCTGATTCAGTCAGGACTTCAGATGCTTGAGAAACAAAGATGTGGGTTATTTTGCCAGGTAAGCAGCCAAGACTCTGACAAAAGGGAATTCATAACTGGTAGTGGAGAAGGGTGTTCTACATTGCAAAAATGACCAGATCACCAGTTACAGAAGTGAAGACTGTAATTGCCATGTCAATTTACTTCCTATTTTATTCTCTGTCTTCTTCAGTCTCTTGTCTTCCTATCATGCAGCATAAGGTATATAGATTTTTATCATAGCATTTAAGTATATTGAACTTTATATCCCAACATTTGACATATCAAGAAATCAACATCACTGAAGAGCTTTCATCCTCTCTGTTGCAGTTACCTTCACTTTGCTGGACAAATACACAACCAGAAACAGGTTATGGGAGGAAAGGGCTTATTTTAGGATTGCATAATCCAGGGAAAAGATGAACAATGGCAGAAGAAACTGACTCACTTCAAGATGCATACATTGCAGAGAAAGATAAACCAATACTAGAAAACACCAATAGTCAGCAAATCTGAACAGCCAGAGCTCAAAACTGGATCTAACCATACTTTAGGGCTGGACTTAAATCCACCCTCTGTGACACATCCTCCAGCAGACAGATGGAGACTTAACTTGCAAGCATAATCAAAAATACCTTGGGCTATGGGATACATATATTCACATTCAAACCACCATACTCTCTCCAAGAGGTATTAATTGCATCTTAGTGGCATACATGATAGTTGTATTATACTAGGGAGAAGTATGATCATATTATTGATGTTTTATGGAGGTAAAAATCTAAGTTAAGCAGATGTTTCTGGGTACCAAGTTCATAAGGCATAAACTTGTCACAATTAAGGTTGCATGTCAACTTGACCCATTCACAAAATATTTAGATATTTTGTTGAATATTATTCCAATTTGTCTGTGAAAGTGTTTGTGGATGAGATTAGCTTAATACTGAAATCAGTGAACTTTAAGTAAAGCAGACTGTCATTGAACAAAATGTTTATAAGCTTCCCTTAACAGTTAAGTCTTTCATTTTCCTCCCAAATACTGGGGAATGATTTTAGGATCTTGAACATTCTAGGATACCACTCAGTTATCTCTCCAGCCTTCAAATTTTTAATAGAATAAAGACTAACCTTCCCATGTATGAAAGAATTCTGCAGTGTCCTTCAAACTTCAAGTGCAAGCCTGACCCTAGTGTCCAGCCTGTGACCTTCTCTACCAGACTGGGCCTCCTTGGGTCTCACTACCTCCTGATAAAGAACAGATTCTTCAATGGAGAGTGAAGTCAGTATGGTTTAAATAGGATAAGGATTATTAATTTAAAAAGTAACCCCTCTTTTAGCCACGGACTAGTGAGAACTTGACACTGGAGAGCATAATATTTGTCTTGGTAGGATTCTGATCTTGTTCCCAATTCCAGATATGGGTTCCTTTACACTGAGTGGATCTCTTAGCCAATCAGAAAGCTATTGGTTACACCTGTCAGGGTGTTTGCTTCTGAGTAGCTAGACCTCTGATTACTCAGGACATTGTTGGCCACTTTTCCCCAGTAGTTCATGTAGCCCTTTCCAGCACTAGATGGGCCATCTAGGGACTGGCTTTCTTCTGGATTCCAGCCAGGTCTCTCCATGCTCTGTGTCTTTAGCAATAGGGTCTTACCTTTTGCCTCAGGCAGGTAATCAAGTGCTTTGACAGAAACCTGTCTTGTTTTGGGGACCTAGTAAGTATTTCCAATCAATATCTCATTGTGGGTAGCAACTGATTTCTGGTACTGGTAGATATAGGTCAGAGACAAAAAGTATTTTTTTAAGCTTAGGCTTCATGCCACTCTCTCCAGGGCCCTACTTTTCAGGTATTCCCCCATTACTTCTGTTGAGGTAACCCTGTTATCTGTTAGTCTACCTGATAAAGATTTCAATGGTACCAGTCCATTTTGGATTTAGTTTGAACAGTATTTTTAAGAGTACAATTGACTAAAAGTTACTAATTTATGATAACTAACCAAGAAATTCTGTAAAGTATAGAAAATCCCAATATATACATGGTGACCAACCTAGTGGCATAGGATTGAAATCCTATCTACTTGGGAGGTTGAGGCAGGAGGATCTCAAGTTCAATGTTCCTCTGGGCAATTTAGTGTAATCCTGTCTCAAAATAAGAAGTGAAAAGAGAGCTTAGGATATGTCTCAGTGGTGCAATCCTTGTAGCATACATTGAGGTTCTAGGTTCAATCACCAGTATAGGGGAGAAGGAAGGGGGACTTATATGGTTCACTTTTCTCCACTTTGGTAGGGAGTGTTGGCTAAATTGCCTTAGATTAGCTTTTCAAGCTTCAAACATAACTTTATAATGAAGACTAAAAGTTTATCCAATCCTTTCTTTAGAATACTTGGCCTATTTCCTTACTTTTAAACTCTAATGAGCTTTTTAAAAAAGGGACTAGTTCATTATTTTCAAACAGTGAGAAAGAGAGAGAGTGTGAGTGAGTATGGGTGCTCCAGGGCTGCTAGCCACTCTAAACAGCCTCCAGATGCATGCACTACTTTGTGCATCTGGCTTTACATGGGTACTGGGGAATTGAACCCAGGACAAATTAGGCATTTCAGACAAGTGCCTTAACCACTGTGCCATCTCTCCAGTATTCTAACAAGATTTTTCTTACTAACTAATTAATGTATACTTTTGGGGTCCTTGTGAATCAGAAGATGGTTCTATAAGATCTATATCCTACCTTATCTCATCCTATTTGAACTGTTGATGCATACTGACCAGTTAATCTTGACTCCATTTGTATTGGGATTTTTGTTTGTTAAAGTAAGTTAAATTAAATTTTAGTATACAGATATATGTATAGTTAGGTGTCTTTACGACCTATATTTCATACATTTTTTGTTTCCCTTTATCCTTCTCTTGCCCCTCATACTCCTTGCAATCTTCCTCCTCCCACCTAGTCTCCTCTACTTACATGTCACATGTGACCCATTGTCTTTTTCCCTTTCTGTATACCTCTTCCCCTCTCATGGTTTCCTATCTAGATTCATAGCCTATACTGTTGCTCACTATCTTGATAATGGTGGCAATTCCAGTTAACTCAGAAAGATATTTATACTTTCTAGCATGTGTGTATGTTCCTCTACTCTTTATTTTCTTGTAGTCCAAGTGTTTATCCATTATGTAGTTAGATGAATATGTCTTCCCTATGCACTTGATGAAGACAAAGCACATAGATACACACCATGGACCCTCCACTAATCAGTCCACATGATGCTCCAGAAGACAGGGCTGCTGCTGGTGCAGGAGATTGGTAGCACTCACTTTGCCAGAACATAGCAGAAAGGGCTGGGCTTGATGACAGGAAGCCCAGATAGCACACGATAAGTTTGAGACATCCTTTCTCACTCCAAACCTGGGGAATGAACAGAGCTTGCATCCACAGAACTGTCAGCAAAAGCTCAGGCTCCAGTGAGTCCATTTCGGTGTGTATATGCAAGCCATGTATATACCAAGAATGGAGTCCAGGGCCCCTTGCATACACTATATAAGATCTTCCCCAGACTATGCTTCAAATGTCCTGATTAACTTTTTAAAAAAACTATTTTATTTATTTATTTGAGAAAGAAACAGAAAGAGGCAGATGGGGGCGGGGGGAGAGACTGGGCATTGCAGGAACTCTAGCCACTACAAATAACTCCAAATGCATGCAACACTTTGTGCATCTGGCTTTATGTGGGTACTGGGGAATTGAACCTGGGTCCTTTGGCTTTGCTGGCAAGTGCCTTAACCTCTAAGCCATCCCTCCAGCCATGATTAACTTTTAAAAATATTTTTTTAATTTGAGACTGAAAAGAGGGAGTCTCACTGTGTCATGACAAGGTGGCTCCTAACTCAGTGATTTGTATGCCTGTGGTTAGCTTTGAGTATGTGCTTTATGAGAGTTTAGCCAGCACCTTCAGGGTCAGAGAGCTGCAAGTAGCAAAGATTACTCTGATGTTGCTCAAGTCCTTGGATTCTGAATGTTGACCTCAAGTCTCAGTGGTGACATTTGTTAAAAAGGGAAATGGTTTTGCCAAGTGGTCATCTTGATTTGTGCTCTATGTGCTTACAATTTACAGTTGTCCTGGAATAACTGTGAGCTTAGCAGACCCACATTTTATAGCATAAAGAGTAGTGGCTCATGGTGTAATGAAGGTGGGAAAGTGTCTGAGTGGCTGAGTGGCTGAAGAAAGAAGACTCTCAGAAGAGGAAGGGTAAGCCTCACCATCCAAGGGCTCCCTATTCTCAGAAGGGGCATTCTGTGAGGAAATATAGGGTGGCAGAGGCAGAACATAGCTTAGGGAAGGGTGTTAGCTGAATGAAACATAGGAGTTATTTTTGGAGTCACTTCCTTTGTCACAATCACTTCCAAAGCAAAAGAGCCATGGGGTTGAGTTCATTTGTCTTAACCCACAGGATCTTAAGGAGTCTACAGGATAAAGTGCCTAGGTCACCCAGCAGAGGAAGAGGCTTCCAGTGGGAAGGGATACCTTCCTGTTCCCAGGAACCTTTCTGAGCAATACCCTGCTAAGGGCTCCCCTTACCATGGGGGACTCACATAGGACCGCAGTAAATAAAGGCAGACAATAAATAGAGGCAGGGGTGCTAAAAAATAAAGACAGGGGTGCTTTATGAGGCTGAATTTGAACCACAATGTGGATGGAAGCTGTTCATTCCTCATGGTCTGAGTGACTAGAATCCTTTCCCATGCAGTGTGTGACCCACGGTCACTAGGTTCTTCACAAACACTTATTTATTGCCCACAAGATTTCCAATTGGCTGAGGAGAGACACATGGCTTGAATGCTCACAGAAGTCTGTCATATAACCAGCAAGGACCACTTTGTAGAAGGAGACACTGAGATGCAGAGATGCTGATGATAAAGCCACTCTACTAGGAAGGGTCAGACCTGAACATGAACCTTCTGATTCATAATCAAGTGATCATTTACTCTGAGATTCCCTTCACCCCAATGTGATTCCTGTGATTCTAGCACCAGTTCTGACTTGTTGGGGATGTTGTGATAAAATACATGGCAAGATACAAAAAGTTTATTCTGGCTTACAGTTCCAGGGGTTGCAGTCCATAATGAAGAGGAAGGCAATGATAGCAGGAACAGGGGGCAGCTATCACACTGCATCCTTAGTCAGGCAGCAGTGAGTGATGAACATTGATACTCAGCTTGATCTCTCTTTTTTATTCAGTCTGGGATCCCAGCTGATAGAATGGCTTTTCCTAGGTAGGTAGTCTTCCCACCTCAATTACCCTAATCTAGAAAAATCTCTCACAGACAGGCATAGTGATTTGTCTCTTAGGTGATTTGAAATCAAGTTGACAATATTTACAATCACAAGTACATGCTTGTCAACATAACAAACAACTCTCTTTTCCCACTAAACCACATTTTTTCCCAAATTTTTATTCCACATGTTTCTCTCTCTTTCACTATAGAACTGAATCAGAGCAGTAAGCATGAATAATGACATAGTATGAATACTATCTTGTCTTGAGATTTCCACTCTAAATAAATTAGTTTGTTACTTTTGAATCCAGCCTCATTTAAGTTTTCAGGACATGGACAGGGTACAGTCAGATTCTTTGCAAGAATCTAACATGAATTATCTCTAGCTTAGTTCCAAAGAAGTCCTTGTTCCCCTCTAAAGCCTCACAAACTTGTCTCCTATGGTTGGCATTTTTCTCAACCTTCTGGTCTTTTGAACTCCCACCAATGTAGCCCATTAAATTCTGCTTACAGCATTCTAGGTCTTTGCTAGCCCGAAGTTCCAAACTCTTCCACATTCCTTCCCCAAACAAGTTCCAAAGGCCTGCAGACCATACCAGCAGGCTTATCACAGCAACAGCCCCATTCTCACTACAAATTTTCTGCATTAGTTAACTCTTTTCTTATTGTGGTGATCAAGTACCTGAAAAGAAGCAACTTAAATGAAAGAGGGTTTGTTCTGGATTTCAGTTTGAGTGGACACAGTCCAGCATGTGGGGAAGGTATGGTAGCTGTAGCAAAAGGCAGCTGGTCACTTTCAATCTGCAATCAAGAAGCATAGAGGGCTAAAGAGGTGGCTCAAGGGTTAAAACCTGCAAAGCCTAATAACACCAGTTTGATTCTCCAGCACCCACTTAAAAAGCCAGATGTTCAAAGTGGCACAGACATATGGTGTTGGCTTGCAGTGACTGAAGGCCCTGGTACACCCACTTTCTCTGTCTGCCTCTCTTATCTCTCTCTCTCTCCCTGTAAATAAATAAATAAAATTAAAATTAAAGAAGCAGAGAAAAATGACTGCTGGTATTCAACTGAATTTCTCCTTTTTATTCAGGTTGGGATCCCAGCCCAGCTGACAATTATGATGTATTTTCCCACCTCAATTTACTTAACCTAGAAGATCCCCTATATACATGCCCAAATATTTGTCAGCTAGGTGATTCTAGACCCTATAATGTTTACAATATTTTAATCACAGGCAGCAAGAGGAAACATTCACTAGGCATTGAAATTTCTAACCACAGGGTAGCCTTTGCCCCTGGCATACCTGCCATAGACATCTAGATCCTATTATATTTGGTCACACTTTCAGAACAGCTGGCCTGTCTTCTGGGGCTTTCACCATTTGTCTACATTGGACACTCTATTGCAGAATTTGGCTTTAAGAAGAACACATGCCAAAGTGCTAAAGTGTAGAGGCCAGGGATCCTAGGGTTGGGCACTGGTCCAGGAAAAGGAAAAACCAACTTACTCTCATCTTGACCATATAACCCAGCCATGGTTGTCTGTTAAATGAAGACAAGAAGATAGAACAGGTACAGTTCCTTATGGTCCAGCCCATACCCTCCACATCTGCATGTAGTGACCCTATTCACTGCCCTGTCACCCTTCAGTTCTGACTCCTTCTCGTTTTTATTCTTGAGAAGTCCTCTTGCAAACTCATATTTGTCTTTTATCTCCTTCCTCCAAGATGGCGTTTCTTTCTTTATCTCATTGAAACACTTAAAAAAATTCTCTACTCCCCTACCAATCCCATTTATCCCCACACACTATGTCATCTTTTCTTACCTTTCCTTTGTCAGACCTTTTATTCTTCAAGTTTCTCATTTCTGTGTTCTATGCCCCCTCCATGCTGTGTTCACCTTTCTCTTCCTAACCCACTCCCCAGACCTCACCCCTGTCATATTGAAAAAAGGCCCCAAGTTGTAAATAACAGAAACCCCAGGCTCCACCAAGGAGTACTCAAGAAACCTAAAACTGCTCTCTGGTGATAAACAAGATAGCAAAGAAAGAAAAGGTGAGAGATAGGCTCACATTCCATTTTTCACAGCCCCAGCTCATCACAAGCACTACCCTTGTGAAGCTTGCCTGGTGGCCTGATGAATAGCTCTTAAAAGAAGAGGAAAAAAAAAAAAAGAAGAGGAAATAGTTCAGCACATGTGGGCCACTGAACTGATGCTGGCCTGGGCAAAAGGTGAGCAGACATTTAATGTGCTCCAGTCCAGCCTCTTATAAGGCCATGAATGTTGAAGCAGGACACTTTGTTGAGATGCCTGTATGCTGTGGGTGTTACTCCTACTGACATGGCCTCTGGCAGTCAGATTTACTTGATATTTATTTGGAAGCATCACAATCGCCATCTATTCATATTTGGTAACCAAACATCTGTCCCATGGGAAGCGTGGCCAGATTTGCCTCATCAGATTTGAGTAGTGGTGGGAAAATCTCTAAGAAGAGATGTGAGAATAAAAGACTGATTTATTTTACTAACTTGAAAATTTCAGATGTTCTAGGACTCTGAAAAGATTCTATCAAGTATGGAGAAGCATGGTTCTTGCCTGTTTGGAGGCATACCATACTGGCTTCACTCTAGATGCTCTTCCTAGGCATTTTGTCTGTTCTCAGAGAAGTTCAGTGCCCTCCTGTTCCTCCTTGCCATCCTGTGTCTCCTACATGTGCTCCCTAGGGTATGCTATGTTGTTCCATCTTAGAAGTCCAAAGGTAACAGCATCTGATCTCCACAGCACACAAATCCATTTCTATTAAGAAGCTGTGGACCAAAAATGAACCCAACATGGCTCACAGAAATTTTGCAGAAGAGGGGGTAAAAAGAATGTCAGAGCCACATGTTGGATCATGATATGCAAAGACATTTATCCCACCCATAACTGTGGGCTAACTCCAGAATGCATGGCCCATATACCTCAACAAGGAGGGGCCGGGGGAGGAGGTAGGACATGGATGAGCCTAACAATGGTACCAAATTGACTGTATTCACTGAGTACAAAACTAATTAATAATCAAAAAATAAATAAACTGTGGATTGTGATCCATGAGCTCACTTAGCCCCATAAAATGTATCCAAGTTCCAGATGATCCATAACATGAAGGTGGCTGTGACCTCACAACCTCAAGACAAGGTTCTAGGAATGAATATTTCCATCATAGGAGATGGTGTTGACCAGATATTCAGAAGAGGTAGGTGACCTACCTGAACCTATTGCCATTCAGAGGACAGAAGGTCATTACTGGAGCACATGAAACAATGGGCAGGACCATGGCATAGGGTCGTCATGTCATATATGTAACAATGGCCTTAGGTAAGGGGTTGCGCTTCACCAAGACTCTCACTTACACTGTGCTAGGAGTAAGATTTGAAGCTCAACATCTCTAGTTATAGTTAATAGTGTGGCCTTAAGATCCCTGGCAGCCTACTCTTTAGTCCATCCTGAAATTTCATCAGCTGTCACATGCTACCTTCCTAAGATGGGCAAAGACTTGGATAAGTGTGGTGCTTTGCACATGGCATTGGGATACTATGTAATGAACATGGCATGAGCTATTAGCCAAGGTGGCTTTTCTTATTAATTCAGGCAGGGATCTTCAGGTCACATAAATATTACAGTAAAAGGAGCAGCCCATGCCTCAAAGTCTAACAGCATGGTCAATTTTTTCATGCCTCTTTTGCTACTGTTTCAAAAATCATAATAGTCCCACTGTGCGATCCTTTCTCCTGATGAACTACCTTTAAAAGAAGAGGGAAAAAAAGTCAATTCATTTGGACCACTGAGCAGCTAGCACTTCCCTGACCAGAACCTGAGGAGTAGCTGGGAAGACATTTGGATGCATCTATGTCCAAGTTGACTAGTAATATATAGTAACAGTGACCATGGACCTGTTTCTCTTTCCATATTTTCAGAAACTGTTAGCTTTCATTTTTATCTATGACAGCACTTGTTCTCCAGATGTTTGCTCTTTGGAAGCCATGCCTTGGAAAGCTTGGGGTGATATTCATAAAAGCTCAGCTTTCTTCTGAAATCCAGGTGCCCAAGCATGAATGAAGCCACTTATATTCTCCATGTCAGGTCTAGCTGATACTTGCAGGTAACTCCTGTATAGGCTATGTGAATCAAAGTGGTCACCTAGAGAATTTCCCAAAGACCTGGCCAGCAACACCATCATACTTGTTGTATGTCATGGTTTGCTACATAGCAACATTTAACTGTAACAACTGTTAACTTTATCATCGGGTTTGAGAAATGTACTTCCATCTATTTCCATCTGCTTTTGCTTGCCCCAAATCCTCTTCTCACAATGTGGTGGAGAAGAGGAAACCATGGAATACATATCTGAGGAGTCAAAGAAAATATACAGTGCAGCACCAGCTAGACCCTTATCCAGAGCTCTATGTGTTGAACAACAGGTCCTTTGGCCTGTATTGAGATAGAGATACTACCAATATACTATCAATAGCTGCATGAAGAAACACCTTGTCTACTTCTATTCTTTTTACTAGGCCAAGGAAGAAAAGTAAATTCTTTTCTACATCTTAACAGATGTGCATTTTCTGCATTCCCTGTTCTCAGCAATTCTTTGGAAAGCTGATGGCTGTACAACACATCAAAATTATGCCCCTGTGGCCTGACCTGGGAACCCACCTATTTATAGAACCTCATAGACTCGAAGCCGTCTATAAATGTTTTCATCTGGGCTAGACACATGGCCAGAGCCAGGAATGGACTAGTTGCCAAGGGTTCAGATCTCTTTTAACTGAGGTCCAGAGATGCTTTCAGGGTAAAGGTTTACAAACTCCTCCAGGTGGGTAGACTTCAGCCTTCCAAAGTGAGCTGTCCTTCCAGACAAGGACAGCAGGAAAAGCAACAGGGGTTCTACAGAGCTATCAGTGAATCAGCATTGGAATTCCCCTGCCTGAAATGGACACATTTCTGCCTTAAGACTAGACAAAAAACATCCTTTGTTCCCAGTATCTTCCGCCCCATGTTCATTCATTCATTAACTCACTTTTCTCTCATCTGGACAGCTACACAGGCACTCTGCCAGGCACTGGCATTTGGTACATGCTCACTGACATAACATGTCCCAGGTTTGCTTCCTGACTATTCAAAATTGGTCAGATCACTGAGTCACTTTCAGTTTCCTTGAGTTTTGGAAAGGACTCAGCAACATTTTCTTCCTACCATTGATTCATTTGAGTGATAAATAATACATAAAAAGTACATGTCATGCCTGGCAAATGTCCAGTAAATGACAACAGAGCTCTCCTGAAGCAATACTGGCTCCTGATAACAGACATGGGGAAGTGCTCTGAGATCAGAATGTTATGTAGCTAGATAGGCATTAGCCAGCTTGGAGGCCCACTGAGGATGGACCACTCCCTCACAATCACCTTTGGACCCCCCCCCACTGTCCCTGGTAAAGGAAAGAAGGTGGAACAATAAGAGCATTGTTTTGAAAAAACTACTTCTTCCTGGTCAAAAGAATAGAATTTAAGTTTTAACTTTGGCTCTGGGGAAAATTTGATACTCTGAACTACCTAAAAGTGGTGACTTGAATCACATTCCCCCCACCATAATCTCACATCTTTTGCATGCTTAGTCCCAAGCTAATGGCAATTTGGGAGGTGGAACCTTGCTGGAATAGATTTGCTGTTGGGGGCAGGCTTTAGAGTATTATAGCCACCCCTCAACCTTGCTAGAACTTAGCTCACTATCCTGCTGCTGTTTTTCACCTGCTGGGGTTGTCCAAATGATGTTCATCCTCTCTCATGCCATACTTTTCCATACTATAATGAAGCTTTTCCTTGAGCCTGTAAGCCAAAATAAAAATCTTTATCCCCTCATCTGATTTTAGTTGGGTGCTTTGTCTCAGTAACATGAATGTAACTACAACAGTAAAATATTAGCTCATGGCCCCATCCTGAAAGGGTTAACTCAAACAAACATTTATGTGCCTACAATGGGGACTCCCAATTTCATCAACAAAACACTATTAGAATTAAGGTCACAGACAACACCAAACATATGCCTGATACTGAAAGCCTATGACTGGAGAATTCATGAACCCTAAGGGTGTAATGTCTGCTGCTGTCTGGCTAAATGCATATATTATGTTCACCAAACTGCCCAGTAAGCACTTCTCTTAATGTTTATACCAATACATTAATGCTACTCTCATTTTTGGTTAGGGAAGCTTCTCTTTTCACAAGGCAATGACCTCTGCGATGTCTCAAAAGGCACTACAGTGCTGAAAAGTGACAGGAGAATTCTCAGCACTGAAACATCTCTTTCACACTTGCCAAGGCTCAGGGTCCATTGAGGAAGAGGTAGTGGAAAGAATGTTAGAGACAAAGGTAGGATAGAACTCCTTACAATGCACTCTTCCAGACACAAAATTGCCTGGATACCCAGGACCTTGCAGTGCCTAGAACTACCCACACAAGCCCCTCATAATAAGAAAAGATGATGACACAAAAATAAAAGGAAGACTGATTGAGAGAGGGGCAGTATATGATGGAGAGTGGAGTTGCAAAGGGGAAAGTGGGTGTGATAGTTAAGGTGTTGCCAACTTGATCTGTTTAGTAATCCACAGGTTGCTTCTAGGAAGGGTCAACTAAAGGCAGAAGTCTTTCCCCCAGGGTGAGCCCTTCCTCCAGAGTGGGTGGCCCCGCTCAGAGGGGGACTTTATATAAGGAAGCTCTGGTTAAAAAGAGTTCCTTCCTTCCTTCTTTCCTTCCTTCCTTCCTTCCTTCCTTCCTTCCACTTGGCTGCAGGAGCTGCTCACTACCTTCCAGCATGGATTAAAGACCAGTGCGGACTAAAGACCAGCATCAACTGAAGACCCCCATGGATTGAAACCCAGTGGCTCTTCAGGAAGCCTCCAGGCTTTCCGGCACCATCTGCGGTGCCAGGTTGGGACTGCTGAGACATCTGGCCACGAGGACTGAGCAGCTACCAGGTTCGGTGATTCTTGGGCCTGCAACTGCTATTGGACTACTGTAAGCTGATCCAATAAATCCCCTTTTAAAATAATTCATTCTAGCAGTTCTGTTCCTCTAGAGAACCCGGACTAATACAGTGGGGAAGGGATTGTCATGGTTTATTGTCTATAATTATGGAAGTTGTCAACTAAAAATCTTAATTTTGGCTTTAAAAAAAAGGAGTTAACTCAACAAGTGGCAACCCCTCAGCTAAAGACATGCTAGGGTGGTGAGAGGAATAGTTACACCTTAATAAGATAATGTACTTAACGCCCAGAAGTCCCTCCCTCAAGCAATTTGATTGTAGATCTTTACTGCTAAGCCTGCCTACATTATTTGAATTTGACTCAAAAAGTGTAATTTTTAATTTTCTTCCTTTTATCTCTTCTTTGGATCCTGGCCAAAATCCTGGGAATGCTTGTCCAGATTCTCTAAGAATAGCCTCCTCTACCTCACCTACCCCCTCCCATACAGCTGTCTACTGACCTCCATTGATAAACCTTGCCGGGGTCCAGCCCTGGCTTGAAGGAGGGTCCCCGAAGAGAGGTGTGAAAGGGAGCGGCGCAATAATGACTCGAAGTCAAGTTCTGGTCCAAGCAGACAGGCTAATGCTCAAGGCAGGTGAGTTTTTCCATCTTTCTCTCTCTGCTACTCTGTTTCTATTGTTTTTTATTTTTCTCTTTTTTGACTTTTTCTCTGTTCTCTGTTTTTCCCTGCTTCTATACTTCTATGCTTCTCTGCTGCCACAGCTCTTAGCCTCAGTCTTTTATTTTCTGATCATGTCATGCAAGAGCAAACTTCAAGAAAGGTACAGTTTCACAGAATTCATAGAAACTTTTCATTATTTCTTTACATCAAACAATCCCATAATTATTCACCTCAAGTAAAGTCGTCAGGCCCCTATAATGATTAAGTGTTTTCACATTTTCCTCATGTATGTGTGGTCAAGCACTTGTGATTTCCTGAATTTCTACTTTCAATTATTATATTAAAGGTGAGAGACAAAACAACCACAAATGGGGGTTCCCATCATTAATCATTGATCCAATAGATCCATTTATCCCTCAATCATTTATTTTGAATTTTCCTTTTCATGTCTCTCCAATACTTAGACTTTGGTCCCCCCAGTTGAACTCTTTCTGACTTCAGTTGTTTTTCTTTAAGGATTCTTGGTAAAGAGTCATAGTGTTCTGCAATTGCCACCATTTAGAAAAATTAGTCATAGAACAATTTTTACATTGTGCCAGGAGGTTCATTGTTTCCTCCTAAGTGTACTGTACTCCATGCCTGACTTTAATTAAGGACTTTAAGGAAAACAATTATCTCTGACCCATTTTCTTGTTTTTCCAATTCTATGCCAGAGCCTCTTTCAGATACATTGACCAACACTTCACTAACACCAATTTTTACTGGAAAAGTAAACTTAGAGATTGGGACACCAAGTGAAAGACAGAGAAAGACAAACATTACACAGAAAACCACAGATATCTGTAGTGTAGAGAGCCAAAGATTTTTCTATAGAGGGGCCACATTGGAAGAGACAGATGGGCTGGAACTGTGTCATGCAGCTCTTCAGTGCTCGATTCCTTGTGATCCTGAAATGACATGCTTGCCATCTCCAGCAAAACCTGACTGTTTTCTGGACCCTAACTCAAAAAGCATAACTTTCTCTGTTCACATTATCCACCTCCCTCCTCCCAGCAGCTGCAGAGATTAGTTTCCCTACTTTCTTATTTTTCTTTCAACAGCTAATAAAATTTCCCCCAAGCTTCATTCTGGGTCCATTTCTAAATTATTTTATTAACTAATCTAAGAACCAATCAAAAGAACACTACCCAGTTCCACATTCACAAGGGACCTGTCTTCAAAACTTTAACCTGTACATAAGGTAACAAGTGATAAAAGATGGACTTGGATAGTAAATTTCTCATATTTTTCTTCTACAAAGGGAATTTTTGTCAAGGATGCTATAGAGTATCTGTGGCAATCATCTTTTCCACTGAGGTCTGTCACTGCTACTGCACTAGGGTCTCAGAATGTGTGATAGATTACCATGTATGAAGCCAGAGTGCTCAGAAGGTGCCATGTTTGTAAATACGGCATGCTTTCCTTCTTATATCTTTTTATTTTTGGTCCTGGAGTTTTTAAACAAAGTTTATAGGAAATGGAGAGTCTTTAATTCTGCTAAGGGTTTGCCTTTGTTGAGGATGGGAAAAATGTACCCCAAGGTAAAAAGACAAGATTACAAATACACTAGGGCTGCCAGGTAAGATGGCAGCATAGTGGTGAATTAAACAAACAAACAAAGAAAAAAAGCAAAATACACTCTTCTACTGAAAAGTAAAGGTATATAAGAAAGTATCAACCACAGCAGAGAAGTAGAAGAGAACCACAGCTTCTAGAGACCACAGAAGCAGGCAGAAGCAACTCCAGAAGCTGCTCCAGCAGCAGTGCTGGTCTCCACCGCTGCTGCCTCTGCCTGAGCAGCAGGAAAAACTAGGTGAAGGGATTTTACACTCATACCAGCCTCCTTGAAAACTCAAGAAACCTGAAGTAAAGACAGCAGGGACAAACTGAGCAGCTTGTGAGGAAGAGGATCATGGGGACCAGCGGGACAACTTCAGACACATTACACAGCCTCCCCTCCCCACACCACCAGCACAAGTGCCAGAATCCACACTAGACCTGGGGAAGGAAACTCACCTACATAGCACCCAGCACAGGCTATCAGAGCAGCAACCCAGCAACCCAGCTAGCCTACCTGAGCTCACAGGGCAGCAAAGAGGGAACCAAGTAGGTATACAGCATAGCTGAGACCAAAGGCATCAAAAAAGGTACCAGGTTCTACTTATACAAGGTCAGTGTACACCACAAAACTTTCCATACCAGGGTAGATTAGGTGTTAAATCTGATGGATGGTTGAATTTGCCATTCATAAATTCTTGCTTCCTGGCTTATAATGCCTTTTTCTTTTCTTCTGTCATTCATGGGGGCAGGGTCTCACTTGGCCACAAGCTGACCTTGGAACCCTCTGCAGACCAGAAACCTCAGACTCCAGTTTGACAGGATTAAGGGTGTGGGGCAATATGTATCCTTAGGGACTTTGACTTTGTTAGAGTTTCTGTTTGTTTTAGTACACTCTTGCATAAATACTCTGCGCTGGTATTGATTGAATGTGTATATCATTCAGTTCAGTTTTAGAATTTGCCTGTCTACTCAGCCTGCTAGAATACTCACTTAGCAGGCAAACCCAACACTTGGAATCATTTTTGCTGTTACTCTAAGAGTTTTTTTTTTTTTTTTTTTTATGAGCCACACCTAGCAACTTGAGCTCCTACACTGAAGATATATAATGTCAGACTTATATATGTAAGAATACTGCAGATAATTAAAACCCCAAGGATCAAATTAACCCAAGGTGCAAAAATCTCTATATTATAATACAAGAAACACAAAAAAATCTAGACTATACAATCCCACCAAAAATTATAAATCCATCAGAAATAACCTCCAGTGAGACTGATTTAGATGAAATGCCTGAGAAATATTGCAAAAGAATGATTATATAACTATGTTCAAAAACATCAAAGAAGAAATAAAGTATTCAAAGATGACACAGAAAACCAGTTTAATGAAATAAGGAGGCCAGTAGAAGACATGAGTAAGGAAAAAGAAATACTGAACAAAACCAATCAGAAATATTAACAATGAAAAGCAGAGTAAGTCAAATTAAAACAAACAAACAAAAAAAAAAACCTGTAGAAAGTCACACCAACAGAATAGATGTAGAAAACAGAATATCTAAACTAGAAGACCAGGTGGCAGATCTAATACAGTCCAACAAAGAGAAAGACAAATTAATAGGAAGATAGGAATGGGAATTTCAAGATTTTTGGGACAATATGAAAAGATCAAACATAAGAATTCATGGCATAGTAGAAGAAGAATTTCTTCAAAGGCATAATAGGCATTTTCAACAAAATCATTGAAGAAAAAATTTCCCAAATTGGGAAAGAGATGCCAATACAGATGAAGGAAGCTTTTAGAACATGAAACAAACAAAACCTAGAAAGAGCCTCTCTTCTCCACGTTATAATTAAACTACCAAACATGAAAATCAAAGAACATGCATTGAGAGCAGTTAGAGAGAAAAAGCAAGTCACTTATAAAGGCAAGCCCATCAGGGCAGCAGCAGGTTACTCAACAGAACTTTAAAAGCCAGAAGGGCCTGTGATAATGTATTCCAAGTTCTGAAATATAACAACTGTCAACCAAGAATACTTTATACAGCAAAGCTATCCATCCAAATTTATGGGGAAATAAGGACATTCCACAACAAAACCAGACTAAAAGAATATATAACAGCAAAGCCATCTCTACAGAAAATGCGTGAAGGGATCCTCCATGCTAAGGAGAAAGGAAAGCACACATATGAGGAAACAGGAAAAAGTAAACCATACTTTAGTAACAGTTAATACAAGAGAGTAAAGGGAAAATAGGAAGTGCTACAAAACAAGAAGAATGGCAAGAATTTCAGTGGCAACTCTTAGTATCAGTGGTCTCAATGCCCCAACCAAAAGAGATAGGCTTACAGATGGGATTGAAAAGCAGTATCCTTCTGTTTTTTGCCTCCAAGAAACTCACCTCTCCATAAAAGGCAGACAATATCTTAGGATGAATGGATGGAAAATGTTATTTCAAGCACATGGGCCTAGGGAAATGCAGGTGTTGCTATTCTAACATCTGACAGGATAGACTTAAAACCAACATTAGTGAAGAAAGATAAATAAGGTTACTTAATATTGATTAAGGGGGAAATTCAACAGGAAGACATTACACTTTTAAACATCTATGCACCTAACATGGGTGTTCAAAATTTCATCAAACGCTGATAGACTTAATGTCACAGATCACACTAAGCACAATTGTAGTGGGTGACTTCACTACCCCACTCTCATCAATTGACAAGTCATACTGGAAAAAAATTAACAGAGACATATATGTATTAAATGAGGTCATAGAACAAATGGACCTAATAGATATCTACACAACATTTCCTCCAAATGCTGCAGAATAAAATTTTCCTCAGCATCACATGGAATATTCTCTACAATAGACCATATATCTTAACAAATACAGGAAAACTGAAATAATTTCTTCTACTCTATCTGATCAGAGATCAAACTACACATCAGAAACAAGAAAAACTACAGAGTATGCACAATGTCATGGAGACTAAATAGTATACTACTGAATAATGAATGGATCATTGAAGAAATCAAAAAGAAAATTTTAAAAATATCACTGAATCAAATGATAATGAGAACCCAACATACCAAAATATTTGGGACACAATGAAGGCAGTCCTAAGAAGGAAATTTATAGCTTGAAACTGCTATATTAAGAAATTAGGATGGTTGCAAGTAAACAACTTAGTGCTTCACCTTAAGGCCTTGGAAAAAGAAGAACAAGGCAAACCAAAAATCAGTAGACATGAAGAAATAATAAAGATTACAGCATAAATTAATGAAATAGAAACAAACAAAAAATTACAAAACAATCAATGAAACAAAGAGTTGGTTCTTTGAAAGGATGAGCAAAATTGATAAACCCTTAGCAAATCTGGCCAGAAGAAAAAGAGAAGAGTTGAAAATCAATGAAATAAGAGGTGAAAAAGGCACCATTAGAGATATCAACAAAATTCAGAAAATCATAAGGACATACTTTAAGAATATCTGTTCCCCTAAGTTTGAAAATCTAAAAGAAATGGAATATTTCCTATATTTATATGATCTACGAAAATTAAATCAAGATGAGATAAACCATTTAAATAGACCTACAACAAGCATGGATATCCAAGCAGTTATAAGAATTTCCCAACTAAAAAAAGTCCAGGCTCAGATGAATTCACTGGTGAATTTTACTAGACATTCATAGAAGAGCAAACACCAATGCTTTTCAAACTTTTCCATAAGATAGAAAATGAAGGTCTGCTACCAAACTCCTTCTATGAAGCCAGCATCACCATGATACCAAAACCAGACAATGACAGAAGGAAAAAAAAAAAAAGAAAGAAAGAAAGAAAATTACAGACCAATCATCCTCATGAACACAGATGTGAAAATTCTCAACAAGATACCGGCAAACAGATTACAAGAATATGTCAAAAAGATCATTAACTCCAACCAAGTAAGCTTTATTCCATAGATGCATGGATGGTTCAACATACACAAATTGATAAATCTAATGCACTATATAAATGTACAGAAGGGAAAAACTATATGATCATCTCAATAGATACAAAAAAGGCATTCAACAAAATCCAAAGTCCCTTCATGCTAAAATGTCCTACAGAAACTGGGAATAGAAGGAACATCTCTCAATAAAGGCTATTTATGTCGAACGTACAGACAACATAATACTAAATGGGGAAAACCTTGAAACTTTTCCACTAAATTCCGGAACAAGGCAAGGGTATCCACTGTCCCCACTTTTATTTAATATAGTACTAGAAGTCTTGGCTATAGTGATAAAACAAAAGACCCTCATAAAAGGGATAAAAATTGGAAAGGAAGAGATCAAATTATCATTATTTGTAGATGATATAATTCTGTATGTAAAGGATACTAAAGACTCTACTAGAAAAATTTTATTGCCATGGATGGGATACCTTCCAATGAGTTGATGGTCTGGGAGGTTCTTGTTGCCCTGAAAATATTACAGGCTATTGGCATCATTCTTGGTTTCCCACAAGAAATAAATGGTAAAACCGTATTGCTGAAGATGCCACATGCCTCAGCTGCAAGGTCATTGAGAAATCAAGCTGGGGATGAGCTGAAAACCTCCTCCCTGTAAATTAGCTGACAGAAAGCTAGAAAAAGCTGCACTGCCTACAGTCCTATGGGAGACAGAAGTCATCCACAGTGAAAACAGTGGACACTGAAAGCCTCAATTTTGGCCAACCAGGTCAAAAGACCAAACAGGTGTAATAGTGGCATGTCTGTTATGGAGGAAACCAATTGCTTTCTAATTGGACTGGAGGCCTGCCCTATGGGAGGGAGCCATGAACACTGGGAGTGTACACCTCTTGTGTGGCTCAATGTGTATATTATGATCACAAAACTGCCCTGTGAGCATTTTACCTAATGTTAATACCCACATATTAATGATACCCTCACTTTTGGTTAGATAAGCTTCTCTTTTTAGATGGCCATGACCACTGTGATGTCACAAAAAGCACCACAGTGCTAAGAAGAAATGATGGAGGAGTGTTCAGCACTGAAACATCTCTATCACATGCTCCAAGGTTCAGGGTCCATTGTGGAAGAGGTGGTGGAAAGAATGTAAGAGCCAAAGAAAGGGTATGACTGCTACTGCTTACAATACAATTGTCCAGACAAAAACTGGCATCAGTATCCATGACCTTGCAGTGCCTAGTACTATCTTCACAACACCCTTATGATAGGAGGAAAAGATGATAATGTCAAAATAAAAAAGAAACTAATGGAGGGGAAGAAGGGCTTTGTTAGAGAGTGGACCTGTGAAGGAGAAAGTGGGGGCGGGGAGGGAATTATCATGGTTTATTGTCTGTAAGTATGGAAGATTTCAATAAAAAATGTCAAAAAATATGCCACCCCAAAAATACTTCTTAGGCACATTTGGGGCCAGTTATACTAAAAACTTGCAAACATAGGTGAATTTTGAAAAAAAAAAAGAAAGAAAGAAAAGCTCTTTTAAAAAGAAAATATTTGTATAAAGAAAATCTGTCAGTGAAAAGTAGTGTGTTTGGTAAGAAGTTTGCTTCAAACATTGTCACCTGAGAGATTTTATGTGCATAAGAAGGCAACATTTACTCACCACATATCTCCCATAGCTTTCCTGTACTACTTATGGAAGCTCCAAACTCCTATTTTTGTTTTTGTAGTCAGTGAATATGGTCAAGTTGGTACCATTGTTAGCCTCCTCCTTGTCTTACCCCCTCCACAGGGATCCTCCTTGTTGGGGTATACGGGTTGTGCATTGTAGGGTTAGCCTTTAGTTTGGGGTAGGAGGAAATGTCTCTGTGTGTCATGACCCAACATGTGGCTATGATATTCTTTCCATCCCCACTTCTGCAAATTTCTCTGAGCCATGTTGGATTCATATTAGGCCTGCTTCCTTATTGAGATCTTTGGTGCCTCTGTGTCACTGGATATCTGGTTTGGTGGGGGTTGATTATTTTCTGTGTCTATCTCCTTCACCATTGTGCTGGTTCCTGGCTCACCAAGAAAACAGAATTCTTGCATGTTTCCCCAATTATTTTTAGTTTAATCTGGGGCACTTTTGAGGTATGATGGAGTGGTTCTCTCCTGAGAATCTGTGTCTATCTGAAAAAGAGAAGCACATTCTCCAACAGAGAGTAAGGTTAGCAAAATTAAATGTGATAACCATTGTTTTTTAGAGAGAATTTAATGGAGAGCAAGCTTATTTTTGGATATGGTTATGACTTGTTTCCCAGCTCCAGCTCCATTGCACTGAGCAGATCAGTTGGCCAAATCAAGAGCAGTTTGTTTCCCACCATGGCTATGCACCACTATTGCACTTGTATGAGCATCACATCAGGTTGTTTGCTACTAAGTAGGTGAGACCATGCATTGCTTGGACAGGTATTGGTCATTTTCCTCCAGTTGCTCATGTAGCACCTCCTGGCACTAGATGCATTATCTTTCTGGTTACTGACTCTCTTCCAGCTTCCAGCCATGTCACTCCATGATACGTGCCAACAGTGTATGGTGTCTTCAGCAGTAGAGTCTTACCACTAACCTAAGGTGGGTCATAAAGCACTCTGACATAAATCTGTCTTCTTTTGGGAGACCTTGTAGGTCGCTGTGATCAAAAGTTCATTGTGGATGATATCCACCATGCTGGTACCAGGAGTTACAGGTCAGCACCCAAGAAGAGAAGGAAGAAAAGGATAAGTGATAAGAGATAGACAGATAAGAGATAAGAGAAAGAGTGAGAGAGAAAGAGAAGCATAAACAAGAGGTGATAAAGGTCAGTTTTCATTGTATCCTCTCCAGGGCCAAGGCAAACAACTTTTGCTGAATCCAGTGTTCCCTCTAAGGGCCTGGTGAAGGTTCAACTATTTGGTCTGTCTTTAAGGATGTAGAATTTTATGGAACCATGCTGTTTGGGTCCAGTTTTGTTTCCCCCACACCCTCCTTTACCCTCCTCTCCCTCCCCACCCTCTCTATTGTCCAGTCCTCGAGATACTTGGTAGGTATGTAGGCAATTTATGTAGATTCAGGTTAGGAGCTGTAGATGAGTGAGAATATGTGGTGATTATCTTTCTGTGATTTGATGACTTCACTGAGAATAATCTGTGCCAGATTCAACCATTTTTCTTCATATTTCATTGTGTTGTTTTTCCTTACTGCTGTGTAGAATTCCATTGTGTAGATAAACCACATGTTAGTTATCCATTCATCTAATGATGGACATCTGGGTAGATTACAGCTCTTAGCTATTATGAATTAAGCAGCTATAAACATGGTTGAGAAAATCTCTCTGAGCTGAGGCATGGAGCTTTTAGGGTATGCTGGTAAGTCAATAGTCAGTTTTTTTAGGAGTCTCCATATTACTTTCAAAAATGGTTGTACCATCTTACATTCCCACCAATAGTGGATGGGGGTTCCTATTTCTCCACATGCTCACCAGCATTTGTTTGCATTTGAGTTTTTGATGTTTGCTATCCTTACTGAGGCAAGGTGGAATCTCATAGTAGTTTTAATTTGCATTTCCCTGATAATTAGGGATATTGAACATTTCCTTAGGAGTTTGCCATTTGTATTTCTTCCTCTGTGAACTGCCTGCCCAGTTCCTTGTCCCATTTTGTGAGTGGTTATTTGACTGTTTATTGTTTAGGTTTTTGAGTTCTTTGTAGATTCTAGAAAGTAGGCTTCTGTAAGTTGGATATTCACCAAATATTTTCTCCCATTCTGTGGGAAATCTATTAGCTCTGCTTATTGTATGTTTGTGAAGAAAATTTTTAGCTTCATAACATCCCACTGGTTGAGTGATTGTTTAAGATCCTGTGCTACTGGGGTTTTGTTCAGGAAGTCTTTTCCCATTTCTATATCATGGAATGTGCCTCCTAACTTTTCTTCAAGTAGTAGCTGAGTTTCCGGTGTTATATTGTGGTCATTGATTCACTTGGACTTGATTGATGTGCATGGCGAGATGTGTGGATCAAGTTTCAAATTCCTGCATATGGTTATCCAGTTTGTCCAGCACCATTTGTTGAAGATGCTGTATGTTTTTTAGCCTATATTTTTAGGGCCTTTGTCAAATATCAAGTAGATGTAGTTACTTGACCCAAAGTCTGGGTCCTCAATTCTATTCCATTGGTCTACAATCCTGTTTTTATGCCAGTACCATGCTGTATTTATTACTATGGCTTTGTAATATAGCTTTAGATCATGTATGGTGATGCCTCCAGTGGTGTTTCTTTTGCTGAGGATATATTTGAATATCCAAGGCCTTCTGCTTTTCCATATGAATTTTAAGATCAATTTTTCTATCTCTGTGACAAATGTTGTTGGGATTTTGATGGGAATTGCATGAAACCTGTAGATTGCCTTTGGTATGATTGCCATTTTCACAATGCTAATTCTGCCTATCCAGGAGCATGGGAGGTCTTTCCATTTTCTTAAGTCCAACTTAATTTTTTTGAGTTTTTTAATGTTTTCATTATATAGATTTTTCCATGTTTAATGTTATCTCAAAGTTTTTTTAAATTTTTATTGCTATTGAAAATGGGAATATGTTATTTATTTCTTTCTCTGTATCTTTGTCAGTTGCATATAGAAAGGCTACTGATTTTTGTGCACTGATTTTGTATCTTACTACTTTGCTGAAGGAGCTTATCAACTTTAAGAGTTTTGAGATGGAGCCTTTTGGGTCTCTTATGTATAGAATCATGTTGTCTGTGAATAGCACTAACTTAATTTCTTCCTTTCCAAATTGTATCCTCTTTATTTCTTTCTCCTGTCCTATTGTGTGAGCTAGGACTCCCAGTACTATATTGAAGAGCAGAGGTGAGAGTGGACACCCCTGTCTTGTTCCTGATTTCAATGGGAATTTCTCCAGTCTCTCTCCATTAAATATTATTTGGGATTTAGGAGCTTTGTATACAGTCTTTATTGTGTTAAGATATAAACCAACCATGCTGATTCTCTCCAGTGCTTTGATCATGAGGTCATGTTGTATTTTGTCAAAGGCCTTTTTTGCATATATAGAAATGATCATGTGGTTTTTGTGTTTAGCTTTGTTTAAGTGATGTATTACATTGACAGAGTTCCATATGTTGAACCATCCCTGCATTCCTGGGATGAAGCCCACTTGATCAAGGTAGATAATGGATTTGATGTGTTCTTGAATTCAGTTTGCAAGGATTTTCTTCAGGATATTTCAGTCAAAGTTCATCAGGGAAATAGGCCTGTAGTTTTCTTTTCTCTGCCTGGTTTTTGTATTAGGGTGATAGTAGCTTCATAGAAGGAGTCTGGGAGCTTTCCATGTTCTCCAAATGTGTGGCACAGTTTGAGAAAGATTGGTTTCAGTTCTTCCATGAAGGTTGGATACAATTCAGATGAGAAGCCATCTGGTCCTGGACTCTTCTTTTTGAGGAGGTTTTTTTTGATTACCTTTTCAATTTTGATGATGTGATAAATTGGTTTAGATTAATCTGCTCTGAGTTTAGCTTTGGTAGATAGTATGTGTCTAGGAATTTATCCATTTCCTCCATATTTTCCAAGTTTGTGGAGTAGATGTGATGATTCTCCCAATTTCACTTATGTCTGTTGTGATCTCTCCTTTTTCATTTATAATTTTGTTAATTTGAAGTGCCTCTTTTTTTTTTTTTTTTTTTTTTTTTTTTTTTGCTTGATCAAATTGGCCAGGGGTTTGTCAATCTTGTTTAGTTTTTCAAAGAACCAACTCTTTGTTTCATCAATTTTCTTAATTGTTTTCTTAGTTTCCAATTCATTAATTTCTGCTCTGGTTTTAATTATTTCTTTTCATCTGGAGCTTTTTAGGTTGGATTCTTCTTGCTTTTCCAGTTCCTTTAGGTGGATGGTTAGCATCTCTGTCTTTGTTATGATGGCATGTAGTGCTACAAAATTTCCCCTGAGAATTCCTTCATTGTGTCCCATAAGTTTTGGTATGATGTGTTTGCTGTGATTCATTTCTAGAAATTTCTCAACTTCATTTTTTATTTCATCTACTACCTCTTTATTGTTTAAAGGTGTGTTTCCAGGAGCTGATGGGATTTTTGGTGGGTGTTTTGTTGTTTATTACTAGCAATATAGCATTGTGATCTCATATCATGCAGGGGATTATGTAAATATTCCTAAATATATGGAGGCAGGCTTTGTGACCCAGTATATGACCTATTTTAGACAAGGTTCCATGGGCTGCTGAGAAGAATGTGTAGGCTGTGGGCTTGGGGTGGAATGTTCTGTAGATGTCAGTTAGGTCTAAATGTTCTATGGTTTTGTTGAGCTCTTTCACTTCCCTGTTAAGTTTCTGTTTGGATGATGTATATATGTATGATAATAGTGTATTGAAATCCCCAACTATGATGGTATTGGTGGTTATTTCTGTTTTCTTGCCCAATAGATTTTGCTTTATGAATTGTGGTGCACATGTGTTTGGTGCATAAATATTGATGATTGTAATATCCTCTTGCTGGATTGTTCCCTTGATCAGCAGAAAGTGTGCTTCTTTGTCTTTTTTTTTATTATTTTTGGTTTGAAGTCTATTTTATCTGATATTTTTATGGCTATGCCTGCTTATTTCTTATCCCCATTTGCTTGGAATATAGTTTTTCACCCTTTCACCCTGAGGAGGTGTCTGTCTTTAGTGGTGAGGTGGGTTTCCTGAAGGCAACAGATTGAGGGGTCTAATTTTCTGATCCACCATGTTAGCTTGTATCTCTTGATGGGTTAATTAAGGCCATTGATATTTAGGGTAATGACTGTGAGGTTTGATTTTATCCCTGCCATAATTTGTTTGTTTATGTGGTTTGGTGTTTTCATGGACTTTGGATTTTTTGGTGTCTTCTCTGAATTAGCTTACTGTGATCTGCTTCTTGTAGGCACTTGAGGTTGATTCTTTGATTATTCTGTGTGGAGAATTTCCTGAAACACTCTCTGTAGGCTTGGATTTGTGTTCATATAGTTGTAAAGCTGAGTTTTGTCATGGAAGGTTTTTCTTTCACCATCTATTATAAAGGATACTTTTGCTGGATAGAGTTGTTTGGGTTGGAAGCCATAGGTTCTTAGAGTTTGCAGTGTCCTGTTCCAGGTCCCTTTGGATTTCAGGGTTTCCAATGAGAAGTCTGAAGTGATTCTGATAGGGTTACCTTTAAATGTGATGTGTTGTTTTACCCTAGCTGGTTTCTCTTTGATGTCAATGTTTAAGATTTTGTCTTTGGTACCAATGTTTAGAGTCTTAATGAAAATATGTCTTGGAGAGTTTCTCCTTTGGTACAATCTGTTCGGAGTTCTGTTAGCTTCTTATATCTTGATGGACCTTTCTTTTGAGAGAGTGGGAAAGTTTCCTTCATTTGTTTTGTTAAATAATTTTTCCATGCCTTTGGTCTGAATTTCTTCCCCTTCTGGTATTCCCATGTTCCGAGTGTTAGGACATTTGAGGATATCTCACATTTTCCTCATGTTCTGTTCACAAAAAAAAACTTTGAACTTATTGAAACTTTTGCACTCTGAAACTGTTTCTTCTGTTTTGGCTTCCAGTACTGAGTTTCTATCCTCCACATGGATGACTCTTATTCTTGAGAGATTCTGAAGAGTTTTGGGCTTGTTTAATTAGGTTTGCATTTTCTACTACTTTTCTGTACATCCTTTCCAACCCTCTGTCAATTTCCCTTTTCACATCATTTTCTGATTTTCTTGATGTTTCTTGGAATTCCTCCTTGCATTTATTTATGTCTTCATTTAGCACTGCCAGCTGGTTTTTTAGGTCCTCTTTTTTGTTCACTTTTCTTTATATTCTTTAACTGTGTTTGGACCCCTTCTATTATCTTATCTATTAGGTTTATTCTAGTGATGGCACTATCCACACGATTATCAGTCCTTTGTTGCTTTTCTGCAAGTTCTACCAATAGCTTGCTCAGGGTTGCATTGTTCATTCTTCATTTTGGGTTCTTATACTATTGTCTCTTCTATGTTTTGATTAGAGACACCCATTGTAGGACTGGGAGATCTTACTAGATTTACTTGCATTTGATGTTGTATGTTATTCCTTTTGTGTTGTGGTCTGCTGGACACTGGAGTAGCCTGAGGCTGGGTCTCTGGCTAGGACAGCTGCTTGGGGGGATTGGTAGGACTGGTGGGTTACCCGAGAGTGTGGGAATCAGCCAATTCCCTTTTTTGCCCCTCCTCTCCCTCCCACTGGTGATGTGTTAGAGATTTCTCTCCCCTAACAGTCCCAGTGACCCCTTAATTCCTTTCCTCTCCTTCCTGGAAGTTGTGGAGCACTTATGTGGATGCTATCTTGACCAGAAGCATCCAAAATCCTCCTTAAACTGAATATTCAAGTGTGAGACTTCCATGTATCTTCCATAAACACATATAAATAAGCAGTTTCTTTCCTCTTAAATCTCATATGTCAACATTAATTTATAGACAGCCAAAATATTTAGGTCAATGGAGAAAAGCTGCTTTTCTCTCCTCTATCCTTCTGATCAAACAGATCAGTCAAAGGTAAAAGGGAAGGCTGGGAAGGAAGACATTAGGAGACTAATGTGTTGAAAGCAGTCACTAAGAATACAAAGGATAAAGAAGAGGGAGAAGGCTGAGCAAAGGAAAGTTTTTGTTAGCATTGCTAAGTTCATACTTTGGTGGTCAGTTTTTGAAACTTGGCTTGGGCTTCTCTCAGAACAAAAGATGAAACACAGCCTTGTCTATGTACATGAAAACTATCCAGAAAATTGAAAGGACATAGTTGCACAGGCTGAAGACTTCCTTTTCCCATACCAAATCTCAGAAACAAGCTGAGTTAGCACTTCAATATTTTACCTATGAAATTTAGAAGCTTTTGCCAAAAGTTTCACAGATGCCACAGAAACACAGTAATCTACTGCCTTTTCCATAACTTCACAGAACTTCAACCAAAGAGGGGACAATGAAAAGCTTGTTTCTGAGTTGATAATGACTAGAGAAGAATGCAAAACTTGTCAAAGGACTGAGAATAAGTAAATATTAGGAGCTCAGTGCTAATTAAGAAATCTCTGCCATGCTTTCTAAGGATCATAGAACACTGCAGAGCAGGAGGCATAAAGAGTATAAGAACCAGGGGATGAGGAAGAATGCCACAAAACACTATCTTCCAGACATGAAGTGGTCATTGCATTCACATGACTTCCCCGCCAAAGACTTGCACAATATTGGGCCCATAAATATTGTGTTCTGTATGGGTCAGAAATGAAAAACAAACAAACACAAAGACATCAAGTAGAAGAGAGATCACTTGGAAAGAGAAGGGGCTCAATGGCCACAGAGGAAAGAACCTGGCAACTAAATCTGAAGCTAAAAGGTCTCCAGGAGAGCACAGGTAAGCACCAGAAGAGGGGCTTGGAAATTTGAAGTTAAGAGTCTCCTAATGCACATGATCTCCCTTACCCCATCCTGCCACTGCCTGCAGTCTCCCAGACTCTGGAAATGAATGAAATGAATGAAACTGCAACAAGAGAACTCTTGAGCAAGGAATAACCACAGAACTACTCAGACTCACAGACTTGGTTCCAGAGAAAAGGAAGTTTGAAACTCTGTGCAATGGTCTGACCACAGACTAAGACTCTGAAAGTGGAATGAAACTGTTAAGCTAAGGCAAGAGAGCAAGTCCTAGTGGAGAAGACACCATCCAGGAGCTAAGAAAGTGAAGACAGGAGTCAAATATCAGGCCACTTTCCAGTTCCTATATTTCCACCTAGTTCTTCATATATACCTAATCTGTTTCCAATATCATCTTATCAGTCCAGCTGAGCTCCCACTCTGCTCTTACCCTCTATACCCTCTTTTGTGTGAGTGTAATTTGTTTTGGTTTTATGTATACTGCTTCTTATTTTGTTTAGTATTTCTTCTTCTCCTTACTCTACGTATTCCTCTTAGAAAGAACATAGTCTGTTCTGGTTTACAGGGATTCTCAGGATTCTCAGCCTTACAAGGAATGGAATTATTTTACATTATATGATAGCATACCTTTCTCTCTCTCTCTCTCTCTCTCTCTCTCTCCTGTCTACCTGTCATAATTAGCTTCATGTTGCTGGGACAAAGCAGTTGACCAAAAGCAGCTGATAGTAGGAAAGTTTTTATTTTGTTTTATAGCCTTGAGGGGAAGAGTTTTAGATGGCAGAGGAAAGCATGACATGAACAGATGCTTGACATCACTTCTGCCACAGCAGGTAGAAAACACTAAATGTGCAAAACATATAAAGATTATAGAGAGTTGTAATAGAGAACATCAAATCATATATAAAGATGGACCTATCAAAATTATCACAGACTTCTCAATAGAAACTTTAAAAGCCCTAAGGACTTGGAATTATGTATTTCAAATCTCCAGAGATCAAACCTACCACCCATAGTACTGTACATGGCTAAATTATTTTCATTCATAAATGTAAGAGAAAGAAACACATTCTATGATAAAAGCAGGCTAAAGGAATTTTTAATTGCAGAAACAGCTCTGTAGAGGATACTGGAAAGAGTGAAGAAAAGAATAAACACATCCAAGAAACCACAGGGACAAAACCGCTGGGATAGCAGTTAAGCAATTGATAACTAAGGAACAATGAACATTACATAATGAATAAAATGTCATGAATCCATACAAACCTTTCAATAATAACTCTGAAAAGTAAAGGTTTCAAGTCTCCAATTAAAAGACACAAATTTGCAGACTGAATTAAAAACAAGATTTAAGGCTGGAGAAGTTGCTTGGTTAAGATGCTTACCTATGAAACCCCAGGATCCAGGTTCTATTCCCCAGTACCCATGTAACCCAGATACATAAGGTGGCACTTGAGTCTGGAGTTTGTTGCAGTAGCTAGAAACCTTGGCATACCTATTATCTATTTATGTCTCTCTCTTTTTCTCTCAAATTTATAAACAAATATTTAAAAAATAGAATTCATAGTTTTTTCTACCTCTAAGAAGCACACATTGCAATGTGAGATAGATACTAACTTAGGTGGAAAGGATGGAAAAAGATACTTGAAACAAATGAAACAAGGAAATAAGTAGGTGTCATGATTATAATATCTGACAAAAATAGAATACAAAGTAAAATTAATCAAAAGAGATAAAGAAGATCACTTTATACAGATTAAGGGAACAATCCATCAAGATGACATTATACTTTTAAGCATATACACACTATCATAGCAGCACCTAATTTCACAAAACAAATGCTGTTAGTTTTAAAATCAGATATTAACCACAACACAGCAACAATGTGCTCAATATAGGATTCTCATCAGCAGACAGTTCTTCTGGGTAAAAAACAAAAATAAAAAAACAAAAACAGATAAATACTGAAGTTAAATGACATATATTAAATGAACATAACAGATATTTGCAGGATATTACAACCAAACACTACAGGACACACATTCTTCTTAGCAGCCTATGGAACCTTATGAAAAATATATCACATAAGGAAAATCTCAATAAATATAGCTGTGAGGGTTAAGATTTGTTGTCAACTTGATCAGATTAGAAACCCACAGACATTCTTCTTGGGTGGCTCTCTGTTTCCAGGAAGGATTAACGGAAGGAGGAAGTCCTTCCTCTAGAGTGGGCAGTTGTCCCAGTGGGTGGGCTATATATAAGGAAGTTCTGAGAAAACACAGTTCCTTTGTCCACCTGGCTGTCTGTGCTACTCTCTGTAGCCTTTTACCTGACTATTCCCTGATATTCATTAGTGCATGTATCTATCCCTCTTGAGTTAGCCTTCCTTGGCATTGGCATTCAGTTATTTTTCAGTTTTCCAACATAAACCAAAGACTAGCAGCCCTCCAGGAATCCTTAAGGCCTTCATTGCCAGATTGGGACTGCTGAAGTAATGACCCATGTACACTGAGCCACTACCAGGGGTTCCTTAATTCTGAAACCTATGGACAGCTATTGTTTGATTGTTCTAAGCTACTCCAATAAATCCACCTAACATCATTTTGTTCTCTTTGTTATATTGTTCTAGAGACCTCTAATATAATAGGAAAATTTAAGTAATTATATGTCAAATCACAATGAAATAGAGCAAGGACTTAATAATAATAGAAATTACATTAAATAACATAAATAAGCAAAACATTTTGAATGATGAATGGGTCATTGAAGAAATCAAGAATGAAATAAAAAATTACTTTAATTGAATGAAAATGAAAACACAACATACCAAAACCTATGAAATGCAATGAAGACAGTCCTATGAGGGAAGATAATAGTTTTAAGTACCTACATTAAAAAAAATTAGATCTCAAATAAATAAATTAACAATACACCTGAATTCCTTAAAAAAAAAAAAAAAAAAACAAGAACAAGCAAATCTAAAAAAAAGTAGATGGGGAAGAAATAATTGAGATCAGCACAGAAATTAATAAAGAAATTTTAAAGATAGAAGGAATCAAAGAAAGAAGGAGTTGTTTCTTTCCAAATATAAACAAGATTGACAAATCCTTAGCCAAACTAACAAAAATACAGAGAAAGCTCAAATTGATAAAATTAGTGATGAAAAAGGGAACATTACAACAGATACCAACAAATTCAAGAAATCATATGGTCATACTTTTTAAAATTCTACACTTAAGCAATTTAAATAATCTTAAAATAAGTGGATGATGCACAATAATGGATCTAGATGCACAAAACCTACCCAAATTATATCAATAATTTAGGCATATCTATAAAAAGTAATGAGATAAGAACAGTAATATAAAAAAAAACTCCCATACCAATAAGAGCCCTGGCCTAGATTGATTCACAGAAAATTTCTACCAGAACTATAAAGAGAAATCTCACTAATATTTCTCCAAATTATCCATAAAACAAACAAGAAAAGAATTCTCCCATTCTCTTTTTGTGAAGCCAGTATTATTCTGATATCAAAACCAGATAAAAGCATAACAAAAAGCAAAGGTATAGCCTAATCTCCCTAAACATAGATTCAAAATTTTTAATAAAATCCTTTCAAGCCAAATTCAAGAAAATACCAAGAAGATCATACACTACAATTAGGTGGGCTTCATTCCACAGGTATAGGAATGGTTCAAGATATGTAAATAAATTAATGTAATTTACCACAAAGATGGTCTCAGGAACAAATAGCACATCAATATCACAATTGAGGTGGAAAAGACCTTTGAAAGAATCTAAGAATACTTCATGATAAAGGTCCTGGAGAAATTAAGGAAGGAAGAGACATCACGGTATGATAAAGCATACATATATATGTATATATGTCTCCTATTGTGTATTATCAATATCATGGTAAATGGAGAAAAACTCAAAGCATTCCACTAAGATCAAGACCTAAAACAAGTGTGTCTACTCTCTTAATTTCTATTCAACAGAATATTTAAGGCTCAGCTAGAGCAACAAGACAGGAGAAGGAAATAGACGAGATACAAATAGGAAAGGTTGAAGTTAAAGAATTCTTGTTTGTAGATGATATTATTACACATATAAAGCACTCTATAGACTCCACTAGAAAACTACTAGAGCTGATAAACACATTTAGCAAAGTTGTAGGATACAAAATTAACATAAAAATGAATAGGTTTCTTATACTCGCATGACAAACATATGAAGAAAGAAATCATGAAAATAATCTTGTTCACATTATAAGGGCCCTCATAGAACAGAGAAGACATGTAAGCAACCTTGAAGTCCAGCAGCTTAGCATAGTATGCTATTGCGTTGTGGCAGGGAAGAGGAAAGCCTGGATGATAAGGGGGCCCTGAGGAACTGAAGATAAAGAAAACAAGAAAAATCTGCAGCAGGCTGGTCAGTATCCTTGAGCCTACCTTCACCTCTCCCCTGTAACCTTGTTCTGCCTATAGATAGAAGTAAACAATCATATGTGTTCATCATTTTGTATGTTGTTCTTTAATATAAAAGGTGTGAAAGGCCTTGAATCGGGGCTCAGGCTCTTTGCTGGTTATGCTGCATCATAATTAGCTGGCTGATAAAGCTATTTTCTTGTGATCTTGGTGCCTTGGTCTTTATTCTCCCATTTCAACATCAGCCTAAAATGTACCTTGAAATGAAACTAACCATGAAAGTGAAAGATTTTATAATGAAAAGTTTAAAAACTGAAGAAAGAAATTGAGAAATTTCCATTGCTGGAAGATGGAAAGACCTCCCATGTTAATGGATTGGAGGAATCAATAGCATAAAAATGGACATATCACCACAAGTAATCAACAAATTCAATGCACTCCAAATCAAAACTCTAACATTCTTCCCAGATACAGAATACAATGCTAAAATTCATATGGAAACACAAGAGGCCTTGGGTAGCCAAAGTAGTCTTGAGCAAGAAAGAATACTCCTAGAGGCATCAGCATACCTGATGTTAAGTAACTATTACAAAACTGTAGCAATAAAAATAACTTGGTACTGGATATGGACATTTAGATCAATGGAATAGAACATAGTACCCATACATAGTACCCATAGTCCATACAAATACAACCTTCTGATTTTTGACAGCAATGTTAAGAAAAACCACACTAAGAAGATATAGCATGTTTGACAAATGGATCTGAGAAAACAGTGTAAGTAGGAGAATGAAGCTCTCTCACTCAGCAAGAAAATCAACTCCAAGCAGATCAAAAACCTCAATGTAAGACCCAAAACTCTGAAACTTCAAAAGGAAAAAATAGGGAGTATATTATAAGATATAGGCATAAGTAATTTTCTGAATAGGTTGCTAGTCACTTGGGAAATAAGATGAATAATTGGCAAATGGACCTCATAAAATTAAAAAATCATTTGTGCAGTGAAAGAAATGGTTGACTGAGCCTACAGAATGGGAGAATTCTTGCCAGCTGTACATATGACATAGTATAAATATTTAGAATATCAAAGAACTAAAAACAAAACCCAAATGTCATTAAAACAACCAACCCAATCAAAAATGAACTATGACGCTGAACTGAGAGTTCTCAAAAGAAGAAATACAGATATGGAGAAATGGCTTAGCAGTTAAGGTGCTTTCCTGCAAAGTCTAAAGACCCAGGTTCAATTCCCAGTACTCACATGAGCCAGATGCACAAGGTGGCACATGCACCTGGAATTAGTTTTCAGTGGCTAGAGACCCTAGCACACCCATTCTCTCTCTCTTTTCCTCTTTCTCTCTGTCTCTCAAATAAATAAATAAAATATTTTTTTCAAAGTTAAGAAGAAATACAAATGGCTATAAATATATATTTTTAATTCTTCTATGTGTCAACCATCAGAGAAATGCAATTTTAAACTACTTTGAGATTGCATCTCACCCCAGCCACAAGGGTTAGCATCAAAAAAATGAGGATTTGGGGAAAGTGGGACCCTTACTCATTGTTAGTGGTAACAAAAGCTAGTGTAGCCATTATGGAAATCCATGTGGAGGTTTCTTAAAAATTTTTAAGTAGCACTATCATATGATCCAGCTAATATGAATCCTGACCAAAGGACTATATATCCTACTGCAGAGATATTTGCTCAGCCATGTTTATTGCTCTGTTCTCAATAGCTAGTAAATGGAATCAGCTTAGATATTGATCAACTGACCAACTGATTATGAAGATGTGGTACATATCCACAGTGAAGTTTTATTAACATTTAATGAAAAATGAAATTCACAGTAAATTAAATGTAATGGAAAAGATTACACTGACTAAGAAATACAAAGGGCACATGTTTTCTCTCATATGGGGATCCTAGCTTTGAATTTCTAGGTTAGTGACTATAAATTGGAATAAGTGTCTATAAAATGCCAGGAAGCTAGAAAGAGACTGTTGGGGGAGGAGCTTGTGAGGGTATAGTAAAATTCATGTGACATAATGGTAAAAGTGGGGAAATAGTAGAAAGACCAGATTTAAGCATGAATAGGATTCGGGAGATGAGGGATATAAGGGCATGGTGGTAAGATGAATATAGACTGAGAACATAGGAATAAGCCATATGGAAAGGTTACTACTTACTTGGTAAACTAATTTAAAACATAAATTTAATAATGTATCTGAATGAAGGTCCCCTACATGGGTGGGTAAAGCATCTCTCAGAAGCCATAGGTCATCAATCATAAATTTCATCCCAGAGATAAGATACTTCCAAATGAATTTTTTCTCAGGGAGGACCTGAGGTTTCTTCCAATATGCATTGTTCTTGGTTGCCCATCAAAACTAGATAACAAGTCCCTATTGTTGAAGTAACCACACATTTTATTGAAGGACATTAAGCAACTAAGCTGGAAATTTACTCCCTGCCAACTAGTTTTCTTCATATAAGAAGGTGCTATGCATGCTACTGGGAGCAAAGCCATCAACATTCCTACCTGGCCGAGGACCCTGAGTACTCCACAAATGACCTGACAGGCAAGATAAGCCCACTAGTGCAATAGTGGCCTGAATATTATGAGAGTAGCCAACTATTTTCTGATTAGAGTTCTGGCTCACTCCACAGGAGGAAATTCATGCCTGGTACTGTAAACATGGCCAAAAGTCTGTGACTAGTGACATAGGCCCTAGAGCGGATGGACCTACTACTGTGGTTTTCTAAATGGAAAGCATGTTAAACTGCCTTGTAAATATTCTTTTGTGTTCCTGTAGATTATAGTTTTACTTGCTGCTGTGATCATAGAAGTTTCTTATTATAATCAGAAGAGGTTAGTACAGACATGAATAGCTGGCAAAATTGTAGAGAGTAGGTAACTAGTGTATGATCAATCATAAAACATTGAAACCACCTGTTCAAGGTTCAGGGAACCTTGAAGAAGAGGGAATAAAAGGAATACAAGAGCAAGAAGAGGATAAGGTAGTTTTAGATGCTGAATTCTGGACATGGCATAACCATTAAACTCATAAGGCCATACAGCTCTGGTTTGCTGCACAAGTCTGAGCCTGTCATCATTGATGGGGTTATGGTTCCTCAGATGCTATATCTCCCAAATAGCTAATGCACTTAATAGTTGCTGGGAATGGGAGTTATGTTCATGAGTGGTATAGCCACTGGATAAGTAATAAATATTGTTCTACCCATGATCATGCAAGCACCCCTCATGCCCCGCCCCCAAAAGGCAATAAAAATAAGATGGGTGTTAATGGGGAAGAAAATAGTATCCATGAATGACAAGATGGAATAACAGAGGGTAAAAAGATCAAAATATGTTATAGAAATGTATGAAGTCATGTATCTGGAAAGGATTATACTTAGTGAGGTAACCTAGGCTCAGGAAGCCAAACGTCTCATGTTTTCACTCATATGTGGGTCCTAGCAACAAATGATTGGACTTCTATGTGAGTAGGAATAAAACTCATTAGCAGAGGCCAGTAAGCTAGAAAGGGGATAGAATGGGAATAGAAAGGAAGGGGGAACTTAATAGGATGGTGTTGTATATATGTAAGTAGAAGAACAGATTGATGGGAGTGGAATATAAATATCAGTGCTTCAAAAGATGCAAAGTACACAGGATAAAAGAACCAGTTTTTATTTTGAGGATGATTCTGATTTTTCATTTAAAAAATTTTATAAAAGAAATCACCTGGGTCTAGGAAGATGGCTCAGGAGTTAAAGGCACTTACTTACAAAACCTTCTGGCTTGGGTTCCATTCTCAAGCTGCCATGTAAACCATATGCAAAATAAGTGGCACAAGTCTCACATTTATTTGCTGAGGCAAGGGGCTCTGATGCACCCACCCTCCCACAACATCCAAATAAATAAGTAAATATTTTTAAAGAAAGAAAAGTCCAAGGGTCCAAAGAAAACATAGTTATTGAGCCCAGTGTGGTGGCACATACCTTTAATCCCAGCACTTGGGAGGCAGAGGTTAGGAGGATTGCTGTGAGTTCAAGGCCACCCTGAAATTACATACTGAAATCCAGGTCAGCCTGAGCTAGAGAGAGACCCTACCTTGAGAAAACAAAAACAAACAACAACACAAGAACAAAAAAAGGCACAAACTTTCCCAGAAATGATTTATCTGCATAAAAATTAATTGTAATCATTTGATCATGCATTTATGATGATTACAGTAGAACTTAAGATAGAAGGAACTGGAATAAACTCAGATGCCTATCACTGGATGAATGGATAACAAAGTTGTGGTACACAATAGAAATCTACTCAGCAGTAAGAAAAAAATGATGAAATTTGTAAAAAAGAAAGAAAGAAAAAAATGGACAGACTTGGAACAGATCATAATCAGTGAACTCACACAATCAGAAAAACAAATGCCACATGGTGTCACTTATCTTCAGTTCCTAACCTCAAGTTGCTAACATACCTGATAAGCAACTCAAGGCCCTGACAATGGGGATGGGAGGGTTTGGGGGGGAAGGGGAGAGAAGGGCAGAAACGAACAACACAAAATTAAATCCAAAATGAGCTGATACTATAGAAAATTTTCCAAAAGATATAACCCTCAAAAGGAGTAAAGGGGTAGTCTGAAAAGTAGGGCCATGGAGAGGGTGGGATGAAGCCTAAGCTTAAAAGATTTTTTTTCTGTCTCTGGCCTGTAACTTCCAGTGCCAGAGGTTGGTTGCTACCCACATTGAGCTGTTGATCAGAGAGACCTACAAGGTCCCCAAATCAAGACAGCTTTCACTCAAAGCACTTGATTATCCACCTGAAGCAAAAAGTAAGACCCCATATGCTGCTGACATAGAGCATGGAGAAACCTGGCTATAATTCAGAAAAGAGCCAGTTCCCAGACAGTTAGCCTGTCTACTGCAGAAAAGTGCTACATCAGCTACTAGGGGAAAGCGGCCAACAAGAGCCTACGCAATCAGATGTCTAAGTGACTCAGAAGCAAACACCCTGACAGGCTATACACACCAGTGCAATAGTGGCACACAACCTCAGTGGGTAACCAATAGCTTTCTGATTGGCTAAGAGATCTGCTCAGTGTAAAGGATCCCATTCCTGGAATTGGGAACCAGATCAGAATCCTGTGGAAACAAAGATTATGTTCTCCAGTGTCAAGTTCTCACTAGTCTTTGGCTAAAAGAGAGGTTACACACATCAAATTTCCTCTAAATTAATGATGCTTGTACCATTTAAACTATCCTGACTTCACTCTCTATTGTAGCATCTGTTCTTCTTTTTCAGAAGGTAGCAAGACCAAGGAGATAAATTACCCCTTACAGCTCAGTCAAGGCCCAGGTGAAACCACAGAGGAACTGGGAAGACAAGCAGGAGTTCTGCTTCCACAGTTAGACTAACAATCAGTCCCAGGGTGAAGAAAAACATTGAGGATACTCAACATATACCAAAGCAGAAATCTAGAGGCTTCTAAGAGCTCATCATTGAAGTAGGCTTAAAACACACCCACCAAGGCTCAGAGAATTTTGTGGAAAGGGGGACAGAAAGATTGTAAGAGCAACAAGTTGTCATGAGAGGCATTGCTCCCACAATCCATAACCCAAAACCCCATAGGTAATACCAGCAACCCCACTGAGAAGGCCCCCCAGCACAATGGGGGCACCGAGGATGGAAAAGATAGTACCAACACATGATGTATCCATATAACATATGTTCTTAATTTAAAAAAAAAAGAATTGAACATATGTGCACCAGCTATCAAAAGCTGTGCAACAGCTAATATCCACTAGGGCAAGCTTCAAATGATAGCTATTCTTACTTCTTGGGCTCATCAAAGGTACAATTTGAATGAGCACATTTATACCCCATCTCAGAGCTCTACTGCGAACTGTACCTTTCTCTTGCAGATATTATTTTTCCAAGTACTAAAGTATTTATTTTACCTAATTTTTGTCTTATGACATTTTTGTGAATCAATAAATTACTTCTGCAACTTAGCAACTGGTCCATAGCAGGAGTTCAATAGATATTTGTTACTTACTAACTAGGATAACCATGACATAAATGGATTAAAAAATTTAAATATTGTGTACAATCATGCAGATAGTTATTATGGGTAATGGTTGAGGCCTCTACAAAGTCACTTCCTTCCCTTGCTATATGAAATTGTTCATAACCCATCTATGCCTCTCAAATCTATCAAGATTTGGGTTATTGTCTTCATCCTGAGACTCCCTCAGTATGTTGGTCCACTGTAACAATATTCAGTGTCTCCAAACTATATAACTATATGCATGCATATTTGTGTATGTGCATGCTGAGACATGTGTGCACATATTTGTGTGAATGTATATTTGAGTATATTGTAAAGCTTTTGATTGTTTGGATGCAGGGTTAACTTGGCTTAGGTGACTTTGCCATTCCTTGAAGCTTTAGTTTAATAGAGCCTGACTTCCACTTTCCATTTACTTTCTTTTATAGTTAGTCTTCTTTTGTCCTATTCAAGATGGTCTATTTCAAGGTGAGGAAATCACCTCTTTGGTTTACAACCACAATATTCCAGGACTGATTTTTGTGTATGATGTGATGATCATAAATGATGAGCATAAATACACACACCCAAACACACACACACACATTATTCAAATACAGTCTACTGAAAGTAGTACTCTTTTTTTCCCCCACTGCTCTGTGATGACATTCTTTTTGTCAAAAGTCAGATGATTCTATCTTCATGTGCTGCTGGTTTGTTCATTCTTGAGTCAATGGCATGTTGTCTGGTGTGATAGCTGATCATATCTTTTAATTGTGTTTGTGTCCATCAGAATTATCTGGTCTATTCTCAGTCCTTTGTGTCACTGTAAGAATTTTAGATACAGCTCATTAATTTATACAAATATTTCTGGCATTTTTCTCTGAGGTGAAATTGAATTGATTAACTAATTTTGTTTTGGGGCCTCCCCATTCTGTGTTGGCAATGACAACAGGGTTAGCAGATTTGTTTCTAGTCCCAGAAGGAGGAATTTTTTGAGCACTGGTGAGTTCATTAAATAAGAGACCAAGACTTCTGGTGTTTCATGCTTTGGTTGAGGACAACATCTTATAGGGTCAAATTTATAATCATTGTCTAGTTAGTGGGTTTCTAGGGTCATCCTCCATGACTTCTTTGGAAATATACAATAGTTCTTCTTGATCTCTTTATAGACAATGACAATAAAAAGGAAAACGGCACCATCTTAGCTATAAGGAACAGCAAGAATTGCATTCTCTAGGCCTGGCTGCCTCTTCTGACCCTTCCCTCTCGTAATTGGTTCTGGATGCCTCATGAGCTAGCAGTGTTTCTCAATGGTTTAACTGGTTGGGTGATCAAGCACTTGAGTCGATCCTAAAAGAACACAGGGAATTCTCTCATTTAGAGAAAACAAGCGCAGTTTGCCCATTTGCTACTGATACCATCCTCTTCACCAACTTCTTGGTCCATCCCGGGCAATTACCATGCAATTGTTTCCCTCAAAGTCCAGGTAGAAAATTGTTTTGCACAGCATGGAACTGCTTACTGAGGTCAGGCCTCTATTTTCTTCTTCAATTTTCTCCACACAGCCGAAGAACATGACATACTATTTTATGTTTGTTGTTGTTATTATTATTATCAACATATTTCATATGGATGCATCATGTATTGGTACCCTCTTTTCCCTCATCCCTGGCCCCATTCTGTTGGGGACACTCCTCAGTGGGGTTACAGGTATTCCCCATGGGGTTGTGGTTTATGTGGGAGCAGCAGTCAGTTATTTTGGGAGGCAGTATATGCTTCTGAGCATGATGTCTCAACCTGTAGCTCTTACAATCATTTTGCTCCCTCTTCTTCAAAATTCCCTGAGCCATGGTTGGTTATTTTTAAGTCTACTTCAGTGATGACCTCTTAGGAGCCTCTGGATCTCTGCTTTGGTAGGTGCTGAGTACCCACATGGTCTGTCTCCTTCACCCTGGCACTGACTGTCAGGTTCATCATGGAAGCAGCACTCTTGCTCATGTCCCCAATTTCTCTGTGATTTCAGTTGTGGCCTGAGGTAGTTTATCTCCTTGGGTCTCACTACTTCTGAAAAAGAAAATAGATTCTGCAATGGAGAGTGTAGTCAGCATAAGTTAAATTGGATAAGCATTACTAATTTAGGGAGAGGTTGATGGATGTAGCCCCTCTTTTAGACAAAGACTAGTGGAAGCTTGACATTGGAGAGCATAATCTTTGTCTCCATAAGGTTGAGACCTGGTTCTCAATTTCAGATATGGGGTCCTTTCCACTGAGTAGATTTGTTAGCCAATCAGAAAGCCATCGATTGCCCACCAAGGTTAGATGCCACCATTGAACTTCTTGTCAGGCTGGTTTCTTCTTAGTAGCTTTAACCCCTACTTGTTCAAGCCACTGTTGGCCACTTTCCCCCAGTAGCTCATGTAGTGCTATCTAGCACTAAAAGAGCTAACTGTCTGGGGACTGGCTCTGTTCTGGATTCTAGTCAGGTTTCAGCAGCATATGGTGTCCTCAGCAATCAGGTCTTACCTTTTACCTCAGGAGGGTGATCAAGGGCTTTGGCAGAAGCCTATATTGTTTTGAAGATCTTGTAGGTCACTCAGATCAAAACTTTAATGTGGGTAGCAACTATTTATGGTACTGCAAGTAACAGGTGAGAACCAAAAACTTTTTTTATTTTTTTTATTTTTTGGTTTTTCAAGGTAGGGTCTCACTCTACCTCAGGCTGACCTGGAATTCACTATGTAGTCTCAGGGTGGCCTCGAACTCATGGCAGTCCTCCTACCTCTGCCTCCCAAGTGCTGGGATTAAAGGCATGCACCATCACACCCCGCAAGAACCAAAAAATTTTAAGGTTGGACTTCATCCCACCCTCTCCATGGTCCTTCACTTTGGTTGCTACCTCTATACTATTGTTGAGGGTTATATTGTTAGTCTACCTTCAAGGAGAAAGTTTTCTATGGTATTAGTACATTTTGGGTTTAGTTTTGTGTTTATTTTTCCCACCAGTCCCTTCCCCTTCCCCCAAATCCTTCCTTCCTTACTGTCTGGGCCTCAATTTACCTTTCTGATATGCTAGCAACTCAGGCTGATCCAGGTTAGGAACTACAGATGAGTGAGAACATGTGGTGTTTGTTTTTACGTGATTGTGTGTGTTCACTGAGTATGATCTGTTCTAAGTCCATCTGTAGTGGAGTGCTATGGGTCTAGGAAAGTCCTTGAACCCCAAACCTTAAGTTTGTTTTTATTTTTAATCAAAGAATTGAATAATAATGAAGACTAAGAAGGATAATTATTAAACTGTTATATTTATTGGGGTAAGTACAGAGCCAAGGAAAGACAATCATGTGACTAGAGATCCCACATGGAAGGCATGAAAGAAAAAGCAGAAAGAAAAGAGAGAAGAGAAAGTTCAAGGAGCTCCTGTCATGTGCTGACCTGGTGGAGATAAAGGAGCCCATGTGGAGAGTAAGGTCTAGGTAGCCCTCCTGGCTGGGTCTGGGCTTAAGCCCAGGCTGAGCCAGCTCAGTCCCAGCCAAGGGAAAAACTTATCCACAGCTGGAATTTTTCAAGTGGTCAGAGAGCCTGCCCTCCCCTTGCAAAGATATTTATAATCTTATGATGGCAGGCTGTATTCCAGCTCAGATGAACCAGTGGGACAGTTGATTGGTTAGGGCTAAGGGATGTCTCAGGAAGAAGCTAGCCCTGATGCCAAGTTTGGGTGATGAATTCGATTAACCACAATGTTTAAATCCTATAAAAGACCTCCCTCCCAGGAGGGGTCAACATTTGTAGAAAAACAGGTCTAGGCCACTAAGAAAGATAAGAAGTCAGATCACCTTTGATTTTTAGCAAGTGTAAACTTTTCTGTCTTTTTTACCTTCAGGGGTCCAGTCACCCTAACTTTACCCCTCTCTCACATCCATTTTTCTACAAATTTCATTGTATATTTTTTTCTTACTGTGGAGTAGAATTCCACTGTGGTTATCCATTGGTCCGATGATGGGCATCTGATTTGATTCCAGTTCTTAGCTATTATGAACTGACCAGGTATAAGCATACTTGAGCAAATATCTCTGCAATGAAGTGTGGAGCATTTAGGGTAAATGTCCAGTAAGGGCATAATTGGGCCTGTTGGTAGTTCTATACTCACCTTTTTCATGAATCTCCATATTGATTTCCATAGTGTTTGTTCAAACTTGCATTTCCACCAGCAGTGAATGAGGGATCCTCTTTCCCCACATTCTCACCAACTTTTCTTATCTTTTGATTTTTTTGTTTTGTTTTGCTTTGTTTTTTGAGGTAGGGTCTCTCTGTAGGTCAGGCTGACCTGGAATTCAGTATGTAGTTTCAGGGTGGCCTTGAACTTACAGCAACCCTCCTGACCTCTGCCTCCCAAAATTAAAGGCATGCACCGCCACACCCAGTTTTGTTTGTTTGTTTGTTTTTTAATGACTGCCATCCTTAGTAAAGGGGAATCTCATGGTTGTTTTAATTTGCATTTCCCTGATGTTTAGGGAGGTTGCACAAATTCTTAAGTGTGAATTAGCCATTTGTATTTCTTCTTCTGAGAACTCCCTATTCAGATTTCTACCCCATTTCTTGAGTGGGCTGTTTGAATTTTTATTATTTAGTTTTTTGAGTTCTTTGTCAATTCTAGATTCTGTCAGTGGTACAGTTAGCCAAAAATTTCTCCCATTTGTTGGGTAATCTATTGGCTCTGCTTATGTTTGTCTATGCAAGAACATTTTAGCTCCATGAGATCCCATCTTTTGAGGGTTATTGTTCAGGAAGTATTTCCCCATACCTATATGGTAGACAATGCCTCCTACTTTTTCTTCCAGTAGTTGAATTGTTTTAGGTCTTACATTGAGGACTTTAAGGAACTTGAAGTTGATTTTCCTGTATGGTGAGATGAGTGGGTTTAGATTCTTTTTTCTACATGTGGTTATCCAATTTGCCCAGGACTAAATGTTGAAGTTGCTGTCTTTTATCCAGTGTACATTATTGGCATTTTTGTCAAAGATCAAGTAGCTATAGTTACTTGACATTAGGGCTGGGTCTTCAATTCTGTCCCATTGGTCTGTATGTCTGTTTTTATGCCAGAACCATACTGTTTTTGTTACTATGTTTTTGTTACTATGGCTTTGTAGTATAGTTTTAGACTGTGTATGTTGATACCATTGCTGAGGATATGTTTGAATATCTGAGGCCTGCCATTCTATATGTATTCTGAGAACACTTTTTTTCTATCTTTGTGAAGACTAGAATTATTATTGGTATTGCGTTAAATCTATATTGGTATTGATTAAATCATATAGCTTATTGTGATTTCATTTTTTGATTCAATATCTGTTTTCTCAATGTTTTCTCACTTCAGGCTTCCACTGTGGCACTAGGCATCCTTTGCAGGGATCTCTCAGTTTTCTGATTTTGTGTGTGTGTGTGTGTGTGTGTTGTGGTCTACCCATCTTGTGGTAAAAGTCTTCTTTTTCTGAGGATAAAACAAGTATTTTTACCTGTAGGATCTTAAGTGAGTGTTATAATTTAAATATGAACTGGATCAGAGTATGATGGGGTTATAACTGCAGATGTGCAGATTGTGGAGATTGCCAGTACATCAAAGTTACCTGGGGAACTGAGATGTTGGTAACTGGGAGCTCAGGTCTACTCCTTCTTTTTGCGTACACTCTTCAGCATAGGGGATCTGGGGGTTTAGGAACCAGAAGCTGGAAAGCTTGGGAGCCAGGTGAAAGAAGCCAGATCCCAAAGTGACCCATGTACCCTCTGGCTCAGAGGAACAGGGATTTGGGGCCCCAAGGTCAAGTCAATCAAGAATTCAGAGCAAAAGGTCTGCTTCTGCAGTACACATGGTCCAGGCTGTCCCAAGCCAGCAGCAAGGGTACTGGGGCCAGTGAGTAGTTGGTTAGGGAGGCCCCTGAGGATCTCCAATAAAAACTATTGCCAAAGCTCTTCATTATCCACCAGAACTCAATGATAAAACCTTATTGCTAAAGACACCACACTCTTTGATTGCAGGACACAGAGATCAAGCCTCCTCCTTCACTTCCTCCTCCTCCAGCTTTTCTTCCTCTACCACCTGCTCCTCCTTCTTATTCCTTTTTGCAAATTTATGTACTTTTTGGATCTGTTTCCTCATCTGTAATACTGGCATTTAGTGTCTGAGAAAGGGATTGGTGGAGGCTCTGGCTCAAAAATCATTCTATATTATGTCCTATCTTGGTGACCCTTTACTTTGCAGATATCAGGGGAAGGAAAATGGGTAGTTGTGAGTGTAACTACAAGTCTATTAAGATTTTAAGCTGGGTCCCCAACTCCAAGATCCCCTGCTCCAAAGGGTTTGTGCTCAGAGTGAGTAGGCCAGAACCCCCAATTCATTCCGCACCTCCTAGTTCCCCACTCCTGGTACCACTGATCCTGGCTTGGGTTCACCTGGTCATTGCATGCATGCTGCTGAAGTAGGCCTTTTGCCCCTGGATCCTCAACACCTGGATCCCCTGCACCAAAGGGTGTGCATGCAGAGTAAGTAGGTCAGAGCTCCCAACATGTTCCCTACCTCCCAATTCTCTGGTTAGGGAGGCCCCTGAGGATCTCCAATAAAAACTATTGCCAAAGCTCTTCATTATTCACCAGAACTCAATGATAAAACCCTATTGCTGAAGACACCACACTCTTTGATTGAAGGACACAGAGATCAAGCCACAATTGAGCTGAAACTAGCTGCTACGGTGCTGGAAAGTGCTAGGTAGCCCTAATGGGGAGAAAAGTCATCAACAGTACTAACCAGCAATGGACCATACAAACTATACAACAAGCCAGCCAGACAAAATGCATTCATGAGTGTAACAGTAGCATATCTGTTGGGATGTTGCAGTTCCTTTCATGTTGTGACAAAACTAATTGGAAGAAAGGATTTATTTTTGACTTACAGTACCCAGTGGAAGCTTCATGATGAAGGGAAAGGATGGCATTAACAGATGGTAGATATCACCTCTCCCACTGCAGGTAGAAAACAGCAGCAGGAGAGTGAGGCAATTTCTGGCAAGGGGAAGCTGGCTTTGGCCCATCCTCAACCATATACCTCCTCTAGCAAGGTTCTAACTCCCATATTACCACCACCATGGGATCAAGCATTCAGAGCACAGAAGTTTATGGGGGGCAATTGATCCAAACTACCATATTCTTTCCCTGGCCCCCATAAACTGATAACCACCCATGAAGTAAAATGTAGTGTATTCAGTCTAACTCTAAAGTCCTCATAGTTTCATCAATCTTGTTACTATTCCAACATCCCCGTAGTCCAAAATATCTTAATGTGAGCTGTAAAGCAAAAAGGCATGCTGGCGCAGAATAAACATTCACATTGCAAAATATGGCATTTGGCATTGAAAGAAAAGATTGAAACAATACATAATCTAAAACAAACAGAGCAAACATCAAACCTTGTAGTTCCAAGTCTGACATCTCTTATCAGTGACAAAGTCTCTGGAGTTCCAGTTCTGCCCCTCCAGTTGGGCTGCTCACACCCTGGGGAACAATACATCCTAAGCCAGCAGCTATCCTTGGCAGCTGTCTCATAGTCCTGGCATTTTCTGATGTTTTTACTGCAACCCATGGTTCATCCTTAATGGTTCCATTGGGCCTACACACAGGTATTGCAAGAAGCCCAGTTGATATTTCAAAAAAAAAAAAAATCCTCTGGCTGGAGAGACAGCTTAGTGGTTAAAGTGCTTGCCTGCAAAGACTAAGGACCCATGTTCTACTTTCCAGATCCCATGTTAGCCAGATGCACAAAGGTGAGGCAAGCACAAGGTCACACATGTGCTCTAGGTGGCATGAGCATCTGGAGTTCAATTGTTGTGGCTGAGGCCCTGGAACACCAGTTCTCTATTTCTGTTTCCTCTCAGTCTCTTGCTCTCTCTAAAACAATTAAAAAAAAAAAAAAACCCCTCATTGCAAATTCAAAGATCCTCTCTTTCCTGCATTATTTGTCATACTCCCATAGTACCAGGTGGGCTACCAAATTTGTTAAGCCAGGGTAGAATAAAGCCAACTTTGAAGAGCAGGACATTTCTTTAGCATGCAGGCCCCTTGTTTCTGAAAGAGTCAGCATACGTTCTGCTGTCTCAATATGGAACAGCTGGTCCAATCTCAATTCTAGTAATTTCTGTAACAATTACAGATGAACAGGCATTATCTACAGCCTGAAACTTTCATTTCTTTCAGTGTCATATCCTTCTGCTCATACCAGTCCCTGTCTACACAACACAACCCTGCACAAGTTTTCAGGATATGGGAATAATGCAGAAAGACTTTCAGTTCTGAAAAAGTTCTTTATTCCCTTCATAAGCTATGACTGCACAATTCACAGTTGTATTACACTTAGTTCTTTCAACTCTGAGAAAATGGTCCACAAAACTCTGTCTACAACACTACAAGGTGTCTCTTACATGAAGGTTTCAGATCCTTCCATATTTCTCCCACAAATCAGTTCCAAAAGGCCAAAAGCCAAAGTCAGTTTCTAGCAGCAACTTACTCAGTTATCTTCATATTGCTAGAATTAAACACCCAACCAAAAGCAGCTGATAGGAGTAAAATATTTACTTTTGTCCTACAGTCTTGAGGGGAAGCTCCATGACGGCAGGGAAAAAGACAGCATAAGCAGATACTGGAGTCACCTCTGCCACAGAAGGTGAAAAACAGCAGCAGAAGAGTGAGCCAAGTCCTGTCAAGGGGAAGCTGGATATAAAAATTCTAAGGCCACCCCTAACAACACACCTTCACTAACAAGATTCCACCTCTCAAATTGCCATCAGCTTGTGATCATGCTGACTGGGAATCCACTCTGTAGTCTCAGGGTAGCCTTGAACTTATGGTGATCCTCCTACCTCTGCCTTCCGAATGTTGGGATTAAAGGCATGCGTCACCACGCCTGGCTTTCACAGCAGCTTTTGTTACCTGTACAAGACTTTCTTAATGAACATGTAGTCATGGAGAGTGGAGCAGGGTTAAAAAAAAGTGATGCCATCAAAATAGAGAGGGACTAGTTGGGGAAAAAAAAAAAAAGGGTTTCAGTGGAGGGAACATGGAGAAGGGGGCAAAGGATGTTTGAGAGGATCATGATCAGAGTACATTGTGTACATGTGTGGAGGTTGACAACAAATTTGTACCTCCCAAATTAAAATTTTAAAAATGAAGTTAAGCAAATGAATGAGGAAGAATGTAGTCATATAGAAAATAATTATTTATTTAGTAGAAAAATTTAGCACTTGGGGAATGTTGATTTTTAATATCTTACAACATGTAAAATTATCTGATAAAAATAATATTCAGACTTTTTGCCAATAATAATGGCACACTGTTCATACTGAAAACCATAGAAGAAAACCATATAAGAGCTGCCACATTTCATTCTATGGCTGTTTATTGTCCTCTTGTGATCTCTCTCTTTCTCTCTCTCTCTCTCTCTCTCTCTGTGTGTGTGTGTGTGTGTGTGTGTGTGTGTGTGTGTGTGTTTGTATGTGTATATGGTGCTCTAACTTTTCATCTTTTTTTTTCCTTTTGTATGGTTATTCAACATTTCTTATCCTTCCTTTTCTTAAGTTTTCTCTCTTTCCATCCGTTTCTATCCATTTAACCAGAATGTCAGTCCATTCTGACTTTTTGCTTTATTTTCAGAGAGGTCTCATCATTCTGTCTGCTTCTCCAAGCTACTCCCCCTCTGCTCTTGCTTCTCAATTCCTCTTGAATCTGTGCTCTCACCATCCCTCACTGTACCTGCCAATCTCTACAGACTATCTAGCAGGCCCCAGTAAAGCTGTCCCACTCCTATGGACAGGAGACTATTGGGCCATGACAGCCTCGGTGGTCTTCTCTGAAATACACAGGTACCAGCTTCCACATTGAGGTCTTAAGGCAATTACTTTGAGAAGGGATAGTCACCCTGAGTCATGGTGGGGCCAGCAAATGGCACAGGAAGCCAAGATGCAGAAGACACCAAACCTTCCTCAAGCACTGAGTTAGAAAGCTCCAAATACACATTAGCCCCCCTCTTGTAGAAAGGTAGCTCTAGTATTAGTCTTGCACTTTACCTCAGAAATTTCACAATTTTAATGTAAAACAAAGGAAATTGTCCACTGAGTGTTGCAATATAATCTGTATTCAGATTTGGACTAAAATATTGTATATTGAATCACATAAAGTGAATTTGAATGACTTTCTATATGGTAGCAAGTTTGCAGGCTATCTATCATTCTTGCTGTTTGACCCTCCTACAGTTTAATGTATTACTTATATAAATTATGAACACATAGGAGTGGAACAAATCCCAGGGTGTTGGGCTCTGAAAAGCCCAGGTGTGAGGCCTAGCAGAACTTCCTGAGCCTAGCTAAAGTTTGGTGATCTGCCTCTGGCCAGATGTGACTCAGCAAGACACCTAATGGCTTCTTGCCTGCTACTTCCGCATGGTATTTAGAATTATCATTTCAATAGTCACAGTTTACTATTGGCCCTTACCTTTCCCCACCGTCCTAAAATCCCCGCCTTTGTCCCCAACATTATATAGCCAACTGCTCATAGCAATAAATCGAGTTCCTGCTTTGACAAGACTCCCGACTCAGTGTGGTTTTTCTCTGGTGGCCAGGAGAGGTCTGAGTCGTCGGACGCTCATCTCCTCCTCAACCCCTTGGGAGGAACCAGCAGGCCTGGTCCTTCCCTTGGCACTACCTGCCCCCGCCAGCGGAGCCCGGCATCTGGCGCCTAACGTGCGGCTCTCAGAGTCCAGCAGACTAGTGCCCCGTGAGAGGCATTCGTTGAGGAGGTCAATCAGTGTACGTATGCGGGCGAGTGTACCCCCATAAGTTATGAGGTAGTCTTTATATTTAATGCGCTAAACTTTGCTTCTATAACCTGTACTTGTTGATCAATATCTCTTTGTTCCTTTTCTCTTTCCTTTCACTCTCGATTTGCCGGCAAGCTACATCTGTGACTTTTGTATTTCTGAAGGCTTATGCTTCTCTCTCTCTCTCTCTCTCTGCTTGGGCCTGTGGAGGCAGGCCAACTTTTTCTGCCATTATGGAACTTCCCCTGGATCTGTAGGCTTCAGTAAATATACCTTCCTCCATAACTGTACCTGGTCTGGAAGTTTATCTCAGCGAACCTAAAGCTGTCTGATACAGACCAAGGAGTGAACTGAGATGAACCTGACCATGTGGATGTTGATCTTTTAGAACCTTTGTTTTGGAGGAATAGGCATGGACTTGGTGCTTACAACTGAAGGTGTCTTCTGGAGTGGTAAGCCAAATTTGATGGACTATTCTAATAAGAGTCTTAAAATGCTAAGTGAAGATAAGATTAAACTTCGAGGCTTGGCTTATGAGCTTTCTAAGAGGAAAAAAAGACTACAGGGGACTTTGTTGGAACTGGGCTACTGGCATAAGGGTTGGCTGTGTCCTGCTGCCCAGGCCCAGAGAGTTTAGTCAAGGTTAAATTTGTAATGGACTGATGTACTTGGCTAGAGATATTAGAGTGAGAGATTTAAGATTTTTTGGTTTTTGTTTTGGTTTCTCGAGGTAGGGTTTCATTCTAGCCCAGGCTGACCTGGAATTCCCTATGGTGTCTCAGGGTGGCCTAAAACTCATGGTAATCCTCCTACCTCTGCCTCCTGAGTGCTGGGATTAAAGGCGTGCACCACCACGCCCAGCTGAGATTTAAGATTTTAAGCTGGAAAACCTCAAACAAGTTAAAATTACAGGCACAAAGACTGGCTTTAGATTAGAAATGTTTAACATGTTTGATTTTACAGGTCTCAATACCTTAAATTGGTCAAGACTGTGGGGACCTTTAAAATTGAACTTAGTACAATGTATAATATGTGATAGTTATAAAACTATTGGGAGCCAGGGGCGGAATGTGGTAATTAAAAAAAAAATAGATGGCCCCCCTCCTGGCAGCTTGTGCCTGGCCCTCCCCTCCTGGGAGTTGGTGGGCAGTCCACCTCCTGGCAGACTGCCACGTGGCTCCCTTGGACTGACCCAGGTGGGGACGAGGAAAAGTCTGCCCTCTCATGGTGACTGGGCTCACTGATATTTTTCTTTCAGCCGATACCTTTTTGCGCGCCTGCTGGGCATAGGCCCATGCCGGGAAAAATCTAAACATGCTATTAGTCATATACTTCAATATTTTGCCACTCTCGGGCTGCCTGATCAAATTAAAACAGATAATGGCCCCTGCTTCATAAGCAAGGCTTTTGTAGATTTTCTCCAGACCTGGAAAATCTCACATTCCACAGCCATCCCATACAAACCACAAGGCAAGGCCGAGCTATTGTTGACCAAACACTTAAATCACAATTATAAAAACAAAAGGGGGAATCACTACCCCCTCCCCCCCATGGTCAGCTAAAGAAAGCATTATTTACCTAAAATATTTTATATTTTTCTAAAAATGGCCCATTGATTGAGGCCTGAAGAGGACCAGACCCACTCCTCACAGCAGGGAGAGGGTTTAGATGTGTCTTCCCTCAAGATGAAAAAAGACCCATTTGGCTTTAGGCTTGTAATTTTAATGTCTAACTATCCTTCATACTCACAGCTTTAAGTAGCTTCTGAGAAAGTTCAAACTGTGCCTCCCTTTAAGATCTTGGGCTCGATCCTTACCCTAGATATAGTTTCACCTGTTAGACACTCTGTATGATGTAGTTACGTATTTGGGTGAAGAGATACTAAGGTTGAAAGTTAAAACTCGTTTGGAGTGTCATGTAGATTTTCAATAGATTTGTGTTACTCCTAAAAAATATAACAGTCAACAGCGTTGGCAAAATACATTTAAGAGGTATTTGACATAATAATAATATTTCCTTGGACCTGACTCAGTTACATTCAGAGATTTTGTCTTTGCAAAATACTCATCTTACTTTTGAAAACTACTGATGACTTAATATCTGCTTTTAACTCTGCCTTGCCTGGGTGGAATTCTCTCACTTCTTGGATAGGAAGCTTTGCTGGTACAGGTGTTTGTCTTTTGCTCATTCTGTGTCTGCTACCCATACTCATTAAATGCCTTTTGAGATCCTTTATGGATATCCGTACAGAAGTACATGGGATACAGCTACGGACCTGACCCTGGCTTCCTGAGACATTATCTTAAAGCCCCTGCAGAGGCTGGTAGTCAAAGACGGGTAAGATTCTCTTGAGTTAGGTCAACCTAAGATAGGGCATGAATGATGGAATTCATGTACCGATGACTGGTAAGGCCTAAATATCATAAAGGACAAAATAAGACAGACACAGTCTTTCTACATCGAGGCCCAGAAGGGCCCGGTTAATAAAAAATAAAAAAGGAGGAATTGGCGGAAGCCATTTGGCTGGCTTTGTATCCATAGCTCTGGCCCTTTGGCAACAAGACTTTAACACCTACATGTAAACAAGATTATGTATATACAGTGTCAGAAGCCATTTGGCTGGCCTTGATAGTCTTTTGTACTGAGAAGTGATTAAAGTACAAAAACTCTATAACAGAAAGGAGTTTTTTGATAGAAACTTTTGTAAAGCTCATGAAATTTTTGTCCATGGAAAAACTTTATAAAAAGAAAAAGATCCATTTGGGTACCAACGAGAAACCTAAAATATTTGTCCCAACAAGGGGACATTGACAATCACTTCTCCAGGGAGTGTCCCACCCCTGAGGACTGTTGCTAAAATGGTCCTTCACCCTACTAAACTAAACAATTCCCTCCCTTGTGGAGGATTGCTGGCTTTGCCTCTGATCTGGGCCTCTCTGGCTGCTTGCAGTACAGTTGTCCATAGGACCTTAGAAAAGTGCTCAGCCACCTTCCCCATCCCCGTCTAGCTTTTCTCATTGTTTCCTCTGGAACTTGAATTTGGGCCCCGCCCTCCCCTAATAATTCAGTATAGATGTGGGATACTACAGATGTGGGATACATTCATCCTTCCTTCTGTACTTTTAACACAACTGAGCCCAGTGCTCAACGCTGCCCACCTTCTGGAATGGTTTATGTTTGTGGAGGCGGGATGGCCTATGACTTTCTGCCCACCAATTGGACGGGCCTTTGTGCCCCAGCCACCTTAATCCCAGATGTAAATATCATCCCTGGAAATGAGGACCTCCCTATATCAGAGGGAGACCTATCTTCAACAACAGCTAGATTCCCTGGCTGAGGTAGTCCCACAAAACAGGAGAGGACTAAACCTACTAATGGCCGAAAAAGGAGGCGTATGTTTGTTTTTACAGGAAAAATGCTGCTTTTACGCCAATAAATCAGGAATCGTCCAGGACAAGATTAAGAGGCTCCAGGAAGACTTGGAGAGGAGGCAGCAGGACCTCCAGGACAACCTGCTGCAGACGGGCTTACATGACTTCTTACCCTACCTTCTCCCTCCACTTGGGCCCCTCCCCCTCCTTCTCCTTCTCCTTATCCTCACTGTCGGGCCTTGTGTAATTAATAAGATTACACAATTTATTCACCAACGGCTAGAGGCAATAAAACTTCATCAGGTCGAAATACATTATCACAGGCTGGCAACTCAGGAATTAAGTTCCTCAGATGACCCACTGTCACCTCCTCTGCCCTCCATGTGACCAATGACGGGTAAGATCCCCATAGGGGGACAACCTAAGACAGGCCATGGAGTGGGTTCTCACTGAGCTAAACACATGGTACCCAGTGATGGGTAAGATCCCCAGAGGGGAACAACCTAAGACAGGGGCCATGATAAATGCTCTGAGCTAAACACCTGGTACCCAATGATGGTTAAGACCCCCAGAGGGGAACAACCTAAGACAGGGGCCATGGTGACTAATGCTCTTACAAAAACAAAAGGGGGAGATGTTGGGCTCTGAAAGGCCCAGGTGTGAGGCCCAGTGGAACTTCCTGAGCCTAGCTAAAGTTTGGTGATCTGCCTCTGGCCAGACGTGACTCAGCAAGACGCCTAATGGCTTCTTGCCTGCTACTTCTGCATGGGATTTAGAATTATCATTTCAATAGTCACAGTTTACTATTGGCCCTTACCTTTCCCCATCCTAAAATCCCTGCCTTTGTCCCCAACATTATATAGGCAACTGCTCATAGCAATAAATCGAGTTCCTGCTTCGACAAGACTCCCGACTCAGTGTGGTTTTTCTCCGGTGGCCAGGAGAGGTCTGAGTCATCGGAAGCTCATCTCCTCCTCAACCCCTTGGGAGGAACCAACAGGCCTGGTCCTTCCCTCGGCACTACCTGCCCCCGCCGGCAGAGCCCGGTACCAGGGAGAGAAAAGATGTCTCCTGCATGGGTCTTGGAGGACCATAAGGCAGGAAAAAAAGGAGAGGGGCCCACATGGCCCAGCTACCTGGAGGAACCTGGCAGGGAGCACACTTGCTGCTGCATCACAGTGCTGTAGCCTGACAATAAGCTTCTGCTTCAAGTTTTCTTAATTGGATCTCAGGGGAATAAAGGGGAAATATATCACAATTTATAATTTTGCTGTGTCAGGCATATTCCTGTGTATTTGAGGAAAGCTCAAAATATTGGAAATTAGAAGAAAGGATAACCCACACAGAAGGCAAGACTGTGGTGTGAGGATGCAGGAATGAGAGATTACTGATAATACTTCATGGGGACAGATGTCTAGTAGATGAAATGGTAAGATCAGGAGGAGAAACAGAGAGGCAGAAATCTGGAGGATAGTTGTTAACCTTCCCCTCACACAACTTCAGAAGGCACCAGCATTTAGTGAGCATTCAGCCTCCATGAGGCAGATTCTGTGACTATCCCAACACCATGATATCATGCCTTCCACATTCAAGGAATACTGATGGCTGACTGAATATTATGTATATGTCTTCAACACCTGTCATGTGGGAATGATTACATGTATATATAACACATGTGTGTGTGCACGCACGTGCACTCATGCATATATGCTTAAAGTATTTTTAATTCTGACATAATGGACCTTTAGAACCTAGAAATGCCAGTACTTTTGAGATGAGAGTGATGTGTTGTAAGGCTGTGAGCTCAGATGGAATTAGCTTGTAAAGCACAGCCTGCTTGTAGCACCCTCACAGTCTCCACAGAGCACCATCAACAACTTTGGCATCTGCCTTAATAATTTGCTTTGCTGCCTTCATGTCTTGAGCAAAGTTCAGGAAAGGGTTTACAGAATCTCTCAGGAGGATATCATATGCTGTAGTAATTACAGCAGAGCAACCTGTATGTGCCACATGTTGGTTTTGCTCAAATGAAAGCACTTGAAGGTGGGAAACTTAGAAATGAGAAAACATCTTGTACATAGATAAACATAAATCTGAGTCCCTAGGTGGAATCCTATTTGGGTCTACCATTCACTAATTATTATCTTGATGTTTCCTGTTGGTATAACAAAATATCTGAAGCTTGAAGCTTTATAAAGGAAAGAGGTTCATTTTACTCATAGTTTTGGAAGCACAGGCATCTGGTGAGGGACTCAAAGCATCATGGCAGTAGGAACATGTTGGGGACACATATGGTGACAGGAAGCAAGACAGATTCTAAGAAGATGTCAGGATCATTTATAACCACCTACTCTCATGGAGCTTCCTCAAAAGATGGGATACTTGAGAAAAAAAAAAAAAAAAAAAAAACATTAATTACGTTTTGGTGCTGAGGCTGGACGCAAGGCTGTGAACATGTGCATGCTCTACCACTGAGCTAAACTTCCCCAACCTCCTCCTGTTTTGACAGTGCTGAGGGTAAAGTCCAGGCTCAGGCTATGTAAGTACCTCATCACTAAGCTAAGCTTCAGCCTACCAGCCACTTCTTCAATCCCTCTTCAAGACCATATCTCCTTACTAGATCCTATCTCTCAGAGGTTTCCTCAACTTTCATCATCGCCAGTCTGGAGACCAAGCTTCTAACAAATTCCTTCTGGGAGAACATACTCCAACCATTCCCAAACCACAACAGAATGGCAATGGCCCTTTGCTAATTTCACTAAACTTTGTTTCTATATGTCATATAAGAGACAATATCTACACTTGAAGTTATGATAGGGAGGTCCAGTCAAGAATTACAAGGAGCTTCATGAATGGTAGTGATTCCTTTCTGTCATCAGATGTTAAAAATCTTGCTCTAGGACTTCCGGTTAAGATGGTGGCATAGGTACCATGCCAAAGCAGCCTAGGGGGGAAAAATCCAAAATAAAATAAAATAAAATAAAATAAACCAGCAAAATACACACTTTTACTAAAAAGTGAGGAGCATAGGAAATTGAAACAGCAATGGAAAACTAGGAGAGATCCAAAGCATCCAGAGCCCACACAGACCGGCAGGAGCAGCTCCGGCAGTTCTTCAGACCACGGCACCTGCGGCAGCCAGAAAGCCACCAGGCTCAGCTTGAGCCACAGTAGAAGCCAGGGGAGGGGATTTTCCACTCACACTGGAGCTCTCTGCAAACTCAAGAAACGTGAAGGCAGAATGGCAATGAACAATGGAGGAGCAGATCACAAGGTAGAAGAAAAAGTGGAACAGCAGGTGAACTAGAGCAGCATTGGCAGCCTCCCCTCCCCTACCGCCAGTACCTGGATCCAGCGAACAGAGCAGTGGTCCAGGGACCCAGCCACACCAACTTCAACCGACAGTGGAACACAAGCAGGAGCAGAGATAACTGGGATTACACCAGGGAAGGGTCTCACCCGGTCGCAAACTGACTTGGAACCATAAACAGATCACAACTCTTAACCTCCTTGGTGTCAGGATTAAGCCTGTGGGTGGGGCACCACACACCCTAAGGGACAGTTAGAGGATCTGGTTGTCATAATGCCTACTCTTCGATAAATATTCTGAGCTGTTTTTCATTGAAAGTGTACATTGTTCAATTGAATTTCAGAATCTATCTGTATTAGGTTCCACTCAGCCTACTTGAATACTCTCATAGCAGGCAAACCCAACACCTACGGTCACTTTTGTAGATACTCTGAGAGTCTTGAGAGCCACACCTAACACCTTAAGCTCCTACCCTAAAGACTGACTGATACATCTAATAATACACAGCAAACTAGAAAATCCAATCCTTAAATAATCCAGGATGCAAAAATATATGCATTATAACACAAGAAACGCCAAAAATCAAGACAATATAAATCCACCAAAAAGTATTAATAAAACAGAAATACCCTCCAGGGACAACGAGTTAGAGGAAATGCCAGAGAAAGATTTCAAAAGAATGATTATCAATATGTTTAAAGAAGTCAAAGAAGAAATCAAAGGAATGAAAGAGGAAATCAAAGGAATCAAATAAAACACAGGACATTAATTTAATGAAATAAAGAGGTCAATACTAGACACAAATAAGGAAATGGAAATAATAAAGAAAAACCAGTCAGAATTACTAGCAATGAAGAACACAGTGAATGAAATAAAAAAAAAATCTAGAAAACCTCCTGAGTAGAATGCATGAAGGAGAGGACAGAATATCTAAGCTAGAAGACCAAGTGGCAGATCTAATACAGTCCAACAAAAAGAAAGACAAACTAATAGAAAAGTATGAGTGGGAATTTCAAGATATTCAGGACACTATGAAAAGATCAAACATAAGAATTCAGGGCATAGTAGAAAGAGAAGAATTTCACTCTGAAGGCATAGTAGGCCTCTTCAACAAAATCATAGAAGAAAACTTCCCCCAAATTGGGAAAGATGTGCCAATGCAGATACAGGAATCCTTTACAAAACCAGCCAGACAAAACCTGGAAAGAACCTCTCCTCGCCATATTATTAAAAAACTACCAAACACATAAACCAAAGAAAAAATATTGAAAGCAGTCAGAGAGAAAAATCAAGTTACGTACAAAGGCAAGCCTATCAGGATTACAGCAGATTACTCAACACAAACTTTAAAAGCCAGAAGGGCATGGAGTGATGTATTCCAAGTCCTGAAAGATAACAACTGTCAACCAAGGTTACTTTATCCTGAAAAACTATCCATTCAAATTGACGGAGAAATAAGGACATTCCACGACAAAAGCAAGCTAAAGGAGTATTTGAAGACAAAACCAGCTCTACAGAAAATACTTGAAACAATCCTCCATGCTGAAGAAAAAGAAAAGCACACATATAAGGAACCAAGAAAAAACAAACAATATTGAAATACTAATTAACAAAAGAGGGCAAAGGTAAAACCAGAAGAACTACAAAAAAAAAAAAAAATGGCAGAAATGAATACACACCTTTCAATATTATCTCTTAATATCAATGACCTCAATGCTCAAAAGAAAAAGCATAGGTTTTCAGACATGGTTAAAAAGCAGTATCCTTCAATTTGTTGCCTCCAAGAAACCCACCTTTCTACAAAGCATGGACACTGTCTTAGGGTGAAAGGCTGGAAAACGGTGTTTCAAGCAAATGGACCTAGAAAACAAGCAGGGGTTGCTATCCTAAAATCTGGTAAGGTAGACTTCCGTCCAACTTTAGTTAAGAAAGATAAGGAAGGTCACTTTATATTAATTAAAGGCACTCTCCAATAGGAGGACATTACAATCATAAACATATATGCAGCTAACATGGGGACCCCCAAATTCATCAAACAAATGCTATTAGAATTAAGGTCACAGATAACACCAAACACAGTGGTAGCGGGTGACTTCAACACCCCACTCTCATCAATTGACAGGTCATCCCAGGAAAAAATAAACAGAGAGGCATCTGGACTAAATGAGGTCATAGAGGGAATGGACCTAACAGATATCTACAGGACATTTCATCCAAATCCTGCAGAATACACATTCTTTTCAACAGCACATGGAACATTTTCTAAAATAGACCATATATTACGACACAAAGCAAATCTTAACAAATACAAGAAAATTGAAATAATTCCTTGCATTCTATCTGACCACAATGGAACCAAACTACAAATCAATAGCAAAAAAAGGCTGTAGAGCACACACAAAATCATGGAAATTAAATAACACACTACTAAATGATGAATGGGTCAATGAAGAAATCAAGAAGGAAATCAAAATATTTATAGAGTCAAACGATAATGAGAACATAATATACCAAAATCTCTGGGACACAATGAAGGCAGTCCTAAGAGGTAAATTTATAGCTTTAAGCACCTATATCAAGAAATTACAAAGGTTCCAAGAAAACGATCTAATGCTTCACCTTAAAGTCTTGGAAAAAGAAGAACAAGGCAAAATAAGAATCAGTAGACAGGAAGAAATAATAAAGATTAGGGCAGAAATTAATGAAATAGAAACCCCCCCCAAAAAAAAAAATCCCAAAAAATCAATGAAACAAAGAGTTGGTTCTTTGAAAGGATAAACAAGATTGATAAACCCTTAGAAAATCTGACCAAAAGAAAGAGAGAAGAGACACAAATTAATAAAATTAGAGGTGAAAAAGGTAACATCACAACAGATGCCAGGGAAATTCAAAAAATCTTACGGACATACTATAAAAGTATGAAAAGCTAAAAGAAATGGATGATTTCCTTGATTTATATGACCTACATAAATTAAATAAAGATGAGATTAATCACTTAAGTAAACCTATAACAAGCATGGAGATCCAAGCACTTACCAAAAATCTCCCAACTACAAAAAGACTAGACCCCGAGGGATTCACTGGTGAATTTTACCAGACCTTCAGGGAAGAACTAACACCATTGCTTCTTAAGCTTTTCCATAAAATAGAAAAAGAAGGAATCCTACCAAATTCCTTCTATGAAGCCAGCATCACCCTGATACCAAAACCAGGCAAAGATAGAACAAAAAAAGAAAATTACCGACCAATTTCCCTCATGAACATAGATGCAAAAATTCTCAACAAAATATTGGCAAACAGAATACAAGAATATATCAGAAAGATCATTCACCCTGACCAAGTTGGCTTTATTCCAGAGATTCAGGGACGGTTCAACATACACAAATCGATAAATGTAATACATTATATAGATGGACTGAAGGAGAAAAATCCCATGATCATCTCATTATTTTGACAAAATCCAACATCCCTTAATGAGAAAAGTCCTACAGAGACTGGGAATACAAGGAACATATCTCAATATCTGAAGGCTATTTATGACAAGCCTACAGCCAACATATTACTAAATGGGGAAAAACTGGAAGCTTTTCCACTAAAATCAGGAACAAGACAAGGAACAAGACACTGTCCCCACTTTTATTTAATATAGCACTGGAAGTCTTACCCATAGCAGTGAGGCAAGAGACGCACATAAAAGGGATACATATTGGAAAGGAAGAGATAGAGTTATCATTATTTGCAGATGACATGATTCTATATATAAAGGACCTTAAAGACTCTACCAGCAAACTGTTAGAGCTGATAAACACCTACAGCCATGTAGCAGGATACAAAATAAATACACAGAAATCAGTAGCATTCCTATATACTAACAACAAACACACAGAGGACGAAATCAGAGAATCATTCCCATTCACAATTCCTTCAAAGAAAATAAAGTACCTTGGAATAAACCTGACCAAGGAAGTAAAGGATCTCTACAATGAAAACTATAAATCACTAAAGCAAGAAATTAAAGAAGACACTAGGAAATGGAAAAATATCCCTTGTTCCTGGATTGGGAGAATCAATATTGTGAAAATGGCAATCTTACCAAAAGCAATCTACACATTTAATGCAATCCCCTTCAAAATTCCAATGGCATTCTTCATGGAAAGAGAAAAAAACAATCCAAAAATTCATTTGGAATCACAAAAACCTCGAATATCTAAAATAATACTGAGCAACAAAAATAAGGTGTGAGGTATCACCATGCTTGATTTTAACCTATACTGCAGAGCCATAGTAACAAAAACAGCATGGTACTGGCACAAAAGCAGACATGTACATCAATGGAACAGAATACAGGACCCAGATATAAGTCCAGGTAGCTATAGCTACCTGATATTCAATAAAAGTGCCAAAAATACACATTGGAGGAAAGACAGCCTCTTCACCAAATGGTGCTCGGAAAACTGGATAGGTATCTGTGGAAGGATGAAAATAGATTCTTGTCTACCCTCCATGCACAAGAATTAAGTCCAAATGGATTAAAGACCTTACATCAGACCTGAAAGTCTGAAATTGCTAGAGGAAAAAGTAGGGGAAACCCTTCAACATATTGGTCTTGGAAAAGACTTTCTGAATATAACCCCAATTGCTCAGGCAATAAAACCACAGATTAACCAGTGGGGCCTCATGAAATTACAAATATCCTGTACTGCAAAGGACACTGTGAATAAAGCAAAGAGGCAACCTACAGAATGGGAAAAATCTTTGCCAGCTATATATCTGATAGAGGATTAATATCTAGGATATACAAAGAACTCAAAAAGTTAAATAATAAGAAATCAAACAAGCTAATTAAAAAATGGGCTATAGAGACAAATAGAGAGTTCTCAAAAGAAGAAATACATATGGCATATAAGCATCTAAAACAAATGTTCTACATCCCTAGTCATCAGGGAAATATAGATTAAAACTACAAAATCTCAAAGATTCCATCTCACTCCTGTCAGATTGGCTACCATCATGAAAACAAATGATCATAAATGCTGGTGGGGATGTGGAAAACGAGGAACCCTTCTACAATGTTGGTGGGAATGCAATCTGGTCCAGCCATTGTGGAAATCAGTGTGGAGGTTCCTAAGTCAGCTAAAAATTGATCTACCATATGACCCAGATATAGCACTCCTAGGCATATATCCTGAGGACTCATCCCATTTCCTTAGAAGTACATCCTCAACCATGTTTATTGCAGCTCAATTCATAATAGCTAGGAAATTGAAGCAGCCTCGATGTCCCTCAACTGATGAGTGGATATTGAAGATATGGCACATTTATACAATGGAGTTCTAGTCAGCAGTAAAGAAAAATGAAGTTATGAAATTTGCAGGAGAATGGATGGATATGGAAAGGATTATACTAAGTGAGGTAACCCAGACCCAGAAATCCAAGCACCACATGTTCTCTCTCATATGTGGATTCTAGCTACAGATGAATGGGCTTCTGTGTGAAAAGGAAAAAACTCAGTAGCAGAGGCCAGTATGTTAAAAAGGAGATATAAAGGGAAGAGAAAGGGAGGGAGGAGGGTACTTAACAGGTTGGCATTGTATATATGTAAGTAGAAGAATAGACTTATGGGGCTGAAAAGGCCCAAAGTGAGGTCAGGGGAAGAGATTGAGTAAAGGAAAGATGGAAGGAGGGCTAATCTAATCTAATCTAAGAGGATACAAATAAATCATATGGAATCCTCTGGTTTTGGACAATGGAACACTCAGGAGCCACAGATCATTGTTAGAAAATTTTCTGTGCCAGTGATGGGATACCTCCAGTAAGTTGTTGGCCAGGGAGGTCCCTGATGCCCCCAAAACATTATAGGCCATTGCCGAGTCCCTTGGTTTCCCACCAGGAATACATGGTAAGACCCTATTGCTGAAGACTCCACATACTGGGGCTCCAAGGCCACTGAGAAATCCTGCTGGAACTGAGCTGATAACCTCCTCCATGTAGACCAGCTGACAGAAAGCTGGAAGAATCCATTATACATTTAGTTCAATGGGACAAAGAGATACCACCAGTGAAGAGTAACAGTGACACTGCAAGCCTTATAATTGGACAGCTAGGCCAAATGAGCCAACGTGTGCAATAGTGGCACATCTGTTATGGTGGAAACCAACTCCCCTCCAATTGGACTGGAGGCCTGCTACATGGTAGGGAATATATTCTGGATACTGAAAACTTAAAACAGGGGTAGTCATGAGCCCTAGGGGTATAACATCTGCTGATGTCTAGATAAATATATATACTATGCTTATCAAACTGCCCAGTAAGCACTTCTCTTAATATTTATACCGTTATATTAATGCTACTCTCACTTTGGGTAGAAAATCTCTTTTCAGATGGCAGTGACCTTAGGACGACTTAGAAGGTATCATAGTGCTGGAAAGAATTGACTGGAGTACTGAGTAACATCTCGATCACACCTTCCAACGCTCAGGGTCTATTGCAGAAGTGGTGGCAGAAAGAATGTAAGAGCCAAAGGAAGGGTAGGACTCCTTACAACGTGCTCCCTCCAGACATAAAATGGCCTGGATATCCATGACTTCATAGTGCCTGACACTACCTAAACAAGACCATCACAAGAGGAGGAAAAGTTCAAGACATCAAAATAAAAGAAAGACTGATTGAGATGGGGAGGGGATATGATGGAGAATGGAATTTCAAAGGGGAAAGTGGGGCGAGGGAGGGTATTGCCATGGGATATTTTTTATAGTCATGGAATGTTAGTAAAAATTGAGAAAAAAAAAAAACCCTCGCTCTAGGAACAAGAAGCCTCAAACAGTAGTGTCGCCTGCTGTTAGTAATGGTGGTGTTAATGAGCTCAGAAAGGATAAGAAGCCTCACACTGATTGCAGACACTGGGGATTTAATTTAATATCACTGGACTATGTGAATGGAAAAATGGTTAAGAGGCTAGGGGTGGTGAACAGCCCAGTGAGAGGCTTGCCTAGCATGGTAGAAGCCAATTCCATCTGCAGCACTGTAAATATATTAAAATAGTAAACATTATGCTACTTGAATTTATTATTAAAGTAACAAATGTTTATCACTTCTCTCTGTGTTGGTTGGTTGTGGGAGTAGGTGTAAACTGCAGTGCTTTCCAAGGTTCCAAAGGTAAAGTTGTTCTTCCCTACCCCTGAGGGCATGACATTCTCATCAGCCTTTCTGTGAGGTTCCAGTAAGGATTGCCTATCCTGATGTGAAGTAAATAACTGTGCCCGTTGTGGTATCCCTGGGTTTGCAAACGGTTGAACAGCACCTGTATGGTGGCTCTGGCTGAGCAGTCACTCATCCCTCAAAGCTGATCTCTGCTGAGAGGCTTTTGTGTTCTGGTGTCCTCAGGGCTTCAGGTGGCCTGAGCTCAAGCACAACCACCTTCCTGTGCATCCAGAGGGGCATTGGACTGATAGCATAAAGTACACTGTGGAATAGTCATTTCAGAAAACACCTGAAGCATAGTCATCAGGAGTTGCTGGGAGAAATTAAAATGTGTAAACCAGGGGAACAGTCTCTCTGGAGAAATCAGATCCCTACTGTAAACTGGCAAAGTTTGTGCATTTGCATCATTTAAGTCTCAGAACTACCCCATGAGGCACCCATGATCTTTATCACTATTTTTGATGTCATAAAGTGGCAGTGTAAGTAGTAGGGTGATTTGTCCAAGGTAGAGGTAATATTTCTCTGAGTCCTGGCAACCCAATCATGAACCCAAAGCACATCTTCAAATACACATCCCACCACACACAAACACACCTATCACTCTCCACACACTCCATACATAATCTACACACACCATATACATATAACACATAAACCGTGACACATATCACACACACACACACACACACACACACACACACACAGCACATCATATCTCATACTTCCATCATATATACTACATTCACACACTACAAATGGCAGATATATTACCATACCACACAGACCACAGACATCACACACTTGTACACACACACACACACACACACACACACACACACACACATTTTTTAGTGTATTAAACAAAGGGCAAACTAAGAAAGCACTTCAGAATTTAATAGAACAGACTTGGACTCTGCTCACACAACTCTCCATGGATTCACTGAAGATGACTGGTCACACAAAGAAACTCATGGCTCAGCTGCAGTGTGTCATGAGGCTCCCATTGCTCATTTCTGGATCAATGAATCCCATCAAGCCCTCCTCCAACCAATACAAACTTCCAATGAAGACATACAGAGAAATGTAGACATACATGTGGACACAAACCATTGCTGTTATGTGCTCAAGGAACACATTTTTTTCCCCTCAGCTTTTTGAGACAAGTAGTCAAAGCTACCTTTGAACTCCTGATCTTCCTGTCATTGCCTGCTAAATGATGGGATTACAGATATGCACTTTAAACATTTTAGTGCTGATGCAGGGGTAATTCCACAGGGAAGACAAATGTAATACCATAACTAGCTCTAGAATGTCCTCTGGATGATTAAGTGGGTAGGTTTTGCATTTGTTTTCACTTTTTTTTTTTTTTTTTTTTTTTTGGTGCAGAGTACACATCTTTCACAGAGCATAGGCCAATTGCTTCACTCCAGAAGAAAACTAATGATTAATAAAATGAGATTTTCAGGATGCATGACCTTGAGAAAGCCACCTTATCTTTTGTGGTATTATTAAATAATGGGTTAGAAAGTCACCTGTACCATACAATTGTCCCAAGGATTACATTAAGTAGGGCATATAAGGACTGTAGACAAATGGTGGCACAGAAAGTACCATATAAGTGGTAGTTTTTATTATAATTATTCATGTAATAAGAAGTTTAAATTTATTTATGTTTTTTATTTCAGAGAGAGAGCGAGACAGACAGATAGGCAGAGAGAGAATTGACACACCAGGGTCTCAGACACTGCAATTAAACTCCAACCACTTACCCCACCTAGTGGCCATGTGCCACCTTGTGCTTGCCTCACCTTTGTGCATGTGGCTAATGTGGGATCTGGAGAGTCAAACATGGGTTCTTAAGCTTCATGGGCAAGCACCTTAACTGCTAAGCCCTCTCCAGCCCTAAATATAAAATTTTACCATAGGCTTGGCTCAGTCACCTGACCCAGTAGACCCATTAAAGACGCTAGGACAGTGAAAAGCAGAGAGAGAAGGTATAGTGAATCACAATGGAAAGAAAAACAAAGAGGTCCATTGACCCTCAGTTTTGTCTTTGAGGTACTATTATGAGATTTAGGGTTAAGTGGAGGAAAAATTTGGACAAGGGAATCCAGCCTAAGGTATAGGGTCATGGTTCATTTACTCAGTTCCAATTCTGTAAGATATTGCATGAGACTCTGGGGTACTACCTCTCCCTAATAGACAGAAGCTAACATCTGGTGTAGGAGTGCTCTGTCCCATGAGATTTTTTGTTTGTTTGTTTATGGAGGTATGGTCTCACTGTAGCTCAGGCTGACCTGGAGTTCACTATGTAGTCTCAAGGTGGCCTTGAACTCACAACAGTCTTCTGACCTCTGCCTCCCAAGTGCTGGGATTAAAGGTATGTACCACCATGCCCAGACCATAAAATTTTTCTATTACTGAAATCCCAAGGGGTTCAGGAGCAATGGCTTATATCTGTACCTTCAACCCAAAGTAAAGAGACAGGCAAATATAAAATGAAGGCAGAGATGTCAGGTGTCCATTCTACATTTCCTATCTTATGGACTCCAGTGAGTAGTCAAAGATTTTTTAGAACAACAGCTTCTGAGTACCGCTTCAGTTGCTATGCTGTATGTGACCACTCCTCAACACTGAGGGAACTAGGACACAGGCCAATCTGAGTTTGTAGGTTATCTGGACCAATGATAAACCAGTACATCAGAAAGGGACTTCTCAATGCAGAAGCATGCAGGCAAAAAGAGACAGATATGTAAACCCAAACTAGAAGTGTAGAAATTGTAGTACAAGAAAAATCCAAAGTCAGAAAATATAGAAGTACATCCTGTCAGGGTGTTTGTTTCTGAGTAGCCACTTTCCTCCAGTAGCTCATGTAGCATTTTCCAGCACTGGACATGCTAACTGTTTAGGGACTGGCTCTCTTCTGGATTCTAGGCAGGTTTCTCCATGCTCTGTGTCAGCAGCATATAGTGTCTTTAGCAATAGGGTCTTACCTTTTGCCCCAGGCAGCTAATCAAGTACTTTGACAGAAACTTGTCTTGTTTTGGGGACCTTGTAGGGCTCTCCCATCAACAGCCCATTATGCATAGCAACTGATTTCTGGTACTGGAGTTACAGGCCAGACACGCACACACACACATTTTTTTAAGCTTAGGCTTTATTCCACCCTATCCAGGGCTCTTGTTTTCAGATGCACCCCTTACTCCTGTTCACGGTTATATCTGAGCAACCACAGGTCTAAGGTACTCAGCAGCAAATACCCTGACAGGATGTACATGTCTGGGAAATAGTGGCACAAAGCCTCAGTGGGTAACCAACAGCTTTCTGATTGGCTAAGAGATCCACTGAGTGTAAAGAAACCCATACCAGGAATTGGAAACCAGATTAGAATCCTATGGAGACAAAGATTATGCTCTCCAGTGTCAACCTCTCACTAGTTCTTGGATAAAAGAGGGTTTACATATATCAGATTCTCCCTAAATTAATAATATTTATCCTATTTAAACTATGCTGACATCATTCTGTTCTTCCTTTTCAGAGGGTAGAAAGACCTGAGGAGATACATTTCAGCCAAGTCACAGCTGAAACTAATGAAGAATTGGGGAGATGAGCATGAGTACTGCTTCCATGGTGAACCTGATAATCAGTGCCAGGGTGAAGGAGACAGACCTTAAGGATACTCAACACCTACCAGAGCAGAGATCCAGAGGCTCCTAAGGGCTCATCACTGAAGTAGACTTAAATCTCACCCACCATGGCTCAGGGAATCTTGTGGAAGAGGGGGTGGAAAGATTGTAAGAGCCACAGGTTGAGATATCATGCCCAGAGGCATTCCCTCCCTCAAAATTAACTGACTGCTGCTCCTACAATGCCTAAACCACATCCCCATAGGGAATACCTGCAACCCCACTGAGGAGCATCCCCAGCAGAATGGGGGCAGGGATGAGGGGAAAGAGCAAACCAACCCATGATGTATCCATACAAAATATGCTGTTAATAATAATAAATAATGAGAGAAGACAAAAAAGAAAAAATCAAATGTATGAAAGTAAATTTCAAGAAAAATGTAAACAAATAAAATATAGATGTAAATAAACTCTTTCTTGTTAAATAGTTGTATGTATGGAATACTAAAATTAATGCCATTACAACAGATTTAGTGCCAAGTAATTGCATAAAAACCAATTTTCATGATTTAGTTACATTTAGAAGGGCTGGAAAAAGAGATTCCATTTCTATTGTTGGCTTTGAGATAGGGTTGTCTGTGGAGCTTAGACTGGCCTCAAACTCAGATCAAACTTTGCTTACATAAAATGGCTTAATTTTGATTCTGAAAGCATCCCCTTTGTCTCTGAAAAATTTCCCCTGAAGATACCATTGACCAACAATTTGTGTGTGTATGTTTGTGTGTGTGTGTGTGCACGCCCACATGCATATGTGAGCACACGCATGTATCCCACTTGTTCCTTGTCACTGCACTAGATTTGTCCCAGTTGGTCTGATTGGTTCTGCCATGGGGAGGTAACATGTAATAAAGAGTCAATGCCAACCAAACCTTTATGCTGAGTTCTCAATAGCCTCTTCTACTCAGCTTTGATGAGTTTTGAGTCTCCTCAGTGTGTACTGCCATATCCATAGAGACACTTCTTTAGCTAGAAGAAATAGCAGCCCTCACTATTTCTCTGCAACCTTCTCTGGAATGTTTCCTGAGAACTTCTAGGTCTTATAGATATGACTCTTCCAGTGATAAGTACTGGGATTTCTCTTCCTCTCATCCTCTTCCAGAAAGGAAATTTCTCTAACCAAATGTAAGAATAACATTAATCAATGTTTAAATGTATAAACCATGCATTCAATTTAGCAAAAAAAAAAAAAAATCAGTGCCTCCCAAAGCTCAGGGGGCATTATGGAAAATAGGGAAGAAAGAATTAAGACCCATAGGATGGAAAGAAGAATTTTGGTGCATTGTCCTTTGGTCATGAACCAACTGGTGCATTCATGACCTCATAGGAGTTGTCATTGCCCCTGAAAAACTTTCACAGTTCTTGGCATTTTGACATAGAGGACAGAGAGGACAAAACAGTTGAGACATCAGTATAGAATAAAGACTACTTAGAACAAGGAGGGTGCTCAGTGGACTAAGAGTGTGGGAAGGAGGAGGGGGAGGGGAACAAAAGAGGGCAATAAGATGGGAATATGATTCAAATTATAGTGTGTTAATTCATCAAAACTCTGAATAAAAAGTGTTAAAAATCTTTATTTTATTTTTTAATATTTAATTTATTTATTTGAGGGAGATAGAGAGACAGAAAAAAAGAAGCAGACAGAGAGGAAAATATGAGTATGGGCACACAAGTACCTCCAGCTACTACAAACAAATTCCAGATGCATGCACCACTCTATGCATTTGATTTTATGTGACTGATGTGGAATCAAACCCAGGCCATCAGGCTTTGCAAGCAAGCAACTTAAAAAAATTATTTATTTATTTAATTTTTAAAAATATTATTTATTTATTTATTTATTTATTTATTTATTTGCCAGAGGAAGAGACAGAGAGAGAGAATGGGTGGACAAGGGCCTCCAGCCACTGCAAACAAACTCCAGATGCATGTGCCCCCTTGAGCATCTGGATAATGTGGGTCCTGGGGAACGGAACCTGGGTCCTTTGGTTTTTACAGGCAAACACCTTATTGGCTAAGCCATCCCTCCAGCCCCCTTATTTTATTTTTTTTTTTAGAGAGAGAGAGAATTGGTGCTCTAGAGCCTCAGTCACTGCAATCACACTCCAGACACTTGTGCCACTTAGCATATGTGACCTTGCACTTGCCTCACCTTTGTACATCGGGCTTACAAGATCTGGAGAGTTGAACATGGGTCCTTAGGTTTTGCCGGCAAGTGCTTTAACCACTAAGCAATCTCTCCAGACTTGCAAGTAAGCACCTGTAGCTACTGATTCATTTCTCCAGCTCCAGATCAAAAATTTTGTGTGGTCAACTACAAGGAATTAACAGGTATATAGTTAGTTCTTAGGCCAGGTTTACCTGAAGTTAATACTCAGGTTTAAGTCGGCCTGGCTTGTGGTTGATGTAAACAAAACTAAGAGAAAAACAATTATTTCTTAGAACTATTTTCCTTGAGTTTGATTGTAAATTCATTAGAGAGGGATTACACTTGCAAATGACAAAATATTTAGAATAGTTTTGAATCTAGTCAGTGTCTATGGCCATCTCCATAGAGACAATGCTCTGGATAGTAGTGAAAGCAGCGCTCATACTCATTCTACCACTTCTTTTCCAATGCTCCCTGAGGCCTGGCAGCTGTGACAGAGATGATTCATTCAATGCTAAGAAATGGGCTTTCCTTCTTGTTGTCTTGGTGAGTCTTGGGTATCCTTGATATTTGCCTCCATCAGTACTAAAAGAAGATTCTCTAACCAAAAGTGAGACCAGCTTTAATCAAAGGGCATAAACATACATTTTAGAAAGCTTTTATAAGGGCATAATGTTTCTGCTTAGCCAAAGCAGAAAATAAGAGGCTGATGATAGTTTAACACTAAAGATTTCTATTTCACCCTCTGAGGCTCAGGGAGCATTGCAGAAGAGGGAATGAAAAGAATGTAAGAGCCACGGGGTGTGTAGGCATACTTTGGGGCACTGTTCTTCTGAGTGAAACAATTGGTGTATCCAAGACCCCACAGTGGGTACTGATACTTCCACACGACCAGTATGGCTCTGAGCCCATCAACATTTTTAATCTGCATTTCCCTGATGAATAGGGATGAAGAACATTTTTTTTTAGATGCTTATGTGCCATTTGTATTTCTTCTATTGAGAACTCTCTATTTAGCTCCATAACCCATTTTTTAAATGGCTTGTTTGATTTCTTATTATTTAATTTTTTGAGTTCTTTGTATATCCTAGATATTAATCCTCTATCAGATATATAGCTGGCAAAGATTATTTCCCATTCTGTAGGTTGTCTCTTTGCTTTATTCAGTGACCTTTGCAGTAAAAAATCTTTGTAATTTCATGAGGTCCCACTGGTTAATCTGTGGCTTTATTGCCTCATTGGAGTTATATTCAGAAAGTCTTTGCCAAGACCAGTATGTTGAAGGGTTTCCCCTACTTTTTCCTCTAGCAATTTCAGACTTTCAGGTCTGATGTTAAGGTCTTTATTCCATTTGGACTTAATTCTTGTGCATGGAGAGAGAGAAGAATCCGTTTTCATACCTCTACAGATACATATCCAGTTTTCTCAGCACCATTTGCTGAAGAGGCTGTCTTTTCTCCAATGAGTATTTTTTGGCATTTTTATGGAATATCAGGTGGCTATAGCTACGTGGACTTATATCTGGGTCCTGTATTCTGTTCCATTGATCTACATGTCTGCTTTTGTGCCAGTAGCATGCTGTTTTTGTCACTATGGCTCTGCAGTATAGGTTAAAATCAGGTATGGTGATACCACCAGCCTTATTTTTTGTTGCTCAGTATTATTTTAGATATTCAAGGGTTTTTTTGTGATTCCAAATGAATTTTTGGATAGCTTTTTCTCTTTCCGTGAAGAATGCCATTGGAATTTTGATGGGGATTGCATTAAGTGTGTAGATTGCTTTTGGTAAGACTACCATTTTCACAATATTGATTCTTGCAATCCAGGAACAAGGGATGTTTTTCCATTTCCTAGTGTCTTCAGCAATTGCTTGCTTGAGTGTTCAATAGTTTTCACTGTAGAGATTCCTTACTTCTTAGGTTAGGATTAGTCCAAGGTACTTAATTTTCTTTGATGCAATTGTGAATGGGAATGATTCTCTGATTTTCATCCTCTGTGTGTTTGTTGTTAGTATATAGGAATGCTACTGATTTCTGTGTATTTATTTTGTATCCTGCTACATGGCTGTAGGTGTTTATCAGCTCTAACAGTTTGCTGGTAGAGTCTTTAAGGTCCTTTATATATAGAATCATGTCATCTGCAAATAATGATAACTCTGTCTCTTCCTTATCAATTTGTATCCCTTTTATGTGCATCTCCTGCCTCATTGCTATGGGTAAGACAACCAGTACTATATTAAATAAAATTGGGGACAGTGGACACCCTTGTCTAGTTCCTGATTTTAGTGGAAAAGCTTCCAGTTTTTCTGCATTTAGTAATATGTTGGCTGTAGGCTTGTCATAAATAGCCTTTATTATATTGAGATATGTTCCTTGTATTCCCAGTCTCTGTAGGACTTTTCTCATTAAGGGATGCTGGATTTTGTCAAATCCTTTTTCTGTGTCTAATGAGATGATCATGTGATTTTTTTCCTTCAGTCCATTTATAAAATGTATTACATTTATCGATTTGTGTATGTTGAACCGTCCCTGAATCTCTGGAATAAATCCTACTTAGTCAGGGTGAATGATCTTTCTGATATATTCTTGTATTCTGTTTGCCAATATTTTGTTGAGAATTTTTGCATCTATGTTCATGAGGGAAATTGGTCGGTAATTTTCTTTTTTTGTTCTATCTTTGCCTGGTTTTGGTATCAGGGTGATGCTGGCTTCATAGAAGGAATTTGGTAGGATTCCTTCTTTTTCTATTTTATGGAAAAGCTTAAGAAGCAATGGTGTTAGTTCTTCCCTGAAGGTCTGGTAAAATTCACCAGTGAATCCCTCGGGGTCTTGTCTTTTTGTAGTTGGGAGATTTTTGATAAGTTCTTGGATCTCCATGTTTGTTATAGGTCTATTTAAGTGATTAATCTCATCTTGATTTAATTTATGTAGGTCATATAAATCAAAGAAATCATCCATTTCTTTCAGATTTTTATACCTACTGGAGCATATGCTTTTATAGTATGTCCATACAATTTTTTGAATTTCTCTGGCATCTGTTGTGATGTTACCTTTTTCACCTCTAATTTTATTAATTTGTGTCTCTTCTCTCTTTCTTTTGGTCAGATTTTCTAAGGGTTTATCAATCTTGTTTATCCTTTCAAAGAACCAACTCTTTGTTTCATTGATTTTTTGGGATTTTTTTTTTGGGGGGGGTTCTATTTCATTAATTTCTGCCCTAATCTTTATTATTTCTTCCTGTCTACTGATTCTTATTTTGCCTTGTTCTTCTTTTTCCAAGACTTTAAGGTGAAGCATTAGATCGTTTTCTTGGAACCTTTGTAATTTCTTGATATAGGTGCTTAAAGCTATAAATTTACCTCTTAGGACTGCCTTCATTGTGTCCCAGAGATTTTGGTATATTATGTTCTCATTATCGTTTGACTCTATAAATATTTTGATTTCCTTCTTGATTTCTTCATTGACCCATTCATCATTTAGTAGTGTGTTATTTAATTTCCATGATTTTGTGTGTGCTCTACAGCCTTTTTTTGCTATTGATTTGTAGTTTGGTTCCATTGTGGTCAGATAGAATGCAAGGAATTATTTCAGTTTTCTTGTATTTGTTAAGATTTGCTTTGTGTCGTAATATATGGTCTATTTTAGAAAATGTTCCATGTGCTGTTGAAAAGAATGTGTATTCTGCAGGATTTGGATGAAATGTCCTGTAGATATCTGTTAGGTCCATTCCCTCTATGACCTCATTTAGTCCAGATGCCTCTCTGTTTATTTTTTCCTGGGATGACCTGTCAATTGATGAGAGTGGGGTGTTGAAGTCACCCGCTACCACTGTGTTTGGTGTTATCTGTGACCTTAATTCTAATAGCATTTGTTTGATGAATTTGGGGGTCCCCATGTTAGCTGCATATATGTTTATGATTGTAATGTCCTCCTATTGGAGAGTGCCTTTAATTAATATAAAGTGACCTTCCTTATCTTTCTTAACTAAAGTTGGACGGAAGTCTACCTTACCAGATTTTAGGATAGCAACCCCTGCTTGTTTTCTAGGTCCATTTGCTTGAAACACCGTTTTCCAGCCTTTCACCCTAAGACAGTGTCCATGCTTTGTAGAAAGGTGGGTTTCTTGGAGGCAACAAATTGAAGGATACTGCTTTTTAACCATGTCTGAAAACCTATGCTTTTTCTTTTGAGCATTGAGGTCATTGATATTAAGAGATAATATTGAAAGGTGTGTATTCATTTCTGCCATTTTTTTTTTTTTTGTAGTTCTTCTGGTTTTACCTTTGCCCTCTTTTGTTAATTAGTATTTCAATATTGTTTGTTTTTTCTTGGTTCCTTATATGTGTGCTTTTCTTTTTCTTCAGCATGGAGGATTGTTTCAAGTATTTTCTGTAGAGCTGGTTTTGTCTTCAAATACTCCTTTAGCTTGCTTTTGTCGTGGAATGTCCTTATTTCTCCGTCTATTTGAATGGATAGTTTTTCAGGATAAAGTAACCTTGGTTGACAGTTGTTATCTTTCAGGACTTGGAATACATCACTCCATGCCCTTCTGGCTTTTAAAGTTTGTGTTGAGTAATCTGCTGTAATCCTGATAGGCTTGCCTTTGTACGTAACTTGATTTTTCTCTCTGACTGCTTTCAATATTTTTTCTTTGGTTTATGTGTTTGGTAGTTTTTTAATAATATGGCGAGGAGAGGTTCTTTCCAGGTTTTGTCTGGCTGGTTTTGTAAAGGATTCCTGTATCTGCATTGGCACATCTTTCCCAATTTGGGGGAAGTTTTCTTCTATGATTTTGTTGAAGAGGCCTACTATGCCTTCAGAGTGAAATTCTTCTCTTTCTACTATGCCCTGAATTCTTATGTTTGATCTTTTCATAGTGTCCTGAATATCTTGAAATTCCCACTCATACTTTTCTATTAGTTTGTCTTTCTTTTTGTTGGACTGTATTAGATCTGCCACTTGGTCTTCTAGCTTAGATATTCTGTCCTCTCCTTCATGCATTCTACTCAGGAGGTTTTCTAGATTTTTTTTTTATTTCATTCACTGTGTTCTTCATTGCTAGTAATTCTGACTGGTTTTTCTTTATTATTTCCATTTCCTTATTTGTGTCTAGTATTGACCTCTTTATTTCATTAAATTGATGCCCTGTGTTTTATTTGATTCCTTTGATTTCCTCTTTCATTCCTTTGATTTCTTCTTTGACTTCTTTAAACATATTGATAATCATTCTTTTGAAATCTTTCTCAGGCATTTCCTCTAACTCGTTGTCCCTGGAGGGTATTTCTGTTGCATTAATACTTTTTGGTGGATTTATATTGTCTTGATTTTTGGCGTTTCTTGTGTTATAATGTATATATTTTTGCATCCTGGATTATTTAAGGATTGGATTTTCTAGTTTGCTGGGTATTATTAGATGTATCAGTCAATCTGATGTTATATAACTTTAGGGTAGGAGTTTAAGGTGTTAGGTGTGGCTCTCAAGACTCTCAGAGTATCTACAAAAGTGACCCTAGGTGTTGGGTTTGCCTGCTATGAGAGTATTCAAGTAGGCTGAGTGGAACCAAATACAAATAGATATTGAAATTCAATTAAACAATGTGCACTTTCAATGAAAAACAGCTCAGAATATTTATCCAAGAGTAGGTATTATGACAACCTGATCAACTAACTGTCCCTTAGGGTGTGTGGTGCCCCACCCACAGGCTTAATCCTGACACCAAGGAGGTTAAGAATTCTGATATGTTGAAGGTTCCAAGTCAGTTTGTGACCAGGTGAGACCCTTCCCTGGTGTAATCCCAGTTACCTCTGCTCTTGCTTGGGTCCCGCTGTCGGTTGAAGTTGGCATGGCCGGGTCCCTGGACCACTGCTCTGTTCACTGGAGCTGGGCACTGGTGGTGGGGGAGGGGAGGCAGCCAATGCTGGTCTAGTTTGCCCACTCTTCCTCGTGTTCCTCTACCTTGTGATCTGATCCTCGATTGTTCACTGCCGTTCTCCCTTCACATTTCTTGAGTTTGCGGAGAGCTCCAGTGTGAGTGGAAAATCCCCTCACCTGGCTTTTCCTGTGGCTCAAGCTAAGCCTGGTGGCTTTTCTGGCTGCTGCAGCCAGCACAGTCTGAAGAACTGCCGGAGCTGCTCCTGCCTGTCTGTGTGGGCTCTGGATGGTTTGGATCTCTCCTACTTCTCCGCTGCCATTTCAATTTGCTATTCACCTCACTTTTTAGTAAAAGTGTGTATTTTGCTGCGATTTTTTTTTTTTTTTTTTTTGGCTTCTTCCCCGCTAGACTGCTTTGGCGTGGTACCTATGCCACCATCTTAACCAGAAGTCCCAACTTTTTGCCATGAAGAATGAAGGAGTACAAAAGGAATGAGACAACAACACATAGGAAAGACTACCTTGAAATAGGAGGTTCTTCAGTAGATGAGGGGCAAGGTAGAGGGGACAAAAGAGGATAATGGGATAGGGACATGATAAAATTACTGTATGTTCATAAATAAAGTTCCCAATTAAAAAAAATAAAAAGCTAAAGGTAAAAGTGAAGAAAAATATTTCTGTCATGGATAGAATTTGGCAAAATGTTTATTTTTATAGTCCAATTATTATTCCTCCATATAGCCTCTTAGGGTAATAATTATGATTGAAAACATTATTGTAGGACCATCAAGCTGTCCTAAACTTCTTCTTAGATATATGTTTTCATTTTTGTTAGTCTGAGTGCACTATTTTGTTCTATGTACACCACTCAACCCACATCCCCTACATTTTATATGATTCTGGGCACATTTTCCACTCTACCTGTCCCTCACATATCCATACCAGTGCCTTACCACATGTGAGTCCAAGAACACTCCCTGCACTTAGTGTGCTCTCCCACCCACACCCCACCATTGCATGTGAGTCTAGGTGCATTCTTCCTAACACTCCTCCCCTCCTTTAAAGAAAAACTGAAGCTATTGTTTCTAAAATATTTCATAAAGTAGAAAAGAAGGAATCTCTTGCTAACTCCTTTTACAAAGCCACCATTACATTAATAGTGAAAGCAGAGAGAGATACAACAGCAACAACAAAAAGAAAATGCTAGGTCAATATCCCCAATTAGCATAGATGCAATAAGAACATATCAAAAAGATCACTCACCTCAATTAAGTAGGCTTTATTAGAGAGATACAACAGTGGTTCAACAAACATATATCAATAAATATAATGTGCGCTCATCAATGGACTCAAGGACAGAAATAACATAATAATCTCAATTGATGCAAATAATGACTTACAAAATTTCAGATCATACATGGTAAAAACAAAACATGGGAGGGCTGGGGAGATGGCTTAGCAGTTATGGTGCTTGCCTATGAAGCATGGGGACCCAGGTCCAATTCCTCAGAACCCATGTAAGCCAGATGCACATGGTAGTGCATGTCTGGAGTTCATTTGCAGCTGCTAAAGATCCTGACAAACCTATTCTCTCTCTCTCTCTCATAAATTAATTAGTTAATTAATTTTAAGAAAGCACTGGAGAGACTAGGATGGATAGAATACATCCCAACATAATAAAGGCTATATGTAACAATTATACATCCAGCATTCTGCTAAATGAGGGAAAAATTGAAGCATTAACATTGTGGGAAAATGGCCTCCCTAACAAAGGCAACATAAATATTTAATGTATGCCCCCAAAATGTCTGAAAAAATCTCAAAGTTCATACACAAACAAAAGAACCTGGATAGTAAAGACTATGCTCATCAGAAAGAATACTTGTAGAGATTAAACCATATCTGATTACAAATTATACTACAAAGCCACAGTAATAAAAGCAGCAAGGTGCCATTACATGACAGACATATAGATCAATGTAATAGAACATAGGATCCAGGGATAAGTTCCTATAACTAGAACCACCTAATATTTGACAAAAATATCAAGTACAGATTAGAGAAAAAGATAGTATTTTCTACAAATTGTGCTGGGAAAACAATATCTTCATGTAGAAGAATGAGAACAGACCCTTGTTTCTCACTATACACAAAAGTCAATTCCAAATGGATCAGGGACTTCAATGTAAGACCTGAAACTTAAACAGCTGGAGGAAAAAGTAGAGCATATACTTCAAGATACAGGCATAGGGACATATGTGTAGGAGCATGGGTTGCTCAGGAAACAAATGGGGCTTTATGAAACTAAAAGTCTCACTCATTAAAGAAAACCATCTAGTCAAGAAGCAGACAAACAAGATGGATAAACTGTTAGCAAATCTGACCAAAAGAAAGACAGAAGAGACAGAAATTAATAAAATTAGCAACAAAAAGGCAACATCACTACAGATACCAGAGAAATTCAAAAAATCACAGGGACATAATATAAAAACATATACTCCACTAAGTATGAAAATCTGAAAGAAATGGATGATTTCCTTGATTTATATGACCTACCTAAATTAAATCAAGATGAGATTAGTCACTTAAATAGACCTGTAACAAGTATGGAGATCCAAGCAGTTATCAAAAACCTCCCAACTACAAAAAGTCCAGGCCCAGAGGGATTCACTGGTGAATTTTACCAGACCTTCAGGGAAGACCTAACACCATTGCTTCTTAAGTTTTTCCATAAAATAGAAAAAGAAGGAATCCTACCAAACTCCTTCTATGAAGCCAGCATCACCCTGATACCAAAACCAGGCAAAGATAGAACAAAGAAAGAAAATTACAGACCAATCTCCCTCATGAACATAGATGCAAAAATTCTCAACAAAATATTGGCAAACAGAATACAAGAATATATCAGAAAGATCATTCATTCTGACCAAGTAGGCTATAATCCAGAGATGCAGGGATGGTTCAACATATGCAAATCAATAAATATAATACATTATATAAATGGAATGAAGGTCAAAAATCACATGATCATCTCATTAGATGCAGGGAAAGCATTTGACAAAATCCAATGATGAAATCAGAGAATCACTCCCATTCCCAATTGCATCAAAAAAATAAATAAATAAAATAAAGTACCTTGCAATAAATCTAACCAAGGAGGTGAAGGATCTCTATAATGAAAACTTTAAAACACTCAAGTGAGAAATTGATGAAGACACTAGGAAATGGAAAAACATCCCTTGTTCCTGGATTGGAAGAATCAATATTTTGAAAATGTCAGTCTTACCAGAAGCAATCTACACATTTAATGCAATCCCCATCAAAATTCCAATGGCATCTTCACAGAAATAGATAAAACAATCCAAAACTTCATTTGAAATCACAAAAATCCTCGAATATCTAAAACAATACTGAGCAACAAAACTAAGGCTGGTGGGATCTCCATACCTGATGTTAACCTATACTGCAGAGCCATAGTAAAAAAAAAAAAAAAAAAAACAGCATGGTACTGGCACAAAAGCAGGCATGTAGATCAATGGAACAGAATAGAGGACCCAGATGTAAGTCTGGGTAGCTATAGCCACCCGATATTCGATAAAAATGCCAAAAAATACTCACTGGAGAAAAGACAGCCTCTTCAGCAAATAGTGCTGGGAAACTGGATATGTATCTGTAGAGGTATGAAAATAGATTCTTCTCTCTATCCAGGCACAAGAATTAAGTCCAAATGGATTAAAGACCTTCACATCAGATCTGAAACTCTGAAACTGCTAGAGGAAAAAGTAGGGGAAACCCTTCAACATACTGGTCTTGGCAAAGACTTTCTGAATATAACTCCAATCAGGCAATAAAACCACAGATTAACTGCTGGGAATTCATGAAATTACAAAGATTTTGTACTGCAAAGGTCACTGAATAAAGCAAAGAGACAACCTACAGAATGGGAAAAAATCTTTGCCAGCTCTACATCTGATAGAGGATTCATATCTAGGATATACAAAGAACTCAAAAAATTAAATAATAAGAAATCAAACAAGCTAATTAAAAAATGGGCTATGGAACAAAAGCAAGAGTTCTCAAAAGAAGAAATATGGATGGCATATAAACATCTAAAAAATGTTCTTCATCCCTAGTCATCAGGGAAATGCAGATTAAAACTATGTTGAGATTCCATCTCATTCCTGTCAACATAAAGGGAAGATAAATGAAGAGAGAGGCATACTTAATAGGATGGTATTGTATGTATGTAAGTAGAGGAATAGATTAATGGGGGTGAAAAGGCCCAAGTGAGGTCAGGGGAAGAGAATGAGCAAAGGAAAGGTCGAGGGAGGGCTTATCAAAATCTAAGAGGACATAAACAAATCATATGGAAACCTACATTTTTGGACAATGGAACACTCAGTAGCCATAGATTGTTGCTAAAAAGTTTTCAGTGTCAGGGATAAGATATCTTCCAGTGAGTTGTTGGCTAGGGAGGTCCCTGATGCTCCCAATACATTATAGGCCATTGCCAAGGCCCTTGGTTTCTCACCAAGAATTGATGGTAAGAACCTATTGCTGAAGACTTCACATACTTGGGCTGCAAGTCCACTGAGAAATCCTGATGGAACTGAGCTGATAACCTCCTCCATGTAGACCAGCTGACAGAAAGCTGGAAGAAGCCATTCTGCATGCAGTTCAATGGGAGAAAGAGAAATTACCAGTGAAGATACACAACAGTGGACACTGCAAGCCTTATATTTGACCAGCCAGGCCAAATGAGCCAATGGGTGCAATAGTGGCACATCTGTCATGGTGGAAACCAACTGCCCTGTAATTGGACTGGAGGTCCGCTCCCTGGGAGTGAATACATCCTTGATACTGAAAACTTAAAACAGGGGTAGTCATGAGCCCTAGGGGTGTAACGTCTGCTGCTATCTGGCTAAATGTATATACTGTACTTATCAAACTGCTTAGTAAGCACTTCTCTTAATGTTCATACCCACATATTAATGCTACTCTCACTTTTGATAGAGAATCTTCTCTTTTCAGATGGCAGTAACCTTAGGATGACTCAGAAGGTATGGTGCTGGAAAGAAGTGACTGGACTGCTCAGCACTGCAATATCTCTATTACACCTTCCATGGCTCAGGGCCTATTGTGGAAGAGGTGTTGGAAAGAATGTAAGAGCCAAAGGAAGGGTAGGACTCCTTACAACATGCTCCCTGAAACACAAAATAGCCTTGACCTCACAGTGCCTGACACTACCTACACAGGCCATAATAATGGGAGGAAAAGATCATGACATCAAAATAAAAGAGAGACTGATTGAGATGGGGAGGGTATATGATGGAGAATGGAGTTTCAAAGGGGAAAGTGGAGGGAGGGTGAGTATTACCATGGGATTTTTTTTTTTTTTTTTTCGAGGTAGGGTTTCACTCTAGCCCAGGCTGACCTGGAATTCACTATGGAGTCTCAGGGTGGCCTCGAACTCATGGCGATCCTCCTACCTCTGCCTCCCGAGTGCTGGGATTAAAGGCGTGTGCCACCACGCCCGGCTACCATGGGATGTTTTTTATAATCATGGAAGTTGTTAATAAAAATAATTTGAAAAAAAGAAGTTAAGAGTACCTATGTTTATTAGGCAGTGTATAGTTACTAGACTTTTTAATATATTCCCAAAACACACACACACACTTTAAGTTCTGCACACCAAAACTAGCAAAAAAGTTTATCATGAAATTAAAAAATGGCAAAATGTAGGTGGAACTATAGACATCCCAATGACACATGTTCAGGACATGTTGATTGAGGGTAAGCATCATGGCTTCATGTTTGCATGAGACCAATTACCATCAGGGCATGAGTTCCATGGGGAAATTGTGGTTTCACACACATTTCTCAGGCTATTCATAGGTTTAGTCTAGGATCCACTGATCTATGCATGTATAATGGTATAAGTATGAGACATGACTAGCAGTCACCTACTGGACTATGTGATGTTCCTGCCCTTCATGGGCTTGGCCATCAATCATTTAGGGCAGGGAGAAGGTCTGGGTTCACCTTTGATTTCCTTTATTACCCCAATGCTATGGTGTGGTAAACCATGTACAAGACTGTGTTTGGGGCTCTTTTGAGAGATTCTGGACCATTTTCAAGTGCTCTAGGGAAAGGGAGAAGGGGAGATGAAGGAAAAAAGAAATTGATTGCTTGGTGAGATGGGTTTTCTTGTTCAATAAGAAATAAAACATTCCAGGTGACTGTTAGGTTTTTAAAATTATTTTTGGCACTTACATACATGTATACAGTTCACTTACGTTGATCCCACTTCCCACAATTAACCTCCCTCTTCCCTTCCCATTAAAACCCTTCTTCTTGTTATTAGATCCCCATCCTACATTCAATGTGTGTGTGTGTGTGTGTGTTCTGACTCACTGAGTTGAATTATCCTAATAGGACAGCATGAGTTTTGTTTTTATTTTTAAAGAGATTAGAGACAAAGATCTTACCTTATGTCTGTGGCTTGCCAACTGTTGTTGGAATAAAAGTAGTGACTGGAGTTTCCAGGTCCTTATTTCTGAGAGCAAAGAATTGGACCAGGAGCACATGATTAGTGATATAAATAGACAGTCTATTAGGATAGGAGAGCACATCCAAGACTGGAAGTGGGCAAGAGAGCTTGTAAAGATCAGAAGCTCAGTGGCCCTGGGTCAAGAGTCATGTGTCATTATGTAGCACCTACTCTATCCCACATTAGTATAATGCCCACTCTTCTCATGTTGCAGGTATGACTGGTAGAAAAGGGTTTCCAGTTTTTTCTTCCAACTGGCTTCTTCATAAGTTAATTTTGAGCACTCTCTGCACTTTATTGTCCTCCCACCCTATTGTACAGCTCCAGCTTCACTGAATAGGAATTGCCTCCAACACTATAGATTTGCCCAGCACCTGGCCTGATCTTGTGTCCTCTTCCTTTTGCTGATGTGAGATGGAAGAATTGTTGAGCTAGGCTACACATGAATAGTGAAGGAGCTAAGATCTCTAAGCTATGCAAGTGCAACCTCCTTACCCTGAGAAGGCAAAACCAGAAAGCCCTTCTTAACCCATTTTTTCTTGTTTTCCTCCAGGGTCCTTATTCTCATAGTTCTCAGAATCATTCCCAGGTCAGTCCATTATCACCTTTCACCTGAGCTGCTGGCATGAGGAGTGCCTGCTTCACAGAATTGTTCCCAAGATTGAGCCATACTCCACAGTCACTGAGCCTGCTACCAATAAATGGCATCTTATACCAACTGAGAGTCTCTCCATAGCCTTTAGCACAGGCTTATGGTGACAGTTGGCCACCATGCCCAGGGAGCCTCAATCTCCTGTCAGAGCTGAGTGCTCTCTAAGTCTCTATGGGTGAGCAACTTTTTATACTGCCAACAGCCTCTTCACACATCTGTACAAAATAAGCATTGATTGTTCCACCAAAAATAAAGGATGGGGGCTTGGTTGAATGACAGAAGGCAATAGAGAGGTCCATGTCTGAAAAACCTATAATGACACTCCTGATAGCAGATTCATGCAGTCAGCATCTTCTTCCCAACTACAAAAAAATAACCAGCAAGGGAAGGAAGCATTGGCAGAATAAATCATTATACAGGAAACAATTTCACACTAGAATAAATAGATGGGCAAGAATAATAAATGTGTCACATTGCCGAGTTCTTAACCTTGGCTTTGTTATACATTAAAATAGAAATCAATTACTTTCACCATTGACAGAAAATAATCTTGTTTAGCAAAAGAAGATAAAGTGGTCTGGGGTGGAAGGCCATCTGGTGATCTGAGGGAAGATGGCCTGAGATGATAAATACCCTGCATCAAGCCTTCACTCATCCTCAGGCTTCTAAGGGGCAGAGGCTGCCAACTTGGTCATGTCTGAGGGAGCAGGAGAAGGAGGAGCAAAACATAACATTATAGGAGTTGCATATCACTTTCTAAGTAACCGTTATCAAGTGCAGAAACAAAATGAAAGAGGGACAGGCCCACTTCCATCACAGCATGTCATCTCTTGGTAGGATGGCTTAGTTCCCACTTTTCCATGTGCCATTCTTGAAAAGTGTTTGACTTTATCTGGAGATAGAATCAAAGCACAAGGCAGAAGCTGAGCTCAATCCACAGACAAGGCCAGTTGCTTTACTGTACTGTCTGCTGGACAGATGGACTTTTAGCATTGGTACTAAACCACTCAAGGGGCATTTGAAAGAAAACACTTTAACCCTAAGGTACATGGGTATGTATATCTGTTGCCCATGGTGCTAATGAACAGAAGCCATTTCCCCTTTGATTATTGGTTCGATGAGGTAGACAGACTCTGCTTTCTAGAGTGTAACCCCAGAACATATGGCTAAGGGATAACTGAACTACCTCCTGGGCAGCAAAGAGCTTTCATAATACCAAAACTGCTATTCTTTTTTTTAAATTTATTTATTTGAGACAGAGAGAGTGAGAATGGGTGCGCCAGGGTATCTAGCCACTGCAAATGAATTCCAGATGCATGCACCACCATATGCATCTCGCTTACGTGGGACATGGAGAATCAAACCTAGATCCTTAGGCTTTGCCAGCAAACATCATAACCAGTAAGCCATCTCTCTAGCCCCCAAACTGTCTTTCTCTATGATGATAATTGCAGTGCATTCTCAATATAGGAAATGTCCTTGGAAAGCGCAATATCCTTAGAAATCACAGGGTCTATAACGCTTATGTATGCCCTTTAGCACATGATCCCTGTGCTCCTTCTCTGTTTCCTTCTGGATATTCACACAAAGTATGCAATAGTCCATGAAGTCAGTGCTGAGCATCCATGTGTCCAGTGCTTGACATGACTGTCAAATATTGTAGAAGTTTGCAAACATCTCCTGAGTAACTAATCTCAACATACACATGAGCATCAAATAAGAACTATGATGTGGGCCCATCCACAGTAAATGTGTTTATATCAATAAAGGTTTATACTTCCTTGTTAACTCCACACTGACTTTTGTGGAGGGCAAAGCCTTCACTCCACTATATTTTCAGCACCACAAAATGCTTTGTGCATAGTAGGCACATAGTCATTAAGTTAATGTCTGCTTTATTCATTGTAGGATAATTTTCTTTTCTGTGTAATAACCTCCCTTATCCATCTCTCCATTACTTCCCTAATTCAAGAGCTTATGAGTTTAGAAGATGGGAGGTTGAAGATTATGAACCAAGGACAAGAGCTACCAGCAGGTGGGTCTTCCTGAAGGATGAAAATCTGGGTTCTCATAATGCCTGAGGGCAGACTGTTTTCCTCCCAGGATGAGAGGGAACCTGACAAGAAGAAGGTTATCTGAGGTGTGGAGTCAGGCTTCAGACATCTATCTATCTAATGGGAGCCTCTGAGGATCACTCAACAAGAAAGTCAAGAAACACTCTGATGATAGTTGTTTTGTTTTCTAACCTCTTAACAAAAATTCCAAACCCTTGTCAGCCTTCTGGACAGTCACTGGGCAGATAGAAGAGCCTTTCAAGTATAAACATGTCTGGACACCTAGAGAGCCTTAAATTAGACAGATGAAAGCGGCTTCCCATAGGTAGCTTAACCAGCCTTAGATATTAGACCCCAACAGAGTATTTGTTGTACCCACCGTACAGAATTCTGTGCTATAGATCAAGGAAAAGCACTCTTAATTATTATTAGTTTTTATTACTTATGCATATAGTGTGTATACAGCCATGATGATACATCATTAGCCTCTTCCCTGTAGTCTGCCCTACAGATTGTGGTTGTTGCATTGTGGGGGTAGCCTTCAGTTATGGGGGAGAGGCAATGTCTCTGTGCATAATGACCCAACTTATGGCTTTAACAATCTTTCCACCCCCTCTTCTGTGAATTTACCTGAGCCATGTTGGGTTCAGTTTAGGTCTATTTCAGTGACAGGAGGTCTTGGGAGTCTCTGTGTCTCTGGATATCTGATTTGGTAGGAGTTGAGTGTTCTTTGTGTCTGTCTCCTTCACCCTTTTGCTGATAACAGGTTCACCAAGAAATCATCTCTTGCTCATTACCGCACTAACTCTATGGCATCAGCTGGTGCCCAGGTGGGGTATGATGGACTGATTCTCTCAAGTTCTGTATCCATCTGAAAAAGAGAAGTAAATTCTCTGACAGAGTGAGGTCAGTGCAAGGTACATGGATACCCATTATTATTTTAGAGAGATTTTAATAGGTGCTGTACCCCTTGTAGTCCATTATTCGGGGAAGCTTCACATTGGAGAGAAGGCTTGTATTGGGATACAGTTCTGACTTGTTTTCCCATTCCAGGAATGGGTTCCATTCCACTGAGTGGATCTGTTAGCCAAATGTGTGATACTGTTGCACTTGTGTGAGCATCACATCAGGTTGATTGCTGTTGAGTAGCTTAGACCATGAGTTGCTTAGACAGGTGTTGGCCATTTTCCCCCAGTCACTCATGTAACACCTTTGGCACTAGTCAAGCTGACTGTCTGGATTGACTCTCTTCCAGTTTCCAGCCAGGTCATTCCAAGCTCCCTCCCAACTGCATAAGGTGTCTTTGGCAGTTTGGTCTTACCATTAACCTTTGGTGGGTCATCAAGTACTCTGAGATAATTCTGACTTCTTGTGGGAAACCTTGTAGGCCTCTCTGATCAACAGCTCATTGTGGATGTTACCCACATGCTGGTACTGGGAGTTACACATCAGTGCCAAGAGAAGGAAGAAAAATATAGGTAATATAAAACAGAAAGTGAATCAGGTACTCTCTCTAAGCACTGAGGAAGGTTAGACTTTTTAGTATGTCTTTCAGGATGTAGGATTTTATGGTACCATTTCTGCTTGGGTTCAGTTTTGTGTGTGTCCCCTCCCCCACCTTTTCCTCCCCTCCCACACGACCATCCCTATTGTCCACTCCTTGAGATGTTTATTAGGTATGTCAGCAACATGGGCAAATTCAGGTTAGGAACAACAGATGAGTGAGACCATGCAATGATTATCTTTCTGTGATTGGGTGAGTTTTCTGAGAATGATCTGCTCCAAGTTTGACCATTTTTCTTCAAATTTCATTGTGTCATTTTGCCTTATTGCTCCATAGAATTCTATCCTGTAAGATATACCACATCTTAGTTTTCCATTTGTCTAATGATGGACATCTGGGTTGATTTTCAGCTCTTAACTATTATGAATTGAGCAGCTATAAACATGGTTGAGGAAATCTCTGCGCTGAGGTTTGGAGCTTTTAGGATAAATGCCCAGTAAGGGAATAACTGGGTCTATTGGTACCTCTATAGTCATTCTGTTCAGGAGTCTCCAAATTTCTTTCCATAGTGGTTGTACCAGCTTGCATTCCAACCAACATTGATGAGGGTTCCTGTTTTTCCACAACCTCACCAGCATTTGCTGTCATTTTTTAAAGTTTGTGTTTGCCATTTGCATTTCTTCTTCTGAGAACTCCCTGTGCAGTTCTCTGCCCCATTTTGTGAGTTTTTTTAATTCTTTGTAGATTTTATAAATTAGGCTTCTTTCTGATGTGTATCCAGCAAAGATTTTCTCCCATTCCATGGGAAATCTATTGGCCCTGCTTATTGTTTGTTTGTCTGTGAAAAAGCTTTTCAGCTTCCTGAGATCCCAATGATTTAGTAATTGTTTAATTTCTTGAGCTACTGGGGTTTTGTTTAGGAAGTCTTTTCCCACTCCTATATCAAGGAAAGTTCCCCCTGATTTTTCATCTCATACTACCAAAGTTTCTGGTCTTATATTGTGGTCTTTGGTCCATTTCAACTTGACTTTTTGAGCATACTGAAATGTGTGGATCGAGTTTCATTTTTCTGTGTATGATTATCCAGTTTGTCTAGCACCATTTGTTGAAGATACTGTCTTTTTCCACTCTACATTATTAGGGCCTTTGTCAAATATCAAGTAGCTATAGTTACTTCACCAAGAGTCTGGGTCCTCAATTCTGTTCCATTGGTCTATGTTCCTGGTTTTATTCCAGAATCATGTTGTTTTTATTACTGAGGCTTTGTGGTATAGTTTTAGATCAGGTATGGTGATGCCTCCAGAGGTGGTTGTTTAGCTGAGAATATGATTGGATATCTGACGGCCTTCTGCTTCTATATGAATTTTGGGATCAATTTTTCTATCTCTTTGAGGAAAGATGTTGGGATTTTATTGGTATTGCATTAAATCTATATATTGCTTTTGGTAAGATTGCCATTTTCACAATGTTAATTATGCCTATCCAAGACCGTAGGAGGTCTTTCCATTTCCTCAAGTCCTCCTCAGTTTCTTTCTTGAGTGTTTTTATATTTTCATTGTAAAGGGCTTCCACCTCTTTGGTTAATGTTATTATTTTTTGATGCTATTGCAAATGGGACAATACCACTTATTTATTTCTCTGGATCTTTGTATTTTGTATATAGAAAGGCTACTGATTTTTGTGCATTGATTTTGTACCCTTCTACTTTACTGAATGAGTTAATCACTTTTAAGAGTTTTGAGATGGAGGTTCTCAGGTGACTTATGTATAGAATCATGTCATCTGTGAATAGGGCTAACTTAACTTCTTCCTTTCCAATTTGTATCCCTTTATTTTCTTTCTCCTGTCTTATTGCTTGAGCTAGTACTTCCAGTACTATGTTGAAGAGCAGAGGTGAGAGTGGACACATCTGTCTTGTTCCTGATCTCAATGGGAATTCCTTCAGTCTCTCCCCATTTTTACTTGGGCTTTAGGATCTTTCTATATAGCCTTTATTATTTTGAGATATAGACCATCCATGCCTATTCTCTCCAATGTTTTGATCATGAAGTGATGTTGTATTTTGTCAAAGGCCTTTTCTGCATCTATTGAGATGATCATGTGTTTTTTGTGTTTAAGCTTATTTATATCGTATGTTAAACTGACAGATTTCCATATGTTGAACCATCCCTGTGTTCCTGGGATGAAGCCTACTTGATCCTGGTGGATAATGCTTTTGATATGCTGTTGAATTCTGTTTGGGAGGATTCTGTTCAGAATATTTGCATCTAAGTTCATCGGTGAAATAGGCCTATAGTTTTCTTTCTTGTGGCATCTGTGCTTGGTTTTGGTATTAGGGTGATACTAGCTTCATTAAACCAATTGGGGAGCTTTCCCTGTTCTCTGATTGTATGGCACAATTTGAGAAAAAATGGCTTCAGTTCTTCCATAAAGGTTTGATAGACTTAAGCTGAGAAGCCATCTGGCCCTGGACTCTTCTTTTTAGGGAGGGTTTTTGAGTACATTTTCAATCTCGATGGTTGTGATAAATTTGTTTAGGAGATTAATCTGCTCTGAGTTTAGCTTTGATAGGTAGTATGTGTCCAGGAATTCATTCATTTCATCCATATTATCCAATTTTGTGGAGTAGAGGTTTTTAAAAATTTTTTTTTTTGTTAATTAGTTCTGTACTCAGTGAATACAGACAAGTTGGTACCATTGTTAGGCTCGTCCATGTGCTGGCCCCTCCTTGTTGAGGTATATGGCTCATGCACTGTGGAATTAGCCCACAGTTATCGGTAGGAGAAATGTCTCTTTGTATCATGACCCAACGTGTGGCTGTGACATTCTTTCCGCCCCCTTTTCCACAGAATTTCCCTGAGCCATGTTGGGTTCATTTTTGGTCTGCTTCAGTGATGAGGTGTTGTCGGATCTCTGGATATCTAATTTGGTAGGAGTTGATTGTTCTCTGTGTCGATTTCCTTCACCCTTGTGGTGGTACCAGGTTCACCAAGAAAACAACACCTTTGCTTGTTTCACCAATTATTCTTAGTTTCAGCAGAGGCCCTTTTGAGGTATGATGGGGTGGTTCTCTCCTTAGGATCTACATCTATCTGAAAAAGAGAAGTAGATTCTCCATTGGAGAGTAAAGTTAACAACAGACAAATGGGATAACCCTTCCAGTCATGTCATTCCATTTTACGTGTCAACCACATATGGTGTCTTCAGCAGTAGGGTCTTACCACTAACCTTTGGTGGGTCATAAAGTACTCTGACAGAAATCTGTCTTTCTTTTAGGAAACCTTGCAGGTCCCTCTGATCAAAAGCTCATTGTGGATGATAGCCACATGCTGGTACTGGGACTTACAGGTCAGTGCCCACTAAGAAAAGGAAGAAAAAGGTAACTAACATAAAAGAGTTAAAGAAAAGAGAGAGAGAGAGAGAGATAGATAGATAGATAGATAGATAGAGAGAGAGAGAGAGAGAGTAGATGTAGAAGATTAAGGTCAGTCTTCATCATACCCTCTCCAGTGTCTTGTGGCTCAGGTGTTCCCTATAAGGGCATGGTGAAGGTTCAACCATTTTGTCTTCCTTTTAGGATGTAGAATTTTATGTTACCATTGCCTTTTGGGTCTAGATTTGTGTCTCCCAGCCCCTCTCTTACCCTCCCCTGCCTCCCCAACCACCCTATTATCTAGTCTTAGAGGTGCTTTCTGGTTATGTAAGGCATCTTGGGTAGTTTCAGGTTAGGTGCTGTAGATGAGTGAGACTATGCCATGATTATCTTTCTGTGATTGGGTAAGTTCACTGAGAATGATCTGTCCCAGGTTCAACCATTTTTTTTCCTCAAATTTCATTGTGTCATTTTTTCTTACTGCTGTATAGAATTCCATTGCGTAGATATACCACATCTTAGTTATCCATTCTTCTAGTGATGGACATCTGGGTTGATTCCAGCTCTTAGCTATTATGAATTGAGCTGCTATAAATATGGTTGAGCAAATCTCTCGGGACTGAGGTTTAAAGGTTTTAGGGTACATGCCCAGTAAGGGAATAACTGGGTCTGTTGGTAACTCTATAGTCAACTTTTTCAGGAGTCTCCATATTGCTTTCCAAAGTGGTTGTACAATCTTACATTACCATCAACAGTGGATTAGGGTTCCTAATTCTTCACATTCTCGCCATTCAATTGGTCACAGGGGTCTGAACGACTGGGTGGGAACAGCAATTGTGCATGTGGGTGTGGGTCAGCAGGGCTGGGCAGGAATGGTAATTGTTCATGCCCACGGGATTCACAAGGCTGAGTGGGATTTGCAATCACATGCATGGGTGGGGGTCAGCATGTCTGGGTGGGAATGGTGATTGCATGTGGGGTTCAGCAAGCCTGGGCAGGAACAGTGACTGGTACATCAATTCTATCCAGGGAGCGTTGCCTGGTGGCAGGAAATCCTAGGGTTGAGTACCTAGCTTGCTAGCTTGGGTGAACTTGCCTACAATTAGTGCAGGAGGGACCTCCTACTGGGACTGCAGCTAGGACAGCTGCTTGAGAGGATTGGGGGACTGGTGGGCTACCTGAGAGTGTGGGAATTAGTAGATTCCCTATTTTGATCCTCCACACCCTCCCACTGGAAGCCTACTAGAACCAGCAAACCCCTAAACAAGAGATACCCCCGAAACTTTGCATACTCTTCTTGTGAGGTGAGGCATGGTTAGCCAGATGGCATCTTGACCTGAAGTCCTATTATTATTATTAACAACATATTTTGTATGAATACATTATGTGTTCATACCCTCTTTTCCTTCATCCCTGCCTCATTCTACTGGGAACACTCCTCAGTGGGGTTGCAGGCATCCCCTATGGGGTTGTGGCTTTTGTGTTGTGGGAGCAGCAGACAGTTATTTTGGTGGGAAGGGAATGCCTCTGAGCATGTTATCTCAACCTGTAGCTCTTACAATCATTCTGGCCCCTCTTCTGCAAAATTTCCTGAGCCATGATGGGTGTCTATTTCAGTTACAAGCTCTTATGAGCCTCTGTTCTCTGCTTTGGTAGGTGTTGCGTGTCCTCAGGGTCTGTTGCCTACACCCTGATGCTGCTTATCAGGTTCATCATGGAAGCATTACTCTTGCTTACCTCCCCAATTCTTCTGTGGTTTTAGCAGTGGCTTGGCTAAAGTGTGAGGGGTAGTTTATCTCCTCAGTCTTGCTACCTTCTGAGAAATAGAAACAGATTCTCCAATGGAGAGTGAAGTCATCATAGCTTAAATGGGATAAGCATCGTTAATTTAGGGAGAATTTGATGTGTGTCACCCCTCCTTTAGCCAAAGTTTAGTGAGAGCTTGACACTGGAGAGGATAGTCTTTGTCTCCATAGGATTTTGATCTAGATCCCAGTTTCAGATATGGGTTCCTTTACACACTGAGCAGATCTCTTAGCCAATCAGAAAGCTATTACCCACTGAAGCTGTTTGCCACTATTGCACTGCTGTGTACATCCTGTCAGAGTGTTTGCTTCTGAGTAGCTTAGACCTCTGGTTGTTCAGTCTATTTTTGGCCACCTTCCCCCATCATCTCATGTTGCACTTTCCTATACTAGACAGGCTAACTGTCTGGGGACTGGCTCTCTTCCATATTCCAGCCAGCTCTCTCCATACTCTGTGTCAGCAGCATATGGTATCTTCAGCAATGGGGTCTTAGCTTTTGCCTCATATGGGTGCTTTGTCAGAAAGCTGTCTTGATTTGGGAACCTCATAGGTCTCTCTGATTAACAGCTCAATGTGAGTAACAACCAATTTCTGATACTAGAAATTACAGGCCAGAGACAAAAAAAAAAAAAAAAAAAAAAAAAATTAAGCTTAGGCTTCATTCACCTTCTCCAGGACCCTTCTTTTCCAGTGCTCTTCCCTTACTCCTTTTGAGGGTTATAACTTTTGTTCTATCTCCAAAGATAAAGGTTTCTATGGTACTAGTTGATTTTAGATTTAGTTTTGTGTTTGTTTCCCCCCTCCATTTCTCTTCCCCTGACCCTTCCATCCCTATTTTCAGGGCCTTGAGTTGTCTATTAGGTATGTCAGCAACTCCAGCAAGTCCAGGTTCACTGACTGTGATCTGTTCCAAGTCTGTCCATTTTTCTACAAATTTCATTGTATCATTTTTTATTACTGCTGAGTAGAATTCCATTGTGTAAATGTACCACAACTTTGTTATCCATTTATCCAATGATGGACACCTGTGTTGATTCTAGTTCTTAGCTAGTATGAATTCAGCAGCTATAAACATGGTTGAGCAAATATGTCTGTAGTGAAGGATGGGGCATTTAGGACAAATGCCCAGTAAGGGAAAACTGGGTCTATTGTTAGCTCTATGTTCATTCTTTTCAGGAGTCTCCACATTGATTTCCATAGTGGTTGTACAAGTTTACATTCTCACCAACAGTGTATGAGAGTTCCCCTGTCCCCACATCCTCACCATTTGTTGTTAGATATTTTATTTATTTATTTATTTATTTATTTATTTATTTATTTATTTATTTAAGACAGACAGAAAGAGGCAGACAGAGAGAGAGAGAATGGGCACACCAGGGCTTCCAGCCACTGCAACGAACTCCAGACACATGCGCCCTCTTGTGCATCTGGCTAACGTGGGTCCTGGGTCAAGCCTCAAACCAGTGTCCTTAGGCTCACAGGCAAACGCTTAACCACTAAGCCATCTCTCCAGCCCTGTTGTTAGATATTTTAATGAATGCCATCCTTACTGGAGTAAGATGGAATCTCATGGTTGTTTTAATTTGCATTTCTCTAATGGTTAGGGGTGTTGAACATGTTCTTAAGTGTGTTTTAGCCATTTGTAATTCTTCCTCTGAGAACTTCCTATTCCATTCTCTGTCCTATTTTTGGAGAGAGTTGTTTGGTTTTTTTATTGTTTGGTTTTTTGAGTTATTTGTAGATTCTAGTTATTAGGCTTCTGTCAGTGGTATAGCTGGCAAAGACCCAGTGGGTAATTATTAGCTCTGCTTATTTTATGTTTGTCTGTGCAAAAGCTTTTTTAGCTTCATAAGATCCCATTGGTTGAGTGATTGTTTAATTTCCTGGGCTACTGGGGTTTTGTTCAGGAAGTCTTTCCCTACTCTTATATCATGAAGAATACCTCCTATTTGTTCTTCCACTAGGAGAAGAGTTTCAGTTCTTATACTGAGGTCTCCCAAAATATTTTATTATCAACCTGATATTAATTCATCAGTGGCATTCAAATTTTGATTTTGAAGCTTCCTGACCCAATTGTATGCTTTTCTTAGGGTCCAGTAACCCCAAAACTACCATAATCTTTATGAATTTGTCTGATTAATTAAAAAATTCATTTTCCTGCCATGGGCCAACAAGATAAGAGTGGTAGCCTGCTGAAACAAGGTGTGGGAGAAATACTGTTCCCCGAAGAGAATACAAATTCATAGAATATGGCCCAAATATTCAGGTTCTGGAAATCAGCAGGCTCCAGGATTAAGAAAGTTACCAATGTTAAGAGGAAGCAAAAAGGGATAGTGCCTAAAGGACATTCCTGTGCCCAGCCTCTAATTCTGACTGCCCCTACACACTTTGTGATGAGGCCTCAGGGCGTGCTCTGATAGTAACAAGCTGAGTGTGTCTACCCGTGCTGTCAGAAAAGCCTCACTCCTTATAGCTTCATGCTTTAAGGCTTCTGCTAAACTGTGTTACCATGGTCCTGGATGGATGTTTTCTGTTGCCCAAATGACCAGTCAATCCCACCACATTTCCCAGAGCCACTGTTCCTGGAATCATTTGGGCTGAAGCGAAAGCATAGCTGGATGTTACTAAACGACTTCCTGGTATTGTGCTGAGAAATGATGCCACCCCTCACATCTTACTCCATGATAATACCTTTATGGTAAAAATGGTGGCCAAGTTTCACTTAAACTGTGCAGTAGATCTTCCAGATCTTCCAGATAGTAAGTAATGAAAATGGAGCTGGTCTTTCTATGTGACTCTAAGGGCCTGAGCCCTACATGGCTCTCAAGTATGGAAACAGTCCTTCCTCTTTGCTGCTTCCCATGGGTCCTGGCCTGCAGAGGATTCCATGATGGTCAACCTCTATTAACTCTGGAAAAAGTCAGACTTCTTTTGGTCCCTGAAAGACCTTTGGCCATATTCACAGTCCCCTATACTCCATAGCAGTGGTTGTTAGTTAACTTCATTTGTTAGCTTGACTGGGTTGAGATGGTCAAACCTGGCCAAGTATTATTCTTAGTATGTCTACGGATGTTTCTAGATGAAATGAACATTTTAATAGACTGAATACAGCATTGAGTAGAGATAACAACTCCCTGCATACTTCTCAGTGGTTTGTGTGTGGGATACTGGGCATTTTTACCCCTTTCAGGCCCAGAAACCTCAGGGCCAAGCCAACCATAAAATTAGGTGTCCATCTTGTTAATGTCTTGCCAAAGCAAGGCTAGATGCTTGTGCTTGCAGGACCAGTCCTGAAGCCACAACCAAACCTGGGGTAAATGGTCATCAGGAAAGAAGGAAAGAGAAAATAATATGACATAGTGTGAGCCTGCACTTGGCAGTGCACTACTGAAGAGATTTATCAGACCTCCACCTCTAACCCAGGGCCGGCCAGGCCAGTGTTGATGCCAAGCACACCACTACAATACCTGTCACTGTGGGAGGAGAGTCACATGTGCCTTTCATATGAAACCACCCTTGTATGATAAGAAGCAGAATCAAGATGCAAGGGACTCCAAGGCGACAGAAGAGGCCATAATTTTAATGTAGCTTTGAAGGAGCAAGATGCTTCTTTAGAGCAGTTCAGCCTCCTCTGTGTCCACCTATCCTCATTTGAATACTGAATGGGCCATCAGGGCTTTAGTAATCATTCATGCCCAGATTCAGCAGATTAAGAATTAGCTGTGATAAATTACCAAGACTGCAGACTTGTGGGCATAACAGAAAGGAGTAAAACACAAGATGGCAGAGCCCTTTGGAGGTGGTAAATACAAGGTTGTGGAAATCCCCTGAAGGTGGTAAAGACAAGGTGGTGAAGTCCTCTGGAAGTGGTAAACAAGGGATGGTGTGGAGGTGGTAAACATGAGGTGGTTAAGTCCTCTGGAAGTGGGAGGTGTTGAAGCCCTCTGGAAGTGGTAAGCACTGTAGTGATGGAAGCCCTCGGGAGGCAGAACTGGGACTCACTGTTTCCCTTCTGCTCCTGAAGAAGCAGCATGCACTCTCTCAAAGACCTAGCCTCCCTTGAATTGCCAGAGTTGGAAGCACATGAGCAAGGGAGACTGCAAGATGACCCCTCCCACTGGCCATGCAGGAGTGGGAAAAAGTTGGCACTTCTGTCCTGGGCTCCAGCAGGTCCACAAGAGGCCCCACTATAGAGTTTAGGATACACAGACATTGGAGAAGTTTGAAACAAATTTTTTGTGGTATGGGGACTTTTTGATTTTCTGAGAGGACTAGCTCTTCTAGTAAATTCCAGTCTGTACACCTGAGTTTCTTAAACGACCCAGGGAGTGGAAAGAAGTTGTCTTGCCCTGGCCTTCTTTGGAAGGAGCCTTCCTGACTTGATTACAGAGCACTTGCCATATGGTATAGAGACGTTTGCTAACATACATTATCACACTGCAAGAGAGAAAGTGAGTCTAGGGGTGTTATCAGGCTATGCATCATGAAAACACTCAAGGGAAGGTGGAGAAAAGACAATGTGCCCAACAGGGAGCTCCAGGAATAGAACCCACCTGTATCTTTCTGAGTTTTAAACGATAACAAGAAATATTGCATCCTCGAGATAGGATTTAGTCAGGAGAGACAGGTAAGTGGTTCTTCATGTAAACACCCACCCATAGAAGAGGTTTGTGTTTCATTCAGTATTAAAGAACCACTAAATAGTAAAACTCAAGACTCTCAGGGCTGTCCTATCACCAGTGGAAGCCAGGCTGGCAGAGGTTGGTAGTGCTTTTGTTTGATAAATTTTCTCCTCCTTTCCAAGCAAAAGTAATGTCTAATTTTTCATCTAAGTTCATCTAATATCAGCTCCTATGGTACCTACTCATTTTCAGTTCGGTTGAAATGCAGGTGAGAACCCAGGGGCTCCCCTATACCCTGGTAGGTGTGCAGGAAGGAAGGGATGCCAGACTATTGCAGCAATAACTCTTCCAATGTGTCTGCTCTACCTGTTTGGAACAGACTCAAGAGTGTCAGCAGTAATTATCTCTTTATATTATGAGAGAGAGAGAGAGAGATTTTTCTCTCTTAAAAGATCCACACTTGTCAGTAACCAGATGATGAGGTCAGATGACCTGTTTAATTCTTTTCTCTTTCTCTAAGTATTTTGCCATTTTCATCTTTTTTTATGATAAATGAAATCCCTACATGTCTACCAACTGCTAGATTGAGACTTGATCCTTCATAGGTTTTGCTTGTGTCCCAACTTCTTGCTTTGGCATCTTTACCTCTAAGGACACAGTGTAGCACCTCATGCAGTAGATGGCATGATGGAACTGACAGTGTCACAGGAAGAAGGAACTTTTGAGATAATCATTATACAGTGGCCCTGAAAGAGATTTGCTAATATAAAATGTCTGCATTCAGATCTGCTGGTGCTTAAACAAATGCCTGGCTTCCTGTCCTCTTTCCAGGAGCCTGTAGGTGAAGAAAGCAGTTATGCAAGTGATTCCTCACTATCTACTGAGCTAGTAGCAAGTAGGCTAAAGCCTGATTGGGAAATTTTTACCTTTCTAAGTTCCCATCTCCTGCCTTTACCATGTTCTTTGCTCTTAAGTGGACCCTGTGGTCAGCAGCTATGACCCCCAGTTTCTGCTCACTCATGAGGTAAAAGGGCCACTAGCAGGATTCAGTACTGCACTCACTGTCTCATCTTCCCTCTGTGCTTAACATATGTCACAGGCAGCTTTGATTTTCCCAAAGAAAGAGATTTATTTCCCCCTTTTTCAATTTGCTTACCCCACTCCACAATCCAGATAACATTTGGTGGTACCCAATTATTGCCCCTTCCTGGCTGGCTGGCTGATGATTTGACCATACCCATTTCAGTCTCTTCCTGATCTGCACGCATCTGCTATGCTCAGTCCATCATGCCTGTTTGGATCCTATAATTACAGATGACACTGTTTGTGGTGGAGGGGGTGTCAGCATTATTTGTGAAGGAAGCATGGGTGGGCAAAGAAGAAGGGAAAAAGCCTGTGGGGAGGATCTCAAATCTTTCTACATTACCCATGGCTGCTTTCTCATCTTCCCAGAATCTGGACACCTGATAACAGACAGCCCAGATCTCCTCAGTTCCTCTGGGCTCAGCACTAGAAACCAGTTCTTTTGTTGTTATTGTTTTAAAATGTTTATTTATTTATTTGACAGAGGCAGAGACAGAGAGAATGGGCTCTCCAGGTCCTCCAGCACTGCAAAAGAACTCCGGACACTTGTGCCACTTTATGCATCTGGCTTATGTGGGTCCTGGGGAATCAAACCAAACACCTTAATCTCTAAGCTATACCTCTAGCCCCATACATAGTTTTTGGTTTTGATTTACCTATGAATGTGAGATTGTGTTTCATTTTCTCTTGCAGAAAGTTTTTTTTTTTTTTTTTTAAAGTTGTCTCTTTTGTTTTTCTTACACAGGAAGTAGAGTTTTCCCACAGAGCTGGTCAGATGAGAATCTTCAGCTCTAGCTTGGCTTTGCTCATTAGAAAATGAAATGCTTATGATGAGATCCCTTCTGTGTTTACCTTCCCTCATCCCTGACCCCCTTCCAAAGGGGACCTCCTCATTGTGGTCGCAGGTTATCTCTGTGGGGATTATGGGTTGTACTTTGGGGGAGCAGCAGTCAGTTATTCTGGAGAGGCAATGTCCTGGGCATTATGATCCAACTTGTGACTCTAACAATCTATCTGTCCCATTTTTTCTGCAAAATTCCCTGAGCCATGCTGGATGTGTTTCAAGTCTACTTCATTGTTGAGTCCTTAGGAGCCTCTGGATCTCTGCTTTGGTAGGTGTTGAGCATCTTCAGTGTCTATCTCCTTCACCCTGGAGCTGATTATCAGGTTCAGTGAGAAAGCAGCATCTCTTGCTTATCTCCCCAATTCCTCTGTGGTTTCAGCTAGGGCTTAGCTGAAGTGTGGTGGGTAGCTTATCTCCTTGGGTCTTGCTCCACTCTGAGGAAGAGAAGCACATTCTCCAATGGAGAGTGAAGTCAGCACAGTTCTTTTAAATGTATTTTTATTGAAAACTTCCATAATTATAGACATTAACCCATGGTAATTCCCTCTCCCCACACTTTCCCCTTCACAACTGCACTCTCCTTTTTTTTTGAAATTTATTTTATTAGTTATGGACATACTCAGTATGTAAACAGTACTATCCTTATTCTCATTCCTGTCCCTTCCAAAGGTATTCTCTTCTTTAGGGATGCCAGTAATGCCATGGGTATTGTGGGTAGTGCATTGTAAGGGCAGCCATCAGTTATGGGGAAGAGGCAATGTCTCTGTGCATATTGTCCCAACTTGAGGCTCTAATAATCTTTCTGCCCCATTTTCCACAAAATTGACTGAGCCATGTTGGGTTCATTTTAAGTCTACTTCAGTGATGGGCTCACAGGAGCTTCTGGATCTCTGGTTTGGAAGGTGTTGAGTGTCCTTAGTGTCTATCTCCTTCACCCTTGTGCTGATATCAGATTCACCAAGAAAGCAACATTTTTGCTCATTTCCCCAATTCCTCTTTGGTTTCAGCTGGGCCCCTCATGAAGTGCAAGGGGTAATTTGTCTCTTCAGGTCCTGCTTCCATTGGAAAAAGCAAAGCAGATTCTCCAATAGAGAGTGAAGTCATCACAGGTTAAATAGGATAATCATTATTAGTTTAGAGAGAATGTAATGGCGGTAGGCCCTCTTGTAGTCCAAGATTAGTGGGAGCTTGATATTGGAGAGCAAATTCATTTTCTGAATATGATTCTGACTTGTTTCCCAGTTCCAGGTAAGGGTTTCTTTCCACTGAGAATATCTGTTAGCCAGACCAAGAGCAGTTGGTACCCACCATGCCTATGTGCCACTATTGTACTTGTGTGAGGACCATGTCAGGTTGTTTGCTTCTGAGTGGATTAGACCTTGAATTTCTCAGACAGATGTTCACTTTCCCCCAGTAGCTCATGTAGTACATTCTAGCACTAGACAGGCTAACTTTCTGGAGACTGGCTCTATTCCAGATTCCAGCCAGGTCTCTCCATGTCCTATACTGACAGCATATGGTGTCTTCAGCAGTGGGGTCTTATCATTAACCTCTGCTGGGTAATTAAGTGCTCTAACAGAAGCATGTCTTGTTTTGGAAAATTTTGTAGGTCTCTCTGATCAACAGTTCCTGGTAGGTGTTAGTCACATCCTGGTACTGATAGTTACAGGCCAGTGCCAAAGGAAAAGAAAGAAAGAAGGAAAGAAGGAAGGAAGGAAGGAAGGAAGGAAAGAAAGAAAGAAAGAGAAAAAGAAAAAGAAAAAGAAAAAGAAAAACCAGGAAGAAAAAAGAAACAGGAGAGATGTAAGGTTAGGCTTTATCTCACCCTCTCCAGGCCCTTCGATTCTGGTGCTCCCTCTAAGGAATTGATGAGGGTTCAACCTTTTGGTATATCTTCTAGGATATAGTATTTTATGGTACCAGTTGCATTTGCATTCAGTTTTGTCTTCCCTCCCCCAAACACACACTTACCCTCCCTTTAAGCCCTAGCCTCATTATTATCCAGTTCTCAGGAAGCCCAGTATGCATGTCAGCATCTCGGGCTGATCCAGGTTAGGAGTTGCAGATGAGTAAGACCACATGATGATTGTTTTTCTGTGATTGGGTGAGTTCACTGAGTATGATCTGTTCCAAGTTTGACCATTTTTATACAAACTTCATTGTGTCAATTTTTCTAACTCCTGAGTAGAATTTCATCATGCAGATATACCACATCTTGGTTATCCATTCATGCAGTGATTGGCATCTGGGTTGATTCAAGTTCTTAGCTATTATTAATTTAGCAGCTATAAATATGATGGAGAAAATATCTCTCACTGATGCATGGCACTTTTAGGATAAATGCTCAGCAAGGGAATAACTAGATCTGTTGGTAACTGTATAGTCAACCATTTTAGGAGTCTCCACATTGCTTTCCATAGTAGTTGCACCAGCTTACTTCTCACTAACAGTGAATGAGGGTTCCTATTTCTCCACATCCTCCCCAACATTTGTTTTTATTTGATTTTTTAATGTTTGCTATCCTTACTCGGGTAAGGTGGAATCTCATAGTTGTTTTAATGTGCATTTCCCTGATGGCTAGGGATGTTGAACATTTTCTTAAGTGTGTTTGCCATTTGTACTTCTTCCTCTGAGAATTCCCTATTCAGTTATCTGTTCCACATTGTGGAACAATGGTTATTTGCTTTTTTTATTGTTTAAGTTCTTTGTAGATTCTAGAAATTAGGCCTCTGTCAGTTGTATAGCTAGCAAAAATTCTCTCCCATTTTGTGGGTAGTCAATTGGCTCTGCTTATGGTATGTTTGTCTGTGAAAAAAATATTCACCTTCATGATATCCCAAAGGTTAAATGCTTGTTTAAGTTCCTGAGCTACTGGGGTTTTGTTCAGGAAGTCTTATCCCACTCCTAAATGAAGTCTTATCCCACTCCTAAATGATGGAAAGTTCCTCCTATATTTTTCTTACAGCAATAGAAGAGTTTCAGGTCTTATATTGAGGTCTTTGGTCCATTTGAACTTGATTTTTGTGGATGGTGAGATGTGTGGGTTTAGTTTTATTTTCCTCCACATGATTATCCAGTTTGTCCATTTGTTGAAGATGCTACCCTTTTTTTTTTTTTTTTTTTTCTTGTTTGTTTGTTTGTTTGTTTGTTTTTTTGAGGTAGGGTCTCACTCTGGCTCAGGCTGATCTGGAATTAACTATGTAGTTAGTCTCAGGGTGGCCTCAAACTCACGGTGATCCCCCTATATCTGCCTCCTGAGTACTGGGATTAAGGGCATGTGCCACCATGCCCAGCTAAGATGCTATCTTTTATCCAGTCTACATTCTTAGGGCCTTGTTCAAAGATCAAGGTAGTTATAGTTTTATGACCTAAAGTCTGGAAACTCAATTCTTTCCCATTGGTTTATATTCCTGTTTTTATGTCAATACCATTCTATTTTTGTTACTATGGCTTTGTAATATAGCTTTAGGTCAGGTATGGTGATGCCTCCAGAGGTGTTTCTTTTGCTGAAGATATGTTTGGATATATGAGGTCTGCTGCCATTCCATATGAATTTTGGAGTCATTTTTTCCTATCTCTGTGAAGAATAATGCTGGAATTTTTACTGCTATTGCATTAAATCTGTATAATGCTTTTGGTAGGATTGCCATTTTCACAATGTTAATTCTGCCTATCCAGTAGCATGAGAGTCCTTTCCATTTTCTCAAGTCCTCCTCAATTTCTTTTTTATGTTTTCATTATATATATATATATATATTTCATAGCCTTGGTTAGTGTTATTCCATGGTATTATTTTGTTGTTGTTGCTATTGAAAATGGAACAGTGTTGCTAATTTTTTTCTCTGTAATTTGTCCTTTGCATATAGAAAGGCTACTGATTTTTGTGCATTGATTTTGTATCATGGTACTTTGCTGAAGGAATTAATCACCTTTAAGAGTTTTGACATGGTGGCTATTGGGTCACTTATGTATAGGATCATGTCATCTTCTTCCTTTCCAATTTGTATCCATTTTATTTCTTTCTCCTTTCTTATTGCTTGGGCTAGGACTTCTAGTACTGTGTTGAAGAGTAGAGGTAGGAGGGGGCACCCTGTCTTGTTCATGATATCAATGGGAATTCCTTGAGCTTTTCCCTATTAAGTATTATTTGGGCTTTAGGTGCTTTATATATAGCCTTTATTATGTTGAGGTAGGTATACACCATCCATGCCTATCTCTCCAATGTTTTGATCATGAAGTTATGTTGTATTTTGTCAAAGGCCTTTTCTGCATCTATTGAAAAGATCATGTGGTTTTTCTGATTAAGGTTATATATGTGGTATATTACATTGACAGATTTCCATGTGTTGAACCAACCCTGTGTTCCTGGGATAAAGCCTACTTGATCAAAGTGGATAATACTTTTGATGTGTTGTTGAATTCTGTTTGCAAGGATTTTGTTCAGGATCTTTGTGTCTAAGTCCATCAGGGATCTAGGTCTATAGTTTTCTTTTCTTGTTGTATCTCTGTCTGATTTTGGTATTATTATGATACTACCTTCATAAAAGTAGTTGGGGAGCTTTCACTATTCTCTGATCATGTGGAACAGGTTGAGAAAAATTACTATCAGTTCTTCCATGAAGATTTGATAGAATTCGGCTGAGCAGCCTTCTGGTCCTAGACTTTTTTGGGGGAGGGGCTATTTTTTATTACATTTTTTATCTCTATGGGTGTGACAGGTTTGTTTAGGAGATTAATCTTCTCTGAGTTTAGTTTTCATAGGTGGTATGTGTCCAGGAATTTATCCATTTCTTCCAGATTATCCAGGTGTGTGGAGTAGAGATTTTGGAAGTAAGTCCTGATGATTCTTCGAATTCCAGTTATGTCTGCTTGGTCTTTCCTTTTTAATTTTTATTTTAATTTTAGTTTTATTTGTTTGAGAGTGACAGACAGAGAATGAGAGAGAGAAAGAGAGAGAGAGAATGGGTTTGCCAGGGCCTCCAGCCACTGCAAATGAACTCCAGATTCATATGGCCCCTTGTGCAACTGGCTAACGTGGGTCCTGGGGAATTGAGCCTCAAACCAGGGTCCTTAGGCTTCACAGGCAAGTGCTTAGCTGCTAAGCCATCTCTTCAGCCCACTCTTTTTTTATTTTTAATTTTGTTAATATGAAGCTTCTCTTTTATTCACTTGATAAAATTGTCCCATGGTGGGGACCCAACTGCTCTCAATTTGGCTAACTGATCCCCTCACTGGTATGGGACCCATAGCTGGAGCTGGGAAACAAGTCAGAACCATATCCAAACATAAGCCCACTCTCCAATATCAAGCTACCAACAATTGTGGGCTACAAGAGGGCCTACACCTATTAAATTCTGTATAAAAAAATAAAAGTAAGGGTTATCTCAATTGTCCTGGTGCTAACTTACTCTCCGTTGGAGAATCTGTTTTTCTTTTTCAGATAGATGTAGATCCTAAGGAGAGACCTATCCCATCATACCTCAAAAGGGCCCCAGCTGAAACTAAGAAAAATTGGAGAAACAAGCAAGGGGGCTGTTTTCCTGATGAACCAGATACCAGCACAAGGGGGAAGGAGATCAGCACAGAGAAAAATCAACTCCTACCAAATCTTTTTTATTTTTTCAAAGAACAAACTCTTTGTTTCATCAATTTTCTTAATTGTTTTCTTAGTTTCCAATTCATTAATTTCTGCTCTCATCTTTATTATTTCTTTCTGCATGGAGCATTTTGGGTTGGAATCTTCTTGTTTTTCCAATGCCTTTAGATGGTTAAGTTATTGATTTTGGATCTCTCTGTCTTTGTTATGAAGGCATTTAGTGCTGTGAATTTTTCCCTAAGGACTGCCTTCATTGTGTCCCATAAGTTTTGGTATGATGTGCTGTCATTGTCATTAAATCCAGAAATTTTTAAATTTCATCTTTTATTCCATCCCAATGCCCATTTATTGTTTAAAAGTGTGTTAGTCAGTCTCCAGGAGCTGATGGGGTTCCTGGCCCACCTTGTTGTTAATTTCTAGATTTATAGCATTGTGGTCTGACATCATGCATAGAATTATTATTGATTTACCTATGTATATGAAGGCAAGATTTATGGCCCAGTATGTGATCTACTTTGGAGAAGGTTCCATGTACTGCTGAGAATAGGGGTAGAATGTTCTGTAGGTGTCTGTTAGGTCTAGTTGATCTATGGTTTTGTTGAGCTCTCTTACTTCCCTGTTGATTTTCTATTTGGATGATCTATCTATTGATGATAGTGGAGTATTAAAGTCCTCAACTATGATGATGTCAGTGTCTATTTCTGCTTTATTGGCAAGTAGGTTTTATTTGTTTGTTTGTTTTGAGGTAGGGTTTTGCTCTAGCCCAGGCTGACCTGGAATTCACTATGTAGTCTCAGGGAGGCCTCAAACTCATGGTGATCCTCCTATCTCTGCCTCCCAAGTGCTGAGATTAAAGGCATGTGCCACCATGCCAGGCCTTGTTTTATGAATTGTGGTGCATCTGTGTTTGGTGCATAAAGATTGATGATTGTGGTATCGTCTTTTTGGATCATTCCCTTGATGAGTAAGAAATGGCTTTCTTTGTCTTTTTTAATTACTTTCAGGTTGAAGTCTATTTTCTCTGACATTACTATAGCAATGTCTGGTGGCTTTTTATTTCCTTTGCTTGGAATATTATTTTCTACCCTCTTGCCCTGAGGAGGAGTCTGTCTTTAGTGGTGATGTGGGTTTCTTGAAGACAACTGATTGAGGGGTCCATTTTTCTGACCCACCATGTTAATTTGTGTCTCTTGATGGGTGAATTAAGGCCATTAATGCTTAGTATAATAACTATGAGATTTTATTTAATCCCTGCCATATTGTGGTACTTTATGGGGTTCAGTGTTTTCTTGGACTTTATAGTTTTTTTGAGCCAGAAGAAATCAGTTCTAAGGCAAAGTTTACATTTTCTTCAATCCACTGAAGCACTGAGCAAAGTGTCATCACATTAACTTAACATCCCTGAATACATTCTATTTGTTGACTTACCTCTGAGAAATGCACAAAGAACATTTACAAATTCCTCTATCTCTTCAAGTTATATTTAGTGATGCAACAGTATAAGCTGACAAGTAGTGTGTATCACCACCTGGCTTTCCAATGTGATCTTACTTCAACACTGGTTCTAAATCTGTCTGATCTGTGGAAGAATTTCAGACTACCTTACTAATGCCAGGAATGAGCATAGTATGCCACCAAAGAAGCAGAATCATGTGCTGACACCCAGAGGGCTCCAGGAAGGAGCAGAGTCCACACTCAGAGGTGGCCTCAGCAGAATTCAGCAATATCAAGTAAATGAGAGCAGGATCATTATATTCATAACAAATCAACAAAAGCCCAAAACTGTTACAAAAAAGACATATATTGACCAATTCACCAAAACACTTACAAATGTTATCTGTACCAAACATCAGAGTTGCTAGATATATGAAGCAAACCTAACAGAAAGGAGAAACTATAAGACACTTCAGTACTTCCCCTCACAAAATGGATAGACAAGGATGAAGAAGGAAATAGAGAACTTAAAAAACAGCAGTCACATAGACAATGTTCCACTGAACAACAGAGCACACATTTTCCTCAAGAGAACATTGGGCATTTACTGATTTAAATCCCATTAGGCTGTAAGACAAGTCTTAATAAGGTTCAAATCCTAATAGATTACACCATAACATGACATATAAAATGTAATGTTCATATTAATATATTAATGCTAATCTCACTTCTGATTAGAGAAGCTTCTCTTTTCAGATGTTAATGACCACTGGGATGAACAAAAAGGCAACATAGCGCATTTGGAGTTCGTTTGCAGTGGCTGGAGGCCCTAATGCACCCATTTTCTCTCTCTCTCTCCCTCTTTCCCTCTCTGTCAGTCACAATCAAATAAATAAATAAATAAAATGTACTACATTATATCATAACATATGAAGATCCTGGTAATGCTGAGGGCATAGAAGAAGGGACAGAGGAGTGTCTAGCACTAAAACATCTCACACCCTCCAAGGCTCAGGGTCCATTGTGGAAGAGGTAGCAGAAAGAATGTAAGAGCCAAAGGAAGGGTACCACTCCTTGCATACAACTGTCTGGACAGAAATTGGCCCTGTTAACCAAGACCTTGCAGTGCCTAGCAAAACCTACACATGATCCTCATAATAGGAGAAAAAGATGATGACATCAAATTAAAAGAGAGACTAATGGATAGAGGGAGGGGATATGATGGAGAGCAGAGTTATAAAGGGGAAAGCAGGGAAGGAGAGGGAAATACCACAATTTGTTATCTGTAAGTATAGAAGTTGTCAATAAAACATATATATATATATATATATATATATATATATATATATATATATATATATATATAGTACTAGAGGGCTGGAGAGATGGCTTAGCAGTTAAGCGCTTGCCTGTGAAGCCTAAGGATCCTGGTTCGGGGCTCGATTCCCCAGTACCCACATAAGCATGCATGCATTTGGAGTTCGTTTGCAGTGGCTGGAGGCCCTAATGCCCCCATTCTCTCTCTCTCTCCCCCTTTCTCTCTCTGTCGGTCACTCTCAAATAAATAAATAAATAAAATTTACTAGATTATACCATAACATATAAAGATCCTGGTAATGCTGAGGGCATTGAACTCTTGGATTCTGATGGGGTTATTTTTCCTGAAGAAGTAGCTGCCCCACCTTTAGGAGCAAATGAATCCAACCCCCAGTCCTTGCAGTATTGCCCTCTTCACTGATGCCTTGGGAAATTAATTCTACATTGTCTGTAGAACTGGCATGATCTTCCCTGAAGGTGGTGCCAAGCAAGACAATTCCAATGCCCTAGTGCCACACACCTTCACCTCTAGCCCTATAACCAGACTCAAGGCTGAGCAGGCCCCTAGTGGTAATGTAGAAAGTGTGATCCACGAGCAGGTGCAATACACCTCTAAAGAATTTCATGAGTTTTCTAACTTATTCAAGCAGAAGTCTGGGGAATATGTGTGGGAATAGATTTGAAGGGTGTAGAATGATGAGAAAGGAACAAAAAGGTATATCAAGCTGGGTTTATTGATATTGAGATTCTAGGTTTAATAATATATCTCACACAATTTAGAAAACGGGGTCAAGAGTTTATTTGATTGGCTGGATGAAGGATGGGTCAAAAGATGGCCTACCATGAAGGAGCTGGAACTTCCTGATATCCTTTGCCTTAAGATTGATGAAAGGATTAAAAGGCTCAAGAAAATTGGAAAGCTGGAGTGGATTTGTCATATAATACCTAATCCTTCACAATGGGAAGGTCTTTCACTAAGATTATAAGAAACAGATTTGTTAGGGGAACACCAGCATACTTTCAGATTTCAGTGATTACTCTTTCTGTAATGCAAACCTGATAGTGCCATGTTTACAGAATTAGAAGATATATAAGCAATGACTCTAATTGGATCCTAAAGTTAGAAGGGCCATGAGAAAGCACTGAATTGCCAAAGATAAGATGAGCATACTTACTGTAAAGCACAAGATAGGACTTTTAAAGACATAGTTAATAGCACTAACTAGGTGGAATATCCTGAGTTGATTCTCTAAATCAGCATCCAACATATGACACTGTTTCTCCTGTAGCCAGGATTCATAGATCCAGGAATGAAGCGGTGGACATCAGAATGCTACCATTCGCCATCACCCCAAGTGACCCAGTAGCTAAATTTTACTTTCTTTTCCTGTAACCTTATGTTCTGCTGGCCTAGAAGTCTTGGTTCCAGAGAAGGGAGTGCTTTTTCCAGGAAGCATGAAAATCATTCCATTGAACTGAAAGCTAAGACTTCCCCTTAGCCACTTTGGGCTCCTAATGCCCTTGAGTCAACAGACTAAGAAAGTAATTATAGTACTATCAGGGGTGATTTATCCAGATAACCAGGGTGAAATTGGACTTCTCCTCCTCTTAGTGTTTCCATGTCTGGTGATAAAGGTCAGTGGGAAACTACAGTAATCCAATAAATGTAGAGTAATACATGGCCCAGAACATTCAGGAAGAAAAGTGTAGATCATCCCTCTAATGAACGAGCAAAACCTGCTGAGATGCTTACAGAGGGTAGAGTTAAGGCAGAATCGGTTGCAGGAGGCATTATAAATATAAGCTAAGGGTACATGACCAGTTACACTAATGAGGATTATAATATACATGAGGGTTTTTGTCCTATTTGTTTAAACTGCTTATGTGTATGTACACAATTATTAAGACATCTTTTCCCCCTTTTTAATGTTTTTTCATTAATAAAATCCTTTGTATGGATACATCATGTGTTGGTACCATCCTTTCCCCCCTCCTGCCCTCATTCCACTGGGGTCCCTCCTTAGTAGGATTTCTGGTATTCCCCATGGGGTTGTGAGTTATGTGTTATTGGAGCAGCAATCAGTTATTGGGGGGAGGCAATGCCTCTGGGCATGACATTCCAACTTATGGCTGTTACAATCTTTCTGTTTCCTATTCTGAAAAATTCCCTGAGCCTTGGTGGGTGTGTTTTAGTCCATTTCAGTGATGAGCTCTTAGGAGCCTCTGGATTTATTCTTTGGAATGTGTTGAGTATTCTCAGCGTCTGTCTCCTTCACCCTGATGGTGATTGTCAGACTCACCATGGAAGCAGAACTCTTGTTTGTCTCCCCAATTCCTCTGTGGTTTCACCCAGAACTTGACTGAGATGTGAAGAGTGCTTTATCTCCTTAGGTCTGGCTACCTTCTGAATATGAAAAACAGATTCTTCAATGGAGGAGAGTGAAGTCAGCATAGGTTAAATTGGATAAGTGTTATTAATTTAGGGAGGTTTTGATGGATGTAGTCCCTCTTTTAGCCAAGGACTAGTGGAAGGCAGTCATTGGGTAGCATAATCTTTGTCACCATAAGACTCAGACATGGTTCCCAGTTACAGTTATGGGTTCCTTTCCACTGAGCAGATCTCTTAGTCAATCAGAAAGTTATTGGTTACCCACCAAGGCTGTGTGCCACCATTGCACTGCTGTGTACTTCTTGTCATGCTGGTTTCTTCTGAGTAGCTTAAACACCTGCCTGCTGACACCATTGTTGGTCATTTTCCCCAGTAGCTCATGTAGCACTTTCCAGCACTAGACAGGCTAAATGTCTGGGTACTGGCTCTCTTCTGGATTCCACCCAGGTCTGTGTCAGCAGCATATGGGAAACACCCTTCTTTCTTTCCTCTATTTCTCTACTATGTAATTAATTACAATTGAGATAATATCAGTAGTTAAGTATCGTTAAACCATAATTAAGTTATTGGATTTACCTCTGGGTAAATATTTCTCAAAGAATTTTGCAATGTATTTGAAGGGAGGGAAATAGCACATTTCTGGATGCATATGGGATAATATATGAGGTAAAATTATGGAATTGTTATTGTCTTTATTTGGATATCAAGCATGATGGAAGGAAATATAGTTTGGTGCCAAACTTACAAGAGGTGAACTTGTGATGGTTAAGTTCTGTTGTCAACTTGATCAGAGTAGGATCAGGTGAGAGATGAGTATCTTTGGTGGATCTATGAGGGTGTTTTGAGGATGGATTAACTGAGCAAGAAAATTCTTCCTCAGAGTAGGTAGCCCTTCCCATGAGGGACTGTATATACCATGGAACTTTTTAATAAAAAATTTGGTCTGTCTGCCCATGCTACCTGCTTGTGCATACATCTATTATTTGGCTATTCTCTGAGATCACTGGAACATAGCCTGCATGCAGCCTTGTGGACACAGCAGCTTCTGGGTTTTGCAACTGTCCAATTTCTGGATAGCTACTGTTGGCCTTCCCAGGTGGTATCTTGTGAGTTAATCTAGTAATTACTCTTCATATATATATATATATATATATATATATATATATATATATATATATATTCACTCCATCAGTTCTGTTCCTTTAGAGAGCCCTTATTGATATACCATGGAAAATTTGTCTTTTAGGGTCTGGTTTGTTTCATTTAAAATAATGATCAAGGGCTGGGGAGATGGTTTAGCAGTTAATGTGCTTGCCTGCAAAGGCTACAGACCCATGTTTGACTCTTCAGATCCCACATAAGCCAGACACACAAGGTTGGTAAGCACACAAGGTGGTGCATGTGTCTCTCTCTCCCTCTCTCATAAAAAAGGCCAGTCTGCAGGGCTTGTCCCCCCTGCAAATGATGATCAATGGTTGCATCCATTGTCTGGAAATGATATAATTTCATTCCTCTTTGTGGTTAGATAAAACTCCATTGTGTCAATAAAAAACATTTTTGATCAGTTCATCTGTTGACAGACACGTACACTAAAACCCTAACTAGGCTATTGTGAATATTGCTGCCAAAAATGCAGATGTACAAGTATATCTGTGGTCTTGTTTATAGTTTTCTTTCTTTGTTATGTTCATATCTGGTTTGGTATTGAGGTAATATTGACTTTGGAGAATAATAGTCTTTCACTGTATATTTTATGAAATAATTTCAAGAACATTGGTATTAGTACTCCTTTAATGGTCTAGTAGACATCCATCAGGGGCCGATTCTTTCAGTTCACAGACTTTTCATTGCTGTTTTAGTCTCATTATTTGATCTAGACCCACTAAAGCTCTTTATATCCTTTTGGTTTCATTTTGGTACATTATATATATATAAATTTATCCATTTCTTCTAGGTTATCCAATTTGATGTGATATGTATTTTCAAAGTATGCCCTAATAATCCTCTGAATTTCAGTGTTATCTGTAATGTTTCCATTTTCATCTCTAATTTTAATAATTTGATCTTTCTATAATGGTTTGGCTAAGGATTTGTCAGTTTCCTTTATCCTTTCAAATAACCAACTCTGTGTTTCATTGAATCGTTGCCTTTTTATTTCATTAATTTCTGTTTTGATCTTTGTATTTCTTTCTGTCTAATAATTTTTTTGTTTAACTCATTCTATCCCTCCTCCCTGCCCCTTTTCAGAAGAGGCCTTCCTCGTTTGGGATGCAAGTCAACCCCATAGGGATTGTGGGTCAGGCATTATGTTGGGTGGGGGGGGAGAGGCAATGTCTCTGGGCAAAATATTCCAACTTGTAGCTCTAACAATCTTTCCAACTTCTCTTATGCAAAATTCCCTGAGCCATTCTTGGAGCATTTAAGTCAGCTTCAGTGATGGGCAGTGATGAGTGACGATCAGTGATGAACCTCTGGATCTCTGCTTTGGTAGGTTGAGTGTCCTCAGTGTCTATCGACCTTGCTGATATCAGATTCACTAAGAAATCAGCACTCTTGCTCATTTCCCTAATTCCTCAGTGGTTTCAGCTGGCACCAGGGTGGGGTGCACTGGTTCGTTTATCTCTCAGGTCCAGCTCTCATCTGAAAAAGAGAAGCAGATTCTTCAATGTAGAGTGAAGTCAGTACCAGTTAAATGGGATAACCATTATTAATTTAGAGAGAATTAAAAGGGTCTAGACCCTCTTATAGCCCAAGACTAGTGGGAGCTTGACAATTAAAAGCAGAATCATTATCTGGATATGATTCTGACTTGTTTCCCAATTCCAGATATGGTTTCCTTTCCACTGAGCAGATCTGTTAGCCAATCCAAGAGGACTTGGTTACCCACCATTTGCTGTGTGCCACTATTGCACTTATGTGAGCAGCACATCAGGTTGTTGACTTTGAATCACTTAGAGTTGCTTAGACAGATGTTGGCCACATTCTCCCAGTAGCTCATGTAGCACTGTCCAACACTAGATGGGCTAATTATCTGTGGGACTGGCTCTTTTCCTGATAAGCCATTCATAAAATTTTGACACAGTAATCTTTACAACTGGAATCCTAGGTGTGACTAGTCTCCTTATTCCTCTGTCCATTCTTCTTTCCTTTTTTCTTTCATTTGGAGGATTTAGAATGAGCCCCTCCCTGCTCTGAGTCAAGGTTACCTCCCTGCTCTGAATCAGCTGTATCTCATGGTGTATATATAATATAGCCAAAAAAGGAAAAAGGCTTGGATTCCCTGCCACAAAGAATGTTCTGAAGTGCTGAAGTGCCATTACTCTAGCCCCTAGTGTGCCCTGTAGGATCTATATGGTGGGAGGGACTTTCAAGTAGAAATTTTGGAGCAGCATCATGGTGGCCTCAGAGAGATGGGCACTATCTCTTTGTGTGGTTATCCTGGGACAGGTGGGTTCTGGAAATTTCCTGTTGGGCCTTGAGAGACCCACACGTGAGGCCTAGTAGAACTTCCTGAGCCTAGCTAAAGTTTGGCAATCTGCCTCTGGCCAGATGTGACTCAGCAAGATGCCTAATGGCCTCTGGCTTGTTACTTCCGCATAGGAGTTGGAATTCCCGTGCACACGCTTAGAACCAATCATTTCAAAAGTCGCGATATACTATTGGCCTTTACACCTCATCCTTTCCTGAGATCCCCACCTTCATTCTCAACATTATATAGGTAACTGTCTATAACAATAAAGCGAGTTCCTCCTTCGACAAGACTCCCAAGTCAGTGTGGTTTTTCTCTGGTGATTAGGAGAGGTTCTGAGTCGTCGACACTCATCCTCCTCCTCAACCCCTTGGGAGGGACCAGCGGGCCTGGTCCTTCCTCAGCACTACCTGCGGGGGGAGCCTGGCATCTGACACCTAACATGGGGCTCCAGGAACCTGGCAGACTAGTGCCCTGTGAGAGGCATTTGTTGAAGAGGTCAACTGGTATGCGTGTGAGAGTACTCTCATAAGTTATGAGGCAGTCTTCATATTTAATGCGCTAAACTTTGCTTCTATAACCTGTACTTGCTTGTCAACATCTCTTCATTCTCTTTCTCTTTCCTTTCACTCTGGTTCACCAGCAAGCTGCATCTGTGGCTTTTGTATTTCTGAATGGGTCATATGTCCCTAGTGGACACACTGTGTGGCTTTTGACCTTTAGGCTTGTGCCTCTCTCTCTCTCTCTCTTTCTCTCTCTCTCTTTTTCTCTGTCTCTCTCTCTCTCTCTCTCTCTCTACTTGGGCCTGTGAAGGCAGGCCAGCTTTTTCTGCCATTATGGAACTTCCCCTGGATCTGTAAGCTTCAATAAATATCCCTTCCTCCATAACTTGTGTCTGGTCTGGAAGTTCATCTCAGTGAACCCGAAGCTGTCTGCTAACTTGGTACCAAGGAGTGGACTGAGATGAACCTGACCATGTGGATGTTGATCTTTTGGAACCTTTGTTTTAGATTGAAATCTGAAACTGTGGAATGTGAGATTTTTGAGGCATGTACTTGGTGCTTGCAACTGAAGGTGTCTTCTGGAGTGGTAAGCCAAATTTTATGGACTATTCTGATGAGAGTCTGAGAATGCTAAGTGCAGACAGCATTGAATTTCAAGGCTTGGCTTATGATCTTTCTAAGGGGAAGGAAAGACTGCAGAGGACTTTGTTGGAACTGGGCTACTGGCATAAGGGCTGGCTGCGTCCTGCTGCCCAGGCCCAGAGAGTTTGATCAAGGTTAAATTTGTAATGGACTGATGTGCTTGGCTAGAGATATTGGACTGAGGGATTTAAGATTTTTTTTTTGTTTGTTTGTTTGTTTGTTTGTTTTGGTTTTTCGAGGTAGGGTTTCACTCTAGCTCAGGCTGACCTGGAGTTCCCTATGCAGTCTCAGGGTGGCCTAGAACTCATGGTAATCCTCCTACCTCTGCCTCCCAAGTGCTGGGATTAAAAGTGTGCACCACCACGCCCAGCTGAGATTTAAGATTTTAAGCTGGAAAACCTCAAGCAAGTTAAAATTACAGGCACAGAGACTGGCTTTAGATTAGAAGTGTTTAAGTTGTTTGATTTTACAGGTCTTAAGATCTTAAATTGGTCAAGACTGTGGGTATTCAGTTGTTTATTTGTTTGCAGTTTACATTCTGCAGCCACCTTCCTGGAGGCAATGCCACTGGGTGAATCTTAAGGTGTGATGGTGGGTTTCAGATTTCAACATAAAGATATACAAACTGTGCCTATCAGGAGTTCCTGAAGTGTGCTGTGGCTTTTGACTTTATCTTCTTATCAGTTGATACCTTTCCCCACGCCTGCTGGGCATCAGCACATGCAGGGGAGGGGGGGACCTAAACATGCTATTAGCCATATGCTTCAATGCTTTGCCACCCTGGGGCTACTTGATCAAATTAAAACAGATAATGGCCCCTGCTTCCTAAGCAAGGCCTTTGTAGATTTTCTCCCAACCTGGAAAATCTCACATTCCACAGTTTCAGATTTCAATCTAAAGATATGCAAAATGTGCCTAGCTGGAGTTCCTGAAGTGTGCTGTGGCTTTTGGCTTTAGGCTTGTACTTTTAATGCCTAATTATCCTTCATACTCACAGCTTTAAAGTAGCTCCTGAGAAAGTTCAAACTGTGCCTCCCTTTAAGATCTTGGGCTCTATCCTTACCCTAGATATAGTTTCACCTGTTACATGCTCTGTATGATGTGGTTACGTATTTGGGCAAAAAGATACTAGGGTTGAAAGTTAGAACTCATTTAGAGTGTCATGTAGACTTTTAATGGATTTGTGTTACTTCTAAAAAATATAATTACAGTCAACAGTGTTGGGAAAATGCATTTAAGAGGTATTGGGCATAATGATAATATTTCTTGGATCTGATTCAGTTGCATTCAGAGATTTTGTCTTTACGAAATAATCATCTTACTTTTGATGCAGCTAAAGCTGCTGATGACTTAATATCTGCTTTTAAGTCTGCCTTGCCTGGATGGAATTATCTCACTTCTTGGATAGGAAGCTTTGCTGCTACACGTGTTTATCTTTTGCTCATTCTGTGTCTGCTGCCCATACTTGTTAAATGCCTTTTGAGATCCATTATGGATATCCATACAAAAGTACATGGGATACAGCTATAGACCCGACCCCGGCTTCCTGACACATTATCTTAAAGCCCCTGCAGAGGCTGGTAGTCAAAGACAGGTAAGATTCTCTTGAGTTAGGTCAACCTAAGACAGGGCATGAATGATGGAATTCATGTACTGATGACGGTTAAGGCCTAAATATCGTAGAGGACAACCTAAGACAGGCACAGTCTTTCTGCACCAAGGCCCAGAAGGGCCCGGTTCATAAAAAATAAAAAAGGGGGAATTGTCTGGAGCCATTTGGCTGGCCTTGTATCCATAGCTCTGGGCCATTTGACAGTAAGACTTTAGCACCTACATGTTAGCAAGGTTATGCACATTCAGTGTTACTGATAAGAGCTGGCCATTCCTTAAGATTTATATTTGTATTGCTGAGATCAAAGGGTTTGTTTTTTACCCAACCTTGGGATCTTTTGTACTGAGAAGTGATGAAGTGCAAAAACTCTGTAACATAAAGGAGTTTTTTGATGGAAACCTGTGTGAAGCTCATGGACTTTTTGTCCATGGGAAAATTTGTAAGAAAAAAAGACCCATTTGGGTACCAGCAAGAGACCTAAAATATTTGTCCCAACAAGGGGACACTGATAATCACTTCTCCAGGGAGTGTCCCACCCCTGAGGACTGTACCTAAAATGGTCTTCACCCTGCTAAACCAAACAATTCCCTCCCTTGTGGAGGATTGCTGACCTTGCCTCTGATCTGGGCCTCCCCGGCTGCTTGCAGTACAGTTGCCCATATGACCTTAAAAAAATTGCTCAGCCACCTTCCCCATCCCCGTCCAGCTTTTCCCAATGTTTCCTCTGGAACTTGCATTTGGGCCCCGCCTTCCCCTAATAATTCCAATATAGATGTGGGATATATTCATCCTTCCTTATGTACTTTTAACACAACTGAGCCCAGTGCTCAATGCTGCCCACCTTCTGGAATGATTTATGTTTGCGGAGGCGGGATGGCCTATGACTTTCTGCCTACCAACTGGATGGGCCTTTGTGCCCCAGCCACCTTAATCCCAGATGTAGATATCATTCCTGGAAATGAGGCTCTCCCTATGCCCTCTTTTTATTATATGGGAGGGAGACCTATCTCCAACAACAGCTAGATTCCCTGGCTGAGGTAGTCCTACAAAACAGGAGAGGACTAGACCTACTAATGGCCAAAAAGGGAGGCATGTGCTTGTTTTTACAGGAAAAATGCTGTTTCTACGCCAATAGATCAGGAATCGTTCAGGACAAGATCAAGAGGCTTCAAGAGGACCTGGAGAAGAGACGGCAGGACCTTCAAGACAACCCACTGTGGATGGGATTGCATGGCTTCTTACCCTACCTCCTCCCTCTACTTGGACCTCTTCTTCTCCTTTCCCTTATCCTCACTGTTGGGCCTTGTGTAATTAACAAAATTACACAATTCATTCACCAGTGGCTAGAGGCAATAAAAATCCACCAGGTTGAGATACATTATCACAGGCTGGCAATTCAAGAATTAAGTTCCTCAGGTTATGAAATTTGCAGAAAAGTGGATGGATCTGGAAAGAATTATACTAAGTGAGGTAACCCAGGCCCAGAAAGCCAAGCGCCACATGTTCTCCCTCATATGTGGATCTTAGCTAGAGATGATTGGGCTTCTGTGTGAGAAGGAAAAAACTCAGTAGCAGAGGCCAGTAAGTTAAAAAAGGAGATAGAAAGGGAAGAGAAAGAAAGGGAGGAGGGCTTTTATTAGGTTGGTATTGTATATATGTAAGTAGAAAGATTGAGATGGGGAGGGGATATGATGGAGAATGGAATTTCAAAGGGGAAAGGGGGGAGGGTAATACCATGGGATTTTTTTTGTTATCATGGAAAATATTAATAAAAATGGAGAAAAAAATAAAATAAAATAAAAAAACAAAAAAAAAAAGAAATTAAAAAAAAAAAAAAAAAAGAATTAAGTTCCTCAGATGACCCACTGCCACCTCCTCTGCCCTCCATGTGACCGATGACAGGTGAGATCTCAGACTGATTGAGACAACCTAAGACAGGCCATGGAGTGGGTTCTCAGCAAGCTAAACACCTGGTACCCAGTGACAGGTAAGATCACCAGAGGGGGATAACCTAAGACAGGGGCCATGGTGACTAATGCTCTTACAAAAACAAAAGAGGGAGATGTTGGGCCTTCAGAGGCCCGCACATGAGGCCTAGTGGAATTTCTTGAGCCTAGCTAAAGTTTGGCAATCTGCCTCTGGCCAGATGTGACTCAGCAATATGCCTAATGGCCTCTGGCCTGTTACTTCCGCATAAGAATTCCCACGCACACGCTTAGAACCAATCATTTCAAAAGTCGCGATATACTATTGGCCTTTACACCTCATCCTTTCCTGAGATCCCCGCCTACGTTCTCAACATTATATAGGCAACTGCCTGTAACAATAAAGCGAGTTCCTGCTTCAACAAGACTCCCAACTCAGTGTGGTTTTTCTCTGGTGATTAGGAGAGGTTCTGAGTCGTCGACACTCATCCTCCTCCTCAACCCCTTGGGAGGAACCAGTGGTCTGGTCCTTCCTCAGCACTACCTGTCAGGGGGAGCCCGGCAATTTCCCAGATACCTGAATATAGACAGGTCTCTGGTACACTGGATCTTTCATGGAGTTAGAACTAACTGGTACATGGTAACATCTCTGAAAGACTTGCCCAATGATTTTCCCCAAAAGCTCTGCCTGGCCTGGATACTTAGAGAAAGTTTTTCATTTGTACCATCTTAGAACCAGGGATAGAGATCAATAGTAATCCACATATCACTGTCCTCTAGGAATTTGCTACCCACAGCTCATAGGAGCTGCAGGTGATGCTGGCCTATATGAAACGTAAAATCAGGGGCTGGAGAGATGGCTTAGCAGTTAAGCACTTGCCTGTGAAGCTGAAGGACCCCGGTTCAAGGCTGGATTCCCCAGGATCCACATTAGCCAGATGCACAAGGGGGTGCATGTGTCTGGAGTTCATTTGCAGTGGCTGGAGACCCTGGCAAGCCCATTCTCTCTCTCTCTCTGCTACTTTTTCTCTGTCACTCTCAAATAAATAAATAAAAATGAATTAAAAAAAAATTTTTTAAAGTAAAATCAAAATGATGATAATAGCTAGGGGTAGAGTCTATGGGTCATTTTTCAAAACTGCATTTATTTGAAACAATTTCAAAGTTATCATGATTTTCCAGAATAGGAAAAATTTACATCTGCACCTTTCACTCAGATTCATCTATTTTGAAGACTTTTCCCCCCAGGTGCTTCTGTATATATGCACATATTTTTCTCCTATCTGAGCACTTATTTCATAGTAAATCATATGCAATACATCATGCTTTTTATTCAAAATATTTAATTGCATATTTCCTAGGGACAAACAGTCTTGTTTATTTCCACACCATTGCTATCACTCTTAGCCTTTTAATATAGAACTTAAATTCACCAGCTACACTTTACTTTTGTCAATGTGTAATGTACTTTGAAGCATTGGTGTTTTTCCAGTAAAGGCTTGTCATGTACTACATCATATTATTACTCAGTATCCTCCAACCTATAAATGTTCCCCTGTCTTTTTCTATTGTGCCTGAATTTTTTGAAGGATACAGTTGGTTGACTGCTTTTTATAAGCAAGCTATCTCCAGGAATTTTCATTCTTGAGTTTCTCTTTGTTCAAACTTTGAAAGATAATTTTACATATGGATACTTGTATTCTTTAGGACTACTCAAGCTAGGATTGGCAATGATGGAAACAGTGGCTTGATAGAGGGTCTTTTATAAGCAGAATACATTACAGTGGAGGAGGAAGGGCAGGTAGAGGGAGGAGGTTTGTGGCAGGACTATGGGCAGCTACTGTTGTGAAGTAAACACTAGAGAGAGAAGCTGTTGGCTCTGTTGAAGTCCCATTACATGGCTGGAAACATATCCTTGGCCTGGCATATTCATTACAATTTGTTTGAACACTAAGGAAGCAAGAGAGAGGGGTGTCCACACACATGCAAACATGTATACACACCAACAGACACACACACACATACACACACAGAAACTTAGGAAGGAAAACAATTGCAGGACATTTTTGTCATTTTAACTGTTGTCTTTGAGATGTATGGGCACCTCTTCTCTCAGATCCTTACAGTGTCCTTAGTAAAAGACTCCCCACTTTCTAATGCTTTCTATGGAAGTGAATTCTTTGAGCATAAACTGGAAAATTGTTGTCTGGTTTGGTACAAGTAAAAACAGAGAATAGGAAAGCTAGAGGAAAGGTTTGAGAAAATCTGAAAGCACTGAGAATTAACAAAATTCAGGAACTATCCAGATTTTGAAGATTATACAAATTGATGAGATCAAATCCAAGATCTTCAAGGGCTAAAGCTAGACACCACTACTCCCTAGGGATACGTGGAACAACTGCATAAGCACATACAAGATATGCTGAGAGTGGGCTGGTGAGATGACTTAGTAAAGGCACTTGCCTGCGAAGCCTAAGGACTCAGGTTTCATTTCCCAATACCCACGTAAGGCAGATGCACAAGGTGGCACATGTGTCTGGAGTTCATTTGCAGTGGCTAGAGGCCCTGGTGTACCCATTATCTCTCTCTTCTCTCTCTCTAAAATAAATGAATGAATAAATAACTAAATAAATATTAAATAAAATAATAAATAAGGGCTGGAGAGATGGTTTAGCAGTTAAGGCATTTGCCTGCAAAGCCAAAGGACCCAGGTTTGACTATCCAGGACTCATGTAAGCAAGATGCACAAGGTGGCACATGTGTCTGAAGTTTTCAGTGCCTAAAGACTCTGGCATGCCTATTCTCTCTCTCTCTCTCTCTTCAATAAAAATAAATTTTAAAACCCCTGCTTTAAAAAAATACATAAATAAATAGATTAAAAAATAGATAAATATATATATTTTTAAACAGGTATGCTGAGAGGTTTGAGGTTAGAGCAGGAAAAACAAGATAGAGAGGCCTGGGTGAATCAGGTTGGAAGTTGAGACCTGTCTGGTTTAGGAAGAGGTGAGACACTGGTCCATATCTCTTGTTGTATTGTGAGAAGCCTTTTGCAACTGTTCTGTAGGCCTGTAATGCAGGTTTGTAACTGCAGACTAGTGTCTTCCTTCTCAGAAGCCATATACTGGAGGTAACAGTGACACTCAGACAATAGAGGAATGTCTGTGAGCAAGATGTACACCAGGCCATGCAGATCAACTGCATGTGACCTTTCATTCATTTTGTATTTGCTCTTTGATACATAATCCTCCATATTTCTTTACTGTCTCCAGTGAAGCCCATATGCCTGGACATAGATGGAAATATGTGAGTGAGTCACTAGCCTTGGGTCCCAAAAATGTTGACTTCTGTTTTGCTGTTTCTCCTCTCAGTTTACTAAATTAATGTTTCTATCAGCAAGACATCCATGGAAAACCTCTCAGATGATTAATGCAGTAGCTTATAGAGAAACCTCCAGGCTGAAAGGGCCTAAGTCCTGGACCAGTTAGGTGGCTGGTCAATTCACTACTGGGAAGTATGTTGGGCCTGCCATGATTTGCAGCAGAGGCAAGGACTCTATCCTGAAGTCACAGATAAATCCCTGTAGCCTAGTGCTTTGGGAGGAGATTATTAAAGAAGTGGTGTATCCTTGAATTGCAAGATTGCAGGCATACCTGACAGGCAACTGGAGGGTCAGATAATAGGGATGGAAGTTTGTTGGGGAAAGGTAAAGGGAGTACATGGAAAATACACACAAAACTAAATGTAAAATGAATTCATTTGGGCTGGAATGATGGCTTAGTGGTAAGGTGCTTGCCTTCAAAATGAATTCATTCCATAGAAAAGTGTGTTTTTTTTGTGGATAGCAGAATAAATGACACAACCCTCAACAGGAGGAAAGAAGGGCCCTGAAGAGGGTGGGATGAAGCCTAACCCTAAAACATTTGGCTCTGTCCTGTAGCTCCAAGTACCAGAATTCAGTTATATACACACTGAGCTAGTGATCAGAGAGACCTATGATGTCCCCCAAATAAGACAGCCTTCTGGAAAATCACTTGGCTACCCACCTGAGGTAAAATGTAAGGCCCTATTGCTGAAGAAAGTACATGCTTCTGGTACAGAACATCAAGAGATCTGGCCAGAATCTGGAAGGAAGTCAATTCCAAGATGGTCTGCCTATATAGTGATGGAAAATGCTACATTAGCTGCTGGGAGAAAATCGCCAGTTGTGTATAAACACTGCTTTACAAAAGCAACCAGCCTGACAAGATGGGCATGGCTGTGCAATAGTGGCACCCAACCTAGGTAGGTAACCAATGGCTCTCTGATTGGCTAAAAGATCTGCAGGGTGGAAAGGAACTCTTAGCTGAAGGTAAGAACTGAATCAGAATCCTATGGAGACAAAAATCATGGACTCTAACAAGAGGGTCCCACTAGTCTTTAACCAAAAGAGAGGCTACACCCACCAAAATCTGTGTTAATTAATAATGCTTATCCTATTGAACCTATACTGACCTCAGTCTCCTTTGGAGAATCTGTTTTTCTTTTTCAGAAGGCAGCTAGAATGAGAAGATAAACCACCCACTGAGCATCAGCCAAGGTCAAGGTGAAACCATAGAGGAATTGGTGAGACGAGAAAGAGTGCTGTTTCAATAGTGAGCCTGTCAACCAGCACCAGGGTCATGGAGACAGACACTAAGGATACTCAAAATGCTCAAGAGCAGAAATCCAGAACCTGCTGAAAACAAAACACCCAAGTAGACTTAAAACACACCCACCACAGCTCAGATAATTTTGCAGAAGTGAGGGCACAGAGATTCTGTACCAGACAGCTTCAAGTTTGCTGAGATGAACTTCCAGATCAGGCACAGCTATGGAATAATGGATATTTATTGAATAAATCTAAAACCATCACACTTTGTAAAGTGTATTCAGTCCAGTTTCAAAGGTCCCCACAGTCTTGACCAACTTAAGATAGTGAGTCATGTAAAATCACACAAGTTAAATACTTTAGATATATAAAGGCACAGAGTAAACATTTTCAACTGGCATAAGTCATAGCAAGGAGAGGCTAAAACAATGCAAGCTCAACTGCCATAAAACTTCTACAATTCAGGTCCAATATAACCAGAGACTGACAATTTTTGGATTTTTCAATTCCTCCCCTCCAGCTGGGCAGAGTATCCATGGAAAACTTCCATCCTAGGCTAACAGTGCACTCCATGGTATCCCTTGCACAGTCCTGGAATATCCCAAACATCTTCTGGTCTCTATGAAAACCACAGCCCATCTTCCAAAGGCTCTTTCAACCTATCAGGATCAAATGCCCTGCCTGATGTCACATCAGTTACTCCTGGAATTGGGTATACTTCATGACCACTCCATGCATTTTTCATGCTTCCAAAACTAATGCCATGTGTGCAGGACACAATCATACTCTTAATTCAGGGACAAAATATATCATAACCTTGAAAATAAAGTTCCTTTTCCAATCAACTGTTTCCAAAACAGTTTGTATTTCTATGATTGGGCAGCTTCAGTAACCTAAAACCAGTCTCAGTGCCTGTAATTTTAACTTACTTGAGGTTTTCTAACTTAAAATCTTAAAATCTCCTAGTCCAGCATCTTTAGCCAAGCATAACAATCCATTACAAACTTAACCTTGATCAAACTCTCTGAGCCTGGGCAACAGAATGCAGCCAGCCCTTAGGCCAGTAGCCCAGTTCCAATAAAGTCCTCTGCAGTCTTTCCTTCCCCTTAGAAAACTCATAAACAAAGCCTCAAAGTTCCACACTGTCTGCACGTAGCATTCTCAAACTCTCATCAGAATAATCCATAAAACTTGGCTTACCACTCCAGAAGGCATATTTATTGCAAGCATCAAGTTCATGCCCATTCCTCCAAAACAAAGTTTCCAAAAGACCAAAATTCACCCAGTCAGGTTAATCTTACCCCACATTCTGGTACCAACTTTTGTTGCAGACAGCTTCAGGTTTGCTGAGATGAACTTCAAGATGAGGCACAGTTATAGAGGAAGGGACATTTATTGACACTTACAGATCAAGGGGAAGTTCCATAATGGCAGAGAAAGCTGGCCTGCCTTCACGGGTCCAGACAGAGAGAGAAGCACAAGCCAAAAGCCACACAGCACAGCACACTTCAGGAACTCCAGCTAGGCACACTTTGCATATCTTTAGATTGGAATCTCAAACCCATCACCACACCTTAGGGCTGTATTCTAAGATCCACTCAGTGACACTGCCTCCAGCCAGGTGGCTGCAGATCCAAACTACAAGCTAATAAAACACTGAATATATTGGGGGCCATATATCAAAGCTACCACAGATTCTAAGAACCACAGAGTAGAAGGGAATGTCCAGATGCACTGTCCCCCCACCCTTACAATAGATGACTGATGCTCTCACATCTCATAATCCACAAACGTAGGAAGAATACCAGCAATGCCACTGAGGAAGGCTCTCAGAAGAACCAGGGCATGGAGGAGAGAAATGATGGTACTAACATATGATATATCCATAAAACTTTCTAGTTAATAAAAAAGTGGTGTATGAGTAGAGGAATAAATGATTCCACTTTTCAACAGTCACCTTGCATTCCCACATCTAGTTTCCTTTGATGACTTTGATCTGGACACTGATGGTGGCCTCTAGGAATGGAATCCTGTCTGATGAAGCACTCATGCTCCCACAGGTCCATGATTTTGACTCCACCTTAAGCAGAGAGGTATTAGGGATTTCAATAAGAAAAGCTTTCTCTTTACTTGAAGTTTTCAAAGAAGAAAACATGAAGCATAATTTATCTATTTTAAAAATGAATAATGGGGAACTAGCAGAGAGATCTATGCTTTAAAAGTGTGTTTTGCTCTTTGGTGAAATAGTAATGAATAACGAATTTGTACAGGTGAAGGAGACAACTGTATCCCAATCTCTGAATCTTTTCTTGCCTTTCAACATCAGCAAGAAGCAAGAAGATCATGATCTCATCAGTAACAGCCACATTCAGGTTACCATATTCCCTAATTCAAATTCCATTGATACCAACATTTCAATATCCTTCCATTTTTATCCCATCATTCTCTCTTCCACTTGGCCATTCTCTATCTAACATGATTATAATCTCACTTGATTCTGTCTCATAAAGCTGATCTGTAATGGCCTGTGTTGGCTTCCCTCTTCTGTTTCAGAGCTGTTAAGTATGGACCAGTCTGTGCTCTCCTCAGTGCAAGTTTCTAGAAGGCTGGTATCCACATCCTCATATTGTATTTTCTATAGAGTATATTTTTCTGTATACCACTTTGTCGATTTTCTCTGAAAACCCTGGCATCTGGCATGGTGAGCCTGGTAGTATCCCCATCTTTAAACTTGATATCCCTGAGCACCTAAAGACGTGGGTCCTGTATAATACATTTTCAATGTGGTTGGGGAAAAAATGAATGATTTCCAAAACAGTAGGGACAAGACCATGAATTAACTCCTCCAAGTCCTTAGAATCCATTGTGAAAACACATTTCAGCTGGTCTGGTACCAAGAAGGTATGCTAGACCCAAATCCCAAGGTCATGGGAGACCATGTGCCACAGAAAGGAAGTGTATTCTGGATCGTTGCACTTGTTGTGTTCTGTGGTAGGTAGCCCTCCCTAAGGAGTCTCTGTGTGGTACTCAAACTAGTTTCTGATATTCCAAGGCCTAATACAGAAACAAGAATAAGCTATAAAGAATCTTCTCCTTTTCCCCACGTTAATCTGTATCCAAACAAGCTCTGTCTCAGTCTTACCTGGGATGCTGCCTAATGAAATTCTCTGAATTTGATTCAGACACAAACTAAGGGACACCTTATTCACCTTTATTTCCCAACAGCATCTCCCATCATAGTACCTAGAATGAAGTAGTCTTTTACTCCAAGTGAAAGCTCACACTTTAAATGGCCAGGGAGCCCTTGCATGCCAGGCCTCAGTTAGCTCAGAAAAGGGATGCTGTTTGTTTCAGTGGATTCCTTCCAGAAGCAAAGGAGAAATCAGCCATGCCTGATGAAAGCCTTAGAAGATCTTGTGTCTTGTTCAAACCAGTGCCTTCATCTAGCTGGTTGGTGAAGGAAGCTTAATAGCTTACAAAAGTACCTGCTTAGTCCCAGAGATGTAGCCACAGGCATATGACAAAATACCTGTAAATCCGGGTCCAGTGGAACAGCAAGATGGATATTCCTATGATGACAACACTCTCCTTCCTTCAGCCAAGAAGGGCATTGAATCCCACAGCCTTTCACTTTCATAGAGCAACCTGGGACCCAGTCATGCTGAAGAAAAATGGCTTACAATAATAGTCTACAGATGATGTTATGCATGTAAAATGACAGCAGTCATAAAAATTATGAAGTGTATGCATTTTTAGAATTAGATAATCTTTTTATAATTTATTTATTTTTTTATTAATTAGTTTTGTACTCAGTGGATGCAGTCAAGTTGGTACCATTGTTAGGCTCATCCATGTCCTACCACCCTCCTCCTGGCCCCTCCTTGTTGAGGTATATGGGTCATGTTATTTGATTTGATTATATGTCCCAATAAATGTTGTCATTTAAACAAAACAATTGGGTTAGCAACAAAGAACATGAACAATGAACAGTCAGTTGGCATAACTAAACATGTTTGATAAGGAGGTATATTTTTTTCTGTTCTTTGACAGAATGATTTGAAATTTATTTATTGCATATTTGTATTTCATAGTCTATATTATTGTACATTTTAGGTGGTAAGTACAAGAACTTAAGAAAGAATATAAATATAATGAGGCTATTTAAGCAGATATTAAATCTAGGTCATATTAAATATTTTAAAAGTAATATTTGAATGTATTTCCCCATGGTCCAGTAAGACATTTCTCTCCTTCTGTGTTATTCTAACACTTTAGGAGCTAAAGGTCTCTGGAATTTTTTCTTCTATGAAGTGGTGAAGTAGAGCACCATGAATATACACTTTATGATGGGGTTCTCAGTCATCGAGGAGTGAAGGAACTCACATACACCAACATCTTCCTGGTAAAGGTAGGTCATCAGACACAGGATTCTACTTCCTAACACTGTGGACTTGTAGGAATGAGTTGGTTTTGCTCTCAAGAATTGCCCAAATTCTTTGTGGGCATACTTGGTTGGTCTGGCCTCTGCATTCTGAATTTGTCACCCAGACTTACCATCTGAAGTGCCCATTTTACATCCTCCAAGGAGCACCAGATGTCACTATCAGGTATAGCATTCTTTCTCAGGGAAAAACCCTTTTATACTCCATAATGAAACCTGTATAGTCCAAATTTGATTCAATATTACAGTTTTAGCAAAGAAATGAAGGGGAAATCTGATAAAACTAGACCTGCTTTTCATGTGCTAATAGTTTAAATAAAAAGCAGTCTTATATACAATAAGTGAAATATTTGTCATTATTGAGTTTTAATTAAAACTTGTGTATAACATCTAGCAGCTTCAAATTTTGTCTTCTTAGCTCTTTCTAGTCTTTTCTATTTATTTATTTGTTTTTGGTTTTTCAAGGTAGGGTCTCACTCTAGCCCAGGCTGACCTGGAATTTACTCTGTATTCTCAGGGTAGCCTCAAACTCATGGCGATCCTCCTACCTCTGCCTCCCCAGTGCTGGGATTAAAGGCGTGCCCCACCACACCCAGCTTCTATTTATTTATTTTTATTCATTTATTTACAAGGAGACAGAGAGAGAGGGAAGGAGAATAAATATGGTCATCCCAGGGCCTCTAGCTGCTGCAAACAAACTCCAGATGTATATACCACTTTGTGCACTTGATTTTATGTGGGTACTGGGGAATCAAACCTGGGTCATTGGGCTTTGCAGGCAAGTGCCTAAATCACTGTGCCATCTCTCTCCTCTTTCTGGTCTTTCAAAATCATCACCTAGTTTTAGGAAAAAGCAAGCATTTCTTTTTGGTGTTTTCCTCTAATCTTTTTCTCCATTGATCTTCATAGTATATTCTCAGATCAGACAAGGAAATTCTCTGTGTAAAAATCATTGAAAATATGATTTGATAGAAAAACAACATTAGAAAAATGTCATCCAGTTGTGAGTCTGTATCTAAAGCAGTTATTACCTTCCAACTCTAAGTCAAAAATCTCATTTAGCCAATCTGCAAGCTGATGAGAAACTAAAAAGTAAAAATTTTCACCGGTGCAGGCCTCAGTGCCACATGTTGCAGTCAGTTTCACATTGCTGGCAGAAATCACCCAACTGAGAACAGCTTGTGGGGGAAAAAAAAAGGTTTATTTTGGCTAACAGACTGGAGGGGAAGCTCCATCATGGCAGGGGAAAACAATCGCATGAGCAGAGGGTTGACATCACTGCCTGGCCAACATCAGGCGGAAAACAGGGACAGGAGAGTGGACCAAACAATGTCAAGGGGAAACTGGCTATAATACTCACAAGCCTGCCCCCAACAGTATACTGCCTCTAAGAGGTATTAATTCTCAAATCTCTATGAGCTGGGAACCTAGCATTCAGAACATCTAAGTTTATGCAGGACACCTGAATCAAACCACCACACCACAGGTAAGCAAATTTCACCCTTTGTAGGCAGGAGTGCTATATACAAGGTACACAGAGAATTTGGCAGGTGATACTCCTTATTTTCTTTGATAGGAAGTGAATAGATTGGATTGAATTTATCAAGATCTGTATTGGCACTGATTGTGGAATATATGAATATGTGAGCCAAGTCTAGTTCATATTTGGACAAGAGAGCAACAACATTTTATGCTTCCACTGCTTCATTATTATCTTCATAGAAATTAAGATGATTATTGTTTTCAAATCAAAGTATTTGGGAGTTAGAGGAACTTCTTTTGTGGTTTATATTGTAGGAAGCAAAGATCTAGCTAAAACAGTTCTATACTTTAAAAGGCCCACACACTGGTAACAGAATTTCCCTTTTGTTAGTCCATCAGGCAATTGGGTCTGAGACAAAAAAATTCAGAAGTTGCAGGCCAGCCTGGGTTCTATAGTGATTTCAAGATCAGTTGACCTACAAAAATATACCCTGTTTCAAACAAACACAACAAAATATGAAGAACAGAAAAGCAAAGCAGAAAAAGAAGAAGAAAAATCAAATCTGTGGTGCACCCACACCCATTTAGTACTAAACAAAGTATTTCCAGTCTATTTGGAGGAGTGTTGTAAGGTTTTGAAAGAGGTCTCAAGGTGCAGAATATTCAGGGCAAAGAGAAGGCTTACCCACACGTGCCAGATGGTTGATCACCCTGCAGGCCTCACCAAAGCCTGTCGACTTTCCTCCATGCTGGGCTCTCTGGTTGCAGCTCCAGGCCTACAATGGAGTGACAGGTACCTAAGAGACTTGTAGCTGATTCTGCAAGCTACTGGCTCACCAATGATCTGCCAAGTGCCTCTGGTATTTGGACTGCAGGAGCTGAAGAAGCTCAATTTGTTTTATTCGAATATCTTTGCTCGCCAGCATGTTTATTCCGTGTTGCTTCATTTTGTAGGCATGGCTTCCTGTATTAATATTGCTGAGTGCAAAAAGGTCTTTGAAAATAGTTCTTTTCTCTTTAATCCCAAAGGGCTGGCAGACTGGGCAGAGCAAAGTTAGTATATATATATATATATATATATATATATATATATATATATATCACATATGTGATATTATGGAATATTATTCAGCATGAAAAAGAAGGATACCCTGCAATTTATTCTATACATGAGCCTTGAGGACATTGCGTTAAGCAAAATGAGCCAGACACAGAAAATCAAATACTACATGAGCTCATCTACGAGGCATCTAAAATGATCAAATTCACAGAAACAGAATATAATGCTGGTTGATAGTTGCTAAGAGCTGGAAAGAAGGGAAATGGGGGGGTAGTCTAATAAGAATAAAGTTTTAGTTATGCAAGATGAAAAAACTTATAGACAGGGTCTGTAGCTAAACATACTGTTATATACTTAAAATTTATTCAGAGAGTTTATGCTGATTTTTTTTTTTTTTTTTTTTTTTTTTTTGGCTAAACTGGGAAGTGGGAGATCTGGTCCACATGCTCGATTCTGACTTACTTAACAAGTTGTACAAGCTCTTGAAGTTACAACTTTACAGTGGGGACTAATGGAGTTGTGTTTGCAATTCTTCAGCTGATACCTATAAAGGCTGTATATGGTACCCTCAGCCAGTGTCAGTCCCTCAAAGCTGCTATAACAAAATGGCACAGACTAGATGGCCAACAAACAACAGAATCTTATTACTCAAATCCTGGAGGTTGAGAAGTGCAAGGTGAAGGTGATAGCAGGTTTAGTGTCCTGATGTCATTGTCATGCTTGGGTCTTGGTAGAAAGGGTGAGGTATCTGGCTGGGACCCTTTCATAACCTTGTACCTTACAGGGGCCTTACCTCCTAATATGTCCCCTGGGGTAAAGATTGCATCCCTTGGATCTAGTGTGGAGGTAGGACACACACATTCAGACCACAGTTCCTCTGTGAACGTCAGTTCTCATTTCATTCCCTCCCACATTCTGTAGTTCTAGACTACATGCCAGTCTACTCTCAAAGGGGGTTATTTAGTTCCTCAGGATGCCTTCCTTCTGCAGATTCACCTCATCCTCAATATCTGAAGCTATTTAATCTCTAATTTTAATCCAGTTTACTGCTTCTTGTTTATTTAAGATTGTTTATATTTTCTGCTACCTCTTTCAGTAATAATGTAGGACTGCCAACACCCTTCCTTCCATAGTAGCTTTATGTTCTTTGACTTGCTGACACATTGGCCTTGTCTTCAGAAGTTTGTATCGCAGGTATCTCCAGCTCTGGGATGTTTGCATATAATATTTTCTGATAGTTCCTTACATGATATTCACATTCACACATACACAAGAGTACTATCTCTCCCATCTAACAGACGAATAAACACAGACCACAGCAGACATTTCAAGTGATCAGAGGAAGAAGATAGAAATATGGGTTTATATCCTGGATCTCTGAAGTCCCAGGTAGAGAGGGTCTTCTCTCTGTACCAGGAAGACTTGATACTTTCACATCAAAACTATTTTTGTTGCTTTCTTGTGGAGCAGGCTAGCCTTGTGCTGCCCAGGTCCACCCTGAAGACTTGGCAACCTCTTTTGTCATGAAGGTCTGCAGCTAATGGGCTCTTTGGGGTGCTTTACTGCTGCTGGTTGCCAACTGCTGGATCTTAGCACATTCTCTTCTGCATATGATATCTGCAGCTTTATCCTGTAAGAACATGCCTGTGGCTGGGTCAGGGGCTTGGTATGCACAGCATGAAACACTATTATCAACCCTTAGGCAGTCTGAGTGGGAAAGAAACCAGGCCCTCCTTGCTTCTCTAGGGATGAAAGACACAAATTTCCCTACCACGCATTCTCCACACATACCCAACTATGAAAGTTTACCAGGAGCCTGTGAGGAAAACATAAGGGCAGCCACAGAGAGCCTTGGAGATAAGATGACTCTGGGGCTGAAGCAAGGGCTTGGCTTCCCCTGATAGGCACAGGGCTGGAGCTGGCCTGCACAGGATGCCTTCCAAAATTTCTTGCAGCTCACAGAGTCCCTTGGCCTGTATCTGATGATGGCCATATGCACAATGAGGTAGAGAACTCTGGTCCTAGGTTAGTGAGCTCACATTGGGAAAGTGGTTCTTTTTCTGTCTTAGAACCCCGGTCCATGGAGGATGGGTACTGTACAACACCTGAAGCAGTGTGATAGTTAATCCTGCTTGCCAACTGATGGATTGAGAGACATCTCAGGGACTAATAAAAGCCCACTTCTGGGCATGTCACTGAAGGTCTTTCCAGAGACAAGGGTTTACATGTAGGCAGTAACTGAGGTGAAAGGGCCTGCCCTGAAGGTGGGCAGTACTATCCAATAGGCTGGAGTTTAGGATGAAATAAGATCTGGAAGAAGGGGAAATCAGGCAGCCCATGCAAGCTCCATGGTCCTGAGTGTGGTGGCCACTGTTGCTATCACAGACATACACCAGAGCAGCTTTTCCAGCCTTTCCAAATGAAGCACATCAGTGGCTCCAAGGGACTTCCAGGCCTTCAGCACCAGACTGGGACTGCATCATTGCCCCTACTTTTTCTGAGGTTTCTGATTTCTTAGACTGACCAGCTATGGGTTCTCTGCCTTTTCAGCGTGCCAATTGTTTGATTGTTGGTTAGCCAGCCTCCTATTGTGTAAGCTAATTGAATGCACCCCTTTTCATAAGTATATGTATCTTTTACTGTTTCTGATTTTTGAAGAGCCCTGTCAGGAAGCCAAAGAAGAGCGGAAGTCAGGAAAACCTTCTGAGGTATAGACAGATTTATGCTGTTTCAGTATTGTTTCACAGGATTCACTGCTGATCAATCAATGACATGGATGAAAAGGAAGGATCGTTCCTCCAGGCCACTGTTGGGAGAGAGATTAGATGAATGACATGAGCTGGAAGGCTTGAGGGACACAAGTCTGCATGGCCAAGAAGCTCCTACCATCTGCTGCACATCAGAGTTTCTGATCGCAGGAGAAGACATGGTCTAGACCTCACCTCCTCTCCATACCAGCCAACTGAATGCAGGCTTAGAGTCCCCTCCTTGTTTCCCATCTGGGTCCTCTGTGAGCCTTCCCTTCTTCATCCTGTGCCAATCTGATTCAGAGCAAGGCTGGCTCTTTTCCAGGCCATAGGAGTTTCTTTCAGGATAGATGGCCCCTTCTAATTTCATTTCTTACATTGGGGATGATTGTTGCTGCTCTTACTCACTATGAGTGGGATCTCACATTGACTCCTAGTGTTTAGTCCTGGTTTCTGCCTCCTTTCTGGCATCAGACTTCCTTGCAGCCTAGTTTGGTTAAAATTTCCCTTCCTGATAACTTGTCCAGGGCCAAGTGCCCTCTTATCTTTGCCTTCTTTTACATACTCAAGAAGCCATGAATTCTGAAGGATGGCATTTATTTATCTGCCTAGTTATCAATGGGCTCAACAGTCCCTTTCTGAATACATATGTTCTGCCAGACACTGACAGAACACCTGAACTGATATAAAGTGACCAAAATCTAATCTGAGAGTCAGGTGACAGGAACAGCCAGATATTATGAGGACAGGTGAACAGTGTGCCTCATCCTACACTTAGGCTGGCATTGAACTAATTCTCCTGCCTCTGCCTCTTCAGCAATTTTCTACCATCATGTGCACCACAACAACCTTCTCATTCTACACCCAGTATCTCTCTACTGCCTTGGTTCTCCTGTGTTAAGGTCATCAAGGCCTGTGGATGGCACTGTGCCCTCTGCTCTGGACCAGTTGTGTTTGTTTTTGGTTTTGTTTTGTTTTCTGTTTTGGTTTTTCAAGGTAGGTCTCCCTCTAGGCCAGGCTGACCTGGAATTCATTATGTAGTCTCAGGCTGGCCTCGAATCACAGTGATCCTCCTAACTCTGCCTCCCACGTGTTGGGATTAAAAGCATGCACCACCACACCTGGCCTTTTATTCACTCCCTCAGAGCCTGGATCAGTAAACAAAACAGCCACACTGTGACAATGGAACATAAATCTCACATATTCATTAACATCTTACTTCTAACCCATTTGAATGATAGAAGGAGTACATTTGAGCAGCAGACAAAGCAGAGATAATCATTCAGGATTAGATAGGACTTCATTGCTCTTGGATGTAACCATGATCTAGTTCTGGGCCTGGAGTGCTACAATGAAACAGGCATTTGGAAGTTATTTTTGCTTAAAAGCCTTGCCTTCTTAGGTGGGCCCACAGGGTAACAAAACCCAAGATGCCTTCATTTTGAATCTATAGCCTTTACTTTGGCTCACCTGTTCACCTCTGCAGGTTAGCATGCTGATCACTCAGGAAGTGTCTTTCTGTCTGTCTAAGATGTCTCATCCCTCCTCATGGCTGAGGGCACAGAGATAAATCATTGTCCTTATCCTTTCTTCTTCTATCGCCTTCCAGAAAGACCAAAATGTCTCAGGGCAGACCATTCTTCATATGAGGGTAATTATCTGAGTGTGAGGCTGTACCTGGAGCAGAAGTTATCATTATGATAACCATGTTGTATCTTTAAGTAATGAAAGCTTCCTTGGATGTTTACCTCTTGCCCTTTGCCCCATTCTACCTGTATTTAAGTGGAAGGCTCATGTTAGGACCTTGAACATGGCACTGGTACCCCTGGACTCCTTTATCTGTTCCTCTTCTCAGGGTGGCCATATTGAGTAAATTTCTTTTCTCTGCTTTCATTATCACTTTCTCCCTAAATGGCATGTTTGGGATGGCTGTCTGAGCCTAACTTTTTGAGGCTACTGGAGCTCAGGCTTTACTCTAGAAACTTCAGTTACAGTAACAGGGCAAAAGGGAGTTGGGGTGAAGGAAATAGGTCTGAATATTCCAATGGCTACAGGATAATCTAGGGCATTTCCAGCTCTATGTTTTCCACTGTGAGGAAGTGAGATGGTGTGGACTTCTTTATTCAGGATCAGTATGAGGAATAAAGTAGAATGGGGAACTGTCAGTGCTGTCAGATTCTCTAGGGAAAGACATCTGATGAGGATCTTGTAGTACCTGGGACTTGAACAACATGACAGCAGAAGGTTCAGACTCTGCTAGTTAGTGGCTTTGTCACACAGGCAAAGGTTGTGAATCTCTCTGTGCCACAAACTCCATATTGGGAAGGTGGTGGAGCCTGCACAGCCACTGTGAACATTGAAGGTGAGTAGATATTATGGGTGGTTATAGATAAAAATTCTATAAGCATCTATGTACAGATTGCTTGGGGTTTAAGCTTTCAACTCTTTTAGGCAAATACCAAGAAGTGATACTATATTTCTTTGATTATAGGATTCTTACTGATCAATTTGCTAAAACTGAGATAATTTTCTAATTCAAAAATACAACTGGCCTATTAACTTGTAGCTATTCTTTGCTACTTTGAGCATAATTATTGATTCAGCTCCTCACTTTTTCATTAACTTAGTGAACATTTATAAACTTCCTTCTCCCCAGGTATTATAAATGGATTGAGGTACAGAAAGGTAGAGAAGCAGTCATCTTTGCCTCAAGATGGGTTTGGAACACTATCAAGGCAGCAGAGTGGCATAGGAGGCCAGTTCTGTAGAGACAGGTACATACAGAGGGCAGAAATTGGTATTACATGGATAGACTGCTTAGGAAAGAAAGGATTTAAAGAAGAGGCAAAGTGGGAAATAGTGTCTTTCTTGATCTCTTCCTAACCCCTACTGAACAATTGTGCACTACTGAACATGTGTGATAAATATCTAACAGTAATACTGAATTCCTAAAAGAGCAGAGTGACGAAGGGGTACAAATTCATGCAGCAAGAGAATTTTGAATGTAGACACAATAGTTGTTAAAAGACTAAGAAAAAATATACTGGCAAAATTAAGAGAAAGCAAAACATTCTTGTGGTAAGCCTGGGATACAAAGGTGCCGTGTGTGTGGACATGTGAAACCACACACACTTGGGCATCAAATTCTGTAATTATTCTCTTCATGGAGGGCAGTTTGCAATCCTGGATGTGAGCATTGTAGGGATGGCAGTAAGTTGGTGTCCTGGAGATTGGTATGGTGCTCTCCAGCATGCTGGTCAGGTGAGCATCACTATGGGTTTCTGGGACAACTGTAGCATTCCAGGAGTCATCACCCACTCTAGCTTACCTCAGGAGCCTCCCACACTACCCTTCTACTTTTATACAGAAGAGGCAGCTGGCTGGATCAAGTGTTCAACTAAAATGTTTCCCTTTGCTCTGCTTTTCCCAGAGTAGACCCTGCTGATTGTGTGGTATGGCCCAGATTAGTCTCTATTTACGGCTTCATCTAATGTAAGCTGATATGTGCCTGGCTCCTCTTCAGCCATGCTGATTATTTAATTAGGGCCTTCAAGCTCCGATGCTTAGAGAAAGCTTCAGATGAAAAAGTGTTTACAAAGTCAACCTTTCTTGAATCTGAACTCTGAATGTTAGAGATACATTTGCATAAATCCTTGAAGGCTGAAAGTTAAGAATAGACCTGATGCCTCTTGCTGAAACATCTGGTGCTTGCTGTGATTTGTGATGGAGCCTTGGTGGTTTCTCACCTTGGTAACCTCCATGCTGGTGGAATGCACAGCTCTGTGCATCACTCTGCATTTCCTTCTCACAAGTTCTTGGCACCCCAACTTCTCTTCATACCTAACCCAATTCCCAGCCTTCTCCTTATGCAAAGTTTTCTTGCCTTTCTACCCTTCCAGATGATATCTCCTCATATTTCCATACCTGCTTGCCTTTCGGTCCCTTAGACTCTTGCTGTGCCTTCATTACTACCATATTTGAACATGCAGATTCTACTCTATGGTCCTAATGGATGGGTTGCTGGGCCTCCAACAGGCTGTTACAGTGAAGACATGCTCATTAGTCACACAGCAGAGTCCATGGCTCCTCTGTCCACTTTCAGATTGTGATATGCTGCCATGCCATGAGTAAGAATTGTCCAACATCTGCTGTTGGGCTATACAGCAAGACCCAACTGAGGGAGTGCTTACTCCCCATAGTGTTACAGGGAACCACTTAGTTCTGGATCTAAAACATTCATTTTTCACAATCATGAAGGTTAAATCAATCAGTCAGTCTGCAGAATCATCAACATAGTTGTGGTTTTTAAAGGAAACTTCAGAATGGTAAACATTTAGCAAGCCATCCGTCAATACATAGTCAACACTGTTATCAGGGTGTGTCTCATGGTCACCAGGATGATACACGTCCAGAGTTTATCACCACTTTCTCTTCCACTCATCACTTTAGAAAACGCATCTAAAATCTGCCACAACAGTCTTACAATGATACTCTGGTTTCTTTCAGATCATTTAAATCTTTCTTCCTTCCTTCTTTCCTTCTTTCCTTCTTTCCTTTTTTCCTTCTTTCCTTCCTTCAGCCCTCCCTCCCTCCTCCTCTCCCTCCCTCCCTTCTTCCTTCATTCCTTCCTTCCTTCCTCTATTTTTCCTTCTTTCTTTCTTTTTAACCAAATCTGACAGTGCATCAGGGACACAGGGTCATCAGTGAAACAATCCTGCCCACCAGTGAGCCAGTCTCCTCAGGCCTCTGGGTGAATGCCCAGGAGACATGGAAGTTAGGTTACACTTAGCCAAACCTAGAAAGTGCAAAATTCTACAGGAACAGATGACCCAGTTTTTGTAACAAAATAGATTGCATGATAAAAGGGAAATGCTGGGAGGTATGACAGAGTTAAAGGTCTTGTGTTGATCCCCCTTAAATATGGAAACTATAAGAAGTCCCTAGTCACTCCTTTTTCTATTGTTGAGAACATCCAGGGATTTAAACATAAGCCAAGTATTCATTGAATTGTTATGTATTTTATTAGCTATAATTGTAAGATTGTGGTTATTAGCTAAAATTTAATTTATTAATAATACATGAGAAATTATTTATGATCACATTACATTTCCTTTAAAATCTGCAAAAGATGAAAATGAGGATGGGTGGATGAAGTAAGACAAGTGTGAGTAGAATACTTTTTTGTTAGTTTGTTTTTCAGAAGTAGGGTCTCACTCAAGCCCAAGTTGACCTGAAATTCACTATGTAGTCCCAGGATGGCCTTGAATTCACAAGAATCCTCCTATCTTAACCTCCCACGTGCATGCACCACCAAGCCTGGTGTGAGTAGAATACTTTGAAGCTGGAAGAGTTAAGTTTAGAATTCTTCACTTTGCTTTCTTTTCTTTCATGTTTATATAGATGTTTTATAAAGAGATGAATGTAAAGGTAAACAAAGTCTCCAGCTAGCATGACTTCATCCATCATCCCCAGCTGCTCACATTCTGGAATGGACCTTTTTCCAAACCCAAGGTTCAGAAGGTATTGCATCCTTCATATTCCCAGTTCTCTGATCTGATCCCACAGCAGTGTCTGCCAGCAGCACTCAGCTTCTTCCTTTCTCCTTTTCTAGCCTCCTATCATCACACCCATGACCCAGCCACATATGGCCTTGTGCAGACAACCTGACTTCTGAGAGTCAGAACCCTACCTCTGCACTCAGTATGGGGATATTGGGTCTTGCCTGTACCTAGCACAAAGAAGTCTCAGAACAGCTACTCTTCTTTTGGCTCCCATATTCAGGATTCTCCTGGTCTAATCATGCTCAGCTGGCTGTAAGACCTGAGTGCTATGGATTGTCAGGGTGCTAACAGTTGGATGTGTGAAAAGAACATGGCTCAGGTGGCAGGCTTCCTCTTTTCTCTGCATCTCTGTGAATTATGGCTTCCAGATATCAACACAAAAATACAGCACTGTCAGGAAGAGTTCTTGGCTCTGCAAGTTTGATGTCTTGCCCTAGAAATGGGAAATCTGTGCCAAGTTAATACCTTCCTTCAAGAATCTATTAATTCTTAGGCCAAGAATGTTTCACCAGATGTCCCTAGCTCTAGAGAGAAATAAACTAGAGGAGCCCAGGGGAGTCACATTTGACCTCAGTGAGATTCATATCAAAGTATCCATTTAACCAGACAGGCAGGCAAAAAAGTTGGCATGCTGTCAGCAGAGGTTGGTTACAGACTGAGTACCAAGAAATAAAGGGCCCAGGATAGGTGGCTTTAGACCTTGTGAGTAATGGCAAGGGTATTATGCATGTTTTCTGCTGCTAGCAACTCAAAGCTATAGACTGAGGAAGTTATAAAGAAGAGAAGTCTATTTCGGGCCATGGTTCTAATCTAAGACAGAGTACAGCTTCTGGTAAAGGCTGCTTACTAGCAGAGTTGCAACGTGGTACAAGGAATCCCATGAGAAGAGACATGGATATGCTAGTCCCTCTCCCTTTTCTTATAAAGCCATGGGATACAATCATGGGATCTATACTTTAACTAACCCTAATTAACTCTGGAAGATTGCACTGTAAAACACCATAGTGTGGTGAAATTTCTACCCTCTTAATACTCACAGGGGAATTAGAATGCATATGCTCTTGTAGGGCATAGTTAAACCACATCTAAACCATAGCAGTAAGGATTTGAATTTATAGTATAAGAATAGGAAGTCTGGCTAGAGTATGATTTTTCTCCCATCAAATGACTGGAACTTAATTTCAGCCTTTACTTAATTATGATTGGAGTAATTACAAAGTGATTAAAATTCCAAAGCATGTAGTTCTACAATTTTTTTAAGACCACAGAGATCAGCAGAATTATAGAATGGCCATATTGACATAAAGATCCACTCTTCTGAGAAGCAAGTTTCTCCTAGAACTCCAGGCTGGAAGATGCAGACCTCTCTGCATTGCTCAGAAAGCCATAATTTAGACATTGCTAGATGTTGCTCAGAAATCTCTCTCTGGCCTAGTGGCTGTGAAGTACAGCTTTGCTAGTTTTCTCTAGCTTTCTAGTAGAGCCTAACATATAGGTCCAGTTACTCTGCTAGGGCTTGAAGCAGAGTTGTAGAGACAATATTGCTTAGCTTATATCCTTTACCAGATAAGGCTTGGATAGAGACACCCTGAACTAGTTGGGCTGTAGGTCTGTAAACCTCATTCCTCATTTCCTAGCTGTGGGTGCATGTTCTAATACACTGCCTGCACCAAGTCTTCCAGGGATTTAGATTCCCTAAATAAGTACTAAATAAGTGCCCCTTCTAGAGCCAAATAAGCTGATGCTGATCTCATGAGTGCTTGGTCATACCCAGCATGCTTTGGTGTACATCCCTTACGTTATCATAAATTCTTAAAAAAACATATTTAGGAATATTAGCATGATCATTACAATGCTTTATTCAGTTAGTTAAATGCACTTTAGAAAACACCATTGTGGTGGTTTGATTCAGGCATCCCTCTTAAACTTAGGTGTTCTGAATGCTAGGTTCCCCTGATGGAGATTTGGGAATTAAGCCTCCTGGAGGCAGTGTATTGCTGGGGGGTGGGCTTATGGGTGTTATAGCCAGTGTTCCCTTGCCAGTGTTTTTTTTTTTTTTTTTTTTTTTTTTTTTTTGGCACACTATGCTGCTACTGTTGTCTACCTGATATTGGCCAGGGGATGATGTCCACTCTCTGCTCATGTCATCGTTTTCGCATGCCATCATGGAGCTTCCCCTCGAGTCTATAAGCCAAAATAAACCCCTTTTTCCCAGAAGCTGCACTTGGCTAGGCGATTTCTGCCAGCAATGTGAACCTGACTACAACCATTAAGCCTGACCTCACTGTAAGGGCATTTATTATTTTTTGGAAGTGATTAGCTGTCAGTGAATCATTAGCTTCATTTTAATGTTTGGCTCTTCCACTTGTTCTAATTAAGACCATGAATGAATCCCAAAGACATTTGCCTTATCTGTAAAAATGGAGCTTTTAGTCCTGCTGAGTGCAATAATCCTAAATGTGTTGGACAAGCATCTTCCTCCAGATGTGCCTAGCCACATCTCTGAGAGTGGGGACCTGAGGGTCTGGCATCAGTGTCACTACATCTGTAGGGATAATCCAACCCATCATGAGCCACCCAGGATTCCTGTGCTTGTGTCTAGCCTCCTCAACCTGCCTGGTAGAGTGGCCCTAGATGTTTGCAATCTTGCTGCAGAGGTTTAGCTGCCTGCTATACACCTGGAAGATTCCCAACAGGCTCCTCGGCTTCTAAGCTGAGGGGAAGGTAGAACTCAGTAAATAAAGGCCAAAAGAGGTGGTTCCTGGAGTGTGGATTCTTCCCTGAGAGATTAAGTCTCTCCTGGGCCTCATCTCCCAAGATCTAGCTACAGAAGAAATATTGCCAAGAAATATGGAGCAGAAGAGGCCAGGGAAGGAGAAGAGCATGGCTTATTAAGAGTCCTTTATTTGGAGAAAAGAGGTATTTATATAGACCAAAGCAAATAAAACTAAGGAGTGCAGGTGATAAGCGACTGAAATGAGGTTTTGTAGTTTTTCCTGTAGCCACGTAAAATCCACCAAGCATAAAAGATGGAAAATAGAACTAGAGGTGACCCTCTTGTAGGACTCTGTTAAGACAAAATATTATATTTGCTCTTGGCCTTTCCCTACACACTTATCCTGCCCTTTCCCTGTCTTCCTCCTCCCTATACAATACTAGGTTCCTTCAGTGAGACCCCACTCCCCCATCTAGTAGGCCACCTTTTCTAGTCCTCTCTTCGATTCTCCCCAAGACCCTGCCTTGCTTCCAAACTCTGGCTGCCCTTTTACTTCTCTAGGATTTTTATCCTTTGCAGACAAGTCAGAATATTCCCCAGCTAAGATTCAGAAACCTAAGTAACCTTCTAGAACACAGGATGGTTCCAAAACTTCAGAGAATTTGGTAAAAGTTTTAGCACTCATGAAATATTAGCTCTTTCTCCCTCTCTTCCTCTCTCCTCCAATAAAAGACCAAGGTAATAAAGTAGATTTTTATTTGCTATAGAATCCTTGCACTGAGTGTGGTGGTGTCTCAAGGGTTGAGAGCCTGCCTGTTTTGTTTCTGTACCATTAGAATAAACTATGGTCAGTGTACACAGATGGCTCACAAGGCACCTGGTATATAGTTACCATTCTCCTTTAATGCTAGGTGCTAGGGATGTCACATAATAAGTACCAGTGTGGTCTCCCAGTTGTCTTATAGTGTAGTTGAGAACACATACTCTGTGAGATGCTCAAACTTTGGTCCTGCTGAGAATGCAGGCACTCATAGCCCTTTGCTTTGTGTAGGACACAATATAACACAGCCGTGCCAGGATGTTAAGTCCTTATGGATTAAGGAAGAAAGGAATGACAGTGGGAAAAATCATGATTTCTCCTGGACCTGACAAAAACAGGTTGTGAGACCTCAGCTTGGATTTTATCAATTCATAAAAGGAAGAGACTTACCTTGCCTCACAGTTTTGGAAGTTCCAGTCCATGATTGCCTGGCTAGTTGCTTTGGCAGAATATCATGGCTGGAGTGTGGGTTAAAGCAAACTTGCTCACCTTGTGACCAGTATGCAAGAGAGTGAGGAAGAGATTGGCATCACATAATCCCTTTCCAGAACATTCCTAGGAGTGCCAACCTGAGGACCAAGCCTTCACATATATCATTTTGAGTGTTGATGACCATTTCCTTCAGCCTCTTCTGCTTTCTTCATTGGGCAGAGGAAGAGTTTCATCATTGCTAGGAAGGATCAAAAGGCAGATCTCCCATGTGTTCTTCATCAACAGAGACAAATGTCTCAGTTCCTTGCCCAAGTCCCCTGACACAGCCCTGGAGGGTGTGGATAGAGCTACCTCATTATGATACGCAAGGATGTGAGTCAAGATGCCCTGTTCAATCTTTGTTGGTGGAAGCACAGCCTTTTCTGTGGTGCTAAGCTAGAGGAGACTGGCTACTGTCCAGACTTTTCTGTCTCCCTATGCTGTCCTAGAGCTGTCATTAGGCCCTTGTTGAGCCCTCCTCCATTCATGTGTGGTTATTGATGTTTCTGGGTTACATTTTTCTCAGTATCCCAATCTGAAATAGAGGAAATAAAAATGAAACCCTGAGAACTGGTACCACTTCTCAGGTCCCAACCTTCCTAATTGGTTAGCCTTTTTCTCTGCTTCTCAGTATCTTTTTATGCTTTCAGAAATATAACGTGTGTGAGTTTTAGTTGTATTTAAAGAGAAAAAACTCAGAAAAGCATGTCTCTGTCTTCACAGATCTAAAGTCTGCAGTAGGACATAATTTGCTTGCTGTTGTCCATCTTAAGTGCACAAACTTGACTCTGATTATGAGGAGTGCCCCTAAAATCAAGCTCTCAAATGAGATTTTACACTTGGATATCAATGATCCAAAGGCACCAAGACTACAATACTGGTAATAATGGAGTGGTGATAATTCATGATAGGCATTTGCATAAAATGGGGTGGTGGTAATCCCTGACACAAAAGGGGTTATCATCCTGACACATATTTGGTACAAAATTCCTTAACTTTTGTATTTGGATAAAATGAAGTTTTAAGCTAATGCTTTGATATGTGTGAATAATGATATTGCTTGATTTACATATTTACAATATTTACAATATTATGTTTTTAAAATGTGGTATTAGCTGACATTTATTATAGTACTGGAATCCTTGACAAAAAGGAATAGGCACATAGAATATAAGTACCTGTCAAGATGAAAAGTATATCTTTTCCATATTTGTCTTCTAAGCAGGGTACTATTATTTTTGCCATACAAGGTAATGACTAATTGCCAAGTCAATTGCAAGTTCTGGTTATTAAATACCAGTAGGAAGCTGGTGTGTGTGGGGGGTGGGGTGGTGCATATGGTAATACTCCAGAGATGTTTCCAGATCTTTGAGATGCTGCAGTGGTGAGTGAGCTGGGTTGCACAGTGGTGAGCTGGGTGGATGCTGGGGTAGTGAGAAAGTTGGGTGCTATAATGCCATGCAAGATTACTGTTCAGAACTCTTCAGGTTGAATGCTACAATAATGTCTGTGAACCCAGGTAGTGTACTTTTCTGGTATAAGTCCTTTCTGAAGAAAGGAGGTGCAAGTATATCAGAAGATCCCAAAGTTTACCAAGAACATGATGAAGGGTTTACATGGATTATGCAATTCTTACAGAAACATGAGTATGTGGTTTTGTAAATCTACCTGTCCTCTGACAATTTAAAAGGTTCTGGTGGTTGTGCTCACTACTGTCTACATACTGTCTCCCCACAAGATGTGCTGTAATCACACCTTTGTAAGCCAAATGTGCATCCCCACATTGGAGTGATGTATGCCAATGTTGCGTAGGCCCACTGGTAGTTCTGGTATAAGTCCCTCTTGCAGCCTCTGCCCTGTTGGGAATTAGAGAAAAAGGCATCACAGCATCTCCCCCATGGATCCAAACTTGGTTTTTAGAGTGGGGAGCTCCTTCCTAGCTCTGAAGAATGAGATTGGCTCCTCTTCATAGGCCTCGGTGGAAACAAAGGATATTCCTGGCTTAAAAGATGGCTTCTGAATAGCTCCCAGACTTTTCCTTGTCCAAGAACCAGAAAAGTAGAAAGGGCAGTGCCATTCAAGTCCCATGAGGTGCTCTCTGCTATTTCTACAAGACATATATGGGAAGGAGATGGGACAAAGAAAGGAGGAAGAGATCAAGAAGCAACAGAGGAGTGTGGACAATGCAAGAGAGAGCTGCAGAGAGACTGGGAGAGAAATTAGATAGGAGGAGGAAGAAGGAAAAGAAGGGAAGAGAAAAAAAGTAGGTGTGCCACAGCTCTGGCTTCTCATACACAAAGAGTTTAAGAGCTGCTCTGAGCATTGCTGTTAGACGAGTAGCTTTCCCAGGCAAGAAAGAGAGAAGGCATATGCAGCTTTCTGTGGTTTTCAGCAGGGTGGCATAATATCCCACTCTGCTGAACACAGGGTTTATCATAGTACTGTTACAGTTGAAATCCCACAGAGCACTGCTGGAAGATCCTATGGTTTCAGCAGCATCCCTGCTTTTCACACATCCTCAGAGTTGATGATAAGCAGGACAGAGGGCATTCAGGTCAATGCAGTTACCTTCCCTTGTTTGCCCTGCAGGAGGGGACAGATATAGCTTTGTAGACATCAATATATCAGCCTGCCAGAGTGGGCATGCTCACTGAATTTCCACCCTGTGAAAAGGACTATAATGGGTGTGGGATGAAAAGGGTTGACCCCATCACTGCTTATGACATATAAGTAGTTGCAAGGCTGGAGAAATGGCTCAGCAGTTAAGGCACTTACCTAAAAGTCCTAATTTTCTTTCCCCAGTACCCATGTAAAGCCAGATACACAAAGTGGCACATGCATCTGGAGATCATTTGCAGTGGCTGGAGGCCCTGGTGTGCCCATTCTCTTTCTTTGTCTATCTCCCTGCTTGAAAGTAAATAATTTTTTTAAAGTTGTTGCAGGTGGCCCAGAGTGTGTGTTCCACAGTGGGTGAACATTGGGCTCTAGATTTGTCTCTCGGTGGAGGTGAGACTTGTGCCGGCCACTTGGGAAGGGCTTCATTGTCCACAAATAAGGTGATATACTGGAGGTGGGAAGATTGGAGTGAGGGGCTGTAGACGTGGAGCTAGACGCTAAAGTAGGAGTCACAGTTCTGTAGATGTTTAAGAGATAGGATTATGGCTGCTAGTCCTAGAATCCCTGGTGAAAAAAGCCTGGGCCATGGGAGAGCCCTTCTCTCTCGGTGGACAGGTCCCAGTAAAGCCTCCAAGCTGTGGGGCAGGTATCAGTGTAAACAGAGGGCAGTGGTGAGCCAAGAATGTGGTGCTTCTTTTGAAAGGGCATGCCTGGGAGGGAGCAGGGACCATGGAATTTCTTCCCAAAACACACATGTGAATTTTATTTTATGGTATTTTCCTTCAGTTCTTTTCAATGACTTAGTCAACTGGGGTTCTGTGAAGCCTGGACTTTATCAGGCAAGAGTTAGCTACTGACCCTTTCTCTATCACAGGGATCATCTACCTTGAAGCCAAAGGCTCCAGTGACAAGAAGTTTGGACCACAGTAACACATCCTCACTCCGTTGAGGGCATCAGCTCCAGAGAATGCAAGATCTTCAGGAAGAGCATGTCTAAAGTGTGCAAGATCACAATTGTGCCTGTATATATGAGCTGCATCATATGGTAGATTGATTTGTTAAGTTATATTTATTTGAGAGAGAGAGAGAGAGGGAGAGAGAGAGAGAAAGTAGTACACAAAGAGAGTGAGTACAGGTTTACCAGGGCCTACCAGGGCCTCCTGCCACTGCAAATGCATGTCCCACTTTGTGCTTCTGGCTTTATCAAGATACTGATGAATCAAACTCGGGCAGTTGGGCTTTGCAAGCAAGCACCTTTCACTGGTAAACTATCTCTCCAGTCCTATTTTTAAGTGTTTTAAGAAATCTGTATATTGATTTCCATAATGACTATCACAGCTTGCATTCCCACCAAGAGTGCAAAAGGGTACATCTCCCCCAGCATTTGTTGTCATTTGTATTTTTCATGCTAGCCATTCTGACCAGAGATGGAATCTTAGAATGGTTTTAATTTTGTATTTTTCTGATGACTAAGGATGATGAACACGTCTTAAGATATTTATTACCCTTTTGAACTCATCTGTTGGAAACTGATGTATAGCCCAGCTTTGATTGGGCTATTCATTTTCTGGGAGTTTGAGTTTTGAGTTCTTTTTCATTTTCTTTTTTTCAAAGTAGGGTCTCACTCTGGCCCAGACTGACCTAGAATTCACTATAGAGTCTCAAGGTGGCCTCAAACTCATGGCAGTCCTCCTATCTCTGCCTCCCGAGTGCTGGGATTAAAAGTGTGCACCACCACGCCCGGTTTGAGTTCTTTTTATTGTCTAGATATTAATCCTGTGTCAGATATGTAATTGGAGAAGAATTTTTCCATTCTGTATTCTACCTCTTTGCTCATTTAAGTATTTTTTGTGCTATACAAAGGATTTTTAGTTTTAAATGGTCCATATATCCATTGCTAAACTTATTCCCTGAGAAACTACTTCTATTCAGAAAATACTTAACTTTATTACCTTTACCTATATATTCTAGTGTCCTACCTACTATTTCTTTTGTTAGTTTCATGGCTTCAGATCTTACATTAAACTCTTTGATACAATTGAGATTTATTTTCTTGCGGGGTGTGAGATAAGGGTCTAGCCTCATTCTTTAAATTTTTTTGTTTACTTTTGTTTACTTTTGTTTATTTTTATTTATTTGAGAGCAACAGACAGAGAGAGAAAAAGGCAGATAGAGAGAGAGAGAGAATGGGCGCCCCAGGGCCTCCAGCCACTGCAAATGAACTCCAGATGTGTGCGCCCCCTTGTACATCTGGCTAACGTGGGTCCTGGGGAATTGAGCCTCGAACCGGGGTCCTTAGGCTTCTCAGGCAAGCGCTTAACCACTAAGCCATCTCTCCAGCCCCTCATTCTTATTAGATATTCAGTTTTCCCTGCACTATTTGTTGAAGATGCTGCCTATTCTCCAAGGTGTAAGTGTGTTTGTCATTTTTATTGAAAATCAGGTGGCCGTAGTTGCATGGATTGATCGTCTATTCCGTTGATCTCTTCATTTGTTCTTTTTTGTTGTTGTTTGTTTGTTTGTTTTTGAGGTAGGGTTTCTTTCTAGCCCAGGTTGACTTGGAATTCACTATGTAGTGTCAGAGTGGCCTTGAACTCATGGTGATCCTCCTACTCTGCCTCCCAAGTGCTGGGATTAAAGGCATGTGCCACCACTCCTGGCTCTGCATTTGTTCTTATGTCAGTATCATGCTATTTTTCTTACTATGGATGTACACTACAATTTGAAATCAGTTATGGTGATGCCTTCAGCAATATTCTTTTGCTAAAGATTGCTTTGGGTATCCAGGGTCTTTTGTGCTTCCATATGAGTTCAGGATTATTTTTTCTAGTTCTGTGAAGAATGATGCCAGCATTTTGATTGATATTGCATTGAATTTATATATTGTTTTGGGTAGGATACCATTTCATAATATAAATTCTTCTGATCCATGAGCATGGGAGGCCTTTCTCTATTCTAGTGTCTTCTTCAGGGTCCTTTTTCAGTATTTTAAAGTTATCATTGTGGATGCCTTTCACTTCCTTGGTTGGGTTTATTCCAAGGTAGCTTTATTTATTTGTTTTTTGACTATTGTGAATGGGATTGTTCTCTGATTTCTTTCTCCATGTGTTTGCTATTGGTCTATAAGAAGGTTACTAATTTTCATATGTTAATTTTGTATTCTACCACTTTGCTAAGTGCTTATAAGCTATAGCCATTTTTTTTGATGGAATCTTTAGTGTTCCTTATGTATAGGTTCATGTCATATGCAAATAAGGCTACTTCAGCTTCATCCTTTCCTTCCTACATTATCCCTTTTATTCCCTTCACTTGTCTTACTGCTTTAGCTTAGACTTCAAGGACTATGTTGAATAGGAATACATAGTATGCATCCATGTCTTGTTCCTGATCTTAGTGGAATGCTTCAAATGTTTTTCCTTTTGGCATGATGTTGGCTGTAGGGCTATATAGCATTTATTATTTCTTTTCTTTTTTGGAGGTAGGCTCTCATTGTAGCCCAGGCCTACATGAAATTCATTATGTAGTCTCAGGCTTGCCTCAAACTCACAGTGATCTTCTTACCTCTGCCTCCCAAGTGCTGGGATTAAAGACATGCACCACTATGCCTGGCTGTGTATATCCTTTATTAAGCTGAGACATGTTCCTTCCATCCCTATCTTCTTCATGTCTTTTTTTTTTTTTTTTTTTACAAAGAACTGTTGGATTTTGTCAAAGGCTTTTCTGCATCCATTGAGATAATTATGTGATTTATCTGCTTGAGTCTGTTTGTGTGACATATTCCATTTATTGATTATTTATGTCATATTGAACCATCCCTGTGTCTATAGAGTGAAGCCTACTATATCGTGGTGTATGATCTTTATGTGTTCTTGAATTTAGTTTGTAAGTACTTTTATAAGCATTATTGCATCTATGTGTATCAAAGAGATTGGTCTATAATATCTGTGTTTTGTTTGTGTCCTTATCTAGTTTTGGTATCATAGTGACACTGGCTTCATAGAAAGAGTTTCAAAGTATTCTATTTTCTACTTTTTGGAATAGTTGGAGAACTATTGAATTTAGTTTTTCTTTAAAGGTCATATAGAATTGTGTAGTGAATCCATCTTGACATAGACTTTTTTTTTTAATTGGAGATTCTTTTTTTATTTTTTAATTCCTGCTTCAATCTTGTTACATGCTACAGGTCTGTTTATATTACTGAATTTATCTTGATTTAATTTTAGTCAATTTTGTACATCTAGAAATACAGTGATTTATTTTAGGTTATCAAATTTAGTGGATTATAGTTTTTTACTGTTTTTATTTTATTTACTTATTTTGAGGGAAGAGAGATAGACAGATGGAGAGAATAGAATCACCAGGGCCTTCTGACTACTGCAAATGAACTCCAGACACATGTACATCTGTACATCCAGACATTGTACATCTGGCTTATGTGGGTACTGAAGAATCGAACCTGGGTCAATAGCCTTCGTAGGCAAGCACCATAACCACTAAACCAACTCTTCAGCTCAGGATTATAGGTTTATAAAATATGTACTTATGAGATTTTGAGTTTTGTGAATTTCTGCTGTAATGTCTCCCCTTTCATGATTAATTTTATTAATTTGGATTTTCTTTCTCTTTTGTTTGACCAAGGGTTTGTCAGTTTTGTTTATCTTTTCTAAGAACCAACTCCCCATTTCATTGATTATTAGTATTGTTTTTTATTTATATGTCATTAATTTCTGCCTTGAAATTAATTATTTCTTTTGTGTACTGTTTTTGGAGTACATTTGTTCTTGTTTATCTAAAGCCTTCAGGTATAGCCATTAAGTTATTTATTTGAGATTTCTCTTTAAATTTCCTTCTTAGAACTGCCTTTATTGTTCCCATAAGTTTTGGTATATGTTTTAATTTTCATTAAATTCTACAATTTATTTTTAAAATTTCAACCTCTGTTTCTTCAGTGTCTCATTTGTAATTTAATAATGTATTGTTTAATCTCAAGAAGTTTGTGTATCTTCTATAGTCTTTCTTGTTAATTTCTTGCTTTATTGCATTGTGGTTGGATAAAATATGAGGAGTTATTTTGTTGAGACTTGTTTATGGCCTAATATGTGATTTATTTTAAAGTAGGCCCCATGGACTCCTAAGAAGAATGTGCATTCTATAGTTTTTGAATGAAATTTTCTGTACATATCTGTTAGGTACATTTGCTGTATGATATCATTTAGCGGCAGTAGTTTTCTTTTTATTTTTTCTAGTTAATATGCCTACTATAGAGGGTGGTATGTTCAAATCACCTACTATAAATATGTTAGAGTTAATCTGTAACTTCATGTCTTTATTTAATGAAGTTGGGTGGCTCTGAATTAGTGCATATATATTAAGGATTCTAATATCCTCTCTGGATTTTTCCCTTGACAACTGAGGTGTCTTTCTTTATCATTGATGGAAAGCTTTGGTTTGAAGTTTATTTTTGTTAGATAGCAGAATAGCAACTCATAACTTTTTCTTGGTTCTATTTGTCAGGAACTTATTTTTCCATCCTTTCACCCTAAGGTAGTGTCTTTCTTCAAGAAAAAGGTGAGTTTCTTGAAAATAGCAAAAGGATGGATCCTATTTTCTGACCCAGTCTGTTTAGTCTATGCCTGTTAATTAAGGAATTGAGACTGTTAATAGTCAGAGTTATCACTGAAGGGCGTGAGTTAATTCCAGTTATTTGTAGTGATTTTGTAGTGTTTGGTATTTTGTTTTCATTTGCCTAACAACTGGTTTAGCAGTAATTTTTGTTTTTCCCTCTAACCTCTTAAATGTATTTACCTTATCTTCAGTTGGAAATATCTCTTCTAGTATCTTGTGTAGAGCTGCCTTAGTGGTCATAAATTCCTTTAGTTTGTTTTTAATCATGAATTTTTTTTCTCCGTCTTGTGAGACATAGACTGCTGGGCACAGTAACTTGTGTTAGCTGCTGTGCATGCAAGGGAAGGAGGACTTAAGGGGATAGTATTGTATATATGTAAATAGAAGAACAGATTACAGGGAGGGAAAAGGACTCAGCCAGGCCAGGGAAAGAGACTGTGTAAAAGAAGAGCAGAGGGAGGGGTCAGTCAAAATTCAAAATATTCTAAATAAGACATATGAAAACCTACTTTTTTGAATAATGGCACATCCAGAAGCCATATATTGTTACTAGAAAATTTTTAGTGCCACGGATGGGATACCTTCCAGTGAGTTGTTGGCCAGGGAGGTCCCTGTTGCCTCCAAAACTTAACAGGCTATTGCCAAGACCCTTGGTTTCCCTTGAGAAACAGATGGTAAGACCCTATTGCTGAAGGCTTCACATGCCTGAGCAGAAAAGTCACTGAAAAATCAAGCTTGTGCTGAGCAGAAAACCTTCCCCCTGTAGCCCAGCCAAGTGAAAGCTGAAAAAAGCTGCACTGCATGCAGCCCTATGGGCAACAGAAGTCATCAGAGGTGAAAACAGTGGACACTGGAATCCTCAAGTTTGGCCAGACAGGCCAAATGACCAAACGAGTGCAATAGGGGCATGTCTGCTCTGGGGGAAACCAACTGCTCTCTAATTGGACTGAAGGCCTACTCTATGGGAGGGAATACATGCCTGGTACTAAAAACCTAACCAAAAGCCTGTGGCATAGCTGGGCATGGTGGTGCACACCTTTGATCCCAGCACTCGGGAGGCAAAGGTATGAGGATTGCCATGAGTTCAAGGCCACTCTGAGACTACATAGTGAGTTCCAGGTCATCCTGGGCTAAAGTGAGACCCTACCTCAAAGACAAAAAAAAAAAAAAAAAAAAAGCCTATGGCAGGGGATTTCATGAGCTTTAGGGGTATAAAGCCTGCTCTTGTCTAGACAAATGCATATGTTATTCTCACCAAATTGTGCTACTCTCACTTCTGGCTAGAGAAGCTTTTGTTTTCAGATAACAATGTCCATTGGGATGACCTAAAAGGCAACATAGTGCTGAGAAGAGGGGTCAGAGGAGTTTCTAGCACTGAAACATCTCTATCACACACTCCAAGGCTCAGGGTCCATGGCAGAAGAGGTGGCGGAAAGAATGTAAGAGCAAAAGGAAGGGGACCACTCCTTACAATGCAAATGTCTAGATGGAAATTGGCTTCCATATCCATGACCTCACAGTGCCTAGCAATACCTACACAAGACCCTCATGATAGGAGAAAAAGGTGATGACATCAAATTAAAAGAGAGATGAATGGAGAGAGGAAGGGGATATGATGGAGAACAGAGCTATGAAGGAGAAAGTGGGGGAGGGGAGGGAAATATCATGGTTTATTGTCTATAAGTATAGAAGTTGTCAATAAAAATATATGTATCTAAAAATAATAATAATACAACCAACAAAATGACAAGAATGAATACATCTCAATAATAACCTCAACTGTAAATGACCCAATTCACAAATAAAGAAATGAAGATGGGACAATGAGATTAAAAAATAATAATAATAAAATAAAATGCATGTAATATATCATTGCGTGTTATTTTGGCTTTTAGAGCTGGCATTGAAAAATCAACTGTCATTTTGATAGATCTGCTATTGTACATCATTTGTTGTTTCTTTCCTGTATCTTTCAGTACTTTTTCTTTGTTTTGTGCAATTTTTCAAATATGAGATAATGTAAGGACTGCCTTTACTGGTCTTGTCTATTTGGTGTTCTATATGCTTCTTGTGGATGGACAAATCTTTTCCTAGGCCTGGGATGTTTGTTTTCTATAATTTTATTGAAAATAGTTCCTATTCCTTTGGTCTGAAGCTCTTCTTTCTTCTATTTGTACATTTGGGCTTTTCATGGTATCTCAAATGTTTCTTATGTTATGCTTTTATGTTGCTTTGAACTTTCTTCTACCTGCCCAGAAGTCCTGGTATTTTGCCCTCTACATGTTCTTTGCTATTGGTAAGAATTTCCATGGGGAATTTTATTTGACTTATTTCATTTTTCATTTCCATTTACTTTTCCCTCAGTATTTTTATCTTTTCATTGAATTCTATTTTCATATCCTGGTTTGACTTTATCATTTCATTTAACTGTTTATGCTCTCTTGGAGTTGTTGACACAGGTCTTTCTTTATTTCCTATTTGAATTCATTCAAATGTCTATGCCCTTCCAGTTGTTTACTCATGCTCCCTTAGATTTCATTCAGGCACTTATTCATGTTATTTTAAAGTTCATTATTTGTATTTTTCATAATTGTGCTTTCGAATTCTTTGGAATTTCTTCTATGTAGCTTTCATGGGATGCTTCTACTATGAAAGCTGGCATTGTTGGTGGAGATATATTGCCTTGATTTTTAGTGTTACTTGTTTTTCATTGAGATTTGTTCATCTGGAGATATTCTCTTTATTAAGAAAGGTGGAGCTCACACAAGGTACTAGTAAGGTCAGAGGTGGGTCATTGGGGTGAAAAAGTGTGGCCATGTGTGGATTGTGAATGAAAGAGTGTCAGGGGGAGACTTATGTAGGGGGTAAATGGTCACATTTGGTTCCTGTGGGAGGGAAGCATGGAATGGAATGGTGTGGGAATATGAGAAGAGTGTCACTGGAGTAGCAGTAGGGTAGTATGCCTGGAAGACTGAATGGGACACATGTAGAGGAGGGTGCTAGGGAGTGGGGTGTGATCAGGAAGAATTCTCTGGTATGGGAGCAAACTGGGGCGAGCACCAGGGAGTGGAGCACTCACTGGTAGAGGTGTGGTGTGACTAGGTAGTTAGGATGATTTTCAAGTGTATACAAAGTTCTGAGAGGGCACCAGAGAATAGGGGCTCACTGGCAGTGCCATGATGTGATAAGGCAGATAAGGGTTAGTGGGTACTGGTGCAGGATGGAAATGGGATGGGGAAAGGGGCACTCACTGGCTAGATAGTGATGTGCCACAGCAAGGAGGGTAGAAGTGATTTGCTGGTGTAGGCATGAGCACATATTGGGAATACAAGCAGGGAGAAGGGAGTTCACCTGAGGCAACATGATGTGGCTAGGAGGCAGGAATTCATAGGCAAGGGTAAAAGGTCAGAAAAGGAACAAGGAGGAAAATAATTTTTATATAAAAAATTGTAGTGATAGTACAGAGTGTGAACATATCACAGTTGCCTAACTCCCTTTCATGTCAGTATGTTAATTTGTATGGTTCATTTGTCAAAGCTAACACTAACTCTGATGCACTACTAGAAACTAAGCCCTAGGCTCTATTTGGATGTTTTTAGTTTTTTTCTATGACAGGATAACCTTTGTGTTTAGAACTAAGTTGAATTTAAAAACTTAGGTTCTAGCAGCTCCATCAGGCTATGCTCAGCCATCTGCCCCTATGTTCCAATTAAAAAGATGTGCAATGGTGAAAAGCAAAGAGAGATTTTATCAATTCATTTGGGAATAGGAATAGATAAATGAATCCAGTCCATCTTTGAGATATTGACATAAGCTTTAGGTTTAAGTAGAGGAAGAATTAGAACAAAGTGCAAGAGGTTTGCATGAGTAAGCAGTCCTGTTCATGGTAAGGTCCACTTGATTATTATCTCAGTTCTTGCTTTGTAAGAAGTTCCGAATGTTGGAGGAACAAAGTGGTTCTCAGGAGATAATTACTTCTGCTCCAGAGTGCAGTCTGGACATTATGGATGACTGCCTACATCTAGGAGGATGATGGCCTTCACTTCAAGACTATGCAGATATCCAAGTTTACTGCAGGTTTACAATAGCAATTAGAGAACTTTATGTATGTTTTGATGTCTGGAAAAGGACAAGTGAACTCTGACAGGAAATTTCCTCAATTCCTCTTACCTTTGTTTTCCAGCTTTGAAGGTGTATGGGAAAGATTAGGTATTCCTGGGTTCTAGACAGATATTCCTTGAGTAATTAGCATTCTAACTTGCAGAGATCCAAAGTAAAGGAGACAGAAAAAAAATGGAGCCAAAGAAAGCAGGGTTTCATCCTACTTTTAATTACCTTGTGGGCCCAAATAAGGAGTTGATAATTTCAGCAAAACAGACAGATTTCTGTCAGAGTACTTGATGACCCACCAAAGGCTAGTGGTAAGGCCCTACTGCTGAAGATACCTTATGTGATTGACATGCAAATTAGAATGGCATGGCTGGAAGTTGGAAGAGAGTCAGTCCCCAGACAGTCAGCGTGTCTAGTGCCAGAAGGTGCTACATGGGCGACTGGGGGAAATTGACCAATATCTATCGAAGCAACGCATGGTCTAACCTACTTAGCAGCAAATAACTTGTTGTGATGCCCACAGAAGTGCAGTGGTGGCACACAGCCATGGTGGGGAAACAACTGCTCTCAATTTGGCTAACTGATCCCCTCAGTGGTATGGGACCCATAGCTGGAGCTGGGAAATAAGTTAGAACCATATCCAAACGTAAACCCACTCTCCAATATCAAACTACCATTAATTGTGGGCTACAAGAGGGCCTACACCTATTAAATTCTCTATTAAAAAAAAAAAAAAGTAAGGGTTATCTTATTTGTCCTGGTGCTAACTTACTCTCCATTGGAGAATCTGCTTCTCTTTTTCAGATAGATGTAGATCCTAAGGAGAGAGCCACCCCATCATACCTCAAAAGGGCCCCGGCTGAAACTAAGAAAAATTGGAGAAACAAGCAAGGGGGCTGTTTTCCTGATGAACTGGATACCAGCACAAGGCGGAAGGAGATCAGCACAGAGAAAAATCAACTCCTACCAAATCAGAGAGCCAGAGCCTCAGAGGCCCCCAACACCTCATCACTGAAGCAGACCAAAAATGAACCCAACATGGCTCAGGGAAATTTTGTGGAAGAGGGGGCGGAAAGAATGTCAGAGTCACATGTTGGGTCATGATATGCAGAGACATTTAGCTTACTCATAACTGTGGGCTAACTCCACAATGCATGACCCGTATACCTCAACAAGGAGGGGCCAAGGGGAGGGGGTAGGTCACGGATGAGCCTAATAATGGTACCAAAATGACTGTATTTGCTGAATACAGAACTGACTAATAAAGAAAAAATAAATAAATAAATAAATAAATAAAAATTTTTAAAAAAAGTGCTGGTTTATAGAGCCTGTTCTCTAACTGAAGAAGTGCACACAAATAACAAAGCAGAAATGTGTCTCATTTAAAATGATAGCACAGGATACACTCCAAGAGAGGAAAGGAACTTGAGCTTGTATCATCAAGAGCAGTGGGGATGATAACTTGACAACCAGTCTCCAGGGGAAGGCAACAGACACTGTGGGTGATCAAAGCACATTGAATCAGAAACCCAGAGGCTACAGAGAACTCAACACTAAACCAGACTGCTAATAGACCCACCAAGGCTCAGGAACCATTGTGGAAAAGGGGGCGAAGATTGTAAGAGAAATAGGCTGAGTAGAAATATCCTGAGGCACAGTTGGGCCCTGCCGGGCTCCGCTGGCAGGGGCAGGTAGTACCGAGGGAAGGACCAGGCCCGCTGGTTCCTCCCGAGGGGTTGAGGAGGAGATGAGCGTCCGACGACTCAGACCTCTCCTGGCCACCGGAGAAAAACCACACTGAGTCTGGAGTCTTGTTGAAGCAGGAACTAGATTTATTGCTATGAACAGTTGCCTATATAATGTTGGGGACAAAGGCAGGGATTTTAGGACAGTGGGGAAAGGTAAGGGCCAATAGTAAACTGTGACTATTGAAATGATAATTCTAAATCCCATGCGGAAGTAGCAGGCAAGAAGCCATTAGGCGTCTTGCTGAGTCACTTCTCGCCAGAGGCAGATCACCAAACTTTAGCTAGGCTCAGGAAGTTCCACTAGGCCTCATGCCTGGGCCTTTCAGAGGCCAACAGGGCCCACCCCCCAACACACACACCAAAGACTTACTGAGACCTTATTTAGCCAATAGTGAACACCAGTAACCCTGCTAAGGAGAACCCTTAGGGAAATTTGGACCAGGAGAGAAGGGACATAAGACTATACCTCTGTAAAAAAATAAATAAATAAAAAAAATTTTAAAAAGGAAATAAGTAAATTTAAAATAGTAAAAGAAAGAGCAATAGGTATTGCTAGGGGCTTCCTTTCAAGGGTTCAGCAGGAGAAATTTGCTGCTAGGGGTGGGGTATGAGTGGTATTCTGTTTTGATTGACAGGCTTGGGTTATTTAAGTCTTTGTTCCTGTGTGTGTCTTTCCCATGATGCATCCAATTTAAATCATATGTATGTCCATTCATGCATAGACATAGTGTTATAGGAATTAGTGAGTAAATGAGAATAATCAGGCAAAATCTACTTCGGAGAGAGGGAGGGAGCCTTTTTTCACACACAGACCTCTGCTGGATAATGCCAAAAACCAACAAAGGCCCTCAACTCAGATTGTGCTGGACTTATATACATTTTATAATCCTTCGTCTGAATTCTCTTGTGCTTAGAGAGGGGAAACATTTACATCCATGAGTGTAGCATTTTGTCAAATAAGATTAAATACAGGCAGCTGTCTCCTGAGATAAGGTAGTTACATATTGTCCAAAGGGGTCAGGCTCAGAATTCTTGATAGCTACCATCAGAGGAATCTCCCCCACTGCAGTTTCAGATCAGGGAAGTACAACATTTTATTGCTTCACTGGAAATCCTAGGTACATTTACATTTCTTATAGATATGTTGATTATATTCTATCTAAACTAATATAAGCTAGAAACATTAAATATATGTTATTACTTCAATAATAGGATGGTATTTAAGAGACTATCCTTAAAAGTTCATTTAGAGGACAGTTTGTCTTACTGCACCCAAAGCCCATCCAGGCTGGATCAACGTGCTGCCTTTGGTTCCAGGATATGTCCCAGGATATGTTTGAATGCGAACTACTACAAAGGGCACTTGCTAAGAAATTGCTAGGGGTGGAGTGACCAGTTGATTTGTTTAGAGAGAGGTGTGTATGGCCATGTTCAATGCAAGTTGGAAGTGGGGGGGTGTCTCTGGTTACTAAGCATTTTGTTAAGAAAGGTGTGTGTGTGGGGGGGTGTGTAACTCAAACCAAGAGGAATCCAATGCTGCTAAACTATCCTTATGCTTGTCTGCCTCAGATTAACATACTAAAAATCTGTCTTCTCAAAGTTAAAAATTCAGTTGAGAGATGCAGACAGTTTAAGCAGAAGTTTAGTTAGTAAAGCAAAACATATTCTCTAAAGAGAGATCTGTGTGTGCTGCCCGAAAGGGAGGGACACCCAGTGGGTTCTTCACTTTGGATTTTAAGGAAGTTTTCATGACTATTTAAGAGGTGAGTGGTACATTCATGGGGTGAGGTGATCATTTCACTCCCAACCCATGGTGGTCCAGATCTCCCTTTTAGAGTATTTCTTCCTAGGGTTCTCTAGAAAAGTCCACAAAGCTGGACTTTCAAAACCACAATGCAAATGCTATTATAATGTGGTCAGGTCTTTTTCAGATTGCAGACCTTCATTAGTGCAATGTGTGGGAGATGCCCTCGTATTACCTCACTGCAGCTTCAAAGACCTTTAACCACATAGGGCATTTTAAAAAAAAAAATTTTTTTTTGTTATTTTTATTTATTTATTTGAGAGTGACAGAGAGAGAGAGAGAGAGAGGCAGGTAGAGAGAGGGAGAGAGACTGGGTGCGCCAGGGCCTCCAGCCACTGCAAACGAACTCCAGATGCGTGCACACCCTTGTGCATCTGGCTAACGTGGGTCCTGGGGAGTCGAGCCTCGAACCGGGGTCCTTAGGCTTCACAGGCAAGCGCTTAACCGCTAAGCCATCTCTCCAGCCCCATAGGGCATTTTTTGATGGTAAGGAGACACAGCTATCAATGCAGGGAAGTTTTTCTCAGTTACCTCATATTTAGCTCTTGTTAACCTGATATCAGATGTTTAAGACTGAATTGGGGATGAAATTTAAGGGGAAAAATATGTTTGCATTGAATAATAAAAATACCCATCCTGAGCTGGGCATGGTGGTATATGTCTTTAATCCCAGCACTTGGGAGGCAGAAGTAGGAGGATCATCATGAGAGTGAGGCCACCTTGAGACTACATAGTGAATTCCAGGTCAGCCTGGACTAGAGTAAAACCCTACTTCGAACAAAGAAAAAATACCCATCCTGTTTAAGAACCACCAAGGCCCAGTGGAAGATGGATGATCAGACAGCTGTGAAAGTTTCCTCTTTTGAAGAATATTTGTGTAAAATAGAAATAAGTTCTCTAAAGGTGAGGTGAGGGAGGGGATAAGGCCCCTTATAGCCTCTTGCCCATGTCTAGGTTGTGAATTCCAAAAGCAAGCAAAAAGACATTCAAAAAAATTGGCAGTTTAAACATTTTGGGTGTATGAGACAGGGTCCTGAAATCTAGCTTTCTATCCTCCTGCAGCCATCTGTGAGTACAGGAATTAAGGGGGTATGCCATCATACCCTGAGGAAAAGAAAGGGCTAGCTAGTGTAGACAGTCAGGGAGAACAGAAGGGGTAGAGATTCAAGAATTACAGTCATGGAGATTGAGAGAGAAACCTTTCCTGGGAACTATAGGGGTAACTATTGATAACAGGACTGGGCCCTAGGAATGCAAAGCTCTAGGAATGTAACCATAAACAAGCAGGGCACCCTGAGTGCAAGGAATTCAGCCATAAACATTATAGATAAGTTTAAGTTACTTTCAGTTGCCTGAGAGCAACTGAGTAACTAGCAAGTCAAGAAAATACTTAGTAAATCCTGAGTTAAACTTTCAATAGATAATTAATCAGCTTAAGACACCTTCAGTTACAGAGACAGCCCTAATATCCTCCCAGAATTTAGCTTCTCAGAAGAGTGTCAGGCTTCCAAGCTCCCACCAACTCTCAAGAGGGTGCAATTTTGCTTAAATTAAAATCTACTGCTTCTTTGCTTGACATACATTGATTTTCCATACAGTAAAGCTGGAGGCATATCTCTCACACTACCCTTGTGGATTGTCTCATCATGGTCAATAATTCCTTACCCATCCTTGGGTAAGGACCCGATTCAGCTTGGAGCTTACCAAGAGCAGGGATCCCTCCCTTCCCTACTACCATAAGAACCAGTTTATAAAGTTTTTTAAAATTCATTTCGTGCAAAGAAAACCAGCACTGTTCACAAGACAGCCTAATAATACAGATTAGGAGCAAGGTAGCTTTTTACTGATAGGTAGTTAGCTAGGGATTGGTCCACAGAAGCGTGTATGCCACTTTGCCTGCCTTGGAAGGACTAGAACTCATTCAGTCTATCCAAGATGGCTGAAGGTGAGAGCTCCTTAGCAGCAGCAACAACTTGCCCTTTCTTCTCCAGTTTTGCATACTTAGGCCCCGTACATAGGCCCTTCCTAAATCAATGTTCCTCTAGGGCCTACCAGCCAATCAGGTCACTCCTTACACACCTAAGCCTGGCGATAAAGCTCATTGTAATTTATGTCTCATTCATATAAGTGGGCCTGAAGCACGTTTTTAGCCCCTTCCCTTTTTCTCTTCCCTTGTCCTTTTCTGCCCCTCCTCCAGACACTTTGGATACCTTTATCTCTATGAAGGATATTCTTCCCTGGGCTTTTCCCTAGAGGGGAAATATTTATCTTTCCTGACTTTCTTTCTCCTTTCCTATTTCCGCACTATCCTTAAATAAAATTTTACTACTTTTCTTTCTCTGTGTCTCTGTCTCTCCATGCTTGTATAACTTAGACTCAAAGTTGGGTTTTGTAAGCCTGGAGGTTTCCTGCATCTTCATGGAGATCTAATCCCTCCTAAGACTCCAATCTCACATCAAGTTTATTCAAAAAATTTGGGGTTCTAATGGGATAGAAAAAATAAAGGTTGAAACTACATTTTACATTTTATATAAATAGAACTGTAACCTGTTTTTTTTTTTTTTTTTTTTTTTTTTTTTTTTTTTTTTAGGGCTTAAAGAGGGTGCTCACCTGGTGACCTCTTCCTGGCAGACTTGGTCCTAGCCCAGTAGGGGCAGTAGCTTCACTTGTTTCAGTTTGTTCCTTTCTTCTGACTAATCTTTTGCCTGGAGCTAAACTGCATAATGGGTACTCACCATCAACTTTTCCAAAATACTGTTATTAGAAACCATGCCCTTCTGGAAGATTCCCCAAAGGCTTAGGACTCAGGGTTCCTCCTCATCATTTTTTCATGACTGTCTCAGAACCAAGTCCCATAGCCAGGTGAGCCCTGGTGAAAGGCTTCTTAGCTATCAGGTAGGATGAGTGTCAGGTTTCTTTCACCTTTTTGCTGTTGTGCATTGAAGATGAGCTGTAGGTGATACCTCTCAAACAAAGTAAGAACATCAAACATTGTTAGTCCATCCAAAAAGCAATGTGATGTAAGCAGCAACTGCCAACCAACTTTGATATTATTGAGACTGGAAAGTAGAATAAGACCCAACAGTGACAGATTCCTCATCATGTGGCAAGGACAGAAGCTATAGTTTCTACTTATTTTCCATGGGAGAAGAACAATTTACAGATGATCAAATAGTTCGTTTCCAGCAGAATGGAAGATGAATTGAAGGAGATATTGGAGATGGCATTCATGGTTGTGTGGAAAAAAAAGGTTTTATCCTCTGAATTTCTGAGATTCTACTGCATGATTTTTGTTTAAAATGACATGAGGTTAAGTAGGTGATTCATACTTTGGGTATCTCAAGTAACACTGGATATGACTTGGAAAAATTCTGTACTAAGACAACCCCAGTAACACAATTCATTCTTTAGTTCCCAGGAAGTGAGAAATGTAGTGCTTTGACTCCCATTGTTAGATACAGTGATCTCTATGATGTTTACTTTGCCATGCAAAAGTTTCTCATTCCTACAAATACAAATGCTGAGAGCAGACTGGGGCCAAGAAAATGATTGTGTACATCTCTGTAAGAGATCCCAAAGCTCCAAGATTGAGAATTATGTTGTCCTGTAAATTCCACATAGTGACACCCCAAGGCTGGAGTCATACTCTCTGTAGATTGTCTTATGTTTCTGACATCTATAGCTTCCTCACCTCTACCACTGGGGAACTGTCAAATGTCAGAGGCCTGGTCCTCAAGGCTGTCAGTAAGCTGAATGCATACCAGAAACAAAAGAAGCTCGGGGAGGGGAGGGAGCACAGGATGAAGGAAAGACCTGAACATTAGAGTTTATCTATGTGCTGGTGCTCCATGTTGTTTAACCTACATTTGAGAAAACACACTGATTCAAAGTAGGTTTGTATTGAACTTATTTATCTTCGACATGGCACTTTTTAATTTGATGGACAAGGGTGGCATCTGTGCTGAGGACATTTTCCCTGACTTCAAAGACTTCTCCTAAAGGAACTCATCATTCTCTGATGTGGAGTGTGGGATGACTAGAAGCAAATGTTCTGTTTTTGGTTTAAGACACTATGAATCAGAAAGCCAGTTTTCACTCATACAAATTAAAGTGGAGAGAGCCATAAGAATTAACTAGAGAAGCTGGAAAAAAAAAAAAAAAAACGCATGGTGCATTAATTCTGGCAAATTGTAAGCCCATAGTTAAAGACAATGGAAAGACCAGAGTAGAGTCATTTATGAAGGCTGTTTGGGTTTCAGGTTATCCAAATATGGTACCTGAGTATGTTGCCAAAGACTTCACTCCTAGAAGGGATTTATGAATTTAGCACATTATTCCAACAGGGAAACTGAACTTTGATTTTAACAGTTCATAAGATGAGCAATGGCTTTGCTAAGCTGAGGTTTTGTATTGCTTTTTAGTAGTTCTTTTGGGGTGCTATTAAGTATTCTATTAATATTCATTACAGAACAGGTGGGCATTAACACCAATGTTCTCTCACCACACTCTGAGTGTTGCCATCACTTTGCACTCTGGAAATGCTTGGGTCTCTGGTGACCTATTTGCTTGTCACCTATGAGGACATTCACAGCTGTGGGCATCACTTCTCACAACTCTAGCTCAAAGAAAATTGATTGCAGGCTCCTGTGTCCTACTCAGATATGGAGGTAGGGTTTCAGAAACAATCCCAGGGACTGTTATCTTCCCCCATCCTGAGACCATACCTCCAAGCCTTGCTCAGCTGCACACTGTGTAACATGAGAACGTGAGTTTTGCTCATCCCTGCTGGCCCTGGAATTCAGGCCCCTGACCTTGCTCACAACTCCTTTCTGTGTAATGAGTACTTCTAGATGAGTACTTCTCATTCTTCATCTTGCTCAGCCTGGAGACTGCATGCTTAAATTGGATGAGCATGACCACCAGTCTTTTATGTTCTTCACATCCTTTCCTGACCTGTGAGATCATCCCACTGGCTGACCAAACTGGGACAGAAGCCAGAAAGTCCACATAGACTCAGTCAGAAAGTAGGGTCTGGTGCTTAACATACATTGCTGTTGGTGGGTGATAGTGACCTAAAATTTCCTCAGAACCAGAGAGCTTGGGTATGAGCAATAGTTCCACCGATTTCCAGCTCTGAGCCTCATGTGTATCAGTAATACCCCCCAAATAATCATTTATCCAACACATTTTTGTGCATGCTTTTTCTATCCTGTATACAGGGTGAGGACTGTGCATGGAGTTAGACATTCTTATCTTATGCTGCATCCTCTTCAACTCTTCCAGTCATAGCAACTCTCCAGTATTTGCACACACCATGCACTCCATACTCTTCAAGAATTCAAACACACACATACACACACATACACAGTCACTGGCACACACAGATGTACTCACATACTGCACAATCATACCTCACTCATACTTATATACTACTATTTTGACAGTTGGCACACATACTACACATATCCCCACTAGTAAACTCATATACAAAGTAACACTAACTAATATGGTCACACGCATATAGTTCCATAATCATATACACATGTTGTGAACACACACCTATTCATTTACATCTCAAATAGGTTCACATCCTTACTCATACTTCATGCACCTACTCACTCTTTCCTCCTGGTTATGCCCAGTTTAGGTGGCAGCTATGGTGAGAATAATAAACAAAATCACACAGGTTTCATGTCCTCAGGGTGTTTATTCATCCCCTGAGCTGACAGGACACTTAAGCACAACAACCTAAATATCACTCAAGGACTTTAGTTGGTGTAGGTAAACTAGGGCCCACTCCTAGAGGTAACAGGTGGTAGGGCTGCTGAAGAAGTGCCAAAGACTCTGTGGATGGGACACGAATTTCCCTTTGGGACTTTTTTGTTTTCCTGTTACAAATGGTAATGATTTGAAAGGAAGAACATCTTTTTTTTTCCTTATTTATGACTCATTTCCACTGGACAGTGAAGGAATGAGGAATAACCCTGAAAGAAGAGTACTGGGCTCAGGAAAGTAGAGATAGCAGGGGACTACTGGAGCTGCTGGGTGATTTTTGTGTCTTAGGGCTTTTGAGCAGGTGGGGCCCCTCTATTGCATCCATCCAAAGCATGGGTGAGAGGGGGAAGGGATTAATTCACTATGCCAGGGATGTGTTTGCCATGGACACTGAACTCCCTGAGAGCCAGGTGCATTTTCTCTCATGGGAGAGCCATGGAAGAAGACATAGGTGCCAAGAATCACAGGCCAGAGTCTGCTGCTCAGAGCTGAGTTAGACAAGGCTGAGTGTCTTTTGGCAGTGTGAACTTGTAAGCAAGGGGAAAATTACCTGCCCTTTCAATAGGGAAAACTATGCATACCCTTGGCTTGGGCCCATCCCACTTGAAAGATAGGACTAGACTGGAACACTAGGCAGATAGAGACCAGAATCTCTGGCTCCTGAACATCAGTTGATCTCTGAAGAGGGATGCAAGAAGCCAGACTAGAGGCAGTCATTAAGCCATAGGTAGGTGAGATGCCTAGATTATCTACAGACCAGGAACCATCAAAATGGCTGCATAGCATCAAACACCCCTTTATTCAAAGTTGGTGGGTCATGTGTCCCTGTGCAGGTATGAAAGGTGAGGGGTGGCAGCTACCCTTTTTGTTACAGCCTTCATGAGAGAATGAGAACTACAGAAAGTCCATAATCATTCTTTCTTCCCTCAACATGACCACCTCAGATTCTACTTCTTCCCTCAGTCCAAGGTAAAGGCATGGTGATAGGATGAAAGAAGTGAGTGTGCAAAACATCTACCATGCATCAACAATCATGCAAACAAGCCACTTTACCCTTTATTCTTTTCACAAAGGAAGAGATGGGAACCTGGTGCCTTGCCTGGTATCATATAGTTAGGAAGAGTAGTGCTCCTCTTTCTCTGGGACCTCTACCTCGCCTTCCCTGTGGCCAGGGCAGACAGAAGAGAAGGCAGTCAGACAACTATGCAATCCTTGTGACATGGCTGTCTCAGTTGATTCCTTTCTCAGCCATACATGTGTACAGATTCATCCCATCTTACAAGGAAGATAGACTTAACACCATGTCTTGATTATACATTATGTGCCAGGTGCTCTCTGTGATGTTCTGAGTATGTCACCTTATTTTAGCCTCCCAGAGATTCTTTACACTGGAGTCATTAACTTCATTTTACAGGTGAGAAAGCTGAGATTAGGTGATCTTGGTAATCCTACCCCTGGAAAGTGATCAGGCCCCTGGAAAGTGAGCAAGAGATTTGAACCCTAGACAAATGTTTCCTAAAGCCCATGCTCTTTCTACTATGTGAGTGTTTCTGTCACCCTATCCCTGCTCTCCCCAGCCAGGTTCCTTGTTTCCTAGACACATCCTCTTGCCCTTAAAACTATAGATTTCTGTCATAGCATTGAGTGACTACTGAATTGGATTCTGGTCTGGTGGTGCTAAGGGCAACTCTTCAGTGACTATCAGGCCAGTGACCTTGCTCTTCTCTAGATGTACTCAAATCCATTTTTGCAGAGAACAGAAGAGCCTGACCCTGGGCAGCAGGCCAAAACTTAGGTCCTCATCTCTATTAGCTTTTGGCAACAAGCCAAAACAGTAGCCCTCAAACCACAGCATCCCAAACTAGATGCTCAGCTGCTTAAGGACCTCATTAGAGAATGTTTCCAGAACATGCTGGATTCTGTGAGCAGCAGGTGCTCCCAGCCAGTCACAGCCATGGGGCAGGGCAAAGGGGGTGTCTTTCACTTCCTGCACAGGGGCCTTCATCTCCTTCAAATGCCAAGCAAGAAGTGGCAAGGATCAGTTATCCTTATGCTCATCAAGTGACAACAGAGAACTGCAACCAGACTTTACAGGGCACTGAAGGGCCTGTGGGCAGCATTCAGGACTATACTGGTAGAGATTGGAGTGAGGCCCAAGATGGCCTCCCCAAAGCTCACTTGGGCTGGTACTCTGGAAGCAACAGTTGGGGGTGGGGGGGGGTTGAGAAGGAAAAACAGAAGTGAGGGAGTTGATATGCTGGTGTTGGGCATGTAGCTAGACCTTAAGTGCTATGAGGACAGGAACACTGTCTAAAGCTATAGTCCTGATAATGTGCAGGCCTATCCCCTTCTTTTAAGTGTTGCAGACTTCTTATGTCCCCAGATTAATATGGTGAATCTTAACCTCACTGTGCTGGTAGGAGGAGGCCTTGGGAGGTGATTGGCTTTTGTGTTGGAGATACTGTCTTTACAACAAAGGATGGGACAACAGAGCACTATCTCTCTCTCTCTCTCTTTCTCTCTCTCTCTCCTTCCCTGAGGGCATAGTAAGAAGACACCATCTGCATGCCAAATAGAGAACATTAATTTTGTGGCACCTCAAGTCTGGACTTTTCAGCCCCCAAATTTGTAAGAAATAAATGTCAGTTGGCATTTTGTCATAGCAGCCAGAGCAAACAAAGTCTTCCTACAAGGATGTGAAACCCAGAGAAGGTGAGGAGGATATGTTCCAAGGTCACACAATAAGCCATGAATGTTAGTCAGTATTTAAGCTCAGAGTCCAGGACTCCTAGCTCCCATGCTCAGGGTTATATCCAACTTTTCCTCTTTATTTCACACATGCTTCTCAATCTCTGGCCTAAAAAGAATCAATTTAGGTTTTATGGTCTATATAGTGTTTATTGTAACTTTTCAACTGCTACTGTAACATTTTGAAAGCAGCCATGACAAGATGTACATGAATGGCGACGGTTGTGTTCTAATAAAACTTTATTTACCGAAAACAGGCAACAGAGAGATTTGGCCTGTGTGCAAGTCTGAAAATGCCATTATGGATAGCTACTCATTCTCTCTTTTAAATTAATAAAACTTCCATTTATTCAATCTAATGTGTGAACCCCCAAGATTCTCTGGTAGGCTTTTCTTAATGACTTTGCTGAGTAAAACTAAAAAATGTACAGACTATTAATAGGTTATTGTATGATTCTACCTTATATAATATCTTTAAGTAAGAAGTTAGGTCTATTTAAATAGTGAACCTAGGGCCTTTAAACCCCAACTGACTAGTTGGGAATGAGCGCTTACTTCAACAGCAGACTTATCTCTGACTTCATGTTCTCAGATTTCTTTCCAAATTCTTCAACAAGCATATGTTCTTGGCTCTTCATCAAGTGTTTCATCACCTCCCTCATTTCACTCAGATAGTGTTCTGCTTCGCTTTCCTGCTTATCTTTTAGCTGTTCCATATTTTTCTTTTTACTCTTCTGTCTCCTTTCATTCATGCTGCTCTTTCTTGTCTTAGCAGTTCCTGTTTCTCTTGAGCTGCCTCTTCCTTGGCATGATAAGCCACCACAGTCTTCTTGTTAGCAGTGTGGATTTTCTCTGCTGGTAGAATGGATTCCTTTGTTGGTACCTGTGACTTCAGGAAACTCTGGAGTGTATCATGAGTCTTTATTCCCTTGTGGGCACTTGTACATGGCTGCACTCAATCCTGTCCTCTGCATCCTTGTAGAGTTTCGCTGAAATACTTTCAATGAGGGGTGCTGAAAGCTGATAAAGCATTTAACAGTTGCATCTTTATTCCATTGCAAGAAATCCACCTGTTTATTCTTTGTTATTTCTGCTGTTGTCCATCCATCTCCATTTTACAAATAATGGGAAGCTTCATCTTTATGGGAGGGGGACCACATAAGGCAGTATATGGAAGAGAAGAACCTTTTCGGTGTAATAATTGGCAATCAGAATGCTAGGTAGGTGTGTGGTAGGGGTTAGCTCTTGAAAAAAATGGCCACACCAACATCTATCACTTGGAAGATACCCCAAATTACCATGCTTTCCTTCTTCTCATCTGGCCTGGTCAGTCAAACCAGCATTGACCTATTCTGAAGGACAGAGTCCCTACCAGCCACCCTTTCTTCTCTCCTGCACCTCTTCCCTCTGTAGCCATTTCAGCAACTGTGTTCATGGTCCTATCCTTGGGGATATTGATTTTGAAGAGAGATGTGTATGTGGGGTCCCTAATCTAGGTAAGGAAAGGTGGGTACAATGGAGTTAAAAAGTGCCATCTCGAGAGACTTCCGGACAAGATAGCGACCACCTAGATGTGCTGCAAATCCCGGGGAAAGAAAGGCAAGATATTAAGGGTACATAGGTGGCTTCTAGGGGAGAGAAATCTGGGAGGGCACAGAGGTGGGGGAACAGGGAATCGCCGATCCCCTCGCAGGCAGGTGGGCACCCCTCACCCCAAATAACCGCCGTGTTCACAGCACCTCCGCTGCCGCCGCTACTGCACAGGCCGCCACTGCTGCCACCATGCGCCAATTGTTCCCTGTGTGCAGAAGCTTAGACTGCTCCACACTCTCGTGCACTTGCCCACTTACTGAGCGAGCCCAGTCCCACAGCAATGGCCATGCAAGCTCTGACTGTGTCTCTCGCTTGTGCCAGCTCAGGTGCCATCCCCTACCTGCCGGCCGCGCCGGCCATCCGCCATTGCCCTGTGGCGGGAGAGCGCAGACTACTTCCGGTTCCCAGCATTCCCAGCCAGAGTTCGAGCTGCTTCAGTGCTTGGTGCATCAGTGACAATCCTAGCTCGAACTCAGGAAGCTTTGGCACATTACTGCTTGAGAACTCAGGCAACTTTGGCGCCCCAGCCAGGCAGTAGATAGGCGGCTTTGGCAAGTGAGATTGTTCCCTGCTTGTGGAAGCTTGGACTGCTCTGCACTCCCATCCACTTGCCCACTTACTGAGCAAGACCAGTCCCACAGCAGGTGCCACGCAAGCTCAGACTGTGTCTCTCGCTTGTGCCAGCTCAGGTGCCGTCCCCTACCTGTCTGCCGCACCAGACTGCCGCCACTGTCCTGTGGCAGGGGGAGCACAGACTGCTTCCGGTTCCCAGCATCCCCAGCCAGAGTTCGAGCTGCTTCAGTGCATGGTGCCTCAGTGCCACTCCTAGCATGGACGCAGGCAGCTTTGGCACATTACCACTTGAGAACTCAGGCAACTTTGGCGCCCCTACAAGGCAGTAGATAAGCGGCTTTGGCAGGTGAGAGCCAAAGCCCAGGCTGCTTGGCAACTGCCCCAGGCTGCATAAGATTCCCATTGGTCTTGAGCCCAGGCTGATACGCCCAACTACCTGCCCATACACTGTCATGGGCAGAACACAGCGCAAAAGAAATAACATGAAAAATCAAATGCAAGAAAATCCAGTTAGATCACCCAGTCCCACAATGAATACATCTAACCCAAACATAGAAGAACCAATAGGACCAAAACACCAAAATGAAGCTATGAGCAATGCAACCCTGACCAACCTACTGGTAGAACTTGCAGGAAAGCAACAAAGGGCCGACAATCGTGTGGATGCTGCCATCACTAAACTAGAACTAATAGATAAGAAATTGGAAGGATTAGATAAGAAATTGGAAGGATTTCAAAGAGAGTTAAGAGATTTGAGGGAGAGTGAAAAAAAGAAGACCTTAAAAATCAGCTGGCCATGCTAAATGAAGACATGAAAAAATGCAAGGATGAACTCCAAGAATCATCAAGAAAATCACAAAATGATGTGAAAAGGGAGCTTGACAGAGGGATGGAAATTATACATATAAAAGTAATAGAAAATGCAAACTTAATTGCACAAGTCCAAAACTCGCTAGAAGCTCTCAAGAATAGAGTCAGCCAAGTGGAGGATAGAAACTCTGATCTGCAAGACAAGATGGAAGAAACAGAGTCCAAAAATTTCAGTAAGTTCAAAAGCTCCTGTAAACAGAACATGAGGGAATTGTGGGATACACTTAAATGACCCAATATCAGGATCATTGGAATACCAGAAGGAGAAGAAATTCAGACCAAAGGCATGGAGAACTTATTTAACAAAATAATTGAAGAAAACTTCCCCAGTCTCTTAAAAGAAAGGCTCAATAAGATACAAGAAGCCAATAGAACTCCAAACAGACTGGACCAAAGGAGAAACTCTCCAAGACATATTATCATTAAGACTCTAAACATTGACATCAAAGAGAAAATCCTAAAAGCAGCTAGGGAAAAACAGCACACCACCTTCAAAGGTAACCCCATCAGAATTACTTCAGACTTCTCAATGGAAACCCTGAAAGCTAGAAGGGCCTGGAATGAAACACTGCAAAGTCTAAGAACCTATGGCTTCCAACCCAAACTACTCTACCCAGCAAAAGTATCCCTCATAATAGATGGTGAAAGAAAAACAATCCATGACAAAACTCAGCTTTACAATTATATGAACACAAAACCAAACCTACAGAGAGTATTTCAGGAAATTCTCCACAGAGAAGAAAAAAAATAATCAAACACAATAGCCTACAAGAAGCAGATCACAACAACCAAACTCAGAGTAGGCACAAAAAACTTCAACGTCCATGAAAACACCAACCCACATTTACCATCACAATATGGCAGGGAACAAATCAAATCTCACAGTCATTACCCTAAATATTAATGTCCTTAATTCACCCATCAAGAGACACAAGGTAACACGATGGATCAAAAAATTAGACCCCTCAATCTGTTGCCTTCAAGAAACCCACCTCACCATTAAAGACAGATATCTCCTCAGGGGGAAAGGGTGGAAAACAGTATTCCAAGCAAATGGGAATAAGAAACAAGCAGGTATAGCTATATTAATATTGGACAAAATAGACTTCAAACCAAAAATAATCAAAAAAAGACAAGGAAGGCCACTTCCTACTTATCAAGGGAACAATCCATCAAGATGATATTACAATCATAAATCTGTGTGCACCAAACACAGGGGAACCACAGTTTATAAAACAAAGCCTACTTGACAATAAAACAGAAATAACCACCAACACCATCATAGCTGGGGACATCAATACACCATTATCAGTAATAGACAGATCATACAAACAGAAACTCAACAGGGAAGTAAGAGAGCTCAACAAAACCATAGCTCACTTACAACTAACGGACATCTACAGAACCTTCCATCCGAAATCCACAGACTACACATTCTTCTCAGCAGCCCATGGAACATTCTGTAAAATAGACCATACACTGGGTCACAAAGACTGTCTCCACATATTTAGGAAGATTGACATAATTCCCTGCATGATATCAGATCACAATGCAATATTGCTAGAAATCAACAACAAAAGACCCACCAAGAATCCCAACGGCACCTGGAAACAGAACAGCACACTTTTAAACAATAAATGGATAGTGGCTGAAATAAAGAATGAAATTGCAAAATTTCTGGAATTGAACGACAATGAGAACACATCGTACCAAAACTTATGGGACACAATGAAGGCGGTCCTCAGTGGAAATTTCATAGCACTCAATGCCTTCGTAAAAAAGACAGAAAGGTCCCAAATCAATGACCTAACCATCCACCTAAAGGCACAGGAAAACCAAGAAAAATCCAACCCAAAGAGCTCCAGAAGGAAAGAAATAATTAAAATCAGAGCAGAAATCAATGAACTGGAAACGAAGGAAACAATTAAGACAATTGACAAAACAAAGAGCTGGTTCTTTGAAAAAATAAACAAGATTGACAAACCCCTGGCCAATCTGATCAAGAAAAAAAAGGAGAAGCTTCAAATTAACAAAATTCAAAAAGAAAAAGGAGAGATCACAACAGACATAAGTGAAATTTGGAGAATCAGCAGGACTTATTTCAAAAACCTCTACTCCACAAAACTGGATAATACAGAGGAGATGGATAAATTCTTGGACGCATACCATCTAACAAAGCTAAACACAGAGCAGATTAATCATCTCAATCAACCCATCACTCTCAAAGAGATTGAAAAAGTAATAAAAAACCCTCCCAAAAAAGAAGAGTCCAGGACCAGATGGCTTCTCAGCTGAATTCTATCAAACCTTCATGGAAGAACTGAAACCAATCTTCCTGAAACTGTGCCACACAATTGGTGAACAGGGAAAGCTACCCAACCCCTTTTATGAAGCTAGCATCACCCTAATTCCAAAACCAGGCAGAGATGCCACAAGAAAACTACCGGCATATTTCCCTGATGAATTTAGATGCAAAGATCCTAAACAAAATCCTTGCAAACCGAATCCAAGAACACATCAAAAGCATTATCCACCTTAACCAAGTGGGATTCATCACAGGAACACAGGAGTGGTTCAACATATGGAAATCTGCCAATGTAATACACCACATAAATAAGTTTAAACATAAAAACAACATGATCATTTCGATAGATGCAGAAAAGGCCTTTGACAAGATTCAACATCACTTCATGTTCAAAACATTGGAGAGAATTGGCATGGTTGGTTCATATCTCAATCTAATAAAGGCAATATACAAAACTGCTAAGGCCCAAATAATACTTAATGGAGAGAGACTGGAGGAATTCCCACTAAGATCAGGAACAAGACAGGGTTGTCCACTCTCACCTCTGCTTTTCAATATAGTACTGGAAGTCCTAGCTCAAGCAATAAGACAGGAGAAGGAAATAAAAAGGATACAGTTTGGAAAGGAAGAAGTTAAGTTAGCTTTATTCACTGATGACATGATTATATATGTAAGAGACCCGAGAGACTCCATCCCAAAACCCCTGAAGGTGATTAACTCCTATAGCAAAGTAGCAGGATGCAAAATCAATGCACAAAAATCAGTAGCCTTCCTTTATGCAAATGACAAAGATACAGAGAAAGAAATAAGGGACATAGTCCCATTTTCAATTGCAACAAAGAAATTAAAATGCCTTGGAATAACGTTAACCAAGGAAGTGAAAGATCTATACAACGAAAACATAAAAACACTCAAAAAAGAAATTGAGGCCAACTTGAGAAAATGGAAAGACCTCCCATGTTCCTGGATAGGCAGAATTAACATTGTGAAGATGACAATCCTACCAAAGGCAATATACAGATTTAGTGCAATTCCAATTAAAATCCCTACAGTGTTCTTCACAGAGGTAGAAAAAATGATCTCAAATTTCATATGGAAAGGCAGAAGGCCTCGCATTTCCAAACATATCCTCAGGAAAAGAAATACCTCTGGAGGCATCACCATACCTGATCTAAAGCTATATTACAAAGCCATAGTAATAAAAACAGCATGGTACTGGCATAAAAACAGGAGTATAGATCAATGGAATAGACTTGAGGAGCAGCCTTTGGGTCAAGCAACTATAGCTACTTGATATTTGATAAAGGCCCAAACAATACAGGCTGGAAAAAAAACAGCATCTTCAACAAATGGTGCTGGACAAACTGGATAATTATATGCAGGAAACTGAAACTTGACCCACACATTTCACCATGCACTACACTCAAGTCCAAATGGATCAGAGATCTCAATATAAGACAAGAAACTCGTATCCTACTGGAAGAAAATTTAGGAAGTACTTTCCATGATATAGGAATGGAAAAAGACTTCCTGAACAAAACCCCAGTAGCTCATGAACTTAAACCGTCACTCAAACAATGGGATCACATGAAGCTGAAGAGTTTCTTTACAGACAAGCAAACAATAAGCAAAGCCAAAATATCATCCACAGAATGGGAAAAATATTTGCGGGTTATCCAACTGATAGAGGCCTAATCTTTAGAACCTACAAGGAACTCAAAAATCTAAAGATTAATAAGTCAAACACCCCACTCACAAAATGGGGCAAAGAGCTGAACAGGCAGTTTACAGAGGAAGAAATAGAAATGGCAAACATACACTTAAGAAAATGTTCAGCATCCCTAATCATCAGAGAAATGCAAATTAAAACAACTATGAGATTCCACCTTACCCCAATAAGGATAGCAAACATCAAAAAATCAAATAAAAATAAATGCTGGCAAAGATGTGGAGAAGTAGGAACACTCATCCACTGTTGGTGGGAATGTAGGATGGCACAACCACTTTGGAAAGCAATATGGAGACTTCTGAAAAAGCTGAGTATAGAGATACCAACAGACCCAGTTATTCCATTACTGGGCATCTACCCTAAAACCTTCAAACCACGGGCTAGAGAGATTTGCTCAACCATGTTTATAGCGGCTCAATTTGTAATAGCTAAGTGCTGGAATCAACCCAGATGTCCATCACTAGAAGAATGGATAACTAAGATGTGGTATATCTACACAATGGAATTCTATACAGCAGTAAGAAAAAATGACACAATGAAATTTGAGGAAAAATGGTTGAACCTGGAACAGATCATTCTCAGTGAACTTACCCAATCACCGAAAAAAAATTGCCACATAGTCTCACTCTTCTACAGCACCTAAACTGAATCCACCCAAGATACCTTACATACCCAGCAAGCACCTCCTAGACTAGACACTAGGATAGAAGGGGAGAGAGGGGAGGGCATCAAAGGGGTGGGAAACACAAATCTAGACCCAAACACCAATGGTACCATAATTTTCTACTTACTAAAAGACAGACCGGCCGGGCGTGGTGGCGTACGCCTTTAATCCCAGCACTCGGGAGGCAGAGGTAAGAGGATCGCCATGAGTTCAAGGCCACCCTGAGACTACATAGTGAATTCCAGGTCAGCCTGGACTAGAGTGAGACCTTACCTCGAAAAACTAAAAAAAAAAAAAAAAAAGACAGACCAAATGGCTGATCCTTCACCAGGCCCTTACAGAGAACACCTGATCCACAAGACACTGCAGTGGGTAAGATCAAGACTAACCTTAATCTTCTACATCTTCCCTCCCTCACTTCCCCTCTCCCTATCTCTCTCTCTCTTATCTCTAACTCTTGTATATTAGTTATCTTTTTCCTCATTTTCTTAGTGGGCACTGACCTGTAACCCCCAGAACCAGCATGGGGCTATCATCCACAATGAGCTTTTGATCAGAGAGACCTACAAGGTTTCCTAAAAGACAGACAGATTTCTGTCAGAGTACTTAATGACCCACCAAAGGCTAGTGATGAGACCCTACTGCTGAAGACACCTTATGTGATTGACATTCAAATTAGAATGGCATGGCTGGAAGTTCGAAGAGAGTCAGTCCCCAGACAGTCAGGGCGTCTAGTGCCAAAAGGTGCTACATGGGCGACTGGGGGAAAATGAACAATATCCGTCGAAGCAACGCATTGTCTAACCTACTTAGTAGCAAATAACTTGTTGTGATGCTCACAGAAGTGCAGTGGTGGCACACAGCCATGGTGGGGAACCAACTGCTCTCAATTCGGCTAACTGATCCCCTCACTGGTATGGGACCCATAGCTGGAGCTGGGGAACAAGTCAGAACCATATCCAAACATAAGCCCACTCTCCAATATCAAGCTACCATCAATTGTGGGCTACAAGAGAGCCTACACCTATTAAATTCTCCAAAAAAAAAAAAAAAAAGAAAAAAAAAAAAAAGAAAGAAAGAAAGTGTTATCTCATTTGTCCTGATGCTAACTTACTCTCCGTTGGAGAATCTGCTTCTCTTTTTCAGATTGATGTAGATCCTCAGGAGAGAGCCACCCCATCATACCTCAAAAGGGCCCCGGCTGAAACTAAGAAAAATTGGAGAAACAAGCAAGGGGGCTCTTTTCCTGATGAACCGGATACCAGCATAAGGGGGAAGGAGATCAGCACAGAGAAAAATCAACTCCTACCAAATCAGAGAGCCAGAGCCTCAGAGGCCCCTAACACCTCATCACTGAAGCAGACCAAAAATGAACCCAACATGGCTCAGGGAAATTTTGCGGAAGAGGGGGCGGAAAGAATGTCAGAGTCACATGTTGGGTCATGATATGCAGAGACATTTAGCTTACCCATAACTGTGGGCTAACTCCACAATGCATGACCCGTATACCTCAACAAGGAGGGGCCAAGGTGGGGGGATAGGTCACAGATGAGCCTAATAATGGTACCAAACTGAGTGTAAAAATAAATAAAATAAATAAAATAAAAATGGAAAAAATAAAAGATTAAAAAAAATTTTTTAAAAAGTGCCATCTCTTCCCAGTCCTTCAGCACTGGGCGTACCATTAGGAAAGAGAAAGTGTCACCTGGGGTGTGAGGCACAAGTCCTTTGGACTAGAAATATAGTAAGTAACATTCAAAGTGATCTGAGATAGGAGCAAGCTCAAGAAGGGAGAAAGAATAGAGGAAGGTAGCCAAGAATCAGCTCACTTGAGCAGCTTTTTGCTACTTCATGAGGTCAGTGGCTAGATAACCAGTAAGATCCTTAGGAAGGGTTGGTACACTGAGACCCTCACTTTATTCTGGTTTGTTTGCTAGTACTTCTATATTGCCTAGTCCACTAGAATTTTCTTTAAGGAGGTGTCTTCTATATCTTTACTGTACAAAGGAATATCATTAGCCATATATTGACATAGTGCACTTGAAAAGTGGCACAGTTGAGTGAGAGGTTGGATTGTTAAATGCATTTAATTGTGATGAACTTAATTTTAAGTGGCAACAAGTGAGCAGAAGCTACCTTATTAGGCAGTGTGGCTTTAATCCCTTCCTTGAGGAGAGTAGAAATGAAGCATCCAGTGTGTGTGTGGCTGGCTCTTCACCTAGCCTGGCTCAGCCCAGCCTGTGGCTTCTGGAAACTTACTTCACCTCTTAGAGCCCCATATTCTCTTTATATACTTAGGCAGAGGGGCTTAGTCCTGCCTTACCTGAGATATATGTATATATGTGTGTGTGTGTGATATGATATATATATATATATATATATATATATATATATATATATATATATCATATATATATATAATCTTAGATAAAAATAAAGAACATGACCAGAATCTCATCAGCTCCTATCTTACCAGTATAGCCTCACCTAGGAATAACCCATACTTTGATTTTCAGAACTAACAAACAGTCATCAGTTTGGGACTAAGGTGTGGTTTAGTGATAGAGTGTTTGCCTAGCATGTGTGAGGCATTGGGATGTTCAATTCCAAAACTGACAAAAGAAAGAATTGTTAGTTTTGCCTGCATTTAGACTTAATCTAGTGAATCATGCATTTGGTGGTGAATTCCATCTTGGCTCTTAGTTCTTTTGTTCAACATTACGTTTGTTTGACTTATCTAAATTGCTACATGTAGTTTATGGTTGTTTCATTGTCATTGCTATTCATGTCCCATTCTGTTAATGCATTTTAGTTTATTTATTATCTTTTCTGTTGATGGGCATATGAGAAGTTTCTAGTTAGAGACTTAAGGATGGTGTTTATATAAACCATTCATTACCTATTGCTTTAAAGGCAAGAAGATATTCTTGGGCTGGAAGAGGGTAACAGTGAGAGAAGAATCCATGTGCTTTAGAAATCTCTCCCAGGCCTATGAATATGCATATATAAGGTATGGAAATGTATGTTTTGGTAAGTGCTGTCCAGTAGTTTTGTAAAATGGCTTTGCTAGTTTATACATTCATCAGTACTACATGAGGGTTCTGGTAGTTCCACTAAATAAACAATACTTTGTATTTTCGATAATTTTTATTTTAGTAGTTCTAAAGTATGTGACTATATTTGGGATTCAATTATTTGCACACCTATCTATATCCATGGTGACTGCATTAGGCAGAATTTTCCAGGAACACAAATTTATGACCAATATACACATGTAGGAGAAATACTTTTTATATTAATTTTTATTTTATATTAATTATAATGAGTTACTGTCTTTTACTTGCTTGCCTCAGCTCCCGTTACCCTTTACCCTAGATACCCTCCTAAGGGGGGTTATGGTATTCACTGTAGGGTCATGAAGGCCTCAGTCAGTCCCTGTGAGTACCTTGGAATCATGCCTCAGGATATTCCTACCCATTCTCTGTCTCTTACAATCTTTCTGTCCCTTCTTCCACAATGTTCCCTGAACCATAACAGGCCTGTTGGCAGTCTAATTTAGTGTTGAGTTCTCTGTAGCCTCTGGATTTCTGTTTTGATACATTTTGATTGAGCACCATGTTTGTCAGCATCAACCTGGGCCTGGTTGTCAGGCTAGCAAAGAGAGCAGTATTCATGTCATCACTTCCCATGAAATTTCTCATAGGCCCTGGCAGATGTGGCAGAGGTGGCACATTTCATGGAGGCCAGTCAGCTAATTTCTTGTCAGATGGATGGATAGATCTTGGTTCTCCTCCATTTTCTGCTATATGTAAAATAAAGCAGATTCACCAAACAAGAGTGAGAACAGTTTGAATTAAAGGGGGATATGCAAATTTGAGAGTTTTTTGTTGTTGCTGTGTGTTGCAGTCAGGTTCCCATTGTTGGCAGAAAACAATTGACCAAAAGCAGCTTGTGGAAAAAAAGGGGGGGGGGTATTTTGGCTAACAGACACTAGGGGAAGCTCCATGATAGCAGGGGAAAATGATGGCATGAACAGAGAGGGTGGACATCACCCCCTAGCCAACATAAGGTGGACAAAAGCAACAGGAGAGTGTGCCAAACACTGGCAAGGGGAAACTGGCTATAACACCCATAAGCCTGCCCCCTACAATACACTGCCTCCATGAAGCACTGATTTCCAAATTACCCTCAGCTGAAGACCTAGCATTCAGAACACCTAACTTCATGGGAGACACCTAAATCAAACCACCACCCCCACCCCCACCCCCAACAATACACTGCCTCAAGGAGGATTCAGTTCCCAAGTTGCCATCAGCTGGGGACCTAGCATTCAGAACACCTACGTTTGTGGGCTACTCCTTAATCAAAACACCACAGTGTTCAAACCTGCTCTTCATTTCCAGGTAGCCAGTGGGGGCTTCTCTATGGAGTCTATGGCTTTCCAGACCATGAGACTCTGACTTGGTTTCCAGTATCAGATATGAGTTATCTCCCACTGAGTGGGCCTCATGTCCAATCAGAGAACAGTTGGTTACCTGCAGAGACCTGCCACTATTGCACAAGTGTGTACTTATTTATTTTAAATATTTTTATTTATTTATTTGCAAGCAGAAAGAGGTGGAAGAGAGACAGAGAGAATGGGAATGTCAGGGCCTACAGTCACTGCAAACAAACTCCAGATGCATGCACCACTTTGTGCATCTGGCATTATATTGGTACTGAGGAATCAAACTCTGGTCATTAAGCATTGCAGGCAAGTACCTTAACTACCGAGACATCTCTCCAGCACATTTTGTACTCCTTAATCAGCTAGTTGATTTTGTTGTCTGTAGGGTCTCCTACTTATTCATGCCATTGGTGACCACTTTCCTCCAGCAGCTCCCATAGGGTTTTCCAGCACTATGAGGGCTAGCCAGGAGGGAGCTATTTCCCTTTCAGTTATAGCACGATAGTCCAATATCCTGTGACTGTAGCCAGTGGTGTCTTCAGCAACAGGGTCTTACCTTTTAGCTCTGGTGGGTAATCAAATGTTTTGGCAATAGCCTGCATTATTTTTAGGACCTCATGGGTATCCCTGGCCAACAGCTCACTGTGGGGGACAAGTCAGTTCTAGGTCTGGGAATTTACCGGCCAGAGTCCATGATTTTAAAGTTAAGCTTTTTCCAACTTCTGTCTGGACTGTCCATCTCTTCTCCCTTTATTAGTGGTTATATCTTACAGAATGCTAGCCAGAATTAGGGTTTCTATGGAGCTGATTAATGTTGTCTTACTTTTGTGTAATTCTCTCCCCACCCTCCCTATCCCTCTAAGCGCCCCCACCTCTGATATTCTGACATGTACTTGTGGGGGAATTAAGGGATTTTTGTCTCTTAGAATATTCAAATGATTTGGATGAATCTCACACCCAGTTTGGAAGTAGTCTACTTTACTCTAAGTTCACTGATTTAAGATATAATTCTATCTAAAGATCTCTTCACAGAGACATGTAGACTTCTATTGATAAAATATCTTGGTAGCATAGCCTAGGCACAGTCACCCATAAACTGATCTGTCACAATGGAAGCTGAGCATCCTTTCAGATGTTGCTAGGGATTTGGTTATTAGTTTTTTACTATCTTTTGTATATCACTTAGTCTTCTATTTCCTGTGGTCCTTTTTTTTTCATTTTTGGGTGAATTCTTTATATATTCTGGATATAAGATCTTTGTAAGATATAAAGCATTACATACAAATATTTCTTCATTTTATTGGCTATCATTTTGGTGAGTAAAATTAAAACATGTAAATAGCCTAATTTATGCGCATTTCTTTCATGATAATAAATTTGTATTTTTTCCTAGTTAATAAGGTATTCTAATTCAAAGTACTAAATTTATTCTTTAAGTTTCATCTAAAAGTCTATAGTTTTATCATTTCCATTTACATGTGCAATCCAGTTTTAGAAATTCTCTCTCCTTAAAGCCCCCACCCCTCCCTGTGGATCTGTGATCCTCCCTTGTGAAAACTGAGGTGATGTGTGTGTGCCCTTTCTTGCTTCTGTTCAGTTCATTTATCACACTTATTTATTATTGTTTTACTAACATATTGTCTTGTTTACTGTAGCTTTATGATAGGTTTAACATCTACTCTTATATGTAAGTCCTTCAGTTTTCCTAACATTTTTTCTTCCTCTTTATCTTTTTCTCCTTCTCTCTTTTTGCTCCCACCCATTTCCCTTACTCCTCCTTCTTCTTTAGAAATGTCTTGAATATAATCGAACCTCTGTGCATTTCAATCTTTGATAATTAAATCAATTATTTACTTATGTACAATATGTACACTCTGCTAGGATTTCATTGGCATTGTGTTACAGTAAATCATGCTGCCTTCAGGAAATCTATCATCCATCATGGGATATGATAATGTAGCCCACCCTTTATTTAGATATTTTAAATATCTTTCAGTGATTATTACTTTCAATGTAGAAATGTACATCATTTATATTAATCCATAGCATTTCAAATATTCTGAATGCTATAAATAATACCACTTACATTTTGTTTTGGTAACATATAGAAATTCAACTGCTTTTATATACATTAATCATATACCCATTGATTTCCCATCTGGCCATAGAAGTGTTATGATTATAGATGCATGCTACTGTGTCTAGTTTTTACATGAGTTCTGGGGATTCAAACTCAGACCCTCAAACTTGCACACAAGGGCTTTACCCAATGAGCCATCTCCAAAGCCTTTATGTTTACTCTCTTAAACTTTATTCATTATCTTTCTATCTTCTGAATATAAGGGCTAAATAACAGATTTTCTTTTAAATACATGAATTAACAGTGATAAATTTTATACTATAAATTATATCCCATAATATTTTATATCACATCTTCCTTTTCATCCAAGTTAGAATATTTTATAATTTCTTCCTTGGTATCTTTCCTTGTCTGGTATGTCATTTAGACCTATATTTATTTATTTATTTTACCTCAGGGATATTTGCTTATTCAATTTTATCTTCAGGCTCCCTCCTCCTTTACCACTAATCAATCATCTCCCAGAAGTGGGGATGCTACCAGAATACTTTGCCATCATCCCTTCCTTACTCAAGCATCCTAAACAGAGGCTGGAGAGATGACTTAGTTGTTAAGGTGTTTGCCTGTGAAGCCAAAGGACCCAGGTTTAATTCCCCAGGACCCAAGTAAGCCAGTTGCCCAAGGTCTGGAGTTTGTTTACAGCAGCTGAAGGCCCTGGTGTACCCATTCTCTCTCTTTCTCTCTCTCTCATACATAAATTAAAAAAGAATGAAAAGAGGGATGACATAAGAGGCTTAACATGAAAAGAAGACTATATATGTAAAGATAATTATGTAAACACATGCAGAAGTTCTCGAACATTATGCATACATATTCTTCCTTTCTTTACATAACAGATTAAAAATAATTTTACAAAAGATGCATGCAATGTAATAATGGTGGATTTACAACATTCAAAATATTTCATATTCATGACATACTTGCCAATAAGAGCCCCCCAAATAGTGGCTAGGGTCAAAATTGTAAGAATGCTGCTACAAGTGGCAAAGTAATAATCTTAATGACATCTTGTATGATTTGTAACATCTATGAACATATTGTTTGTCACAAAAATACTACAGATGGTACGGATGTGAATAAAGTTTTTTATAGAAGAAAAATGTCTGCATATCATTGGAATTAAGCTACTCTATATTTAAACTAGTTGCAAGAAATCTCAAAACTGTAATGAAAAAATGGAATAAAATTCTACACTACAAAATCTTCATTTAAAAGAAAAGAAAGCCGAAAATTTAAAGATAGGGCAAAAGACATGAGACACTGCTATGATCTGAATGGGTCTCCCAAAGTACTGAAAACTTAGTTGCCAGGGTAAGTGGTGAAAAGCAAGCCATGTAAGACATGATTAAATAATGACTCTGCTCTCAAGAACGAACCACTGTTCTCATCATAAGAGTGAGCCAGTTATCACAATGGTGAGCCTGGTATAGGAATGTAAACAATGGAAAAAATGGAAGCCCTCGTCCTCTCTTGAGCATGTGCACATATTTGTATGATCTTGTCCTCCCACCTCTACCATGCATGGTGTACTACAATTGCTCCAAGTAGATATGGCCCTTCATCTTGGATTTCTCAGTCTTTATAACTGAAAGAAACAAATCTGTATTATTTTTAAATTACCTGGTCTTGGTTGTTCTGCATAGAAACACAAAATGACCTATGACAGACATTTAGTGACAAGAAGTAAAATAGCAGAAATAAATTCATCCATAGCAACAGTGAATACAATGTGAATAGATTAAATAAGAAGCAACAATTGAAAATCTGGATAAAAATAACACAATGTGTATTTTTATGTTGGAGCAATTCAAACATAAGAAAAATTGAAAGAAAAAAAGATTAAAAAGATCCATCATGCAAAAAGTAAAATGAAGCTGATTTCAAGAAAATGGACTTAAATACTTCAAAAGTAAAGATGTTTAATTATATAGACCAGTATATTCAAGATAGTTAATTTATATGCATGTGTTAAAGGCAACAAACTGCACAGACATATTTAAAATACTCCATCCCACAACACTGTCTGCATTCTCACCAGTGGACGTGGCATTCTCCAGGAATGGCTACGAAGAGCTTCAACAAATGTCAGAGTGTAGAAGAGCTGCAAAGCCTTCCCCTCAAATAAAACAGGATGAAATTAGAAATTGACAAAAGGAAAGGATTATGAATATTAGAAATTAGAAATATGTGTAAATTAAATAAAACACTCTCAAGTTATCAGTGGTTTCAAAAGAAGCAAAAGGGAAATCAAAAAACACTTAGTGATAATTAAAGTAAACATAGAACTCTGAAATTTCTGGGACACTATTAATGAGACATGCTATGTATGGCTGATGTAGGTACACCAGTGTTTATCAAGAAAGAAGAATGGCTTCAAATAAACTACCAAAAATTCATATTAAAAAGTAGAAAAGGGGGGAAGATAAACTTAGAGAGCCTGCATATAGCCAAAGATAGCCAAAGATCAGAGTGAAAGTTAATAAAACAGAAAGTAATAAACTATTGAAATTTTGAGGAAGAGGGGGCTGAAAGAATGTCACAGCTATACATTGGTTCATGATACGCAGAGATATTTCCTCCTTCCCATAACTGAGGGCTAACTCTACAATACATGACCATATACCTCAACAAGGAGGGGCCAGGGGGTGGGGGGAGGACAGGGAGGAGGCTAATAATGGTACCAACTTGACTATATTCACTGAGTACAAAACTAATTAATAAAAAATAATAATAAAGAAATTTCATTTATGAAAAGATAAACAAACTTTCTAGCTTTCTAGCTTTATGAGATCCCCCTGGTTGAGTGATTAATTACGTGGGCTAGTGGGGTGTTGTTCAGGAAGTCTTTCCCAACTCCTATATCATGGAGAGTTTCCCCTATTTTTCATCCAGTAGTTTGAGAGCTTGGGGCCTTATATTGAGGTCTTTAATCCATTTGGAGTTTATTTTTGTGCATGCTAAGATGAGTAGGTCTAGTTTCATTTTTCTACATGTGGTTATCCAAGTTGTCCAGCACCACTTGTGGGAAATGCTATGTTTTCTCCATTGTATGTTGTTGGCTTCTTTTTCAAAGATCAAGTATAAAAAAAAACGTATAAAAAGCTATAGCTTTTTTATCTCAGGGCTGGCTCTTCAATACTCTACCACTTGTCTATTTTTCTATATCAGTACCATGACACTTTCATTACTATGGCTTTGCAGTACAGCTTTAGATCAGGTATAGTGATACCTGGAGAGGTGTTTCTTTTGCTTAGGTTATTTTGGGATATCCAAGGCCTGCTGCTATTGTGAGATTATTTTTTCTATCTCTGTGAAGAATGATACTGAGATTTTTTTAAAATAAATTTTCTTTTTTTCTTTTTTTCTTTTTTCCTTTTTTTCTTTATTAGTTAGTTTTGTATTCAGCAAATAGTCAGTTTGGTACAATTAGGCTCATCCGTGACCTACCCCCTCCCCTTGGCCCCTCCTTGTTGATGTATATGGGTCATGCATTGTGGACTTAGCCCACAGTTATGTGTAAGATAAATGCCTCTGAGGATCTGGCTCTCTGATTTGGTAGGAGTTGATTTTTCTCTGTGTTGATCTTCTTCCCCCTTCTGCTGGTATCCAGTTCATCAAGAAATCAGGACCCATGCTTGTTTTGCCAATTTTTCTTAGTTTCAGCCAGGACCCTTTCGAGGTATGATTGGGTGGCTCTCTCCTTAGGATCTACATCAATCTGAAAAAGAGAAGCAGATTCTCCAACACAGAGTAAGTTAGCACCATGACAAATGAGATAACCCTTGCTTTTTTAATAGAGAATTTAATAGGTGTAGACCCTCTTGAAACCCATGATTGATGGTAGCTTGATATTGGAGAGTAGGCTTATGTTTCGATATGGTTCTGACTTGTTTCCCAGCTTGAGCTATGGGTCCTGTACCATTGAGGAGATCAGTTAGCCAAATTAAGAGCAGTTGGATCCCACCATGGCTGTGTGCTGCTATTGCACTTGTGTGGGCATGACAACAAGCTATTTGCTGCTAAGTAGCTTAGACTATGAGTTGCTTGGACAGATATTGGTCATTTTCTGCCTGTCACCCATATAGCACCTTCTGGCACTAGATGCGCTGACTGTCTGGGGACTGACTGTCTTCCAACTTCCAGCCATGCCATTCTATTTTGAAAGTCAACCACATAAGGTGTCTTCAGCAGTAGGGTCTAACCACTAACCTTTGGTGGGTCATCCAGTACTCTGACAGAAATCTGTCTGTCTTTTAGGAAACCTTGTAGGTCTCTCTGATCAAAAGCTCATTGTGGATGATAACCCCATGCTGGTACTGGGAGTTACAGGTCACTGCCCACTAAGAAAAGGAGGAAAGGGATAACGAATATACAAGAGTTAGAGAGAAGAGAGAGAGAGGGAGAGGGAGAGGGAAAAGAAGGGAGGGAAGATATAGAAGATTAAGGATAGTCGTGATCCTACCCTCTCCAGTGTCTTGTGGTTCAGGTGTTCCATGTAAGGGCCAGGTGAAGTATCAGCCATTTGGACTGTCTTTTACTAAGTAGAATTTTTTGGTACCATTGCTGTTTGGGTCTAGATTTGTGTTTCCCACCCCTTTGATGCCCTCCCCTTCCATCCTAGTGTCTAGTCTAGGAGATGCTTGCTGGGTATGTAAGATATCTTGGGTAGATTCAGGTTAGGTGCAGTAGACAAGTGAGACTATGTGGCGATTTTTTTACTGTGATTGGGTAAGTTCATTGAGAATGATCTGGTCCAGGTTCAACCATTTTTCCTCAAACATCATTGTGTCATTTTTTCTTACTGCTGTATAGAATTCCATTGTGTAGATATACCACATCTTAGTTATCCATCCTTCTAGTGATGGACATCTGGGTTGATTCCAGCTCTTAGCTATTACAAATTGAGCTGCTACAAACCTGGTTGAGCAAATCTCTCTAGCCTGTGGTTTGAAGGTTTTAGGGTAGATGCCCAGTAATGGAATAACTGGGTCTGTTGGTATCTCTATACTCAGCTTTTTTTTTTTTGATGTTTGCTATCCTTATTGGGGTAAGGTGGAATCTCATAGTTGTTTTAATTTGCATTTCTCTGATGATTAGGGATGATGAACATTTTTCTTAAGTGTATCCTTGCCATTTCTATTTCTTCCTCTGTGAACTGCCTGTTCAGCTCTTTGCCCCATTTTGTGAGTGTTGTGTTTTACTTCTTACTGTTTAGGTTTTTGAGTTCTGTGTAGATTCCAGAGATTAGGCCTCTATCAGTTGGATAACCTGCAAATATTTTCTCCCATTCTGTGGGTAATCTATTGGCTTTGCTTATTGTATGCTTGTCTGTAAAGAAACTCTTCAGCTTCATGTGATCCCATTGGCTGAGTGATGGTTTAAGTTCGTGAGCTACTGGGGTTTTGTTCAGGAAGTCTTTTCCCATTCTATATCATGGAAAGTACTTCCTAATTTTTCTTCCAGAAGGATTCGAGTTTCTGGTCTTATATTGAGATCTTTGATCCATTTGGACTTGAGTGTAGTGCATGGTGAAATGTGTGGGTCAAGTTTCAGTTTCCTGCATATGGTTATCCAGTTTGTCCAGCACCATTTGTTGAAGATGCTCTCTTTTTTTCCAGCCCATATTGTTTGGGCCTTTCTCGAATATCAAGTAGCTATAGTTGCTTGATCCAAAGTCCAGGGCCTCAAGTCTATTCCATTGGCCTATACTCCTGTTTTTATGCCAGTAACATGCTGTTTTTATTACTATTGCTTTGTAATATAGCTTTACATCAGGTATGGTGATGCCTCTAGAGGTATTTCTTTTGCTGAGGATATGTATGGATATGTGAGGCCTTCTGCCTTTCCATATGAAATTTGAAATCATTTTTTCTATCTCTGTGAAGAACACTGTAGGGATTTTAATTGGAATTCCAATAAATCTGAATATTGCCTTTGGTAGGATTGTCATCTTCACCATGTTAATTCTGCCTATCCAGGAACATGGGGGGTCTTTGCGTTTTCTCGAGTCCTCCTCAATTTCTTTTTTGAGTGTTTTTATGTTTTCATTGTATAGATCTTTCACTTCTTTGGTTAAAGTTTGTAGCTATTGAAAATGGGACTACATCCCTTATTTCCTTCTCTGTATCTTTGTCATTTGCATATAGAAAGGCTACTGATTTTTGTGCACTGATTTTATATCCTGCTATTTTGATATAGGAGTTAATCACCTTCAGGTGTTTTGGGATGGAGTCTCTTGGGTCTCTTACATATATAATCATGTCATCAGCGAATAAAGCCAACTTAACTTCTTCCTTTCCAAATTGTATCCCTTTTATTTCCTTCTCCTGTCTTATTGCTTGAGCTAGGACTTCCAGTACTATATTGAAAAGCAGAGGTGAGAGTGGACAACCCTGTCTTGGTCCTTATCTTAATGGGAATTCCTCCAGTCTCTCTCCATTAAGTATTATTTGGGACTTCAGAGCTTTGTATATTGCCTTTATTAGATTGAGATATGAACCAACCATGCCCATTATCTCCAATGTTTTGATCATGAAGTGATGTTGTATCTTGTCAAAGGCCTTATCTGCATCTATCGAAATGGTCATGTGGTTTTTATGTTTAACCTTGTTTCTGTGGTGTATTACATCGACAGATTTCTATATGTTGAACCATTTCTGTGTTGCTGGGATGAATCCCACTTTGTCAAGGTGGATAAAGCTTTTGATGTGTTGTTGGATTCGGTTTGTGAGGATTTTGTTCAGGACCTTTGCATCTAAATTCATCAGGGAAATAGGCCAATAGCATTCTTTTCTTGTGGCATCTCTGCCTGGTTTTGGAATTAGGGTGATGCTAGCTTCATAAAAGAAGTTCGGTAGCTTTCTCTGTTCACCAATTGTGTGGCACAGTTTGAGGAAGATTGGTTTCCGTTCTTCCATGAAGGTTTGACAGAATTCAGCTGAGAAGCCATCTGGTCCTGGACTCTTCTTTTTTGGGAGGTATTTTATTACTTTTTCAATATCCATGAGTGTGATGCGTTGATTGAGGTGATTACTCTGCTCTATGTTTAGCTTGGGTAGATGGTATGCATCCAGGAATTCATCCATCTCCTCTGTATTATCCAGTTTTGTGGAGTAGAGGTTTTTGAAGTAAGTCCTGATGATTCTCCAAATTTCACTTATGTCTGTTGTGGTCTCTCCTTTTTCATTTTGAATTTTGTTAATTTGAAGCTTCTTTTTTGCTTATCAGATTGGCCAGGGGTTTGTCAATCTTGTTTATTTTTTCAAAGAACCAGCTCTTTGTTTTGTCAATTGTCTTAATTGTTTCCTTGGTTTCCAGTTCATTCACTTCTGCTATGATTTTAATTATTTCGTTCTTTCTGGAGCTCTTTGGGTTGGATTTTTCTTGCTTTTCCAGTACCATTAGGTGGATGGTTTGGTTATTGATTTGGGACCTTTCTGTCTTTTTTATGAAGGTATTTAGTGCTGTGAACTTTCCCCTGATGACCACCTTCATTGTGTCCCATAAGTTTTGTGTTCTGATTGTCATTCAATTCCAGAAATTTTGCAATTTCATTTTTTATTTCATCCACTATCCATTTATTGTTTAAAAGTGTGCTGTTCTGTTTCCAGGTGCCCTTGGGATTCTTGGTGGGCCTTTTGTTGTTGATTTCTAGAAATATAGCATTTTGATTTGATATCATGTAGTTAATTATGTCAATCTTCCTACATATGTGGAGGCAGTCTTTGTGACCCAGTATATGGTCTATTTTAGAGAATGTTACATGGGCTGCTGAGAAGAATGTGTAGTCTGTGGATTTGGGACAGAAAGTTCTGTAGATGTCCGTTAGTTGTAAGTGAGCTATGGTTTTGTTGAGCTCTCTTACTTCCCTGTTGACTTTCTGTTTGAATGATGTGTCTATTACAGATCTTGTTGTATTGAATTCTCCAGCTATGGTGGTATTGGTGGTTATTTCTGTTTTATTGTCAAGTAGGTTTTGTTTTATGAACTGTGGTGCCCCTGTGTTTGGTGCATACAGATTTCTGATTGTAATATCCTCTTGATGGATCGTTCTCCTGATAAGTAGGAATTGGCCTTCTTTGTCTTTTTTGATTATTTTTGGTTTGAAGTCTATTTTATCCTATATTAATATAGCTACACCTGCTTGTTTCTTATTCCCATTTGCTTGGAATGTTGTTTTCCACCGTTTCCCCCTGAGGAGATGTCTGTCTTTAATGGTGAGGTGGGGTTCTTGAAGGCAACAGATTGAGGGGTCTAATTTTTTGATCCATCCTGTTAGCTTGTGTCTCTTGATGGGTAAATTAAGGCCATTAATATTTAGGGTAATGACTGTGAGATTTGATTTGATCCCTGCCATATTGTGATGGTAAATGTGGGTTGGTGTTTTCATGGACGTTGAAGTTTTTTGTGCCTCCTCTGAGTTTGGTTATTGTGATCTGCTTCTTGTAGGCATTTGAGTTTGATTTTTTGATTCTTCTGTGTAGAGAATTTCCTGAAATATTCTCTGTAGGTTTGGTTTTGTGTTCATATAATTGTAAAGCTGAGTTTTGTCATGGAATGTTTTTCTTTCACCATATATTATGAGGGATACTTTTGCTGGGTAGAGTAGTTTGGGTTGGAAGCCATAGGTTCTTAGACTTTGCAGTGTTTCATTCCAGGCCATTCTAGCTTTCAGGGTTTCCATTGAGAAGTCTGGAGTAATTCTGATGGGGTTACTATTGAAAGAAGTGTATTGTTTTTCCCTAGCTGCTTTTAGGATTTTCTCTTTGGTGTCATTGTTTGGAGTCTTAATGACCATATGTCTTGGAGAGTTTCTCCTTTGGTCCTGTGTGTTTGGAGTTCTATTGGCTTCTTGTATCTTGATGGGCCTTTCTTTTAAGTGACTGAGGAAGTTTTCTTCAATTATTTTGTTAAATAACTTCTCCGTGCCTTTGGTCTGAATTTCTTCTCCTTCTGGTATTCCAATGATCCTGATATTAGGACGTTTAAGTGTATCCCACAATTCCCTCATGTTCTGTTCACAGGAACTTTTGAACTTCCTGATATTTTTGAACACTCAAACTGTTTCTTCCATCTTGTCTTCCAGATCAGAGTTTCTATCCCCCTCTTGGCTGACTTTGTTCTTGAGAGCTTCCAGGGAGTTTTGGACTTGTTTAATTAAGTTTGCAATTTCTACTACTTTTCTATGCGTAGTTTCCATTTCTCTGTCAAGTCCCTTTTTACATCATTTTCTGATTTTCTTGATGATGCTTGCATTTCTTTATGTCTTCATTTAGCATGGACAGCTGATATTTAAGGTCTTTTTTTTTTTTTTTTTTTTTTTTTGCTCTCCCTCAAATCTCTTAACTCTCTTTGAAATCCTTCCAATTTCTTATCTATTCGTTCTAGTTTAGTGATGGCAGCATCCACACGGTTTTCGGTCCTTTGTTGCTTTCCTGCAAGTTCTACCAGTAGGTTGGTCAGAGTTGCATTGCTCATAGCTTCAATTTGGTGTTCTGATCCCAATGGTTCTTCTATGTTTTGGTTAGGTGTATTCATTTTAGGACTGAGTGATCTAACTGTATTTTCTTGCATTTGATTTTTCATGTTATTTCTTTTGCTCTGTGGTCTGCCCATGACAGTGTATGGATATGTAGGTGGGCGTATCAGCCTGGGCTCAAGCACAGTGGGAATCTTATGCAGCCTAGGGCAGTTGCCAAGCAGCCTGGGCTTTGCTCTCACTTGCCAAAGCTGCCTATCTACTGCCTGGCAGGGGCACCAAAGTTGCCTGAATTCTCAAGCAGTAATGTGCCAAAGCTGCCTCCGTTTGAGATAGGAGTGACACTGAGGTACCTAGCATTGAAGCAGCCCGAACTCTGGCTGGGAACCCTGGGACCTGGAATCAGCCTGTGCTCCCCTGCCACAGGACAATGGTGGCTGGTCGGTGTGGCAGACTGGTAGGGGATGGCACCTGAGCTGGCACAAGCAAGAGATACAGTCTGAGCTTGAGTGGCAGTTTCTGTGGGACTGAGCTCACTCAGTAAGTGGGAGAGTGGACAAGTGTGCAGTCTAAGCTTCCCCATGCAGGGATCGATCAGCGCACAGTGGCAGCAGTGGCAGCGCCAGCGGCAGAGGCAGTGCTGTAGACACGGTGGTTATTTGGGGGGAGGGGGGAGCTACCTGCCAGAGAGGGGATCCGCAGTTCCCTGTTTCCCCCACCTCTGTGCCTTCCCAGATTTCTCTCCCCTAAAAGCCCCAATGAACCCTTAATATCTTGCGTTTCTTTCCCCGGGATTTGCAGCACAGCTAGGCAGTTGCCATCTTGGCTGGAAGTCTTTTCATTTCTTTTCATAGAGAAAGAATGAAGGAGAGAGAGAGAGAGAGAGAGAGAGAGAGAGGGAATTGGTATGCCAGGGCCTTAGCCACTGCACTTGGACTGAAGATGCTTTTGCCACCTAGTACCTAGTACCTAGTACTAGTGTGACCTTGTGCTTGTGTCACCTTTGTGCATCTGGATTACATGGGATCTGAAGAGAGATGGAACGTGGGTCCTAAGGTTTCACAGGAAGTACTTAAACCACTAAGCTATCTCTCAGGGCAATTTATTTTTTTAATTTATTTTATATTTTGGTATTTATTTTTTATTATTTTCAAGTTCCATAATTATAAACAACAAATCATGGTAAATCCCCCCCCCCCCGACTTTCACCTTCACAATTCCACTCTTCATCATAGCCTCTCCCTCTGCAATCAGTCTCTCTTTAATTTTGATGTCATCATCTTTTCATTCAATTCTGATGGTCCTGTGTAGGTAGTGCCAGGCACTGTGAGGTCATAGATACCCATGCAATTTTGTGTCTGGAAGAGTGCATTTCATTGTAAGGAGTCCTAGTCTTCTATTGACTCTTACTTTTTTTTTTGCTTTCTCTCTTTCTTTTTTTCTTTATTAGTTTTGTATACAGTGTGTATACAGTCATGTTGGTACCATTGTTAGCCTCCTACCTGCCTTCCTCCCTCCACAGGGACCCTCCTCCTTGGGGAATGTGGGTTTTGCATTGTGGGGGTAGCCATCAGTTATGGGTAAGAGGCAATGTTTCTGTGCATAATGACATGTGAGTCTAACAATCATTCTGCCCCCTCTTCCATAAATTTTCCTGAGCCACGTTGGGTTCATTTTAGGTCTACTTCAGTGATGAGGTCTTGGGAGCCTCTGTTTCTCTGGATATCTGACTTTATAGGAGTTGAGTGTTCTCTGTGTCTATCTTCTTCACCCTTGTGCTGGTACCAGCTTCACCAAGAAAGCAGCACTCTTCCTCATTTCCCCAATTACTCTTGGTTTCAGCTGGGGCCCTGTTGAAGTACGATGGGCTGATTCTCTCCTCAGGTTCTATGTCCATCTGAAAAAGAGAAGCAAATTCTTCAATAAGAGTAATGTCAAAACCAGATAAATGGGATGACCATTGTTATTTTAGAGAGAATTTAATAGGTGTAGGCCTCCCTGTAGCCCATGATTTGTGGGAGCATGAATGTAGTGAGAGCTCAGTTTTTGCATATGGTTCTGACTTGTTTCCCAGCTCCAGCTATGGGTTCTGTTCCACTGAACTGATCAGTTAGCCAAATCAAGAACAGCTGGTTACCCACCATGGCCATGTGCCATTATGGCACTTGTGTGAGCATCAAGTCAGGTTGTTTGCTGCTGAGTACCTTAGACCACGATTTGGTTGGACAAATGTTGATTATTTTTCCCCAGTCGCTCATGTAGCACCCTCTGGCTCTAGACTAGATAAATGTCTGGTGACTAACTCTCTTCCAGATTCCAGCAGGTGGTGTTGTCTGTAGTAGGGTCTTACCACTAACCTTTGGTGGGTCATAAAGTACTCTGACAGAAATCTGTCTTATTTTGGGAAACCTTGTAGGTCTCACTGATCAACAGCTCACTATGTAAGTTAGCCACTTGCTGGTACTGGGAGTTACAGGCTAGCACCAAGGAAAAGAAGGAAGAAAAAGACAAGTAATGTAAAAGAGATAAAGAGAAGAGAGAGAAGAGGGAGAGAGAATAAAAAACAGGAGAATATTAAGGTTAGTCTTCATCATACCCTCTCCATGGCCCTGTGATTCAGGTATTCCCTCTAAAAACCTCATGAAGGTTCAACCATTTAGTCTGTCTTTTATGATGTAGAATTTGATTGGTACCATTGCTATTTGAGTCCAGTTTTGTGTCCCCTACTGCCACCCTTACCCTCCACTCCCACTACACTCTCCCTAATGCCTGGTCCTTGAAGTGCTTATAAGGTATGTCAGCATCTTGGGTAGATTCAGGTTAGGAGCCACAGATGAGTGAGACCAAGTGTCAATTATATGTCTGTGATTGGGTGAGTTCATTGAGAATGATCTGTTCCAGGTTCAGCCATTTTTCTTCAAATTACATTGTGTCATTTTTCCTTACTGCTCTGTAGAATTCAATAATCTAGATATACCACATCTTGGGTGTCCAATTATCTAATGATGGATATCTGGCTTGATTCCAGCACTTAGCTATTATGAATTGAGAAGCTATAAACATGATTGAGAAAATTTCTCAGAACTGAGGTGTGGAGCTTTTAGGATAAAAGCCCAGTAAGGGAATAACTGGGTCTGTTGGTAACTCTATATTCAACCTTTTTAGGAATCTCCATATTGCTTTCCATAGTGGTTGTACCATCTTACATTCCTATCAACAGTAAATGTGGGTTCCTATTTTTTCACATCCTCTCCCAAATTTGTTTTCATTTGATTTTTTAATGTTTGCTATCATTACTGGAGTAAGGTGGAATTTTATAGTTGCTTTAATTTGCATTTCCCTGATGATTGGAGATTATAAACATTTTCTTAAATGTGTGCTTACCATTTGTATTTCTTCCTCTGAAAACTTCATGCCCAGTTATTTGCCCCATTTTGTGAGTGGGTTGTTTGACTTTTTATTATTTAGGTTTTTGAGTTCTTTGTAGATTCTAGAAATTAGGCCTGTGTCAGTTATATAGCCAGCAAAACTTTTCTCCCATTCTGTGGGTAATCTATTAGCTCTGCTTATTGTTTGTTTGTATGTGAAAAAGCTTTTCAGATTCATGAGATCCCAATGGTTGAGTGATTATTTAAGTTCCCGAGCTACTGGGGTTTTGTTCAGGAAGTCTTTTCCCATTCCTATATCACGGAAAGTTCCTCCTATTTTTTCTTCCATTAGGAGCCGAGTTTCTGGTCTTATATTGAAGTCTTTCATCCATTTGAACTTGATGGTTGTGCATGGCGAGATGTGCGTATTTAGTTTCATTTTTTTACATGTGGTTATCCAGTTTGTCCAGCATCATTTGTTGAAGATGTGGTTTTTTATCCAGACCCCATTGTTAGGGCCTTCGTCAAATATCAAGTAGCTGTAGTTATTTGACCCAAAGTCTGGGTCCATGACTCTGCTCCATTGGTCTATAATCCTGTTTTATGCTAGTACCATGCTGATTTTATTGCTATGACTTTGTAATATAGCTTTAGATCAGTCATGGTGATGCCTCCAGTGGTGTTTCTTTTGCTGAAGATAAGCTTGGTTATCCAAGGCCTTCTATCGTTCCATATGAATTTTGAAATCATTTTTTCTATCTCTGTGAAGAACAATGTTAGGATTTTGATTGGTATTGCATTAAATCTGTATATTGCCTTTGGTAAGATTGCCATTCTCACAATGTTAATTCTGCCTCTCCAGGAGTATGGGAGGGCTTTCCAGTTTCTCAAGTCCTCCTCAATTTCTTTTTGTGAGTATTTTCATGTTTTCATTGTATAGGTCTTTCACATCCTTGGTTAATGTTATTCCAAGATATTTTATTTTTTTGTTGTGGTTGCTATTGAAAATAGGACAATGCAGTTGGAGAAGCCAGGGAATCTATGATTAACTGACATATTTTTTTCCTATTCAACCCTAAGTCACAATGAATCTTGCCTTAGCAAAGGAATTTGGTGGAAGTTCCAGAAGCAATTGTAAAATAAAACTAAGTCACAGTGCCTATACTCTGCCCATGGAGTTCCTGTCAGAAAATAGAAGGCTGTCTCCTACCAGCTAGTTGCATTGTACAAAGGGAGGTATAAAGTAAGAACAGAGGATAGAGACTTCCTAGTCCAAATTTCAATAAATTTATGTTTTTTCATACCAAGCATCAAACCTTTATCTCTGTCAGTAATGCATAAAATCTAAGAAAAAAAAAAGAAAATAGGACAATGTTGTGTATTTCTTTCTCTGTACCTTTGTCTTTTGCATATACAAAGGCTAGTGATTTTTGAGAGCTGATTTTTTATCATGCTACTTTGCTGAAGGAGTTAATTGCCTTTAAGAGTTTTGAGATGGATAGAATCATGTTGTCTGCAAATACAGCTAACTTAACTTCTTTCTTTCCAATTTGTATCCCTTTTATTTCTTTTCCCAGTCTTATTGCTTGAGCTAGGACTACCATTACTATGTTGAAGAGCAGATCTTGTGCCTGATCTCAATAGGATTTCCTTCAGTCCCTCTTCATTGAGTATTATTTGGGCTTTAGGAGCTTTACATATAGCCTTTATTATGTGGTGATATAAACCATACAGGCCTATTATCTCCAATGTTTTGATCATGAAATGATGTTATATTTTGTCAAAGGACTTTTCTGCATCTATTGAAATGATCATATGGTTTTTGTGTTTAAGCTTATTTATGTGGTGTATCACATTGACATATTTCTATATGTTGAACCACCCCTGTGTCCCTGGGATGAATTACACTTGGTCAAGGTGGATAATGCTTTTGATGTGTTGTTGAATTCATTTTCTGAGTATTTTGTTCAGGATCTTTGAATCTAAGTTCATCAGAGAAATAGGCCTATAGTTTTATTTTCTTGTGGCATCTCTGCCTGGTTTTGGTATTAGGGTGATAGTAGCTTCATAGAAGAAGTTTGAGTGCTTTCCCTGTTCTCTGATTTTGTCACACAGTTTGAGAAAAATTGGTTTCAGTTCTTCAATGAAGGTTTGATAGAATTCAGCTGAGAAGCCATCTGGTCCTGGACTCTTCCTTTTGGAGAGGATTTTGATTACCTCTTCAATCTCAATGGGTGTGATAGGTTTGTTTAGGAAATTAATCTGTTCTGAGTTTAGCTTTGGTAGGTGGCATGTGTCCAGGAATTCATCCATTTTCTCCATATTATCCAGTTTTGTGGAGAGGTTTTTGAAATAAGTCCTAATGATTCTCCTAGTTTCACTTATGTCTGTTGTGACTTCTCCTTTTTCATTTCTAATTTTGTTAATTTGAAGCATCTCTTCTTTTCTGCTTGATCAAATTGACCAGGGGGTTATCAATCTTGATTATATTTTCAAAGAATCAACCCTGGTTCATCAATTTTCTTTTTTCCATCTGGATCTTTTTGGATTGGATACTTCTTGCATTTCCAGTGCCTTTTGGTGGATGGTTAGGTTATTGATTTGGGGATCTGTCTGTCTTTGTTATGAATGCATTTAGTGCTATGAATTTTCCCCTGACAACCACCTTCATTGTGTCCTGTAAGTTTTGGTATGATGTGTTCTCACTGTCGTTAATTTCACAATTTCATACTTTATTTTGTCTACTATCTATTTATTGTTTAAAAGTGTGTTGTTCAGTTTCCAGGAACTGATGGGATTCCTGGTGCATCTTTTCTTGTTAATTTCTAGCAATAGAACATTGTGATCTGATATGATGCAGAAAATTATGTTGATTTTCCTAAATATATAGAGGCAGGATTTATGACCCAGTACATGATCTATTTTACAGAAGGTTCAATGGACTGCTGAGAAGAATGTGTAGTCTGTGGATTTTTGGTAGAATGTTCTGTAGATGTCTGTTAGGTCTACTTGTTCTATGGTTTTGTTGAACTCTCTCATTTCCATGTTAATTTTCTGTTTGTATGATCTATGTATTGCTGATAATAGAGTATTGAAGACCCCAACTATGATAGTGCCAGTAGTTATTTCTGTTTTGTTATCAAGTAGGTTTTGTTTTATGAATTGTGGTGCATCTGTGTTTAGTGCATAAAGATGTATGATTGTGATATCCTCTTTTTGGATCATTCCCTTGTTAAGAATGAAGTGGCTTTCTCTTTTGATTACTTTTGGTTTGAAGTCTATTTTATTCAATATTAGTATAGCTACACCTGCTTGTTTCTTATTTCCATTTGCTTGGAATATCATTCTCCACCCTTTCACCCTGAGGAGGTGTCTGTCTTTAGTGGTGAGGTGGGTTTCTTGAATACAACAGATTAAGGGGTCTAATTTTCTGATGCACCCTGTTGACTTATATCTCCTGATGGGTGAATTAAGGCCATTGACAATTAGGGTAACTACTGTGAGGTTTGATTTAATCCCTGCCATGTCATTAAGGTTTATGTGGTTTGGTGTTTTCTTGGACTTTGTATGGATGTGTGTGTGTGTGTGTGTGTGTGTGTGTGTGTGTGTGTGTGTGTGTGCCTTCTCTGACTTTGGTTATTGTGATCTTCTTCTTGTAGGAAGTTGAGGTTGATTAGTTGCTTCTTCTGTGTAAAGAATTTCCTGATGTTCTCTCTGCAGGTTTGGGTTTGTGTTCATATAGTTGTAAAACTGAATTTTATCATGGAATTTTTTTCATCTACTATGAGGGACACTTTCTGGGTAGAGTATTTTTGATTGGAAGCCATAGGTTCTTAGACTTTGCAGTGTTCCATTCCAAACCCTTCTGGCTTTCAGTGTTTCCATTGAGAAGTCTGAAGTAATTCTGATGGGGTTTCCTTTACATGTAATTTGTTGTTTTTCCCTAGCTGCTTTTATGACTTTCTCTTCCATATTGATGTTTAGAGTCTTAAAGATAATATGGCTTGGAGAATTTCTCTTTTGGTCCTTTGGTCCAGTCTGTTTGGAGTCCTGTTAGCTTCTTGTAACTTGATGTGACTTTCTTTTTAGAGAGTGGGAAAGTTTTCTTCAAAAACTTTGTTGAATAAATTCTCCATGCCTTTGGCCTGAATTTCTTCCCAGAAATGGTATTCCCATGGTCCGAATATTGGGTACCACAAATGTTCTGTTCACAACAATGTTTGAACTTATTGAAACTTTTGGACTCATAAACTACTTATGTTTTGTCCTCCAGTTCTGAGTTTCTATCCTCCATATGGTTGACTCTATTCTTGAGAGCTTTTATTGAGTTTTGGGTTGTTCAATTTAGTTTATATTTTCTACTATTTTTTAAGGTATAGCTTCCATCCCTCTGTTGAATTCCATTTTTACATCATTGTCTGATTTTCTTAATGTTTCTTGGAATTCATCCTTGCATTTATTTATGTCTTCATTGAGCTTAACCAGCTGGTTAGTATGGTCCTCTTTTTTTTATGCTCCCCTTCAGAGCATTTAACTGTCTTTGGAACCCTTTCTGGCTCTTATCTATTAGATCTAATCTTGCAAGGACAGAATTCATATGATTTATTGAGTTTTGGGTTGTTCAATTTAGTTTATATTTTCTACTATTTTTTAAGGTATAGCTTCCATCCCTCTGTTGAATTCCATTTTTACATCATTGTCTGATTTTCTTAATGTTTCTTGGAATTCATCCTTGCATTTATTTATGTCTTCATTGAGCTTAACCAGCTGGTTAGTATGGTCCTCTTTTTTTTATGCTCTCCTTCAGAGCATTTAACTGTCTTTGGAACCCTTTCTGGCTCTTATCTATTAGATCTAATCTTGCAAGGACAGAATTCATATGATTATTGGCCCATTGTTGCTTTTCTGAAAGTTCTGCTATTTTCTTGGAGAGGGTTGCATAGTTTGCATCTTCATTTTGTGGTTCTGATCCTAATGTCTCTTTTTTGTTTTCACTAGAGACATCCATTGTGGGACTGGGTGATCTCATTGGATTTACTTGCATTTGATTTTTAATGTTATACCTGTTGCACTATGGTCTGTCCATCACAATGTAGGAGTCTTATTTAACTTACGAGGAAGCTATCATTTACCCTTGAAGTGTCTTCAGTGATCATTCCATTTTATATTTGCTTCCACTCGGCTTCTTATGGTAACTGGGCCTACTGTTCAGAGGGAAGGAGCCCATGAGGCTCTAGTGGGGGCCCAGGGACATGTTTTAGGGACTTGTTGTCTTTGATTCAAGGTATAGGATTGCCTGGTCAGGTGGCCTGAGGGGACATGGGTAGGGGGGAATGGGACAAAGACTGGTGTTGTGGCTGGGCTGGGAAGGGGGGAGGATGGAAATGCATGGTTGTTCTGTGATGCTGAAGGGTGGGGACAGTGGGTCCCTTGGAACCCTGTAGCAGGGGGTAATGGGACTGTCAGGTCCTGTTATAGGACAGGGTGGGATATGGGACTGCTGTGGTTCAGTTGATATATGGGAGGGGGCATGGAGTTGAGGGGATGGCAGCAAGTGGGACAGTGTTAGCCAGCATGGAGGCATGGGTGGAGCTATGCTAGCCTGCTGCCCTGGGTGCAGTGCACAGGGGCAGGTGAGTGGAAGGGCATTCATGAGCCTGGAGGCATAGGAGGAGCTATGCTGGCCTGCTGACCTGGTGGCCTGGGTCTGCACATGGGGATGGGGGACAGCAGCAAATGGAAAGGCAGTTGGGAGCCTCAAGGCATGGGAGAAGCCATGTTGGCCTGCTGGCCTGGGTCCCCTTGCCTGCAGTTAGTGCAGGAGGATCCTACAGCTGGGACTATGGCTAAGACAACTGCTTGAAGGAATTGGAGGACTGGTGGGCTACCCAAGAGTGTTGGAATCAGCTAATTTCTTTCTTTGCTCCTCCACACCCTCCCACTGGAGGTCTATTAGAGTCTGCTCCCCCCAGAATACCCAATGAACCTTCATTGTCTTGCCATTCCTTCCCCATGAAGTGTAGCACAGTTAGGCAGACACCATCTTGACCAGAAGTTGGCTCTTATATTCTTTATGCCACCTCTTCTGCAATGGACCCTGATCCTTGAAAGGTGTGATAAAAGTGTTTCTGTGCTGAGCACTGCTCTGAAACTTCTCATAACTATGGTGCCTTCTGAGTCATCCCAAGGTCACCACCACCTGACCAGAGAAGCTTCACTAACCAAAAGTGAGAATAGCATTAATATGCATGTATGAACGTTAAGAGAAATGGTTACTGGGCTTCTCAAGTGCTGGGAGCAACCCACAATTATTTTTAGTAGTACTGGCTCTACTCTCTCCTCTGAGACAAGGTCTCACTGTCTATACCAGGCTCTCCTGGAGCACAGCACCTTGCCTCAGGCTCCTCAGTGCTAGCTTCTTGGGTACTTTGTAAGGTACATGTCTTTGGTTAGTCAAGTATGGTTTTTGCCTTTAGTAAAGTTCAGACTGTGAGAGTAATGATACAGATTCCCCTTGTTTAATGGAATTTTTGGTGGGTTAAATATCTTTCCATGGCTTCATCTCCATTTCTCTGGTTGCTAGTTTGTTAGTATCTGAAGGAAAGAAGTAATAATCTGAGAAGCAGGGTATAAGGGTTTGATTATCAGCTTTAATAGCTATTCATCCATGGTAGTACAGACAGATACATACATTTTCTGTTTCAAGACTTTTAACTACCTCAAGAAGACTCTAATATAGCATGTAATGCTTCCAGAACAGTACACAGTGCACAAATTTTGTGAGTGAGTTACAAAAAGTTAAAATATGCTGTTATTGGCTTCTACTAGGGGTGAGTTTATATTTGCATCATGTTTACTTACTTGGAGATGTATCAGGAGCCCTGGTCAGTGTGAGGACAAGGCAGACCTTGTCTCAGTAGTGTCACCTTGGGGACATAGGTGAACTGTGAGGAGTTAAAAGCTGACATACATTATCTCTGTTTTGAGGTTTGTGCAGCTTTACGTTTTTAGAGCAGATTACACCCTTTTACCAGAGCAAACACTGTCTTGGCCCATGTTGGTCTACAGCCTTGATGTCCCTCTCACGATGGTATTCATTAGTGTTCTTTGTCTGGTTTGGATCCACTTGGTTTGTGAAGCTTCCATTGTTCCAAGGGCACAGGATTGTGTGTCTGTCTCTTCACCCTTTTTAGTTTTTCCTTATAGGTTATGACTCATACTTGTCTCTATGTCTGTTGTTCTATTATGTCCCTGAGAATTAGGCATTATTCCCCTTGAACATAAGAGATCACATTTATTTTTTATATGGTGCTTTTAATCTTTCTTTTCAGGCTTGGTTGTGTGACACTTGCCACATGGGCCTAAGTATACTAGCCTAAAACCAACACAATCCCTCTTATTAGAATGGATAAGGTAAACAAAGCTTTCAGGTATTATTCTAAGTGAGAATTGGTGGCAGTCATGTAATCCTAGCTCCTGGGTGTCATAAGGAAGATCAGTTCAAAGTCATCCTCAGTTACACAGCAAGTGTGAGATCAGCCTGGATGACATGAGATTTTAATCTTAAAAAACTAACAAAATGATTGTTGTTATTCACATAAGGTTTTGACTGCTGGTCTCATACTAATTATGCTAATTAGGAGCACTGAGCCAGAGAATGGTGGTGCCAGCACTTGGGAGGCAGAGGTATGAAGATAGCTATGAGTTCAAGGCCAGCCTGGGATAGAATGAGATTTTACTTTGGGGAGGGGAAGCAAATCTGACTGGCAGGTTTAGATTTCTTGGGTAAAAACCTAATGTGACTACTTATTTTTAAAAATAATTTGTATTCAGGCTGGAGAGATGGCTTAGTGGTTAAGTGCTTGCCTGTGAAGCCTAAGGACCCCAGTTCAAGGCTCAATTCCCCAGGACCCACGTTAGCCAGATGCACAAGGGGGCACACGCATCTGGAGTTTGTTTGCAGTGGCTGGAGGCCCTGTCATGCCCATTCTCTCTCTCTCTCTCTCTCTGCCTCTTTCTCTCTCTGTCTGTCTCTCTCAAATAAATAAATAAAAATGAACAACAAAAATTTTTTTAAATAAATAAAATAATAATAATTTGCATTGGGACCTTTATGAATATTCTGCAAATTAGCCATATTCCCATCAGGTTATTCTATTTTGTCCCCTCTTCACATCCCCACTCCACTGAGGGCACTCATCAATGGCTCATGAATGTAGCAGTCTGTTCATATCAGTAGGACATTACCTCACAGTATTCCCTCCTTATGGCTCTTAGCGTTCTTTCCACTCCCTTTTCCACAGTCTGTTACATTTTCAGTAGTCTTTCAGTAATAAAGGTGTTCTTGGTGAAAATACTGGAAACTGTTCCTGGTGCTTAATAACTTCATTAAATTCAAAAGTATTGTCAAATAAACAATTTTTAAATCTTGAACAAAATTAAAAGATATTAAAAAGTAAAAATAAATAAAAGGATAAAATTAACAAATCTTTATTCAGATTAACCATGATAAGTAAATCAGACTCAAGTTACTAGTGTTGTAGATGAAATAACTCCATGAAATGAATGAATGCATAATTGTATGCTAAATTTGCTAACAGACAAAGCTGAAATATTCCTGGGAAGGTTTAACTACTGACACCAACCCCAGAAGAAGCACCCTCAAGATGTCTATGACTAGTGACTAGACCGTAGTGGTCATAGTAGTAGCAATGATAATAAGAAAAAAGTATCTTCAAAAATACCCATGCCCAGATAACTTTGCTTCTGACTTCTAAATACACATAAATGAGAATTAGTACTAATTTCTGATGAACTGTTCTAACCAAAAAAAGAACAGAATACTTTAAAATGTGGTTTTTAAACAAAAAATTTTCCTGATATCAAAATGAAGCAAAGGCATTGTGAGAAAATTGCAGATCAACATCATAAAATCCTTAAGCACATATTGAGAAGTTCAATGCAGATACATAAAAAGTTATGCATATTACCAAGAGGCATCTTTCCAACTGTAAAATGACCTTCACATGCACAAATCAAATAATGTTGCATCATATCACTAGCATAAAAATAATGATTAAATAGTTAATATATTTGTAAACATCACATAAAATAACAACCTTTCATCATAAAAAATGCTTAATAGATTAAGAATAGAAGGTAACTTCCTTAACTCAATAAAAGATATATCCCAAACCACAGTGAACAAACGAAACAAAAACAATCAAGCAAACAAGAACTCTAATGGCAAAAGATTGGATATGTAAGGCTAAGTGCATCATGGGTTTCCTTATGGTATAACTAAAATGTTAAAAAATGATTGAGATTCTGGTTTCACATTATTCTGAGTGAAGTAATTGAATTATGTATATGCATATTAAAGGTGTTAAAAAAGAAGTAACATTTTATCTCTGGTAATATTTTCTTTTTAGGTTTTTTATTTTCAATTCTGGTATGTGTGTGTGTATGGTATGTCTTTCACATTCTTTTATTTTATCTTTGTCTTTATATAGTCAGAGTCTGTATTTTGTAAACAAATGGCTGTATCTTGTCTTTTAAAAACTGCATTGAGTCTGTGTATGTCAGGTAGGAAGATTTCTTCAATTCCTATGACATAATTAATATTCTGGGGATTATTTAATATTTTCTCATTTACTGCAGTTATCTTTGTTTTGTCTTTTCTCATATCCCACCCTTTTCTGTGATACAAATAATGTTTTTAATTTGTTTTCACTGTTGAAGTTTAGTTGCATTTTTGTATCATTTTAGTAACTCATTTTATACATTTCAGTAAAACTTACCTTAGCTGCCTGCCCTTTGATCCATAACTCAAGAGACTACCTACTACCTGGTTTCCTGTGCTTACTATTTGTTCATGCATTCTCTTGTTCATATATAATAGCCCCATAAGTGAGGGTACTATAGTATCTTCAAACCATCAAAAATCCCTGTTTACTCATGGGCCCACTCCCTCTTCAGAACCCTAAATCCTTCACACAGTTGTATGCTACTTGAGAATGTTTTCTTTATTTTAGAATACTTTTATTATATTTTCTATTGAAAGAGCCTGCTTAGTGACAGATTCTAGATCTATTTGTCAGAGAATGTCTCACTTGATCCTCATTTTTTAAAACCATAATTGTAAAGTGGCAATATTTTTTTAGGCCCAACAGACTGCCCTTTTTTAATGTGAGAGAGCCAGAGAGGGAGACAGAGAGACAATTGGTGTGACAGGGCCTCCAGCTAATGCAATCAAACTACAGGCATGTGTGACACCTTCTGCACATGTGTGACCATGAGTTACCTTGTGCATTTAGCATACATGGAAACTGGAAGTTGAACATGAGTACTTAGGCTTTGCAGGCAAGCACTTTAATCACTAAGCCATCTCTCCAGGCCATAAAATGGCAATTTTTATTTCTAGAACTTTAACTTGGTAATCCCTCTTACTGTGGGCTCTCATTATTTTCTTTTTAAATTATCATTCTACTTGAGCCAATATTCTTTTTTTTTAGTTTATTTTTATTAGATATAGGCATAGTTAGTATGTAAACAACACATGTTGGTACCATCCCTTTCCTCCTCCCTTCCCCTTTTCTGAAGAGGCCTTCTTTGTTTGGGGTGCAAGTCAACCCCATGGGGATTGTGGGTCATGCATTATAGGGGCAGCAGTCAGTTGTGGGGAAGAAGCAATGTCTCTGTGCAAAATGTCCCAACTTGTGGCTCTAACAATATTTCTGCCCTCCTCTTCTGCAAATTTCCCTAAGCCATGTTGGGTGCATTTTAAGTCTACTTCAGTGATGGGCTCTTAGAAGCCTCTGGATCTCTGGTTTGGTAGTTGTTATAGTGTCTATCTCCTTCACCCTGGTGCTGATATCAGGTTCGCAAAGAAAGCAGAACTTTTGATCAATTTCCCTAATTCCTCTGTGGTTTCAGCTGGTGCCTGGGTGAAGTGCTCTGGGTCATTTATCTCCTCACATCCTGCTCCCATCGGAAACAGGGAAGCAGATTCTCCAATGGAGAGTGAAGTCAGCACCAGTTAAATGGAATAATAATTATTAATTTAGAGAGAATTTAAAGGGTGTAGACCCTCTTATAGCCCAATATTAGTGGGAGTTTGTCAGTGGGAAGCGAAATCATTATCTGGATATGACTGGTTTGTTTCCCAGTTCCAGATATGGTTTTATTGCCACTGAGCAGATCTGTTAGCCAATCCAAGAAAAGTTGGTTACCCACAATGGCTGTGTGCCACTATTGAACTTGTGTGAGCATTATGTCAGGTTGTTTGCATCTGAATTACTTAGACTTTGAGTTGCTCAGACAGATGTTAGCAACTTTCCCCCAGTAGCTCATGTAGCATCTTCCAGCACTAGATGGACTAATAGTCTGGGGACTGGCTCTCTTCCAGATTCCAACTTGATCTCTCCATGGTCCATGCCAACAGTATATGGTGTCTTCTCCAGTAAGGTCTTACCATTAACCTCTGGTGGGTAATCAAGTGCTCTGACAGAAGTCTGCCTTGTTTGTTTTGGGAGATCTAATGGGTCTCTCTGATAAAGAGCTCATTGTGGATGTAAAACACATCCTGGTATAGGGAATTACAGGCCAGCACCAAGAGAAAAGAAAAAAGAAAGAGACAGAGAAAAAAGAGAAACAGGAGAAATTTGAGGTTAGGATTTGTCTCACCCTCTCCAGGGGCCCTCAATTCAGGTGCTTCCCCTCAGGTCCTCTTGAGGGTTCCAACTTCCAGGATATAGGGTTATATTATAACAGTTCAATTTGGGTTTAGTTTTGTGTCCCTGCTACTCTTCCCCTTCTCCCATGCCCTGTGCTCCCTATTGTCCAAGCCTTGAGATGCCATTCAGGTATGTCAGAAACTAGGGCTGATCCAGGTTAGGAACCACAGATGAATGAGGTCATGTGATGATTGTCTTTATGTGACTGTGTGAGTTCAATTAGAATGATCTGTTCCAAGTTTGACCATTTTCCTACAAATTTCATTGTGTCATTTTTCCGTACTGCTGAGTAGAATTCCATCATGTAGATATACTGCATCTTGGTTATCCATTCATCCAATGATGGACACCTGGGTTGATTCTAGTTCTTATTTAGTATGAATTGAGCAGCTATGTACATGGTTGAGCAAATATCTCTGAACTGAGATGTGGAGCATTTAGGGTAAATGCCCACTAAGGGAATAACAGGGTCTATTGGTAAGTCTATCTTCATCCTTCTCAGGAGTCTCCATTTTGCTTTCAATAGTGGTTGTACCAGCCTACATTCCCACAAACAGTGAATGATTGTTGTATTTCTCCACAAACTTGCCAACATTTGTTTTCATTTGATTTTTTAATGTTTTCTATCTTTGCTAGGGTAAGGTGGAATCTCATAGTTGTTTTAATTTGCATTTCCCTAACGATTAGAGATGTTGATCATTTTCTTAAGTGTATGTTAGCCATTTCTCATTCTTCCTCTGAGAACTCCCTATTTAGTTCTCTTCCCCACTTTTGGAGTGAGTTGTTTGATATTTTATTGTTTAGTTATATGAGTTCTTTGTAGCTTCTAGATATTAGGCTTCTGTCAGTTGTATAGATTGCAAAGATTTTCTCCCATTCTGTGGGTAATCTGTTGGCTCTTCTTATGGTACGGTTGTCTGTGCAAAACCTTTTTAGTTTTATGAGATCTCATTGGTTGAGTGTTTATTTAACTTTTTGCTACTGGGGTTTTGATCAGGAAGTCCTTTCCTAGTCCTATATCAAGGACAGTGCCTCCTATTTTTGATTCCAGTAGTTGAAGATTTTCAGGTCTTATATTGAGTTCATTAAACCACTTGGATTTGATTTTTGTATATGGTGAAATGAGTGGGTCTAATTTCATTTTTCTACCATTTGTTGAATATGCTGTCTTTTCTTCAGTCTACATTATTGGCACCTTTGTCAAAAATAAAGCAGCTGTAGTTACTTGACCTAAGGACTGGGTCTAAAATTCTGTTTCATGGGTCTATGTTTCTGGGTTTTAATTATTATTATTATTAGTTTTGTACTCAGTGAATACAGTCAAGTTGGTACCATTGTTTGCCTCCTCCCTGCCTATGGCTTTGTAATATAGCTTTAGATTGGGTACGGTGATACCTCCAGATTTGTTTTATTTCTTCCTGAGATTATGTTTGGATATCCGAGGCCTTCTGCCATTCAATATGAATTTTGAGATCATTTTTTCACACTCTGTGAAGAATGATGCTGGTATTTTTATTGGTATTTTGTTAAATATATATATTGCTTTTGGTAGAATTGCCATTTTTACAATATTAATTCTACCTAGCCAGGAGCATGGGAGGTCTTTCCATCTTCTCAAGTTCTCCTTGATTTCTTTCCTGGGGTTTATAAGTTTTCATTATATAGGTCTTTCACATCCTTTATTAGTGTTATTCCAAGGCATTTAATTTTTTTGTTGCTTTTGAAAATAGGACAGTCTCACTGATTTCTTTCTCTGTATATTTGTCCTTTGCATATAGAAAAACTACTGATTTATGTGCATTGGCTTTGTATCCTGCTGGTTTGCTTAAGGAATTTATCACCTTTAGAAATTTTGAGATGGATATTTTCAGGTTACTTGTTTATAGGATCATGTCATCTGCAAATAGGGCTAACTTGACTGCATCCTTTGTAATTTGATTCCCTTTATTTCTTTCTCCTGTCTCATTGCTTGGGTTAGTACTTCTAGTATTATGTTGAAGAGCAGTGGTGCTAGTGGGCATCCCTGTCTTGTTTCTGATGTCAGTGGGAACTCCTTGAGTTATTCCCCATTAAGTATTATTTGAGATTTAGGAGATTGATTTATAGCCTTTATTGTGTTGAGATACAAACCCTCCATGCCTATTCTTTCCAGTGTTTTGATCTTGAAGTGGTATTGTATTTTGTCAAAAGCCTTTTCTGCATCAATTGAAATGATCATGTTATGGTTATATAAGTGGTTTTAAATATATGTTTACATAAATGGTTATGTTTATTTATGTGGTGTATTACATTTACTGGTTTCCATATGTTAAACCATCCCTGTATCCCTGGGATGAACCCCACTTTATCAAGGTGGATAATGCTTTTGATGTGTTCTTGAATTAGGTTTGCAAGGATTTTGTTCAGGATCTTTGCATCTAAGTTCATTAGGTATATATGCCTATAGGTTTCTTTCCTTGTTGCATCTGTCTGATTTTGGTGTTAGGGTGATATTAGCTTTAGAAAAGGAGTTGTGGAGTATTCCCTTATCTCTGATTATTTGAAACAGTTTGAGAAAAATTGGCTTCAGTTCTTACATGGAGGTTTCATAAAATTCAACTGAGAAGCCATCTGGTCTTGGACCTTGCTTTTGGGGGAGGCTTCTGATTACATTTTCAATATCCATGGATGTGATAGGTTTGTTTAGAAGATTAATCAGCTCTGAGTATAGTTTCAGTAGGTGGTACGTATCTAGGAATTCATCCATTTCTTCCAGATTATTCAATTTTGTGGAGTAGAGGTTTTGGAAGTATTCCATCACAATTCTTCCAATTTCATTGATGTCTGTTGTGATCTCTCCTTTTTCATTTCTGATTTTGTTAATTTGAGACTTTTCTCCCTCCCTCTCTCTCTCTTTGCTTGATCACATTGGACAGGGATTTTGTCAATCTTGTTTAGTTTTTCAAAGAACCAGCTATTCGTTTCATTATTTTTTTTTTAAGTAAAGACCTTTGATGTCCTCATGGTATAGCTTTATTGTTTCTGCCATAATAGTCAGATGTGCAAGAAATTTCACAAAAACAATGTCAGTAAGCTCTTAAGAGAGCAGAAAATTCTTCACAAGTCAACATGCTCTTGAATCCACAGAGAGACAAAAGTAACATAATGTTAAAAAATGTTAGAGAGGAAATTGCATTACCTTGCTCTTCTTAGTTTCTAAATTATTAATTTCTGTGCTAATATTGATTATTTCCTTCCATCTGGTGATGCTGGATTGGATTCTTCTTGCTGTTCCATCAACTTTAGGTGGACAGTCAGGTTATTAATTTGGGATCTCTCTGTCTTTGTAATGAAGTCATTTAGGACTATGAATTTTCCCCTTAGGACTTCTTTAATTGTGTTCCATAAGTTTTAGTAGATTGTGTTTTCATAATCATTCAATTATAGGAATTTTACAATTTCATTTTTTTCTTTCTTCCATGACCCATTCATTGGTTAAAATTGTTTTCTTCAGTCTCTGGGAACTGGTTTCATTCTTGATATGTCTCTTGTTGTTAATTTCTAGCTTTAAAGCATTGTGATCTGATATGATGCAGGAAGTTACTTCAATTTTCCTGAATTTATGGAGGCATGCTTTATGGCCCAATATATGGTCAATTTTGGAGATGTTTCTGTGGGCTGCTGATAAGAATGTGTATTCTGTAGGGATACAGTGGAAAGTTTGTAGATATCCATTAGGTCTAGTTGATCTATGATGTTGTTGACCTCTATAATAATTTCCCTGTTGATATTCTGCTTGGATGATCTGTCTTTTGATGATAGTGGAGTATTGAAGTCTCCAACTATGATGGTGCTTGTGTTTATTTCTGCTTTATTGTCAAGTAGATTTTGTTCTATCAACTGTGGTGCACCTGTGTTTGGCACATATATATTTATGATTGTGATGTGCTTATGTTGGATCATTTCCTTGATGAGTAAGAAGTGGCCTTCTTTGTCCTGTTTGATTACTTTTGGTTTAAAGTCTATTTTATCAGATAGTTAATATAGCAAAACCTGCTTTTTTATTTCCATTTGCTTGTAATATAATTTTCCAACCTTTCACCCTGAGGAGGTGTCTATCTTTAGTGGTGAGTCGGGGTTCTTAATGACAGCAGATAGAAGCGTCCAGTTCTTTGGTCCACCCTGAAAACCTGTGTCTTTTGATGGATGAGATAAGACCTTTAATATTTAATTTTATTACTTTGAGGTTTGTATTAATTCCTGCCATGATGAGGTACTTCATGGGGTTTGGTGTTTTCTTTGTACTATTTTGAGCCAGGTCTATTTTGGTTATTGTGATCTTCTTGTTGGTTCTTGAAATTGTTTATTTGATTGTTATGTGTGGAGTATCCCCTCAAGTATTCTTGGTAGGTGTGGCTTTGTGTTATATAATCATTGAGTTGACTTTTTTCATGGAAAGTTTTTCTTTATCCATCTATTATGAGGGATACTTTTGCTTGGTAGAATAGCTTGGGTTGGAAGCCATAGTTTTTAAGATTTTGAAGTGTTCTATTCCAGGCTCTTCTGGTTTTCAGGGTTTCATTAAGAAATCTTATGTGATTCTGATGGAATTTCCTTTGTATGTTTTGAGTTGTTTCTCTCTTGCTGCTTTTAACACTCTTTCTTTCTTTCTTTCTTTTTTTGAGTTTTAACTATGATGTGTCTTAGAGAGTTTCTTCTTTGGTCTTGTCTGTTTAGTGTTCTGTAGGGTTCTTGTATCTGGATGGGCCTCTCTTTTGAGAAATTCAGAAAATTTTCTTCAATAATTTTGTTTTACATGTTTTCTATGCCTATGGCCTGTATTTCCTCTCCTTCTGGTATACCCCTGATCCAGATGTTTAGTCATTTTTGGGTATCCCACTGTCCTCCCATATTCTGTTCACTTGATTTTTTTTTTAATTTTGCAATGGTTTTGGCCTCCCAATAAATTTATTATGTCTTGTCTTCTGGGTCAGAGGTTATGTGTTCCACATGTGTACCTCTATTGATGAGTACTTCTACAGAGGGTTTTATAATTTCTATTTGAGTTTTGTTTTCTGTTGTGTTATTTTGCATCATGTCCATCTCTTTTTGAACTATGATTTTAATTCAAGTTCTGATTTTCTTGATGCTTCCTGGAATTCATTCTTGCATTTGATCAAGCTTACTCAATTGGTTGTTGCAATCTTTCATTTCTTAACTCACCTTCAATTTATTCATATCTCTTTGGAGGTTCTAACATTTTCTTCAATCAAGTTAAGCCTACTGTCAAAAGCTAAAATCTCTGGAGATAATTCTGTTCAATTTCATTTATATGATTGTTGGTTCTTTGATGGTTTCTTTCTAGTTCAGGGATTTTTTTATCAGGGTCTCATTGATTGTTGTGTTTTCATTTTGGGGATGAATTTCTGTTGGTTTCTCCATGATTTCATTGGAGGCTTCCATTATAGGACTAGGCATCCTTTGTGGAGATCTCTCTGTTTTCTGACTTTCATTGGCTTTTTGGCATTGTTGCCTACCCACTTTAGGAAGACTCATTATTTTATTGGGGAAGAAGCAAGTTTTTGTCCCTTGGCCTGTGCACTCTCTGACTCAAGTGTACGAGGATGTTTGTACCCAGTGGCCAGTGAGGATACCAGAGCAAAATTCCTGATTCCTCAGTTCACACAGAGACCAGGCCTCCCCCAGGCAAGTCACAATGGGACTATCAGAACCACCAGGGGACTGGGAGGAGCCAGGGAACAGGGATCTGGCCTACTCACTCCATGTCATGCACATCCATATACCTACTGGTGCAGAGAACCCAGACCAGGGTGCTGGGAGGAGCCAGGAGACAGGGTCTGGCCTACTCATTCCAGACCACTGCACCTGCCCCTTGAGATAATATTCTTATGGCCTTTCTAAAAACTGTTCTTCAACCACACTTATCTTAAAATCTCACCTCATATGGTGCCCTTTATACACTTGCAACTTCTTGTGTAGATGTGATATTCTTTGTGTCTTCCCACTTATATTCTGCTAAGCTTCCTAATTATGTACACAGTGCCCTTCTATCATCATATAGACATAGATCTTTTTCATAGAGTAGATGGAAGTTGTCTCCATCATATAGACAGAGGTTTCCATCATGTAGAGAGAGAGGTCTTCATCATATAGACAGAGGCCTTTTTCATCATGTAAACAGGGCATTCTCTATCATGTAGACAGAAGTCTTATTCCTCATGTAGATAGAGGTCTTCATCATTTACATATAGGTGGTCTCATTCATGTAGACCAAGGTCTTCATCATGTAGACATAGATCTTCTCCATAATGTAGACAGTGGTCTTTTTCATCATGTACACAGAGATTTTGATGTTGTAGAAAGAGGTCTTCTCCATCATGTAACCAGAGGTCTTCATCATGTAGATAGGTTGTCTCCATCAGGTAGAGAGTTCTTCATGATGTAGACAGGCCTTCTTCATCATGTAGACAGAAGTCTTTTTCCTCATGTAGACAGATGTCTTCTTCATCATGTAGATAGAGGTCTTCATTATATATACAGAGGTCTTCTCCGTCTTGTAGACAGAAGTTTTCTCTATCATGAAGATAGAAGTCTTCATCATGTATACAAAGGTCTTCTTCATCATGAATCCAGTGGCTTTCATTATGTATACAGAGGTCTTCTCCATCAAATAGACAGAGGTCTTCTTAATCATGTAGATAGAGGTCTTAACCATGTAGACAGGGTCTCCATTTTATATACATTTGTTTTCTCCATCATGTAGATAGAGGTCTTCATCATGTAAACCAAGATCTTCATCATGTAGTCAGTGGTCTTCTCCATTATAAAGACAGAGTTTTTCTCCATCATGTATACATAGATTTTTCTCCATCATGAAGACAGAGGTCTTCATCATGTAGACATAAGTCTTTATCATATAGGCAGAAGCTTTCATCATGTACACAGAAGGCTTTATCATGTAGATAGTCATATTATATTAGGTTGTAATGTGCTTGATCTTTTTTTTCATTTTTAGTTTTTTCTTTGGGAACTCTATATTAGATATTTTTTGCTACAACTCTTCAATTTTAACTCTTATTTTAAATTTAGCTTGTCTATGTCAGTTGAGCCTCAACCTCCTGAGTCCTAGGATTTCAAGCATAAAACACAATGTCCTGCTTTCAGTTATCTCCTTATTTCAGGCAGCATATTTTTAAATTCTAGGGTGAATAACTGGCTTTTTTCTTTAGATTATATTTTTTGACTAGGATTGCCTATGTTTATTATTTCTTTAGCATATGTGTAGTAATTGATTAATTTAAAAATTAAGTTTAATATTTCAAAAATTTGTTCTCTTGTTATTGTTTATTTTTTGAAACTTATTTATTTATTTATTTGCAAGGAGAGAGAGATAGAGAGGGAGAGAAAGAGAGACAATGGGCGCATAAGGCTCTCTAGCTGCTGCAAACAAACTCCAAATGCCTATGCCACTTTGTGCATTTGGGTATATGTGGAAATGGAGAATCAAACCCAGGTCCTTAGGCTTTACAGGCAAACACCTTAACTGCTAAGCTGTCCCTCCAGCCACTTATTATTTATCTTTCAAAAGTAATTTATTTGTTTATTTGCAAACAAAGAGAAAAGAGAGGCAGATACAGAATAGGCATGTCATGGCCTCCAGCTGCTTCAAAGAAACTCCACACACATGTGCCACTTTGTGCAGCTGGCTTAATGTGGATCCTGGAGAATCAAACTCCAGTCCTCAGGCTTTGCAGGCAAGGGCCTTAACAGATGAGCCATCTCTCCAGCCCTTGTTTATCTTTTATTTTAATTTTTATTATTTTTCATTTTTATTGACAGCTTCCAAACTTATAGAAAATAAACAATGATAATTCCCTCCCCTCCCCCACCTTCACCTTCACAAATCTACACTCCATCATGTCCCCTCCCTCTCTCCATTAGTCTCTCGTTTATTTTGATGTCATCATCTTTTCTTCCTATGATGAGGGTCTTGTGAAGATAGTGCTAGGCATTGTGAGGTCATGGATATCAAGGCCAATTTCTGTCTGGTCGATTGAATTGTAACCAGTCCTACCTTTCTTTTCTCTTACATTCTTGCTGCCACCTCTTCTGCAATGGTCCCTGAACCTTGGAAAGTGTGATAGGGATGGTTCATTGTTGAACATCCGTCATGTCTTCTCAGCACTATGATGTCCAGTGGTCACTGCCATCTGAAAAGAGAAGCTTCTCTAGAGTAGGAAATGAGTATGAACATTAAATAAAGTGCTTAAAGGACAGTTTGGTGAGCATAACATACTCATTTAGCCAACAAGAGCAGGCATTACACTCCTAATGCTCATGACCTCCCCCACCATAGGCTTTTGGTCAGGTTTTCAGTACCAGGCATTTATTCCCTCCCACAGAGTGGGTGTCCAGTACAATTAGAGAGCAGTTGGTTTTCCCCATAACAGACATGCCATTGTTGAAGCTGTTGGCTTATTTGGCCTGGCTGGCCAAACTTGAGGCTTGCATTGTCCACTGTTTTCACCACTGATGACTTCTGTCTTCCATCAAGCTGCATGCAGAGCAGCTTTCTCCAATTTCTGTCAGCTGGTCTAATGGGAGATTTTCAACTCAGCACCATTTTGATTTCTTGGTGACCTTGCAGCCCAGGTGTGATGGTTTGATTCAGGTGTTCCCCTATAAACTTTGGTGTTCTAGATGCTAGGTTCCCCAGATGATGGCAATTGGAAAGTAAAGCCTCCTGGAGGTGGTATATTGTTGGGGGCAGGCTTATGGGTGTTATAGCCAATTTTCCCATGCCAGTGTTTTGCACAGTCTCTCATAACTGTTGTCCACCTGATGTTGGCCAGAGTGTGATGTCCACCCTCTGCCCATGCCAATATTTTTTCTGCCATCATAAAGCTTCCCCCTTGAACCTGTAAGCAAAAGCAACCCTTTTTTCCCCACAAGCTGCTCTTGGTTGGATGATTTCTGCCAGCCATGCAAACCTGACTGCAACAGGAAAGTGGTACCAGGGAGTGGGATTACTGCTAGACACCTGGCTGTGTGGCTTTGGCCTTTCGAAGCTGATTTACAAGAGGAATATAAAAGGATTTGAAACCTTGGCTTAAGAGATGCCTTGAAGTGCTGTAAGTACAGCTTGAAGGACTATTCTAGTCAGAGTTGAAAGACCTTAATGCACTAAGATCTATGGACTGTGAGGTTTGGGTTATGAGTGTGAGAAAGAGGTTTGCTTGGACTGGGCTAGAGGCAGTTTGTGTGAGAGGCTTGCTGTTATGGCCATTTCCTGAGAACTTGTGCAGGGTTGCAGTGCATATAAACAAACTGGTGTGCGAGGAGGGATATGGCACAGAAAAAATAAAATCTTTGTGCCTAAATTACTGCCCATTCACCTGCAATTGTTTGAGAGATTAAAACCCTTGAGATTGGGCCAGCTGACCTGCACTGGGGCAACAGGAAGAATGCAGACTGTTTTGAAGGAGTCTAAGTGGCCAAGAAGTGACCTGTCCTTCAAAGTCTGCTTTATGCCCCCCTGGATTAACAAACTGGCAGCCTACCTGGTATTGTAGAGTACAAGAAATTCAGGAAAGAGAGGGTCATTGAGTTTGCAATGTGGTCTTGTATTTTGGAGATGGCCATCAGCAGTGTGAAGCAGAATTGCCTGCATTGATACCCAATGGAGCCACGAGAATGAACCATGGATTGCAGTGGAGATCCAGTGGAGATGCTGGGACCATGAGATGGCTGCTGAGGACAGCTGCCAGCCCTGGATGAATATTTCCAGGATTGTGAGTAGCCTAGGTGGAAGGCAGAATTGGAATTCCAGAGACTTATTGCTGGTTAGAATTATCAAACTTGGAGATCTGTTACTGACTAGAGTTGTTGGACTTGAAGTTACAGAGTTTGGTGTTTGCTCTGGTTGTTTCAAATCTTGTATTGGTTGAATATTTCTTTGCTATACCCAATGTCATCTTTTGCAGTGTGAATGTTTATTCTGTGCCATTATGTTTTTTTGGGGGGGGCGTGGATATTTGGTGTTATGGCTCAGTTGAAAGTTCTTGGACTACGGAGACATTTAACGTTGGATGAATGCATTGCATTTTACATCATGTATGGTTATCAGTTTATGGGGGCCAGGGCTGGAATGTGGCAATTTCATTCAGATGTCCTCCAGAAACTCAGGTGGTCTGAATTCTAGGTTCTGCAGCTGATGGCAGTTGGAAATTAAAGCCTCCTGAAGGTGGTATATTGTTGGGGGCAGGCTTATGGGTTTCCCCATGCCAGTATTTGGCATACTCTCCTGTTCCTGTTATCCACCTGATGTTGGCCAGGGGGTGATGTCCACTTTCTACTCATGCCATCAATTTTTGTACCACCCTGGAGCTTCCTCCTTGAGCCTGTAAACCAAAATAATCTTTTTTGCCCCACAAGCTGCTCTTAGTTGCATGATTTCTACCAGCAACGCAAACCTGACCACAACACCAGGCATGTGGAGTCTTCAGCAATAGGGCCTTATCATCTATTCCTGGTGGGAAAACAAGAGCCTTGGCAATAGCCTGTAATGTTTTGGGGGCATCAGGGACCTCCCTGGCCAACAGCTCACTGGAAGGTATCCCTTACCTGGCACTGAAATTTTTCTAGTAATAGTCTATGTCTTCTGGGTGTGACATTATCTGAAAAAGTAGGTTATCATGTGGCTTATTCACAATATCCTGAATTTTGATTACTCCTCCCCCCAAACTCCTTTTACTCAATCTCTTCTCCTGACCTTCTTTAGGCCATTGCAGTGCAGTAATCTGTCCATCTACTTACATATATGCAGTACCATCTCCTTAAGTCCACCCTCCCTTATAGCCCTTTTTGTAGCTTACTTGCTTCTGCTACCTATTTTTACTCCAACTCACACACAAGTCTGAACATTTGTAACTAGGATCCACCTATGAGAGAAAACATGCAACATTTGGCTTTCTGGTCCTGGGTTACCTCGCTTTCTATAATCCTTTCAGATATATCTATTTCCCTGCAAATTTCATAATTTCATTTTTCTTCACTGCTGAATAGAACTCATTGTATAAATGTACCACATATTTATTATCCATTCATCTGTTGAGGGTCATCTAGGCTGGTTCCATTTCCTACCTATTCTGAATAGAACAGCAATAAACATTGTTGTGCAAGTATCTTTAAGGTAGTGAGAAGAGTCCTTAAGATACATGCATAGGAGTGCTATAGCTGAGTTATATGGTAAATCTATTTTTAGCTGTCTCAGGAACCTCCACACTGATTTCCACAATGGATGTACCAGACCACATTCCTACCAACAATGTAGAAAGGTTCCTTACTCATGTCATGTAATGACCTCCTTATTTCGCTAAGTTGGTTTCATGTGTTCTCTTGGGATTCCTTCAGGAGTTTGTTTCTTCTTTAATTCCTTTGTTTTCTCTTTGATTCCTTTGATTTCTTTGAGCATAGATAAAATAATTTTTAAAAATCTTTGTTAGGCATTTCATCTAAAACAGTCTATTGGGGGTCATTTCTTATGGATTCTAAATTTTTGATGGGATTTTATTGTCTTTATTCCTTGTGTTTCTTGTATTATAATGTAGCAATTTTTGCATCCTGAGTTGATTTGATGCTTGGGTTTTCTAATTGTTTGCAGTGCTCTTAGACATGGAAATTCCACTTTGTATACATTCCGGGTAGGAGTTCAAGGTGCGAGTGTAGCTCTTGTTGGTCACTTTCGCCCAGTAGCTCATGTAGCACTTTCCATCATTAGACAGGCTAACATTATGGGGCCTGGCATTTTTCTGATTTGTGGCCAGGTCTCTCTATGCTTTGTGTCAGCAGCATATGGTGTCTTCAGTAATAGGGTCTTAGATTTTTCCTCAGGCAGGTAATCAAGTGCTTTGACAGAAATCTGGTCTTGATTTGGGAACCTTCTAGGTTTCTCTGATCAACAGCTCAATGTGGTAGCAACTAATTTCTGGTGCTGGGAGTTATAGAGGAGAGACAAAAAAAATTTTTTTCTTTTAAGCTTAGGCTTCATCCCACCCTCTTCAGGGCCCTGTTTTTCAGGTGTTTCCCCCTTACTCCTTTTAAAGGTTATCTATTTTAGGCTATCTCCAAGGACAAAGGTTTCTATGGTATAACTTCATTTTGGATTTAATTTTCTGTTTGATTTCCTCACTCTCATTCCCCTCCCCCAAACCATTCTAGCCCTTAATGTTTGAGCCTTGAGTTGCTTATCAGGTATGTCAGCAACTTGAGCATGTCTAAGTTAGGAATTTTAGATAAATGACACCATGTGGCTTTTGTCTTTCTGGGATTGTGTGATTTTGTTGAGTATGATCTTTTCCAAGTCTGTCCTTTTTTTTTTAACAAATTTTATTTTATCAGTTTTTCTTACTATTGAGTAGAATTCCATTGTGTAAATGTACAACTTTGTTATCCATCCATTCAATGATGGGCACCTGGGTTGATTTTAGTTCTCAGGTAGAATAAATTGAGAAGCTATAAACATAAGCTGAGCAAATATCTCTGTAGTGAAGCCTGGAGCATTTATGATAAATGTCCAGTAAGGGAATAACCGTGTCTTTTGGTAGGTCTATGTTCATCCTTTTCCAAAATCTCCATGTTGATTTTCATAGTGGTTCTATGAGTTTACATTCCCACCAACCATGGATGAGGATTTCTCTTTCCCCACATCCTCACCAAAATTTATTGTTAGATTTTTAAATGATTGCCATACTTACTGGAGTAAAGTGGAATCTCATAGCTTTTTAGATTTTCATCTCTATAATGGTTAGTGATGTTGAACATTTTCGTAAGTGTCTGTTAATCTTTTATAATTTTTCCTCTGAAAGCTCCCTATTCAGTTCTCTGCCTCATTTTTAGAGTGGATTGTTTGATTTGGGTTTTTTGAGTTGTTTGTAGATTCTAGATATTAGGCTTCTGTCAGTGGCATAGCTTGTAAAAATTATTGGCTCTGCATATGGTATGTTGGTCTGCTTCATTTTTCAACCTATGGTCATTCATCTTCTCCAACATCAATTGTTGAATATGCTATCTTTTCTCCAGTCTACATTATTTATACCTTTGTCAAAGATCAAGTAGCTGTAGTTACTTGACCTAAGATCTGACTCTTCAATTCTGTTCCATTGGTCTATGTTTGTGTTCTTATGCTAGTATTATGCTGTTTTGTTACTAAAGCTTTATAATATAGCTTTATATCAGGTATGGTGATAGCTGCAAGGGGTTTTATTTGCCAAGGATATGTTTGGATATATGAGGCATGCTGCCATTCCATATTAATTTTGAGATCATTTTTTATATGTCTGTGAAGAATGATTCTGAAATTTTTATTGGTATTGTATTAAATCTGTATGTTGCTTTTGGTAGGATTGGCATTTGCACAACATTAATTCTACCTAATCATGAGCATGGGAGGTTGTTTCATCTTCTCAAGTCCTCCCTCAATTTCTTTCTTGAGTTTTTTTTTTTTAATGTATTCGTTATATAGGTCTTCCACATCCTTGGTTAGTGATACTCAAAGGTATTCACTTTTTTGTTGCTATTGAAAATGGGATAGCCTCACTAATTTCTTTATCCATATATTTGTCCTTTACATGTAGAAAGGCTGCTGGTTTTTGTGCATTGATTTTTATCCTGCCATTTTACTGATGAAACTAATCACTTTTAGAGGTTTTTAGATAGAGACTTTCAGGTCACTTATGTATAGGATCATGTCATCTGTAAATAAGGCTAACTTGACATCTTCATTTCCCATTTGTATCCCTTTTATTTCTTTCTCCGATCTTATTGCTTGGGCTAGGACATCTAGTAATAAGTTGAAGAGCAGTGGTGAGAGTGGGCACCCCTGTCTTGTTCCTGATTTCAATGGGAACTCCTTGAGTCTTTCCCCATTAAGTATTATTTGAGCTTTGGATGCTTTATATATGGCCTTTATTGTATTGAGATATAAACCTTCCATTCCTGTTTCTTCCAGCATTTTCATCATGAAGTGGTGGTGTATTTTGTCAAAGGTCTTCTCTGTATCAATTGAGATGATCATGTGGATCTTATAGTTAAGCTTATTTATGACATGTATTACATTGACTGATTTTCATGTTGAACCATTCCTGCATCCCTAGGATGAAGCCTACTTGATCAAGGTGGACAATCCTTTTGATGTGCTGTTGAATTTGGTTTGCAAATATTTTGTTCAGGATATCTACATCTAAATTCATCATTGATATAGGCCTATAGCTTTTTTACTTGTGGTACCTCTGTCTGGTTTGGTTATTAGGGTGAGGTTAGCTTCATAACATGACTCAGGGAGCATTCCCAGGTCCACAATTATGTGAAACAGTTAGAGAAAGATTGGTTGCAGTTCTGTAATGAAAGCTTGATAGAATTCAGCTGAGAACCCATCTGGTCTTGGACTTTTCTTTCTGGGGGAGTTTTTAATTGCTTTTTCAATCTCCATGGATGTAATACGTTTGATTGGGAGAATATTCTGCTCTGAGTTTAGTTTTGGTAGTGGTATGTCACTAGGAATTCATCAGTTTCTTCCAGATTATCCAATTTTGTGGAGCAGAAGTTTTGGAAGTATGCACTAATTATTCTTCCGATTCATTGATGTCTTTGTTACATCCCATTTTCATTTCTGATTTTGTTAATTTGAGACTTTTCTTTATTTTTCTTGATCAAATTGGACAGGGGTTCATCAATCATGTTTATTTTTACAAAAAAAAAAAAAACACCAGTTCTTTGTTTCATTGATTTTTTAAAATTGTTTACATAGTTTCAAATTGATTAATTTCTGCTGTGATCTTGATTATTTCATTGCATCTGGAACTATTAGAGTTGTATTCTTCTTGTTTTTCCAATGCCTTTAAGTGGACAGTTAGGTTATTAATTTGGGATCTCTCTGTTTTTCTTTTTATGTAGACATTTAGCACTATGAAATTTCTCCCTTAAAACTACCTTCATTGTGACACATAAGAGTTGTTAGCTTGTGTTTTATTTTTTTTTAATTTTTCATTTTTTTATTAATTCATTTTGTATTCAGCAAATACAGTCAGTTTGGTACCATTATTAGGCTCATCCGTGACCTACCCCCACTCCTTGGCCCCTCCTTGTTGAGGTATATGGGTCATGCAATCTGGAGTTAGCCCACAGTTATGGGTAGGATAAATGTCTCTGCATATCATGACACAACATGTGGCTCTGACATTCTTTCCGCCCCCTCTTCCACAAAATTTCCCTGAGCCATGTTGGGTTCACTTTTGGTCTGCTTCAGTGATGAGGTGTTGGGGGCCTCTGAGGCTCTGGCTCTCTGATTAGGTAGGAGTTGATTTTTCTCTGAGTTGATCTCCTTCCCCTTTCTGCTGGTATCCAGTTCATCAGGAAACCAGCACCCTTGCTTGTTTCACCAATTTTTCTTAGTTTCAGCCGGGGCCTTTTCAAGGTATGATAGGGTGGCTCTCTCCTTAGGATCTACATCTATCTGAAAAAGAGAAGCAGATTCTCCAAAACAGAGTAAGTTAGCACCAGGGCAAATGAGATACCCCTTAATTTTTTTTATAGAGAATTTAATAGGTGTAAGCACTCTTGTAGCCCATGATTGATAGTAGCTTGATATTGGCGAGTGGGCTGATGTTTGGATATGGTTCTGACTTGTTTCCCAGCTCCAGCTATGGGTCCCATACCACTGAGGGGATCACTTAGCCAAATTGAGAGCAGTTGGTTCCCCATCATGGCTGTGTGCCACTATTGCACTTGTGTGGGCATCACAACAAGTTATTTGCTGCTAAGTAGGTTAGACCATGAGATGATTGGACAGATATTGATCATTTTCCCCGAGCCACCCATGTAGCACCTTCTGGAACTACACACTCTCACTGAATGGGAACTGACTCTATTTCAACTTCCAACCATGCCATTCCATTTTGCATGTCAACCACATAAGGTGTCTTCAACAGTAGGCACATACCACTACCCTTTGGTGGGTCATCACGTACTTTGACAATAATCTGTCTGTGTTTTAGGAAACGTTGTAGGTCTCTCTGATCAAAAGCTCATTGTGGATGATAGCCCCATGCTGGCACTGGGAGTTACAGGTCACTTCCCATTAAGAGATGGAGGAAAAAGAAAACTAATATACAAGAGTTAGAGAGAAGAGAGAGAGAGATAGAGAGAGGGAGAGGGAGGGAAGGAAGATGTAGAAGATTAAGGTTAGTCTTGATACTACCCTCTCCAGTGTCTTGTGGTTCAGGTGTTCCCTGTAAGGGCCTGCTGAAGGTTCAGCCATTTGTTCTGCCTTTTTGGAAGTAGGATTTTATGGTACCATTGGTGTTTGGGTCTAGATTTGTGTTTCCCACCCGTTCGATGCCCTCCCCTCCCTCCACTTCCATCCTAGTGTCTGGTCCACGAGATGCTTGCTAGGTATGTAAGGTATCTTGGGTAGATTCAGGGTAGGTGCAGTAGACGAGTGAGACTATGTGGCGATTTTTTTTTCTGCGATTGGGTAAGTTCACTGAGAATGATCTGTTCCAGGTTCAACCATTTTTCCTCAAAGTTCATTGTGTCATTTTTTCTTACAGCTGTATAGAATTCCATTGTGTAGATATACCACATCTTAGTTATCCATTCTTCTAGTGATGGACATCTGGGTTGATTCCAGCTCTTAGCTATTACAAATTGAGCCGCTACAAACATGGTTGAACAAATCTCTCTGGCCTATAGTTTGAGGGTTTTAGGGTAGATGCCCAGTAAGGGAATAACTGGGTCTGTTGGTATCTCTACGCTCAGCTTTTTCAGAAGTCTCCATATTGCTTTCCAAAGTGGTTGTGCCATCCTACATTCCAACCTACAATGGATGAGTATTCCTACTTCTCCACATCCTCGCCAGCATTTGTTTTCAATTGATTTTTTGATGTTTGCTATCCTTATTGGGGTAAGGTGGAATCTCATAGTTGTTTTAATTTGCATTTCTCTGATGATTAGGGATGATGAACATTTTCTTAAGTGTGTGTTTGCCAATTGTATTTCTTCTTCTGTGAACTGCCTGTTCAGCTCTTTGCCCCATTTTGTGAGTGGGGTGTTTGACTTTTTACTGTTTAGATTTTTGAGTTCTTTGTAGATTCTAGAGATTAGGCCTCTATCAGTTGCATAACCTGCAAATATTTTCTCCCATTCTGTAGGTAATCTATTGGCTTTGCTTATTGTATGCTTGTCTGTAAAGAAACTCTTCAGCTTCATGAGATCACATTGGTTGAGTGACTGTTTAAGATCGTGAGCTACTGGGGTTTTGTTCAGGAAGTCTTTCTCCATTCCTGTATCATGGAAAGTACTTCCTAAATTTTCCTCCAGTAGTGTTCAAGTTTCTGGTCTTATATTGAGGTCTTTGATCCATTTGGACTTGAGTGTATTGCATGGTGAAATGTGTGGGTCAAGTTTCAGTTTCCTGCATATGGTTATCCAGTTTGTCCAACACCATTTGTTGAAGATGCTCTCTTTTTTACAGCCTATACTGTTCAGGCCTTTCTCAAATATCAAGTAGCTACAGTTGCTTGACCCAAAGGCTGCTCCTCAAGTCTATTCCATTGGTCTATACTCTTGTTTTGGTGCCAGTACCATGCTGTTTTTATTACTATGGCTTTGTAATATAGCTTTTAGATCAGGTATGGTGATGCCTCCAGAGGTATTTCGTTTGCTGAGGATATGTTTGGTTAAGCGAAACCTCCTGCCATTCCATATGAAATTTGAGATCATTTTTTTCTATCTCTGTGAAGAACACTGTAGGGATTTTCATTGGAATTGCATTAAATCTGTATATTGCCTTTATTAGGATTGTCATCTTCACAATGTTAATTCTGCCTATCCAGGAACATGGGAGGTCTTTCCATTTTCTCAAGTCCTCCTCAATTTCTTTTTTGAGTGTTTTTATGTTTTCATTGTATAGGTCTTTCACTTCCTTGGTTAACATTATTCCAAGGATTTTTTTGTTGTTGTTGTTGGTATTGAAAATGGGACAATGTCCCTAATTTCTTTCTCTGTATCTTTGTCATTTGCCTATAGAAATGCTACTGATTTTTGTGCATTGAGTTTGTATCCTGCTACTTTACTATAAGAGTTAATCACCTTCAGGAGTTTTGGGATGGAGTCTCTTGGGTCTCCTACAAGAACAGTCATGTCATCAGTGAATAGAGCTAACTTAACTTCTTCCTTCCCAAATTTTATACCTTTTATTTCCTTTTCCTGTCTTACTGCTTGACCTAGGACTTCCAGTACTATATTGAAAAGCAGAGGTGAGAGTGGACAACCCTGTCTTGTTCCTTATCTTAATAGGAATTCCTCTAGTCTCTCCCCATTTAGTATTACTTGGGCCTTCAGAGTTTTGTATATTGCCTTTATTATGTTAAGATGTGAACCAACCATGCCCATTCTCTCCAATGTTTTGAACATGAAGTGATGTTGTATCTTGACAAAGGCCTTTTCTGCATCTATCGAAAAGATCGTGCGGTTTTTGTGCTTAACCTTATTTATGGGGTGTATTACATTGACAGATTTCCATATGTTGAAACACTCCTGTGTTTCTGGGATGAATCCCACTTGGTCAAGGTGGATAAAGCTTTTGATGTGTTGTTGGATTTGGTTTTTTAGTATTTTGTTCATGATATTTGCATCTAAATTTATCAGGGAAATAGGCTAGTAGTTTTATTTTCTTGTGGCATCTCTGCATGGTTTTGGAATTAGGGTGATGCTAGCTTCATAAAAGAAGTTTGGTAGTTTTCTCTGTTCACCAATTGTGTGGCACAGTTTGAGGAAGATTGGTTTTAGTTCTTCCATGAACGTTTGATAGAATTCAGCTGAGAAGCCATCTGGTCCTGGACTCCTCATTTTGGGAGGTTTTTTTTATTACTTTTCAATCTCCATGAGTGTGATGGGTTGATTGAGGTGATTAATCTGCTCTGTGTTTAGCTTTGGTAGATGGTATGCGTCCAAGAATTTCTCCATCTCCTTCACATTATCCAGTTTTTTGGAGTAGAGGTTTTTGAAATAAGTCCTGATGATTCTCCCAATTTCACTTATGTCTGTAGTGAACTCTCCTTTTTCATTTTGATTTTTGATAATTTGAATCTTCTCCCTTTTTTGCTTCTTCAAATTGGCCAGGGGTTTGACAATCTTGTTTATTTTTTCAAAGAACCAGCTGTTTGTTTTGTCAATTGTCTTAATTGTTTCCTTCGTTTCCAATTCATTGACTTCTGCTCTGATTTTAATGATTTCGTTCATTCTGGAGCTCTTTGGGTTGGATTTTTCTTGTTTTTCCAGTGCCTTTAAGTGGATGGTTAGGTTACTGATTTGGGATCTTTTTGTCTTTTATATGAAGGCATTGAGTGCAATGAATTTTCCCCTGAGGACCGCCTTCATTGTGTCCCATAAGTTGTGGTATGTGTTCTCATTGTCATTCAATTCCAGAAATTTTGCAATTTCATTTTTTGTTTCATCCACTATCCATTTATTGTTTAAAAGTGTGCTATTCAGTTTTCAGGTGCCCTTGGGATTCTTGGTGGGTCTTTTGTTGTTGATTTCTAGCAATATAGCATTTTGATTTGATATCATGCAGGGAATTATGTCAATCTTCCTAACTATGTGGAGTCAGTCTTTGTAGCCCAGTATATGGTTTATTTTAGAGAATGGTCCATGAGCTGCTGATAAGAATGTGTAGTCTGTGGATTTGGGATGGAAAGTTCTGTAGATGTCCCTTAGGTGTAAGTGATCTATGGGTGTGTTGAGCTCTGTTATTTCACTGTTGAATTTGTGTTTGGATCATCTGTCTATTACTGATAATGGTGTATTGAAGTCCCCAACTATGATGGTGTTGGTGGTTATTTCTGTTTCATTGTCAAATACGCTTTGTTTTATGAACTGTGTTTGGTGTATACAGATTTATGACTGTAATATCCTCTTGATGGATCATTCACTTCATAAGTAGGAAGTGGCCTTCTTTGTCTTTTTTGATCATTTTTGGTTTGAAGTCTATTTTATCCAACATTTATGTAGCTATGCCTGATTATTTCTTATTCCCATTTGCTTGGAATATTGTTTTCCACCCTTTCACCCTGAGGAGGTGTCTGTCTTTAGTGGTGAGGTGGGTTTCTTGAAGGCAACAGATTGAGGGGTCTAATTTTTTGATCCATCCTGTTACCTTGTGTCTCTTGATGGGTGAATTAAGGCCATTAATATTTAGGGTAATGACTGTGAGATTTGATTTAATCCTTGCCATATTGTGATGGTATATGTGGGTTTGTGTTTTAATGGACTTTTATGTTTTTTGTGCCTACTCTGAGTTTCGTTATTGTGATCTGCTTCTTGTAGGCATTTGAGTTTTATTATTTGATTCTTCTGTGTAGAGAATTTCCTGAAATACACTCTGTATGTTTTGCTTTGTGTTCATATAATTGTAAAGCTGAGTTTTGTCATGGAAAGTTATTTTTTTCACCCTCTATTATGAGGGGTACTTTTGCTGGGTAGAGTAGTTTGGGTTGGAAACCATAGGTTCTTAGACTTTGCAGTGTTTCATTCCAGGCCCTCCTAGCTTTCAGGGTTTCCATTGAGAAGTCTGAAGTAATTCTGATGGGGTTACCATTGAAAGTGGTGTGCTGTTTTTCCATACCTGCTTTTAGGATTTTCTCTTTGGTGTCATTGTTTGGAGTCTTAATGACAATATGTCTTGGAGAGTTTCTCCTTTGGTCCAGTCCGTTTGGCTTATTGTATCATGATGGGCCTTTCTTTTGAGGGACTGGGGAAGTTTTCCTCAATTATTTTGTTAAATAAGTTCTCCATGCCTTTGGTCTGAATTTCTTCTCCTTCTGGTATTCCAATGATCCTGATATTAGGACATTTAAGTGTATCTCACAATTCCTTCATGTTCTGTTCACAGGAACTTTTGAACTTTCTGAAATTTTTGAACTCTCTGTTTCTTCCATCTTGTCTTCCAGATCAGAGTTTCTATCCTCCACTTGGCTGGCTCTATTCATGAGAGCTTCTAGAGTGTTTTGGACTTGTTCAATTAAGTTTGCATTTTCTCCTTCTTCTCTGTGTATAATTTCTATCCCTGTGTCAAGCTCCCTTTTCACATCATTTTCTGATTTTCTTGATGCTTCTTGGAATTCATCCTTGCATTTCTTTATGTCTTCATTTAGCATGAATTTTGAGGTCTTCTTGTTTTTCACTCTCCCTCAAATCTCTTAACTGTCTTTGAACTCCTTCCATTTTCTTATGTAATTGGTCTAGTTTAGGGATGGCAGCATCCACATGATTATCGGTCCTTTGTCGCTTTTCTGCAAGTTCTACCAGTAGCTTACTCAAGTTTGCATTGCTCACAGCTTCATTTTGGTGTTCTCATCCTAATGACTCTTCTATGTTTTGTTTAGAGATGTTCATTGTAGGACTGGGTGATCTAACTGGATTTTCTTGCATTTGATTTTTCATGTTATTTCTTTTGAGCTGTTGTCTGCCCATGACAGTGTATGGGCACATAGGTGGGTGAATCAGCCTGGGCTGAAGCACAAGGGGAATATGAGGCAGCTTGAAGCAGTTGCCAAGCAGCCTGGGCTTTTGTTCTCACTTGCCATAACCGCGTGATCTACTGCCTGGCTTGGGCGCCAATGTTACCTGATCTCTCAAGTGATAATGCACCAAAGCTGCCTGTATTAGAGCTAGGATGGACACTAAGGCACCAAGCACTCAAGCAGCCCAATCTCTGGCATGGGAACACTGGGACCCAGAAGCAGTCTGCACTCCCTCACCACAAGACAATGGTGTACAGCCGGCGCAGCATACAGGTAGGGGATGGCACCTGAGCTGGCTCAAGTGACATAGTCTGAGCTTTCTTGGCAGTTACTGTGGGCCTGGACTCACTGAACATGTGGCGGCAGGAGCAGTAAGTGTGAGAGTGGGCAGAGCAGTCTACGCTTCCACATGCAGGGATTGATCAGTGCACAGGGTGCTGTGGATACGGCGGCTACTTGGGGGGAGCCGTGGCCTACCCGCCTGGGAGGGTATCAGCAATTCCCTGTTTTTACCCCCTCTGTGCCCTCCCACTGGCAATCTATTGGAGATTTCTCTCCCCTAAAAGACACAATGAACCCTTAATCTCTTGCCTCTCTTTCCCTGGGATTTGCTCCACAGCTAGGTGGTCACCATCTTGTACAGAAGTCTTGGGTTTTAATTATCATGCAATTCTAGGAATTTCACAATTCCTTTCCACAATCTATTCATTGCTTAAGTTTGTTCTTTAGTGTCCAGTAGCTGATGGAGTTCTTAATGTATTCCTTGTTGTTAATTACTGGCTTTGAAGCATTGTGATCTACTATGATAAAAAAGTTACTTCAATTTACCTAATTTTATGGAGCATGCTTTATGAACTAATATATGATTTATTTTGGAGAAGGTTCCATGGGCTGTTAAAAAGAATGTGTATTCTGTAGAGTTGGGGTGGAAAGTTCTGTAGATATCCATTAGGTGTTGTTGACCTTTGGCGTTGTTGAGCTTTATTATTTCCCTGTTGATTTTCTGCCTGTGTGATCTGTCCATTGATAATAGTGGAGTATTGAAGTCTCCAACTATAATGATGTAGGTGTTTTATTTCTCTTTTGTTTTCAAGTAGGTTTTGTTTTATAAACTGTGGTGCTCCTGTGTTTGGTTCATATATATTTATGATTGTGATGTTCTCAAGTTGGATCATTTTCTGATGAGTAAGAAGTGCCCTTCTTTTTCCTTTTCGATTACATTTAGTTTGAAGTCTATTTTATCAGATATTAATATAGCAATGCCTGCTTGTTTTTTTTATCTCCATTTGCTTTGAATACCACCTTCTGTCCTTTTACCCTGAGGAGGTATCTATCAATCTTTAGTGGTGAGATGGATTTCTTAAAGACAGCAGTTAGAAGGTTCCTTTTTTTTTCTTGATCCACCCTGATAACTTGTCTCTCTTGATGGGTGACTTAATACCAATAATATTTAAGGTTATTACTATGAGGTTTGAATTAATCCCTGCCATGATGAGGTGCTTCATGAGGTTTGGTGCTTTCCTGTGTTTCGTAGGTTTTTGAGCCTGGCTTATTTTTGGTTATTGTGATCTTCTTGTTGGTTGTTGAGAATTGTTGTTTGACTCTTCTGAAGTATTATCTGTAGGTTTGGCTTTGTGTTCATATAATCATTGAGGTTACTTTTTTCTTTCTTTCTTTCTTTCTTTTTTATATTACTTTATTTCTTTAAAGTCAGTTTGGTACCATTATTAGGCTCATCTGTGACCTATCCCCCCACCTTGGCCCCTCCTTGTTGAGGTATACGGGTCAAGCAATGTGGAGTTAGCCCACAGTTATGGGTAAGCTAAATGTCTCTGCATATCATGACCCAACATGTGGCTCTGACATTCTCTCCGGCCCTCTTCTGCAAAATTTCCCTGAGCAATGTTGGGTCTGCTTCAGTGATGAGGTGTTGGGGGGCTCTGAGGCTCTGGCTCTCTGATTTGGTAGGAGTTGATTTTTCTCTGTGCTGATCTCCGTCCCACTTGTGCTGGTATCCAGTTCATCAGGAAAACAGCCCCCGTGCTTGTTTCTCCAATTTTTCTTAGTTTCAGCCGGGGCCCTTTTGAGGTATGATGGGGTGGCTCTCTCCTTAGGATCTACATCTATCTGAAAAAGAGAAGCACATTCTTCAACGGAGAGTAAGTTAGCATCAGGAAAAATGAGATAACCTTTTTTTTTTATATAGAGAATTTAATAGGTGTAGGCCCTCTTGTAGTCCGCAATTGATGGTAGCTTGATATTGGAGAGTGAGTTTATGTTTGGCTATGGTTCTGACTTGTTTCCCAGCTCCAGCTATGGGTCCCATACCAGTGAGGGGATCAGTTAGCCGAATTGAGAGCAGTTGCTTCCCCACCATGGCTGTGTGCCACCACTGCACTTGTGTGGGCATCACAACAAGTTATTTGCTACTAAGTAGGTTGGACCATGCGTTGCTTTGACAGATATTGGTCATTTTCCCCCAGTCGCCCATGTAGCACCGTCTGGCACTAGACGCGCTGACTGTCTGGGGACTGACTCTCTTCCAACTTCCAGCCATGCCATTCTAATTTGCATGACAATCACATAAGGCGTCTTCAGCAGTAGGGTTTTATCACTACCCTTTGGTGGGTCATCAAGTACTCTGACAGAAATCTGTCTGTCTTTTAGGAAACCTTGTAGGTCTCTCTGATCAAAAGCTCATTGTAGATGATAGCCCCATGGTGGTTCTGGGAGTTACAGGTCAGTGCCCATTAAGAAAATGAGGAAAAAGATAAGTAATATACAAGATTTAGAGATAAGAGAGAGAGAGAAAGGGAGAGGGGAAGTGAGGGAGGGAAGATGTAGAAGATTAAGGTTAGTCTTGATCTTACCCTCTCCAGTGTCTTGTGGTTCATGTGTTCTCTGTAAGGGCCTGGTGAAGGATCGGCCATTGTGTCTGCCTTTTTGGAAGCAGAAAATTATGGTACAATTGCCATTTGGGTCTAGATTTGTGTTTCCCACCCCTTTGATGCCCTCCCCACCCTCCCCTTCCATCCTAGTGTCTAGTCTAGGAGGTGCTTGCTGGGTATGTAAGGTATCTGGGGTAGATTCAGTTTAGATGCTGTAGAAGAGTGACACTATGTGGCGATTGTATTTCTGTGATTGGGTAAGTACACTGAGAATGATCTGGTCCAGGTTCAACCATTTGTCCTCAAATTTCATTGTGTCATTTTTTCTTACTGCTGTACAGAATTCCATTGTGTAGATATACTACAACTTAGTTATCCATTCTTCTAGTGATGGACATCTGGGTTGATTCCAGCACTTAGCTATTACAAATTGAGCCGCTATAAACGTGGTTGAGCAAATCTCTCTAGCCCGTGGTTTGAAGGTTTTAGGGTAGATGCCCAGTAAGGGAATAACTGGGTCTGTTGGTATCTCTATACTCAGCTTTTTCAGAAGTCTCCATATTGCTTTCCAAAGTGGTTGTGCCATCCTACATTCCCACCAACAGTGGATGAGTGTTCCTACTTCACATCCTCGCCAGCATTTATTTTTATTTGATTTTTTGATGTTTGCTATTCTTATTGGGGTAAGGTGGAATCTCATAGTTGTTTTAATTTGCATTTCTCTGATGATTAGGGATGATGAACATTTTCTTAAGTGTATGTTTGCCATTTCTATTTCTTCCTCTGTGAACTGCCTGTTCAGTTCTTTGCCCCATTTTCTGAGTGGGGTGTTTGACTTTTTACTGTTTAGGTTTTTGAGTTCTGTGTAGATTCCAGAGATTAGGCCTCTATCAGTTGGATAACCTGCAAATATTTTCTCCCATTCTGTGGGTAATCTATTGGCTTTGCTTATTGTATGCTTGTCTGTAAAGAAACTCGTCAGCTTCATGTGATCCCATTGGCTGAGTGATGGTTTAAGTTCGTGAGCTACTGGGGTTTTGTTCAGGAAGTCTTTTCCCATTCTATATCATGGAAAGTACTTCCTAATTTTTCTTCCAGTAGTATTCGAGTTTCTGGTCTTATATTGAGGTCTTTGATCCATTTGGACTTGAGTGTATTGCATGGTGAAATGTGTGGGTCAAGTTTCAGTTTCCTGCATATGGTTATCCAGTTTTTCCAGCACCATTTGTTGAAGATGCTCTCTTTTTTCCAGCCCATATTATTGGGCCTTTCTCGAATATCAAGTAGCTGTAGTTGCTTGATCCAAAGTCCAGGGCCTCAAGTCTATTCCATTGGCTTATACTCCTGTTTTTATGCCAGTAACATGCTGTTTTTATTACTATTGCTTTGTAATATAGCTTTACATCAGGTATGGTGATGCCTCCAGAGGTATTACTTTTGCTGAGGATATATTTGGAAATGCGAGGCCTTCTGCCTTTCCATATGAAATTTGAGATCATTTTCTCTATCTCTGTGAAGAACACTGTAGGGATTTTAATTGAAATTGCATTAAATCTGTTTATTGCCTTTCGTAGGATTGTCATCTTCACAATGTTAATTCTGCCTATCCAGGAACATGGGAGGTCTTTCCATTTTCTCAAGTTGGCCTCAATTTCTTTTTTGAGTGTTTTTATGTTTTCGTTTTATAGATCATTCACTTCCTTGGTTAACATTATTCCAAGGTTTTTTTTGTTGTTGTTGCAATTGAAACTGGGACTATGTCCCTTCTTTCTTCCTCTCTATCTTTGTCATTGGTATAAAGGAAGGGTACTGATTTTTTGCATTGATTTTGTATCCTGCTACTTTGCTATAGGAGTTAATCACCTTCAGGGGTTTTGGGATGGAGTCTCTCGGGTCTCTTACATATATAATCATGTCATCAGCGAATAAAGCTAACTTAACTTCTTCCTTTCCAAATTGTATCCCTTTTATTTCCTTCTCCTGCCTTATTGCTTGAGCTAGGACTTCCAGTACTATATTGAAACGCAGAGGTGAGAGTGGACAACCCTGTCTTGTTTCTGATCTTAACGGGAATTCCTCCAGTCTCTCTCCATTAATATTATTTGGGCCTTAGGAGCTTCGTATATTGCCTTTATTAGGTTGAGATATGAACCAACCATGCCAATTATCTCCAATGTTTTCAACATGAAGTGATGTTGAATCTTGTCAAATGCCTTTTCTGAATCTACTGAAATGATCATGTGGTTTTTATGTTTAACCTTGTTTATGTGGTGTATTACATTGACAGATTTCTGTATGTTGAACCACCCCTGTGTTCCTGGAATGAATCCCACTTGGTCAAGGTGGATAATGCTTTTGATGTGTTGTTGGATTCGGTTTGCAAGGATTTTGTTTAGGATCTTTGCATCTAAATTCATGAAATAGGCCAGTAGTTTTCTTGTGGCATCTCTGCCTGGTTTTGGAATTAGGGTGATGCTAGCTTCATAAAAGGAGTTGGGTAGCTTTCCCTGTTCACCAATTGTGTGGCACTGTTTGAGGAAGATTGGTTTGAGTTCTTCCATGAAGGTTTGGGAGAATTCAGCTGAGAAGCCATCTGGTCCTGGACTCTTATTTTTTGGGAGGTATTTTATTACTTTTTGAATCTCTATGAGTGTAATGGGTTGATTGAGATGATTAATTTGCTTTGTGTTTAGCTTTGGTAGATTGTGTGCATCCAAGAATTTATCCATCTCCTCCACATTATCCAGTGTTGTGGAATAGAGGTTTCTGAAATAAGTCCTGATGATTCTCCCAATTTCACTTCTGCCTGTTGTGATGTCTCCCTTTTCATTTTGAATTTTGTTAATTTGAAGCTTCTCCTTTTTTGCTTGATCAGATTGAGCAGGGGTTTGTCAATCTTGTTTATTTTTTCAAAGAACCAGCTCTTTGTTTTGTCAATTGTCTTAATTGTTTCCTTCATTTCTAGTTCATTGATTTCTGCTCTGATTTTAATTATTTCTTTCTTTCTGGAGCTCTTTGGGTTGTATTTTTCTTCTTTTTCCAGTGCCTTTCGGTGGATGGTTTGGTTTTTGATTTGGGACCTCTCTGTCCTTTTTATGAAGGCGTTGTGCACGCAGGGAACAATCGGCATGGGGTGGCAGCAGTGGCGGCCGGCGCAGTAGCGGCGGCAGCAGAGGTGCTTTGAACAAGGCGGTTATTTGGGGTGAGGGGTGCCTATCCGCCCACAAGGGGATCTGCGATTCCCTCTTCCCCTGCCTCTGTGCCCTTCCAGATTTCTCTCTCCTAAAAGCCACTATGTACCCTTAATATCTTGCCTTTCTTTCCCCAGGATTTGCAGTGCAGCTAGGTGGTCGCCATCTTGGCCGGAAGTCTGAGGTTACTTTTCTCATGGTAAATTTTCCTTTCACCATCTATTGTGAGGAATACTTTTGCTTGGTCTAGTACCTTGTGATGGAAGCCATAGATTTTTAGACTTTGAAGTGTTTTGTTCCATTCCAGGCCTTCTAGGTTTCATGGTTTCTATTAAGAAATCTGGGGTAATTCTGATAGAATTGCCTTTGCATGTAGTGAGTTGTATCTCTCTTGCTGCTTTAAGCACCCTCTCTTAGTTTTCATTGTTAAGAGTTTTAACTATGATATGTGTTAGAGAGGCTCTTCTTTTGTCTGGTCTGTTTGCTGTTCTGTGGGCTTCTTGTATCTGGATGGGCCTCTCTTTTGAGAGACTGGGAATTTTTTTTCACTAATTTTATTGAATATGTTCTATATGCCTCTGGCATAAATTTCCTCTCCTTCTGGTATACCCATGATCATTTTACAGTATCTCACAGTTCCCTTATATTTTGTTCACTTGATTTTTTTTTTTTTTTTTTTTAGCAAAAATTTCAGCCTCCTTACCAGTTTCTTCTGCCTTGTCTTCCAGGTCAGAGGTTCTGTATTCCACATGAACAACTCTGTTAATGAGAGGGTCTGGAGAGGTTTTTGTATGTTCTATTTGATTTTGATTTTCTGTTGTGGTATTTTGCATCATGTCCATCTCTTTTTGGAGGTACAATTTCAATTCGAGTTTTGACTTTCGTGATGCTTCCTGGAATTCATTCTTCATTTGATCAAGTCTTCATTAAGCTTAGTCAATTGGTTATTGAGATCTTCCATTTGTTGAATCACCTTCAATTTATTTATATCTCTTTTGATGATTCTAACATTTTCTTCAATCAATTTAAGCCTACAATGAAAAGCTGAATGATCCAAGAGGTGATTCTACTCAATTTCATTGATACAATTTTTTTTTTTTTTTTTTTTTTTTTTTTTGGTTTGCTTCCAGGTGAGCAATTGTTTTGTCAAGATTTCATCATTTGTTGTGCTTTCATTTTGTGACTGAATTTCTGTTGGCTTCTTTAAGATTTCATTAGAGGTTTCCATTATGGGACTGGAATCTTTGGTGGAAATCTCTCAAGTTTCTGAATTTTGATGGCTTTGTTGTCTGGTGATCTATCCATCTTTTGGAAGCATTTTATTCTTTTGATGAGGAAGCAAGTTGTTGTCCTTGTAGGATCTTCAGAGTTTGTTCTGTTTAAATGTGAACTGGATTGATATACTGGCATACAATGGGGTTATAAGCACAGATGCACAGATTGTGGATGTTGCAGGTACATCAAATGTACCTGGGGAACTGGGAGCTCTGGTCTGCTCACTCCATTTGCCCATGCTCTTCAGAACAGGGGGATCAGGGGTTGGGGAGCCAGGATCCAGAAAGCTGGAGAGCCATGGGCAAGAGGCCAGCTCCTACTGTGGCCCTTTCACCATCTCACTCAGGGGAATAGGGATTTGGGTATCCATTGGCCAATTAAAAAAAAAAAAAAAGGCCTGTTTCCACAGCCTGTAGGAAACAGGCCTTCCCAATGCACCATCAGGAGTACAGGAGCAAGGGAACTAGGAAGTGGGGAACCAACCAGGAGCTCTGGGTTACTCACTCCAAAGCAGGGAATCTGGGAATTAGGAATGCAGAGACACTTCAATCAGGAAGGCAGGGCAAGGGGCCTGCTTCTGCTGCATGCCTGCAATGTCTAGGCATCCCCAGCCAGCTGCAGGGGGATGTACCAGGACCAGAGAACTGGGAGGTATTGTGGAATAGGGAGATCTGACCTACTCACTCCATGTGCACACCCTCTCTTTCTCATATCATGGCTCTTCATAAAAACCTTGTGAAAGGAAGGACTCGTGGACTCTTCTGGCTTTGTTACAGAAAAATTTCTTTGCAAAGTTCCTAGTATGGGAAAGGCTTGTGCACAAATAGTTCCTCTGCTCCCTCCAGCCCTGTCTCTGAGAAGAAGCTTTCCTTTACCTCTGTGGAGACATCAGGATGATCCTATGGCCACAGTTCTTTTGCTGCTCTGTGTATCATATATACCCATAGACTCTCAGACAGAAGGCAAGAGAGCTGTCCGGTGAAGTCTATGCACTGGGGTTCCTGCAATTAGGTCTGGGGAGAAGCTGAGGAAGTCTGATGTCCTTGATTCACTGCTTTTGTGTCCTTTCCCGGCCATATGCTATGAGAAAAATAGCTCTGTTGGAAGTTAGTTTGCAGCTGCATTTTGGGTGTAGTTTAAGAGTCAGGAGCACTGTGGGTTCCTAGGTTCTTGCTCTGGGGCTGGCTGTAATCCCCTGAAGATTCCCAGGCAACCAGGATGGGTGAGCACATGAAAGTAAAAGACTTTCAGGAGGAGTTTCGGTGAACAGTTCTCTTGGTTTATTGTCAGTGGAATGGGTTTATAAGCATCTGAAGATGGGGGGAGGATCCTAAGAGGATTGGTTGTACCAAGTTTATTTCTGATGCCTAATTAGCATATGGGAACGTTCATTCTAGTATGCAGGCAATGGCAGTGGGAGGGGGGTGGTTCAGGTGATCTAGGGCCTCAGGACTGTGTGAAGGCTGCTGGCTGATAAGGAGTTTCCTAGACAATTGGCCAAAGGTCACAGGTCTATGGGCAGAGCCTAAGTTCATGTGTACTGGGCTTTGAGAGGGAGTGGCCTCCTGTAGCCTAGGAGTCCTTAGCCATGCCTGGAAGCTCAGGCCCCTCTCCTAAAGGCTCCAAACTGTGCCAGGCAGTGCTCAACAATTCCCACTTTGTTTTTATAATGGGGCAGTGTCATCCCAAATGAGTTCTTTATAATTTACCATAGGTCCAGATAGAGTTAGGTGGTGTAATAGGATCTGATTAATAGCAACATTAGCAATATTAGCTATTTGTTATCTGAGAAATTTGATAAGACAAGGGGACAAGCAATAGGGTTACTATAGAAGGGAAGGGGTTAAGGAGAAGCCAAGTAACTAAAGCAGGTGGTGGGGTCCTCAGTCTTGTAGCAGTGTAGCAGTCAAGCAGCTTAACATTTGATTCATGAACAACAACAACAACAATAAACAATATTCTTGTCCCAAGACCATACATACCCCCCAAGTTCAACAGTAATGAAGTCTAAGTCTAGACGATTTTGAAGTGCCACACTCACGAGAAAGTTCAATTGTCTCTGGAGAGATTCAAGGCTGTTGGTCACCAGAGGCACCCAGGGACAGTGTCATGCCGAGGCAGACTAGAAGAGGGATGAAGATCTCTCAGTTGGCACTGGTGGTTGGTGCAGGCAGAGTTTGTAGATTTTTTCTTTTAGAGATACACCTGTGAAGCAATCAAGACTGGGGAACAATAAATGGGAGAGGAAATATTTACGTATGGGGTGGTTACTCCTTTTATACCAAAGGAGGGTGGGTGTCTTGACACAACTGGTCCTGATTATGGAAATATTGATCAGACATTCGGCTCTGGTCAGCTTAGAGCTGAACAGGCAGAGAGACATACTTGGCTGGCATCAAAGAGGGCGAGGCCTGTCCTTTGCAGAGCCAGGGACTCAGAGCACACATGGAAAAATAGTTCTTTGGAACTGGGCAAGATATAAGAAAATATTTCTTGTCTTTTTTACCTTCAGGGGTCCAGTCACCCTACTTCTATCCCCCTTTATTTCTCCTTCTCATGAGAAGACACTCTAACTGCTATGAGATGATGAAGGATAAAGACTTTAGATCCTTACTACTTCCTGCTACATGGGACATGAAGTGGTGACTTGTTGCAGTTACAGAGTCTCTCCTAGAGAACTATTCTACTGGACCCTGGATATAGGAAGACAGTCTTGGAAGAGAGCATTGGGGAGAAAGAATAAAAGTAAGTAGTTAATGAGAAGTCAGCACAGAGCAAACTGGTCCTTTTTGTGGTGGAGGGAATCAAGGTAGACAGGCTTGGATCTTTTCAGGACTACCTAAGGATGAGCTGCCTGAGATTTTCTTCCATAATTGTTCATTAAATGGCACAGTAGTATTTGACATGGCTTGTAAAACACATGAGATATTATCAGAGTTATCAGAAACATATACACAACATTTAACCTTGATAATAGATAGCCACTGGGGTACCATTAAAGTCTGTACAAACATATTTTTTGTCTCAGAACTTATTTGTATATTCTAGATTTGAAAAACCCTTTTGGCATCTAAAGTTGCTTTTTTAAAAATTTTTTTTGTTTATTTTTATTTATTTATTTGAGAGCGACAGACAGAGAAAGAGGCAGAGCGAGAAATAGAGAGAATGGGCACACCAGGGCCTCCAGCCACTGCAAACAAACTCCAGATGTGTACGCCCCCTTGTGCATCTGGCTAACGTGGGTCCTGGGGAATTGAGCCTCAGACCGGGGTCCTGAGGCTTCACAGGTAAGCACTTAAATGCTAAGCCATCTCTCCAGCCCTAAAGTTGCTTTTCTTATTGTAGAATTAGAGCTATGGGGAAAAGATGTCTTAATGTTTGTTTCCCCTCTTGGACAGCTCTTGTTGTATTACTTAATAAGCCATTAATATTTTTTAAAGTAATAGATTTTATTTATTTATTTATTTATTTGAGAGAGAGAGAGAGAAAGAAGCAGAGAGAGAGCGAGAGAGAGAGCGAATGGGCACGCCAGGGCCTTTAGCCACTGCAAACGAACTCCAGATATGTGCACTCCCTTGTGCATCTGGCTAACGTGGGTCCTAGGGAATCGAACCTGGGTCCTTTGGCTTTGCAGGCAAACACCTTAACCGGTAAGCCATCCCTCCAACCCTAAGCCATTAATATATTTAAGGTATTTTTATCTTTGGTTATACATTTCTCTCTGAGTGTTTAAGACCATGTAGATAGCCAAAATTTAACCAAGGATTAATTTTGGAGGTCAATAATGGCTCTCCAAAGAGATTTTAGGGACCCAGGAGTAGCCCTATAGCTTACTGGTGTTTTGTGTCTGTTAGGATGAGTCAGGGCCATGCTAGCCAAGTAGTTTTCCCTTCTTTGCAAAGTCAGGAGGACTAATTATTCCTCAATTGTGACTCTACTGTTTCTGACTGTACACCAATTTTGTTTGGTTCTCTGTATCCATCCTGCTCAGGAAGACAGGTGACTTGCCAGGGGCCCAGTGTAGAAGTGTCCCATCATCTCCAGTGGCCTCATGACTTGGGAGCATAGGCCAAAATATTGGCCCTTTTTGCTCCAATGACTCTAATTGGCTTTGGATTCTATATAGGTAATTAACACACTTATAAAGGAAGTTACACCAGCCTGAACATATGTACATAGAGAGCACAGTTGATTACTCAAGTAGATTTAGTTAAAGAATGGCAAAACAGCTTCTAAAATCATTTTGTCCAACCTCTTGAATTTTTGTTGTACTGTGGCAGCATAAGCCATATATCTGAGGCATAGGAAGTAGGCACATCTGACACTTTAAACATCTAACATTTATAAATATAGGCAGAACCTGTTATCAGTCTTGAAAACAGTACTAACTGATTTACAAACCAATTAATTTAACCTAGAAATTGCCAGAAAAGGACAAGTAAAACAATATAAAGTCTTAGCACCTGTGTTTAAAAACATCTTTGATTAGTTCAGATACCTGTGTGGGTACCAATTACCCAGAGAATATTGGAAACAGAACCAGAGACCTTGAATATTATTTTTCTCAGATGAGGACCATTGAGCATGAGGCTATACCTTAAAGTAAGGAATATATCTTAAAAGTTAATTTTGTTATAAGCACTGGAATTAAGATGCCAAAATGAGACAATTTCTTTACATACAATAGAGCAGAAACTGGTCCTTTTTTGAACCAAAACAGGTAGTTAAATTTTAATATAAACCTTAACTTAAATTTGATAAAGCTTAAGCAAGTTATCCCAACATATTTTACCCTGAAAATTAGTTTTTTTTTTCCTTAAGTTGAAAAATCTCTAACTTTAGGCATGGTGTTTAGGTTTAGTCTGAAAATTCTTTCCTACACATGCACATCTTTATCCACATACTTTAATATTCTGATCTAAGTACCATTCAAAAAGTATTTTTTTAAATTTTTTTTATTATTTATTTATTTGAGAGTGACAGACAGAGAGAGAAAGAGGCAGATAGATAGAGAGAGAAAGAATGGACACGCCAGGGCCTCCAGCCACTACAAACGAATTCCAGATGCATGTGCCCCCTTGTGCATCTGGCTAACGTGGGTCCTGGGGAATTGAGCCTCGAACCGGGGTCCTTAGGCTTCACAGGCAAGCACTTAACCGCTAAGCCATCTCTCCAGCCCACAAAAAGTAGTTTATTTTATTTTTTTTTCTTTTTTCTTTATTAGTCAGTTCTGTATTCAGCAAATACAGTCATTTTGGTACCATTATTAGGCTCATCCGTGACCTACCCCCTCCCCTTGGCCCCTCCTTGTTGAGGTATACGGGTCATGCATTGTGGAGTTAGCCCACAGTTATGGGTAAGCTAAGTGTCTCTGCATATCATGACCCAACATGTGGCTCTGACATTCTTTCCACCCCCTCTTCCGCAAAATTTCCCTGAGCCATGTTGGGTTCATTTTTGGTCTGCTTCAGTGATGAGGTGTTGGGGACCTCTGAGGCTCTGGCTCTCTGATTTGGTAGAAGTTGATTTTTCTCTGTGCTGATCTCCTTCCCCCTCCACAAAAAGTATTTTTAATGAGCACTCTATGTCCCAACATTGAAAAATTCTTTCCCAGTTCCTTCAATCAATTCATCGCAACCCATTATTAACCATCTTTCTTAGAAGACTATTAAGAAAAATTACACCAAAGACAATTTTATGCCATTAATACCAATAACACACTTGGAAATGATTTTATTAGGAGGAACTAAGGTAAATTTTGTTGCTATCTTAAGGCAGGTTGGCTTAGAAGTCAGGTCAGTTGCCTCTTCCTTTTAAGTAACATGACATTACAATGTTTTTTTTTAAAAAAAATATCTGACAAATTATAACTCACTACTTCAGAGAGAGTTCTGTTGTTTTCAATAATCCTTTATGTAAGTTGAAGTTGACCTAGAACATAAACTCTGTAATTATATTTATAATATTATGTAATAAAGTATGGCACTGTTTATGTAAAACTTCAGCTCACCATAGGCTTTAGTTAAACATGACCTTTTCTTTTCTTGCTTGCTGCTTTTTCATGCTTTGGTGGTGGCACTGCACTGGCTGGGTGGGGCAACACCTTAGGTCAGCCCTGCCTGGCTTCAGCCCCGCCCTGATCCCCTTGGTACTCCCTCAGGGTCTGGTCTAGTACATGTGGAGGTAATGGCTGAGACTGGCTGAGATGACTGCCAGAGTCCGAGTCCGGCTACCAGAAGGGAGGGGGCATCTCCTGCACCACTGGGGTGCCACTGGGAAAGGAGGGGCCCCGAGGGGGGAATGGAAAGGACAGGGTCCCAGGACTGCCCAGCCACTGGAGAAGGAGGCAGAGACATGCCTCCTGCACAGGCCAAGGTGCCATACTCTGGGCATGTGTGAGCCCATCGCCTGACTCTGACTCGAGCCACTTTGGAGCACTTGCAAAGCTGGCCTAAAGGGAGTGAGGGGAAATTTCCTTCCTGAACTTTTCATTTCCTAGCCAAATAAGCTATGCAGGTCCACATGTCTGGGCCACATGGATGCCCAGGAATCATCCAGAGGGAGACCTGGAAGACTTCCCAAAAGGAGTTGGCCTCCCTCTGGGAGAGCTTAATTCCCTTAACGTTCAGAAGAGCCCGTAATCTACGACTCTGCGATTCCTTTTGGTGGGAGGCAATATTAAAGTAAAGGAGGAAAAGGAGAAAAATGGCTTCCATCTGATGGGGCAAAAAGAAATAGGTAGAGGGATTTTGCCAACACCAAATGGGCTGTTGGGGTCCAGGCAGAGGACAGCTGGCCTTCAGTCAATACCAAAGAGTAGTGTCAGCCAAGCAATTTCAGTTGCCAGTTTGTCGTGTCTGGTCCCATGCAATGGCATGAACCAAAAATAAAGGAAGAAAAAGAGAAACCTGCCAGCCCTCAAAAATGTGGAGGCAAGGCTGCATGGGCCAATGTCTCCCAGCCCCTCTGGGAGAGCACTCACCTACCCTGTCCATCTCATAGGGTCCCTGTTCAGGCTCCAGGTGTGGGTTCCTGGGTCCTTGCTCCAGGGCCGTCCGCAGTCCTCCCCTGAAGGCCCCCAGGCAATTGTGGTGGGTGAGCGTGTGAAAGTAAAGGACTTTTGGGAGGAGTTTTGGTGAACAGTTCTCTCAGTTTATTGTCAGTGAAATGGGTTTATAAGAATCTGAGGGTAGGGGGGAGAACCCTAAGGGGTTTGGTAGTACCAAGTTCATTTCTGATGCCTAACCAACATATGGGGACATTCATTTTAGCAGGTAGGAAATGGCAGCAGGGGGGTCAGGTGATCTAGGGTCTCAGGACTGTGTGAAGGTGCTGGATGATAAGGAGTTTCCTAGGCAATTGGTCAAAGGTCACAGGGCTATGGGCAGAGCCTAAGTTCAGGCTTGGATTGGGAGTGGCCTCCTGTAGCCTGGGGGTCCTTAGCCATGCCTGGAAGCTCAGGCCCCTTCTCCTGAAGGCTCCAGCCTGTGCTTGGTAGTGCCCAACAGAGCATAAATGTGCATGCACATACATGTGAGCCTGTGACATCTATCAGCTCAGATTCTTAGTCTCTATTTACCTCACTCTCCCAACCTCAGTCATTTTGACATCCTTATGAAAAGGTTATAATTGGAGCTTTATATAAAATGGGTCTTAGGCTATGCTAGACTTTTATTTTGGCCCACCAAATTCTAAAAGCATTTGTGAACTATGTAAACCTCTTACATGTGTATAAACCAGCCCCTTAATTGTGTCCACACTATGTCAGGCACAGTTGGCTGCTCTGTAGCTCACATATCTGACATACATAGGATTTCACAAGAAGCACTCAACAGAGATTGGGCAAGGCCTGCAGACCTAAATCAGAAGAACAACACAGAGGACACAGTATTGTAAGAAGTGTGCATAGAAGTCTTCTCATTAGGGTTTTGGAGTAGTTCTGAATGAAAAGAAGCAGGATGGGTGGAACTTTGCACAATTCAGGGAGCAGAGGTCATGGCATGGCACTGAGAACCCATACCATTGACAGCAGACAACTACAAGTAAATGGGACTTGGGTCACCTCATTTAGTCTGTTCATGTGTAGGATGAAGAAACCAAGGCATAGTGCAGACAGGACACTATCTCAGATTACAGGATGGAAGCAGGTGGAGAAAGGCAGAAGCTATGATTTTCCTTCTCATTCACACTTACTCAGAGTGGGGTTTGCATTCCATCTCTGTGTGAGATCCCTTACTTTGAGGACCTCTCCCCATCCCCAATGCCTTGGAGAGGAGGTATTTGTTTTGTGAAGCTTGCCCTCAAAGCCTAGCCAGTATGAGTAATTTATCATGCCATGCATAGGACATATGGAAGAATTCAAAATTTTAGGCTAACAGATGCCCTGCAGTGCTCTAAGCAGAGCTTGATAGATCACACTCTGATGAAGGATTGGGAGAGCTAAATGTGAAAGGGTCTGTGGTCTGTGGAGGTTTGGCTTATGAGGGGAGCTTTGTCTAGACTGGACTAGAGGAAGTTTGTGTCAGAAGCTGGCTGAATTTTGTCCCAGTCCAGAGAACTTAAGCAGGGTTGAGTTTAGAAGAAATGGATTGGTGTGAGCAGAAGGATATGACACAGAAAGCAATTAAATATTCAGGCTAGAGACAGTCTTTATTCAACTGCAAGTGTTTGAGAGATCACCACCATTGAGAGTGGGCCAGCTGTTTTGCATTGAGATAGTAGGAAGAATATTGGCTTTTGGAAGGAACGGGCCTGAAGGAAAAATGCTAAAGGAGTTTTTCTGCTCCAGAATGTTGGCTTTATAACCCACCATATTAGCAAATTTGGTAACTCACCTGGTTCTACAGAAGTATAAAAATGCTCATATCAGGAGCAAATAACTGCATCTCCTCACTCACCTTCTATTTTACAGGGTGACTCAGAGGGCAAGGGAGCAGATGGCAGGGCTCTTCTTTTCATCCATGTCCCTTTCTTGGACCTCCTAGAGGACATTCAGTGCCTCCTAGGGGAACAGCCAGGAACCATCCTTTACCTCAATGCAGTGCTCCAAGATAGAGGGGCCATGGAGGAATGAGCAGAGACAGAACCTGCTCTCTCCTTTAGGTAACTGCACACACTCTTCTCAGAACCACCCCTCTTCCTTGAACCAGGCAGGGCCAGGGAAGGTGTTCTTTCAGCATGGTTGCTCAGGACTGAGGGGCTTGCAGGGGCTGCACACTTTCTGCTTGCATCAGAGCCTCAAAATAAGGAAGCAGATGGCTGTTCAGGATTCTGAGGCAAGACATAAGGTGTCTGTCATGTCTGTAATTGGGTGAAAGAACCATGCTGGTCCTCTTGAATCTTCTGCATTTTATGGGTAAAGACTTGAACCAATATGAAGTGGGTAGAGAGGAAGTAACCACTCTGGAGGTAAAATTTGTGTTGCTGCTGTTTGAGGTACGGTCTCACTCTGTAGTCCCAGGTTGACTTCAAACTCATGATGATCCACCCACCTCTGCCTTCTTTGTTCTGGGGTTAAAGGCAATTTTCTCCTGTACCACTAGGCAAACTGTCTTTGAAAGCCTTATCCTGGGGAGATAGCTCATGAGCACAAGTTGGAAAAGGAATTCAGAAATGACAATTTGGAACAGAAAAGGTTGAAGGTTTATCTAGTGGGATGTATGAGTATATGTGCAAGTGTGAACTTGTGTCTAGTGGAGTGTGTGAGTATATGTACGTGTGTGAGCTTGTATGTCTAGTGGATGAATGTACATGTGTGTGAGCTTGTGTGTCTAGTGTGGTGTTAAAGTGTATGTACATGTGTGAACTTGTGTGTCTAGTGGAGTGTGTTAGTGTGGGTGGTGTATATACTGAGGCAGTACAAAAAAGATGGGTAAAGTTGGACAGGACCATTGGGTCTGGCTCACTTGGCTTGTTGAGAGCTTTTACATAACTGATCAGCAGTCTACTACATGCATAAAAGCTATATTTCCTTCTTAAAATTTCACAAGCAAGATTGGTAATGGCTACTAAACTATGTTTAAGGTGTAGACACGGTGTAGTTGGTTTGTGTAACCTTTGTACAATACAATTAGATTTTTTAATAGTGATTTTGTACTATGTATGTAAACTAGATCCAGATGGGTGAAGATTAGAGGCTCTTTTCATTCCCTACTAACCATTTCCTATCCCAACCTGTCTCAGTATGAAAGGGCACAACCCATGTGAGCATGTGAAAAGGTTCATGTTAGTGTGAGTGTAATCAAGCTTGGTGGCATGTGTGTGCGTTTCAGAATAGGAAAGTTCAACACTGATGGCAAGGTCAGAAAGTGGTGGCCATTGAACATGACTGAAAGGGCAGTATCTTCCCTGATGCTGGGGTGCCACTGAGCTCTGAATCTGGGGCAGACTGGGTGGTGCTCCAATACCAGGGTGCGTCCTATTACAGGCTGCTGTCAGCCACTTTCATGCCATCATTCAGCCACTGTTAGTTGAGGGATGGCATGGGGGTTACATAATGGTCTGTAAAAGGATTTGTGTGACCTTCACATGGAATCTGTATGGGAGCCTGTGTGGGGGTGGGGGCATGTGAGTGTCACACAAAGCTTCTGAGGTCTCTGTGGGGATCTGGGGACACAGGGAAGGCTTATAGGAGGCCCATACTCTCCTTCTGAGAGGACATTGGCTGGACAGTCATACACTGTTGAGTGCAGCTGCCATAAACTGAGCATTGGCAAAGGTAGAGAGTGGGAAAGAAGGCCAAGTCAGTGCCTGCTGCAGGGAAGGCATGTCTGGTCACTGGCTGTGATGAAGAGGGCTGGGTAGTCTGTACACAGATGCAGCAAGGGGCCATACTGGGTTGGGAGCAGCCTGCTTGTGATGCATCCAGGTGTGTAGAACCTGAAAGTGATGCTGAAATCACTTGTGGAATCCAGAGTGTTCTAAAGGTGTGAGCCTTGTGTGGTTTCCAACCAAGCCAGAGGTGGCAGCACTATGAACAGTGGCAATGCTAAAAGTAGCCCATGTACTTTCTTCTATAGGTCTGAGTGTTCATTCAGCCCAAGAAGGTCATAACCACAGCAGAGGGTCAAGTCAGGAGGCTAGCAGGTATTCTGAACCTGTAAGGTGGGAGACAATTTGCCGTTTAGGGCCAAGGCGGTAACTCCAGGAGTAGTTGTACACAGGTGACTCAGAGAGGATAAAAGGATGCATTACAGGTTTTCCTTGTGGGGTGGGGGTGCAGGCTGAGAAGGTGTTTTACTGCAGAGCTGGCATAATTTCAGGGTAAATTTCCTCCTGCTATTGTATTTAAACTTCAGAGCCATTAGGATAACATTGCTATTCCTTCCACATCAGCTATATTGCTGTCTTGTTCATGTGTTATGTGAGCCTCTCTGCTCTGAAGCTGAGGCAGTCCTGAGTCTGTAAGTGGTATTTCAAAAGGGATGGGCACAGAGCCATCTGCCAAGATCAGGCTAACAACTCTATTCCTGCCTCTTCACTTGCCAATTTTTCTCAGAGCAGGAGCACCTTCCTGGAGGAAGATGTGTGCTCCCTCACCTAGAGTGGATGGACACTACTCACCTTCTGTGTGAGGAAGGATGTCCACTTCCTTACATGCCATAAAATGACCCTGGTCTGTGATGACCAGGGCAACAGAAAAGCCTCAAAATCTGGGTCACACAAAGACCTTCCAGGGTGGTACTGCTGGAAAGCAAAGCCAGCACCACAACACTCTGACATGTGGTGCAGTCTTCTCATGTACAAAAGCAGGAGCTGGTCCAGAGGTGGACTAGGTCACCTGGGAACCAAAAGCCAGGGCTCCCACCAGTTCAGCTGGTCTACGTTGCTCCATGTTGCTTCCTTATGCTGAGTTATCCAAGTGTTTAAAGGAAAGAAAGTGTAACATCAATACTATTTTCTCTTTTCCTTTCAGTCCTTGCCCTCTCTTCTGAGCTTTGCTTGATCCATATTTAAAACCAATCACCTTCTTTCAAAAGCCTTTGGCTGATTAGTATCTTGCCAGGAATTGGGAGATACTGGTGGTTGAGATGAATAGAGAAGGCAAGAAGCAGGCAGTTTGGAAACCATATTCATCCATCTAGGCATAAAGACCTTCCCCAGGTCTCTCACTTATAGGTTCTTTGGGAAGAACTTCAGAAATGTTACAAGTTTAAATTTGCTGGTGACTTTTTTTGAGTTCTTGGTATTCCAGGAAGTAAAAGTCCTGATCACATGGCCTCTAGAGAAGAGAAGCTCTATCCTTCTCTGTTCCCTGCTATGCATTGAGCAGACTGGGAACTTACCTTGGAAATGGACCAGACTTGGTTCAGATAAGAGTGCCCATGAATCTAATTGTTCAAGGTATGCAGGAGTGGTTCACCATATGGGATTCCATAACCACAATACATTGAATAAATTGGCTTAAAATAGGAATCACATTATCATTTCAATAGATGCAGAAATGGATTTCATGATTAAAAAACTGGAAAGACTAGAGTTTGAGGGCTCATATCTCAATCAAATAAGGGTTATATATACCAGACCTAAGGCCTATATCATTGCAAATAGAGAAAGACTTGAAGCATTCCTATTAAGGACAGGAACAGACAGGGGTGCCTACTCTTAACACTGATTTTCAACATACTGCTTGAAGTTTTAGCTTAAGCAATAAGGCAAGAAAATGAACAACAGGATACAAATTGGAAAGGAAGAAGTCAAATTCTATTTCCAGATGACATGATTCTATACATAAGCGATCCAAAAGACTTCACCAAAAAACTTTATAGCTTTGAATCATTTGGCCTTCTCCGATATAAATGGAATCATGCAACATAGACATTTGCTTCTGCTTCTTTCATTTAGCTTAGTATTTTTTAGGCTAACCTATTCTGTGTTACTTACTTATCCTTTGATCTATCTCATTTCCAGGTGGTATTTCTAAAATAAATTGCATGTGTTCTTTAAGACTAACTGAATTTTAAAATAGTCTCAGATATATATAAAAGTTGCAAAGATATGTAACATTTCCCTATGCCACTTACCTTTATTATTGATATATTATATCAGATATTTGTTGCACCAATTTGATCAATACTAATATGTTACTATTAACTAAAATTCATAATTTCTGCAGATTTTTACATTCTGTATAATGGTTTCATTTCAGTTACAAAATCTGTTATAGTTACCTTCACATTGCTGGGATAAACACCCATCCAAAAGCAGCTGATGGGATGAAAGGCTTTATTTTGAATTACACACTTGAGGGGAAGCTCCATGATGGCAAGGGAAAGGATAGAATGAGCAGTGGCTGGAATCACCTCTGCTGCAGCAGGTGGCAAACTGGCAGTAGAGTGAGACAACTAACATTGGCAAACTTCATATTAATGAACCTCAAAGTCAACCCCCTATGATACACTTCTTCAAGCAATGCTCCACCTTCCAAATTGCCATCAGCTGGGAATCAAGCATTCAAAACACATGAGTTTATTTAAACCACCATAGAGTCCTATCCAGGGTTCAATATAGCTGTTAGTCATCATGTCTCCTTAGGGTTCTTCTCAGCTATGATGGTGTCTTGCCTTCCACTGGTTTGGATGACTGGTTTAGATAGCATTCATCACCAGGACAAGGTAGTGTTTGTCAGGTTTCCACATGCAGAGCAACTCCTTTTTTTTTTTTTTTTTTTTCATCTTTCTGTACTGGAATCTGGAAGAGAGATTTTATGTTCAGCTCACATTTAGGAAGTAGAAAGGTATGTCCTTTCTGGTTAAGAATAAAATAACATAAATAATTTAGATTCAATCTGTACATACTATTTGTCTCTTCTCAATTGTTTATTTGTTTAAAGTGTTGTAGAAAGTGAGGTACATAATGGAAAAGAATTTTGTTTTTGAAATAGGGTCTCACTGTACTGACCTGGAACTCTCTCTAGCACAGGCTGGCTTTGAACACATGGCAATTCTTTTACCTCTGCCTTCCAGGTACTGGGATTAAAGATATAAATCACCACACTGAGCTTGATGTTCCACAGTTTTGACAAATAAGTAGTTTTATAGATCTACATTTGAACATTGCTCAAAGGTTTTACTGCCCTCAATGTTCCTGGTGCTTCATTGAATGATAACCTCATACACTTTTATTCATACACTTTTTATTCTTTAACTGGGTCCTGTACATTTCATACACTCCTATTGTATGCATGTGTGTATATGTAATAAGCATCAACTATTTCTGTTAGGAGGCCTAATTGCTTTAATTGGAGGATGGAATTAATACCAAAATTGATATATAAGGTATTCTCTTTGCTAATGGGATGTCAGTGTCACTAATAATTGGAGCAAAAAAATGTATGTGTGTACTGTAAGCATGACACAGGCATATCATAGCAATCTGTATCCATATTACGCTAAATTTGGGTTCATACTGATATCTTCAACTCTAATCTAGAACCAAACATAGCACTATAGCCTCTGTCTCATGCTTGTGTGGATGCTCCACTCTTATCAGCAAGAAATCTTCCCCCTTTCACAGGGTGAGAATAAAACCCAGCATTTTAAAGTGTGTGGTTGCAAAGCTTGCCAGCCTGGGTTCAATTCCACATATGCCAGACACAAAAAATGGAAAAGCATTTGACATTCATTTGTACCAGCAAGAGACCCTGGTGCATGCATGTGCATGTGTGCACACAGAGAGATAAATTATAGACAAAAGTTTATGAACAAAAAATCTGCTCTCTAAATCCCTCATCCATTTATTTAATTGCTAAATTGTATATAATCTGGTGGTCTCTATATTCTTGATATATAAACTCATGTGAAACAATCTTATCAATGAGAGTACAATACTGTTGTAGTAAGGTTTACATTGCTAGCAGAAAACACTCAAACAAGTACAGCTTCCTCGGAAGAAAAGGGTTTATTTTGGCTCACAGACTTGAGGGGGAGTTCCATGATGACATGGGAAAACGATGGCATGAGGAGAGGGTGGACATAACATCAGATAAACAACAGCAATTGGAGAATGTGTCAAACACTGGCATGGGGAAACTGGCTATTATACGCATAAGCCCACCCCCAACAATACACTGCCTGCAAGAGGCCTTAATTGCCAAATTTCCATCAGCTAGGAACCTAGCGTCCAGAACACCTAAGTTTATGGGGAACACCTGAATCAAACCACCACAAATATTTATAGGTAACTCCTGTTTTCTTTAGTTTTTCAGATTAAAAAAATATTTTACTTATTTATTGGAGAGAGAGAGAGACAGATAGAGAAAGAGAATGGACATGCCAGGACCTCCAGCCACTGCAAATAAAGTCCAGATATATGTGTGAATCAAACCTAGGTCCTCAGACTTCACAAGCAAATGCCTTAATCACTAATCCATCTCTCCAGCCCTAGTTTTCCAGATTTTATCCATTCCAAAAGTACTTACATTGTTGCCTCCTACTCTTCCCAAAATCTCTTTAAAATTATCTTAATCATAGATAATGTAGATGGGTCATTTCCTGTCTGCAAACCCTGTGGCTGTCCAAATTCCTAAATAATAATTTTAGTTTACACACACTGAGGTGCTATGAAGTTCCATAGATTCTGACAAATGCACATATCCAGCATCACAATAGGTCCAATTGCTTCCAGTACTGAGTTCTCCTCCTGCTATATGGGTGGCAACCACAGATTCAACTCTATAACTGTCTTCTCCAGGGTGGCATATGTGAGAGTGTTCCATTATTCATGAGGGATACTTCAGAGGCCCTCACCAAGATGTATTATAAATCTAAACATGAATGCTGTATTTATGTCTTTTACAATAAGGTGTAATGTACTTGTGACCTTATGATCCTATAGTTAAGAAAATATTTCTTGGCTAGAGAGAAGGCTCAACATCTCCTGTGAAAGCATGAGGGGCTGCATGGGCATGAGACCACCTGAATTCAAATATCCAGAATTCATATTAAACAGCTGGACATGGTATGCACACCGGTATCTTAGTCACACAGGAGAGCAAAGACAACCCAATCACCCATAAAAACAGTAAATATGGGATCAGTAAGAGACTCCAGCTCAAACAAGAAGTTGGGGGAGAGTGATGAAGCTGGACACCTAGCTTCTGCTGTGGCCACTGCAGGCAAACACACTGCATTGAGTACATGGAGCACCACAAGGGCACAAGCACCACATACATGTGCATACACTGTGCACACACACACACACACACACACACACACACACCCGACATACACCACCCACACACATACAATATCAAGAGAGATATCAAGACAGAAGAGGGACTTTCTGGGAAGAAGGGCTTAAGTGGAAGAGGGGTATGGAAGAATAGGGGGACTTAAGAGAATGTAATGATTGTCAATAAATTATGGAAAGGAGAAAACACACAAAGTCATTGACAACAAAACAAAATAATTTCATTAATTTTATATAACATAATTTTATATAATATAATTTATATAATATAATTTTATTAGTACATCTGTTTATCAAAAGGTATTAAAAATAAATAGGGGGCTAGGTAGATGACACCATGGGTAAAGCACTTGCTATGCAAGTGTGAGTTCCTGAGTTTGATCTTCCAGATCCCACATTAAGAAAAATAAACATGGATGCTATGGTGTGAGCACCTGTAATCCTAGCACATCTACTGTTGAAAAGAAAGGCAGAGACAAGAGAACTACCTGGAAGCTCACAGGGCTCAAAGAAGGTGGGAAGCTAAGACTGACAGCTGAAGTTGTTCTCTGACCTCCATATGCATATACTGAAACATAAATCTGTATTCACACACATAAACATGTACACACACATGAACATGCATGCACACATGAATGTGCACATACAAATATCAAAAATACAAGTAAATAAATAGGCACATATCAGTTGGGATATTTACATATGTATATACACATAGCCCACTTCCAAAACAAATTCAATGAATTGCGAATTCAATGGTCCTATCTTTCCTGCATTTCTTATACTCCATAATACCAAGTGGGGTGCCAATTTGTTAATCCAGGGAAAAGAAAGCAAACTTTGAAGAACAGGACACTCCTTGAGAATTCAAGCCCCTTTGAAAGAGTCTACATTCTTCTTGTTGTCCCAGTGGAGGTCCACTGGCCCAATCTCAAGGATTGTAATCTCTCATACAATTGTAGCTGAAAAGGCAGCAGTTTTGGCCCAAAGATTTCAGTTTTTCTGTGCCATATCCCTCTGCTCACACCAGTCCATTTCTATGCAATGCAACCCTGCACAAATTCTCAGGACACACACTTAAACAGCAAGCCTGTCACACAAACTACTTCAAGCCTAGTCCAAGCAAAGCTCTTTCTCACCCTATAAGCCAAACCTCATAGTTCTTAGTTTTTACTGCATTCAACTCTTTTAATTCTGACCAGAATAGTCCATCAAACTGTACTTATAGGACTGTAAGGCACCTGTTAGACCAAACTTTCAATCCTTCCACATTCCTCTTGAAAATCAGCTCCAAAAGGCCAAAGCCACATATTTGCATGTCTAGCATCAATCCCACTCCTCTGGTACCAACTTTACTGTTGCAGTCAGGTTCACACTACTAGCAGAAAACACTGACCAAGAGCAGATAGTAAAGGAAACAAAAGGTTTATTTTGGCTTACATACTTGAAAGGAAGCTCCATGATGGTAGGGGAAAACAACAGCATGAGCAAAGGGTGGACATAACCTCCTTGCCACCATCCAGTGGACAACAACAATAGGAGAGTGTGTCAAACACTGGCAAGGGGAAAATGGCTATAATACCCATAAGCCCACCACCAAAAATACACTGCCTCTAGAAGGTGTTAATTCCCAAATCTCCATCACCTAACATTCAGAACACCTAAGTTTATGGGGGACATCTGAATCAAACCACACACACTCACACACACACACACACACATACACATATATACATACATACATATATATCAAGGATTGTAATCACTCATATATGTATGATATATATATATATAATCTCAAAACTAATAGATGAAAATGGCAATTAAAATAGCAAAGAACTGATACTTCATAAAGATTTATGAATACTAGTATAAAGATAAGTAGCATCATGTACCAGGGTAATTCCAACAAAACTCTAATGCAATACCATCCCTAATCAAGTAGAATCACAAAAATACATAAATTTTGATGATACTAAATGCTGCCATGCATATGAAAATAACCAGAACTTCCATATGTAGCTGAAGAAATGCAAAATGAAACATCCATTGTGTTAAACATTTTAAAGTCAATCATACATATGACTATGTAATTCTAATCCTAAGTATTTATCAAAGAAAACTTCAAGTGTGTGCTTATAATAAGAATCATAGGGCTGGAGAGATTGCTCAGTGGTTAAGGTGTTTGCCTGCAATGCTTAACGACCTGGGTTCAATTCCCCGATGCCCATCTAAAGCCAGATGCACAACATGGAGCATACATCTGGAGTTTGTTTGCAGTGCCTGAAGTCCCTGGTACACTTTCTCTCTCTCTCTCTCTCTCTCTCTCTCTCTCTCTCTCTCTCTTTCTCTCTCTCTCTCTCTTTCTCTCTCTCCCTCATTGCAAATAATTAAAATACTAAAAAATAATTAATCAAAAGTATTTATAGAAGTCTTATATAGAATTTCTGAAAATAATCCAATTATCCAACTGAAGAATGAAAAACTAAACTGTGGGACAATCCTATAACAGAATATTACCAAGCAATAAAAAGAATAAACTACTGATATATTAAAGAATATGGCTGCAACTCAAAAGATTTATTCTTTGAAATTAGTCAGACACAAAGGAGTCCTTCCTATCTATGTGACCTCAGTTATATAGAGCAGAACAATCAAACCTCAGAATATTAGTTTCTCATCAGGAGGGGCAAAGCTATTTAAAATTTTATACTTCCTGGGGTTATAGAAATGCCATGCTATAACAGTATTTTAATGAGAATATGCAATGATCAATACTTGTATATATAATAATATAAGGTATAGTATCAATGAATGAGCAGCATGATGTTAAGTGGAAACATTATCTGATGTTGGCCATCAAGTTATTTCTGACCCAGTTGAAGTACAGGATGGGTGATTACCAGTGGCATAGTTTCATTGTTTCCTGATGCTGCCTGACCTATTGCTTTGCTGATGGACTAGGCATGATCATAATCACTCTGATGTGCCTTCATATACAATCAGTTGTCATCTCACAAAACAATAATCTGCCAGCCTCGAGAATCCCAGAATCAGCCTCTTCAATTTCATCTCTAACCTTTCCTTACCCTTGATGCATTTCAAACTCTGACAGCTTGCGTTATGAGCCTCAAACACAGGGCCAAACATGAGAGAAACCAAAGTACCATGGGCAACTCTCCTATGAATCTAAATATAAGACATGACCCTTTAAAAGCATAAGAAACAGAGTTGGAATAACAAGAGTGAAGGGGAGAAAAAGGAAGAAAAAGCAGAGAAGACATAGACAGAGGAGAAATAAGCTAGCTTTTGTACTTTGCATTAAAAGGAATGTCTCACATCACAGTGCAAAATAGTATTTTCAAATGTGGCTTCTTTACCCCACAATCATGAATTAGAATGTAAAAGGGAAGGCTCATGTCTTGCACTGTGTTACTGTCTAGTATAGTAAAGCAGCATCTGCGGGGACTGATTAAGCCACCTCTCTGAGACCTGCCATCAAAGTGTTTATTTGACACATTCCGTATATGTTCAATGATCTCAGAATCTGTAATGATCTTAACAAAATCATTACAATGGCATCAGATAAAATGTGCTTCATTCTATTTTGACTGCCTTTTCTTGTGGAGATGTTTATTCAGAATAGAGAAGAGCTGTGCGTATGGCCTTGTGATAATGTGCTTATCTTGCATATCCATATCTAGCCCAGAAAAACAAAAAAGTAAAAAAGAGAGATTCCTCCTGTTCTTTTTAGTTTCCAATTGATTTTTAGAGTAATATGCTTCATAAAAGAGTCATTTGTACAAAGCAATTTTATTACTAACCTTTCTTAAAACATTTCATTAATATGATTAAGAGTAAGTAGCATTTCTCCTGATAGATAGTTAGCTAGGAACTGGCCCACACAAACATGGATGCCACTTTGCCTGCTCTGGAAAGACTAAAACTTGCTTCTAATTCAGTGGCATCCAAGATGGCTGTAAGCAGCAACTCCAACATCAGCTTCCGGCTTTTTCCTCAAATTTTCCAGGGCTTAACACCAATGTCCTGGCCTTTCCTGAGTCAGCCTCCTGGGCCTGCCAACCAATCAGCTTTCTCCTTTACACAACTGAGTCTGATGAGGCTCATTCTAATTGGAAGCCTGATTCATATAATTGGACCTGCACCAGTGAATGAGAGCTCTCTTAGACCCCCAGCTTCTTCTCTCATTCCCTGTGTGAGAGGGATCTTTTGGGGAGGGAGAAAACTCTTTTGTCTTAGGCATTTTTCTGCTTGAACCCTTCTTAAAATCAGTCCCATAATTCATAAGTGACTATCCTTGGTCTGCATTCTCAATTCTTTGTCAAGATAGATAAGAAACTGAGACTTGACAGCTGCTGGCCTGGTAGTTAGGATTCTCAGGCTCTCTCCTGCATCACTCTCCACAAACTCACTAACAGAAAAGAACCACTTCCCTGGGGAGGAGTCAGAGTCTAATGGCTGGATTTAGATTTTAACCCCAGAAAGCTTCACCTGATCCCCATAGGTCCCCTTCTGGGTTTAGATATTTATTACCAAAGTTCAGGTAAAAATAACAGCTCTGATAAGAAACAGAGTTGCTCCTTGGTGTGCTCATGAATTCCTTCTGTAGCTCATGCTTCATATGAAGGAGCAGAGCCCCCTTGACTCTCTGTGAGTGGGTTACTGTCTATCAGCAAGAAGGCTGGTTCCTCTGAATTGAGTTGCTAGTTGGAGGCAGATTAGAAGCAGAGAAGGGAGGATCCTACCAGCTGTTACCCTAATAACTGAGGGTACAGGACTTAGATAGCAGTTACAGAAAAGATTTTGTATGAGTGTAATGCATAAGATATACACTGCTGTTTCGTAAAGTTCATAGGCAATGTCTCCAAAATGTTTGGATACTCCTGCTGAAATTGTGTCCACTGTTTGAAGGGAGTAGAATTTTGGTTATGAGTTTGATTTTTACTCTAAGATCATTTCACTCTGCCCACAGGAGAGTGGGTCTTGTGAGACACAAATGAAATAATTTATATTTCACAAGTCCAAGATATTTTAAGCTATAAAATATTCAGGAAATGTGGGCAATGGCTCTATATTACAAATCCAAACAAGAATTCACATGGACCCCATTTCCATTAAAAGGAATGTCTTCCAAATTATTTTCAAGTGTATCATAATACTACTGGTGAAGAGAACATAGTGGGTTCTTTCATTTCTATATTACTTTAAAGTATAGAAAGATAATACCCAGAAACTTATGATGAACATGATACTAGAATCGAGGCCAATTACCTGCAGAGGTGGTATACTTTCCATTAAGCCAAAGAATGTATATGTAGTTACGTTAGAGGAGAATGACACCACAAACTTAACAAGACAAGTCTATTCTCAAGATCTAGCTTTCTAGAGCAGAAGGCAAAAATAGAAAGGCTGAAGTCCAACTGCAGGAATATTTTATGAACAAAATACATTTATAGACCAGGGACATGGGTCATGCTCACATATGTCCATTCTATCTGTTGGCTAGCAGAAGAGGAATGAATAATACCATTTTCCACTACTTCTCCACTGCAGAGGATTAAAAAAATGCTCCATACAGTTTTTCCTACCAAATGATCATTATCACTAGAGGTGACTATGAAATCCAGTTCAGATCAACTGAAGGATTTGACTTTCCAAAGAAAGAAACAGTTAGATGACACTACCATATCCTCTTCTTCCTGCTTTTACACAAATCATGATATCCAGAGCTACAGTAGTCATATCATGACCATGAGGCCTCAAACACAAACCCCCCAGAATAGCAAGGGTATCAGCCTGGACAGCTGCTTCTCAGCATTGTCATTATCTTCCTACCTCCAGATTTTTTACATTTTGGGGAAATTTACATCTTATTTGTTTCCAGCCATTGTAGGTGAATGGTTTTGATGCAGGAGTTGGGGATTCAGGAGGAGGTCTCCTAAATTCATGAACCACAAGTTTCAGTCCTATCATGTTTTTAGCAAAGAATTACTAAAACAGATTCAAGTAGGAAAAATTATGAAGTATTATGTTAATGTAGGGAGGAATCACAAATTTGTGGGGATATTGGAATTTAGGCTACAGCAAAGTCAGAAACACGTGGAAAGTAGGAAACATGCACTCAGATGGAAGATACAGCATAATTCATAAGGCTCATTTAAGAGAAAGTAGTTTTGAGGGAAAGGTTAGAGTGGAGCCACAAGCACATGAATGTTGGAACCTGGGGGTTTCTGCAGAGAGATTTGGAAGAATCACATGTTGAAGGCACACCATCAATCTTGAGCTTCCCCATGGATGAAAGTTAAAAGGGGTGACAATTTGAGAATGTGCCAGGAGGAGAGGGTGCCAGGCAGTGAGAAATGCATATTAAATAGAGTTCTACACATAGTTGTCCCAAGTTTAGGGAAATTACACATGTAACAGGCCCAGAGTCAGGTCAAGCACCCATGTGGTAGATCTAGAGTATAAGGAAAAGATGCACATGGAAGATTCAAAGACCAGAGGAAAACCATACATGCAATTAATGTGTGAAGTTATCCCAAAGTATAAAGCTGAGGCAAGCAAAACTATTTACACCAAGAAATATTATTCTACTCTCTCCCACTCAGCCTGGCTGGGTTGGGGGAAGCCAGACTCACTTGTATCTGAGCAGAGACCACAGAGCAGAGCAAGGGGATGCAGAGACACAAAATAAATAAATAGCCTTTATACTTGATTGAAAATGTATTCTTTTGTCAGATTCAGGTATGTAAACGGGAAGACCTGACTGGTGTGTACATCTGAATGAGCAGGCTCCAGAGCCAGTCTACCTGGGTAGTGAAGGTTTCTAGACTGTGGGCAGCAGGGGCACTTGCAGCTGCTTTAGATGAGTCTTGATCAGACAGGAGTTCCATCCATGCCAGAGGAAGGTGGCATTTGTTCTCCCTGTGTCTCTGTTAGTAACTGGAACTGCCTAAAAGAAGCTAGCTTCCTGCTATTTCTCCTTGAGTTTTGTTTGCTAATTGCTACCCAGGGTGAACATACTTCTGACTTTTAGAGCATCTTATTTGCTCACTATCATGCTGCCTCTCTGAGCTGCTGACATGCATGCACTGCTGCTTTATACACAGGACTATGAAAGGCTGAGAAAGCACACAGAGTGGCCACAGAGAAGACACTGTGAAACCTTTGTACATCCTCCACTACTCAACTGGGCCTTTTGCCACACCTTCATCACTTGTTTACTAGCCTCTCCACTCACCTCTTTTTCTCATCATGCAAATGTCAGTTACTTTTTATTCCATGCATGGATGCCAGCAAAGGTTTGGACTAGGGACTGCTCTGAGGGCAAAAATGGCAGAGAAGTAGACTTCCTAAAGCTGTGGTACAACACAAAGCTAGATGACATTTGCCCTGAAATGCCCTGTGGAGTTCTCTATAGTCTTCTGCTGTGGCTTCTGGAGCCATGTAGCCCTAACAACTGAATGGACTTTAGTAACAAATGCTTGTTGCCTTGAAGTTGTGGGGCTGAGATGTGAAGTCAAGGCCAGAGGCTCTAAAGTGTCAGAAGGGCCAAGTTGTGGCTGTAGACATGAGTGAAGGAATGGCTTCTGTCCAGCTCCTGGCTTGCAGATGGATCACTTGAATTCTCCATATTCCTTGGCTCTCTACAGATGCTGCTTACATGTCATCTTCCTTGTGTCATAATGATGTCCAAATTTATCTGTCACATAAAAACATCAGGTGTATGGGACTAGAGCCCAACCTAAAGACTTTATATTTGCTTAAGTTTTCCAAAATTATTTCAAGACAAGCCACTTTCTGAGGTATTTGTGCTTCAGCATTCAACACTTCTTTCCTGGGCAAAATAATGAACTCACAATACACCCTCATAAATTATCCTGATTTAGTCAGTTATCTCTATGTTATACCTTCATCAAGTAAAAATATGCATTTGGCTGGGCACTACTATATTCCTATCTTTCTTGTTTATAGATTTACATTGTATGGTATTAAATTTTATTTTCACCCATGATATTTGCCTTTGGTGGAAAATTATTTAATTCAGAAAATCTAGGCTCACTGAAAGGTGACAAATAAAATGTATAACAAGAAAGAAGGCATGGGGACTTCTGGATAAGATGGCCACATAGGTCACACTAATCCACCCTAGGGAGGGATTTGAGCCAAACCACAATAAAATGCACTCTTCATCTTTAAAGTGAAGGTGTATAGTATTTTTTCACCATAGTTGAGAAGCAGGAGACACTAAGATCAATCAGAAAGGAGGATATGGGCCAGAATACATCTGAGGAGCTTGCAGATTGCAACCATGAGATGTGCCCACTAAGCATCCAGCTGCAGGAGCAGAGACCAAACAAGGGGATTTTTCTAACCTCATCAGCCTCCTTGCAAAGGCAATAAATCTGAAGGGGAGACAGCTAGACACAGGTGGGATGATGAGCTGAGCCTTTCCAGTACAACTCCAGGCTTCCTTCACTCTTGCATCCCCCAATTGACAGAACAAGGATCTACTTTCACCTTTCTACACATAGATATCCAGTTTTCCCAGCACCACTTGTTGAAGAGGCTGACTTTTCTCCAATGAATATTTTTGGCACTTTTGTCAAAAATCAGATTGCTGTAGCTGCCTGGATTAACATCTGGGTCCTTTTCTGTTCCACTCATCTATGTGTCTGTCTTTGTGCCAGTACTATACTGTTTTTCTTACTGTCTGTGGCTTTGTAATATAGCTAAAAATCAGGTATGGTGATATCAGTAGCCTTATTTTTGTTGCCCAGAGTTGTTTTGGCTATTATTATTGGGGTAAAGTGGAATCTTATAGTTGTTTTAATTTGTATTTCCTTAATGCTTAGGGATATTGAACATTTTCTTAAGTGTGTGTTAGCCATTTGTAATTCTTCCTCTGGGAAATCCCTATTAGGTTCTCTGCCCCACTTTTGGAGTGGGTTGTTTGATTTTTCATTGTTTAATTTTTTGAGTTCCTTGTAGATTCTAGATATTAGACATCTGTCAGTGGCATATCTGGCAAAGATTTCTCCCATTCAGTGGGTACTCTATTGGCTCTGCTTATGGTATATTTGTCTGTGCAAAAGCTTTTTAAATTCATGAGATCCCATTGGTTCAGTGCTTGCTTAATTTCCTGGGCTACTGGGATTTTGTTTAGGAAGTCTTTTCTCAGTCCTATACTTTGAAGAATGCTTTCTTTCTTTCTTTCTTTTTTTTTTTTTTTTCTGCTTCCAGTAGTTAGAGAGTTTCAGGTCTTATGTTGAGGTCTTCAATCCATTTGGACTTGGTTTTTGTGTATGGTGAAATGAGTGGGTCTAATGTCGTTTTTGTACATATGGCCATACAATTTGTCCAACACCATTTGTTGAAGATGCTGTCTTTTCTCCAGTCTACATTTTTGGCACCTTTGTCAAAGATCAAACAGCTATAGTTGCTTTCCCTAAAGTCTGGATCTTCAATTCTGTTCCATTGGTCTATCTTACTGTTTTTATTCTAGTACCCTGATGTTTTTGTCGCTATGGCTTTGTAATACAGCTTTAGATCAGGTATGGTGATACCACCAGAGATTTTTTCCCCTGACTATATGTCTGCATATCCAAGGTCTTCTGCCATTCCATATGAATTTTGAGATGTAGATGTGTAGAAAGATGAAAATCAATCCTGGTCTTTCTCCATGCATAAGAATCAAGTCCAAATGGATCAGAGACCTTAATATCAGACCTGAAACTCTGAAATTGCTAAATAAAAAAATAGGGGAAACCTTCAACATATTGGCATGGATAATGACTTTCTGAATACAACTCCAATTGCTCAGTAAATAAAGCCACTAATCAACTATTGGGATTTCATGAAATTACAAAGCTTATGTACAGCAAAAGACACTGTGAATAGAGCAAAGAGACCACCTGAAGAAAGAGATAAAATCTTTGCCAGCTACAGATCTGACAGAGAATTAATATCCAGAATATTCAAAGAATTCAAAAACAAAAGAATAAGAAAACAACCAAATTAAAAAATGGGCTATGGAACTAAATAGACAGTTCTCGTAGGAAGAAATACAGATGGCATATAAACATCTGAAAAAGTGTTCTAGGGCTGGAGACATGGCTTAGAGGTTAAACACTTTCCTGTGAAGCCTAAGGACCTCAGTTCGAGGCTCCATTCCCCAGGACCCATGTAAGCAAGATGCAAAACGTGGCACATGCATCTGGAGTTTGTTCATAGTGGCTGGAGGCCCTGGCATGCCCATTCCCCCCCCCACACACACATACCTCTCTCTCCTTTTTTCTGTCTGTCACTCTCAAATAAATAAAAATAAGTAACAAAAAATTTAAAAATGTGTTCTACATCTTGAGCCATCAGGGAAATGCAAATTAAAACTACTTTGGGATTCTGTCTCACTCCTGTCAGAATGGCTACCATCAAGCAAACAAATGGCAATAAAGGTTGGTGAGGATGCAGAAAAAAAGGGAACTCTTCTGCACTTTTGGTAGGAATGTAATCTGGTACAGCCATTGTGGAAATCAGTGTGAAGGTTCTTGAGACAGCTAAAAATAGATTTACCAGATAATTCAGCTGTAGCGCTACTAGGCATATATCCTAATGACACTTCTTACTACCTTAGAGATACTTGCAGAACCATGTTTATTTCTGCTCTATTCACAATAGCTAGGAAATGGAACCAGCTTAGATGTCCCTCAACAGACGAATGGATAATAAAGATGTGGTACAGCTACACAATGGAGTTCTATTCATAGGTAAAGAAAAATATAATTATGAAATTTGCTGGGAAATGGATGGATCTGGAAAATATTATAGTAAGTGAGGTACCCCAGGTCCAGAAGGCAAATGTCACATGTTATCTCTAATATGTGGATCTTAGCTACAAAAGTTTAGACTTGTGTGTGAGCTGGAACCAAAAAATCTATAGCAGAGGCTAGTAAGCTGGAAAAAGGCTATAAGGTTGGGAGGAGAAGGAAGGGCTTTAGGAGAAGGTATTGTATATATGTAAGTACAAGAACAGATTACAGGAAGAGGAGAGGCCTATGTGAGGCTAGGGGAAGAGATTGTGTAAAAGAATGGTGGTGGAAGGGTCATTCAAAATTCAAGATATTCTGATATGTGATATGTAAAAGACTACTTCTTTGGATAATGGCATATCCAGAAGCCACAAATTGCTGCTAGAAATTTTTCAGTCCCAGGGATGGGATGCTTACAAGTGAGTTGTTGGCCAGGGAGGTCCCAGCTGCCTCCAAAACTTTACCAGCTTTTTCCTAGCCCCTTGGTTTCCCAGGAGTAACAGATGGTAAGACTCTATTGCTGAAGACTCCACATGCATGGGCAGCAAGATCACTGAAAAATAAAATTTGGGCTGAGCTAAAAACCTTATCCCTATAGACCAGCCAACTGAAAGCTGGAAAAAGCTGCACTGCATGCAGCCCTATGGGAGACAGAAGTCATAAGTGAAAACAGTGGACACTGGAAGCCTCAAATTTGTCCAGACATGCCAAATGACCAAACGGATGCAATAGTGCATTTGTGCTCTGGGGGAAACCAACTGCTTTCTAATTGGACTGGAGGCCTGCTCGATAGGAGTAAATCCATGCCTAGTACTCAAAACCTAACCAAAAGCCTAGGGCAAGGGAGTTCATGAGCCTTAAGGGCATAAAGCCTGCTCTTGTCTGACTAAATGCATATATTATTCTCACAAAACTACCCGAAAAGCACTACACATGTTGTTCATATTCATATATTAATGTTACCCTCACTTCAGGTTAGAGATTATTCTCTTTTCAGATGGTGGTGACCACTGGGATGACCCAAAAGGCAACATAGTGCTGAGAAGAAGTGACTGAGGAGTGCTCAGAACTGAAACATCTCTATTACACACTCCAAGGCTCAGGGTCCACTGTGGAAGAGGTGTCAGAAAGAATGTAAGAGCCAAAGGAATGGCACCACTCCTTACAATGCAACTGCCCATACAGAAATTGGCATTGGTATCCATGACCTTGCAGTGCCTAGCAATACCTTCACAAGACCCTCATAATAGGAGAAAAAGATAATGACATCAAAATAAAAGGGATACTAACAGAGAGAGGGAGGGGATATGATGGAGAGTGGAGTTGTGAAGGGGAAAGTGGGGGAAGGGAGGGAAATATCATGCTTTATTATGTGTAAGTAGAGAAGTTGTCAATAAAAAAAATTTAAAATAAAATTTTAAAAAGCCAGTCTATTAGGCTTGCCTCAAAAGGAAAACAAACAAACAATGTGACATGTGTGTGGAATCGTGTCTGTGGAAAAGCTTAAAGTTGGACATGGTGGCAAGTGTGAGCACAGGCTGAGGTCCAACAGCATGTTGAGCTGAGCACCACTTACATTGTACAGCTTCATACAACTCACACAGCCCCCTGGTATCCATTCCTTAAAGGTAGCATGAAGGCCCAGCCACAGCAAAAGAGAAACATGGGGAAATTTCACACAAACGTGACCACACTTCAATGAGGAGAAACAATCTATAGCCAAATTCACCATATGAATGAACTTCACAAATGAACTGAAGGAAAGAAGAAAGACAGAAGAGATGGTGGTGTATCATGCAATTTATGTAAAGCATGAAGTGAGCAAAATGCTTATACATTAGTTATTGTATTAGACTATATCTGTGGGAAGACCATGGCTAGAAATGAGCTAAGAGGGTTTTTAAGTTTGTTTTCTTGTTCTGAGAGCTGATAATAGCTATGTTCAGGTTTACTAAAATTTACTAAACTGTGCATTTCATGTGTAAACTTTTCTGTATTTATTGTATATTGCAATAAGACCTCAGGAAAGGAGGGGAAAGAGTAATAAATTGAATGACTTCTGCGTTTTCATCTAGCTTTAGCAGATGTGAATTCCAGTCTGCCAATCATTTCAGCTTCTAGTTTCTTTTAATTTTCATACCTCCTTTGCTTCTTTTGATAACATTTTTCACCAGCATGAAAACAAGTGGTAAGCTGGACAGTGTGGGGGATGAGGGAGGTGACGATTTGTCCTCGTTTGGCTTCCTGTGAGCACTTCTGACCATAAGCCCATTGTGGAAGTGAGCATGACCCATTGATTATACCTGAGCCATGACTGGCACCTCTATGTCCAATAGAGAGCTCTCAATCTAATCTTTATCCCTAGCAAAGAAACTGAGCCATTCCATGGCCTGGGAATTTGTAGAAATTATTCTGTGAAGAAGCAATCTTCATTTTCTGCAGATAATAAGCTGCATGTCTTCTCATTGCTGCCTATATTTTGATTCCCCAAGACTCATGGCAAGCACAGAGCTTCATCCTTGACTTGGATTTGCTATTTTAAGACGTTTTCTGCTTCTGGCATGGATATATGCAGCTCACAATTTCTCCTTCCACATTGTCTGACATAGTGAGGCAGCCATGTGAGCCAAAATCCAGGGTCTCAACATTATGAATAGAGATATGGCCTGCAACAAAAGTGGGAAGTAGCAGTGTGACTGTGGCCTTTGATCTGTCTGATAGAAAAGGGTACATGAAAAAGGAAGTCCAGCTTTTGCTTCTGAGTTGAGAATACCTCAGCCCCACTAGACAGAGATGACATAGTACACTCTTGGAGGGATTTAAGCAAAACGACAGCAAAACACACTCTTCTTCTGAAAAGTGAAGGAGTATAGGTTACTCTTAGAGACAGTGGAGAAGCAAGAGAGACCAAGATCCACTACAAAGGAGGAAAACAGCCAGAATCCCAGAATTCAGCTTGTTGATCTGCATGATCTGCACACCCCACCAGTCATGCCAAGTGGCAGCAGTGGCAGAGAACAAACAGGGGGATTTTCCAACCTCATCAGCCTCTTTGCAAAGTCAAGAAATGTGAAGGAAAGATAGTTGAAATCCAACTAAGGAGATACTGAAAGGGATACAGGCAGGGTTGTGTGAGCAACTCCAAGCTTTCTGCACTCCTCCATCCTCCAGCCATCAGAACCATGAACCTATGTGACAGTGCATCCAGTACAGCTGATCAGAACTGTAGCCCCACAGCACAACATGGAGGGATTGAGGTGGGCACTCAACATTGGTGAGATTGGAAGCCACCCCAAAAGGTAATGAGGCCAATTGTTAAAAAAAAAAATTTACATTGGTCTACATCTTTCCATGTCAGGGCAAGTTATGGGTTACATATTCTTGGTTGGTTTTACCATCTTCAAATAAGCTGTAATGGGGGGGTTTAATATTATTGTCTTTTATGCTTTCAGTTTTATAGGGCCTTTGTCTTTTGCTTCTGTCATTATTGGGTCAGATCCAGGCTGACCTTGAACCCAGTTCAGAACAAAATTCTCTACTTCTTAGCTGACAGGATTAAGGGTGTAGAGCAACATACACCCTTAGGGATTTTGCCATTAAAAGATTATCTGTTTTAATCCCCACAAGTGCATGCTCTGTGCTGGTTTTAATTGAATGTGTATATTGCTCAATTGAAGTTTAAATCTGCCAATAAATTGTTCCACCCAGTCCACTAAAATACTTGCTTAGCAAACAAACTCAACACCTAGGATTATGTCTGCAGTAGGATTGAGGTACAAGAGCTACACTTGTCACCTTAAACTCATATCCTGAAAGTATATAAAAGTGGATTGCCACATCTAAGAACACAGCAGATAAGTAGAAAACCCAAGCATCAAATCAATTCTGGATGTAAAAATCACTACATTATAATACAAGGAACACAAAGAATCAAGACAATACAATCATCTCAAAATTTAAAAATCCACCAGAAATGATCACCAATGAGACTATTTTAGATGAAATGCCTGAAAAGATTTTTAAAAATGATTATGTCTATACTCGAAGAAATGAAAGAAATCAAAGAAGAAAACAAACAAGAGAACACAGGAAACCAGCTTAATGGAATAAGAAGGTCATTACAAGATATGAGTAAGTAAATAGAAATACTAAAGAAAAAAAAAAAAAGACTGAAATTCTAGCTCTGAAGAACACAGTTAGTCAAATAGAAAGCTCTGTGGAAAGTCTCACCAGTAGAATGGATGATGGAGAGAACAGAATATCCAAACTATATGACCAGGTGGCAGACGTAATACAGTCCATCCAACGAAGAGAAAGACAAGCCAGTAGGAAGGTATGAAGGGGAATTTCAAGATATCCAGGACACTATGAAAAGAGCAAACAAAAGAATTCAGGATATAGTAGAAGGATAATTTCAATCCAGAAGATTGGTAGGCATTTTCAACAAAATTATAGAAGAAAATTTCCCCAAAATAAGAAAGAAGTGTCAATGCAGATACAAGAAGCTTTAGATCACCAAACAGACAAAACCTGGAAAGAACGTCTCCTCACCATGTTTTAATTAAATTATTAAACTCATAAACATAAGAAAATAAATTGAAAGCAGATAAAGAGAAAAGGCAAGTCACATACAAAGGCAAGCCCATCAGAATAAAAGCAATTTACTTAACATAAACTTTACAAGCCAGAAGGGCTTCCAAGTTCTGAAGATAACAATTATCAAACAAGATGACTTTATCCTGCAAAGCTATCAATCCAAATTGATGGAGAAATAGGACATTCTACAACAAAACAAGCTTAAATAATTTATAACAAGAGACGGAAGGCCAAGATGGCGACCTCCTAACTGTGCCGCAAAGCCCCAGGAAAGAAAGGCAAGGCATTAAGGGTTCACTGAGAAATCTCTAATAGATTACCAGTGGGAGGGCACAGAGGGGAAAAAAAAAAAACAGGGAATCTCTGATTTCCTCACTCGCAGGTCACCTGAGTCTCCCAATCCCATAAGCAGCCACCATACCCAAAGTCCCAGCTTAATGATATCCCTGCACTTGCTGTAGGAAAGGGGACCCAGGCCAGCATAGTACCATTTGTCTCACTACACAGGGGCGATTGTTCTGCTCCCCCCCTCCACCCACAGGTGACCTTGGGCAGGCTCCACCCACCGGCGTGCTGGAGCTCAGGCTCCATTTTCCCACCACAGGTGCCACTGATACCCTCTTGTGCAAGCTTAGCCTGCTCCCTCTGCCCATTTGCTCACTTACTGCTCCAGCCACCGCCCATTCATGCACCATCCCAGGAACATTCCACACACCTAGCTTACCTGATCTCGGGTGCAAGGCCCTCCCCATCTGCCATGCCAGCTGACCACCATTGTCCTTTTGCTGGCAAGCTCAGACTGCTTCTTGGTCCCAGTGTTCTGCCACTCACGAGTTTAGGCTGCTGCGGTGCTTGGTGCTTCAGCATCCCTCTGACCACCAGTTCAAGCAGCTTTGGTGCATCACTGCATGAGAGCTCAGGCTGCTTTGGAATTCCACTAAGTGAGAGCTCAGAGGACTTGGCATCCACCCCAGGTGGCTGCAGCTTCCCACTATGCTTAAGCACAGGTTAATCCAACCACCTACATGCTAGCACAAGACCACACAGCCCTTCTGCTTGCCGGGCAGCTACCCCAGGCCAGCACCCCCAAGAGGCACCACTTCCCCTTCCCATCCAGACCATAGTCCTAATCTCCCTGCACATACACTGTGATGGGCAGACCACAGCACAAAAGAAATACCATGAAAAATCAAATGCAAGGAAATCCAGTTAGATCACCCAGTCCTTACAATGACCACCTCTACTCAAAACATAAAAGAGTCATTAAGATCAGAACACCACAATGAAGCTATTAGCAATGCAACCCTGACGAAGCTACTGGTAGAACTTACAGAAAAGCAACAAAGGATCGATAATTGTGTGGATGTTGCCATCATTGGACAAGACCTAATAGATAAGAAAATGGAAGGAATTCAAAGACAGTTAAAAGACATGAAGGAGACTGAAAGAAAAGAGGACCTCAAAAATCATCTGGCAATGCTAAATGAAGACATAAAGAAATGCAAGGATGAATTCCAAGAATCATCAAGAAAATCAGAAAATGATGTGAAAAGGGAGCTGGACAGAAGGATGCAAACTCTACACAAAAAAGTATTATAAAATGCAAACATACTTGAACAAGTCCAAAATTCTCAAGAAGCTCTCAAGAATAGAGTCAGCCATGTGGAGAATAGAAACTCTGATCAGGAAGACAAGATGGAAAAAAAAGTTTGACAGTTCAAAAGTTTCAATAAGTTCAAAAATTTCTGTGAAATCTCATAGTTGTTTTAATTTGCATTTCTCTGATGATTAGGGATGATGAACATTTTCTTAAGTGTATGTTTGCCATTTCTATTTCTTTCTCTGTAAACTGCCTGTTCAGCTCTTTGCCCCATTTTGTGAGTGGGGTGTTTGACTTCTTACTGTTTAGATTTTTGATTTCTTTGTAGATTAAAGAGATTAGTCCTTTATCAGTTGCATAACCCACAAATATTTTCTCCCATGCTGTGGGTGATCTATTGGCTTTGCTTATTGTATGCTTGTCTGTAAAGAAACTCTTCAGCTTCATGTGATCCCATTGGTTGAGTGAGGGGTTAAGTGCGTGAGCTACTGGGGTTTTGTTCAGGAAGTCTTTTTCCATTCCCATATCATGGAAAGTACTTCCTAAATTTTCTTCCAGTAGTATTCGAGTTTCTGGTCTTATATTGAGGTCTTTGATCCATTACGACTTGAGTGTAGTGCGTGGTGAAATGTGTGGATCAAGTTTCAGTTTCCTGCATATGGTTATCCAGTTTGTCCAGCACCATTTGTTGAAGAAGCTGTCTTTTTTCCAGTCTATATTGTTCGGGCCTTTCTCGAATATCAAGTAGCTAGAGTTGCATGACCCAAAGTCTGGGACCTCAAGTCTATTCCATTCGTCTGTACTCCTGTTTTTGTGCCAGTACCATGCTGTTTTTATTACTACGGCTTTGTAATATACCTTTAGATCAGGTATCGTGATGCCTCCAGAGGTATTTCTTTTGCTGAGGATATGTTTGGAAATGCGAGGCCTTCTGCCTTTCCATATGAAATTTGAGATCATTTTTTCTATCTCTGTGAAGAACACTGTAGGGATTTTAATAGGAATTGCATTAAATCTATATATTGCCTTTGGTAGGATTGTCATCTTCTCAATGTTAATTCTGCCTATCCAGGAACATGGGAGGTCTTTCCATTTTCTCAAGTCGGCCTCAATTTCTTTTTTGAGTGTTTTTATGTTTTCGTTGTATAGATCTTTCAATTCCTTGGTTAACGTTATTCCAAGGTATTTTACTTTTCTTTGTTACTATTGAAAATGGGACTATGTCCCTTATTTCTTTCTCTGTATATTTGTCGTTTGCATAAAGGAAGGCTACTGATTTTTCTGCATTCATTTTGTATCCTGCTACTTTGCTATAGGAGTTAGTCACCTTCAGGAGTTTTGGGATAGAGTCTCTCAGGTTTCTTACATATATAATCATGTCATCAGCGAATAAAGCTGACTTAACTTCTTCCTTTCCAAATTGTATCCCTTTTATTTCCTTCTCCGGTCTTATTGCTTGAGCTAGGACGTCCAGTACTATATTGAAAAGCAGAGTTAAGAGTGGACAACCCTGTCTTGTTAATGATCTTAATGGAAATTCCTCCAGTCTCTCTCCATTAAGTATTATTTGGGCCTTAGGAGCTTCATGAGATTCCACCTTACCCCAGAAGGATAGCAAACATCAAAAAATCAAGTAAAAATAAATGCTGGTGAGGATGTGGAGAAGTAGGAACACTCATCCACTATTGGTGGGAATGTAGGATGGTACAACCACTTTGGAAAGCAATATGGAGACTTCTGAAAAAGCTGAGTATAGAGATACCAACAGACCCAGTTATTCCCTTAGTGGGCATTTACGCTAAAACCTTCAAACTACAGACTAGAGAGATTTGCTCAACCATGTTTATAGCGGCTCAATTTGTAATAGCTAAGTGCTGGAATGAACCCAGATGCCCACCACTAGAAGAATGGATAACTAAGATGTGGTATATCTACACAATGGAATTCTATACAGCAGTAAGAAAAAATGACACAATGAAATTTGAGGAAAAATGGTTGAACCTGGAACAGATCATTCTCAGTGTACTTACCCAATCACAGAAAAAAGATCACCACATAGTCTCATTCATCTACAGCACCTAACCTGAATCTGCCCAAGATACCTTACATACCCAGCAAGTATCTCCTAGACTAGACCTTAGGATGGAAGGGGAGGGAGGGGAGGGCATCAAAGGTGTGGGAAACACAAATCTAGACTGAAACACCAATGGTACCATAATTTTCTACTTACTAAAAGACAGACCAAATGGCTGATCCTTCAACAGGCCCTTACAGGGAAAACCTCAACCACAAGACACTGGAGAGGGTAAGATCAAGACTAACCTTAATCTTCTACATCTTCCCTCCCTCACTTCCCTTCTCCCTCTCTCTCTCTCTTATCTCTAACTCTTGTATATTAATTATCTTTTTCCTCATTTTCTTAGTGGGCACTGACCTGTAACTCCCAGTAACAGCATGGGGCTATAATCCACAATGAGCTTTTCAACAGAGAGACCTACAAGGTATCCTAAAAGGCAGACAGATTTCTGTCAGAGTACTTGATGACCCACCAAATGCTAGTGGTAAGACTGTGCTGCTGAAGACACCTTATGTGATTGACATGCAAATTAGAATGGCATGGCTGGAAGTTGGAAGAGAGTCAGTCCCCAGACAGTCAGCGTGTCTAGTGCCAGAAGGTGCTACATGGGCGACTGGGGAAAATGACCAATATCTGTCGAAGCAACGCATGGTCTAACCTACTTAGCAGCAAATAACTTGTTGTGATGCCCACACAAGTTCAGTGGTGGCACACAGCCATGGTGGGGAACCAACTGCTCTCAATTTGGCTAACTGATCCCCTCACTGATGTGGGACCCATAGCTGGAGCTGGGAAACAAGTCAGAACCATATCCAAACATAAGCCCACTCTCCAATATCAAGCTACCATCAATCGTGGGCTACAAGAGGGACTACACCTATTAAATTCTCTATAAAAAAAGGGGGGTTATCTCATTTGTCCTGGTGCTAACTTACTCTGTGTTGGAGAATCTGCTTCTCTTTTTCAGATAGATGGAGATCCTAAGGAGAGAGCTGCCCCATCATACCTCAAAAGGGCCCCAGCTGAAACTAAGAACAATTGGAGAAACAAGCAAAGGGGCTCTTTTCCTGATGAACCGGATACCAGCATAAGGGGGAAGGAGATCAGCACAGAGAAAAATCAACTCCTACCAAGTCAGAGAGCCAGAGCCTCAGAGCCCCCCAGCACCTCATCACTGAAGCAGACCAATAATGAACCCAACATGGCTCAGGGAAATTTTGCGGAAGAGGAGGCAGAAAGAATGTCAGAGCCACATGTTTGGTCATGATATGGAGAGACATTTAGCTTACCCATAACTGTGGGCTAACTCCACAATGCATGACCCGTATACCTCAACATGGAGGGGCTAAGGGGAGGGGGTAGGTCACGGATGAGCCTAATAATGGTACCAAACTGACTGTATTTGCTGAATACAAAACTAACTAATAAAGAAAAAAAATAAAATAAAATAAACATTAAAAAACAATTTCTGTGAATAGAACATGAGGGAATTGTGGGATACCGTAAATGTCCTAATATCAGGATCCTTGGAATACCAGAAGAAGAAATTCAAACCAAAGGCATGGAGAACTTATTTAACAAAATAATGAAAGCAAACTTCCCCACTCCCTCAAAAGAAAGGCCCATCAAAATACAAGAAGCAAACAGAACTCCAAGCAGATTGGACCAAAGGAGAAACTCTCCAAGACATATTGTCCTTAAGATTCTAAACATTGACACCAAATAGAAAGTCCTAAATGCAGCTAGGGAAAAACAGCACATCACTTTTAAAGGTAACCCCATCAGAATTACTTCAGATTTCTCAATGGAAACACTGAAAGCCAGAAGGGTCTGGAATGACACACTGCAAAGTCTAAGAACCTATGGCTTCCAACTCAAACTACTCTACCCAGCAAAAGTATCCCTCATAATAGATGGTGAAAGAAAACTTTCCATGACAAAACTCAGCTTTACAACTATATGAACACAAAACCAAACCCACAGAGAGTATTTCAGGAAATTCTCCACATAGAAGAATCAAATAATCAAACTCAAATGCCGACAAGAAGCAGATCACAATAAGTAAACTCAGAGAAGGCACAAAAAACTTCAGAGTTCATGAAAACACCAAACCACATATACCATCACATTATGGCAGGGATCAAATCAAACCTCACAGTCATTACCATAAATATTAATGGCCTTAGTTCACCCATCAAGAGACATAACCTAACAGGATGGATCTGAAAATTAGACCCCTCAATCAGTTGCCTTCAGGAAACCCACTTCACCACTAAAGCAGACATGTCTTTAGTGAAAGGGTGGAAAACAATGTTCCATGCAAACAGGAATAAGAAACAAGCAGGCATAGCTATATTAATATCAGATAAAATAGACTTCAGCCAAAAATAATCAAAAGAGACAAAGAAGGCCACTTCCTACTTATCAAGGGAATGATCCATCAAGAGGATATTACAATAATAAATCTGTATACACCAAACACAGGGGTACCACAGTTCATAAACCAAAACCTACTTGACAATAAAACAGAAATAACCACCAACACCATCATAGTGGGGGACTTGAATACACCATTATCAGTAATAGACAGAACATCCAACAGAAACTCAACAGGGAAGTAAGAGAGCTCAATAAAACCATAGATCACTTAGACCTAACAGGCACCTACAGAACATTCGATCCCAAATCCACAGACTACACATTCTTCTCAGCACCCCATGGAACATTCTCTAAAATAGATCATATACTGGGGCACAAAGCCTACCTCCATATATGTAGGAAGATTGACATAATTCCCTGCATGATATCAGATCACAATGCTATATTGCTAGAAATTGACCATGAAAGACCCACCAAGAATCCCATTAGCTCCTGGAGACAGAACAGCACACTTTTAAACAATAACTGGATAGTGGATGAAATAAAAAACTGAAGTTGCCATTTTTTTAGAAATGAATGACAATGAGAACACATCATAACAAAACTTAAGGGACACAATGAAGGCAGTCCTCATGACAAAGACAGAGATCCCAAATCAATAACTTAACCATCCACCTAAAGGCACTGGAAAAGCAAGAAGAATCCAACCCAAAAAGCTCCAGAAGGCAAGAAATAATTTAGATCAGAGAAGAAATTAATGAATTGGAAATACTAAGAAAACAATTAAGAAAATTGTCAAAACAAAGGGCTGGTTCTCTGAAAAAATAAACAAGATTGACAAACCCCTGGCCAATTTGATCAAGCCAAAAGAGAGAGAGAGAGAGAGAGAGAGAGAGAGAGAGAGAGATGTTTGAAGTTAACAAACTTTGAAGTGAAAAAGGAGAGATCAAAACAGACATAAGTGAAATTGGGAGAATCATCCAGACTTATTTCAAAAACCTCTACTCCACAAAATGAGATAATGTGGAGGAGATGGATGAATTCCTGGACATATACCATCTTTCAAAGCTAAACTCAGAGCAGGTTAATATCCTAAACAAACTTATCACATTCATAGAGATTGAAAAAGAAAAAAAAAAAATTCCCCAAAAAGAAGAGTCCAGGACCAAATGGCTTCTCAGCTGAATTCTATCAAGCATTCATGTAAGAACTCATACAAACATTTCTCAAACTGTGACACACAACTGGAGAACAGGGAAAACTACCCAACTCCTTCTATGAAGCTGGTATCACCCTAATTTCAAAACCAGACAGAGATGCCACAAGAAAACAAAACTACTGGCCTACTGGCAGAAATCAAAGAATTGGAAACCAAGGAAACAATTAAGACAATTGGCAAAACAAAGAGCTGGTTCTTTGAAAAAATAAACAAGATTGACAAACCCCTGGCCAATCTGATCAAGCAAAAAAAGGAGAAGCTTCAAATTAACAAAATTCAAAATGAAAAAAAGAGAGATCATAACAGACACAAGTGAAATTGGGAGAATAATCAGGACTTATTTCAAAAACTTCTACTCCACAAAACTGGATAATGTGGAGGAGATGGATAAATTCCTGGATGCATACCATCTACCAAAGCTAAACACAGAGCAGATTAATCACCTCAATCAACCCATCACACTCATTGAGATAGAAAAAGTAATAAAAACCTCCCAAAAAAGAAGAGTCCAGGACCAGATGGCTTCTCAGCTGAATTCTATCAAACCTTCACGGAAGAATTCAAACAAATTTACCTCAAACTGTGCCACACAATTGGTGAACAGGGAAAGCTACTCAACTCCTTTTATGAAGCTAGCATCACCCTAATTCCAAAATCAGGCAGAGATGCCACAAGAAAAGAATACTACTGGCCTATTTCCCTGATGAATTTAGATGCAAAGATCCTGAACAAAATCCTCACAAACTGAATCCAACAACACATCAAAAGCATTATCCATCTTGACCAAGTGGGATTCATCCCAGGAACACAGGGGTGGTTCAACATATGGATATCTGTTAATGTAATACACCACATAAACAAGGTTAAACAAAAAAAATGATCATTTTGATAGATGCAGAAAAGGCCTTTGACAAGATACAACATCACTTCATGTTCAAAACATTGGAGAGAATGAGCATGGTTGCTTCATATCTTAACTTAATAAAGGCAATATACAAAGCTCCGAAGTCCCAAATAATACTTAATGGGGAGAGACTGGAGGAATTCCCATTAAGATCAGGAACAAAACAGGGTTGTCCACTCTCATCTCTGCTTTTCAATACAGTACTGGAAGTCCTAGCTCAAGCAATAAGGCAGAAGGAAATAAAAGGGATACAATTTGGAAAGGAAGAAGTTAAGTTAGCTTTATTCGCTGATGACATGATTATATACGTAGGAGACCCAAGAGACTCCATCCCAAAACTCCTGAAGGTGACTAACTCCTATAGGAAAGTAGCAGGATACAAAATCAATGCACAAAAATCAGTAGCATTCCTATATGCAAATAGCAAAGATACAGAGAAAGAAATAAGGGACACAGTCCCATTTTCAATAGCAACAACAACAGCAACAAAAAATACCTTGGAATAATGTTAACCAAGGAAGTGAAAGATCTACACAACGAAAACATAAAACACCCAAAAAAGAAATTGAGGAGGACTTGAGAAAACGGAAAGACCCCCCATGTTCCTGGATAGGCAGAATTAACATTGTGAAGATGACAATCCTACCAAAGGCAAGATACAGATTTAATGCAATTCCTATTAAAATCCCTACAGTGTTCTTCACAGAGATAGAAAAAATGATCTCAAATTTCATATGGAAAAGCAGAAGGCCTCGCATTTCCAAACATATCCTCAGCAAAAGAAATACCTCTGGAGGCATCACGATACCTGATCTAAAGGTATATTGCAAAGCCGTAGTAATAAAAACAGCATGGTACTGGCACAAAAACAGGAGTACAGATGAATGGAATAGACTTGAGGTCCCAGACTTTGGGTCAAGCAACTCTAGCTACTTGATATTCGAGAAAGGCCCGAACAATATAGGCTGGAAAAAAGACAGCTTCTTCAACAAATGGTGCTGGACAAACTGGATAACCATATGCAGGAAACTGAAACTTGATCCACACATTTCACCACGCACTACACTCAAGTCGTAATGGATCAAAGACCTCAATATAAGACCAGAAGCTCGAATACTACTGGAAGAAAATTTAGGAAGTACTTTCCATGATATACGAATGGAAAAAGACTTCCTGAACAAAACCCCAGTAGCTCACGAACTTAACCCCTCACTCAACCAATGGGATCACATGAAGCTGAAGAGTTTCTTTACAGACAAGCATACAATAAGCAAAGCCAATAGATTACCCACAGAATGGGAGAAAATATTTACACGTTATCCAACTGATAGAGGCCTAATATCTAGAATCTACACAGAGCTCAAAAACCTAAACAGTAAGAAGTAAAACACAACACTCACAAAGTGGGGCAAAGAGCTGAACAGGCAGTTCACAGAGGAAGAAATCGAAATGGCAAAGATACACTTAAGAAAATGTTCATCATCCCTAATCATCAGAGAAATGCAAATTAAAACAACTATGAGATTCCACCTTACGCCAATAAGGATAGCAAACATCAAAAAACCAAATAAAAATAAATGCTGGAGAGGATGTGGAGAAGTAGGAACACTCATCCACTGTTGGTGCAATGTAGGATGCTACAACCACTTTGGAAAGCAATATGGAGACTTCTGAAAAAGCTGAGTATAGAGATACCAACTGACCCAGTTATTTCATTACTGGGCATCTACTCTAAAACCTTCAAACCACAGGCTAGAGAGATTTCCACAACCATGTTTGTAGCAGCTCAGTTTGTAATAGCTAAGAGCTGGAATCAACCCAGATGTCCATCACTAGAAGAATGGATAACTAAGATGTGGTATATCTTCACAATGGAATTCTATACAGCAGTAAGAAAAAATGACACAATGAAATTTGAGGAAAAATGGTTGAACCTGGAACAGATCATTCTCAGTAAACTTACCCAATCCCAGAAAAAAATAAATGGCCACATAGTCTCACTCATGTACAGCACCTAACCTGAGTCTACCCAAGATACCTTACATACCCATTAAGCATCTGATGGACTAGCCACTAGGATGGAAGGGGAGGGAGGGGAGGGCATCAAAGGTGTGGGAAACACAAATCTAGACCCAAACAGCAATGGTACCATAATATTCTACTTACTGAAGGACAGACCAAATGGCTCATCCTTCAGCAGGTCCTAACAGGGAACACCTGAACCGCAAGACACTGGAGAGGGTAAGATCAAGTCTAACCTCAATCTTCTACATATTCCCTTCCTCCCTCTCCCTCTCTCTCTCTTCTCTCTAACTCTTGTATATTAGTTGTCTCTTTCCTCGTTTTCTTAGTGGGCACTGACCTGTAACTCCCAGTACCAGCATGGGGCTATCATCCACAATGAGTTTTTGATCAGTGATACCTACAAGGTTTCCTTAAAATATGACAGATTTCTCTCAGAGTAGTGGATGACCCACCAAAGTTAGTGGTAAGACCCTATTGCTGAAGACACCTTATGTGGTTGGCCTGCAAAATAGAACGGCATGGCTGGAAGTTGGAAGAGAGTCAGTCCCCAGACAGTCAGTGCATCTAGTGCCAGAATGTGCTACATGGGAGACTGGGGGAAAATGACCAGTATCTCTCCAAGCAATGCATAGTCTAATCTACTTAGCAGCAAATAAGTTGTTGTGATGCCCACAGGAGTGCAATAGTGGCCCACAGCCATGGTGGGGAACCAACTCCTCTTAATTTGGCTAACTGATCTCCTCAGTGGTATGGGACCCATAGCTGGAGCTGCGAAACAAGTCAGAACCATATCCAAACATCAGCCCACTCTCCAATATCAAGCTACCATCAATCATGGGCTACAACAGGGCCTAAACCTATTAGATTCTCTATAAAAAAAAAGTAAGGGTTATCTCATTTCTCCTGGTGCTAACTTACTCTGTGTTGGAGAATCTGCTTCTCTTTTTCAGATAGATGGAGATCCTAAGGAGAGAGCTGCCCCATCATACCTCAAAAGGGCCTGGCAGAAACTAAGAGAAATTGGCAAAACAAGCAAGGGTGATGTTTTCCTGATGAACTGGATAACACCAGCAGGGGAACGGAGATCAACACAGAGAAAAATCAACTCCTACCAAATCAGTGAGCCAGAGCCTCAGAGGCCCCCAACACCTCATCACTGAAGCAGACCAAAAATGAACCCAACATGGCTCAGGGAAATTTTGCAGTAGAGGGGGAGGAAAGAATGTCAGAGCCACATGTTGCATCATGATATGCAGAGACATTTAGCTTACCCATAACTGTGGGCTAACTCCACAATGCATGACCCATATCCCTCAACAAGGAGGGGCCAAGGGGAGGTGGTATGTCACGGATGAGCCTAATATTGGTACCGAACTGACTGTATTTGCTGAAAACAAAACTAACTAATAAAGAAAAAAAGAAGAAGGAAAAAGTAAAAAAAACTTAAATAATACATGAATATATAAAATATATTTAAAAGCTAAAAAAAAAAAAACACTCAAAAAAGTAATTGAGGAGGACTTGTGAAAATGGAATGACTTCCCTTGCTCCTGGGTAGGCATAATTAACACTGTGAAGGTGGCAATCTCACCAAAGGCAATATACAGATTTAATGCTATTCCAATTAAAATCACAATGGTGTTCTTCACAGACATAGAAAAAATGATCTCAGATTTCATATTGAAAGGCAGAAGGCCTCGCATATCCAAGCATATCCTCAGCAAAAGAAACACCTCTGGAGGAATCACCGTACATGACCTGAAGCTATATTACAAAGCCATAGTCATAAAAACAGCATGGTACTTCCATAAAAACAGGAGTGTAGACCAATGGAATAGAATTGAGGACCCAAACTTTGGGTCAATTAACTACAGCTACTTGATATGTGACAAAGTCCCTAATAATATAGGCTGAAATAAATACAGCATCTTCAACAAACGGTGCTGGAAAACCTGGATATCCATATGCAGGAAATTGAAACTTCATCCACACATCTTGCCATGCACTACACTCAAGTCCAAATGAATCAAGGACCTCAATATAAGACCAGAAATTTGACTATTACTGGAAGAAAACATAGGAAGAACTTTCCATGATATAGGAATGGAAAAGACTCCCTGAACAAAGCCCCAGTAGCAGAGGATCTTAGACACTCACTCAAGCAATGGGATCACATGTAGCTGAAGAGTTTCTTCACAGAAGCATACAATAAGCAAATCCAATAGATTACCCACAGAATGGGAGAAAATATTTGCTGGTTATACAACTGACAGAGGCCTAATCTCTAGAATCTACACAGAACTCAAAAACCTAAACAATAAAAATTCAAACAGCCCACTCAAAAATGAGGCAAAGCAGAGCCTCAGAGGCCCCCAACACCTCATCACTGAAGCAGACTAACAATGAACCCAACATGGCTCAGGGAAATTTTGCAGAAGAGGGGGCGGAAATAATGTCAGAGCCACATGTTGGGCCATGATATGCAGAGACATTTATCTTACCCATAACTGTGGGCTAACTCCACAATGCATGACCCGTATACCTCAACAAGGAGGGGCCAAGGGGAGGGGGTATGTCATGGATGAGCCTAATAATGGTACCAAACTGACTGTATTTGCTGAATACAAAACTAACTAATAAAGAAAAAAAAAATGAGGCAAAGAACTCAACAGGCAGTTTACAGAGGAAGAAATACAAATGGCAAACACACACTTAAGAAAATGTTCATCATCCCTAATCATCAGGGAAATGCAAATTAAAACAACTATGAGAGTCCACCTTACCCCAGTAAGGATAGCAAACACCAAAAAATAAAATGAAAATAAATGCTGGTGGGGATGTGGAGAATTGGGAACCCTCATCCATTGTAGGTGGGAATGATAGATGGTACAACCTCTTTGGAAAGCAATATGGAGACTCCTGAAAAAGCTGGCTATAGAATTACCAACATACCCAGTTACTCCCTTACTGGGAATGTACCCTAAAACCTTTAAACCACAGTCCAGAGAGATTTACTTAACCATGTTTATAGCAGCTTAATTCATAATAGCTAACAGCTGGAATCAACCCAGATGTCCATCACTAGAAGAATGGATAATTAGAATGTGCTTTATCTACACAATGGAATTCTACACAGCAGTAAGAAGGAATGAAACAATGAAATTTGAGGAAAAATGGTTGATCTTGGAGCAGATCATTCTCAGTGAACTTACCCAATCACAGAAAGAAAATTGCCACATAGTCTCACTCATCTATAGCACCTAACCTGAATCTACCCAAGATGCTGACATACCCAGCAATTATCACAAGGACTAGTCAATAGGGTGGGTGGGGAGGGAGGGGAGAGTAAGGGAAGGTTTGGGAGATACAAATCTAGACCCAAATGGAAATGGTACCATAAAATTCTACATCCTAAAAGGCAGACAAAATGGTTGAACCTTCATCATGCCCTTATAGGGAACACCTGAGCCACAAGACACTGGAGAGGGTATGATGTAGACTGACCTTAATCTTCTACAGCTTCTCTCTCTCTCTCTCTCTCTCTCTCTCTCTCTCTCCTTTAACTCTTTTATGTTAGTTATCTTTTTCTTCCTTTTCTTAGTGGCCACTGACCTGTAAGTCCCAGTACCAGCATGTGGCTATCATCCACAATGAGCTTTTGTTCAGAGGGACCTGCAAGGTTTCCTAAAAGAAAGACAGATTTCTGTCAGAGTACTTTATGACCCACCAAAGGTTAGTGGAAAGACCCTACTGCTGAAGACACCATATGTGGTTGACACGTAAAATGGAATGACATGACTGGAAGGGTTATCCCATTTGTCTGTTGCTAACTTTACTCTCCATTGGAGAATCTACTTCTCTTTTTCAGATAGATGTAGATCCTAAGGAGAGAACCACCCCATCATACCTCAAAAGGGCCTCTGCTGAAACTAAGAATAATTGGTGAAACAAGCAAAGGTGTTGTTTTCTTGGTGAACCTGGTACCACCACAAGGGTGAAGGAAATCGACACAGAGAACAATCAACTCCTACCAAATTAGATATCCAGAGATCCGACAACACCTCATCACTGAAGCAGACCAAAAATGAACCCAACATGACTCAGGGAAATTCTGTGGAAAAGGGGGCGGAAAGAATGTCACAGCCACACGTTAGGTCATGATACAAAGAGACATTTCTCCTACCCGTAACTGTGGGCTAATTCCACAATGCATGAGCTGTATACCTCAACAAGGAGGGGCCAGCACATGGACGAGCCTAACAATGGTACCAACTTGTCTGTATTCACTGAGTACAAAACTAATTAATAAAAAAAATTTTAAAAAACCTCTACTCCACAAATTTGGATAATATGGATGAAATGGATGAATTCCTGGACACATACTACCTATCAAAGCTAAACTCAGAGCAGATTAATCTCCTAAACAAATTTATCACAACCATCGAGATTGAAAATGTACTCAAAAACCCTCCCTAAAAATAAGAGTCCAGGGCCAGATGGATTCTCAGCTTAAGTCTATCAAACCTTTATGGAAGAACTGAAGCCATTTTTTCTCAAATTGTGCCATACAATCAGAGAACAGGGAAAGCTCCCCAATTGGTTTAATGAAGCTAGTATCACCCTAATACCAAAACCAAGCACAGATGCCACAAGAAAGAAAACTATAGGCCTATTTCACTGATGAACTTAGATGCAAATATTCTGAACAGAATCCTCCCAAACAGAATTCAACAGCATATCAAAAGCATTATCCACCAGGATCAAGTAGGCTTCATCCCAGGAACACAGGGATGGTTCAACATATGGAAATCTGTCAGTTTAACATACGATATAAATAAGCTTAAACACAAAAAACACATGATCATCTCAATAGATGCAGAAAAGGCCTTTGACAAAATACAACATCACTTCATGATCAAAACATTGGAGAGAATAGGCATGGATGGTCTATATCTCAAAATAATAAAGGCTATATAGAAAGATCCTAAAGCCCAAGTAAAAATGGGGAGAGACTGAAGGAATTCCCATTGAGATCAGGAACAAGACAGATGTGTCCACTCTCACCTCTGCTCTTCAACATAGTACTGGAAGTACTAGCTCAAGCAATAAGACAGGAGAAAGAAAATAAAGGGATACAAATTGGAAAGGAAGAAGTTAAGTTAGCCCTATTCACAGATGACATGATTCTATACATAAGTCACCTGAGAACCTCCATCTCAAAACTCTTAAAAGTGATTAACTCATTCAGTAAAGTAGAAGGGTACAAAATCAATGCACAAAAATCAGTAGCCTTTCTATATACAAAATACAAAGATCCAGAGAAATAAATAAGTGGTATTGTCCCATTTGCAATAGCATCAAAAAATAATAACATTAACCAAAGAGGTGGAAGCCCTTTACAATGAAAATATAAAAACACTCAAGAAAGAAACTGAGGAGGACTTGAGGAAATGGAAAGACCTCCTACGGTCTTGGATAGGCATAATTAACATTGTGAAAATGGCAATCTTACCAAAAGCAATATATAGATTTAATGCAATACCAATAAAATCCCAACATCTTTCCTCAAAGAGATAGAAAAATTGATCCCAAAATTCATATAGAAGCAGAAGGCCTCAGATATCCAATCATATTCTCAGCTAAACAACCACCTCTGGAGGCATCACCATACCTGATCTAAAACTATACCACAAAGCCTCAGTAATAAAAACAACATGATTCTGGAATAAAACCAGGAACATAGACCAATGGAACAGAATTGAGGACCCAGACTCTTGGTGAAGTAACTATAGCTACTTGATATTTGACAAAGGCCCTAATAATGTAGAGTGGAAAAAGACAGTATCTTCAAAAAATGGTGCTAGACACACTGGATAATCATACACAGAAAAATGAAACTCGATCCACACATTTCAGTATGCTCAAAAAGTCAAGTTGAAATGGACCAAAGACCACAATATAAGACCAGAAACTTTGGTAGTATGAGATGAAAAATCAGGGGGAACTTTCCTTGATATAGGAGTGGGAAAAGACTTCCTAAACAAAACCCCAGTAGCTCAAGAAATTAAACAATTACTAAACCATTGGGATCTCAGGAAGCTGAAAAGCTTTTTCACAGACAAACAAACAATAAGCAGGGCCAATAGATTTCCCATGGAATGGGAGAAAATCTTTGCTGGATACACATCAGAAAGAAGCCTAATTTATAAAATCTACAAAGAACTAAAAAAACTCACAAAATGGGTCAGAGAACTGCACAGGGAGTTCTCAGAAGAAGAAATGCAAATGGCAAACACAAACTTTAAAAAATGACAGCAAATGCTGGTGAGGTTGTGGAGAAACAGGTATGCGCCTAACAATGGTACCAACTTGACTGTATTCACTGAGTAGAAAACTAATTAGTAAAAAAAATTAATAAATTTAAAAAATAATTTATAACAACTAAACCACATCTACAGAAAATACTTGAGGGAATCATTCACACTGAAGAGAAAGCAAAACATACCCAGGAGGAAATAGAAAAAAATAAACTCTACTTAAATAACAGTTAAAACAAGTGAGTAAAGAAAAACAGAAAGCACTACAAAATAAGAAGAATGGAGAGATTAAAAACATACCTTTCAAAAATAACTCTTAATATCAATGGCCTCAATTCACCAACCAAAAGGCATGGGCTTGCAGACTTGATTAAAAGGCAGGATCTTGCTGTCATTTGTTGCCTTTAGGAAACTCAACTCTCAATAAAAAGTAGACACTGTCTTAGGATGAAAGGATAGAAAATGGTATTTCAAGCAAATGGGCATAGGAAACAAGCAGGGGTTGCTATCCTAATATCCTAATATCCTAATATCTGACAGGATATTCAAATCAACATTAATGAGGAAAGATAGAGATGGTCATTTTATACTGATTGAAGGAGAGCTCCAACTGAAGGCATTACAATCCTAAATATATATTCACCTAACATGGGGACTCCCAATTTCCTCAAATACTATCAGACTTAAGGTCACAGGTAACACCAAACACTATAATAGTGGGTGACAACAATACTGCACTCTCATCAAATGACAGGTCATCCTGGCAAAAAAATAAACAGAGAGACATCTAGATTAAATGATGTCATGGAACAAATGCACCTAACAGATATCTACAGAACATTCCATCCAAATGCTGCAGAATATACATTGATCTCAGCAGCACATGGAATATTCTCTAAAATAGACCATACATTAGGACAAAAAGAAAACCTCAACAAATATGGGAAAACTGATAATCCCTTGTACTCTATCTGACCACAATGGGATTAAACTACAAATCAGCAACAAGAAAAATTACAGATCATACAGAAATTCATGGAGACTAAACAGTACACTATTGAATGATGAATGGGTCATTGAAGAAATCAAAATCAAAATCAATAAATTCATAGAATCAAATTATGATGAGAATACAACATACCTTTGGAAGACAGTGAAGGCAGTCCTAAGAGGGAAATTTATAGATCTAAGTGCCTGTATTAAGAAATCTCAGGCTGGGCATGATGGCAAATGCCTTTAATCCCAGCACTCAGGAGGCAGAGGTAGGAGGATCACCATGAGTTCGAGGGAAGCCTGAGACTACATAGTGGATTCCAGGTCAGTCTGAGCTAGAGTGAGACCCTACATCAAAAAAAAGAAAGAGAGAGAGAAAGAAATCTCTCTCTCCCTCTTTTCTCTCTTCTTTATATCTCTTTTATTTTTATTTTTATTTTTTTGTGTGTATGCAAAGGCAAGAAGCTTTATTTTGGGCTTAAGCTCAGACTCTTGACTTCACCAGCACAGTGGATCGGTACAAGAGCCCCGAGCAGCAGAGGCACAGGTTTTTTTTTGTTTTGTTTTGTTTTTAAATAGGAATTTGAACAAAGAAGCAGGGGAATGGTAGATTTAAGCAGTAACTGCACTTGTATTTTTCTGATAGGCTTAGGATGCTGGTGGGCAAAGCTGGTGGGCAGGGGGCTAGGGGAACTTCAAGCAGACTAGGCAACCTTTACTGTGATTGGCTATATGTGTTCGTGGAACTTAAGCAACTTATCTTATGACCATAGAAATGTATGGCATGAGGAGTTTGTGGTCTTTTTTTCAGTAACGGTTAAATTCTTTTTTTTCTCAATTTTTATTAACATTTTCCATAATTATAAGAAATATCCCATGGTAATACCCTCCCTCCCCCCATTTTCCCCTTTGAAATTCCATTCTCCATCATATCCCCTCCCCATCTCAATCAGTCTCTCTTCCATTTTGATGTCATGATCTTTTCCTCCTCTTATGATGGTCTTATGTAGGTAGTGTCAGGCACTATGAAGTCATGGATATCAAGGCCATTTCATGTCTGGAGGGAGCACGTTGTAAGGAGTCCTACCCTTCCTTTGGCTGTTACATTCTTTCCACCACCTCTTCCGCATTAAACCCTGAGCCTTGGAAGGTGTGATCGATATGTTACTCAGTACTCCAGTCACTTCTTTCCAGCACTACGATACCTTCTGAGTCATCCCAAGGTCACTTCCATCTGAAAAGAGAAGATTCTCTACCCAAAGTGAGAGTAGCATTAATATAAGGGTATAAATATTAAGAGAAGTGCTTACTGGGCAGTTTGATAAGCATTGTATATACATTTTTCCAGACATCAGCAGATGTTACACGCCTAGGGCTCATGACTACCCCTGTTTTAAGTTTTAAGTATCAGGGATGTATCCCCCCCCCCCATGGAGTGGGCCTCCAGTCCAATTGGTGAGCAGTTGGTTTCCACCATGACAGATGTGCCACTATTGCACCCGTTGGCTCATTTGGCCTGGCTGGCCAAATATAAGGCCTGAAGTGTCCACTGTTGAGTATCTTCACTGGTGGTATCTCTTTCTCCCATTTAACTACATATAGAATAGCTTCTTCCAGCTTTCTGTCAGCTGGTCTACGTGGAGGAGGTTATCAGCTCAGTTCCAGCAGGATTTCTCAGTGGCCTTGCAGCCCAAGTATGTGGAGTCTTCAGCAATAGGGTCTTACCATGTATTCCTGATGGGAAACCAAGGGCCTCGGCAATGGCCTATAATGTTCTGGGGCATCAGGGACCTCCCTGGCCAACAACTCACTGGAGGTATCCCATCCATGGCACTGAAAATTTTTTAACAATGATCTATGGCTCCTGAGTGTTCCATTGTCCAAAACCAGAGGATTCCATATGATTTATTTGCATCCTCTTAGATTTTGATTAGCCCTCCCTCCACCTTTCCTTTACTCAATCTCTTCCCCTGACCTCACTTTGGGCCTTTTCACCCCTGTTAATCTATTCTTCTACTTATATATATACAATACCAACCTATTAAGTACCCTCCTCCTTTCCTTTCTCTTCCCTTTATATCTCCTTTTTAACTTACTGGCCTCTGCTACTGAGTTTTTTCCTTCTTTATAATACCTGTCTTTTCCTTGCTACTCTTCTTAGGCATGGCCTGTAACTCCCAGTACCAGCATGTGGCTATCATTGACAATGAGCTCTTGATCAGAGAGACCTACAAGGTTTCCCAAATGAAGACAGATTTCTGTCAGAGTATTTGATGACCCCTCATAAACATAGATGCAAAAATTCTCGACAAAATATTGGCAAAAAGAATACAAGAATATATCAGAAAGATTATTCACCCTGACCAAGTAGGCTTTATCCCTGAGATTCAGGTATGGTTCAACATATTTAATACACTATATAAATGGACAGAAGGACAAAAATCACATGATCATTTCAATAGATGCAGAAAAGGCATTTGATAAAATCCAACATCCCTTCATAGTAAAACTCCTACAGAAACTGGGAATAGAAGGAACATATCTCAACATAATAAACAATATTTATGACAAACCTACAGCCAATATAATACTAAATGGGGAAAAATTTGAAGCTTTTCCACTAAACTCATGAACAAGACCAGGGTGTCCACTACCCCCACTTTTATTTAATATAAGGAAGTCTTATCTACAGCAATAAGGCAAGAGACACTCATAAAAGGGATACAAATTGGAAAGGAAGAGAATAAATTATTATTATTTGCAGACTATATGATTCTATACATAAAGGACCCTAAAGACTCTACCAGGAAACTGTTAGCACTAATAAACACTTTTAGCAACATATCAGAATACAAAATAAACACACAGAAATCAGTACCATTCCTATATATTAACAAAAAACAAGCAGACGATAAAATTAGAGAATCTTTTCCATTCAAAATTGCCTCAAAAAATATAGGGTAACTTGGAATAAACTTAACCAAGGAAGTGAAGGATCTCTACAATGAGAACTTTATAACATTCAAGCAAGAAATTGCAAAATACACTAGGAAATGGAAAGACATCCCATGTTCTTGGACTGGAAGAATGAATACTATGAAAATGTCAATCTGACCAGAAGCATTCTACACATTTAATGCAATCCCCATTAAACTTCCAAAGGCATACTTCACAAAATAGAAAAAGAAATCCTAAAATTCATTTGGAAGCACATAAAAACCTCAAATAGGCAAAACAATTTTGAGCAACAAAAATAAAAATAAGGCTCGTGGAATCATCATACCCAATATTAAGCTATATTACAAAACTATAGTAACAAAAACAGCATGGTACTGGCACAAAGACAGACACGTAGGTCAATGGAACACAATAGAGGCACCAGATGTTAACCCAGGCAGCTACAGCCATCTGATTTTTTGACAAAAATGCCAAAAATATTCATTGGAAAAAAGTCAGCCTCTTCAACAAGTGGTGCTGGAAAACTAGATATCTATATTTAGAAAGATAAAAATAGATCCTGGTCTTTCTCCATGTACAAGCATCAAGTCCAAATGGATCAGGGACCTCAATGTCAAACCTACAACTCTACAACTCTGAAATTGCTAGAGCAAAAGTTAGGGGAAACCCTTCAACATATTGGCATAGGTAATGAATTTCTGAATATAACCCCAATTGGTCAAGAAATAAAGCCACTAACCAGCTATTGGGATCTCATGAAATTACAAAGCTTTTTACAGCAAAGGGCATTGTTACCAGAGCAAAGATACAACCTGAAGAATGGGAGAAAATCTTTGCCAGCTACATATCTGACAGAGGATTAATATCTAGCATATTCAAAGAATTCAAAATCAAAACAGTAAGAAATCAAACAACCCAATTAAAAAATGGGCTATGGACCTAAATAGAGAGTTCTCACAGGAGGAAATACAGATGGCATATAAACATCTAAAAACGTGTTCATAGCTATCAGAGAAATGCAAATGAAAACTACTTTGAGATTCCATCTCACTCATGTCAGAATGGCTACCATCAAGAAAACAAATGACAATAAATGTTGGCAGGGATGTGGAAAAGGGGGAATCCTTCTACACTGGTGGTGGGAATGTAATTTGGTACAGCCATTGTGGAAATCAGTGTGGAGATTATTGAGACAGCTCAAAATAGATTTACCGGGCTGGAGAGATGGCTTAGCAGTTAAGCGCTTGCCTGTGAAGCCTAAGGACACTGGTTTGAGGTCCGATTCCCCAGGACCCAAGTTAGCCAGATGCACAAGGGGGCGCCCGCATCCGGAGTTTGTTTGCAGAGGCTGGAAACTCTGGTGCACCCATTCTCTCTCTCTCTCTCTCTCTCTCTGCCTCCTTCTCTCTGTTGCTGTCAAATAAATAAACAAACAAACAAACAAAAAATCTAAAAAAAATAGATTTACCGTATGATACAGCTATAGCATTCTTAGGCATATATCCTAATGACTCTTCTCAGCACATTAGAGATACTTGGACAACCATGTTTATTGCTGCTCTATTCACAATAGCTAGGAAATGGAACCAGCCTAGATGTCCATCTACAGATGAATGGATAATAAAGATGTGATACATTTGCACAATGGAGTTCTATTCAGAGGTTAAGGAAAATGAAATTATGAAATTTGCTGGAAAATGGAAGTATCTGGAAAGGATTATACCAAGTGAGGTACCCCAGGTCCAGAAAGCCAAATGTCACATGTTCTCTCTCATATGTGGATCCTAGCTACAAATGTATAAACTTGTGTGTCAGTTGGGACCAAAAATCAGTAGCAGAGGCCAGTAAGCTAGAAAAAGGCTCTAAGGGAGGGAGGAGAGAGAAGGACTTAAGGGGACGGTATTGTATATATGTAAGTAGAAGAACAGATTACAGGAAGAGGAAAGGCCTACGTGAGGACAACAGAAGAGATTGTGTAAATGAAGGGCAAGTGAGGTGGAGGGTCAATCAAAATTCAACATATTTGAATAAGATGTATGAAAACCTACTTTTTTCAATAATGACGCATCCCGAAGCCATAGATTGTTACTAGAAAATTTCCAGTGCCAGGGATTGGATTCATTCCAGTGAGTTGTTGGCCAGTGATATCCCTGTTGTCTCCCAAATATTACAGGCTATTGCCAATTACCTTGGTTTCCCAGGAGTAACAGATGGTAAGACCCTATTGCTGAAGGCTCCACATGCCTGGGTGGTAAAGTCAGTGAGAAACAAATCTGGTGCTGAGCTGAAAACCTTCTCACTGTAGACCAGCCAACTGAACGTTGGAAAAAGCTGTACTGCATGAAGCCCTATGGGAGACAGAAGTCATCATCAGTGAAAACAGTGGACAATGGAAGCCTCAAATTTGGCCAGACAAGCCAAATGACCAAATGGGTGTATAGCAGATAGCTTCAAGTTCACTGAGATGAACTTCGAGACCAGACACAGTTATGGAGGAAGGGATATTTATTGAAGCTTACAGATCCAGGGGAAGTTCCATAATGGCAGAAGAAGCTGGCCTGCCTTCACAGGCCCAAGCAGAGAGAGAGAAGCACCAGCCAAAAAGCCAAAAGCCACAGCACACTTCAGGAACTCCAGCTAGGCACACTTTGCATATCTTTAGATTGAAATCTGAAACACACTATCACACTTTAAGATCCACCCAGTGAAACTGCCTCCAACCAGGTGGCTGCAGATGCAAACTACAAACAAATAAACAACTGAATGTATTGGGCCATCTTTTCAAACCACCACAGGGTGCAATAGTGCTCTGGGGGAAACCAACTGCTTTCTAATTGAACTGGAGGTCTGCTCTATGGGAGGGAATACATGCCTGGTATGGAAAACCTAATGAAAATTTTGTGGCAGGGGAGGTTATGTGTCTTAGGGGTGTAAAGTATACTCTTGTCTGACTAAATGCATACATTATTCTGACCAAACTGCCCTGAAAGCACTACATTTAACGTTCATATTCACATATTAATGCTACTCTCACTTCTGGTTAGAGAATCTTCTCTTTTCAGATGGCGGTCACCACTGGGATGACCCAAAAGGCAACATAGTGCTGAGAAGAAGTGAGAGAGGAGTGCTTAGAATTGGAACATATCTATCACACCAAGGCTCAGGATCCATTGTGGAAGCGGTGTCAGAAAGAATTTAAGAGCAAAAGGAAGAGCACCACTCCTTACAATGCAACTGCCCATTCAGAAATTGGCATTGATATCCATGACCTTGCAGTGCCTAGCAATACCTTCAAAAGACCCACATAATAGGAGAAAAGATGACATCAAAATCAAAGAGAAACTAACAGAGAGAGGGAGGGGATATGATGGAGAGTTGAGTTGTGAAGGAGAAAGTGGGGGAGGGAAATATCATGGTTTATTGTCTGTAAGTATAGAAGTTGTCAATAAAAATAAAACTTATTAAAGATTTGGGGCTGGAGAGATAGGTTAGTGGTTATGGCACTTGCCTGTAAAGCCAAAGGACCCAGGATCAATTCCCCATGACCCATGTAAGCCAGATGCACAAGGTGGCACTTGCTTATGGAGTTCATTTTCATTGGCGAAAGGCCCTGGCACACACCCTTTCTCTCTGTCTCTCTTCTCTCTCTGATTGAAATAAATATATGAGCAAATAAATAAATAAATGTTAACAAAAAACATAAAGATAGATTGACAATTGAGCAATGATACTGCAAGTTTGAGTCTTTTCTTAACTCCTTATTCAGGTTTCCAGATATTTCCTTATGCTATCTTGCCCCTGATTACCTAAATATCCATCTTAGTGCACTATCTTGGCACTGTATTCCTTTTCTATCCTTGTAATAGAGCCAAGTTCCCTTCTGTCCACAGTCTACCAACTTTCTTCAATCCTAACCTTTCTGTACCTCACTCTCCTTTCCCAAGATAAGAGGTGTTATTGTGATCAATCATTGCCAAGTTCCCTAATCAATCCATGGTTAATAATGCATGGATCAATGTGCAAATGAAAGCCAGCTTGTTTGTGCTCTTGCCCACTCTTTCCCTCTTTCACCCTCATTTTCTTCTCTTCCTACCCCTTCTTTAGGAAACCTAGTCTCAGTATCTTCCTGTGCTATAAGTGAATGCAACTTGAGGATGCAACACAGGGGTCAGGACCACAGGCAGTAGAACAGACATGAATGTGCTGCCATGAAAGGGATGGACAACTAATAACTACATCACAACATCTGTTACATAGTGTTTCTTAGCAAGTTCTACATAAGCAATAAATAACAGTTCTCAGAGAAATGAGTGGATAGGAATGAACAGGATCATGTCTCCAGGAACAGATGTCTAGGCTGGCCACTGAAGGACACTAGTTCAATGTTAGGTGGTAAAGGAAAGAAAAGTTCCCAGGTAGTAGGAGCGAAGTTGTCTAAAGGTATAACATGGGATATGAGAGATGGTCAGTAGGATTCCTAATGACTAGGTGCTGGGGTAACAAGTGGCTGCTCTCATTGTATACATGTGCCTGATGCAATCATTTAGAAAGTGTCCTCTTACATTTTCTGCCTAGAATTGGTACAATGCCACTGACAAGGGGATGGGGTGAATGGTGCGGGCCAACTACTCAGGATGCTCATCTCCTGCAGCCCCTCTGTTTTCTCCCACCTTTTGTCATTACTGCAAGTCTTACTTGTTTCTCCCCTCTCATCTGTATCCGTGCTAGGACTTTGTCACTCCGGTATCCATGCATGTGTTTCCAGTTAATTTGTGCCTTCCAGAAGCCTGCTACAAATGACTGTGTGTTCTTGTTTAGGGTCATGTTACTTTTTGTAAACTTTTCATTGATAACAACCATACATATATACAGTGTACCATGATCATAGTCCCCTCCCACGACCCTCCCTTTTCCGCCTCTCATATGTCCCCTCCACTGAGTTCCTTCTTTCAAGCTAATCTCTCCTATTTTGACTTTTTTTTTTTTTTGGTTTTCAAGGTAGGGTCTCACTCTCACTCAGGCTATCCTGGAATTCATTATGTATTCTCAGTGTGGCCTTGTACTCACAGCAATCCTCCTACCTCTGCCTCCTGAGTGCTGGGATTAAAGGCATGCACCACCACGCCCGGCTTATTTCTGACAATTTTTATGTATGTACAAAATATATTTAGATCACTGTCGTCTTGCCTCTCTCTTTCTATTCATTATCCCTACTCCTTTCTCTGCCCCCTTCTTCCCTCCAAAAAGTCCCTCTATTATTTTTAATTGATTATGAATTTTATTGTATGATCCTATCAGGTGCTGTTCATAGTCCCATCGGTTTACACTCTTAGCAAGTATAGAAGTGTGGGAAAGGACTTGAAGCTCATTATTCTATCTTAATTAGAATATAAGGCAAAGGATCTTTATTATGTTGTAAACTTGTTTCCTTTTAGTAAAGAACCAGTTCAACAAACCTGAACACTGCAGGGAATGATCCAATAGAGAAGGACAAAGAAGGAATATGATGTGTACAGTAGATAGTTGCATATTGCTTAGATGAACCCCCAAACCAGACACAATTTATGAGAGGAATGGAGTTTATTTGAAGCTTACAGATTCAAGGAAAGTTCCATAATGGCTGAAGAAGTTGGCCCTCTTTCACAGAATGAAGCAGAGAGACACAACCATACAGACAGCACCACAAACAAGAGCAAAATTTGCAGCCAAAAAAGAAGGGAACCCAGGCAGAGCTCAAGCATTGTACATACTTTTAGGCTTGAAATCAGATCCACCTCCCTGTGACACCTCCTCCAGCCAGGCAGATGGAGACAAGCTTTTTAATAAAAACAACTGAGTCTATTGGGAGGACATTTAAACTACCACAATGTAGGAATCATGAAAGAAGCAAAGTCCTTGGAAAACTGAAAAAGTGTAAGATCATAGATTCTGACAGGGGCTGACAGTTGGGTCCAAAGTCAACAGTTTGAGTTCTGGAGCAGGTTTACTAAAAAAATCATAAGTATTAGTAACTTTTATGATAAGGGTATAACATTATTTTTTTCTTTTTTTAAGGTAGAAGCACATTGCAGATAAAATGCAAAACTATGTAGCTACTTGGTGGGGAGAATGAGTTTTAAGTACTTTCTACTTTCTGATATGTATAACTTTTATTTTATTTTTGGTTTCCTTTATGCAGTGGGTAGAATTTTCAGTACTGTGTGGCAGAGTGTTGATACTGAGTCATCTTGCTTTGTTCCCAGCCTTACAGAGGATGCATCCAGTTTTCATCTTTAATCACACCACTATAGTTTTTTAGATTTTTTTCTTATGGGAAGTTCTTTTGTAATTAGCAAACAAAATAATAGATTTTGTTGTGGAATTTTAATTCATACTTTGTTCTAGTTTATCCTCCTTCCCCACTCCTGTCCCCATTAACCTGTCCCCCACCTTGCTTTACACACCCAGTATTTCCCTCTGCACTTTATGTTACATGTGCTCTATGATCCTACTTACCCCCTTCCTTAAAACCTCTTTTCCCCTTTGATGATCCCTTTTCTAATTTCATGACTGTGGTAGTTGGCTCTGAGATGTTCCCTATTGCCTCAAGTATTTTTAATTAAAGTTCATACTTAGTCCTCAGCTAGTGGAGTCTTTGTAAGGTTAATCCTTGCTGGACAAGATATGTCTATGGGGAGGCGGAGGGTGAGTTTATGAGTCCAGCATCAGTGAGTGTTCATAGCCAACTTATTCTTGCTGCATCTTCCCAGCTTATATGACAAGATGTAATGCTCCAGTTGTTTGTTTCTGTGTCATGTTTTTCCCACCATGATGAAAATTCCCTTCAAGACTGTAAGCCAAAATAAGCCCTTTCTTTCAATAATCTTCTGGTTGAGACTTTTGTCCGAGAAAGAACATGTAGTATTTGTCTTTATGAGCTTGGGTTATCTCACTATACATAATATTTTCTAGTTCAATACATTTTCCTGAAAATTCCATTTTTATTTACAGCCTGTGATAGGTCTCTGAGAGCTTGAATAAAATGTGAAACATGGACACACCATCAACAGGAGTTGTGCAGTGAGTTCATCTGACGAAAGAGGGAATTTACCTGTTCATTCAGCAGAATGTGGCCTGGGTGCTGTTGACTTCCAGCAACACTGTGTGCTGTGTCAGAAGTGAAAACAGCAAACAACTGCTCTCTCAATACTTGCTAAGAAGTGATAGGAATGAAATTATGTTTAAAGATATAAATATATGAGTTTAAAGTAAGGAATACAAGAGGTCCCGGTGGAGGTAGAGAGAAGGTTGGCTTAAAGACCTTAATGAGGATAAAGCATTGACTCCATCAGTAGGTATAGACAGCACTTGGTGGAATGGGAGGACAAGGTCACAGTGGGACATCAGAGTTCCTTTTGTTCTGGTTGTGGGTTTTGTTTTGTTTTGTTTTTTTTTTTTAATTGGATTGTTTTGCTTTTCTTTGAGACAGGGTCATGTTATGTGGCCTTGGCTATCCTTGTAGTCACTATCTAGTCCAAGCTAGTCTTTATCTCATGGCAATCCTCCTGTGTTAGTCTCCATAGAGGTAGGATTACAGGTGTGTGCCACTATACCAGGCTTCTCATTCTGATGTCAAGCTAGTAGGAATCACACACAGGCTATGTCTGACATGAAAGGAGGAAAAAGCACTGGAGAAGAGCAGAATAAGAATTGTAGAGAGAGAACTATGAGGTTAAGATGTCCCCCATGAAAGAGAAGCAACTAGTGTTTGAGGAGGCAGCATGCAGGAGCACCTGGGTGTTCAGTAAAAAGATCCTCAGAGAGTCAGCAGTATGGTAGCATATATGTGCATGTGTGCATATGTGTGTGTAACATGCGCATCGCAGAGCTGATCATCTCACTACAGTAATTTCCTCTGGCTTCCCTGTCTCCATAAGCCTTCACCTTCCCTACACATCCTTTCTTCTTCTTCATGCCTATTGATCTTAGTACTCATTTCATCATTACTGCAGGAAACAGCTCTCAGTTAATAAAATGTAAATATATTCAGGTTGCTATCTCATTTTACAAATGTAATTTTCACATGTGTGTTTAATTGCCTTAAAATCCTTGAAGGTTAAAAGGAAACTATCTCCTGAACATTAGTTATTAAATTATATATCAGCAATTCATTTGCTTTCTGCATTGATTTGAGCTTTTTGACATTTTTTATTGTTTGAAAGCAACCTTTCAATTATCAAAATATCAGACATTATTAGATCAAATTTCCTCGAAGTGTAGTAGGAAGTTTCTTGATAGTTTGAAAATCTCAGTCTCTTGAGACCAAACATGACTGCAGCCTTCAACTGAAGAAAGCATGTTTCAGTGGTTAGCTTTAGAGAAACCCAGAATCAGATCCTTGACAGGACTATATGGACACTACTTTGGCAGAGCATCATCTTTCTTTTCACAGAAGCCAATGTACTGAACATGCTCCAGTATATTTAGACTGGAGATAAAGAGCCACATTTGGCAGACAGCCCAGCCCAAATCCTACTTTTTGTAAAAACACTAAACTTCACACTTTCAGAAGTGAAAAAACAGAAAGTGAAATAGTGGCTTGTTGTTTATCTCTACCTATCTCTATCTATATATAGTAAGAATCTTTCTGTTATATCTTGTTGACTGCTTTATGTGCAGCACATTGTACAAGCACGTTACAAGTCACATATATGAACATCTTCAGAGACATAAATATATTTAAAATATCTAGCATAGATTCTGATAAGTTTAAGATATCTACATTTACTATATGTAACTTGGCATAATGCTATGTATAATCTATATCTCTTTAAGTATTTAGAAAGAGATAAATATGAGTGGATCTCCACCTCTAACATTTCCAACAATTCTCTGACTTAGATTTTATACTGCTCCAATTTTAGAGATTAGGAAATAGAAGTGAAAGGGAGATAACTTTCAAAGCACACATATATTAAAGTTGGCAGAGCCAAACTTAGGCCAAGTACTCTCACCCTGAAAATGCAACAAAATGGCTTTATCATAGGTCTTCTGGTTGTAAGAATAGTATTCTCTTGCTAAGGTGAGTGTGCTTTAGGGAGGTGGAAATGTGGTGTCAAGATGACTCACTATAGACATGTCCTCACTTTACCTGGTGATAGTCTCACATAGGCCCATGTCTGTGACTTCCTGATACAGAGGGAGGAGAGGAAGGGGGTCTTATCTCTGTTCCTTGGCAACCAGACCATGGCAAGGCCACTTAACTTACTAAATCACAGAGCTATTTTCACAACACTCACCCAGACGAATATGCTGATTTCTATTGGGTTGATCCTCATAATAGTCAGATTGTCCCATACAAGTTTATAAATGTCTTTGCTCCTCACACTTTGAGATAATAAATATGAAGCTGTATCTTATTTGAGGTGTAGTCTGCCTATCCAGCCTGCATTGCTAAGCATATCTTTGCTGATACTCTTCCTTTGGCTTGTCATTCTTTTCCTTCTTTCCTATATCTGTTCAAATTTTTCCTAATTCTTCAAAGCACAACCCAAACCCATCTTACCTATAGGATGTTACTAATTCAATCATTTATTTAAATATTTTATTTTTATTTCTTTGAGAGAAAGAGGGAGAGAGAGAAAGAATAGGCATGGCAGGGACTCCAGTCACTGCAAACAAACTCCAGACTCATGTACCACCTTGTCCATCTGACTTACATGGGTCCTGGGTAATCAGACCTGGGTCCTTTGGCTTTGCAGGAAAGCACCTTAACCACCAAGCCATCTCTCCAGGCCCATTTATTTAATTAAAAAGAATCTTCCAGACATGTCTTATGTAGCACAGGCAGGCCTCAAACTCTCTATATACTCTTGGATAACATTGAATTCCCTATTTTCCTGCCTCTACCTACAGAATGTTGCTATTGTAATCATGTGCCACCATATACAGTTTATGAAATGCTGGGGGTTGAGCCTAGGGCATTTTGCATACTAGGCATGCACTCTACCAACTGACCCATATATTTGGCGGGGGTGGTTTAGGTAGGCTCTCACTCTAGTCCAGGCTAACCTTGAATTCACTCTGTAGTCTCAGGGTGACCTTGAACACATGGTGATCCTCCTACCTCTACCTCCCAAGTGCTGGAACTAAAGACATACACCACGACACCTGGCCTCAGCTATACTCTTATCCCTTCATAGAAAATACTTTGATACCTTTCATATGCTGGGTATTATTCTAGGCTTCATGAGGGGATGGAATACATCAGTGGACAAAAGTACCGCCATTTCTTTGGCTTTATTGAGTTTATATTTGTCCAAAGACAAATTAAGATATTAAGAGTGGGGGCTGGAGAGATGGCTTAGCTATTAAGGCATTTCCCTGCAAAGCCAAAGGATCCCAGTTCACCTCTCCAGGACCCATGTAAGCCAGATGCACAAGGGGGTGCATGCATCTGGAGTTCATTTGCAGTGGCTGGAGGCCCTGGCGTGCCCATTCTCTCTCTCTCTCTCTTTTCCCCTCTCTCCATCTCTCACTCTAAAATAAATAAATAAAATATATTTTAAAAATAATAAATACATATTAAGAGTTAGGATTACTAGGAAAACGTTGAGTCAACTTTCCATGACATACTTGAGAAAATCAATTCATAAGGAGGAAAAGGTATTTTTAGCTCATGGTTTCAGTTGCCCATTGCTTTTGGGCCTATGATAGGACAGGACATCATGGCATGGCATCTGTGATGGGGGTGAAACTTCTCACTTCATGGTGGTTGAGAACAGAGAGGTATAGGAAGGGGCTGAGTTCCCAATATCTCTTTTAGAAGCAATCCCCTTGTGATCTAACTTGCTTCCACTAAGGTTCCTCCTAAAGAAGTTTCTACCCCATCTCAACAGAATCAAAGCCTGTGAGTCAAGCCTTTACCTCATGGGCCTTTGGGGGGATATTTCAGATGCAAACTTTAACAGCCAGAAAGATGATAGTTCATCCAAAACCTAAAAATCAAGAACAATACATAATGAACCACAGAAATATTTTTAATTAAATATAAATGTTCCTCAACTTTTTATGGGATTCTGGCTTGATCTAATCTTAAATTAAAAAATACCATAAGTCAAAAGTATACCTCGGGCTGGAGAGATGGCTTAGTGGTTAAGCACTTGCCTGTGAAGCCTAAGGACCCTGGTTCGAGGCTCCATTCCCCAGGACCCACGTTAGCCAGATGCACAAGGGGGCACACGAGGCCCTGGTGCACCCATTCTCTCTCTTTCCATCTGCCTCTTTCTCTCCCTCTGACACTCTCAAATAAATAAATTAAAATAAACAGAAATTTTTTTTTAAAGTACACCTAATGTACCAAACATCATACTTAGTAACACAGTAGGCTATAGAGTGTCAGTTGGTGCCCCTTGTACATGTTTGAAGAAGGAAAAATGTTGCAGCTTTAGACATTAACCAAAAAGATCCTACACATTCCAGTAAACACAAGAGGTCTGGGTGGCAAGAGGAAAGGCTTAGAGCAAGACATAGAGGACTCAGAGCCTACAAATTTATAAGCAAGACATCTGTTCATCAACAAAGAGGAAGGTGAGAGGGAGAGGAATGTTAAGGGTCTGAAAGACCAGGAAATGGAGAATTATCCACACTATTGTGGATTTTTAGGTTTTGGATGAATAGCTACACTGACTTCTGACAAGAACATCTTCAAAGAGCAGAAGGAAAGGTACCTTACAGAGCCCAAAAGACAGGAAATATCCTAGGTCTGTTACACTCTCCAGAATTTTGAGGAGGAAAATGAAGGAGCCTCTAACTGTAGCACTCTGTGACTTTCCTGACTCCGGAGTGGTAGAGCAAGGGAACTAAACTCAGAAGTGCTCTGCTTTGATTTGTTTGGGAAAAATTTCAGTTGATCACCAGCCCTAGTATCTTCCCACAGTCAAGATCTTGATGAACTCAGTTTAAGATAGAGAGAAGAGTGTGGGCTTCGCTATCAGAAAATCAAATCCAGATAGCAATAATGTGCTGTAGTAGTTGGAAGAATCTCTGGCATTATCTTCATGCCTCATTTGAGTCCTTAGTTTGCTACACTTTAGGTGTGATAGTTAGGAAACTATTCATATCTTTATAACTTTATAACTTTTTAACTCAATTGCTTTATTTGTTAAAAACTGTTAAAACTGGATTATATAATACTTTCCAAACAGATTTGAGACTTCAGTCAGATGCATGTGACAGGCTTGAAAGAGGGCCCAGCAAACAGTCCATAGGATTATAAAGGTTAAAGTGATGATGCTGATGTGATCTCAGGAAATCACTTTTTTTTTTTGGTTTTTGTTTTTGTTTTTGTTTTTGTTTTTGTTTCTGTTTGTGACACACCAGGATTCAAACCCAAGGCCTTTTAACCAGGGCTAACCAAATGCTCTAAAAGTGGGTTGCATTCCTGATCCTTGACCTTATTTTTCTGGGTACTGTGACATGTGACTAGATCCTCTTCTATCAAAGCACTGTTGCTTCAACTGTTGGAAGGAGTTATAAGAATAGCCTTTTCATTATTGGTCCCTTCAAGGATCTCAGCTGCAAAGAAGCAAGTCCCTCAGGATCATCCTTTTACCTTTAGTCTGTACCTAGTGACTGATAAAAATGAGAGTGTAAAAGTCCTGGCCAGTTTAGGCGTAGGTGATGTCATTTGTCAAGGGATCCATTCTCAGCCAGTTGGCTCCTGTTGAGCCACATTATAGTTCAAATACTTCTGCCCTCTCCCTTTCTTTCCCTTCTTTCCACTAGTGTTAATCCCAAGTAATTTATGCATCCCAAGCTCTATTCAGATCCAACTTCCCAGGGAATCTGGATTGTGACATACAACTTTACAGAACCATTGCCAAGATGAGGAGTAGCAAAAGATATACTAATTAGACCAACTTTTAAACAATAGGTACCTTCCCTTCTCCCTTTCTGCACAACACCACAACCTAAATCTATTGTGGAAATTCCCATTGTGTCTACCTGTTCTATGAGAATCACAGCTTCATGACTAATCCAAGTCAAAACATTGCCTCTCAAGCCAGTCTAAATCCAATGTATTGCTGTTCACAGTAGGGTTTGACATTTAACCTCAGGTAAAAGTTGTTTTATGTTTGATACAATCCCCTTAATTCCATCACAAACATTACTAAGGTCAAGAACATATACCTTCAGAAGAGATCTTCAAAGCATGCATGTATCAGAAAGAATTCCTGCTTCTTTACCCCAGCTTTTCACTCTCTAGACTGTTTATTCAAGATTCCCAGTTGCTCCTGTCCAAGGAAATACATTTAATGAGACTAGACAAGTGCTAATTTTCATAGAGATGCCAAGGTCTTTTGCACAGTAAGGGAATGCACATTGTTAAACAGTTACTATAATATTGACTGCAACTGTGAAAACAATTTTACAGCGGATTGAGTACTTAGTGAAAGAAGTCTAGTGTAAAAGCAATTTCAATGTTAAATTAGAGTTCAGGCAGCAGCAAGCAGACATCCAAGCAGACAATGACAGGGTACTGTGTTCTAGATGTCCACAGGGGATCATCTCTAGGGGTATGAGAGCTCTCCAGTGGAATAAGGTATCCTGCCTGAGAAGAGATATCAAACTACAGAGAAAGGGTGTCAAATGTATGCAAATTACTTGAAATCTTGTGTCCAACAAGCAGAAAACAATGGATATGCACTGGGCATGGTGGCACACCCCTTCAATCCCAGCACTCGGGAGGCAGAGGTAGGAGGATTGTCATGAGGTCGAGGCCACCCTGAGAATACAGAGTGATTTCCAGGTCAACTTGAGCTAGAGTGAGACCCTACCTCGAAAAAGCAAAAAAAAAAAAAAAAAAAAAAAAAAAAAAGCAAAGGATATGAGGGGAACAGAGAAAGGGTCATGCTTATCATGTGTTGATAGCAGGTCTTCTTCAAACTATGGCTCATAGTTAGATAAGAAAAACTCTGAAGATGGTTTCTAACTGAAGAAAATGCTTGACTCTCCGTCATATGCCTCCCTCTCTCTGTTAGTCTCTCTTATATTTTGATGTCATCATCTTTTTCTCTTATTATGAGGGTCTTGTGAAGGTATTGCTAAGCACTGCAAGGTCATGGATATCGAGGCCAATTTCTGTCTGGGCAGTTGCACTATAAGGAGTGGTGCCCTTCCTTTGGCTCTTACATTCTTTCTGACACCTCTTCCATAAGGGACCCTGAGCCTTGGAGGGTATAATAGTGATGTTTCAGTTCTGAGGACTCCTCAGTCACTTCTCAGCACTATGTTGCCTTTTGGGGTCATCCCAGTGGTCACCGCCATCTGAAAAGAGAAGATTCTCTAACCAGAAGTGAGAGTAGCATTAAAATATGAATATGAACATTAAATGTAGTGCTTTCAGAGCAGTTTGGTGAGAATAATATATGCATTTAGTCAGACAAGAGCAGGCTTTATACCCGTAAGGCACATGGACTCCCCTGAGTCTTTTCATTGGGTTTTCAGTACCAGGCATGTATTCCCTCCCATAGAGGGGGCCTCTAGTCCAATTAGAAAGTAGTTGTTTTCTGCTAGGGTACACATGCAACTATTGCACCCCTTGGGTCATTTGGCTTGTCTGGCCAAATTTAAAGTTTTCAGTGTCCACTGTTTTCACCATTGATGACTTCTGTCTCCCATAGGGCTGCATACAGTGCAGCTTTTTCCAGCTTTCAGTTGGCTGCTCTTCAGGGATAAGATTTTCAGCTCAGCACCAACTTTATTTTTCAATGATCTTGCTGCCCATGCATGTGGAGTCTTCAGCAATAGGGTCTTACCATCTGTTACTCCTGGGAAACAAAGAGCCTAGGAAATAGCCTGTAAAGTTTTAGAGGCAGCAGGGACCTCCCTAGCCAACAACTCAATGATTAGGTATCCCATCCCTAGCACTGAAAATTTTCTATTAGCAATCTATGGCTTCTGGATGTGCCATTATCCAAAGAAGTAGGCTTTCACATATGTTATTCAGAATATCTTGAATTTTGAATGACCTTCCCACCACCCTTCTCTTATTCAATCTCTTCCCCTGGCCTCACTTAGGCCATTCCACTCCCTGCAATCTGTTCTTCTACTTATATAAATACAATATCATTCCCTAAAGTCCTTCCCTCTCCTTCCTCCTTTATATCCTTTTTCCAGCTTACTGGTCTCTCCTATGGATTTTTTGGTTCCAGAACAAACATAAGTCTAAACATTTGTAGCTAAGATATGAGATATGAGAGAAAACATGCAATGTTTGGCTTTCTGGGCCTGGGTTACCTCACTTAGTACAATCCTTCCAAATCCATCCATTACCCTTCACATTTCATAATTTCATTTTTCTTTCCCACTGAAGAGAACTCCACTGTGTAAATGTCCCATATCTTTATTATCCATTCACCTGTTGAGGGACATCTAGGCTGGTTCTATTTCCTAGCTATTGCGAATAGAGCAGCAATAAACATGGTTGTGCAACTATCTCTAAAGTAGTGAGAAGAGTCATTAGGAAATATGCATAAGGGTACTGTAGTTGGATCATATGATAAATCTATTTTTAGCTGTCTCAAGAATCTACACACTGATTTCCACAATGGCTGTACCAGACTACATTCCCACCAACAGTGTAGAAGGGCTCCCCCTTTTCTTCATCCTCCCCAATGTTTATTGTCATTTGTTTTCTTGATTATAACCATTCTGACAGGAGTGAGATGGAATTTCAAAGTAGTTTTAATTTCCATTGCTCTGATTGCTAACAATGTAGAACACTTTTTTAGATGCTTACATGTCATCTGTATTTCTTCCCTTGAGAACTCTCTATTTAGTTCCATAGCCCATGTTTTAATTGGGTTGTTTGATTTCTTATTGTTTTGCTTTTTGAGTTCTTTGTATATTCTGGATATTAATCCTCTGTTAAATGTATAGCTAGCAAAGACTTTCTCCCATTCTGTAAGTTGTCTTTTTGCTCTATTCACAGTGTCCTTTGCTGTACAAATGACTTGTAATTCCAAGAGATCCAGTGGTTGATTAGCAATTTTATTTCTTGAGCAATTGGGTTATATTCAGAAAGTCATTCTGTATGTCAATATGTTGCAGGGTTTCCCCTACCTTTTCCTCTAGCAGTTTCAATGTTTCAGGTCTGATATTAAGGTCCATGATCCATTTGGACTTGATTCTAGTACATGAAGAAAGACAGGGATCTATTTTCATCCTTCTACATATAGATATCCGATTTTCCCAGAACAACTTGTTGAAGAGGCTGTCTTTTCTCCAATGAATATTTTTAGCGTTTTTGTCACAAATCAGATGGCTGTAGCTGCCTGGATTAACATCTGGGTCCTCTATTCTGTTCCACTGATCTGCATGTCTGTCTTTGTGCCAGTACCATGCTATTTTTGTTACTATGGCTTTGCAATATAGCTTAAAATTGGACATGGTGATACCATCAGCCTTATATATGTTGCTCAAAATTGTTTTGTCTATTTGAGGCCTTTGTGCTTCCAAATTAATTTTAGAATTTTTTTATATTTCTATGAAGAATGTCATGGACTTTTAATGGTTATTGCATTAAATGTGATCACTTTTGGTGAGATTGATATTTTCACAATATTGATTCTTCCAATCCAAGAACATGGGATATCTTTCCATTTCCTAGTGCCTTATACAATTTCTGTCTTGAATGCTTTAAAGTTCTCATTGCAGAGACCCTTCACTTAATTGGTTAGGTTTATTCCAAGGTACTTTATTTATTTGTTATTTTGAGGCAATTGTGAATGGGAGAGATTCCCTGATTCCATCCTCTGCATGTTTGTTGTTAGTATATAGGAAAGCTACTGATTTCTGTGTGTTCATTTTGTATCCTGCTATGTTTCTAAAGGTGCTTATCATCTCTTACAGTTGGCTGGTCAAGACTTTAGGGCCCTTTATGTACAGAATCATATTATCAGCAAAGAATGATAATTTGATCTCTTCATTTCCAATTTGTATCTCTTTTATGAGTGTCTTTTGCCTTATTGCTATAGCTGAAACTTCCAGTAGTATGTTAAATAAAAGTGGGGATAGTGGCCACTCTTGCCTTGTTTCTGAATTTAGTGAAAAAACTTCAAGTTTTTCTGCATTTAGTATTATGTTGGCTGTAGGTTTGTCATAAATAGCCTTTATTATATTGAGATATTTTACTTCTATTCCAGTTTCTGTAGGACTTTTACCATGAAGGGATGTTGGGTTTTGTCAAATAACATTTCTACATCTATTGAAATGATCATGTGATTTTTGTCCTTCAGTTAACTTATATAGTGTATTACTTTTGTCAGGTTGCATATGTTGAACCATACCTGCATCTCAGGGATAAAGCCTACTTGGTCAGGGTAAATAATCTTTCTGATATGTTCTTGTATTCTGTTAGCCAATATTTCATTGAGAATTTTTGCATCTATGTTCATGAGGGAGATGGGCCTGTAATTTTCTTTTTTGTTCTGTCTTTGTCTGATTTGGGTATCAGGATGATGCTGGATTCATAGGAGTTTGGTAAAATTCCTTCCTCTTCTATTTTGTGGAAATTTTGAGAAGCAGTGGTATTAGTTCTGCCATAAGGTCTGGGAAAATTCATCAGTGAGTCCATCTGGGCCTGGACTGTTTTTAGTGGGGAGTCTTTTTATAACTGCTTGGATGTCTATATTTGTAATAGGGCTATTTAATTGGTTTATCACATCTTGATTTAATTTTGGTATGTCATATGAATCAAGGAAATCATCTATTTCTTTCAGATCTTCATACTTAGAGGCATATATATTCATAAAGTATGTCCTTATGATTTTCTGAATTTCTTTGGTATCTGTTGTAATGTAGCCTTTTTCATCTCTAATTTTATTAATTTTTGTCTCTTCTCTCTTTCTTCTGGTCAGATTTGCTAAGGGTTTATCAATCTTGTTTATCCTTTCAAAGAACCAACTCTTCATCTCATTGACTCTTTGGATTGTTTTGGGGGTTTCTATTTCATTATTTTCTGCCCTAATCTTTATTATTTCTTCCCATCTACTGATTTTTGGTTTTCTTTGTCTTTCTTTTTCCAAGGTCTTAAGGTGAAGCATTAAATTGTTTATTTCTGAACTCTCTGATTTTTTTTATCTTTATTTATCTATTTGAAAGGGACAGACAGAGAGAAAGAGACAGATATATAGACAGAATGGACACGCCAGGGCCTCCAGCCACTGTAAACGAACTCCAGACACGTGCGCCCCCTTGTGCATCTGGCTAATGTGGGTCCTGGGGAATCGAGCCTTGAACCGGGGTCATTAGGCTTCACAGGCAAGTGCTTAACCACTAAGCAATCTCTCCAGCCCCCTCTCTGATTTCTTAACATAGGTGCTTAGAGATATAAATTTCTCTCTTAGGACTGCCTTAATTGTGTCCTGAAGGTTTTGGTATGCTGTATTATCATCATCATTTAATTCTATGAATTTATTGATTTGCTTTTTGATATCTTCAATTACCCACTCATCATTCAATAGTATACTGTTTAGTCTCCATGAATTTGTGCATGCTCTATAGTTTTTCTTGTTGCTAATTTGTAGTTTAGTCCGATAGTTGTCAAATAGAATACAAGGGATTATTTAACTTCTCCTGTATTTGTTAAGATTTGCTTTGTGACCTAATATATGGTCTATTTTAGAGAATGCTCCATGTGCTACTCAGAAAAAGTGTATATTCTGCAGCATTTGGATGGAATGTTCTGTAGATATGTTAGATGTCTTTGTTCCATGACAACATTTAATCCCCATGTATCTGTTTATTTTTTGCCTGGATGACCTGTCAATTGATGAGAGTGGGGTATTGAAGTAACCCACTACAATTGTGTTTGGTGTTATCTATGACCTTAAGTCTAATAATATTTTTTGATGATATTGGGGCCCCCATATTAGGTGCATATATGATTAGGGTTGTTGTGTCCTCCTGTTGAAGTGTTCCCATAATCAGCATAACATGACCTTCTTTATCTTTCCTCATTAATGATGGTTTGAAGTCTAACCTGCCAGATATTAGGATATCAACCCCTGCTTGTTTCCTAGGCAAATTTGCTTGAAATACCATGTTTGATCCTTTTACCCTAAGACGGTATCTATTTTTTCTTGAGAGATGATTTTGCTGAAGGCAACAAGTGGCAGGATCCTGCCTTTTAATCCAGGCTGCAAGTGTGTCTTTTGGTTGGGGCATTGAGGCCATTGATATTAAGAGTTATTATTGAAAGGTAGGTATTTATTCTCACAATTCTTCTTGGATTGTAGTGCTTCCTGTTTTCCCTTTACTCACTTGTTTTAACTGTTATTTGAGTATGGTTTATTTTTTCTTATTTCCTCATTTGTGTGTTTTGCTTTCTCTTCAGCATAAGGAATTCCATCATGTATTTTCAGAGCTGGCTTAGTTGTCATAAATTCCTTTAGTCTGTTTTGTTCTGGAATGTCCTAATTTCTCCATCAGTTTGGATAGATAGTTTTGCAGGATAAGGTAATCTTGTTTGACAGTTGTTCTCTTTCAGAACTTGGAATACATCATTCCAAGCCCTTCTGGCTTTTAAAGTTTGTATTGAGTAATCTGCAGTTATTCTGATGGGCTTGCCTTTGTAGGTAACTTGCTTTTTCTCTCTATTTGCTTTCAATCTATTTTCTTTGGTTTGCATGTTTAGTAGTTTAATTATAAGATGGCAAGGATAGGTTCTTTCCAGGTTTTGTCTGTTTGGTGTTCTAAAAGCTTCCTGTATTTGCATTGGTATTTCTTTCCCAATATGAGAAAGTATTTCATCTATGATTTTGTTGAAAATGTCTACTAAGCCACAGGATTGAAATTCTCCTTCCACTACATCCTGAATTCTTATATTGGGTCTTTTCTTAGTGTCCTGGATATCTTGAAATACCAGTTCATATCTTCCTATTAGCTTGTCTTTCTCTTTGTTGGACTGTATTAGATCTGCCACCTGGTCATGTACTTTAGATATTCTGTTATCTCCTTCATCCATTCTACTGGAGAGACAATCCACAGAGCTTTTTATTTGACTGGCTGTGCTTTTTTCCTTCAGTACTTCTATTTCCTTATTCATGTCTTCTAATGACTTCATTATTTCAATAAGCTGGTTCCCTGTGTTCTCTTGGAATTCCTTCAGGAGTTGTTTTTTTTTTTTTTTTCCTCCTTTAATTCCTTTGCTTTCTTTTTGATTTCTTCTTCTTTGATTTCTTTCAGTATAGATAGAACCATTTTTTTTTTTTTAATCTTTGTCAGGCCCTTCATCTAAAACAGCCTCATTGGAGGCCATTGCTGATGGATTTATAATTTTGGGTGGGATTGTATTGTCCTGATTCTTTGTGGTTCTTGTATTATAATAAATAATCTGAAGTGCTTTTAGATTTCAAGCCCAACTTTATGTACCTTCAGAATATGAGTTTAGGAGCCAAGTGTAGCTCATGTACTCTAACACAGCTGCACAAGTAATCCTAGGTGTTCAGTTTGCCTGGAATTCAAGTATTCTGGTGGGCTGTGTGGAGCGTTTTGCTGGCAAATTCTAAAAACCAGCACAGGGTATGCAAGTGTGGGGACTGAAACAAACAGATAACCTTATAAAGCCACAAACTCCAAGTGTATGTATTGCTCTGCACCCTTAATCCTGTCTGCTGGGAGATTGCGATTTCAGTTCTGAAATGAGTTCCACTTCTGCCTGGTTCTGAATCAGACCCCGCACCCAATAATGACAGGAGAAAAAGACAGAGGCCCTATGAATCTGAAAGCGTTAAAGGCAACAATAGTCAACTCCCAAATACAGCTTAATTGATAATGGTAAAGCCAACCAAGAATATGAAACCCATAACCTGCCCTGACATAGAAAGAGAGATTAGCACTTCCAGTGCAGGCCTATGTACCTGCTTTTTAAAAAATATTTTATTTATTTATTTACCTACTTATTTAACAGAGAAAGGGGAGAGATAGATAGATTGATGAGAGAGAGAGAGAGAGAAAGAGAGAGAGAGAAAGAGAGAATGGGCACATCAAGGCCTCCAGCCACTGAAAACAAACTCGAGATGCACGTGCCCCCTTGTACATCTGACTAACATGGGTCCTGGGGAATAGAACCTGGGTCCTTTGGCTTTGCAGACAAATGCCTTAACTGCTAAGCCATTCCTCCAGCCCTGTACCTTCTTTTTTTGTTAGTCAGCCTCATTTCTTTTGGGGGTGGCTTCAAATATCACCAATGCTGAGTGCCCACTTTCATCGCTCTGTGTTGTGCTGTGAATCTGGTGCTCTGATCAGCTGTGCTGAATACCCTACCACCTGAAGCTGAATACCTTCTGCAGAGGGTTTAGGTTCTGTCAATTGGGGGATGGTAGAGTGAAGGAAGCCTGGAGTTGTGCTGGAACTGCTCAGCTCATCGTGTCCAGCTGTCTCCCCTTCAGATTTCCTGACCTTGCCAGGAGGCTGATGAGGTTGGAAAATCCCCTTTCTTGGTCTCTGCTCCTGTAGCTGGGTGCCGAGTGGCATGTCCTGTGGCTTGGTCCACAAGCTCCTCAGAGGGATTGTGGCAGAAATCCTCCTTTCTGATAGATCTTAGTGTCTCTTGCATCTCTGCTCTGGTGGAAAAACCTACACAACTTCACTTTATTTTGTCTCTCTGCATCCCCTTGCTCTGCTCTGTGGTCTCTGCTCAGATACAAGTGAGTATTGCTTCCCACAACTGAGCTAGGCTGAGTGAGGGAGAGCAGAATAATGCTTCAGGGTGTAAGTAGTTTTGCTTGCCTCAGCTTTATACTTTGGCGTAACTTCACACATTAATTACATGTATGGTTTTCCTCTGGTCTTTGAATCTTCCATGTGTGTCTGTCCCTTATACTCTAGATCTACCATAGGGGTGCTTTACCTAACTCTGGGCCTGCTACATGAGTAATCTCCCTGAATTTGGGACAGCCATGTGTAGAACTCCATTTGATAGGCATTTCTCACTGCCTGGCACCCTCTCCTCCTGGCACATTCTCAAATTGTCACCCCTTTTAACTTTCATCCATGGGGAAGCTCAAGATTGATGGTGTGCCTTCAACATGTGATTCTTCCAAATCTCTCTGCAGAAACCCCTAGGTTCTAACATTCATGTGCTTGTGGCTCCACTCTAACCTTTCCCTCAAAACTACTTTCTCTTAAATGAGCCTTATGAATTATGCTGTATCTTCCATCTGAGTGCATGTTTCCTACTTTCCACATGTTTCTGACTTTTCTGTAACCTAAATTCCAATATCCCCATAAATTTGTGATTCCTCCCTACATTAACATGATAGTCCATATTTTTTCCTGCTTGAATCCATTTTAGTAATTCTTTGTTAAAAACATGATAGGACTGAAACTTGTGGTTCATGAATTTAGGAGACCCCTCCTAAATCCCCAACTCCTGCATCAAAACCACTCACCTACAATAGCTGAAAACAAATAAGATGTAAATTTCCCCAAAATGTAAAAAATCTGGAGGTAGGAAGATAATGACAATGCTGAGAAGCAGCTGTCCAGGCTATTCTGGAGGGTTTGTGTTTGAGGCTTCATGGTCATGATATGACTACTAGAGCTCTGGACATCATGCTCAGAGTAAAAGCAGGAAGTAGAGGAAATGGTAGTGTCATCTAACTGTTTCTTTGGAAAGTCAAATCCTTCTATTGATCTGACCTGGATCCCATAGTCACCTCTAGTGATAGTGATCATTTGGTAGGAAAAACTGTATGGAGCATTTTTTTAATCCTCTGCAGTGGAGAAGTAGTGGAAAATTGTATTATTAATGCCTCTTGTGCTAGTCAACAGATAAAATGAACATATGTGAGCATTGACCCATGTCTCTGGTCTATAAATGTATTTTGTTCATGAAATCTTCCTGCAGTTAGAATTCAGCTTTTCTGTGTGTGCCCTTTGTTTTATAAAGCCAGATCTTCAGAATAGATTTGTCTTGCTAAATTTGTTGTGTCATCCTCCTCTAACTTAACTACCTAGACATTCTTTGGCTTATGGTACAGCACTTCAGAAGGTAATTTATGGTATCATTGCCATTTGGGTCCAGTTTTGTGCCCTGCCTCCACCCTTACCCTACCCTCTCTCCCCATCCACCCTATTGTCTGGTACTCAAGATGCTTATTAGTTAGGTCAGCATCTTGGGTACATTCAGATTAGGAGCTGTAGATGAGTGAGACTATACAACAATTACTTTCTGTGATTTGGTGAGTTCACTGAGAATGATCTGTTCCAGGATAAAACATTTTTCTTAAAATTTCATTGTGTCATTTTTCTTACTGCTGTGTAGAATTCCATTGTGTAGATATACCACATCCTTGTTGTACGTTCATCTAATGATAGACATTGATGGACATCTGGGTTGATTCCACCTTTTAGCTGTTAGGAATTGAGCAACTATAAACATGGTTGTGCAAATTTGTCTGAACTGAGGATAATGTTCAGTACAAGAATAACTGGGCCTGTTGCTAACTCTATAGCCAACATTTTAGGAGTCTCTGTATTACTTTTCAAAGTGGTTGTACCATCTTACCTTCCCACCAACCAGTGAATGAGGGTTCCTATTTCTCCACAACCCCCCCCCCCCAGCATTTATTTTCATTTGATTTGTTAATGTTTGCTATCCTTACTGGGATAAAGTAGAATCGCATAGTTGTTTTAATTTGCATTTCCCTGATGATTAGGGATGATGAACATTTTGTTAAGTGTGTGTTTACCATTTGTATTTCTTCCTCTGAGAATTGCGTGTCCAGTTTTTTGCCCCACTTTGTGAGTGGGTTGTTTGACTTTTTATTTTTCAGGTTTTTGAGTTCTTTATAGATTATAGAAATTATGCCTCTGTCAGTTGGATAGCCATCAAATATTTTCTTCCATTCTGTGGTAATCTATTGGCTCTGCTTATTTGCCAGGCTACACCGGCGGGGGCAGGTAGTGCTGAGGGAAGGACCAGGCCTGATGGTTCCTCCCAAGGGGTTGAGGAGGAGATGAGCATCCGACGACTCAGACCTCTCCTGGCCATTGGAGAAAAACCACACTGAGTCAGGAGTCTTGTCGAAGCAGGAACTCACTTTATTGTTACAAGCAGTTGTCTATATAATGTTGAGGACGAAGGCGGGGATTCTAGGATGGGGGGAGAGGTAAGGGCCAATAGTAAACTGTGAGTATTGGAATGATAATTCTAACTCCCATGCGGAAGTAGCAGGCAAGAAGCCATTAGGCATCTTGCTGAGTCCTAGCTGGCCAGAGGCAGGTCACCAAACTTTAGCTAGGCTCAGGAAGTTCCACTTGGCCTCACGCCTCGGCCTTTCAGGGCCCAACATCTCCCCCTTTTGTTTTTGTAAGAGCATTAGTCACCATGGCCCCTGTCTTAGGTTGTCCCCCTCTGGGGATCTTACCCGTCATTGGGTACCATGTGTTTAGCTCACTGAGAACCCACTCCATAGCCTGTCTTAGGTTGTCTTAGTCAGTCTGAGATCTTATCCGTCATCGGTCACATGGAGGGCAGAGGAGGTGGCAATGGGTCATCTGAGGAACTTAATTTCTGAGTTGTCAGCCTATGATAATGTATTTCAACCTGATGAAGTCTTATTGCCTCTAGCCATTGGTGAATAAATTGTGTAATCTTATTAATTACACAAGGCCCGACAGTGAGGATAAGGATAAGGAGAAGGAAGGGGGGGGGCAAGTAGAGGGAGAAGGTAGGGTAAGAAGTCATATAAGCCCGTCCGCAGTGGGTTGTCCTGGAGGTCCCGCCACCTCCTCTCCAAGTCTTCCTGGAGCCTCTTAATCTTTTCCTGGACAATTACTGATTTATTGGTGTAAAAGTGGCATTTTTCCTGTAAAAACAAGCATATGTCTCCTTTTTCAGCCATTAGTAGGTCTAGTCCTCTTTTGTTTTGTAGGACTACCTCAGCCAGGGAATCTAGCTGTTGTTGAAGATAGGTCTCCCTCCAGTATAGGGAGGGCCTCATTTCCAGGGATGATATCTACATCTGGGATTAAGGTGGCTGGGGCATAAAGGCCCGTCCAATTGGTGGGCAGAAAGTCATAGGCCATCCCGCCTCCACAAACATAAACCATTCCAGAAGGTGGGCAACGTTGAGCACTGGGCTCAGTTGTGTTAAAAGTACCTAAGGAAGGATGAATGTATCCCACATCTATATTGGAATTATTAGGGGAAGGCAGGGCCCAAATGCCCAGAGGAAACATTGGGAAAAGCTGGACAGGGACGGGGACCATGGCTGAGGAAATTTTTTAAGGTCGTATGGGTAACTGTACTGCAAGCAGCCAGGGAGGCCCAGATCAGAGGCAAAGCCAGCAATCCTCCACAAGGGAAGGAATTGTTTGGTTTAGTAGTGTGAAGGACCATTTTTGGAAGAGTCCTCAGGGGTGGGACACTCCCTAGAGAAGTGATTGTTAGTGTCCCCTTGTTGGGACAAATATTTTAGGTCTCTTGCAGGTACCCAAATGAGTCTTTTTCTTTTTATAAAGTTTTTCCATGGACAAAAATTCCATGAGCTTTACATAAGTTTCCACCAAAAAACTCCATTTTGTTACAAGAGTTTTTGTAGAAAGACTGTGTCTGTCTTAGGTTGTCTCTACGATATTTAGGCCTTACCCATCATTGGTACATGAATTCCATCATTCATGCCCTGTCTTAGGTTGACCTAACTCGAGAGAATCTTACCCATCTTTGACTCCCACCCTCTGCAGGGGCTTTAAGATAATGTCTCAGGAAGCCAGGGTCGGGTCTGTAGCTGTATCCCATGTACTTCTGCATGGATATCCATAATGGATCTCAAAAGGCATTTAACGAGTATGGGCAGCAGACACAGAATGAGCAAAAGACAAACACCTGTAACAGCAAAGCTTCCTATCCAAGAAGTGAGAGTATTCCATCCAGGCAAGGCAGACTTAAAAGCAGATATTAAGTCATCAGCAGCTTTAGCTGCATCAAAAGTAAGATGATTGTTGGAGACCGAGACCGAAACTGTAGCTTGTGAAAATGACCATTACAGGAACACTGTGACCTTTTGTTGGTTAAAGCCCACCGCTGAAAAGCGGGCCTCCCCCCTCTTTTGTATAAAAGAAGGGAGGAGATGTCAGGAGCCATAAAGCAAAAGCCTCTCCATTTTGCCTGGGCCTGTTCTTAAGTTGACTCATTCACCAGAAAGCTTGTCCATCCAGCTTGCAGTTAGGAATGTGGTCTGCAGAATCTTATCATTTGCAAAAGGCCAGTTTATGATCAGGATGTCAAGCCATTAAGGCAAGATTAGGAAAACACCCGGATACATCTCCTCTAGGTTCCCTAAGATTAGATAAACACCCAGTTACACCTCCTCTTAGTTTCCTAACAATTCCGACCCTAAGTCACGTCAGGCAGCTTACTCCCCCCTTTTCTTCCCCTATATAACCACTGTGTAAAAAATAAAGTTAGAGACCTTGACAACTCTTTGCTTGGTCTTGTTCCTTCTTTCTCACCCATCTTTTCACAGGCCTGGTCCCCCTTGTGCTGCCCGAATAACTGAGTCCTACTGGACGGGACAGATGATTATTTTGCAAAGACAAAAATCTCTGAATGTAACTGAATCAGATCCAAGGAAATATTATCATTATGTCAAATACCTCTTAAATGTATTTTCCCAACGCTGTTGACTGTTATTATATTTTATAGAAGTAACACAAATCTATTGAAAATCTCATGACACTCCAAACGAGTTTTAACTTTCAACCTTAGTATCTCTTCACCCAAATATGTAACCACATCATACACAGTGTCTAACAGGTGAAACTGTATCTAGGGTAAGGATCGAGCCCAAGGTCTTAAAGGGAGGCACAGTTTGAACTTTCTTAGGAGCTACTTTAAAGCTGTGAGTATGAAGGATAGTTAGACATTAAAAGTACAAGCCTAAAGCCAAATGGGTCTTTTTTCATCTTGAGGGAAGACACATTTAAACCCTTTCCCTGCTGTGAGGAGTGGGTCTGGTCCTCTCCAGGCCCCAGTCAATGGGCCATTTCTAGGAAAATTTAAAATATTTAAGGTGGATAATGCTTTCTTTAGCTGACCATGGGGGGGGGGAGTGATTTCCCCCTTTTGTTTTTGTAATTGTGATTTAAGTGTTTGGTCAACAATAGCTTGGCCTCAAGGGTTGTATGGGATGGCTGTGGAATGTGAGATTTTCCAGGTCTGGAGAAAATTTACAAAGGCCTTGCTTACGAAGTAGGGGCCATTATCTGTTTTAATTTGATCAGGTAGCCTGAGAGTGGCAAAACATTGAAGCATATGATTAATGGCATGTTTAGATTTCTTCCCCCGGGCATGTGCCAATGCCCAGCAGGTGCAGGAAAAGGTATCGACTGAAAGAAAAATATCAGTGAGCCCAGTCACCATGAGAGGGCAGACATTTCCCCTGTCCCCACCTGGGTCAGTCCAAGGGAGCCACGTGGCAGTCTCCCAGGAGGGGGAGTACCCACCAACTCCCAGTAGGGGAGGGCCGGGCACAAGCTGCCAGGAGGGGGGCCATCTACTTTTTTTTTAATTACCACATTCTGCCCCTGGATCCCAATAGATTTATAACCATCACATATTATAAATTGTACTAAGTCCAATTTTAAAGGTCCCCACAGTCTTGACCAATTAAGATATTAAGACCTGTAAAATCAAACAAGTTAAACCCTTCTAACATATAAAGGCATAGAGTAAACATTTTTAACTGGTATAAGGCATAGCAAGGAGAGACTAAAACAATGTAAACTCAACCACCATCCAAAAGTGTTTGCATTTCTATGAGAGTCCTTCCTCAAGCATCCTTCTCATTGTTTTAATGTAAAGCAGTTGGACCATCTTCCTTAAGATTGCTAATTTGTTTGACAATAGCAGATTCAGTAACCTAAAACCAGTCTCAGTGCCTATAATTTTAACTTGCTTGAGGTTTTCCAGCTTAAAATCTTAAATCTCTCAGTCCAATATCTTTAGCCAAGCACATTAGTCCATTACAAATTTAATTTTGATCAAACTCTCTTGGCCTGGGCAACAGGACGCAGCCAGCCCTTATGCCAGTAGCCCAGTTCCAACAAAGTCCCCTGCAGTCTTTCCTTCCCCTTAGAAAGCTCATAAGCCAAGCCTCGAAGTTCAATGCTATCTGCATTTTAGGATTATTAGAATAGTCCATAAAATTTGGCTTACCACTCCAGAAGACACCTTCAGTTGCAAGCACCAAGTCCATGCCTATTCCTCCAAAACAAAGGTTCCAAAAGATCAACATCCACATGGTCAGGTTCATCTCAGTCCACTCCTTGGTCTCTATCAGACAGCTTTAGGTTTGCTGAGAGAAACTTCCAGACCAGGTACAGTTATGGAGGAAGGGATATTTATTGAAGCTTACAGATCCAGGGGAAGTTCCATAATGGCAGAAAAAGCTGGCCTGCCTTCACAGGCCCAAGCAGAGAGAGAGAGAGAGAAGCATAAGCCTTCAGAAATACAAAAGTCGCAGATGCTGTTTGCCAGCAAATTGAGAGTGAAAGGAAAGAGAAAAGGAACAAAGAGATGTTGACAAACAAGTACAGGTTATAGAAGCAGAGTTTAGGGCATTAAATATGAAGACTACCTCATAACTTATGGGGGTACGCTCACCTGCACATGTACACCGATTGACCTCCTCAACGAATGTCTCTCACGGGGCACTAGTCTGCCGGACTCCGAGAGCTGCACATTAGGCGCCAGATGCCGGGCTCCGCCGGCAGGGGCAGGTAGTGCTGAAGGGAAGGACCAGGCCTGCTGGTTCCTCCCAAGGGGTTGAGGAGGAGATGAGCGTCTGAGGACTCAGACCTCTCCTGGCCACTGGAGAAAAACCACACTGAGTCAGGAGTCTTGTCGAAGCAGGAACTCACTTTATTGTTACAAGCAGTTGCCTATATAATGTTGAGGACGAAGGTGGGGATTCTAGGATGGGGGGAGAGGTAAGGGCCAATAGTAAACTGTGACTACTGAAATGATAATTCTAACTCCCATGCGGAAGTAGCAGGCAAGAAGCCATTAGGCATCTTGCTGAGTCCTAGCTGGCCAGAGACAGGTCACCAAACTTTAGCTAGGCTCAGGAAGTTCCACTAGGCCAAATATTTTCTTCCATTCTGTAGTAATCTATTGGCTCTGCTTATTGTATGTTTTTCTGTGACAAAACTGTTCAGCTTCATGAGATCCCAATGGTTGAGTGATTGTTTAAGATCCTGTGCTACTGGGGTTTTGTTCAGGAACTTCTTTCCCATTCCCATATCCTGGAAATTTCCTCCTATTTTTATTTTTTTTTCCAGTAATAACTGAGTTTCCAGTCTTATATTGAGATCCTTGATCCATTTGGACTTGATTTTTGTGCATGGCAAGATGTGTGGATCAAGTTTCAATTTCCTGCATATGGATATCCAGTTTGTCCAGCACCATTTGTTGAAGATGTTGTCTTTTTTCCAGCCTATATTCTTAGGGCCTTTGTCACATATCAAGTAGCTGTAGTTAATTGACCCAAAGTCCAGGTCCTTGATTCTGTTCCATTGGTCTACACTCCTATTTTTATGCCAGTACCATACTCTTTTTATTACTATGGCTTTGTAATATAGCTTTAGGTCATGTATGGTGATGCCTCCAGAGGTGTTTATTTTGCTGAGGATATGCTTGGATATATGAGGCCTTCTGCCTTTCCATATGAATTTTGAGATTTTTTTTATATCTGTGAAGAATAATGTTGGGATTTTGATTGGTATTGCATTAAATTTGTATATTGCCTTTGGTAAGTTTGCCATTTTCACAATGTTAATTCTGCCTCTCCAGGAGTATGGGAGGTCTTTCCATTTTCTCAAGTCTTCCTCAATTTCTTTTTGAGTGCTTTTTTGTTTTCATTGTATAGGTTTTTCACATCCTTATTTAATGTTACTCTGAGGTATTTTTGTTGTTGTTGCTACTGAAAATGGGAAAACGTCACTTATTTCTTTCTCTGTATCTTTGTCTTTTGTATGTAGAATGGCTACTGACTTTTGTGTATTGATTTTGTATCCTGCTACTTTGCTAAAGGAATTAATCATCATTAAGAATTTTGAGATGGAGGCTCTCAAGTTTCTTGTACTTTGTATTTTCTTGAGCCTTCTCTGAGTTTGGTTAATGTGATCTGTTGTATGTAGGCATTTGAGGTTGATTATTTGATTCTTCTGTGTGGAGAATTTCCTGAAGTGCTCTCTGCAGGTTTGGCATTGTGTTCATATAGGAATAAAGCTGAGTTTTAATGTGAAAAGTTTTCCTTTCACCATCTATTTTGAGAGATACTTTTGCTGGGTAAAGTATTATGGGTTGGAAGCCATAGGTTCTTAGACTTTTCTGTGTTCCACTCTAGGCCCTTCTGGTTTTCAGGGTTTCCATTGAGAAGTCTGAATTAATTCTGATGGGGTTACCTTTAAATGTAATTTGTTATTTTTCCCTATCTGCTTTTAGGATTTAGAGTCTTAATGACAATATGTCTTAGAGAGTTTCTCCTTTGTTCCATTCTGTTTGGAGTTCTGTTAGCTTCTTGTAACTTGATGGGCCTTTCTCTTGGGAGAGTGGGAAAGTTTTCTTCAATAATTTTATTGAATAAGTTTTTCATACCTTTGGTCTGAATTTCTTCCCCTTCTGGTATTCATTCCCATGATCTATATTTTTGGATATTTAAGGGTATCCCACAGTTCTCTCTTGTTCTGTTAACAGAAATTTTTGAACTTCTTGAAACTTTTGGACTCTCGAACTGTTTATTGTTTTTTTCTTCCAGATCTGAGTTTCTACCCTCCACATGGATGACTCTATTCTTGAGAGCTTCTATAGAGTTTTGGGCTTGTTCAATTTGGTTTGCATAGTCTGCTACTTCTCTATGTATAGTTTCCATCCCTCTGTGAATTTCCCTTTTCACATCATTTTCTGATTTTCTTGATGCTTCTTGGAATTCATCCTTGCATTTCTTTATGTCTTCATTGAGATTATCCAGCTAGTTATTGAGGTCCTTTTTTTTTTTTTTTTTTTTTTTTTGCAGTCCTTCAAAACATTTTACTGTCTTTGGACCCCTTCCAGGGTCTTATCTATTAGGTCTTGTCTAGCAGTGACAGCATTCATATAATTATTGGCCCTTTGTTGCTTTTCTGCAAATTCTGCCATTTGCTTGGTCAGGGTTGCATGCCTTATAACTTCATTTTAGGGTTCTGATCCTAATGTCTCTTCTATGTTTTGATTAGAGACATCCATTGTAGGATTGTGTGATCTTATCAGATTTACATACATTTGATTTTTCATGTTATTCCTTTTGTGTTGTGGTCTGCCCATCACAGTGTACAAGCCTTATTTAATTAAAGAGGAAGCTACCCTTGAAGTGTGTCCAGTGGTTATTCCCTTTTATAGTTGCTTCCACTATTGTTCTGGTGGTAATTGGGCCTGCCTGCTCAGAGGGAAGGATCCCATGAGGCTCTGGTGGGGCCCAAGGACCTGATGCAGAGGCTTGTTGTTCTTTGAGTTGAGGTATGGGAGTGTGTGGTCAGGTGGCCTGAAGTGGACAGGGGGATGGGGAGCAGAGCCTGGAGGTGCAGGTGGAACTAATCTGGCTTTCATGGATTCACAAGGGCATTGGAGGCATTGGCAAGTGGGATGACCTTCATAGGACAGAGTTCACATGGTTTGGGGGAGTGGAGTGGCGGTTACAGGGGTGGGGGAGTGGGATACCAGACAGGGTGGTGGGTTTGGGATGGCAGTGGCAGGGGACAGGGGTAGTGGGGAGGTGGTTGTGCAAGGCAGAAGGAGTGGGATGGTTGCCCACTCACTACAGTGCAGGTGGAGCTATGTTGGCCTGGGTCCCCTTGCCTGCAGTTAGTTCAGGAGGAACCTGCAGCTGGAACTGTGGTTTGGATGGCTTCTTGAGAGTATGAGGATTGGTGGGCTACTCAAGAGTGTGGGAATCAGCCAATTCCCTTTTTTCCCCTTCATGCCCTCCCACTGGAAGTTTGAGACTATTCCCCCTAGAAAACCCAATGAACCCTTAATGTCTTGCATAGTGTTCTCCTTCTTTTATGCTCACAGCTTCTAGATTGAGTCTTTTCACAGTGTCCCAAAAATCTTGCATGCTTTACTCATATGTTTTGGAATTTTCCACTTTCCTTGACTTAATATACCAATTCCTCTAGTTATGCTGGGGTTCTGCTTCTTCCATGATCCATTATATTTGTTCAGCTTTCCACTATGCTTTCCATTTTATCTGTTGTATTTTTCATTTCCCACCTCATTTTAGTGAGTTTTTTCCAGTATCTTCATTTCTTTATTAATTCCAATTCCATGTCTTCCAGTGATGTTCTTATTTCATTCACTTGATAATTTGTGTTCTCTCAGAACTCATCCTTTTCTTTTCACTTGCATATCATCATTTGTTTGAATTCTTTTTCTGAAAGTTCATCTAAGCCTCTATCATCAGGGGCCATAGTGTTGGGATTGCTAGACTTTTGCTGGTGATGTGATTTTTTTCACATTATTTGGTTTTAGTATGTGTGCTTGGACTTCATACCAGAAGTTAAATCACTGGCTCATTTTTTTTTGTTTTATTTATTTATTCACTTGACAGAGGAAGAGAGAGAGAGACAGAGAGAGAAAGAATGGGCACACCAGGGCCTACAGCCACTGCAAAAGAACTCCAGATGTGTGTGTCCCTTGTGCATGTGGCTAATGTGGGTCCTGGGGAATCAAACGTGAGTCTTTTGGCTTTGTAGGCAAATGCCTGAACTGCTAAGCCATCCCTCAGCCTCATTTCTTTTAATGTAGATCAACTTTCCCACTCTTTTAATTTGTTACGTCTTTTATGGTTTTTGCAACATCTTATTTCAATGTCTCTCTTTGGTGTGTGGTCTATTGTTATTTTGATATTATCCCTTCATTGGATTATGATGAGATTGTTTCTAATCTGCCATCTTACCCCAAAGTCAAAATTACGTTTCTTAGAGTAAATAAAACACCCATGTTTAGGAGGATAATTTTGTTTATTATTAATACAAGAAGCATTATGGAGAGGAAAGATTCCTTTTGTCCCTTAAAAATGGTTAACATTGCATTTCTTCTATTTTCTTTACAGCATGAGAGTAGGATCAGTGGTACAGAGAACAAAGCTGGAATAAGTGTCATGGGCAAAGAAACGAAGTAACCAAAGACATACTGGTTGCTTTATGTCTGTCAATCTCAGTAACACATAGAAAATCTCTAAAGAAAAGGAAGTTTCCCTAGAATGAGAAAGGAATTTACAAATTTGTGGCAGATGGGCAATGGTGAGCCATGGTATACTCAGTTAGGTATCATGAGCAAACAAAAGTTTCTAATGGCAAAATGAGGAGAAGCAGATAAACTGTTTTTCATTACCAACCCTTCCCACAATGGTGGTGCCAGTTTAGTATCTGCACAGAGTTAGTTGCTGGCCAGATGTCCTCAAAGACTTATAATGCTACAGTGACCCTTGATTCTGATACAGTTTTCAGCATCTTTGGAATGTTTTATGTCATGTGTAGGTAAGAACACTTTGTTCAGGGCATCCCAACTCCATTTTCTTAAGGTTTGCCTTACATTTTTCCATTTTGGGTCTGACAGGTTTGACTTGTCCTCAGCAGTTTCTGTTTCCATTTGTAGGTAAACACCCAAGGGAGCTCACCAAATGCTCTGGAAAGAGTTGTGAACTAATAGGTAATAACAGTTGTCAACAGCTACAATCATAAAGTGTTTATGCAGTCTAAGTGCTTTTTATTCATTATCATATTCAGTCTTCCAACAACCCTTGGAGGCTGAAACGACTAAGTGACAAATCCAGTGTTTGGCCATGAGAATTCTTATCTTAGAACCTTCACCATCAAATTTTATAATATTGAATTTTATAAAACATATTCTAGGGCTGGAGAGATGGCTTAGTGGTTAAGAAGCTTGCCTGACTTTCATTACCTTTTCCCAGGTAAAATCATCCATTTTCTCCCTAGCAAAAGTATTGGTCTTAGCCTCATGACCATGTCCAGATTATGCACTTCATTCATTGGAGGAGGCTATGTTTTAAAAAGTTGTTCAGCTAGTAAACAGGTTTTACAGTTAGGAAGGGTAAACTAAGTATTATGGCATGTAGCACACACATAAGACTTTGCTGTGAGTTTTTTACTTGCTATACAAGAAACTACCTAAAGGTGTACTGTATTGATTTAAAATAACTAAATTTTATAATATTGTGTGAGTTAGGCATTTGTTCAGGGTTCAGCTGGGTGATCCTTCTATATTTAGTGGTGCTGGCTGAGGCTATTGAGTGTTCTTTGGATGGCTGAGAGACAAAATACATGACCTAAGATGACAATACTTATATGACTTTACTACCACTTCTACATGAATGGGTAGAAATAATTCCTACAATTTAGATCCAGATGCCATTATCTAATCAGTATAAGAACAAATATAGCCCTGGATATGTCCTCCAGTGAATTTACTGTCAATCTAAAGACCTGAGTGTTACAGTGTGGCAGGGATAGGACAAGTACAATGGAAATTTCAAGAAAGAGAAAATGTGAGTTCTGTCACCATCTTGAACCTATTATATGAAGCCTGATTAGGTCTGGGTTCTGACACTTGGCTTGCTCAGTTCTGGCACTGCCCCTTTCACTAATCTATTTGTGATAGGAAGTTGGGAAGCAGCCTCATCTTGCATCTCGTTCACAAAATGTGTGGGCTCAACTGGGCATGTAATTCCAACACTTGGGTGACAGAGACATGAGTATTGCAGCAATTTTGAGGCCATCTAATTCTCTATAGACTATTGCAGACTAGTCAGGGACAAATAGCAAGAATTTGTCTCTAAAAATAGGAAAGAGAAAACTCATTTTAAATAGTTTCTGTTCCTTCATAAGCTGAGAGTGCATCTACTAATAAAATTCCATTAAAAATTTAAAAACATGTTGGCTTCTATAATCTTATTTAATATAAATACTTTACTTTTCATTAGCAAAACAAAACATACATATCTCTTCAAGACAGAAGTGCTTTGTGACTGGGCATGTGGCTCAGTAACAGAAAAATTCTCTAGTAAATTATCTAGCCAGGATTCAATCTCCAAAACTGAGAAAGCAGATATAACTTACCCTGGTTTGGACTGAGGTACCCTCAGGAATGATTTTCTGTAGTTGAGAATACCTATCAGATTTCTTTTTAAAATTAAAGCCTTGTAACTCAGGAGATGGCTCAGTCAGTAAATTACTTGCCATACAAGAATGAAGCCCTGAGTTTGAATACTGTGCACCCACACAAATGCCAGTTATGGCGGTACACATTTGTAATCTCAATGCTTGAATTCCAGAGTCAGGTATATTCCTGGAATAAGCTGGCTAGGTAAACCAGTCAAATTCATGAGCTCTGGTCTGAATTCAGTGACAGACCATGTCTAAACAGAATAAACTGGAAAACAATTAACGAAGATTCCTGATGTTGACCTTTGGCCTCAAGATACACTTACAATCACATGTACCCACACATTCTCTATGACTATATACATATGGAAATGCACACACAAATGCCTCTCCCCACACACCCTCCCTCCCTCTCTCTCTCTCTCTCTCTCTCACACACACACACACACACACACACACAGTAATGTCTCAAGTAAGGGCTCATAGGTGGACTTGGAGATAATCCTTACCATCTGTTACTGTTTATTTTATGAGCCACTTGGGTTTAGAGAGGATGAGAATAAGAAAATTCTGTTGTAGGGGCTAGAGAGATACCTTAGTGGTTAAGCCCTTGCCTGTGAAGCCTAAGGACCCCAGTTCGAGGCTCAACTCCCCAGGACCCATGTTAGCCAGATGCACAAGGGGGCACACGCATCTGGAGTTCATTTGCAGTGGCTGGAGGCCCTGGCATGCCCATTCTCTCTCTGTCTGCCTATTTCTCTCTCTGCCTGTCACTCCTAAATAAATAAATAAAAATAAGCAACAAAAAAAGAGAATTCTGTTGTAGAGTCTAGCAAGCCTTGCATACTTTATATTCATTTTTAAAATTTGCTTGACAAAGATACAGAAAATGAAAGAGGTCTAGGGAGAGGAGGAAGTAAGGATAACATGGGCAGTGTGCAGGCAGGCATGGAAGACTGGAGTGAGTAGTCCAGACCCCTGTTTCTGGCCTCCTCCTACCTTCCTGGTCTGGGTTGCTGGATCAGACAGTGTGTGGGCAGGCACAGCTATCTGGTGTAAGTAGGCCAGACCCCTGTTTCAGGGCCCCTCCCACCTTTCCAGTCTGGGTTACCTGTGCCAACAGTGTGCGGGTGGGCAGGCAAGGTGGTCTGGAGTAGGCCAGACCCCTGTTTCTGGGCTCCATCCTCCTCCCTTGTCTGGGTTGCCAGCTCTGACAATGTACAGGTGGGCAGGAACTACAGTCTGGAGTGAGTAGGCCAGACCCCTGGTTCTGGGCTCCACCCTCCTCCCTGGTCTGTGTTGCCAGCTCTGACAGTGTGCAGGTGGGCAGGCACTACAGTCTGGAGTGAGTAGGCCAGACCCTTGTTTCTGGGCTCCTCCCACCTCACCCGTCTGGAATCCTTGTGCCAGTCTGTGTGTGGACCAGCTCAGCAGTCTTCTATGAGTAGGACAGACATCTCTTTGTGGGCTCCACACACCTCCCCTGGTCTGGGTTCCCTGTGTCAGTCTGTGTGATAGAGGGCATGGCACAGAGTAAATAGGCCAGATCTGCCCAGTCCCCTGGTTCTGGTAGGTCCCATTGTGCCTTGCTTGGGGTCTGGTCCCTGTGTGAGATGTGAAATCTGGACTTATGCTCTAGTATCCTGACTGGACACTGTGTACCAACATTTTTGATCACCTTAGTCAGAGGGTACATGGGCCAAAGGATAAAAGCTTGATTCCTCCTCAATAAAATATGGTCTTCCTAAAATGGGTAGACAAGAATGCCAAAAAGTCAAAGGAAGTTAGAAAACAGAGATCTCCACCAAGAATGCTTAGCCCTACAATGGAAGCCTGCAATGAAATCATAGAGAAATCAACAGAAATTCATTCCCCAAATGAAAACACAAGAACTAATGAGACCCTAATCAAAAAAAAAAAAAAATCACTGAACTATAAGCAAACCATCAAAAAACCAACAATCATATCAATGAAATTGGAAAGAATTGTCTCCTAGAGTGTTGAATGTTAGAGAGTAGGCTTAACTTGATTGAAGAATCATTAGAACCCTCCAAAGAGATATGAGTAAATTGAAGATAAGTCAAGAAATGGAAGATCTCAACAACTGGTTGATTAAGCTTAATGAAGACTTGATCAAATGCAAGAATGAACTCCAGAAAGCAAAAACAAAATCAGAACTCGAATTGAAATTGTACCTCAAAAAAGAGATGGACAGGATGCAAAATAATACAGCAGAAAACAAAAATCAAATAGAAATTATAAAACCCTCTCTAGAATCCCTCATCAACAGTTACTCATGTGGAAGACAAAGCCTCTGACCTGAAATCAAGACAGAAGAAATTGATTGAGAGGCCAAAAACTTTCCTAAGTTCAAAAAATCAAATAATGGATGGAGAGATTGCTTAGTGGTTAAGGCACTTGCCTGCAAAGCCAAAGGACTCTTGTCCAACTCTTCAGATACCACATAAGACAGATGCACAACGGTGATACTAAGGCAAGTTTGCACATGCCAACTAGGTGGCACAAGTGTCTGGAGTTCAACTGCAGTGGCTAAGGCCCTGGCATATTCTCTCTCTCTCTCTCTCTCTCTCTCTCTCTCTCTCTCTCTCAAATTAAAAGAAATAAAGTGAACAGAATATGAAGGAACTATGAGAAACCCTAAAACAACCAAACAACTAGATCATGTGGATACCAGAAGGAGAGGAAATCCAGGCCAGAGGCATAGAGACCATATTCAACAAAATTAGTGAAGAAAATTTTCTGAATCTCTGAAAACAGAGGCCCATCCAGATATAAGAAGCCCACAGAACACCAATCGGACAGGACCAAAGAAGAAAATCTTCTACATACATTATAGTTAAAACTCTTAACAATGAAAACAAAGAGAGTGTTAAAAGCAGCAAAAGACAAACAATTCACAACATACAAGGCATTTCCATCAGATTTCTCAATGGAAACCCTGAAAGTTAGAAAGGACTGGAATGGAACAATTAGAAGTCTGAAAAACTATGGCTTTCAACCAAAGCTACTATACCCAGAAAACATATCCCTCATAATAGATGGTGAAAGAAAAACTTCCCATGAAAAAAGTCAACTCAATGAATATGTGAACACAAAGCCAAACCTACAGAGAATACTTGAGGGAATAATCCACACAGAACAGTCAAACAACCAATCCCAAAATCCAACAAGAAGATGATCACAGTAAACAAAAATAGACCAGGCTCAAAATAGTACAAAACACAAGAAAACACCAAACCCTATTAAAAACCTCATTGTGGCAGGGTTTAATTCAAATCTCACAGTAATAACCTTAAACATTAATGGTCTTAACTCACCCATGAAAAGACACAGGTAATCAGGATGGATCAAAAAACTGGACCTTTCTATCTACTGTCTTCAGGAAACCCATGTCAACACTAAAGATACACACCACTTCACAGTGAAATGATATAAAATGATATTCTAAGCAAATGGAATAAAAAACAAGTGGGTGTTTCTGTATTAATATCTGATAAAGCAAACTTTAAACTAAAAGTAATCAAAAATGACAAAGAAGGCCACTTCTTATTCATTAAAGTAATGATCCAACATGAGCACATGACAATCATAAATATATATGTGCCAAACAAAGGGGCACTACAGTTTATACAACAATATTTACTCAACAATAAAACAAAAATAAATCCAACGCCATCATAAACAGAGGCTTCAATACTCCACAATCATCATTAGACTATCATCTAAGCAGAAAATCAACAGGGAAATAATAGAGCTCAACAATATCATAGATCAACCAGAACTAACAGATATCTACAGAACATTCTACCCCAAACTCTAAAGAATACAAATTCTTCTCAGCAGCCCATTGAAGCTTCTCCAAAATTGACCATATATTAGTCCATGAAGCATGGCTTCATAAAGTCAGGAAAATTGAAGTAACTTCCTGCATCATGTCAGATCACAATGTTTTAAAGCTACAAATTAACAACAAGAAACACATCAAGAACTCCACCAGCTCCTGGAGACTAAACAAAACACTTTTAAACAATGAATGGGTTGTGAAATAAAAAAGCAATTGTAAAATTTCTAGAATTGAATGACAACGAAAACACAACCTACTAAAACTTATGGGACACAATGAAGGGAGTCCTACAGGGAAAATTCATAGCTTTAAATGCCTTCATTACAAAGACAGAGAGATCCCAAATCAATTACCTGACTTTCCACCTAAAGGTGCTGGAAAGACAAGAAGAATCTAACCCAAAGAGCTCCAGATGGAAAGAAATGATCAAGATTGGGGCAGAAATAAATGAATTGGAAACTGAGAAAACAATTTAAAACATCGATGAAACCAAGAGCTGCTTCTTTGAAAAAATAAACAATATTGACAAACCCCTGGCCAAATTGATCAAGCAAAAAAAAAAAAAATCTCAAATTAACAAAATCAGAAATGAAAAAGGAGAAATCACAACAGACATCAACGAAATTGGAAGAATCATCAGGACCTACTTCTAAAACCTCTACTGCACAAAATCAAATAATATGAAAGAAATGGATGAATTCCTACACACATACCAAAACTAAACTCAGAGCAGATTAATCTCTAAACAAACCTATCACATCCATCAATATAGAAAAGGTAATCAAAAACCTCATCAAAAAGAAAAGCCCAGGACCAGATGGCTTCTCAGCAGAATTCTGTCAAGCCTTCACTGAAGAATTGAAACCAATTTTTCTCAAACTGTTCTGCATAATGGGAGGCCAGGGAATCCTCTCTGATTCCTTTTATAAAGGTAGCAGTACCATAATACCAAAACCAGGCATAGATGCAACAAGGAAAGAAAACTATAGTCTTATATCACTAATGAACTTAGATACAAAGATCATGAACAAAATACATGCAAACCTAATCCAAGAACACATGAAAAGCAGTATCCACCTTGATCAAGTACTTCATCCCAGGGACGCAGGGATGGTTTATCATATGGAAATCAGCCAATGTAATACACCACATAATTAAACTGAACCATAAGAACCACAAGCTCATCTCAATTGATGCAGAGAAGGTCTTTGACAAAATACAACACCACTTCATGATCAAAACACAGGAAAGAAGAAGCATGGAGGGTTTATATCTCAACACAATAAAGGCTATATATGAAGCTCCTAAGGCCTAAATAATACTTAATGGGTAAAAATTCAAGGAGTTTCCACTGAGATCAGGAAGAAGACAGGAGTGCCCACTGTCACCACTGCTCTTGAATATAGTACTATGCCGCAGACTGCCAAAGCCAGGACCACCAGTCCGAGGGAAACAGGGCCTTGGGAGGTGGGCAAGGAGTCAGTGAAGTGACAAACAGACACACACACAAGGTTAATGTATCTGAGTGTATTTTACTGAAGGAGAGCATGAGGTTATATACAATTCTGGCTGCATAAGCTTAGCCTTTGTTTGGTACAATTTCTATGAATAGTCTGTTCCAGGAATCGAGGCACAAATACATGAGTAAAGATTACAATCACATATTTAATATTTAAGGTCTCACCAAAATTAGTGTTAGACAGTCAGTGATTACAAATGACTTTGGGTTTTTAGCCTGCTTCAAGCATCAAGTATTTTTAACAAAAGTTCTAACAGGGTGAATTCATAACTCTAATATATTTTCTTCCTTGAACCATACCATAAAAATGTAGGTGTAAATGACCTTTTGATCAGAGAGACCTACATGGTTTCCTAAAAGAGAGACAGATTTCTGTCAGACTACTTGATGACCCACCAGAGGTTAGTGGTAAGACCCTACTGCTGAAGACACCTTATGTGGTTGGCATGTAGAACGGAATGGCATGGCTGGAAGTTGGAAGAGAGTCAGTCCCCAGACAGTCAGCATGTCTAGTGCCAGAAGGTGCTACATGGGCAACTGGGGGAAAATGACCAATATCTGTCCAAGCAACGCATGGTCTAACCTACTTAGCAGCAAATAACTTGTTGTGATGCCTACACAAGTGCAATAGTGGCACACAGCCATGGTGGGGAACCAACTGCTCTCAATTTGGCTAAGTGATCCCCTCAGTGGTACAGGACCCATAGCTGGAGCTGGGAAACAAATCAGAACCATATCCAAACATAAACCCACTCACCAATATCAAGCTACCATCAATCATGGGCTACAAGAGGGCCTACACCTATTAAATTCTCTATAAAAAAAAGTAACGGTTATCTCATTTGTCCTCGTGCTAACTTACTCTGCGTTGGAGAATCTGCTTCTCTTTTTCAGATAGATGTAGATCCTAAGGAGAGAGCCACCCCATCATGCCTCAAAAGGGCCCCGGCTGAAACTAAGAAAAATTGGCGAAACAAGCAAGGGTGCTGTTTTCCTGATGAACCGGATACCAGCAGAAGGGGGAAGGAGATCAACACAGAGAAAAATCAACTCCTACCAAATCAGAGAGCCAGAGCCTCAGAGGCCCCCAACACCTCATCACTGAAGCAGACTAAAAATGAACCCATCATGGCTCAGGGAAATTTTGCGGAAAAGGGGGCGGAAAGAATGTCAGAGCCACATGTTGCGTCATGATATGCAGAGACATTTAGCTTACCCATAACTGTGGGCTAACTCCACAATGCATGACCCGTATACCTCAACAAGGAGGGGCCAAGGGGAGGGGGTAGGTCACGGATGAGCCTAATAATGGTACCAAACTGACTGTATTTGCTGAATACAAAATTAATTAATAAAAAAATGTAGGTGTATCAAAGCCTGCCTTCTCATAATTGGATCCCAGTTGTTTCCTAAAGCTTTCTCTTTGTGCTTTAGTAAGCAAGCACCAAGGTGGCCTTGACTTAGCAAGTCTGTCCACAAAAATTAAAGAACACCAAGAAACATGTTTCCTGCCATTGTTTACTAGCATACCCCCATTCCTATACACTCCTGTATAAGGTAATGGTCCATCGATTGGTTCTGGTCCTTGCAATTCTGACTATGGCTTGAAACAACAGCGGGGTGTTCGGAGGAAGCGTCACACCATCAGGTGACTCAATTTTTGGAAAGTGTTCCATTTCTAATTTTTATTACATTGTGAAAGAACATCATGCTGCTGCCATGTGTCAGGAACAGAACAGTAATAATGAAGAAAACAGCTATTAGAGAGCAGCAAAGGGCACTACAGGCCTGGAGAATGCACGTCCTTCCAGGAGGCTTTCTTCCTTGAAGCTTTCACCTTGGCCTAGTGAACAGGTCACGCAGACTGCACTGGAGTTGGCATGGCATTTCCCCCTTTTTTGTTGTTTAAGCGAAGTTCATGAATGTCTCAGCATAGAGTATAAACAGAAGTAAAAGTTATTTTGAAGAGGACTGGAAAAATACAGATAATAAGTAAGATTATTCCAGCAAGGACAGCAACCATGATGACAGTATGCAACCAATTAAAATGGTTAAGAGATTGTAACCCTTTCTTCAAGGACCCCACCAATGAATCAAGATTTTCTACATCTAAATGTGCTCTACTAATAGTACTTATGTCCCCTTGTAATTGTTCCATATTATGTGATAAGTCATTGTCTTTCCAAATTCCTAATAAATGACTTTTAGTTGCCTGCCAATTTAAAGTTGGATAATATTTTAAAGGAGTCACACAAATATATCTAAAGCTTGCATGGCATTTAGTGGACAATTGTGTCTTTAGATTCTGTACCTCTTGCCCAATAGCTAAAACAACTTCCTCTAAAGCATTCACGTTTGATTCTAGTTTTTGTCTATAATTTGTTGTTCAGCTAGAGCTAAGGAAACATTTCTACTAAGATCATTAACTGTAGAGAGCCGAGAGGTGACCGCCATTACTAGATGGCGCTGACATCCGGCCTCGGCCCTGGTGAACAAGTAGAATAGCGCATGTGCAAGTGGCAAAAGCGCGCCAAGTCACTGCCCAGCCCGGGCATATGAGCGTCATATGAGCGTCATATGAGCGCGCAGCCAATCAGCAGAGTACACGCCACCTAGGGGCTATATAAGCGGCGCCATTTCGGGGCTCTGGGTCTTTCCTCTTTTCATCTGGATTAAACGCTTGCTGCAGAAGGATCCTGGTGTCCGCGTGCGTTCTTGCTGGCGAGACGACTACGCGGGCTACAACTGGTGCCGAAAAATCCGGGACGCCGGGTGCCTGTCATCGCCGGCGCCGAGGAGACCCCCCATTCACGGGGAAGGATTCAGAACTGCAGGACTGAGGTAGGTTCTGAGAGGCATGTTTGGTCTTGACTTGTCTCATCTTTCATCCAAATTGGTAGGAGCAATTTTTGCTCTCCCTATTGTGATGGTGGCTCTCGTTCTCTTCTTTGTGAACATGGGAGCCTCACATTCGGAGCTACAAGACAGCATGTCAGAAACAGAACGGGATAAAAGGTTAGGGGCCCTTGAGGAAAAAGAAAAAGACGTCTCTAAGAAAAAAGGCCTTTCCGCGGACGCTAAGTCCACAGAAAGAAAAGACAAGGGAAAAGACGCCCTGGGAGAGAAACATGAGAGGGAAAAGAGAAGTCCAAAAAGGAGGCTTCTTTATCCGATAAAAGAATTGGAGGCTTTAGGAATTGATAGCTCAGAGTCTGAGGATCTTAGTCCCTCCGAGGAGGAAGAATTAGATAGTGAAGCGGCTCGCTATGGGGAGGAGAGATATTATTTTGATGAGCTACCGCAAAATCGAAAACAAAAGAAGATAGGAGATAAGAACCACGCGGCTTTTCAATCTGCCGCCCCTGTCATTCTCAGTGCTCCTCCGCCTTATGCCGGCAAGCATTGTTCAGATTCCTTCCTTTCAGAGGGGGACAGAAGGAGGTGCTTACAAGCCTTCCCGGTGTTTGAGGCTGCGGATGGAGGCCGCGTTCATGCGCCGGTAGAGTATGCCCTCATTAAGGAACTTGCTGAATCAGTTAATAAGTATGGAGTAGATGCTAATTTTACAGTTATGCAGCTTGAGAGACTCGCCACTATGGCAATGACTCCAAATGATTGGCAAGTTACAGTAAAAGCTGCTCTTCCTAATATGGGACAATATTTAGAATGGAAAGCCCTTTGGCACGATGCTTCTCAAACTCAGGCAAGGGCTAATGCCAGTGCAGAAGATAACCAACGGCACTGGACCTTTGATTTACTAACAGGGCAAGGCCAATTTGTTCATAATCAGACAAACTATGACTGGGGAGCATATGGTCAGATCTCTGCCGCTGCTATTAAAGCATGGAAAGCCCTCTCAAAAAAGGGCGAGGCCGGGGGACACCTAACAAAGATTATTCAAGGCCCCCAGGAGTCATTCTCGGACTTTGTAGCCAGGATGACGGATGCAGCGGGCAGGATATTTGGGGACCCAGAACGAGTTAAGCCAATGATAGAACAACTAGTGTTTGAAAATGCCTCCCCAGAGTGTAAGACAGTCATTGCTCCTAGGAGAAGCAAAGGGCTGACAGACTGGATAAAGGTTTGCCGAGGACTCGGAGGCCCACTCACTAATGCTGGCCTTGCAGCGGCTATATTACAGGCTAAAAACTGCCAGAGTCTCGGAGGCAATAAAGCTTGTTATAACTGCGGCAAAGCGGGTCATTTAAAACAAGATTGTCGTGCTCCTGCACAAAAGAAAATTCCAGGACTATGCCCCAAGTGTAAGAAGGGCAATCACTGGGCCAATGAGTGTCGCTCAGTTAGAGATATTCAGGGAAAACTTATTCAGCATGATACCCCTTCTGAAGAAAGAAATGAGAATGTTCCAAAAAACGGGTCTCAGGGCCCCAGGTCTCAGGGCCCCAAAAGATATGGGACACAAGTGGACAACAGGAGGGCATGTCTAGCTGTAGAGCAACAAGAGGTTCCACAGGACTGGACCTCCGTTCCACCTCCCAATTCTTATTAATGCCACATATGGGAGTGCAACCAGTCCCGGTTGAATTTGAAGGTCCCCTCCCTAAAGGAAGTGTCGGCCTTATTTTAGGACGCTCCTCTCTTACCCTAAAGGGGCTTATGATTCATCCTGGAATAATGGATCAAGACTATACTGGAAAGCTTCAGGTTCTTTGCTCTTGCCCGCAAGGCATATTTTCAATTGCCCCTGGGGATAAGATTGCTCAATTAGTTCTCCTCCCCAGCTTGCACGACCATTTTCCTTCCACCCAAATGCCAAGAGGCACAAAGGGGCTTGGTTCTTCAGGAACTGACTGCGCTCATTTGGTAGTTGATCTTTCAACTAGGCCTACTTTACAACTACAGATAGAAGGGAAGAGCTTTTCTGGCATTTTGGACACTGGAGCTGATAAAAGTATCATTTCCTCCCAATGGTGGCCTAAGGCGTGGCCTGTCACACAATCGTCTCACTCTTTACAAGGGTTAGGATATGAGGCTAGCCCTGCAGTGAGTTCACGGTCACTGACTTGGCAAACACCAGAAGGTCAAACAGGAAGCTTTATACCCTATGTGCTCCCTCTCCCTGTTAATCTATGGGGAAGAGACATTTTACAGGAATTAGGACTAGCATTGACTAACGAATACTCTCAGCAAGCTCTGGATATTATGAAAAGGATGGGATATAAGGAAGGAAGAGGCCTTGGCAAAAAAGAGCAAGGGAGATTAAGCCCGATCCCACAAGAAGGTAATGCAGGGAAGCAAGGTCTGGGTTTTCATTAGCTGCCATTGAGGGTTCCATGCCCATATCCTGGCTCACAGAGGAAGCCATATGGGTTCCTCAATGGCCTCTTTCCTCTGAAAAGTTAGAAGCTGCTACAAGGCTGGTTAAAGAACAAGTACAGCTTGGTCATTTGGAGCCCTCTACCTCTCCTTGGAACACACCTATTTTTGTTATAAAAAAGAAATCTGGAAAATGGAGACTTCTCCATGATTTGAGGGCCATCAATGCACAGATGCGGCTATTTGGCTCTGTGCAACGAGGCCTGCCTTTGCTCTCTGCTTTGCCTAAACAATGGAAAATTATAATTATAGATATTAAGGATTGCTTCTTCTCCATTCCTTTATGCCCACAAGATAGACATAGATTTGCATTTACTCTACCTGCTGTTAATCATTTTGAGCCAGATAAAAGATATCAATGGAAAGTTTTGCCTCAAGGCATGGCCAATAGCCCCACTATATGTCAGTTATATGTGCAATTGGCCCTTGAACCAGTTAGAAAACAATTTCCCTCTCTGCTGTTAATCCATTATATGGATGATATTCTTATGTGCCATAAGGAATTAGTTGTTTTACAGACTGTATATCCTTTATTATTAAAAACCTTAAGACAATGGGGCCTGCATATTGCTTCCGAGAAGGTTCAAGTTTCAGAAGTAGGTTCCTTTTTAGGGACGGTTATTTACCCAGAAAAAATAGTTCCTCAAAAATTAGAGATTCGCAGAGATCATTTACGAACGTTAAATGATTTTCAGAAATTATTGGGTGATATAAATTGGTTGAGACCGTTTCTAAAAATTCCCTCTGCTGAATTGAAGCCATTGTTTGACATCCTGGAAGGAGATGCTCATATTTCTTCACCTAGAGCCTTAACACCAGCTGCAAGCCGTGCCCTAAAAGTGGTAGAAGAAGCTTTACAAGATGCTCAGTTGAAACGCATAGAGGAAGCCAAAACTTTCGACCTGTGCGTTTTTAAAACTAGGCATTTACCAACTGCCGTGCTGTGGCAAGATGGACCCTTATTGTGGGTTCATCCCAACGCTTCTCCTGCTAAGATTATTGATTGGTACCCAGATGCAATTGCTCTGCTTGCCCTTCGTGGATTAAAGGCAGCCATTACTCATTTTGGAAAAGAACCCAGGTCTTTAATTGTGCCTTATACAGCCCATCAAGTTCAGATATTAACCGCTACTTCTGATACTTGGGCGGTGTTAATCACCTCCTTTGGTGGTTTAATAGACAATCATTACCCTAGACACCCTATTTTACAATTTGCCTTAACCCAAGAGGTTGTGTTCCCACGCATTATATCTCGGGAGCCACTTCAAGATGGGCTGGTGGTCTATACAGATGGGTCAAAAACAGGAGTAGGGGCCTATGTGGTTAATGATAAGATTATATCTAAACAATATCATGAAACCTCACCTCAAGTTGTGGAATGTTTGGTAGTATTAGAAGTTTTGGAAAAATTCCCAGGTCCCCTGAATATTGTTTCGGATTCCTGTTATGTAGTAAATGCAACAAAAACTTTAGAGGCTGCTGGGTTGATTAAGGCATCTAGCAAGCTTGCAACAATTTTTCAAAAGATTCAGTTTGCCTTGATTAATAGGAGATCTCCTGTTTTCATTACGCATATCAGGGCTCATTCGGGCCTACCGGGGCCCATGTCCCGTGGAAATGACTTGGCAGATCGGGCCACGAAGTTTATCATGCTTGTTCTTTCATCAAAATTGGAGCTGGCTAAAAGTTTTCATAAAAGGTTTCATGTCACAGCTGAGACATTGCGTCGTCGGTTTGACATCACTAGAAAAGAGGCTAGAGATATAGTAACTCAATGTCAAAATTGCTGTCAATTTTTACCTGTGCCTCATGTAGGAATTAATCCCAGAGGAATTCGCCCATTACAAATTTGGCAGATGGATGTTACTCACGTCCCATCTTTTGGCAAATTACAATATTTACATGTTTCCATTGATACTTGTTCTGGAGTTATGTTTGCTTCCCCATTAACCGGGGAGAAAGCAGCCCATGTTATTCAACACTGCCTCGAGGCGTGGAGTGCCTGGGGGAAGCCCAAAATTCTTAAAACTGACAATGGACCAGCTTATACTTCTCAAAAATTTGGACAGTTCTGTCACCAGATGGGAGTGACCCATTTGACAGGTCTCCCATATAATCCTCAAGGACAGGGTATTATAGAACGGGCTCATCGCACTCTAAAGTCTTATTTAATAAAACAAAAAGGGGGAGTCGAGGAGGCTCTGCCCTCAGTCCCACGAGTGAGTATATCCATAGCACTCTTTACTCTTAATTTTTTAAATTTGGACAGTCAGGGCCATTCGGCGGCTGACCGTCATTGCTCAGAGCCTAACAGGCCACAGGAGATGGTTAAGTGGAAAGATGTTTTGACTGGTCAATGGAGAGGCCCGGATCCTATTTTAATAAGATCCAGGGGAGCTGTTTGTGTTTTTCCACAGGAAGAAGACAATCCATTCTGGCTACCAGAACGCCTAACACGTAGACTTGTGAGACCTGACGAATCATCGAGATCCTGTGCAGGAGCCGAAGAAGTGGACAAGATCCATTATGAAGACCCTACTCTACTAGAGTTGACCCCTCCCTAGCTGTGGGCCTGACATCCTGGATTTCTTCAGCCTTCTCTTTCTTTAAGGAATGGGTGGGAGTGGCGCTGTTTGGTGCAGCCCTATGTTGTGGCTTAGTGTTCCTGCTTTGGTTGTTCTGCAAGCTCAGAGCTCAATAGCAATGTGACAAGGCCGTTATTGCGCAAGCACTTGTGGCTATGGAACAGGGATCATCTCCTGAAATTTGGTTAATTAATTAGACTGAGACCCTCAGTCGATGCACCTCAGGGGTTTAGCCCATTGCACTGAGTCGATGGGAGATCTAAGTCTAATCAGCCCTTGCCTAAGTGGCTGCAGCACCAAAATATGAGATTGACAGCCCTTGCACCCCCAGGAACAATATTCCATTGCACAGGGATGGGTGTTAACTCCCCTTTTTGTCTCTCCCTTGGCCTTTGCACTCAGAGGACTTGTCTCCATTGCACCTGATAAGGTGAGGGAGTGAGCTCTTGATCGCTTATTCCCCAAGGAAGGAATTTGCTTGATCGAGCATAGGGTTGTTTGGTGCTGCGCTGGCTGGGCTATGAGGCAGTTGTCATCTTATTAAAACAAACAGGGGGAGATGTAGAGAGCCGAGAGGTGACCGCCATTACTAGATGGCGCTGACATCCGGCCTCGGCCCTGGTGAACAAGTAGAATAGCGCATGTGCAAGTGGCAAAAGCGCGCCAAGTCACTGCCCAGCCCGGGCATATGAGCGTCATATGAGCGTCATATGAGCGCGCAGCCAATCAGCAGAGTACACGCCACCTAGGGGCTATATAAGCGGCGCCATTTCGGGGCTCTGGGTCTTTCCTCTTTTCATCTGGATTAAACGCTTGCTGCAGAAGGATCCTGGTGTCCGCGTGCGTTCTTGCTGGCGAGACGACTACGCGGGCTACAATTAACAAAATGTGCTGTATTTACTTCATTAACTGATGCTGCAGTAGAAACTGCTAAAGAAGTTAGGATAGTAATTAAAGCACTTATACCAAGAATAAGTGCAGCTACAAATCTTTTCAGTCTGAGAAGTTCATTTAAGTTTTTTAAAGTTTGAAGAGTGGCATTATCAAACCAAAGATCATTTCTCAAGTTTACAGGAAGCATAACATAACTCGGTCTTTGCAATAATATAATAGCAGTATAGGTTTTATCTAAAGCAGAATCTATACAATTTGTTAATACACAGTTAGTACAATTAATGTAAAAATATTTCCCCTGATTGACAATACTTAAATTCTCTGATTTTCCCGCTAAAATCCCATAAGGATATCCCACACAGCTCTTACCCCAATCAGTGTAGCTTTAGTTTCTTTGGGTTTTTTCAGCAACAGCATGTTAGCCATGGCAAACAATCTGAATAAATCTGCACAGTCAGAACAGCAAGTATAGCCAGAAATATATTTTCTGTGTCTAAAATTTTTCCAGTCTTAACTATAGTCTGTTCTGCCTCATGAGTGAGCTTCTTAATTTGTCCCCAGGTCAGTGGTGTAGCTTCTTTTGTGGTCCAAGCCTGTGAAGGGGAAAGGTCGAGCCTCTTCATTTTCCAAGTCACTTCTCTCATCTTGTTCCCTTCTCTTCCCCTTTTGGTTGGCTTTTTCATTGATGGGTCGGACAAGCCTGTCTGGAATCCAGACTGGTGCCTCTGCATCCTGAGGAAACACACATGCATATCCTCTTCCCGAGGTTATTAGTACATCAGACCCTTTTCAAGTGTCTTTTAATAAATCCTTCCATATTATTTTTGGTTGTATTTTAATTATTTGTGGACCCCAATGCCTCTGCATTAGTGTTAGTCTGTCTTCAGTTGTATTTAAATGATTTATAGTAAATAAAGCACGGCTTAAGATTTGATGAGGGGAATACTAATTATTATTATCCTTTAATCTTAAATATCACGGCAATGAGTTCTATAATTGCTTGTCCTTGGGGATTATAAGGTATTCCTGTTGCATCTTCTATATTCCATTCTAAACAAAAATTTTTAAAGGCCTGTGATGTATATGCAGGAGCATTGTCAGTTTTAATTTTCTTTGGAAGTCCTAAGACTTCAAAACAAAGTATCAAATGCTGTGTAACATCTTTTATTCCTTCACCTGTTCTTGAGGTTGCAACTACTGCATGAGAAAATGTGTCAACAGTAACATGTACATATGATAAGCTTCCAAAATTGTGGATGTGGTTCACATCCATTTGTCAAAGCATTTGTGCTTTAAGTCCCCTTGGGTTAACTCCCATCTTTAGTGTATGATAAACATCAGGGAAATTAGTACAATTTTTTTTCTTTATTAATTAGTTTTGTATTCAGCAAATACAGTCAGTTTGGTACCATTATTAGGCTCATCCGTGACCTACCCCCTCCCCTTGGCCCCTCCTTGTTGAGGTATATGGGTCATGCATTATGGAGTTAGCCCACAGTTATGGGTAAGCTAAATGTCTCTGCATATCATGACACAACATGTGGCTCTGACATTCTTTCTGCCCCCTCTTCCGCAAAATTTCCCTGAGCCATGTTGGGTTCATTTTTGGTTTGCTTCAGTGATGAGGTGTTGGGAGCCTCTGAGGCTCTGGCTCTCTGATTTGGTAAGTGTTGATTTTTCTCTGTGTTGATCTCCTTCCCCCTTGTGCTGGTATCCAATGAGTACAATTTTTGACAATTTGTCTAGCCTGTTCTCTAGTGATATGAAACATTCTTTTTAGTGCAAGAGCATTTTGATGATGTAATTGATGAGTCTTTTAAGCTTTTTTCAAAACATTCCCAATTAAAATATCTTTAATGAATAAGTCTGCCATCATATTTCCTAATGACAATGGTCCTGGAAATTTGTATGCCCTCTGATGTGCCCAACGAATACCTTTTCTTTTCTCTTTTGTATTAAATTTTGCAGCTGCTGTAGCAGGTTTAGTATTTTGGAACTGCCTGATAGTAAGGCAGTCTCTAAGTCTGGAAACAGATTCACCACATACTTAGAGTCTATGTAAAAATTCATTTTTTGAGACACACTTTCAAAAGCTGTGATAACCGCAGTAATTTCTGCCTGCTATGCAGAAAGTTCTTTTGCCCTTTTAATGATAGGGGGTTCATCAGGTATGTAAACCACAGATATTCCATTGGAAGACCCATCTGTAAAAATTGTGAGTGCATTTTCTAATGGCTCTTTAGCTATTACTGTTGGAAATATTATAGCAGTTTCTTCTACAAATTTTAAAAGTGGATGCTGAGGTAAATGATATTTAATCTGCCCTGTGAAATTCTGTAAAGCTAATCCCCAATCATCATTAGTTTGTAAAAGAAATTCTAATTGTTGTATATTATAGGGTATTATGATATTATTTATTCCTTTTCCAAACATTTCTTTAGATCTAAGCCTTCCTTTTATAATTAGTTGACTACACAAAAAAATATAGGAAGAAACCATTCTAATTAAGAGGTCTGACCATGACCTTCACTTTTCCTAGAAAGTCTGAGTCAACAACCCCTTATTTTTTGAATGTGAATGCCCCATGGTTACCTTCTCGTCGTCTTAACCTGATGATCCTTTATGAGGGAGCCTGCAGTGCTCTGACGAGGTCCTATCCTTGCCTGGAGATATTCAAGAAAAGTAGAAAGAAACAAAAGCTTACCTCTCTAAGGAGTGTTCGAGTCCCTGTTCAGGTACCACCTGCCATGGACTGGCAAAGCCGGGACCACCAGTCCGAGGGAAAATAGGGCCTTGGGAGTTGGGCAAGGAGTCGGTGAAGGGACAAACACACACACACACACACACACACACACACACACATACACACACACACACACACACACACACACACACAAGGTTAATGTATCTGAGTGTATTTTACTGAAGGAGAGCATGAGGTTATATACAATTCTGGCTGCATAAGCTTAGCCTTTGTTTGGTACAGTTTCTATGAATAGCCTGTTCCAGGAATCGAGGCACAAATACATGAGTAAAGATTACAATCACATATTTAATATTTAATGTCTCACCAAAATTAGTGTTAGACAGTCAGTGGTTACAAATGACTTTGGGTTTTTAGCCTGCTTCAAGCATCAAGTATTTTTAATAAAAGTTCTAACAGGGCGATTTCATAACTCTAATATATTTTCTTCCTTGAACCATACCATAAAAATGTAGGTGTATCAAAGCCTGCCTTCTCATAATTGGATCCTGGTTGTTTCCTAATGCTTTCTCTTTGTGCTTTAGTAAGCAAGCACCAAGGTGGCCTCGACTTAGCAAGTCTGTCCACAAAAGTTAAAGAATACCAAGAAACATGTTTCCCACCATTGTTTACTAGTGTATCCCCATTCCTATACACTCCTGTATAAGGTAATGGTTCATTGATTGGTTCTGGTCCTTGGAATTCTGATTATGGCTTGAAACAACAGCAAGGTCTTTGGAGGAAGCTTCACACCATCAGGTGACTCAATTTTTGGAAATTGTTCCATATTTAATTTTTATTAAATTGTGAAAGAACATCATGCTGCTGTCATGCATCAGGAACAGAACAGTAGTAATGAAGAAAACAGCTATTAGAGAGCAGCAAAAGGCACTAAAAGCCTGGAGAATGCACGTCCTTACAGGAGGATTTCTTCCTTGAAGCTTTTGCCTCAGCCTGGTGAGCAGGTCACACAGACTCCGCTGGAGTTGGCATGGCAGTACTAGAATTACTAGCCCAAGCAATAAGACAGGAGAAAGAAATCAAAGGGATTCAAATTGGAAAGGAAGAAGTCAAGTTAGTCCTATTTGCAGATGACAAGATCATATATATAAGTGACCTCAAAGTATCCATCTCAGAATTTTAAAGATAATAAATTCTCTTAGCAAAATGGCAGGATACAAAATCAATGTACAAAAATCAGTAGCTTTTCTGTTTGCAAAGGACAAATATACAGAGAAGAAAATCAGTGAGGCTGTCCCATTTTCAATACCAACAAACAAGATCAAATACCTTGGAATAACACTAACCCAAGGATGTGAAAGACCTCTATGATGAAAACATAAAAGCATTCAAGAAGGGCTGGAGAGATGGCTTAGTGGTTAAGTGCTTGCCTGTGAAGCCTAAGGACCCCAGTTCGAGGCTCAGTTCCCCAGGACCCACGTTAGCCAGATGCACAAGGAGGCACACACATCTGGAGTTCGTTTACAGAGGCTGGAAGCTCTGGTGCGCCCATTCTCTCTCTCTCTCTCTCCCTCCTTCTCTCTGTTGCTCCCATGAAAATCAAGCGGGATACCACAGAGCTCAAGAACTACAAATGAGGTTGATATAAGGTAGAAACCTGTGGGAGTCAGTTTTGTTTTGTGTTACTATAATAAAATACATGAGATAGGTTCTACTAGTCAGCTATATGTTATTGTAACATAATTCTTGAGTTAATTACTTAAAAAGAAAAGATTACTTCCTGGTAATATGGCAAACTAAAGGCTGCCTTTGTAAAGTCAGTGAAAGATAGGATCAGAACATGAAAAACTGAACTTTACCACAAAGGGAGAAATAGAGGAGAAGCTTTGGGAATCCATGAAGGAAGTGAAAGGGTACTGAGAAATAGCAGAAAGAAAGATGTGCACTCCAGAGAAGCAAGTTGAACATGGATATACAGTTTCCTGCTGTGGGAAAGGGATAAAATTGCTTTCAAACCTCACCAACCTCAAATCCAGTTTTTCATTCTGGTGAAGCAGTGATTCTTCCAGCAGTCATGTCAGCAGCAGTGAGAAGGTTCTCTATGTCAATGGTTGGATCAGGGTAGCAGACAGGAGTCAGCTTGAGAGAATCAATTATTTTAAACTCAACTGTGCTGGTGGTACTGAGATTAGGGAGCATCCACAGGTTGGGGTGCTTCAATATGACCCATCACAGCATCCAGATGAGAGAGGGCTCAGGAATACAACTGTAGAGAGCAGGAGTGTTAGAGCCAACAAGCCAAAGGTTACAGGTGGTAGGAGGATGTGCATAGGGGGAGATAAGCCCACCATTAGTAATTGGAAACAAAGAACTACAATAGACCAGAAAACTTTAGCTAATGGATAGAACAAGTTCTAGAGCCACTGCTGTAGAGTCTAAAAACTCTAAAGTTCTAGAGGTATACATGGTACCCACAGCAGCATCCCTACAGTAAGGTGTTAATCTCTTGGGAGACCTTGAACATATAAAAAACATTTCTTCACTGACACCAATATCTGTGCTGTGGTTATTTCCCATACTCCAACACTTCTGGGAAACAGCCCCAGACAAAACATTAACTAGCCTTGGGGGCATGATCTGAGGAGTTTCATGAGGGTAGGAGAATCTGCCCAGCCCACAGAATACAACTAAGTAGGTCCAAAGAGAGGGTCCAAATCTGCAAAGAAGGAATATTGCCTCTGTGAACATGGTCACTCTGGCAGACATCAGACACTCATTCAGCAACAGGATAAACCGCAGGAAATTCTGTAAGTTCAACTGATGCTTCCTTCATGCATATAAATGGCAGGCTCTAATTTTTGAAGACCCAGAAGAATCTTCTACACCTTATCTTTTTTAGAGCCTCTGTGTGAACACAGAGGTGGAGCTGTTTAAAAAGCTGCCCAAATGCCAGCAGCCCAGGCAGATGAACTCTCGGCTCTAGTAGAAATCAACTTCCAGTATAAACAGAAGATAATAACTAAGTGAACAAAGTACAGAATCCCAGAATGGTGATGTCTTTAATCTCTGCACTCAGAGGCTGAGGAAGACAGATCCAGTCCAGGCTAGATAGTGAGACTCTGTCCAAAAAAAAAAGAGAGAAAAAGAAAAAAAGAAAGAAAGGAAGGAAGAAAAGCATGGGAAGGGACAATTACAAGTAGTGATCATTGCTATAAACTTAAAAAGAAGGAAAACCATGCACACAATTAAAGCACCAGGGAGATGCTAGTGAGATAAGCTCTATCTGAAGCCTCAGTGATGAATTGGAATGCTGTATCACAGGCACAATCACAGACTAAATACTCACATGGCTCGAATGCCATGAGAGGGGAAATGGATAGAGATGAGAGAGATGAGGTGGCAGAAGTAGGTAGGAACCAGGCCAGGCCCTAAGCATTTGAAAGTGACAGAGGATTTGGATTCAATATAAATGACAATTGAAGGCCTCTGAAGGAAAAAGTTGGACATCATTACAAGTAAAAATTTTCCTCACAGAAAGTTTCCCGAAAAATCATACATCCATAATCCCAGCATTCCAGAGGCTAAGGCAAGAGGATCATGGGTTCAAGGCCTGTCTGGGTAACATAATGTAAACCTGTTTCTAAAAGAGAAGGGGTGCATAAAGCAAACAAAAAGCTAGGTTAAAAATTTTTAGAACACTTGCTTGATTAAGGACTCGTACACAATAAGAACCCTTAACACCAAACAACTAGACAAACAAACATCTCAATTTTAAAAATGAAGAAATGATCTAAATAGAGGCCTCATCAAGGAAGATGGACTTGTGTCAGTAGGTGCATGAGAGATGATGAGCCTCATATGGCATTAAGAAATTTCAGACTGAAGCAGCAATCAGATATCATTATATACCTCCCAGAGTGGCTACAACCTAGAACCCAGACAACACCTGAAGCTGGGGGATGAAAAGCCAGAATCTCTCATTCATTGATGCCGGGAGTGCAAAATGAGACAGCCATTTTGGAAGACAGTTTAGCAATGACTGATAATCTCAGTCCTTCATATTTACCTAGATGATCTGAAAAGTCACATGACATGCACAACAGCTTTGTCACTGTCAGAACTTGGAAACAGCCAAGATCTCCTTCAATAGGTGAATAAATTAATAAACCATAGTATATCATTTGACAGCATCTTGTTTGGTACTAAAAAAAAATAGAGCTACAAAGCCATGAAAAAATTAAAGAGACTCAAGAGTATACTGTGAAGTGGAGGCTGCCTATCTGAAAAGGTAGGCTATGTAACATAATTCCCTCCCTATCTCATTCTGAAGAAAGAAAAATTACCATGACAGCTAAAAAGTCTGTAGTTTCTAGTACTTATGGGGAGAGAATGAGTGATTATGTGAAGCATAAAGAGTTTTCATACTAATGAAACTATTCACATTGGCTAGAAGACATGCAATTGTCAGAATTCTGAAATTCATACCATACAGAGTGAGTTCGGTCAGCCGTGATATTTCAACACTGGCATGAGTTGCACTGTAATGCAAGGTGCAAACAGTGAATTACCCTGTGTGCTATGATGGCTGAGCAGGAGAAGGCTGATGTGGAGTCGTTCTTTGTTACCGTTGCTCACTCACTGTTTCAAAATCCTAAAACTTGCTATAGTTAATTTAGGGGAAAATGTTTATATTTATTACTTTGTTTAAATAAAAACATCTCCATAGCCAAAGCCTTCTACGTAGGACAGTGTCAATATGATTCAAGATATTAACTCTAAAAGGAGAGAAAAGGTATAAAGAAGCATTTGATAAAATTCAAAATGGTTGAACCTGGAACAGATCATTCTCAGTGAACTTACCCAATCACAGAAAAAAATCGACACATAGTCTCACTCATCTACAGCACCTAACCTGAATCTACCCAAGATACCTCACATACCCAGCAAGCATCTCCTAGACTAGACACTAGGATGGAAGGGGAGGGAGGGGAGGGCATCAAAGGGGTGGGAAACACAAATCTAGACCCACACGGCAATGGTACCATAATTTTCTACTTACTAAAAGACAGACCAAATGGCTGATCCTTCACCAGGCCCTTACAGGGAACACTTGAACCACAAGACACTGGAGAGGATAGGATCAAGACTAACCTTAATCTTCTACATCTTCCCTCCCTCACTTCCCCTCTCCCTCTCTCTCTCTCTCTCTCTCTCTCTCTCTCTCTCTTATCTCTAACTCTTGTATATTAGTTATCTTTTTCCTCATTTTCTTAGTGAGCACTGACCTGTAACTCCCAGAACCAGCATGGGGCTATCATCCACAATGAGCTTTTGATCAGAGAGACCTACAAGGTTTCCTAAAAGACAGAAAGATTTCTGTCAGAGTACTTGATGATGCACCAAAGGCTAGTGGTAAGACCCTACTGCTGAAGACACCTTATGTGATTGACATGCAAATTAGAATGGCATGGCTGGAAGTTGGAAGAGAGTCAGTCCCCAGACAGTCAGCGCGTCTAGTGCCAGAAGGTGCTACATGGGCGACTGGGGGAAAATGACCAATGTCTGTCGAAGCAACGCATGGTCTAACCTACTTAGCAGCAAATAAGTTGTTGTGATGCCCACACAAGTGCAGTGGTGGGACAAAGCCATGGTGGGGAACCAACTGCTCTCAATTTGGCTAACTGATCCCCTCAGTGGTATGGGACCCATAGCTGGAGCTGGGAAACAAGTCAGAACCATATCCAAACATAAGCCCACTCATCAATATCAAGCTACCATCAATTGTGGACTACAAGAGGGACTACACCTATTAAATTCTCTATTAAAAAAAAGGGGGTTATCTCATTTGTCCTGATGCTAACTTACTCTCCGTTGAAGAATCTGCTTCTCTTTTTCAGATAGATGTACATCCTAAGGAGAGAGCCACCCCATCATGCCTCAAAAGGGCCCCGGCTAAAACTAAGAAAAATTGGAGAAACAAGCAAGGGGGCTATTTTCCTGATGAACCAGATACCAGCACAAGGGGGAAGGAGATCAGCACAGAGAAAAATCAACTCCTACCAAATCAGAGAGCCAGAGCCTCAGAGGCCCCCAACACCTCATCACTGAAGCAAACCAAAAATGAACCCAACATGGCTCAGGGAAATTTTGCGGAAGAGGGGGCAGAAAGAATGTCAGAGCCACATGTTGTGTCATGATATGCAGAGACATTTATCTTACCCATAACTGTGGGCTAACTCCACAATGCATGACCCGTATACCTCAACAAGGAGGGGCTAAGGGGAGGGGGTAGGTCACAGATGAGCATAATAATGGTACCAAACTGACTGTATTTGCTGAATACAAAACTAACTAATAAAGAAAAAAAAAAAAACTTCTTCTGTTTAGTTAGTGCACAAGACTAACTAAAGAAAGAAAGTACACAGGGATGAAAGGGAAGATAATAAATGGTACCTCTAAACATCATGGTTGTTCATATAGAAACAGAAGGTCTACACGCACATTTTAAACTAGCAAGTAATTTTGTGGTAGCCTTCATCCTGTGCAGTTCTAGCTGAATGCTTGCTGGCCTATTTTTCTTCCTTGCAAGGCAATAAGTTCATTTTGTACACAAGACCAGTCCATTATGGAAACTCAAGCAAATGATGGCTTATGAAAGGACACTACAAGTGTTTATTGTGATTGAATTGTACAGCCTATAAATCTCACTGCTGAGTTGGGAATGTAGAAATAACTATTGAACCAATACTTCTTCCCAGCCTCTGAAGGTTAATTGGAATGAACCGATGACTGGTGAATTAAACACAGACATATTTATTAATGTGCCCAGAGAAAGTAGGGAAGCAATATACTAAGTGTAAGACTCAAAGATGAGGCATATAAACCATGTCAGCTTCATGTTATATCTAAATACCACAAGCAATTGACTTCTAAATCTAAAACGTTATTTACCTTTTGGTTCTGGAGGTGCCAGTCCAAATGTGAAAGGTCAACTGATATGGGTCTCCAGTGGAGGTACTAGATGGCAATGGTAGTTAGCAGGAGGCAGAGTAAACCTCTCACTTATGAATCAGAAAAAAGGAAAAGAAGGGAGACCAAGGATCCATAATTCCCTTTGAGAGCATGGCCCAGATAACTCTTACTAGGCCCACCTCTCACGTCTCCATAGTACCACCCTGATAACCAAGCCTTTCTTCATATGGAAGGGAGGTAGAAAAATGAAACAGGCAGATATGTGAGACCACAGAACCCTTCCTCACATGAAAAGGAGGTGGGAAAATGTATCATGTGGACATGTGACACCAGAGTTTGCTTCTTCACAGGAGGAAAGGGGAAATGTAACACAGAGACATGTGAGACGACAGTGCCCTTCTTCACAGGGTTGGAAGATGGCAGAATGTAACAATTTTAAGGGGCTATAGGTGATTACTAGAATAATGAATGGACCTAAAGCTAGAAATGAGTTTTTAATGTTATTATTTTGAAAGTTAAATTAGCCTAAAGAGCAGACATAATTCGTAACAAAGTACTTTCAAATGTGATCACATTCCTCTGAATTCCTTCCTATTTTCTTTCATTCTTCTTTTCCTGTGACACAGGTTCTCCTTATGTAGCCTGGGTAATCTTGTGTCTGCCACCCAAAGTCTATGACTGCAGGCCAATTCCATCACACCAACCCTTCAGGTTTCTTTCTTCAGATGGTAATGAGATGTCAGGATTGAGATGGAAGGCAGCTGGTAGTTTTCTGTGTGTCTGGCCTTAATGCACATAAGAGAGTGTCTTCTTGCCCTTGGGATGTGGAGAGGCAAAATAAAACTAGACCTTGACCCTGGGGTAGCCTCTGAGACCTCCCTGGATGTCATAGTTCCAATCTTAGGAGTAACTTTTTTTGATTCCCCACATACCCCTTTGTATAACATCCACAAGAAACACTATGGGCACATCATTTCCCACACTCTCCAAATGTGTGAGTAATGGACAGGACTTTCCTACCACAATAGGGCTTAAGAGCTGCTTTGATTAGAAAGGAACAAGCAGGATGAAAGCATGACACCTGTGAATGGAAGTTCACAGGAGAAAGCCAAACCCGTGTTAAAGATCCTACCACGCTGGGCATGGTGGCACATGCCTTTAATCCTAGCACTTGGGAGGCACAGGTAGGAGGATTGCCGTGAGTTCAAGGCCACCCTGAGACTACATAGTGAATTCCAGGTCAGCCTGAGCTAGCGTGACACCCTACCTCTAAAAGCAAAAAAAAAAAAAAAAAAAAAAAAAGAAAAGAAAAAAAAAGAAAAAAAAGAAAAAAAAGATCCTACCAGGCTGATTTACTAATTACAGCTTCTGTAATTGGGGAGAGCTGGAACATTGCAGATTCACAACCAAATTACCTTGGGCTACCTTTAGCCCCTTACTAGACAGAAATCCCACCTCTGTGCCACCTGACATCCTGTGACTGGCAGGTAAAATCCTTTTGGTGTGTGTGTGTGGGGGGGGGATTGTATAGACTTCTAGCTTCTACCAACTCAAAGGCTATCATCAGACTATTTCTGAAATGGATGGTAGATTTCCTGGCTTTGCTATAACACCCTACCTGATAGTCTTACTATTTTTTAATACTTTGATTTATGACTTTATTTTGCTACTATAATATCTTCATGAAACCATTGCCATGTTAGAATATGGTGTTTGAGACAAGCTGAATCCTTATTTCCAGGCCACAGTTATTCATACTTGGCTCTAGAATAGGCTATCTCTTACTCTCTTTGAGGTGAGAATTGCCTTCATCTTGCATCTATCCCTTTTATGTTGGACCACCTGTTTACTTCCACATGTAGCAATAGTAATCATTCAAGGAGTGTCTCTCTAGAAACTGATGATACCTAGCCTATCTCATCCCCTTCAAGAGTGAAGGCTCACATAGGAGGAACAGGGGCAAGTGACTGTCAGCTTTTTTATAGTGTTGTCCCATTCCAGACCTCAAAAGGTGCCTGAAACATTCTTGTTATTGTCCTAAAATATAATAACCTTGGATTGTGGGAACAACATAGCCTCCATGGGACAGATTATTTCCCAGATGAGAGCTGTTATCCATGACACCATGGCTTCACCCTGGAGCAGGGGTCATCATCTGTGAGAAGCAGTTTGTCCCACCAAGAAATTAGGAAATCTTCAGACCACCTTGTAGTGCCAGGAGCAAGACAGTGATCAGCTAGTCCATATTTTACCAGGCTTACTGAATTAGCATACCACTTCCTGTTTAAACTTAAAGCTCATGTCACAACCTTGAAGACAGACTTGGGGTCACTGAGCCCCTTTACCTATTCCACTTCCCAATGTATAAATTGATTAAGTATTGGGGCAGGTGGCCAAGCCTAATCTGTGGGATCTTTTACCCTAAAATACTACCTCAAAGCAGAGGCTGTATACTCTGCTACAATATGACTATACAGTAAGTACCAACTTCCAAGATTTCTTATAGCTTCATTAATTGTATGATCCAGATCCAAGGAGGAACTCCAAAGAATGAAGGAAATAGAGATGAAATCCAAAGGAGGAAACTGTGAGCTCAATGAAATGCAGGCCAATCTCATTTTTGAATGTATTCTCTGAGATCTTTTTGTTTATTATTAATTATGGACATACTCAGTATTTAAACAGCACATTTTGATACCATCATTTCCCTCATCCTTGCCCCTTTCATGAAGAGGCCCTTCTTATTGGGGATGCAGATCAACTCCATGGGGATTGTGGGTCGTGCATTGTGGAGGCAGCAGTCAGTTATGGGGAAGAGGCAATATCTCTGTGCATAGTGTCCCAACTTGTGGCTCTAACAATCTTTACACCCCCTCTTCCATGGAATTTCCTGAGCCATGTTGGGTTTGTTTTAAGACTACTCCAGTGATGGGCTCTTAGGAGCCTCTGGATCTCTGGTTTGGTAGGTGTTGAGTGTCCTCAGTGTGTATCTCCTTTACCCTTCTGCTGATAATCAGGTTCACTAAGAAAGCAGCATTCTTGCTCATTTCCCCAATTCCTCTATAGTTTCAGCTGAGGCTTTGGTAAAGTGTGATGGGTCATTTCTCTCCTCAGGTCCCTCTTCTATCTGAAAAAGAGAAGCAGATTCTCTGAGAGTTAAGTCAGCACAGGTTAAATGGGATTGCCAACATTAGTTTAGAAAGAATTTAATGGGTGTAGAGCCTCTTGTAGCTCAAGATTGGTGGGAGCTTGATATTGGAAAACAAACTCATTATCTGGATATGATTCTGACTTGTTTCCCAGTTCCAGATATGGTTTCCTTTCTCCTGAATGGATCTGTTAGCCAATCCAAGAGCAGTTGGTTACCCACCATGGCTGTGTGCCACTATTGTACTTGTGTGAGCATCATGCCATGTTGTTTGCTTCTAAGTAGCTTAGGCTTTGAGTTGCTTGGACAGTAGCTTAGGCTTTGAGTTGCTTGGACAGATGTTCACCACTTTCCCCCAGTAGCTCATGTAGCATCTTCTAGCACTAGGTAGGCTAACTGTCTGGGGACTGACTCTCTTCCAGATTCCAGCCAGGTCTGTCCATGGTCTGTACCAACAGCATGTGGTGTCTTCAGCATTAGGGTCTTACCATTAATCTCTGGTGGGTAATCAAGTGCTCTGATAGAAGTCTTTCTTGTTTTGGGAAACTTTGTAGGGCTCTCTGATCAACAGCTTATTGTCCGTATTAACCACATCATGGTACTGAGAGTTAAAGGCCAGCACCAAAAGGAAAGAAAGAAGAACAAGAAAAAAAAAAATAGAGAAAAAAAAAAGAAAGGGTAAAAAAGAAACAGGAGAAATTTAAGGTTAGGTTTTATCTCAGCCTCTGCAGAGACCTTTCTTTCAGGTGCTCCCCCTAAGGTCCTATCAAGGGTTCAACCTTTTAGTCTGTCTTCCAGGATATAAGATTCTATGGTACCAGTTCCATTTGGGTTAAGTTTCGTGTTCCCTCCCCCACCCTTACCCTTCCCTCAAGCGCTATCATCCTTATCTCCCAGGCCTCAAATTGCAAATTAGGTATGTCAGCACCTTGATCTGATCCGGATTAGAAGCTGCAAATGAGACCATGTGATGATTGTCTTTCTGTGATTGTGTGAGTTCGCTGAGAGTGATGTATTCCAAGTTCAACAATTTTACTACAAATTTCATGGTGTCATTTTTTTTCTAACTACTGAGTAGAATTCCATTGTGTAGATATACTACATCTTGGTTATCCATTCATCCAATGATGAGCACCTGGGTTGATTCTAGTTCTTAGTTATTATGAATTGAGGAGCTATAAACATGGTTGAGCAAATATCTCTGAACTGAGGCATAGAGCTTTTAGGGTGAATGCTCAGTAAGGGAATAACTGGGTCTTTTGGTAACTCTTTAGTTCCCTGAGATCTTTAATACATAAAATCATATCAGGGACTAAGCTTACATAAATAGTTACCACTTTGTTGGAGCCCATCAAAGTCCCAAAGAAACTACAAAAGGAAAGGGAATTTCAAATTCTCCATGGGGATCAATTAATTCCTTAAAATTTTCATCTCAAAGCTCTCTTAATGGGTACCTGACTAATGCGTGTTCAAATGCTAATACGGACTGATAACAGCATCCCAAAGAATTGTTTGGGTTGGTTTTACAAGGGAAGTACGATGCACTAGTCTGCACTAAACATTAAACAGAGTATTAAAATAATCTAATTTTAACTTTACAAGAAGGCTGATGAAATTGAAAAATCCACCACTTGGCGCACCTGGTGGGGCAGTGACAGGTGGGTGCACAGATAACACAGATCGGACCATTTTCCTCCTTTCTGGTGGACCTCCAGCTTCTCCACTGTGTCTAAGAATAACCTATACACCTTCACTTCAGAAGAGTGTATTTTGCTGCGGTTTTGCTTAAATCCCTCCGTAGGCTGGTTTGGTGTGGCTCCTATCCTGCCAACTTATCCAGAAGTAAAGACAGCTGAGAGCAACCAAAGAGCTACTGAAGGGGATACAGGTGGAATGGAATGAGCAACTGCAGAAGTCTGAACTATCCCGTCTCCCACCACCTGAACTGGGAACCTCCAGCATTCAGGCCCCAGTGGCAGTGAAGCAAGCACAGGTGATCAGAGGTCCAGCTCCATAGCACAACATGGAGAGATCAAGGGGGGCACTCAGCATTGGTGAGATTTGAAGCCACCCCAAAAGGTAATGAGGCTGACTGATTAAAAAAAAAAGAAGAACAGGTACACAGGCCTGCATTGGAAGAGCTAGTCTCTCTTTCCTTGTCAGGGCAGGTTATGGGGTATATATTCTTGATTGGTTTTACCATTTTCAAATACCCTCTATTTGGGGGTTGAATATTGTTGCCTTTGATGCTTTTATATATATATATATATATATATATATATATATATATATATATAGCCTTTGCTTTTTGCTTCTGTCATTGTTGGGGGCAGGGTCTGATCCAGACCCAGGCTGACCTGGAACCCAATTCAAAATAGAAATCTCTACCTCCCAGCTGACAAGATTAAGGGTGTGGAACAATACACACTCTTAGGTAATTTGGCTTTATAAGACTATCTGTTTGTTTTAATCCCCACAATTGCATAATTTTGCTGGTTTTTATTGATTATGTATGTGGCTTAGTTAGATTTAAGAATTTTCCAGTAAATTATTCCACCCAGTCCACTAGAATACTCTCTTAGCAAGCAAATTGACACCTAGGATTACTTCTGCAGCTGGATTGGGGTACAAGAGCTACACCTGGGAACACTACAGATAAGTAGAAAACACAAGCATTAAATCATTTCAGGATGCAAAAGTCACTACATTATAATACAAGAAACTCAAAGAATCAAAACAATACAGTCCCATCAAAAATTACAAATCCATCAGAAATGATCACCAATGAGACTGTTTTAGATAAAATGCCTGACAAATAGTTCAAGAAAATGGTAGTATCTATACTCAAAGAAATCAGAGAAGAAATGAGGGGAATTAAAGAAGAAAACAAACTTCTGAAAGAGAACACAGGAAACCAGCTTAATGAAATAAGGTCAAGATATGAGTAAGAAAATAGAAGAAATACTGAAGAAAAACCAGGCTGATATCCTAGCTCTGAAAAACACATAGAAATAAAAAAACCCTGTGGAAAGTCTCACCAGTAGAATGGATGAAGGAGAGAACAGAATATCTAAACTAGAAGATCAGGTTGCGTTGCAGGCCTAATGCAGTCCAACAAAGAGAAAGAAGCTAATAGCAAGGTTATGAATGGGAATTTCACTACACCCAGGACACTATGAAAAGGTAGAACACAAGAATTCAGGGCATAATAGAAGGAGAAGAATATCAATCCAGAGGCTTGGTAGATGTTTTCAACAAAATCAAAGAAGAAAATTTTCCCAAAATTGGGAAAGAAATACCAATGCAGATACAAGAAGCTTTTAGAACACCAAACAGACAAAACCTGGAAAGAACCTCTCCTTGCCATGTTATAATTAAACTACTAAACACACAAACTAAAGAAAATATATTGAATATATTGAAAGCAGTTAGAAGATAAAAAAGCAAATCACCTAGAAAGGCAAGCCCATCAGAATAACTGCAGATTACTCAACACAAACTATAAAAGCCAAAAGGGCTTGGAATGATGTATTCCAAATTCTGAAAGATAACAACTGACAGTCAAGATTACTTTATCCTGCAAAGCTATACAAATTGATGGGGAAATAAGGACATCCCACAACAAAAGCAGGCTAAAGGAATTTATGATCCTGCCATTTGTTGCCTCCAGGAAACTCATCTCTCAATAAAAATAGACACTGTCTTAGGGTGAAAGGATGGAAAACAGTATTTCAAGCAAATGGGTCTAGGAAACAAGCAGGGGTTGTTATCCTAATATCTGACAGGATAGACTTCAAACCAACATCAGTGAGGAAAGACAAAGAAGGTCATTTTATACTCATTAAAGGAACACTACAACAGGAGGACATTACAATCCTAAACATATATTCATCTAACATGGGGGGTCCCACTTTCATCAAACAAACACTATTAGATTTGAGGTCACAGATAACATCAAACACAATTATAGTGGGTGACTTCAATACCCCATTCTCATCAATTGGCAGGTCATCCCAGCAAAAAATAAACAGAGAGACATCTGAAATAAATGATGTCATGAAATAAATGGACGTAACAGATATGTATAGAACATTCTATCCAAGTGCTGCGGAATATACATTTTTCTCAGCAGTATATGGAACATTCTGTAAAATGTACCATATATTAAGATAAAAAGCAAATCTCCACAAATACAGGAAAATTGAAATAATCCCTTGTACTTTATCTGACCACAATGGAATTAAACTGCAAATCAGCAACAAGAAAAGCTACAGAGTTTACAGAAATTCATGGAGACTAAACAGTGCACTATTGAATGGTCAAAGGGTCATTGAAGAAATCAAAAAGGAAATCAATAAATTCATAGAATCAAATGATGATGACAATACAGCAAACCAAAACTTTTGGGACACAATGAAGGCAGTCCTAAAATAGAAATTTATAGCTTTAGGTGTGTATATTAAGAAATGAGAGAGCCGGGCGTGGTGGCGCACACCTTTAATCCCAGCACTCGGGAGGCAGAGGTAGGAGGATCACCGTGAGTTCGAGGCCACCCTGAGACTCCATAGTGAATTCCAGGTCAGCCTGGGCTAGAGTGAAACCCTACCTCGAAAAACCAAAAAAAAAAAAAAAAAAGAAATGAGAAAGTTCATAAATAAACAATTTAATGCTTCACCTTAAGGCCCTGGAAAAAGAAGAACAAGGCAAGTCAAAACTCAGTAGATGAGAAGAAATAACAAAGATTAGGGCAGAAATTAATGAATTAGAAACAATCAAAAAAAAGTCCAAAGAATCAATGAACCAAAGAATTGTTTCTTTGAAAGGGTAAACAAGATTGATAAACCTCTGAGTGAATTTGACCAGAAGAGAGAAAAGGCAAAAGTTAATAACATTAGAGATGAAAAAGGCACCATTATAACAGATATCAAAGAAATTCAGACAATTATAAGGACATACTTTAAGAATATATATGCCCCTAAGTTTGAAAATCTGAAAGAAATGGATGATTTCCTTGATTCACATGACCTACCTAAATTAAATCAAGATGACATTAGTCACTTAAATAGACCTATAACAAGTATGGAGATCCAAGTAGTTATAAAAAGCCTCCCAACAAAAAATGCCCAGACCCAGATGGATTCACTGGTGAATTCTACCAGACCTTCATGGAAGAACTAATACCACTACTTCTCAAACTTTTCCATAAAATAGAAAAGGAAGAAATTCTACCAAACTCCTTCTATGAAGCCAGCCTCACCCTCATACCAAAACCAGACAAAGAAAGAACAACAAAAAAATAAATTACAGACCAATCTCCCTCATGAACATAAATGCAAAAGTTCTGGACAAAGTATTGGCAAAAAGAATACAAGAATATATCAAAAAGATTATTCACCTTGACCAAGTTGGCTTTATCCCAGGGATTCAGGGATGGTTCAACATATAAAAAAATGATAAATGTAATACATCATATAAATGGTCTGGAGGACAAAAATCACATTATCATCTCAATAGATGCAGAAAAGGCATTTGACAAAATCCAACATCCTTTCATTGTAAAAGTATTACAGAAACTGGGACTAGAAGAAACATAGCTCAATGTAATAAAAGCTATTTATGAAAAACCTACTGCCAACATAATACTAAATGGAGAAAAACTTGAAGCTTTTCCACTAAATTCAAGAACAAAACAAGGGTGTCCATTGTCCCCACTTTTATTTAGTATAGTACCAGAAGTCTTAACTACAGCAATAAGGCAAGAGACACTCATAAAAAGGACCCAAATTGGAAAGGAATAGATCTTATTATCAGTATTTGCAGATGATATGATCCTATACATAAAAGACACTAAAAACTCTACCAGCAAACTGGTAGAGCTGATAAACACTTTTAGCAACATATCAGGATAAGAAATAAATACATAGAATTCAGTAACTTTCCTATATACTAACAACAAACATGTGGAGGTTGAAATCAGGAAATTTCTCCCATTCACAATTGCCTCAAAAAAAATAATAAATAAAGTGCCTTGGAATATACTTAACCAAGGAAGTTGAGGATCTCTACAATGAGAACTTTAAAGCACTCAAGCAAGAAATTGCATAAGACACAAGGAAATGAAAAAACATTTCATGTTCTTGGATTGAATTTCAATATTACCAAAAGCAATGTACACATTTAGTGGAATCCCCATTAAAATTCCAATAGAATTCTTCACAGAAATAGAAAAAAAAATCCTCAAATTCATTTGGAAGTACAAAAAAACTTCAAATAGCCAAAACAATTTTGAGCAACAAAATTAAGGCTGGTGGTATCACCATACCTGATTTTAAGATACATTACAAAGCCATAGTAACAAAAACAGCATGATATCGTCACAAAGACAGGCATGTAGATAAATGGAACATAACACAGGAAGCAGATGTTAATCCAGGCAGCTACAGCCATCTGATTTTTGACAAAAATGCCAAATATAGTCATTGGAGAAAAGACAGCCTGTTCAACAATTGGTGCTGGGAAAACTATATATCTATATGTAGAAAGATGAAAATAGATCTTTGTCTTTCTCCATGCTCAAGAATCAAATCCAAGCAGATCAGGGACCTTAATATCAGAGCTAAAATGATGAAATTGATCCAGTAAAAGGTAGAGTAAACCCTTCAACATATTGGCATAGCTAATGACTTTCTGAATTAATTGCTCAGGAAATAAAACCACTAATCAACCACTGGGATCTCATGAAATTTTAAAGCTTTTGCACAGCAAAGGACATTGTGAATAGAGCAAAGAGACAACCTACATAATGGGAGAAAATCTTTGCCAGCTACACATCTAACAGAAGATTAATATCCAGAATATACAAAGAACTCAAAAAATAGAACAATAAGAAATTAAACAACTCATTTAAAAAATGGGCTACGGAACTAAATAGAGAGTTTTCATCGGAAGAAATACAGATGGCATATAAACATCTAAAAAAGTGTTCTATGTCCTTAGCCCTCAGAGAAATGCAAATTAAAACTACTTTTGAGATTCCATCTCTCTCCTGTCATTATGGCTACCACCAAGAAAACAAATGACAATAAATGTTGGTGAGGATGTGGTAAAAGGGGCACCCTGCTACACTGTTAGTGGGAATGTAATCTGGTACAGCCATTGTGGAAATAAGTGTGGAGGTTCTTGAGACAGCTAAAATTAGATTTACCACATAATCTAGCTATAGCACTCCTAGGCCTATATCTTAATGACTCTTTTCACTACCTTAGAGATACTTGCACAACCATGTTTATTGCTACCCTCTTCACAATAGCTAGAAAATGGAAACAGTCTAGATGTCCATCCACAGATGAATGGATAATAAGGATGTAGTACATTTACACAATGGAGTTCTACTCAGCAGTAAAGGAAAATGAAATTAAGAAATTCGCAGGGAAATGGATGGATCTGGAAAGGAATATATTAAGTGAGGTAACCCATGCCCAGAAAGCCAAATGTCACATGTTCTCTCTCATATGTGGATCCTAGCTACAAATGTATAGAATTGTGTGTGAGCTGGAACCAAAAATCAGTAGCAGAGGCCCATAAGCTAGAAAAAGGCTATAAAGGAGGGAGGAGAGGGAAGGACTTTAGGGGCTGGTATTGTAAGTAGCAGAAAACAGATTACAGGGAGGCGAAAGCCCTAAACTGGGTCAGGGGAAGAGATTGTGTAAAAGGGTGGGGGGAAGGCCAATCAAAATTCAAGACATTCTGAATAAGACATATGAAAATCTTATTTCTTGAATAATGGCACATCCAGAAGCCATAGATTGTTCCTAGAAAATTTTCAGTGCCAGGGATGGGGGATACCTTCCAGTGAATTGTAGGCTAGGGAAGTCCCTGTTGCCTCCAAAACATTATAGGCTATTGCCAAGGCCCTTGGTTTCCCATGAGAAAGAGATGGTAAGACCCTATTACTGAAGACTTCACATGCCTGAGTGGCAAAGTCACTGAGAAATCAAGCTGGTGCTGAGCAGAAAAACCTTCTCCCTGTAGCCCAGCCAACTGAAAGCTGGAAAAGGCTGCACTTTATAAAGTCTTATGGGCGACAGAAGTCATCAGCGGTGAAAACAGTGGACACTGGAAGTGTCAAGTTTGGCCAGACAGGCCAAATGACTGAATGAGTGTAATAGTGGCATGTCTGCTCTATGGGAAATCAACTGCTCTCTAATTGGTTTGAAGGCCAACTCTGTGGGATGCATCCAGTCCAGGACAGCTATGAATGCAGCCCAGTAGAAAATAGTAAACGTAATTACAATATTATGTTTTTATGATTTAATTGCACTGTTCTCAAGTATGAACTTTATAGAGTGAAATGGCAGTGTTGTGTTACAATGTCTAAAGGATGGACAAGAATAGGGTCTTGGGCTTCTCTGACAAAGATTTGGCTCTGTAGGTGGAGGCCTGAGAGAACATGACACAGCAAATTAACATGGTCTTGCAATTTGATTGAGGTCTCCTGAGTTACAGCCACCTGTGGTCACCTCTTTCTGGGCCAGATGTCAGACCTGCGACCTCTTCTTCCTATGAAAACACTCTTCTGGATAGAAAGAGAAGGAAAGCATCTATCTATACTCCATGCTTACTTTATGTGTATAGTTTTATAGTTTTCCTGACTAACCTAATTGAAAAATTCCAAATAAATATATTTGGGGTGAGAATTTTTAATTAAATTTTACTTAATTCTACCTCAAAATATAAATTAATGTGATAGAGTTTTGTTTGTTGAGATAGGGTCTTGCTAAATAACTCAGCTTGGCCTCAAACTCAGCATTTTCCTGTTTCAGCTTTCCAAGTGCTGGGATTACAGGTGTATGTCATCATGCCTAGTCTTAAATAAACATTTAAACTGACTAATAACATACTGCTATAGTTCAGATGTTCAATGTTTCTCAGCTGGTGCAGAGTAAACCCATTCCATCTCTGTGCTCTGTCAGAGGAGCCAAGGTTTACCTTTGGGTACTTAGGGGTTCTGTTTAAGATGTGGGGAAAGCCATATATGATTTTCTAAGAGTCCAAATGAGAACATCTGTATCTGAGGTTTTAGGTGCTAGAGAAGATAGAAAAAGAATGAAAAAAAATGTAGTAGAAATGCCGAAAAGGACTTAAAACTTCATTGGACTTTTTAAAATTTGTGTTCCTGTTGGGATCAAACCTATAGTTTCTTGCATTTTAGGCAAGTGCTCTGCCACTAACCTATATCCCCAGATCTATACTTTTTTCTCTCTTTTTTAAAAATATTTTTTAAAGATTTTATTTATTTTTATTTATTACAGATAGAGGGAGCATGTGAGAAAGAGAGAGAGAGAGTGAGAGTGAGAATGGGCACATCAGGACCTCTAGCCACTGCAAATGGCTTACGTGGGACCTGGAGAATCAAACCTGGGATCTTAGGCTTCTCAGGCATGCACCTTAACTGCTAAGCCATCTATCCAGCCCAGATCTATACTTTTTTAATAAGCCTTATCTGTAAATATATTTGTCATTCTAATTTATAAGAAATAGAAGAAACAAGCTGGGAAGATAACAGGCTGGGTTTAGCAGATAAAGGTGCTTGCTTGCAAAACCTGCTGGTCTAGGTTCAACTCACCAGTACTCACATAGAGTCAGATGCACAAAGAAATACAAGAAACATAATCATTTAGAAAACACTTGTTTGTCTAAATTTTGAGTTTCTTTGGGGACTCATTTCTCAATAGTATATATGAGAATACTACAACAATCTTTCTGCATGTAAGGAAATGCTCCTTTTAGCATCATGGAACAAGTCCTGTGTATCTCCTCCATACTCCATTCACTGGAGAACATTCAGAAAGTATTTCTTATACCCCTGAGACATACCAAGGTCAGGTGTTATGACCATTCAAGTTCAGTTACGAAACAAGTGTGTAATCATTTGTTAATAAGGAAGTCAACAAAGAATATTGTAGTTCACCAGGGTCATCAGTGTACAAGGGAGCTACAATACCACTAGGATGAAAGGGGCACAATCAGGACCTACAGGATCCAGTACCCTGATTTGCTCTCCTTGCCCTCTAATATTATAGAAATTCTCTCAGAGCTGATTAGAAGCCCCAAGTCAGGAGTTGTCATTGCTGCCTTCACATGGTTCAAATTCCTGCTGTGCAAAGCATAGGGGAATGGGCTGGACAATGAACCATCCCCTCCTAAACCTATAGATACATGGAATGTTACTAGACCCAAGTGTCATAGTCTACCTCATGACAGGCTAAGCAAAGGTGCTGAGGCAAGAAGACCTTACTCAAATATCTGGCTGATGGGCTGGGGAGATTGCTCAGTGGTTAAAGATAATTGCTTGAAAAGCCTACTTGTCCAGGTCCCATTTCCCAGTACCCATGTAAAGTCAAATGCACAAAATGGCAAAGGGCCCTAGAGTTCATTTTCAGGAACAAGAGGCTTATATTTTCAATCTCTCTCTGTCTCTCTCTCATGTTCTTTTTTTTTTAAATTCTGGCTGAATGTGAAGACTGGGGCACTTGTCACAAGACCTAACTGGCTGGCTCAGAAGTGGTTTGTTTAAGTGGGTAGTAAGTACTTTTAGTCTGATGGGTGCCTTCAGGTCAGGTGGGTCAGATGGTACACATATGATCCTAATCTCTTGCTTCTGAAATACTTTTTGGTGCTGTAACTCTCAAGAAACAATGATTATTCTGTGGGGCTAACCTTGTCACTAGGCTGACCATGTGCAGTTCCTGACATATTATAGTCTGGGAAGGCTAGAGGGATAAGCTGCACCAGGCCTTCTTACTGGTGCCACACTTATAGTTTTGAAAGAAAGAAAGCACACTTCACTTGATTATTGTGGAATATTAGGGTCAGGTGGTATAAAATAAGGGGTAGGCAGGAGATCTGGACTCAGTGCTCAGTCTTATGGGAGACAACCAAAAAAGTCCCTGCCTACAGATGCTTATGTTCTAGTGAGGAGTAAAGACAATAAATACCATTACAAGGTAAAGTCAAATAGGAAGAAAGCTTTGTAAACTGAGGGAAAAGAGAGGCCAGGGAGGCCAAGATGAAGGTTTAAAGAAAGGTGTTAAAAGTACCAACTTCTTGAGAAAGTACCTGAGGGCAGACCTTCGTGATACATGGGTAAAGTAGATGGGAAAGTGTTCAAGGTACACCTTGACCAAAAGGTAGTTTTTCTTTATTTGGCCAATGAACCAAGTACAAGATCTTCCCACTGGCTTTGCTACCTATGAGCAAGACAGGCCAAGGAAAGAAATATGTGTGGGAAAAGCTGCAGAGGTAGGCAGTGCTTCCTAAAATAAGTAGTGAGCTCTCTGCACCTCAGGAGGAAAAGGATCAATGTTCTGACTCCTTGCCTCTGCTCTGTGGCTAGTTGTTACCATCTGCAGCTAGAGTGCACAGGACCCACTGGTGCAGGGCAGGCAGGAGATCTCCCAGACAAAAAAAAAAAAAAGTGTGCACATGTCCCCCTCAATGGAGAACCAGGTGTGGAACTGCCTGTGGTCTTTCTGCGTTCTTGCTGTGGGGAAATCTGCTCCCAGTTTGAGGTTGCTCTCCTGGTTCAGGCACAGTTAACAGCCCGAGGTAGCAAGTAAAGACAAAGCAAAATCCCATCCTGGCATGCTGGCTTAAATCCAGGTCACCCAGAAGGGAGGCTACGCATCACTCCCAGAGCCATTCTTACGGCCACTTGTGGTAAAAATTAACAGAGGTCAGGAACTGAGGTCCTATTTTATAAATACATAGTCCCAATGGGGAAGAGGCCGTTTGCCATAGGGTATCAGATAAATCTCCTAATGCTGATCTTGTTGAGAGTGCTACTATACATGTCTATCCAAATCCCCCTAATTCCACACTTGAAATTGGTAACTGATACTGAGTGTGGGTTATCTCTCTATAAAGCTGGTTACCAACAGAGACAGCTAAGCTGTCAAAGTCCTAAACAATGAGTCCATTAGAAGGGAAGCTTTACCAGTTACTGGGATAGAACAATGCAATGGGCCTTTCAACCACAGAGATCTGAGTTGAGAAAAGTGGATGCAAACAGTGTTGGAGAGAATTACAGTTAAAATGGGAATGGGAGCACATGCAGATAATCCCAGTGCCTGGGAGGATTTTATTCCAGCCTGGGTTATATAGTAAGACCTTGAATAAAAAAACAAAAAAAAATACCCTTATATTTAAGAAACTCAAGACTGGAGAAATGGCTTTATCAGTGAAAGTGCTTGCCTGCAAGGCCAAAGGACCCAGGTTTGATTCCTCAGTACCCACGTAAAGTCAGATGCACAAGGTGGCACAAGCATCTAGAGCTCATTTGCAGTTGCTAGAGTTCCAGGTGCACCCATTCTCTCTGTGTATATCTCTCTATATGCTTGTCTCTCTCTCTCTCTCTCTCATGAATAAACAAACAAATAAAATATTTTTTGAAAAAGATACTCACAAGCATCCTATTTCTTACACTAACATTGGATATGGAGTACAAGCTTCCTGGCTCCTGCAGACCAAAGGAACTGAGGCACAATCCGATGTACTTAGGGTACTAACTTAGATTAGTACTTAGGGTACTAACCTAAACCAATGGGCAGTGGTCTCTCAAGAATGCTTTTATTTCTAGAGACAGCATCAAGCAGGGAAACCAGCTGTGAACAAACCTCATCCCCAACCCTACCCCCACCACTGACTATCACAAGGCATAATTTCCCACTTCCAGCTTCAGACTTCTGGCTTCCCAATGCCTGCTTGCCTTCCTGGAATAATGGAAATTAAATTATCATTATCATTCTGAACCCTGTAGGACAGGACAGGCAGCTAGTACACATCTTAAAGATGATGCTGCTTCTTCCATTATTTTTCAAAAGAAAATCTATTTCCACCATTCTTGTGAAATATCTTTTATCTTTTGCATAAATATCACTTTCTGGCTTATTCCAGAAGGCTTGTCTCTACTCCTCATAACATGTGGAAGACCACTACTGCTCTCTGCAGTGGGTCGATAATGGAAACTATGAGATGAAAAGAAGAGGACACATCTGAAAGCTATAAAGAGAACAAATGATTCCTCCTCTCACAGGTACACTTTAGAGCTTCTAGTTTCTATCTCTCAATAAACACAATTACAATTCAAATCCCAAGCCAGTATTGGATCAGCCAAGAAGAGTTATGACAAGTGTTAGAATAAGTTGTTCTATAGTTTCAGGACAGGGGAACAACTCCCCAGGGAAACAACTAGCTCTTTTGTGTCAGATGGCTATGAACAGGCACTCCATGTCCCCATAGGGTATGGAAAGATGACAAGCCACCCTCTGGGTGGGTTTATTTACTTAGTGAGGAATATTTCTCTTGAGATAAAATGATACAGCCATCAAGGTTAGTGTGTTTGTGGTATAGACTTTGTCTAGACTGCTAAACACCAGAAACTTTGGACCCCAAAGTTATTTTAAAAATATTTCGATTATTTATTATTTATTTTCCACCAGAGAGAGAGAGAGAAAGGAAATGGGTGTACCAAGACCTCTTGGAGAATCAAACCCAGACTGTCAGGCTTTAAAAGAAAGTGCATTTAACCACTGAGCCATTGCTCTAGCCCCAAAATTATTTTTAAAGCCTTAAATGTAAATGGAGCTCTTTGTTTTTCTTTCTTCAAATTGCAACACATATGTGACTGTGTCCAGGAAAAAATGCAGTGCAGTGGCTGGGCAAGGTTGCTAGCCTATTGAGCCCTAGCAGGTATGCAGGGAGGTCAAGCTGATGGGAGGCAGGGAGCTGGAAAGTCCTAAGCATAGGGGCCCATGGAGGGGAGGAAACACAAAACTCTCCCAGAACATTCCATCTCACTGTGGATAGCAGTAGTTCCACCAAGAGTTCCTTCATCTGCTGAAGCCAGCCAACCATGACAGCCAACTCCTGGGGAGGGGTGACTCACTGTATTAGTGCAGTGTATCTTGAACCAGAAACCGAAGATGAGGAGATGCTATAGCCATCCCCACAGTGGAATAGCATTCTTCATGCATAAAGGGGCTTACTTGAATCCAATATCCCTGGCTTCAAGATTGTTTACTGTGTACTTGACACTAGACATATGGCTTCCCTGGCATAATGGAAAAGATGAGGGCTCATGACCACCAGGGCTGTGAACAGATTAAACACATCCACCCACACTGATGTGGTACAGCTAAGGCATGAGCATATACTCACTCTTCCAATTTTGTCTCTCTGGCCTTTCTTGGGCCCTGTGACTCCAAGGACATTGTTCTGTGAAAGAAACAGAAAAGACTTGGTCCCAAGAAGGGAATCCCTGCTACAAGAAGCATTTCCAAACACAGCAGTATGAAGACCCTCCCTCAGTGGGCTGGATTACTCTTGGCATGTTGGCTTAGGCAAGACAACTGAGTGTCATAATGGGTGAATAAGTAAAGCACACACTGCTGGTTGAGGGATGTTGCTGACCTCACCTCAATTACACTAAGGTCCTGTTAAGAAACCAAGTTGGCAACAGGGAAGGAGAGACTCCCAGGCTTTGGGGCATTCTTGCCTCTCATTGCCCTTTCTGTGTGCTGTGGGTACAGCACAGGCTGTGAAGGTCACCCTTTCATCCTCAGCCTTCCTCCTATTCAATTCACAGGGTGTCACTAAAACTTGCTCTTCCTATTGGTGCTCCATAAGCCACAAGACAGAAAGCAGATAGTGAGGAAGCAAGTTGATGTAGAGGCAGGACCTTTTGCATTTGCTCTAGGATCTGAGGTTATGATTGGCCTATGTGCAAGCCTCAGAGTCTCCCCAAATGATTTTTCTAATCCATACTTATCAAGACATGACAAATATCTAGTCATTTGCTGCTCTGCTTCCTAATTATTTCAGGGAACCAAGGACAGAAATATAAAGAGTTGGGGAGTGGCTCTGTTTGCTTACTCAACTATGTAATTCTCCATCTCCATTTCTTAAGTGGATGATAAGCATGAGTTTATGTCTTCCGAGACTTAAGAAATGCTGACCTGTGGCTGGGGGAGGAAGAATAGCATGGGGTGGTATCAGAGCAATTGCTTGGAGCTTCTCTCCCTAGTTTGAGGCAGCAGCAGCAAAGGGTGGTCACAGAGACTGTTCATGAAATAGGGCATCAGTGGGACCTGAGCTATCAATGGTCTTTGAAGGGGAATTCAGTTCTTACCATGTCTTCAACCACATAACTTCTCCTAAGGTCAAGCTATGAAACACAAATCCAGTGTGTGCCATGGAGCACTTATAGGACTAAGTCCCACCACCATGTCTGCCCACCTGCCACACTAAAGATGTTAACAGTAACCTAAGCTATAAGGGCAGCCTTGTCTCCAAGTGCAGTCAGAAACAGGATACAGGGAAGAGGGCAGATTTACAGAGCAGATGGATGGTTGCTTCAGACTTTGTGCCAAACTCATTGCATGACTTCTGTGATGGGAGCCTCTCCCCTTATGTTTACTGTAGTCCTTTCCAGCTTGAAAGGCATACTGACCCAGGTCCAAAAATTAAGAAGAACCATGCACTATTTTCTGTTTCCATACAATTCCTGTTCTCTTTTTTTTTTTTTTTTTTTTTTGGTTTTTCGATTTCGATTTAGAGAACAATTCCTGTTCTCTAAATTGGGCTTATAAGGCCACAGTCCAGTCATAAAAGAAGCTGGACAAACGAAGATCTCATTTTTGCTATGGGAGGTAGAAGATGATACTGAGAATGCAGGCAGGTGTATGAGCTACAGATTGCTCAATAGCATTTATCTCAGTCTTCTCCATGCCTTGGTACATTCTTTCACCTCCCCACCCTTTTTGCTTGCAAACTCCCACTTGATCGAGAAGCTTCATTCATTCCCCTCTGAACTTCCTCAACTCCCCCCACACAGATTTGCTTAATTAGATACAAATCTGTATGACACATTGTACTAGTTTCCTTATCTGCTACTGGCATGTGAACTCCTTAATTTCTGGGACAATGTCTCTACTTTTGTATGTTCTTACCTCAGTACACACTGAGCCCCAGCTCTTCAGCTTACTCGCTTTGCTGAATTAATTCCAATAAGTGGATGAGCAAGCAAATGATGCAGTAGGTTAAAATATAGCATATGCCATCTTTATACCATATGAGACCATTGAGGACAAGAAGAGATGGCCTAAAACTCTTGGCTGATAAGGCAATTAGGACCCAATGATTAGAAAGCTGCTCCTTTTAAGAAAAGAAACAATTTCCCCTGTCCCTCAGCATGCAGCTGTCCTCAAAGTGTCCAGTTTGACCCTTATGTGAGTACATCTTGAAACTGTGGACCTCCAAGTCCAGTATTATACCCTTTTATGTTTGCCCAAACCCATGGAATGCACAGGAACACAGTTAATCCCAGAGCCAGCTTTGGTGATAGTATTGTGCAGGTCTTAATTGAAATAAACGTATTGATCTAATCACTGGGAGGAATGGTGGGAGAAGCTGTGGAGGTGAAGGCTGGGGACACATGGGAAATTTTGCACTTTCTGTTTAGTTTTGCAATGAACTTAAAACCTCTCTAATAAACAAAAACTTAATAAAAGAAATAAATATGGAAATAGAATACCGTGTATTCTTACAGAATGCAATCTATGTGTCTGTCCCCTATCTTCTAAAACATGGCTGCATCTACCCAGTTTCAACTATTCTTCCTGGACATTGGAACCCAGCTTCATCAGCCTTCCAATGTGGACTAAAGACCAGTGGTTCTCCAGGTCTCCAGTGCCAGATTGGGACTGTTGAGGCATTCAACCTTGTTAACTGAGCAGCTACTGGTTCTCTCCAACCTACAGACAGCTATGGTTGTACTGCCCAGCATGTATCTTGTAAGCTAATAGAATAAATCCTTTTTATGATGCATATTCATCAGTTCTGTTTTTCTAGAGAACCTGGATACTACAAGCCCCTTTGCTATGTAAGACATATAAGCACATGTTCCTAGGATTGCATTTAGGATAGGAGCATCTTGAGTATTATTGAAACCATTGCTTTCCTACCCTGTGTTTGGAGGACTCTCCATCACTAATTGGAATGTCAGGCCACACTTGCATGTGTGGAGGCCCAGGACCTGCATATATAGCAAGCCCCCAAACAGCCCCAAGGCAGGCAACACGAGTAACCCTCTTTGAGAAACACTGGCATGGCTCATAGGAGGTGTGCTATCTGTAGTTATACTTACTCCTGGTGCCCACAAGCCTCTAGGGAGAGGAAAAAGGCTGATACTGAGCGAGAGTGATGTTGAGAGGAAGAGCATCTCATTTATTTAGTCTCGCATTAGAGATATCAAGTCCTGAGAGTGCAGATTTAAAAAAAAATGTATCAAGATTACCTTTTCAGTTGATCTTTTGAATTTTTCAGTTCAGCACCCATTTGGATTGATTAGTGAGAGTTGTTAGCACTTGAATCCGTTTGATCTTCACAATGATCTGAGACATCAACATTGCCATGATAAATGAGAGTGATGCTTCAGAGAGGCTGTGAGTCTTGCAGAAAGTCACACAGCCTGTGAATATGGAAACCAGACCTGGATCCTAGCCATAACCACAGAATCTCTCTCCCTTTGTTCTCCTCATAAAATCCCAAAAGATTGCCTAAGAATACTATCAGCCTGGCCCAGATTTTCTGAGAAGCTCTAGTTTGCTTTAAAACTTTTTATTAACAATTTTCATAATGTACATAATGCATTTTGATCACAATCCCCTCCAGTTAGCTTCTGTTACCTCCCTACCCTCCTTCCACTAACTGCTTCTTCTTTCCAACTAGTCCCTCCTCTACTTTGATTTTAATGTCTTTCCCCCTCTTTACCATCTATGATGAAATGCTGATAGAGCAAACATTGTGCAGGTAACAATAGTCACTGTGAGATAATAAATGCAAAGGCTGTGTCATTTCTTGATGGCAGTGATCCAAAGCACTCCTTCCCATCCTCTGGCTCTTACATTCTTTCTGCCTTCTCTTCCACAATGTTTCCTGAACCTTGGAGGGGATGATATAGATATCTCATTTGGGGATGAGCACTCAACAGTCACTTATTCTCAGAATTGTGACAAGTCTTTAGTTTCCCCAATAGTCATTATCAACTGCAATAAGAAGCTTCTCTGACCAAAGGTGAGGGCAGCATTAACTTATAGGAATAAACATGAATATTTAGAGGGAAATTTGATGTGAACAAAATATCCATTAAGCCAAACAGCAGTAGTAGTTTCCCTCCTGGGGCTCATGCTTTTAGTATCAGGCATGAATTCCTTCTGGTGAAAGGGATCTCAAATCCATAGAACAGTTGGTTACTCCCATAGCAGTCATTCCATTATTGCATCAGTGGACACATCTTGCCTAGATAGTCAGTTGTGCAACCTTCAGGATTCACTTCTGGATAAGAGTGTTGATGACTGCCTCTGCCCCACCCTGAGCAGCCTTTCTGGCACTATGATACCTACCCAGCAGGAAGGAGATGTCCAGTACAATCCCAGATTCATTTCTCAGTGTCCTATTAAGGAAGCATGTGGTGTCTTCAGCAATAGAGTCTTAATGTATCATTATGGTGTGTAACCAAGGGCCTTGGCAATAGTCTGTATTATTTTGGGGGTCCTCGACAACCTCCCTGATCAATGATTCACTGGGAGGTATCCCACCCCTGGCACTGGGATTTTTTCATATCTATATATGGAGAAGTTCTAGTTTTGCAACCAAGCACCTTTTACCACCAAGCCATCTCTCCATTCCAAACCCTAGTTTTAAATAGGTCCTCCACCATAAATATGTTTATGTAATTCCCACTTAAGAAAGATGGTCTCCCTTGTCCAAGGAACAGCCCAAGCTTCCATACCTTCCATGCACTGGTCACTCCAACCCTACCACTATGTATGCACTCCCTGAATCCAGTCTCAAAATTCCCCATCTCCACCACCAACCCTCTCTGGCTGTCATCCTAATCAATTCTGTCACTATGCCCATACCAGACCTCCAGTCTTCCAGGAAGAAAGGACCTCATGGGAAGGCTCTTATCCAGCATACCTAGCCTTCTAGGGTCCCAATAGACATGGAGTACATTAAACTTTGGTTGGGATAACCAACATACCTGAGGAGCCAAGATACCTAGACCTTAACTGTGAGCCACCTTGCTTTCAAGCAATGCATGAAATAATTGGCTTCTGTGAAATGTAGGTCACAACTTTAAGGCAATAAGAAAGCAACATGGACATCTAAGAAAGACAGAGGGGAAGTACTTACAAAATAGAGATTAAATAACCCTCAGATAACAGCAAAATAGTAAGCATCAGCAAATAGAAATAGAGGAAATCAATCAAGTTGGTGCATCAAAGTTGATCTCCAGTTTGTCAGGAGTCCCTCCCCACTCTCCTCCCTACTTATAGCAAATGTGGCATGTCTGCTTTCCTGGAGGAACCACTTTCTCCTCTCTTGGTTTTTACTTGGAGATATCCCAACCAGAGGCTTTTCTTGCCCCAGAGGGAAAATAAAATTATGTGAATGGGGCTTGTCCATGATGTAGTATTTTCAGGCTTAGAAGCAAGCAGTGTGCCCTAGCAGAAGGAAGTTACAGGAGATATTCCAGAGAACATGAAGAGCTGGCACTGAACTTGACCTTGGAGAGTTTTACTCAGAAATCCTGTAGACCTTAGGCAAAACACCTTTGCTTAAGCGGGGTTAGTTGTTCTAATACTTCTGGAAACCGTACCTTCCACTGGTGATTTCATCAACCCAAAAAGAAAGTGCCAGACAGGTGTCTGGAAGTATGGTCAATGAGACATCTTTTTCTTTTCTTTCTCCTTCTTTTTTTTTTTTTTTTTTTTTTTTTTGAGGTGATTGGTATTGGGGATGAGACATCTATCTCTTACTGAGGTATTGGGAGACCTTAATTTGAATTTGGTTCCTTTAGTCTGATATTAACCTACTATGTGACTCTGACCAAGTTAAACCTCTGTGAGCCTCAGATTGTTTTTTCTTTTCTTTTTTCTTTTTTTTTTTTTTTTTTCAGTAAGTGAAGGGTTTCTCCAAATGATTTGTGAAAACAAGATACTGTAGGGATATTCTTGTTGCTGGCACAAAACACGAGGCCAAAAGCAGCTCATAGGAAGAAAGTTGTTTATTTTGCTTTCTTGAGTCCGTGATAGCAGGGAAAAGATAGTGTGAACAGAGGCTGGAGATAACGTTTGCCATAGCAGGTGAAAAACAGCAGCAGAAGAGTGAGCCAAACTCTAGCAAAGGGTTGCTGGCTATAACACCTGTAAACCCACCCCCAACAACACATCTCTTCCAGCAAAGTTCCACCTCCCAAATTGCCATCAGCTAGGAATCAAGCACTCAAACCACAATAATTTATGGGGGGCACCCAATTCAAACCATGGTACAGTAGATCTGTCTGTTAATAAGTTTTCTGATCCTTGTCTTTTTCTGGGGAGTGTTTCTAACAGTAAGGGTCAGTGACTTGGGAAAGCTTTCCCCTGAGGAGATTCAGACACACATATTTACCCCAAATAAGGCTCAGATGACAGACCAAAGTGTGATTATATCAACACCAGCTGGGTGATCCAATGAGTTTATTGGGAGGTCACAGAAAATATAGGAATGTGGGGCCCCCAAAGCAGCCACTTTGATGGAAATTCCTGTCTCAAAATTACTCCCTGAAGTCTCTTCCCTCAGCCTCAGGGATGAAGGCTTACGAACAGAGCATCGGTACCTCAGAGCAACCACACCATGGAGAAGTTGCATTCCACCCTGAATGACAACTTCCCTGTGGCCGCTTTTGGAAGCTTCTTGTCTCTGTCCAAGAGTATGAGACCACAGAGAAGCCCTTCAGTGGGGCTCACTGTATTGGGGTTTCCCCCACAGATGATCATTCCTTAGCCTGGGGGGTCAGGGCTTACTTACAAAGCATGAGACCCTAAAGCAGCACTTCATCTCACTATATGGGGATTAGCTCCACAGAAGTTCCTCCCTCTGTGGAGGCGGGGAGGGGGGCTGAGGGCTCTGTAGCATGGGGACTCCAGAAACACCACCTAGTGGAGTGCTAGATCTTTCCCTTCCTAGGTACTCTATCTCCCCTTGAGGTCATGAGATCATGTGCATTATTCTATACAGCTGACACATAAATCTCAGGTGGGGAGTCTGATGATCCTCCCCACACTATATCTTGTGAGTTGACCCAACTGTTTTTTATAAAACTGCCAATAGTTGTTTACACCTTTCATTATGGAGGAAATCTGCCATACAACAGTCAGGCAACCCAGGAGGGTCTCCTGCTTGCTCAGATGATGAAATCCATCAGAGAAAAAAAAAATGGTCTTGCTCAGACCACACTTAGCAAATCCAACCCATTCACAGCCCCAGCTTCCTCAGTTCTGGATACTTATTCTTGCTTTCCTCCCTCTGAAGCAACTGCTTTCCTTGGGTTCCTGTTTCACCTTCCTGTGGAGAAGGAGAAATCAAGATCTCTGGCTGTGAGAGTCCATAATCCCAACAAAGCTCCTATAAAGACCCACCTAGAGATAGATGAGGAAATGGCCTGAAAAATGACACATACTTGCTAGCCTAGGGTTCTGCACATAGCCCCTCCTAGTAAGAGGTTCATCTTCCTAACCTGTAGAGTGGCCCTCCAAAAGGCTCACAGTTTGGTGAGGAAAAGTTATGAAACATGTATAACATTCAGCCCTTATTCTTTTTATGATTATTATTATTTTATTAATTAGTTTTGTACTCAGCGAATACAGTCAATTTGGTACCATTGTTAGGCTCATCCCTGTCCTACCCCCTCCCCCTGGCCCCTCCTTGCTGAGGTATATGGGTCATGCATTGTGGAGTTAGCCCACAGTTATGGGTGGGATAAATGTCTCTGCATATCATGACCCAACATGTGGCTCTGACATTCGTTCCACCCCCTCTTCTGCAAAATTTCCCTGAGCCATGTTGGGTTCATTTTAGGTCTGCTTCAGTGATGAGGTGTTAGGGGCCTCTGGGTCTCTGGATCTCTGATTTGGTAGGAGTTGATTTTTCTCTGTGTTGATCTCCTTTACCCTTGTGCTGGTACCCAGTTCACCAAGACAACATCACCCTTGCTTGTTTCGCCAATTGTTTTTAGTTTCAGCCGGGGCCCTTTTGAGCTATGATGGGGTGTCAGCCCTTATTCTTGAGTGATTACTTCTTTGTGGATGAGGGAAGGGTTTCTTTGTTTGCTATTTATTTATTTTCAGGTAGAGTCTTGCTTTAGCCCAGGCTGACCCAGAATTCACTATGTAGTCTCAGGCTGGCTTTGAACTCACAGGGATCCTTCTACCCTAGCCTCTCTAGTGCTGGTATTAAAGACATGTGCTATCATACCTGGCAGGGAGAGAGTGAGAGGGAGAGAGAGAGAGAATGGGCACCCCAAAGTCTCTAGCCACTGGAAATGAACTTCAGACACATGCACCACTTGTGCATCTGGCTTTACTGGGGAATCAAACACTGTTCATTAGGCTTTGTAGGAAAACACTTTATCTGCTGAACTATGAGCACTCCTCTTTATTTTTTGAGATAGGGTCCTGCTATATACATCAAAGGCTGATCTAGAACTCATGGCATGCCTCCTGCCTCAGCTTCGCAGATGTTAAGATTTCAAGCACAGACCACCATACCAGGCCTTATGGATGTTTGCAGTGTCTCATACCAAGCATGTGGTGGACTAAACTCTGGGCTTTTCACATCTGAGACCTTCACACTTATGACTCCATGCTGTTAGCTGGTAACTCTCAGGAGCCATGTCTGAAGGGAAGTGACTTAAAGCCACACAAGCACAAAGACGTGCTGCATCAGGGGTTGCAAACCTGTGCTTAAGCTTCCACTTCACAGCAGGTGACTGGGGTAGGACACTGTGACTCCTGCTCTCATCTGTCAAAGATCAGAACTCTGCAGCACTGACTTCCAAGTTGTGCTGTGAGAATCATTAGAAGTTTTGACATGAAAACCTTTCAAATGCACAAACTCAGGAAAAAGTCTTTCAATATAAGGAGTTTCCATCATTGTTTTATTCTGAGGGCCAGAAAAAATGTTCAATGTGAAGGGTTTTATGAATTAAATTTCTGTGCAAACGGAAGGATCCTCCTCCTCCTCCTCCTCCTCCTCCTTCTTCTTCTTCTTTGTTTGTTTTTTCAAAGTAGGGTCTTGCTCTAGCCCAGGCTGACTATGCAGTCTCAAGGCTGGCCTCGAAATCACAGTGATCCTCCTACCTCTCCTATCTCTGCCTCCCGAGTCCTGGGACTAAAGGCTTGCGCCACCACACCCGGCTAGGATCCTTCTTATTAGGGATTTGAGTGGGTTAACAGGGATGAGGAAGGACATGCTTGAGGTTGCACACTGGACACAGGACACCATATTCTGATTTCCTGGGTGTCACTCATCTCAGTCTGTCCTATGGCTGGTGGCAAGTGCACCCTGCTGAGAGAAAAGCTGTGGGCAGGCTCCCTGTTGGGTTTGCTTGCATTCAGAAAGGCCTTCTGTTTCCCTCCCACTTACCAAAACAGCTTCCATTTGTCACAAAGGGCATCTTTGCATAACAAATTGCACTGGTGTAATCAAATATTTCCATAGATTGAATTACGTTTAATTTGTTGTCCTCAAGAGTAGTCTCCTCCTTCCCAGCAGAGCTGGATGCCCCTCCTGTCTCCGGAACCAGAAACTATCCCTTGAAGTAGCCCAGAGGCCAGGCCCCTGGGAAATTCTGGTGGACATACTGGGTGTTGGTATGGATGGGTATGCTTACTGGAACTTGGTGTCTTCACGCATGCGCATTGTTCCACAGAAGTGCACCCAGGGTTTATCAAGTTCCTTTGTGACAGCTGCAAGGAATGTTCTATAGGTGTGACACAACTGATTTATCTCTATAAATGGACGACCTTCAGGTCCTATTAATTTAGATAAGTCCCTTTATTTTTCAGTCTCAATGAACTCTTCTGTGAATGAGAAAGGACACTTTTGGCCACCTCACAGAAGACTCATCAGGTCTTGTCTTAGTCCATTGGAGTTATAATGAAACACTGAACTAGTGTTGAATAGTTTACAAACAATCAAAATTTCTTTCTTAAACTGAAAAGTCCAAGACCTTGGCATCATGATTTGAGGTCTGGTGCAAGTTCATTTTCTGCTGCTTAAATGGCTATATTTCTGCTGGGGTCCCCCATGGTGAGAGGACAAAGAATATTCTCTTTTATAAGAGCCCTAACTATTCACTATAGCTTCACACTCATGAGCGAGCACCTCCCAGAGTCTCTTCCTCTTCATATCATCTTCCAAACAGTCATCAGGTTTCAACATAAGAATTGTAGCAAACCCAGTCTATGGAAAGCTCAAACACAATAACCATGATGCATGTGAGCACCATGTGCCATGGAAGAATCCCACATGCCCTGTGTCACTTCATCCCCCAGCAGCCATAGAAACAGGAATTATGTTCCCATAGGCAGATGAGGAGATCAAAGAGTAGAGAATTTGAGTGATTTGTCCAATGTCACACAGCCAAGAAGAGAGGTGTCTGGGTTAGTCACAAGCCCATGAGGCATATGAGAAAACACTTGGAAGTGGAAAATCCCCTTCAAACTTTGCAATGTCAGAGGGAACAACAGTGAGAGCTGGGAAATGCTGTTCTATGATCACAGCCTGATACTCTGATCAAAGCAGAAGGTCTGGTGGCTTGAGGCTCCCCAGGCCTCTAAGGTTGGTGAAAGCCTGTCTGTTTCAGCAACACTTCACTGTTGCCTTCACCCCACTGTTACCACAGCTTCGGTTCATGGTTGTACCCACAATGCACAGCTCTGTGCAAAACATGAGACAAGTTTATTAAATGCACATTATGTTGAGTTAAATCTTCTCTGTGCACTACTAAGAAACAAAATTTAAAGAAGCCATGGGGAGAAGGGCTCATGGAAGAAAAACAGAGAGAGCAGAAGAGCTGAGGAGGACTTTTCCCACCAGGCCCTTCATGCTTCTGAGCCATGCACCCCTCAGGTGAGAGCACTGGCAAATACCTCATAGTGTCTTATTTCACACAGTCCAATGGCAAGGCACAAGCTCAGATACAGAAAAGCAGTCTACACTCTTCCAAGAAAATATATCAGCTGCAGCAAGGCCCTGTCAGTATTCTGATGGTGGTGTAGGATAGTCAACTTCAAGATTCCAGTTAGTGTTCTGATGGCAGTGTGGGATAATCACCTTCAGACTTCCTACAGCATGAATCCTGAGGGGCTGGTGAGGAGCGAGGCTATCACACAATCACCTTGGACCAAAGACATTCCACCATGTGTTTATAAATGAAATCAAGGGATATAGATAAGCCCATGCCTTGGAGATTGCCCTAGCTATTTTGCCCTAACTGCTATAAATCAGTGTCCAGCTGTTTGTAAGTATTATCAGTCAGCCCTGCTGCCCAGGGGCCACTTTCTAGCCATAGGTTAGAAAAGATTATGCCCATACTGAAGATGTATAGGGCTTTCTTTCTTGTGGCTGTTTTCTATATAATAGTCTAACCACTATTATGCATTATTTACATTTATCTCATCTAGAAATGAGCTAAAGTCTACAGGAGGGTGTGTGTGGATCACATACCAATTTTACATACCTGACTGAGCATCTACAAATTTTGATATCCTTGAGGCTTGGAACCCTGGAACTAACCCCTGCCTCCAGACAAAAGGACAACTGTACTTGCAAGGAAGAAAATTCAACCCATTTGTCTACACTCACTATTTTCAAGTCCCTTACTGATAAGACCCCAATTAGGATGGTTTAGTGTTTTCAACTTGACAAGATCTAGAATCACCACAGAGACCAATCTCTGGCATGTTTATGAGGAAGTCTCTACCTTAGATTGAGGTGGGAAGATCCACCATAACTGTGGGCAGCACCATTCCATGGGCTGGGGTCCCAAACTGAATGAAAAAGTAGAAAGCGAACTGTGCACCAGAATTTATACCTCTCTGCTTCCTGACTGTTCATGCAATGTGGCCAGCCACTTTATACTCTTGCCACTATGCCTTACCCACCATGATGGATGGCATCCCCTCAAATTGTAAGCTGAAATAAACCTCTTTCCTTTTTAAAATTACTTCTTGCTAGGTGTTGCAGTTAGCTTCACATTGACCAAGAGCAGCTTATGGGGGAAAGAGGATTTATTTTGGCTTACAGACTTGAGGGAAGCTCCATAATGGCAGGGGAAAACATGGCATGAGCAAAGGCTGCACATCACCTCCTGACCAACATCAGATGGACAACAGCAGCAGGAGAGTGTGCCCAACATTGGTAAGGGGAAACTGGCTATAATACCCAGAAGTCCATCCTCAACAATACACCACCTCCAGGAGGCTTCAATTCCCAAATTGCCACCAGTTGAGGACCTGGCATTCATAACACATATGTTTATGGAGGACACCTGATTCAAGCCACCACACTAGGTATTTTTGTTACAGCAACAAGGAAAGTCACTATTGCAGTTACCTGTTGCTGGCCAAACATCTGACCAGAAGCACCTTATGGATAAAAGGGTTTATTAAAGATTTGCTGATTCCAGAGGAACACCATCAATGCAGAAGAAGCTGGCTCCCTTCCATATATGCATAGCAGAGAAATATCACCACCAAATAAGAACAGTCACAGCTCAAACTGTCCTTTACACACCTTAGTGCTAAACTGAAACACCTACCCCGAGTGGTACCCCCTCCAGCAGGGCTTTGCCTGCTGGAGACTCAAGTTACAAATTTAATAAACTTCAGGCTATAGGGGGACATATATTCACACCGAAACTGTCACAGTTACTAATACACCTTCTTAGAGAGTGGTTACAGGCTTTGTCACTGCCAAAGTTAACCCAGACCCTTGCAGTCTCTGCTGAGACCATCATAAAGCAGATAACAAGGACAGCTGGCTGTAACACCCTGAACCATTGATAATTGTACCTCAAAATGAGTCAGAGATCCAAGGGAGGCACGAACAGCAGGATCATAGCCCAGGAGTCAGACTGGATTGGAGTCCCAAGGAGGCATGTGCAGCTGGGTCTTCAGTGGAGAGGGACAGGAGCCACAAAAGACTTAGCAGGGATGTTTTCCAGCTGAAATGGACCTAGTCATTGGATTCACTAATAGCCATCTGAGGGTTAAATGAGGTCAGAAGAATCAGAAGAATGATGTGGTTGAAATGTTTGGCAGCTATGGCTGTCGAGCTTCTACTCTGCCTGGACTTCAGGGGTTTGGGCAGGAAGGAGGGATTCTTTAGCCTCAGCCCTGTCAGTGCTGGTTCAGACATCCAGCTGAATCCAGCAGGGAGCCAGCTCAGCCCATCATCCAGCTGTCCAGAGCTACTTCTCACAGCTCTGTAGAAAATATGGATAAACCCTTCCCAGGAACAAGACTCTCTGGGAAACTAGTCAGAATGTCCCAGTCGTGATTTCCACAATAATCTTTTAAAAAATAAATCCAGCTAGAGACTCTGTTGAATACAGCTTCCTAAAAATTATGGGAGAAATTGTACACTGCACTTCAATTGACAAAAATGTGAGGCTGGTTAGTCACTGGGGAAAGGACTCAATTTAGGGTGCAAGCCAAAGCTGTCCTTCCACTGCTCCTCCTCATGAAGGCAAGAAAATGACCTCAGAAACTAAGCAGCCCTACTGGATTCCCCTTCAGATCAGCCCTAGAAAGAGCCAGCTGACTTTGTGTATTTTCCCCTGTGGTCATTTCCTCAAAGTGGGACCACCTGTCCATCCTGAGGCAACTTCAACTACTCTGTTTTCTTGAAGACTCTTATATCAAAGGCCTGACATCAGAATGCTATTTTGATCCTAGCCTTTATTTATTCAAATAAACGACTTTGACTGATTCTGAATGTAAAGCAATGACATAGCTTCTTCCTTGGACAGTCCTCTAGGGTCACCAGGCTACATGACAGAAGTATGAATGCTTTAACTGTCTACTGCAGAGTCCATAATGACCTACTTGCAAACTCTATTTTGTTTAATCCACACAATCCCAAACTCCATAATCCTCTCTTCCCCAGTTTAACAGGTTCTGTCTACATCTCTTTTCCTACACCACATTGTAGCAAATGAATGGCAGAGCTGCAAATCCAAATCCCAAATCCCACCTGAATATATTCCACCAACAGATGAAACATTTCTCTCTATTATTGATGCAGACTTTGGGAGTTCAGGAAGGGTGTCCCAAACTTGTGAACCCCAATTTTGGTTCCTTATCCTATTTTAACAAAGGATTGAGAAAAATAGACTCAAAAAGTATAAATTATGAATTAATGTGAAATTGTGAGGGTCATTGAAGGGAAACTGGGATCTAGGAAAAGGCTGGGGCAGAGTGTCTCTAGAATTATGTTATCTGCAGAAGGATAACTTGACTTCTTTCTTCCCTGTTTTTATCATGTTCATTTGTATCTCTTGTCTTATTGCTCTACCTAAGACTACTAGTACTATATTGAATAGGAGTAGACAAAATGGTGATATTTGTTTTGTTCCTGATTTTATTAGAAATGCTTTGACTTTTTCCCAGTATAATGTAATGTTGACTTTAGGTTAATCATATTATGTTGAAATATATTCCTTCTGTTCCTAATTTCTTCAGGACTTTTGCCATGAAGGTATGTTGGACTCTGTCGCATACCTTTTCTATAGCTATTGAAATGATCTTGTGATTTTTGTCCTTGAGTGCATTTAAGTGGTGCATTACATTTATCAATTTGTATATGTTGAACCACCGTGGCACCTCTGGAATAAAACCAAGTTAATCATGGTGAATGATCTTTTCTCACTTCTTATTTGACAATTTTCATACATATACATCATATACTTTGATCATAATTCTCTCCTATTACTTTATTCTCTCCTCCCCTCCCATACTCTTCAACTGAACCACTTCTTCTTTTCAACTAGTCCCTCTTCTATTTTGATGTCTTTTTTTTTTGCCATTCCTTTATTATCCATGATGACACCATCCACTGTGGGGTCATGAATGAAAAGGAAAATTCATATCCAGAAGACAGCTTTCCAAAGGATTCTTCCCATCCTCTGCCTCTTGCATTCTTTATGTCACTCTTCCTCAGTGTTCTCTGAGACTTATTAGGTGTGGTAGAGATGTACCATTTAGTGCTGAGTACTTAATTGTCACTTCTTATAAGCACCATGATGAGTTCTGAGTCTCCCCAGATATTACCACCATCTCTGACCAAAAGTGAGAGCCCCATTATTCTATGGTTATACCATAAGTTGTTGAGCACAGCATATTAATTTAGCCAAATAACAGTAGGAAATTCTCTGCTAGGGTTTATGGATTTCTAAGCTATAGGCATTTTATTAGGTTTTCAGTAGCAGGCATGAATTCTCTCCAGTAAAGCAATCCTCAGATCCAATCAGTTTTATATCATTGCTAAGCATATCAATATATTACTTTGAAATTCAACCTTGATCAAACTCTCTGGGAATGGGCAGAAGAATACAGCCAGCCTTTCTGCAAATAGCCCAGTTCCAACAAAGTTCTATGCAGTCTTTCCTTCTTATTTGAAAGTTTATAAGCAAAGGCTCCAAATATAATTCTCTTTTCATTTAGCATTTTCAAACTCTCACCAAAATAGCTCATAATTGGCTTACCACACTGTGAGGCTTTGCAGCCACAAGATCCAAGTCCATACATTACTACTCTAGCACACAAGTTCCAAAAGACCAAAATCCACATGGTCAAATTCATCTCAGAAAAAAAAAAAAAAAAACACTCTTCTGGTACCAAATTTCTGTTGTAGACAGCTTTATGTTGCTGGGATGACCATCCAAACCAGACAAAGTTTACAGGTGGAAGGGGTTTATTTCAAGCTTACTCCAGGGATAGGTTCCGTCTATGGGTGAAGTTTAATCTATGGTGGAAGAAGCTGGCTCCTATTCATAAATTCAAGCAGAGAAAGAAAACCATCACCAGCCAGCAAACTCCAAAAGCAAGAACAGGGATCTGCAACAACCAGTACCCCTGCAGTGCTCAAACTTGTGTACATACCTTTGGGCTGGAATTCACGTTCACCCCCAGTGACACCTTCTCCAGTCAGGTGGCTGGATACTCAACTTACAAGTTTTAATAAAATACCTGAGTCTATGGGGGGGATATACCTTCAGACTATCACACTCCCCCAGTCCTGCATAACAGTTCCAGCACTAGGAGCCAGTAAGCAGGGAGGAAATTTCCAGTTTAATACCAAGCTTGGTATTTCAGTGTCTTGCAACTGATTCATGTGTTATGCAAGTACCTCCAAGACTGAAATCCAAGCATCACAAAGAAGAGAAAGACAAGTAAACATAAAAAAGTATTAAGTACTGTCCCAAGTACTCATCTAATACAGGTGTTCCAGAAAGGCCTGACAAACATGCTATGTCCACATGTGTAGATGTCAATGTAATATAAAAAACCAAGCCAATATATTACCCCCAAGAAATACAAATCTCGTTTCAAAGGACTCCCATGAGAACTACCTAAAAGAACTTACAAATTGGAGCTCAAAAGAATGATCATAAATATGTACAAAGATTGCATAGAAAAAGTAACACATGTATGAATGATATCCTGAATAAAATCAGAGGGGCAAAGAAACACAGCTAGATGCAATGCGGAAGTCTATCCAGAATACTAAAATGTAACTCAATAGAGAGATAGAAATACTGAAGAAAAACAAAACAGAAATAAAGCTAGAATTGAAAAATAAAAGTCAAACAAAAAGCTCAATGGAAAGCTTCACCAATAGAATGGGTCAAGTGGAATATAGAATATCAGACCTTGAAGAAAAGACAGAGGAATTGGATCAATTAATTATAAAATACTATATGAATGGAATATGAGAGAGATACCTTGACAAGATCAAATATTTTAATCATGGCCATACAAGAATGAGAAGGCCAATTGCATAGAAAATATATTCAATAAAATTATACAATAAAATGCCTAAATCTAAGGAAAGAGATGGCCATCCAGGGACAAGAGGCATACAGAACCAAATTATATTCTTGCTATGGTCCTGTACTCAGTTTTAAAGTATTTTGTTGAGAATTTCTGCATCTATGTTCATCAGAGATTTTTTTTTTTGCTATCTTTATCTAGCTTTGATATAGAGTAATGCTGTCTTTATAAAAGGAGTTTGGCCTATTGTTGCAACAGTGACACATAAGTTATTGGGGTCACTAACTGCTCTCTGGATGGATTTGAGGTCCACTCAGTAGGAGAGAATTCATAATGGTACTGAAAACCAAGTAAAAAAACCTACAGCTTGAAAAAATATAGGTCCCAGAGGGAAATTAGTACTGCTCTTCAGCTATATTGACACATCAAGTCCATCAAAGTGCCTTCTAAATGTATATGTCTACACCTATTGATTAATATTATTACCCCTTTTGATTAGAGAAGGTTCTTGTTACAGATGGCAGTGTACACTGGGGAGAACCAAGATTCACCAAGTTGGAAAGAAAAGAAAGCCCAATTCTTAGCACTGGATGAGTCTTCTCAATTATAGTCATCAGGGGTTAAGGAACATTGCAGAGGAAGTCATGGAAAGAATATTAATGCTGGTCTTACTGACAGATGGAGAGACTTCACTATGGGGACAGCAATAGACATTGAAGAGACTTAAAGCTCATCAAAGCTTAATATCAAAGGCTAGAGAGCTCAACACTGAACAAGATATCTCCATCATGCCCTCCAAAGCTCAAGGAACATTGTAGAAGAGGGGTAAGAAAAAATGTTAAGAACCAGGAGCTAGAGAGATGGATCAGTGTTTAAATGTGCTTGCCTGCAAAGTCTGTTGGCCTAGGTTTAATTCCCAAGTATTCACATAAGGCCAGATATACAAAATGGCACATTTGTCTGGAGTTTGCAGTGGCATGGGCTCCTGGCATGCCCATGTTTGCATTATCTCTCTCTCTCTCTCTCTCTCTCTCTTTCTTCCTCTCTCTTTCTCATAAAAATAGTTTAAAAAATAAAAGAAAGTAAGAGCCACAGGGTGGAAAGGAGTACTTTGAGGGCATTGTCTTCCATACATGAACTTACTGATGCATTCATGGCCTCACAGTGGTTGTTGTTACCTGCTCAGTACTGAACCCATCAACACTTTGACATGGATGACTGTGGAACAAAAGGAATGAGACACCACAACAGAGGAAGGAATATTTGAAAAGAGGAAGGTGCTCAGTGGAATAGAAGAAGGTATGGAGGGACCAAATAGTGTAATGGGATGTGAATACAATCAAATTACAGTATGTTGGTGTATTAATGTTCTCAATAAAAATGTGTTTAAAAACCCTAAAAATGATTTGGGACAATGAAATAGATAATAAATAAATAAATATCAGATGTTAGAAATATCTTTCATGCTGCTAGATAAGTACAATCAATGTTGTTAAAATGGCTATGCAACCAAAAATTGTCTGCAAATTGAACACAATTCCCATATAAGTTCCAATTATAGTCTTATAAGAAGTCAAAAAAGCAATAGAGCAACTCAAATGGAAGAGCAAAAGACCACCGATAGCCAAAGAGCATTGCTGGAGGTACACAATAGAGCCATAGTGGCAAAGGCATGGTACTGGCACAAAAGCAGACATAAAGAGCAATGAAATATAATATGGAAATAAATCTATGAAGCTCTGATCACCTAGTTTTCAACAAAGCCACCAAAAACATACACTGGCCAGTAGGTGTGCCTGCAGCTGGCTTGGGTCTGTTGGGACACTGTCAGCTTGCTATGAAAGCAGGCCCCTTGCTCCACCTTCCTGATCAAAGTGCCCCTGAGTCCCCAACTCCCAGAAGCCCTACACCAAAGGGTGCACATGGTGGATACAGAATGAGTAGGCAAGATCCCTGTTCCTCAGGGCTCTTCCCAGTTTCCTGGTTCTGGTAGGTCCTCTTGTAGCTGGATTTGGGCTGCTTGGAATTTGAAAACTTGCTGCAGAAGCAAGCCCATTGCTTTGGCTTCCTGATCGAAGAACTGATGGGTCCCCAACTCCCAGATATCCTGTGCCTAAGGGTGTGGTCCAGGGGGTGCACATGATGGGGAGTGAATAGTTCAGATCCCTGATATCCGGGCCTCCTCTAAGTTTACTGGTCCCAGTTTACTGTACCTGGCTTTGGGAGATCTGGTCCTAGTGTGGGGGCTTTGGAAACAGGCCTTTGGCTCCAGTATCCTATCTGGCCCATGGGTACCAACATCACTATTTCCCTGAGTAAGACGGTGCACAGGCCACTGTAGGATCAGGCCTCTTGCCTATGGCACTCCAGCTTCCTGGTGCCTGGTTCCGCAACCCATGATTCCCATGTGCAGAAGAGTACATGCACGTGGAGTGAGTATGCCAGAGCTCCCAGTTCCCCAGGTACCTGTGACGTACCTGCAATCTCCACAATCAGCACATCTGTGGTTATAACCCATTGTACCCAAGTACATCAATCCAGTTCACACTTAAAACAGAACACCCTCTAAAGATCCTACAAGGACAAAATCTTGCTTCCTTCTCAGTAGAATAAAGGGTGTCCCCAAGATAGGTAGACTACCGTGCAAAAAAGCCAATGGAAATAAGAAAACCATGTTTATAGCAGCCCAATTTCTAATAGCTAAGAGCTGGAATCAACCCAGATGTCCATCACTAGAAGAATGGATAACTAAGATGTGGTATATCTACACACTGGAATTCTATACAGCAGTAAGAAAAAATGACACAATGAAATGTGAGCAAAAATGGTTGAACCTGGAACAGATCATTCTCAGTGAACTTACCCAATTACAGAAAAAAAATCGCCACATAGTCTTACTCATCTACAGCACCTAACCTGAATCTACCCAAGATACCTCACATACCCAGCAAGCATCTCCTACACTAGACACTAGGATGGAAGGGGAGGGAGGGGAGGGCATCAAAGGGGTGGGAAACACAAATCTAGACCCACACGGCAATGGTACCATAATTTTCTACTTACTAAAAGACAGACCAAATGGCTGATCCTTCACCAGGCCCTTACAGGGAACACTTGAACCACAAGACACTGGAGAGGGTAGGATCAAGACTAACCTTAATCTTCTACATCTTCCCTCCCTCACTTTCCTTCTCCCTCTCTCTCTCTCTCATCTCTAACTCTTGTTATCTATTAGTTATCTTTTTCCTCATTTTCTTAGTGGGCACTGACCTGTAACTCCCAGAACCAGCATGGGGCTATCACACACAATGAGCTTTTGATCAGAGAGATCTACAAGGTTTCCTAAAAGACAGAAAGATTTCTGTCAGAGTATTTGATGACCCACCAAAAGTTAGTGGTAAGACCCTACTGCTGAAGACACCTTATGTGAATGACATGCAAATTAGAATGGCATGGCTGGAAGTTGGAAGAGAGTCAGTCCCCAGACAGTCAGCATGTCTAGTGCCAGAAGGTGCTACATGGGTGACTGGGGGAAAATGACTAATATCTGTCAAACCAACGCATGGTCTAACCTACTTAGCAGCAAATAACTTGTTGTGATGCCCACACAAGTGCAGTGGTGGCACACAGCCACGGTGGGGAACCAACTGCTCTCAATTTGGCTAACTGATCCCCTCACTGGTATGGGACCCATAGCTGGAGCTGGGAAACAAGTCAGAACCATATCCAAACATAAGCCCACTCTCCAATATCAAGCTACCATCAATTGCGGGCTACAAGAGGGCCTACACCTATTAAATTCTCTATTAAAAAAAGTAAGGGTTACCTCATTTCTCCTGGTGCTAACTTACTCTCCATTGGAGAATCTGCTTCTCTTTTTCAGATAGATGTAGATCCTAAGGAGAGAGCCACCCCATCATACCTCAAAAGGTATGAAACTAAGAAAAATTGGCGAAACAAGCAAGGGTCCTGTTTTCCTGACAAACCGGATAACAGCACAAGGGGGAAGGAGATCAACACAGAGAAAAAATCAACTCCTACCAAATCATAGAGCCAGAGCCTCAGAGGCCCCCAACACCTCATCACTGAAGCAGACCAAAAATGAACCCAACATGGCTCAGGGAAATTTTGTGGAAGAGGGGGCGGAAAGAATGTCAGAGCCACATGTTGGGTCATGATATGCAGAGACATTTATCTTACCCATAACTGGGGGCTAACTCCACAATGCATGACCCATATACCTCAACAAGGAGGGGCCAAGGGGAGGGGGTAGGTCACAGATGAGCCTAATAATGGTACCAAACTGACTGTATTTGCTGAACACAAAACTAAATAATAAAAAAAAAAAAAATGAAAACTGAGACATCTCCAGGATGCATAGTCCCACAACAGAAGCCTCCCATGAAATCCTAGAGAAATTCAATCATCAGAAATTCAATCCCAACATGAAAACACAACAACCAATGAGACCCCAATCAAAAGACTTGCTGAACTGGAAGAAAAGCATCAAAAAACCAACTGTCTAAAAGGAGCCCAGCTGCCACATCAGCAGTCATTATTGTGAGCCCAATATGTCTCAGGGAAGAGGGGGCAAAAAGATTGTGAGAACCACAAGTTGGGACATTACGCAGAGAAATTGTCTCCTCCCCACAGCTGATGACTACCCCCAAGGAAACACCAAACCTCACAAAGCACTTCATCATGACAGGAATTATTTTGAACTTCACAGTAATAACCTGAGATATTAATGGTCTTCATTCACCCATTAAAAGACACAAGTTCTCAGTGTGGATCACAAAAATGGACGCTTCTATCTGCTGTCTTCAAGAAACCCACCTAACAACTAAAGAAAGCCACTTCCTCAGGATGAAAGGATCAAAAATGATATTCCAAGCAAATGCAAATAAAAACAAGTGGGGTTTGCTATATTAATATCTGATGAAATAGACTTCAAACCAAAATTAATCAAAAAGGACAAAGAAGACCACTTCTTACTCATCAAGAGAATGATCCAACATGAGAACATCACAATCATAAATCTATATGCACCAAACACGGGTATACCACAGTATATAAACAAAATCTACTTTATAACAAAAGAGAAATAAAAACCAACAACATCATGGAGACTTCAACACTTCACTAGCATCAAAAGTCAGATCATCCAAGCAGAAAATCTACAGGGAAATAATAGAATTCAACAACATCACAGATCAACTAGACCTAATGGACATCTACAGAACTTTCACCCCAACTCTTCAGAATACACATTCTTCTCAGCAGCCCACAGAACCTTCTACAAAATGGACTATATATTAGGCCATAAAGCTTGCCTTCATATGTTCAGTAAAAATGAAGTAACTTCCTGAAGATATTTCCTAAAGTATCAGAACATGATACTTTAAAGCTAGACATCAACAAGAGACACATCAAGAACTCCACCAACTACTGGAAAGTAAACAACACACTGTTTAACAATGAATGGGTTGTGGAAGAAATCAAAAAAGAAATTGTAAAATTCCTAGAATTGAATGATACTGAATAAAACAACCTACCAAAACTCATGGGGTGCAATGAAGGCAATCCTAAGAGGAAAATTCATAGCACTAAATGTCTTTATAACAAACACAGAGAGAACCTAAATTAATAACCTAACTGTCCACCTAAACGCATGGGAAAAAACAAGAAGAATGCAACCCCAAAAGCTCCAGAAAGAAGGAAACAATTAAGATCAGAGCAGAAATTAATAAATTGGAATCTAAGAAAACAATATTAAAAAGTGATGAAATAAAGAGCTGGTTCTTTGAAAAAATAAACAAGATTGATAAACCCCTGTCCAATTTGATCAAGGGGAAAAAGTCTCAAATTAACAAAATTAGAAATGAAAAAGGAGAGATCACAACAAACATCAATAAAATGGGAAGAATCATCAGGACATACTTCCAAAACCTCTACTCCATGAAATTGAATAATCTGGAAGAAATGGATGAATTCCTGGACTCGTATCACCTACCAATACTAAACTCAGAGCAGATTAATCTCCTAAACCAACCTATCACATCCATGGAGATTGAGCAGGTAATCAAAAACCTCCCCAAAAAGAAAAGTCCAAATGGCTTCTCAGCTGAATTCTATCTAAACCTCCATTGAAAAACTGAAACCAATTTTTCTCAAACTGATTCACATTATCAAAGACCAGGGAATCCTGTTCAACTCTTTTTATGAAGATAGGATCACTCTGATATCCAAACCAGACAAAGATGCAACAAGAAAAAAAAAAAAAAACTATAAGCCTATATCCCTAATGAACTTAGATGCAAAGATCTTGAACAAGATCCTTGCAAACCTAATTCAACAACACATCAAAAGCATTATCCACCTTGATCAAGCAGGCTTCCTCTCAGGGATGGTTCAAATTGCAGAAATCATTCAATTTAGTACACCACATAAATAAACTTAACCATAAGAACCGTATGATCACCTCAATTGATGCAGAGAAGGCCTTTGACAAAATACAACACCACTTCGTGATCAAAAGCCTGGAAATAATGGGCATGGAGGGTTTATATCTCAACATAAAAAAGGATATATTTAAAGCACCCAAAGCCTAAATAATATTTCATGTGAAAAAACTCACCGAGTTCCAACTGAGATCAGGAACAAGACAGGGGTGCTCACTTTCACCACTGTTCTTCAACATAGAACTAGAAGTACTACCAAAGCAATAAGACAGGAGAAAGAAATAAAAGGGATTGAAATTGGAAAGGAAGTAGTTAGCCCTATTTGCAGATGACATGATCTTATACACGAGTGCCCTGAAAGTCTCCATCTCAAAATTTCTAAAGGTGATTAATTCGTTCAATAAAGTAGAAAGATACAAAATCAATGCACAAAAATCAGTAGCCTTTCTATATGCAAAGGACAAACATACAGAGAAAGAAATCAGTGAGGCTGTCCCATTTTCAATAGAAACAAAAAAAAATTAAATACCTTGGAATAACGCTAACCAAGGATGTGAAAGACCTATGTAATGAAAACATAAAAACAAGAAAAACCTCAAGAAAGAAATTAAGGAGTTCTTGAGAAGATGGAAAGACCTCCTGTGCTCCTGATTAGGTAAAATTAATATTGCAAAAATGGCAATTCTACCAAAACAATACACAGATTTAATGCAACACCAATAAAAATATCAGCATCATTTTTCACAGAGATTGAAAAATGATCTCAAAGTTCATATAGAATGGCAGCAGGCCTTGGATATCCAAACATATCCTCACACATACACACACAAACTCCTCTGGAGTTATCATCATACCTCATGTAAAGCTATATTACAAAGCCATAGTAACAAAAACAGCATGGTACTGGCATAAGAACAGAAACAGAGACCAGTGGAATGGAATTGAAGGCTCAGACCTGAGGTCAAGTAAGTACAGCTACTTGGTCTTTGACAAAGGTGCCAATAATGTAGACTGGCAAACAAACAGCATCTTCAACAAATGGTGTTAGAAAAATTGGATGGCCACATGTAGAAAAATGAAACTAGACCCACTCATCTCTCCATACACAAAAAAAATTAAGTACAAATGGATTAAAGACCTCAATATAAGACCTGAAACTCTTCTTGTACTGGAAGAAACAATAGGAGGCACTCTTCATGATATAGGAGAGGGGAAAGACTTCCTGAATAAAACCCCAATAGCCCAGAAAATTAAACAATCACTTAACCAATGGAATCATGAAGATAAAACAGTTTTTGCACAGACAAACATACCATAAGCAGAGCCAATAGATTACCCAGTGAATGGGAGAAAATCTTCACCTGCTACCACTGACAGAAGCCTAATATCTACAATCTACAAAGAAGTCTAAAAACTAAACAATAAAAAAATCAAACAATCCACTCCAAAAATGGGGCATAGAACTGAATAGGGAGTTCTCAGAGGAAGAATTACAAATGACTAACACACACTTTAGAAAATCTTCAACATCCCTAGCCATTAGGGAAATACAAATTAAAACCACCCTGAGATTACACCTTGCACCAGTAAGGATGGTAATCTTTAAAAAAAATCTAACAATAACAAATTTGGGCGAGGATGTGGGGAAAGAGGAACACTCATCCACTGTTGGTGGGAATGTAAACTTGTACAACCAGTATGGAAATCAATTTGGGGATTCATGAAATGGGTGAACATAGAGCAACCAACAGATCCAGTTATTCCCTTACTGAACATTTATCCTAAATCCTCCATGCATCAATACAGAGACATTTGCTGAACCATGTTTATAGCTGGTCAATTCATTATAGCTAAGAACTGGAATCAACTGAGATGCTCATCATTGGATGAATTGATAAAAAACTTGTGGCACATTTACACAACGGAATTCTACTCAACAGCATGGAAAAATGATACAATGAAATTTGTAGAAAAATGGACAGACTTGGAACAGATCATACTCAACAAACTCACACAATCATAGAAAGACAAATGCTGCATGGTGTGTGGTTCCTAACCTGGACCTGCTCAAGTTGCTGTCATACCTGATAGGCAACTCAGGGCCCAGACAATAGGTATGGAAGGGTTTGGGGATCGAGGAGGGGAGAAAACAAACATGAAATGAAATTCAAAATTAGCTGATACCATAGAAGCTTTTATCCTTGGAGATAGCCAAAAAGATATACCCCCCAAAATGAATAAGGAGGGAGCACATAAAACATATGGCTCTGGTGAGGGTGGGATGAAACTTACACTTAGAAGAAAATTTTTCTTCTGTCTCTCATCTATAACTCCCAGTACCAGATATTGGTTGCTCCCACATTGAGCTATTGATCAGAGAGAACTACAAGGTCCCCAAATCAAGACAGCTTTCTGTCAAAACACTTCATTACCTGCCTGAGGCAAAAGCTAAGACTCTATTGCTAAAGATACCATATGCTGCTGACACAGAGCATGGAAAGACCTGGCTGGAATTCAGAAGAAAGCCAGTCCCCAGACAGTTAGCCTGGGAAGTGTACATGATCTACTGGGGGAAAATGTCCAACAATGTTCTGAGCAACCAGAGGTCTAAGCTACTCCAAAGCAAATACCCTGAGACAATGTAAATGCCAGTGCAATAGTGGCACACAGCCTCTGTGGGTAATCAGTAGCTCTCTGATTGGCTAAGAGATCCACTCAGTGTACAGGAACCCATATCTGGAATTGGGATCTATATCAGAATTCTATGGAGACAAAGAATTTGTTTCCTAGTGTCAAGCTCTCATTAGTCTTTGGCTAAAAGAGGGATTACATATATCAAATTCTCCCTAAATTAATAACGGTTATCCCATTTAAAATATGTTGACTTTACTCTCTGTTGGAGAATCAGTTCTTTTTTTTTTCAGAAGGTAGTGAGACAGGAGCAGATAAACTACCACTCACACTTCAGCCAAGTGACAGCTTAATCCACAAAGGAATTGAGAGATTGTAGCAGACAGAATCAGGTTCACTGAGATGAACTTCCAGACCAGGCACAGTTATGGAGGAAGGCATATTTATTGAAGCTTACAGATCCAGGGGGAGTTCCATAATGGCAGAAGAAGCTGGCCTGCCTTCACAGGACCAAGAAGACAGAGAGAAGCACACGCCTAAAGCCAAAAGCCACAGCACACTTCAGGAACTCCTGCTAGGCACACTTTGCATATCTTTAGATTCAAATCTGAAACCCACCACCACACCTTAAGATCCACCCAGTGACACTGCCTCCAGCCAGGTGGCTGCAGATGCAAACTATAAACAACTGAATATATTGGGGGCCATCTATTCAAACCGCCACAGAGATGAACACGAGTGCTGCTTCCATGCTGTTCCTGATAATCAGCACCAGGATGTAGGAGATGGACCCTGAGGATACTCAACACCTACCAAAGTAGAGATCCAGAGGCTCCTAAGAGCTCATCACCTAAGTAGACTTAAAACTCACCCACCATGGCTCCTGGAATTTTGAGGAAGAGGTAGCAGAAAGACTGTAAGAGCCACAGGTTGAGACATCATGCCCAGAGGCATTCCCTCCCCACAAAAATAACTGACTACTGCTCCCACAATGCATAAACTATAACCCCAGGGAGAATACCTGCAACCCCACTGAGGAGCATCCCCAACGGAATGAGGGCAGGGAAGAGAGAAAAGAGGGTACCAACACATGATGTATCCATATGAAACATCTTGTTAAGAATAATAATAATAACAATAATAGTAATAATAATAATAAACATAAAAAACATACACTGAAGAAAAGACAGCCTATTCAACAAATTATGCTGGCAAAACTGTACAACTATTTTCAGAAGAATGAAATTTGATCCACATCTTTCACACTTAACAGAAATCAATTCAAAATGGATCAAAAACTTATTTAAAACCAGAAATGCTAAAACCAATGGACAAAAGCATTAGGGAATATAGAATATACTCGAACCTATAGGTGCAGATAAGATCTTTCTGAGAAAGACACCAGTAGCACAAGAAATATCCCAAAGAAGCACTAAATAGAATGACATTTAATTTAAAAGTTTCTGCACATCAAAGGAAACCACAGCAGAACAACCAGAAAGCCTATTCAATGGAAGAAAATTAGAATATATTAAAAACTGCAGAAATTAAACACCACAAATCCAAAGCTGTCAATAATAATTGGGCTAATGAACTGAACAGACAGTTGAGAAAAAGGAAACATTATTGACCAATGAATATTTTAAAGGTGTTCAGCATCTGTAGCCATAAGGAAAATTCAAATTAGAACCACTTTGAGATTCTATCTCATCCCCAAGGAATCTATATTTCACCACAGAGATATTTGCACATCTATGTTCATTGCTTCTCTATTCACAACAGCTAGGAAGTGGAATCAACCTTATATGTCAATCAACTGTGAATGGGTAATGAAAATATGGCCCAGTGAAATTTTACTCAGCTGTAATAGTTTGCGAAGCATTGGTGTTAATTGTTCTTGGAAGGTCCAGTAAAATTCACCAGTGAATTAATCTGTAACTGATAGTTGGAATATTTTAAGTAACTGCTTTAATACTATTGCTTGTTATATGTCTTATTGAATTGTTTATCTACTCCTGGTTTAATTTTAGTAGATATATGTATCTGGAAAGTTATCTATTTATTTCAGATTTTTCAATTTAGTGGAGCTTATGTTTTAAGGTATAGCCTTATGATTTTCTGAATTTCCTGTCACATCGGCTGTAATGGCTGCTGTTTCATCTTTAATTTTATTCATTTGGTACTTTCTTTCTTTTTCTTTTTTTTTTTTTTTTTGGAGGAGGGCTTTTCGAAGTAGAGTCTCGCTGTAGCCCAGGCTGACCTGGAATTCACTATGTACCCTCAGGGTGGCCTCGAACTCATGGTGATCTTCCTACCTCTGCCTCCGAAGTGCTAGGATTAAAGGCATGCACCACCGTGCCCAGAACTAATTTGATACTTTTCTTTTGGTTAGTTTCAGTAAAGGTTTATCCACTGTTCTTCTGATTCTTCACTTTTTTTGTTTTTATTTCATTAACTTAAGCTCTGATAATTAATTTTTTCAGTGTATTGATTTCTGATTTAGCTTGTTCTTCTTTTTCCCAGGCCCTCAGGTATACAATTAAGTTATCCAAAATCTCTATAATTTCTTAATATAGGCACTCAGTGTTATAAACTCCCACTTAAGACTGCCTCCATCATAACTCATGGGTGCTGGACTGCGGTGATTTCATTATCATTTGATTCTAGCAATGGTTTTGACCTTCTTGGTTTCTTCAATGACTTATTCATCATTTAATAGGGTATTGTTTAATTTCCGTGAGTTTGTGTATGTTTTATAGCCTCTATTGCTGTTTAGTTTTCTAGTTAACCCATTGTGATAGATAAAATACAAGGAATTATTTTCAATTTCCTATATTTGTTATGATTTGCTTTGTGTCCTAATATATGATCTATTTTAGAGAAAATTCCATGAGCCACTAATAAGAGTGTTCTGTAGATGTCTATTAAGCCCATTTGTTCTATTATTTCATTTAATCCAGCTCCTTCTTTGTGTTTTGCATATAATGTGAGAGTGGGGTATGGAAGTTGCCCTGCAGTATTGGGCTTAGTTCCATCTTTGGCTTTACAAATAGTAGTGTTTTCTTAATGAAATGTGCACCCATATTTGGTGCACATATGAATTGTAATGACCTCTTGTTGAATTGTCCATTTAATTAGCATAAAGTGACATTTTTATCTCTTCCAACTAATGTTGGTTTGAGAGACATCTGGTCAAATATTAGAACAGAAAACCTGCTTGTTTCCCAGTCTCGTTTGCTTGAAATACTACTTTCCAGGTGGATGTGGTGGCACACGCCTTTATTCCCAGCACTCAGGAGGCACAGGTAGGAGGATCACCATGAATTCTAGGCCACCCTGAGACTATATAATTAATTCCAGGTTAGCCTGGGCCATAGTGAGAATCTACCTCAAAAATTAAATAAAAGATAATAAAAAGAAAGGAAGGAAGAAAGAAAATAAGGAGATACCACTTTCCATCTTTTCACCCCAAGGCAACATCTGTCTTTTATGAAAAGTTGTGTTACTTGGAGATGCATTCTGCCTTTTAATCCATTCTATTACTCTGCATCTTTTTAAAAATAAAATATTTTATTTATCTATTTGATTTATTTATTAGGGACACAGAGAGGGAGAGAGAGAGAGAATGGGCACACCAGGACCTCCAGCCACTGCAAACGAACTCCAGAAGCATGCGCCACCATGTGTATCTGGCTTGCATGGGACCTGGAGAATCAAACCTTGGTCCTTAGGCTTTGCTGGCATGCACCTTAACCATTAAGCCATCTCTCCAGCCCTACTCTGTGTCTTTTGATGTGGGAATTGAGATATTCAGAATTAGTATTGAAAGTTGGATATTAATTCCTGTCTTTCTTCTTTATTTTGTAGTTCTTAATATTTCTCTTTCTTCTCTCTTCTAACTATTTTTTAAGCTTGGTTTATTCTTAATTTATTCTTGCCTGTGGTCTTGTGTTTATGTGCTTTCCTCTCTGAAGGATTTTTTCAAGTATTTTCTATAGAGTTCATTTAGTGGTCCTGAATTCCTTTAGCTTATTTTTTTATCATGGAAAGTTCTTTCTCTTTCAGTTATGGCAGAATTTAAAATACATCATTTCAAGATCTCCTGGCTTTTTAAAATTTCTGTTGAAATATCTGTTGTTATTCTATGGACCTGCCTATAAAACTTATTTGGTGCTTCTCTCTTGCTGCTTTCAGTGTATTATTCAATCTACTTTCTCAAGTAAGTATATGTAGTTGTTTAATAATAATATGATGAGAAGTTGATATCTGGTCTTCTCTGTTTGTTGTTCTGAACCTCACCTCTGTTGAGTTGTGAAGAAATCTCCATGCTAATTTTTTTTAAAAAAAATTATTGTTGAGGGGCTGAAGAGATGTCTTAGTGGTTAAAGTACTTGCCTGAAAGATCTATTGACCCAAGTTTGAATCCCCAGTACACATATAAAGCCAAATTTACTAGTTGACTTCTAGTACATCAGTTCTTAAACCCATAGCTACTGTTCCACATACAATTTCACATAGCCTCACCTAACCACAAGTATAGCAATGGAGAGAAAGCCTCACCCATATGTTTTCCATGTCTCCCTGACTTCTCTAGGCCTCTGCCAACTGGGTATTGGAAAAAATAGCAAGCTAATCCAAATTCAGCCTATGTCATTACTGAAGTGTGAAAAGCTCCTAAGAAGAAATAAAACTTTGCCTAGAGGCTTTATAATATGTAGGGAACAAATTTTCAAAAACCCCACTGGCTGGCAAAGAAGCAAAAAGTAAATAAAAATAGCAACATAAACAGTAAACATACAGAAAATGATAAATGATGGTTTCTATATTAGAGTTGGTACAAAACAATACTGTTAAAGTGATCATTGGGGCTGGAGAGATAGCTTAGCAGTTAAGTACTTGCCTGTCAAGCCTAAGGACTCCGGTTCAAGGCTCGACTCCCCAGGACCCACGTTAACTAGATGCACAAAAGGGTGCACGAATCTGGAGTTGATTTGCAGTGGCTGGAGGCCCTGGCGCGCCCATTCTCTATCTATCTCTATCTGCCTCGTTCTCTCTCTGTCTGTCACTCTCAAATAAATACATAAATAATTTTTTAAAAGTGATCATCAGTTTATCTTTGTAAAGACTGACAGTGTATTGATGAAAAGATGGAAATTTGTCACACATGATTGGAATCTACTTAATAAATGAAAGTGTAATGCCTCATCCATGTTAATTAAGATATTGGTTTTAGTCAAACACAAGCTTAGAGTATAGGAGGAAAGTGTAGAATCCATCCAGAGATAAGGAACATGCAATGCACATGCAGTAGGTCTAACATGTGTATAATTGGATTACCAGAATGACAGGAATGAGCACATGTGACAGAAAAAAATATTCAAAGAGATACTAATTGAAAATTGACCAAAGGATCAAGGACAACAACACAGATTTAAGGTTCTCTGCACACCTGAAGCATTATAAGTATTGTAAATATCTATTAGCAGGCATATAGTAGATTTTTGGGTAAAGATCTGCCCATTCTTCTTTTTATATTAATTAGTATTTAACTTGCTTTTTAAAGACTCTTAAAGTATTCTGGACATTCTTAGATTCTGGAAAGCCATGCAGTCATCCTTCAGTACCTGCTAATTCCTAAATCCACAGGTGCTCTGGGCTTTACATAAAATAGCTAGTCTTTGCATGTAACCATTGTACATCTTCCAGTGAACTTAAAATCATCTCCACATTGTTCATAGCATCTAATACAATGAAAACAGTTGTTACACTGTGATGCTTATGATAAAATAACAGGAAAAGTCTATACATGTTCATGTCACACACAATTAAAAATATTTGAAATCCATGGTTCATTGAATCTGCATATGTGGAACCCACAGATCTGGATGGTAAATTGTATACCAAAATGCCAGATGTTATTGGGACTGCTAGTGGTCCAGAGATAGTTTTGTCTTTCATTTATGTATATTTTCTAGTATTTTAACAATAGACTTATATAGTTTGTACAGTCACTAAAATTGAAATTTAAATTAAACACATCATATTTATTTATAGGAAACAATTACACACATTTAGCACAGAAACTAAAGTAAAGTAATCACTGTTGAGGAGCCAGAAGAAGCTCTTGTAAGCAAGTGGCATTTCCTTTTTTTCTTCTTCTTCCCTTTCTCTAAAACTTCAGACAAGATGCCCTAGTCACACAACAAGCCAACACTCTCCAGATACGGAAATGTCTTATGGAAAATGTCTCAATGTCTTATGGAAGATGGAAATGTAAATGACTCAATCTTAATTGAGCTTCTCAAGGCTAAGTCCTTTCTATCCAAGAGGAAACAATGTGAATATCAACAAATCCAGTAAGCAAAGTGTAGCTACTGGGACAAACCTGAGGCTCTCAGGCCTAGTTCTGAGATGTTCAAAGGTCAGCAATCTCCCCATCATCCTTTCCTAACACATCTCAAACTCTTACTCAAAAGTCCACCTTGTGTAGGTCACAGAAGAATGAATGAAAAGGGACAGTGTATGAAGATACCACTTAGACATCCTGTATGTACATTGAACCCAACAAAACCAGGGTTAGACTCACACTACCTCTGAGCCTACTTCTACTTTGCTGTCCTTGTCCCCATCACCCAAACTAGAGACTTTGAGGTCATCCTTTATACATCACCCACTCTCTCACAGCTCTAGTCTTCATGTGTAATGTTCTAAGTAGGATCCTGCTTCTACAGACCCATTTGCAAGTCACTTAAATCTATCTCTATTCCTGATTATCCTCAGCCCTTCATTGTCACTGTCACCTCTCACAGTGGCCTTTATCTCCCTTTCAGCATAAACTTACCTGCTGTGAGGACCCAAGAATCTCAAATCTTATCCCATGAGCTCCATTTCTCAACCGTGGAGGTCCCACATCACTGGCAGGCTAGTCATCTGACATTTCAGGCAAGCTTGTTACCCCAGGCACCCACTGATATCACTGGCCTCACTCCCTGCTTCCTTCCCCTGTGCAGAATTTCTCCCAGACACATGAAGAAGCTGTGTGCTACTCTAAGCTTTAGTTCACACTCTGTTATTCCCTGCATGCTGCCTTCTCCCTGCTTCTCAAGACCTGGCATGGACATGCCTTCTCCTGAGAGATCACACATGGCTTTTCTCCCACCCCTGTGCTTCCATCTGCCCTTACAAAGCTCACTGTTTTCTTCCTTTTTACTACCAGTTTGGAAGCATTTGCTACATAAAAACTGTTATGGTGAGTGCCTTAAATAGCTCATCTAATTTAATGCCCACACAATTCTATAAGACCTAATTATCCTCATTTTATTGGAGAAAATGAGCCTTAACTTAGGTAATTTACTAAAGTCTCAGATGCAGGGATCTTTGAGGTTTCACTCCAGACACATGTGACTTAATTCCTGGGCCCCTCACCATCCAAGCAGCCAAGCATCTTGGCATCAGGTAGTTCCTGTCTATGAGCCAGCCACTGTGAGACTATAGAGGAGGGTACAGGACAGCAGGATCTGAGCTGAGGAATCAGGGCAACATTCTATAGTACTTTCCAATCCACAGATAGGACCACTTACTTTTTCTGCCTTTGGCTTCGTTCTCCAAAACACCCTAGTATCCTTATGGTCCCTTTTCCTGTCTCCAGGCAGACAAGATGCCTAGGATGGAAGCTGCATGACCCAATTGTGTGATTGCAGACCTCTGGAGGGTGGGGTGGGTAAGTTTCCGGGCCCACATGAAGTCTTGAGATCAGTTTCCTTTAAGTTCCTGGCAGCAATTTCTACACTAAGCTTCAGCTTAGCACATTTGATTCCATGTTGTTGTACTGTGTCTGCTATGACAGCAATTTTGTGATGAGAAAAATAATTTGTGCTCAATAAATGTTAGACAAATGAATAAATGATTTCAGCATAAGATGAGTAGTGGGGCTATCACAGAGAAAATGTTGGTAATGGGCACAGCTTCTTATAGCTATTCAAAATAGCACCACTCATACAGTGTGGCACATGGGAGCTTTTCCTCTGAGATGCCCACTAAAGAACACTAAATTGGATACTCTCTTAATTAATATCTTATTTCCAGTTGTGTTTGTGAGTTCTGTTTGAAAACAAATACTATAGTAGAGCATTTTGGCCATGATATTAGGAGGATCTAGGAATCACCCACAGTTTAGGAACTTGAAAGTATGGGATACAGACTTCTCAAACAGGGACAGGTAAACAGATGGCACTAGCCACAGTGAGACTGTGACTATAAACTGAACTGAAGAGCCTTCCTTGGAGATATGTCACTACCCATAAGAACTCAGAGGTTGGGCAGCAGTAAATTGAGGTCAAAATGCCTGTGAAACACTATCTCTTGATTCAACACTGGGGAAGGAGGTACACATGTCAATTTTCACCAGCCATAGTACCAACCAGGATGCTGCAACTTAAGTGCCAGCCATTACAAGAGTAGTACCCAAGTCTCTTAATGCTGGTCCCAGGTTTCTTTACACTGCTCCATAATTTGGAGCACAGCTGGAGGGCTGTCTTGGTACTGAGGGTTTCCAAAGAACAGCGTCAGTGTCTGGTCAGAGAAAAGAAAGCAGAACAAGCACTCCCTTGTCTCATTCTGTTGCCATCTAAGGGCAGAACTCCACAGACTAATGCTGACAGGAGTGCTACAACCCAGCCAAAGCAGAGTGCTGAGTGGAGTGGCACCAGTAGCTCCTCAAAGGTTAGCGGAACAACACCAGACATAGATCACGCTGGGTCATGTAGAGATTCAGGTACAAAGGAGGAAATCTAGAGTCCACAGAAGAAGAAAGGGAAGATGACAATGATAGGACAGGCTAAACATTCCCACACAGGAAAGTGTTGCAGCACAGCCTATCTCTGAAATTGGCCAGCCTCTTGACCATCCTGGTATAGCAGGCCACCCCATAGGCATTTCCTAGCCAATAATCTTATCATCCCAACAGTGGCCTTGACAAGAAGATTCTCACTCCTCTACCCAACAGACATGCCTAAAACCCCTGAGAGCTGTTGACCAAGAACAGCTACTTGGCCGGGCGTGGTGGCACACACCTTTAATCCCAGCACTGAGGAGGCAGGGGTAGGAGGATCGCCATGAGTTCAAGGCCACCCTGAGACTACATAGTGAATTCCAGGTCAGCCTGGGCTAGAGTGAAACCCTACCTGGAAAAACCAAAAAAAAAAAAAAAAAAAAAAAAAAAAAAAAAAAAAGAACAGCTACTTGCACCAAGGGAGGGAGCCTTGTTCCCAAGACACAGCTGGCTGGTGAGCAGGTCGGAATGCTCTGGGCAATAAAGGAGCTCCCTGGATATCCAGAGGGAACCTTTGGACACATAGCCATCCAACAGTCACCTAGGCCTTCCTAACAGCCAGGCATTACAGCTCAGCAGGCCAGACTGGAGTCTGAGATGTACAGAAAAGCTCTGCCCAGGCTTCCTGACCAGACCTTTCCAACTCAAGCTGCAGGCTAATGCACTGCAAAGAGGTGAAGCCACCAAGGATCTTTTCATTATTTTTTAAGCAAGAGGAGGAGGGGGTGAAATATAACAGTATACAATTAGGGATCTGCTGCACTTCTGTGCAAACTGATGAATAAGCCAGCCCTTGACAACTTCCCCACTGCTGCTGACAGGATAATTGTGCTTAATTTCTTAATTTTAATGCCATTGTTGCATTTGGCTTCTGATAATGAGATGTAAATATGTGTTCCAGTTTGTGGATTTGTTTAATTGCAGGGTAGCTAAATTGCAATTGGTCAGAAGGTTAGTCTTTTATTTATTTATTTTGATTGTTACATGCCCCTGGATAGCAGAGGGGGTGTAACTGAGTAGACTGATAGATGCAGCTGTTCACCACCCTCTCTGTTCTTTGGGAGAGAAGAGGAAAGATATAAGACCTCCTTGATGGGCAGGTGAGTTTCAGGGTAGAAGAATATGAAGACTTGCTTTACTGCTTCCTTCCTAACATGTATAGTCAGCTCAATGTTGCTGGGATGAACATCCAACCAGAAAGAGTTTATGGTATGAATGGGTTTATTTCAGCCAACAAAGTCCAGTGGATGTTCTATCAATGGAGGAAGAAACTGCTTATTTCCGTACATCCAAGTAGAAAGAATAACTGCAGCAAGCACAAACTTGCCAGAGCTCAAACTGCTCTGCACATGCCTTTGAGACTGGAGCCAGATCCACCCCCAGTGACACACCTTAGGGCAGAACTCCAGGATCTCCCCATCCCTCCCCCAGTGGCATGCCCCCTCTAACAGGAATCTGCCTGCTAGGGGCTGAAGTTGCAAACTCAATATTAATAAAACACCTGAGTTTATGGGGGCCATATGTTTAAATTGCCACCTCCCACCATCCTTGGTCAGGCTGGCTTAGAGGATGAGGGAAGAGGAGAACCCGGGGCTGGACTTCATTCACTGTGGATCAGCAGATTGGATGCAGACCAAAGTCACTTATAAAATGACAGTAATGGCACCAGGAGTAGGAGAGCTAAGAGAGTAGGGTGAAGGTTGAAGGTGGGGCATAAGAAGCCAGGCTTGAGCTAGGGAGATTGCTCAACAGTTAAAAGTTCTTGCTGACCTGCTGACCCAGGTTCAATTCTCACTACCCATCCATAGATCTATAGTGTGGCACAGGCATCTGGAGTTTGTTTTTAGGGGCTGTAGACCCTGGCATAGTCATTTAGAGTCTATCTTCTCCCTTATCTCTTCTCCCTTCTCTCTCTCTCTCTCTCTCTTCCTCCCTCCCTCCCCCTCCCTCCCTCTCTCATATGCACAAGTAAATTAAATATTTCAAAATTAAAAAAAGCAGCAAGGCTTGTCACTGTCTCTATGGTGGCCCAGCAAAGAGCATCTTGATTGATATGGCAGCCATTTAGGAGTGGTGGATCCAGCCAAGAGAGGATCCCAGGGTGAGCATGAGGAGGATGTCAAGCCTATGGTAGATACACTGACAAAACTGAGGATCACAGACTCTTTCTTCAGCTCTAAGAATTCCTGCTCTGTTGTGAATGGGCTGTCTGCACTTACTGCTATCTGACAGATGATCAACATGCCCAGAGACATTTGGAATCTGCTGAAGTCACAGAGCCAAAAGGTGGTGATGGAGTTTGGAGCTGGGATTATCCGCCTACAAACCTGATGCACCTTCTTGCATCATCCCACTCCCATCAGCTCCACCAGCCTCTACTGAACCTCCACATTGACCCCACAGAAATGTGGTGCCTGTTCACAATCAGTTTGCTAATGGAACTAGAATCTGATGGCCAAGCTCTGGTGACAGACCACAGGCCTGGCTGGAGTTCATCCTGCCCACCTCTCCCAGGACAGACTACTCCAGCCCCCATCTCTAGCTATTCCCTCTGCCTGAAGTGGCTGTATTCCAGAGGGAATCAAGCCTTTTTCAGTTCTTATTAGTGCTCATTCTCCTCTGGAAGAGGGCAAGTTTTCCATTATATCTGGCTGGAGTCTGTGTTCCAGTTTTCAATGTAATCTCCTATCATCCCATTTCCAGAACAGTCAGTCATTCAGAGACTTTAACTAAGAACTCCTGGGACTTCTTCAGGTGGCTCTCCCTAGGGATGGACCATCATGAGTTCTGTCAGCTTTACTGCTGACTTGGGCTACATTGAGACCCTATAACTACTTACTATTAGTCTCCCAAAGCTATGGATTCAAAAATAACTGAAAGACACCCTCTACTTAGGGGAAAAACAATTTATGTGTAGAAATTGGCACATGCTTTTTTGGATCCCTTCTTTCTACCCTGTCACTATACCTACTGCCAATCTGACCCAAGCTTATTAGATTGCAACCATTCTCTATCTTGCTTATGGCCTCTTCAAAGCATATAAACAGCCATAGTGCCTTGCTCATTTCCATTGAGAAATGATTCATGAAGAAGAATCTGTTTCCTATTACAATTCAGGTGAAGAAGGACTAACATGGAAATAATCTTACTTACCTTTTCTACCTTAAGTGGCTACAGAGACCATCAAATATCATCATAAACACAACATTAATAGAAAGTGATACAATAAAACTAGGTATGGTTTCTTATAGTCTGCATGAAACTTTGTCTTCCTCTATTTCCCTTAATATTTGTTCACTCCTCATTTCTGTATTTTTATTATTTTACTGAGAATACTAATACATAAACATACAATAATTTGATCATAACCCTTTCCCATTCCCCTTTTATTTCCCCAACTCTGTCACTCCATTTCTACTGAATCCACTCCTCTAAGTAGTCCTGTTTTGGAATCTTGTTTTGTTTTTATGTTTTTAAATTTTTTAAAAAATTTTTGTTTACTTTTATTTATTTATTTGAGAATGACAGACAGAGAGAGAAGAGACAGATAGAGAGAGAGAGAATGGGTGCGCCAGGGCCTCCAGCCACTGCAAACGAACTCCAGATGTATGCGCCCCCTTGTGCATCTGGCTAACGTGGGTCCTGGGGAATCAAGCCTCGGACCAGCGTCCTTAGGCTTCACAGGCAAGCGCTTGACTGCTAAGCCATCTCTCCAGTCCTGGAATCTCATTTTTGCAATCATTCTGATCATCTATGTCAAAATGTTGGCATGGATATTGCTCAGGTCTCATGGAGGTAACAGCATCTACTATAAGGTTAAAAGTCACTTCATGTCTGGAAGACAGTCCCAAGGTACTACTCCTTTCCACCCTGTGGCTCTTACATTCTTTCTGCCTTTATTTCCACAATGTTCCCTGAGCCTTGAAAGACATAATGTAGATGTCTCATTTAGTGCTGAGATCTCAATAGCCTCTGATTTTCATGAGTTTTGTGCCTCCTCAGTATAGCCATCTCCAAAGAGAATTTACTCTGACTAGCAGTGACAGCTATAGTAGTATTTTTTCGACCACATCTTCCTTTACCACCACATCTTCCACAATATTACCTGACCATGGTGGGTGTCATGCAGTTGTCTCATCCAGTACTGAGCACTTGTCATTTCTTCTCATAACCTTGATGAGTCTTTTATCTCCCTAGTAGTCACTATGATCTGCTTCTCTAAGCAAAAATTAGAACACCATTAATCTATAGGCATAATCTACATAACAGTTTAGAAGGCAATTTGATAGGCAAACTTTTAGCATAGTGGTAACTTCCCCCTTAAAGTCTATAACATTCCTTGCCATAGGTTTTTCATTAGGTTTCAGTACTAGGCATGGAGTCCCTGCCATGGAGTAGACCTCAAATCCAATTAGAAAAGATTAGTGACCCTAGCCAGTTGTGTAGCTCACAGGGTCACAGATGGTTAAGACTTACAGCCTGCACAGAATTTTCCACCACTATGACAACTAGCCAGCAGGAAGAAGGCTTCCAGTTTCAACCTCAGTGTTCTTGGCTGAAGTATATGCCTTCATCGGTAGGGTCTTACCATTGTTGCATACTACTTCTTGTATGCAACCCAGAGCAGTAGAAGTAGTCTGCATTATTTTGTGTGGGCCTTCATTGACAAACAACTCATTAGGGAGTGTCTCACCCCTGGTCTGAAATTTTTCCTAAGGCAACCTGTGGCTCCTAGACATAGCATTCCCCACACCAGCAGGCTACTTCTGCACAAATTCTCTTGTTTTAAATTATATCTTTTAAATAGCTAATGAAGCAGTGGGTTGTCATTTGGCTTACTCAGAATGTCTTCAGTTATGTGTATTTTGACCTCCATCGACTCCTCTCCTCCATGCCCTTTTCCTGACCCCACTAGACTTATACCCTCTGTATTCTCTCTACTTGCATATCTGCTATCCTCTTCAATAATTACCTCCTCCTCCTCACTTCTGTCCTATATTTTTCTAGCTTCTTGACCTTCACGACTGACTCTTGCACCAATTAATTATCTAAAGATCAAAGCTATCATCTACATATGAGAGAACATGGGCCATTTGTCTTTCTGAGCCTGAGTTACCTCATTTAGTATATTATCCAGATACATACATTTCCTTTGAATTTCATAATTTTATTTTCTTTAAAGCTGAATAAAACTCTATTCTGTATATGTACCACATCTTCATTATCCATTCATCAGTTGATGGACATCTAGGCTGATTCTGTTTCCTAGCTATTGTGAATAGAGCAGCAACAAACATAGCTGAGGAAGTAGCAAGAGTTTATGCTCAGAATTGGTATAGCTAGGTCATATGGTAGATCTATAGGTTTTTGAAAAGCCTCCATACTGGTTTCAATCATGACTACTCACACCAACAGTAGGTAAGTGTTCCTCTTTCTTGATACCTTCCCCAGCAATTGTTCTTATTTGATTATGGTAGCCATTTTGACCAAGGTAAGATGGAATCTGCAACATTTTTAGTTTGTATTTCCCTGATGGCTAGAGATATTAAATATTAAATAAAATATGTATGATCTATCTGTGTGTCTTCTTTTGGGAACCCTCTGGTCAGTTCCATGGCTCATTTTTTGATTAGGATGTTTTATTTTTTTATTGCTTAGGTTTTGTTTTCAGTTCTTTGCATATTCTGCATATTAGTCCTTGGTCATATGAATAGCTGGAAAATATGTTCTCCCACTTAAGCCTGTCTCTTAACTCAGCTGACAATTCCTTTTGCTTTAAAATAGCTTTGTAGTTTCATGAGCTCTCATCTGATAATTGTTTACCTTATTTCCTGAGCTACTGAAGCCCTATTCACAAAGCCCTTCCTGATCCCTATATCCTGCTGTATTCTCCATACTATTCTTAAATTAAGTAATTTATTTGTAAGCAGAGAGAACAAGTGAATGAGAGAGGGAGAATGGGCATGCCAGAGCATCCGGCCATTGCAAACTAACTCCAGATGCATGTGCCACTTTATGCATTTGGCTTAAGTGGGTACTGGGCAATCAAACCCAGGCCATCGGGCTTTGCAACGAAGTGCCTTCAACCACTGAGCCATCTCTTCAGAACCCCTACGTTTTACTCTAGTCATTTCAGGATTTCAAATTTATGTTGAGGTCTTTAATTCATTTGCAGTTGATTTTTGTGCATGGTAAGAGATATGGGCCCAGATCCATTCTTCTACATGCAGAAATCCAGTTTACCAAGAACACAGTGTAAATGGTATATTTTCTCCATGTGGGTTTTGGCAACTTTGTCAACATCAGGAGTATAGCTTGAAATCAGGTATAATGATACCTCCAGAAGGAATCTTTTTGCTTAGGACATTATCAAAGGATGTTATCAAAATCCTAGGACATTATCATTATCTAAGGATGTTATCAAAGTTTTTTCTGCTTCCATATGAATTTTAAGTTTTTTTCTATTTCTGATAAAATATGTGCCATATTCTATTGGAGTTGCATTGAATTTGTATATTGCTTTGGATAGCATGGCCTTAATTCTTGCCACATATGAGCATAGGAGATCTTTCTATCATTTGGTATCTTCCTCAATTTCCTTCTTCAGTATTTTAATGTTCTCATTGTAACACTTCCTTATATGGGATATTCCAAGATATGCAACTTTTCTGGCTGTTGTCAATGGTACTATTTCCTGATTATTTTACCTCAGTATGTTTGTCATTGGTATTTAAGGAGGCTACATAAATATGAGTGTTAATTTATATCCTGCCACTTTGATCTAGGAGTTTTCTAGCAGAGTATTTGGGATCTTTTATATAGAGAGTCATATCTCCTGCTTATTCGTGTTTTGTTTCTTTGTTTTCTATTTGTATCTTTTATATTTATCTCCCTTATTGCTCTAAGACTTCAAGTCTTATATTTAATAACACTGGAGAGAGTGGACAACCTTTCTTTCTTTGTTCCAGATCTTAGTAGAAAGCTTCAAGTCTTTCTCTATTTAGTATGTCTTAAAGTTTGTTATATATAGCCTTTGTTATGTTGAGATATATTCCCTCTATCCCTAGTCTCTCTGAAGTTTTCATCCTGAAGGAATGTTGGATTTTTGTCAAAGTCCTTCCTATTAAGAATTATCATTAAGATATCTTCTATTAAGATTATCATAAGATTTTTGTCCTGAGTCCATTTATATAATGTATCACAATTGTTTATTTCAATCTGTTGAACCATCCCAGCAACCCTGGAGTAAAACTTACTTGACTCAGGTGGATGGCATTTGTAATATGTTCTTGATTTTGATGAATAAGAACTTTATTGAGAATTTTTTGCCAGTGTTCATCAGGAATATTGGTCTGTAATTTTGTTGTTGTTGTTGTTGTTGTGTCTCTATCAGGTTTTGCTATTATTGTAACACTAGGTTCATATAAGGAGTTAGGGAACATTGGCTCCTTTTCAGTTTTATGAAATGACTTGAGAAACAGTGGACTCAGATCTCCCATAAAGTTCTGTTAGAATTCTGTAATTATGGCATGTAAGTTACAAGGGTAATCAAATATTCTCTGATTGGATATGGGATGTACTTGGTTAGAGGAAATCAATGCATGATTCTTAGAACTGAGTTAAAAGAACATGGCTCAGAAGGTCATAGACCACAGGGGGTAAGTCCTAATGTTCTTTGGTTAAATAAAGATGTTATGCCCATCAAAAAGCCTTCTAACTGTTTATGTTTAAAGCCTCTCATTAATGCTTGCTATCCTCATTTTTGGTTAGAGAACCTTCTTTTTAGAGAGAGCAGCAAATTCTAGGGAGACCCAAAATTCATCAAAATGATAAGAAGGGCGTAGCATAGCTCTGGATAAGCCACCTTTATCATACCTTCTGGGGTTCAGAGAACATTTCACATGGAGTCACAGACAGAATGTAAGTGCTGCACTCACTACTTGCCAGAGAATCTTCTGAATGGATATGGTGATAGACACTAAGGAGACTCAAAATTCATCAAAGTAGAAAGGAAGAGGTTGTTGAAAGCTAAAGTCTAAAGGATATATCTAATATACCTCCAAGACTCGGGGTTCATTGTGGAAGAAGGGATGGAAAAAATGTAATAGCCACAGGATATGTAGCCATACTTTAGGGTATGTTCCTCCAAACATGAACTGACTTGTACATTTATGACCTCAAAAGTGGTTCCTAGTACTCCTACAAGACCAGCACCATTTTTAGATACAGATTTTGACATGGAGGATGGAAGAGAACAAAAGGAATGTGACAAGAAAACACAGGAAGGGCTACCTTGAAAAGAGAAAGATTTTCACAGTATGGGGCTAGAAAGAGAGAAGAGAGAAAAAGAATAAAGGAATCCTAACATGAAGAAATTACTGTATGTTCATGTATTAAATTCTAATGATAATAATAATTGGCTTTCAAAAATATCTCCTATATTTATTTCTCCCAAATTTCATTCTCTGTGGAACAGATCCAATGTTGTACTGGGGAAAAATTTGAACCAATCCTCTGTTGCATGGCAGCCTAAAGGATTGTTTAATCTGCACATCAGTTTCTAGTGTCTAGGTCCTGAGTGTGAAGCTTTGCCAGGAGTCATGTTACTGTCTCTACATAATTCAAGAGTAGCTGAGGGCTAAAGTGGATCCTTGTGGTATGGCACCAGAGGAGCAGAACACAGTGCCTTATATTGGGTTTTCTGGGCTTCCCACTGCAGGAATCTGAGGATACAGGAGCTACAGGCCAGGGCCTGATAGAATGCTTCAGATCACATAGCTGGTTAACAAGAAAGAAATTGACAGTACGGAGTAGAACAAGGATGATTCAGGTAACTGACTGAGTAACATGCAATTTTGCCTTTCAAGGAAAGGGGGTGTTGTAGTCAGGTCCACATTGCTGGTATAAATCACCCAACCAAGAGCAGCTTGTGGGAAAAAAGGAGGTTTATTTTGGCTTACAGGCTTGAGGGGGAAGCTTGATGATGGCAGAGAAAATGACATGAGCAGAGAGTGGACATCAGTCTCTGGCCAACATAAGGTGGACCATAGCAACAGGACAGTGTGCCAAACACTGGCATGGGGAAACTGGCTGTAACACCCATAAGTCCATCCCCAAAAATACACTGCCTCCAGAAGGCATTAATTCCCAACCTCCATCAACTGGGAACCTAGCATTCAGAACAACTAAATTTATGAGGGACACCTGAATCAAGCCATCACAAGAGGGAAGAGTTATATGGCCTGATTTTGGACCATAGTAAAAGTGGCTGTTCAGGCTTTGTATCTAGTCCCTGAAACTAATGTGGAAATGCCAAGTATGCCATAGATACATAGATTTATGTATCTTGAACATAGATTTACTTTTTTATTTCTTTATTCTTAAGAGGAAACCTCTGTACTAGAACTCCAGCTAGCCCACTAAGACTAAATATGATGAATCCCAATCCCAAGTCAATAAAGAACTTCTTTCGTGTATGGCCACATGGTTACCTCACCAGGCATCCAAAACTAATATTATTCAGCCTTAGCCCCAGCCCATGTGCCATGCAAGACAGCAATGCTGAGTTCTGAGCTCCTACCACTGGAGCCCAGTACCTTTCCTGAAGTCAGGGCTCCTCTAGCATCTGGGGAAGTTCTGGTCTTTGATAATAGGTGGAGGATAAGGGCACCCAGGAAATCAATGTTTACTGTTATATTTTTTAATAAACATTTTTTGCCATTTATTTCTAATTAATGTATCCTTTTTAGCAGATTTAGCTTTGCTTAAAAATTGGAAATTCACAGGCTGGAGAAATGGCTTAGCAGTTAAGCGCTTGCCTGTGAAGCCTAAGGACCCCAATTAGAGGCTTGATTCCCCAGGGCCCACGTTAGCCAGATACACTAGGGGGTGCACACATCTGGAGTTCGTTTGCAGTGGCTGGAGGCTCTGGTGCACCCATTCTCTCTCTCTCTCTCTCTCTCTCTCTCTCTCTCTCTCTCTCTCTCTCTCCCTCTTTCTCTCTCTGTCACTCTCAAATAATAAACAAAAATTTTTTTAATTGGAAATTCATAAACCACCTACTAAAGGAATCTCTACAATTCTTCTCTGTTAGTAATACCTTGCCTTTCTACACTACATTTGATACAATCCACAAGTCATTATTGCTAGGTCATTATTCCCAAAACATCCATAATTTATAGTAGGGCTCACTTCTGGTGGTGTACATTCTAAGAGCTTGGACAAAACATGCATCCTCCACTACTGTGACAGAGTAGCTTCACTGCTCAGTCACCCAATGTTTCCCTTCTTCTCTCCCTCTTCCTAAGCTCCTGGAGAACAGAAAACTGTCACCACTGTTTTGTATTTTATAGAAGGTCCTGTAGGAAGAATTGTATCCTCTATAGGTTGCTTCACTTGGTAACATTCTTCCATGTCCTTTTGTAATTTCAAAGCTCTCTGAAAGTAGAAATAGAAATCACTGAATAACATTCCATATATCACAGTTTGTGCATCCATCTAATTGAAGAATCTGGTTGCTTCCAACTTTTGACAATTACAAATAAAGCTACTATAAACACTCAGTTGCTAGTTTGAGAGGGAGATAAATTTTCAACTCATTTGGGCCAATACTTATTAGTAGCATGACTATTCAATTTTATTGGTTAGACTTCATTTTGTTTTGTAAAATCTATCAAACTTTCTTCCCAAGTAGTTGTACCACAGTGAAGGAGAGTTACTACTGTCCCACATTGTCATCAGCCCTCTGCAGGACCGTACTGCTGTTCCACTGGCCATCCTCTGTTGGCATAGAACATGGAGCATCTTACATGGCCTTATTTTTCCATCTGTCCTGATCTCCTGGCCATTTTATATTTAGGTTGTTTCCTCATTGAATATGAAGAATTCTTAAATATTTCAGATGCCAAGCCTATGTGTGATATGCAAAAATTTTCTCTGAGTCAGTGGCTCATGTTTTCACATTCCAAGCAGCATCTTTAACAGAACAGAAGGTTTGCTTTCTATCATGACCAATTTGTCAGTCTGTTCTCTTATAGAGTTTGGTTTTGGCATTGTAGGTAAAAAGATATCAGCAGACCAAATATCATAGGTCACTTGGATTGTCTTCTCATTTTATAGCTTTGCATGCAAATGATTTATTTGAGTTCATTTTACAGAGCAGAGAAGGTGTGAGAGGACATCATGTGTGTGCATGTGTGCATCCAACAGCTTTAGCACTGCTAAAGCATGCTTACGCTGACTTTCTACACTGACTTACCTTCACTTATCAGACCTACTGACTATATTATGTGATTCCATATCTGGGTTTTCTTTTCTATCACACTAATCTACTTTCCCATTCTTTTGTCAATATGACACTGTGTGTCTATTGTAGCCTTATATAAAATCTCAGAACCAGGTAGTATTAGTCCTTGCTGATCCTTTGATAGAATTGAATTAAATCTATATATCAATGGGAAAGCTTTGAAATCTAATATCAGGTATCTATTATTTAAATCCTATGAGATTGTTAATGAGATATTTATTGTTTTTCTCATCTACATTTCCCATATATTTTGATAGATTCATTACCTAATTGTACAATTTTTGGTGGTTATGCAAATAGCATTGCATTTTAATTTAAAATTCCAATTATTCATTACTGTTAAACAAAAAGCTGTTTGGATTTTGTATAGTCAGTCTTGGAATGATTGCTACAATCATTTCTTAGTTCCAGGACTTTGTTGATTATTTAGGAGTTTCTACATAGAAAATCCTGCCACCTATGGACAAGGGTTCATTTCTCTTTTATGAGGGTGTATGTTTTTATGTCCTTTTCTGTTTTATAGAAATTAAGACTACTGTTGTGCTATTGAAAAGCAGTAGTGAGAAAGAATATCTTTGCTATGTTTCCTGATGTTAGTAAAAAAAGCTTCAAGTTTCTCATCATTAAATGTAATGTTAGCCGAAGGATTTTGCCAATGTTCTTTTTCAAGTTCAGGAAGCTCTCCTTCTATTCTTTACTGAGAAATGAGATATTAGATTTTGGTAATTTTTTCTCTTGTTATTATACTCACATGAGATTTTTGTAGCATTGATGTGATGAATTACATGAATTATTGTCAAATGTTGAACCAGAATTGCATGTATAGAATATATTCAATTTGGTCATAGCATATACCTTTACTAATGTATTACTGATTAAACTTACTGATATTTTATTGAGGATTCTTTCATGAATGTTTGTGAGAGATATTGGTCTTTAGTTTTCCTTTCTTGCAATGTCTTCATCTGGTTTAGATATTAACATGATGTTAGCCTCATATAATAAATTAGAACACAGCCAGTCCTCATCTGTGGGTTCCACATCAATGCTTTCAACTAACTTAGGGTCAAAAATATTTGAAAGAAAATTGCATTCATATTAAGCATGTATGGACTTTTTGTTGTCATCAATCCATAAATAATCGTTTAACAACTATTTTTGTGACATGATTCAGGTGCTACTTGTCCTCAAAAAGTCCATGTGTGGGTAGCTTGATCCTTAGTGTGGTAGTATTGTGGTAGTCAGTCTGGGCACTGCATTTGAAAGGGATTAAGGTGTTACCATCAAAGGGAGTGAATTTCAAGAATTAGCAGTTATAAAATGGCAAACATGGCTAATCTTTACTCTCTTGCTGTGTCACCATGCCACTTCTTGCTTTCATATAGAAATCTCTGATATAAAGAGATATGACTAAGCTACTACCATGCCTTTTGGACTTGCAGCCCCCAATTCTGTGAGCTATATAGACTTCTTTCTTTTCTTTGTAAACTTTCCAGTCTCAAGTAATACACATATATACATATATACAACATTTATATTAGGTATTAAAACAAGCTACAGAATCTATGGATTCTGGTACCCATGAATGGCCATAGAACAAATCCAGCTCACATTCATTGAAATATAAGAGGGCATCAATCATACTCTGCTTCTATTTTCTGGATGAGACTGTAGAGAACCAGAATAATTAACTGGAACAATTTATCTCTTAAATATTCTATAGACATTACCAGAAATAAAATCTCGGTTTTGTGCTTCTGTTTTGAAAAACATATTGTCAAGTATGCTTCATCCCAGGAACACAGGGATGGTTCAACATATAGAAATCTGTCAATGTGATACACCACATAAATAAGCTTAGACACAAAAATGACAAGATCATCTCCATAGATGTAGAAAAGGTCTTTGGACAAAATACAACATCACTTCATGATCAAAACATTGAAGAGAATAGGCATGGACAGTCTATATCTCAACATAACAAAGACTATATATAAAGATCCTAAAGCCCAAATAATACTTAAGGGGGAGATGCTGAAGTAATTCCCATTGAGATCAGGAATAAGACAGGGGTGTCCACTCTCACCTCTGCTCTTCCACATACTCCTTGGAAGTTCTACCTCAAGCAATAAGATAGGAGAAAGAAATAAAAGGGATACAAATTGGAAAGGAAGAAGTTAAGTTAGCCCTACTTCATGATGAAATGATTCTATACATATGTGACCCAAGAACCTCCATCTCAAAACTCTTAAAAGTGATTAAATCCTTCAGCAAAGTAGCAGGATACAAAACAAATGCACAAAAATCAGTAGCCTTTCTATATGCAAAAGACAATGATACATAAAAATAAATAAGTGACATTGTCACATTTTCAAAAGCAACAATAAAATAAAATAAAATACCTTGTAATAACATTAACTAAGGAGGTGAAAGGCCTTTACAATGAAAACATAAAAAGACTCAACAAAGAAACTGAGGAGGACTTGAGAAAATGGAAAGACCTCCCATGCTACTGGATAGACAAAATTAACATTATGAAAATGGAAATCTTACCAAAAGCAGTATTTAATGCAATACCAATAAAAATTCCAACATCTTTCTTCACACAGATTGAAAAAATGATCTCAGAATTCATATGGAATAGGAGAAGGCCTCAGATATCCAAGCATATCCTCAGCAAAAGAAATACTTGTGGAGGCATCACCATACCTGATTTAAAGCTGTACTACAAAGCCATAGTAATAAAAACAACATAGTACTGGCATAAAAACAGGAACATAGACCAATGGAACAGAATCAAGAACCCAAAGTTTGGGACAAGTAACTACAGCTACTTGATATTTGGCAAAGCCCCTAACAATTTAGGCTGGAAAACAGACAGCATCTTCAACAAATGGTGCTGGACAAACTAGATAACCATATGCAGAAAAATGAAACTCAATCCACACATTTCACCACACACAAAAATCAAGTCCAAATGGAGCAAAGACCTCAATATAACTCTGCTACTACTGGAAGAAAAAATAGGAGGAACTTTCCATAATATAGGAGTGAGTGGGAAAGTACTTCCTGAACAAAACCACAGTAGCTCAGAAAAACCCCAGTAGCTCAGAAAAAAACAATCACTCAACCATTGGGAACTCAGGAGGCTGAGACGCTTTTTCACAAACAAACAATAAGCAGAGCCAATAGATTTCTCACAGAATGGGAGAAAATCTTTGTCAGATACACATCAGACAGAGGCATAGTTTCTAGAATCTACAAGAACTCAAAAACCTAAACAATAAAAAAAAATCAAAGAATCTACTTACAAAATGGGGCAGAGAACTGCACAGGGAGTTCTCAAAGAAGAAATACAAATGGCAAACATACACTTAAGAAAATGTTCAACATCCCTAATCATCAGGGAAATACAAATTAAATACAAATTAAAATAACTATGGTATTCCACCTACCCCAGTAAGGATAATAAACATTAAAAATCTAATGACAAATGAAGGATAGGTTGTGGAGAAATAGGTACACTCATTCACTGTTTCTGGGAATGCAAGCTGGTACAACCACTAAAGAAAGAAATATGTAGACTCCTAAAAAGGATGACTATAGAGGTACCAACAGACACAATTATTACCTTACAGGGGTTTTTTTCCTAAAAGCTCCAAACCTCAGGTCAGAGATATTTGCTCAACCATGTTTATAGCTGCTCAATTCATAATAGCTAAGAGCTGAAAATCAACCCAGATGTCCATCATTAAATCAATGGACAACTAAAATGTGGTATATATACATGATGGAATTCTATGAAGCAGTAAGGAAAAATGACACAATGAAATTTGAAGAGGCTTCCAGTTAAAATGATGGTGTAGGAACCATGCCAAAGCACCCTAGGGGAGAAAAAGCCAAAAAAAAAAAAAAAAAAAAAAGACAGCAAAATACACTCTGCTACTAAAAAGTGAGGTGTATAAGAAATTACAAATGGCAGCAGGAAAGCAGAAGAGATCCAGGGCATCTGGACCCCACATAGGCAGGCAGAACTGGCTTCAGCAGTGGCAGCACCAGGTCTGGAGGGCCACAGCTACAAGGCTAGGCTACACCAGCAGGAAAAGCCAGGTGAGTTTGCAAACTCAAGAAATGTGAAGGGAGAAGCACAGTAAACAACGGAGGAGCAGATCACAAGGAAGAGGACCATGTGGACCAGTGGGGGAACTAGCGCCACCATCCACAGCCTCCCCTCCCCCACTGCCAGTGCAAGCACCACCAAGCACAAGAGACCAGGGAAGGGAGCTCAGCACCAAGCACCGGCAAGCCAGAGGAGCAATACAATGACTCAGCTAGCCTACTTGAACCCACAGTGCACCAAAGAGAAACCCAAGCAGAAGTACAGCATAACTGAGACCAAAATCATCCCAAAAGGTAACTGGGATTACAACAGGTCAATACCCACCAAATAAGCCTGGTATATAAGTCGGAACCAGAAGTGCTAATTTCACTTTCACTATCAGGATAAATTATATTTTAAATCTGATGTATGGTTAAATTTGCCATTCTTAAATAAGCTATATTTTGGGCTTGTTATTTGTTCCTTCTTGATTTATAGTGGCTTTGTTTCCTCTTCTGTTGTACATTAGGGAAGGGTCTCACTAGGTCACAAACTGACTTGGAACCCTCAACACACCATAAATCTTAACCTCTAGTTGACAGGATTAAGGGTGTAGTGTACCACACACCTTAAGGGACAGTGACTTTGTTAGAGGACCTTGTTGTCATATACCTACTCTTGCATAAACACTCTGTGCTGTTTTTCATTGACTGTGTACATTGTTTAGTTAAATTTTAGAATCTGCCTGTATTTTGTTCCATTCAGCCTATATGAATACTCTCATAGCAAGCAAACCCAACACCTAGGTTCACTTTTGTAGATACTCTGAGAGTCTTAAGAGCCACACCTATCACCTTAAGCTCCTACCCTGAAGATATATAACACCAGATTGACTGATACATCTAAAAATACTGCAGATAACTAGAAAATACAAGCATTAAATAAATCCAAGATGCAAAAACAAGAAAAAAAAACACAAGAAACACCAAAAATGAAGACAATATAAAACCACCAAAAAGTATTAATTTATCAGACATGACCTCCAGTGAGAATGAGTTAGAGGAAATGCCTGAGAAATATTTCAAAAGAATGATTATAAATATGCTCAAATAAGTCAAAGAGGAAATCAAAGGAATGAAAGAAGAACTCAAAGGAATCAAAGAAGACCAAGGAAACCAATTTAATGAAGTAAAAAGGTCAATACAAGACAATACAATAGGGTAATAGAAATAATGAAAAGCCAGTAAGAATTACTAGCAATGAAGAACACAGTCAATGAAATAAAAAACTCTGTAGAAAATCTCACCAGTAGAATGGATAAAGGAGAGGACAAAATATCTGAGCTAGAAGACCAGGTGGCAGATCTACTACAGTCCAACAAAGAGAAAGACAACTTAATAGAAAAGTATGAATGGGAATTTCAAGATATTCAGGACACTATGAAAAGATTAAACATAAGAATTTAGGGTATAGTAGAAGGAAATGAATTTTACTCCAAAGACATAGTAGTCATTTGCAACAAAATCACAGAAGAAAACTTCCCCCAAATTGGGAAAGAGGTGCCAATGCAGATACAGGACTCCTTTAGAACACCAACCAGACAAAACCTGGAAAGAACTTCTCCTCACCATATTGTGATTAAACTACCAAGCATACAAACCAAAGAAAATACATTGAAAGCAATAAGAGAGAAAAATAAAGTTACCTACAAAGGAAAGCCCATCAGGATCACAGCAGATTACTCAACACAAACTTTAAAAGACAGAAGGGCTTGAAGTGATGTATTCCAAGTTCTGAAAGATAACAACTGTCAAACAAGGTTACTTTATCCTGCAAAGCTATCCATTCAAATAGACGGAGAAATCAGGACATTCCACAACAAAAGCAGGCTAAAGGAATATTTGAAGAGAAAACTATCTCTACAGAAAAATGCTTGAAAGAATCCTCCATGCTGAAGAGAAAGAAAAGCGCACACATAAGGAACCTGGAAAAAACAAACAATGCTCAAATGCTAGTTAACACAAAGGAGCAAAGGTACAACTGGAAGAACTACAACAAATGGCAAAAATAAATACACACCTTTCAATAATATCTCTTAATATCCATGGCCTCAATGCTCTAACTAAAAGACATATGTTTGTAGACTGGGATAAAAAGCAAGATCCTTCAATTTGTTGCCTCCAAGGAACTCACCTTTTTACAAAGGATGGATACTATCTTAGAGTGGAGGGTTGGAAAATGGTGTTTCAAACAAATGGGCCAAGATAACAAGGAGAAGTTGCTATCCTAATATCTGATAAGGTAGATTTCAGTCCAACATTAGTTAAGAAAGATAAGGAAGGTCACTTTATATTGATTAAAGGCACAGTCCAACAGGAGGACATTACAATCCTAAATATATATGCACCTAACATGGGGGCTCCCAACTTCATCAAACAAACAATATTAGAACTAAGTTAACAGATAACACCAAACATATTTGTAGTGGGTGACTTCAACAACCCACTCTCATCAATTGACAGGGCATCCTGGAAAAAAAAAAAAAAAGAGATGCAGCTGGATTAAATGAGGTCATAGAAGAAATGGACCTAACAGATATATACAGGACATTTCATCCCAATGCTGAAGAATATACATTCTTTTCAGCAGCACATGGAACATTCTTTAAAATAGACCATATACTTGGACACAAAGCAAACCTTAACAAATACAGGAAAACTGAAATAATTCCTTGCATTAGATCTGATCACAATAGAATCAAACTACAAATCAATAGCAATAAAAGCTATAGAGCATGCACAAAATCATGGAAACTAAGCAATACACAAGTAAATGATGAATGGGTCAATGAAGAAATCAAGAAGGAAATCAAAAATTTGATAGAGTCAAATGATAATGAGAACACAATATACCCAAACCTTTGGGACACAATGAAGGCAGTCCTAAGAGGGAAATTTATAGCTTTACATTCCTATATTAAGAAATTAGAAAGGCCTCAAATAAATGACCTAATGCTTCACCTTAAAGCCTTGGTAAAAGAAGAACAAGGCAAACTGAAAATCAGTAGATGGGAAGAAATAATGAAGATTAGGGCAGAAATTAATAAAATGGAAGCCAAAAAATTCCAAAGAATCAATGAAACAAAGAGTTGGTTCTTTCAAAGGATAAACAACATTGATAAACCCTTAGCAAATCTGACCACAGGAAAGATAGAAGAGACACAAATTAATAAAATTAGAGATGAAAAATGCAGCATTACCACAGATACCAGAGAAATTCAAAAAATCATATGGACATACTATAAAAACATATACTCTGAAAGAAATGGATGATTTCTTTGATTTATATGACCTACCTAAATTAAATCAAGATGAGGTTAATTACTTAAATAGACCTATAACAAGTATGGATATCCAAGCAGTTATCAAAAACATCCCAACTAAAAAAATTCCAGGCCCAGATGGATTCACTGGTGAATTTCATCAGACCTTCAGGGAAGAACTAATACCATTGCTTCTTAAGATTTTCAAAAAAATAGAAAAAGAAGGAATTCTACAAAACTCCTTCTATGAAGTGAGATTCGCCTTGATACCAAAGCCAGGCAAAGATAGAACAAAAAAATAAAATTATAGACCTATCTCCCTTATGAAAATAGATACAAAAATTCTCAACAAAATACTGGAAAACTGAATACAAGAATATATCAGAAAGATCGTTCACCCCAACCAAGTAAGCTTTATCCCAGATATGCAGGGATGGTTCAACATACAAAAATCAATAAATGTAATACTTGTATAAATGGACTGAAGGACAAAAACCACATGATCATCTCATTAGATGCAGAGAAAGCATTTGACAATATCAAACAACCCTTCATGATAAAAGTCCTATAGAGACTGGGAATAGGAGCATATCTCAAAAGTGGGGAAAAGCTAGAAGCTTTTCCACTAAAATCAGGAACAAGACAAGGGTGCGTACTGTACCCACTTTTACTTAATATAGTACTGGAAGTCTTAGCCATAGCAATAAGGCAGGAGATGCACATAAAAGGGATACAAATTCGAAAGGAAGAGATCAAGTTATCATTATTTGCAGATGACATGATTCTATACATAAAGGGCCCTAAAGTCTCTACCAGCAAACTGTTAGAGCTGATAAACACCTATAGCCATGTAGCAGGATACAAAATAAATACACAGATGTCAGTAGCCTTCTTATATGCTAACAGCAAACACACAGAGGATGATATCAGAGAATCACTCTGACTCCCAGTTGCATCAAGGAAAATAAAGTACCTTGGAAAAATCCTAACTAAGGAAGTGAAGGATCTCTACAGGGAAAACTTTAAAACACTCAAGCAAGAAATTGCAGGAGACACTAGGAAATGGAAAAAAAAAAATCCCTTGTTCTTGGATCAGAAGAATCAATATTGTGAAAATGGCAATCTTACCCAAAGGAGTCTACACATTTAATGCAATCCAAATCAAAATTCCAATGGCTTTCTTCACAGGAATAGAAAAAACAATCCAAAAATTCATTTGGAATCACAAAAAAAATCTCAAATATCTAAAACAATACTGAGCAACAAAAATAAGGCTGGTGGTATCACCATACCTGATTTTAACCTATAATACAGAGCCATAGTAACAAAAACAGCATGGTACTGGCACCAACGCAGACATGTAGATCTTGGAACACAATAGAGGACCCAGATGTAATTCAGGGTAGGTATAGCCAACTGATATTCAATAAAAGTGCCAAAAATACTCATTTAAGAAAAGACAGCCTCTTCAGATAATGGTGCTGGAAAAACTGGCATCTGTAGAAGGATGAAAATAGATTCTTCTCTCTCTCCAGGCCCAAGAATTAAGTCCAAATGGGTTAAAGACCTTAATATGAGACCTGAAACTCTGAAATTGCTACAGGAAAAAGTAGGGGAAACCCTTCAACATAGTGGACTTGGCAGAGACTTTCTGAATATAACCCCAATTGCTCAGGCAATAAAACCACAGATTAACCACTGGCACCTCATGAAACTACAAAGATTTTGTATGGCAAAGGACACTGTGCATAAAGCAAAGAGGCAGCCTACAGAATGGGAAAAAATGTTTGCCAGCTGATAGAGGATTAATATCTAGGATATACAAAGAACAAAAAAAGTAAATAATAAGAAATCAAGCAACCCAATTAGAAAATGGGTTATAAAACTAAATAGTGAGTCCTCAAAAGAAGAAATACAGATGGCATGAAAACATCTTTAAGAAAGTTCTACATTGTTCTGGCCAAGATGGCGACCGCCTAACTGTGCACATTCCCGGGAAAGAAAGGCAAGACATTAAGGGTTCACTGGATCTTTTAAGGGTTCACTGGGTCTTTTAGGGGAGAGAAATCTCCAATAGATTGCCAGTGGAAGGGCACAGAGGGGAACAAACAGGGAATCACTGATTCCCTCATGGGCAGGCAGGTAGCCCAACCCTCCCCCAAAGCAGCTGCTGTAACAAGGTCCCAGCTTCAGGAAACTCCCACACTTACTGTAGGAAAAGGGTCCCAGGTCAACATACTTCCACTTGCCTCGCTGCATAGGGGCGATCACCCTGCTACCCCTGCCCATGAATGACCATGGCCAGGCTATGCCTGCTGGCCTATTGGAGCTCAGGCTCCCTTTATCAATTTAAATGGCACCCACCACCTGCTGAAATCCCGCTTGTGGCAGTTTAGTCTGCTCCACCCACTTTCCCACTTACTGTTCTGGCCACCACACATTCACGCATGCAAGCCCAGGCCAATTCACAACTCCACACGTGAGCTGAGACTGTGTATGTTGCTTACACTAGCTCAGGTGCCATCCCCTCCCTGTCTTCAAAAACAACTGACCGCCATTATCCTGTTGCAGGGGAGTGCAGACGGTTTCTGGGTCCCAGTGTTTCGCCACACCAGAGTTTGGGCTGCTTCAGTGCTTGGTGCCTCTGTGTCCCTCCTAGCATGAGTGAGGCAGCTTTGGAAAATTCCCCATGAGAACTCAGGCAACTTTGGTGCCCTGGCCAGACAGGAACTCAGGTGGCTTAGGCAAGAGAGAGCAAAAGCCCAGGCTGCTTGGCAACAGCCTCAGGCTGCTTCAGATTCCCACTGTGCCTGAGCACAGGCTGGTCCACCCACCTACATGCCCATACACTATGATGGGCAGACGACAGTGCAAAAGAAATAACATGAAAAATCAAATGCAAGAAAATCCAGTTAGACCACCCAGTCCTACAATGAGCATCTCTAATCAAAATATAGAAGAGTCATTAGGATCAGACAGCAAATGAAGCTATAAGCAATGCAACCCTGATGAAGCTACTGGTAGAACTTGCAGAAAAGCAACAAAGGACCGATGATTGTGTGGATGCTGCCATCACTAGACTAGACCTAGTAGATAAGAAAATGGAAGGAATTCAAATATAGTTAAGAGATATGAAGGAGACAGAAAAAAAAGAGGACCTCAAAATTCAGCTGGACATGCTAAATGAGGACATCAAGAAATGCAAAATGAATTCCAAGAAGCATCAAGAAAATCAGAAAATAATGTGCCAATGGAGCTTGACAGAGGGATGGAAAGTATACATATAAAAGTAGTAGAAAATGCAAACCTTGGGCTGGAAAGATGGCTTAGCAGTTAAGCGCTTACCTGTGAAGCCTAAGGGCCCTGGTTTGAGGCTTGACTCTCCAGGACTCACATTAGCCAGATGCACAAGGGGGCACACATGTCAGGAGTTCATTTGCAGTGGCTGGAGGCCCTGGCGTGCCCATATTCTCTCTCTCTCTCTCTCTCTCTCTCTCTCTCTCTCTCTCTCTCTCTCTTTGTCTCTCTCTCTCTCTCTCTGCCTCTTTCTCTCTGTCTGCCACTCTCAAATAAATAAACATCAAAAAACAATTTTTAAAAAAAGAAACTGCAAACCTAATTGAACAAGTCGAAAACTCTCTGGAAGCTCTCAAGAACAAAGTCAGCCATGTGGAGGATAGAAACTCTGATCTGGAAGATAAGATGGAAGAAACAGTTCAAGAGTTCAAAAATTTCAGTAAGTTCAAAAGTTCCTGTGAACAGAACATGAGGGAATTGTGGGATACACTTAAACGTCCTAATATCAGGATCATTAGAATACCAGAAGGAGAAGAAATTCAGACCAAAGGAATGGAGAACTTATTTAACAAAGTAATTGAGGAAAATTTCCCCAGTATCTCAAAAGAAAGGCCCATCAAGATACAAGAAGCTAACAGAACTCCAAACAGACTAGACCAAAGGAGAAACTCTCCAAGATATATGGTCATTAAGACTCTAAAAATTGACACCAAAGAAAAAACCCTAAAAACAGCTACAGAAAAATAGCACATTACTTTCAAAGGTAACCCCATCAGAATTACTCCAGACTTCTCAATGGAAACCATGAAAGATAGAAGGGCCTGCAAAGTCTAAGAACCTATGGCTTCCAACCCAAACTACTCTACCCAGCCAAAGTATCCCTCATAATAGATGGTGAAAGAAAAACTTTCCATGAAAATATTCAGCTTTACAATTTGATGAACACAAAACCAAACCTACAGAGAGAATTACAGGAAATTCTCTACAGAGAAGAATCAAATAATCAAACTCAAATGCTTACAAGAAGCAGATCACAATAACCAAACTCAGAGTAGGCACAAATAACTTCAAAGTCCATGAAAACACCAAACCACACATACCATCACAATATGGCAGGGATCAAATCAAATCTCACAGTCATTACCCTAAACATTAATGGTCTTAATTCACCCATCAAGAGACACAAGCTAACAGGAGGGATCAAAAAATAACACCCCACAATGTGTGGTCTTCAAGAAACCCACTAAAGACAGACACCTCTCAGGGTGGAAGGGTGGAAAAAAATTATCCAAGCAAACAGGAATAAGAAACAAGTTGATATCGGATAACATAGACTTCAAACCAAAAATAATCAAAAAATGCAAAGAAGGCCACTTCCTTCTTATCAAGGGAATGATCCATCAAGAGGATATTACAATCATAAATCTGTATGCACCAAACACAGGGGCAACACAGTTCATATTGCAGAACATACTTGACAATAAAACAGAAATAAGCACCAACACCATCATAGTTGGGGACATCAGGACACCATGATCAGTCATAGACAGATCATCCAAACATAAACTCAACAGGGAAGTAAGAGAGCTCATCAAAAGCATAGATCACTTAGAACTAACAGACAGACATCTACAGAATTTTGCATCCCAAATCCACAAATACTTAATGGAGAGAGACTGGAGGAATTCCCATTAAGATCAGGAACAAGACAGGGCTGTCCACTCTCACCTCTGCTCTTCAATATAGTACTGGAAGTCCTAGCTCAACCAATAAGACAGGAGAAGGACGTAAAAGGGATACCACTTGGAAAGGAAGAATTTAAGTTACCTCTATTCGCTGATGACATGATTGTATATGTAAGAGACCCGAGAGACTCCATCCCCAAACTCCTGAAGGTGACTAATTCCTATAGCACAGTAGCAGGATGCAAAATCAATGCACAAAAATCAGTAGTCTTCTTATGCAAATGGCAAAGATACAGAGAAAGAAATAAGATACAAGGTCCATTTTCAATAGCAACAAAAAATAAATAAAATACCTTGGAATAACGTTAAACAAGAAAGTGAAAGATCTATACAATGAAAATATAAAAACACTCAAAAAAGAAATTGAGGAGGATTTGAGAAAATGGAAAGACTTTCCATGCTGTTGGATAAGCAGAATTAACATTGTGAAGATGGCAATCCTACCAAAGGCAATATACAGATTGAATGTGATTCCAATTAAAATCCCAATGGTGTTCATCGCAGAGATAGAAAAATGATCTCAAATTTCATATGGAAAGGCAGAAGGCCTCGCATGTCCAAACATATGCTAAGCAAAAGAAATACCTCTGGAGACACCACCATGCCTGATTTAAAACTATACTACAGAACCATAGTAATAAAATCAGCATGGTACTGGCATAAAAACAAGAGTATAGACCGATGGAATAGACTTGAGGACCCGGACTTTGGATCAAGCAACTGTAGCTACTTGATATTTGACAAAGGCCCTAACAATATAGGCTGGAAAAAAGACAGCATCTTCAACGAATGGTGCTGGACAAACTGCATAACCATATGCAGGAGACTGAAACTTGATCCACACATTTCACCATGCACTACACTCAAGTACAAGTGGATCAAAGACCTCAATATAAGACCAGAAATTCAAATACTACTGTAAGAAAATTCAGGAAGCACTTTCCATGATATAGGAATGGAAAAAGACTTCCTGAAAGAAAATCCAGTAGCTCATGATCTTAAAGAGTCACTCAACCAATGGGATCACATGAAGCTGAAGAGTTTCTTTACAGACAAGCATACAATAAGCAAAGCCAATAGATTACCCACAGAATGGGAGAAAATATTTGCTGGTTATCCAACTGACAGAGGCCTAATCTCAAGAATCTACAAAGAACTCAAAAATCTACACAGTGAAAAGTCAAACACCCTACTCACGAAATGGGGCAAAGAGCTGAACAGACAGTTCACAGAGGAAGAAATACAAATGGCAAACACGCACTTAAGAAAATGTTCATCATCCCTAATCATCAGAGAAATGCAACTTAAAACAACTATGAGATTCCACCTTACCCCAGTAAGGATAGCAAACATCGAAAATCAAGTGAAAATAAATGCTGGTGAGGATGTGGAGAACTGGGAACACTCATCCACTGTTGGTGGGAATGTAAGATGGTACAACCACTTTGGAAAGCAATATGGAGACTCCTGAAAAAGCTGACTGTAGAGATACTAACTATAGAGAGACCCAGTTATTCCCTTACTGGGCATCTACCCTAAAACCTTCAAACCACAGGCTAGAGAGATTTGCTCAACCATGTTTGTAGCAGCTCAATTCATAATAGGTAAGAGCTGGAATCAACCCAGATGTCCATCACTAGAAGAATGGATAACTAAGATGTGGTATATCTACACAATGGAATTCTATACACCAGTAAGAAAAAAATGACACAATGAAATGTGAGCAAAAATGGTTGAACCTGGAACAGATCATTCTCAGTGAACTTACCCAATCACAGAAAAAAAATCGCCACATAGTCTCACTCATCTCTAGCACCTAAACTGGATCTACCCAAGATACCTTACATACCCAGCAAGCACCTCCTAGACTAGCCACTAGAATGGAAGGGGAGGGAAGGGAGGGCATCAAAGGGGTGGGAAACACAAATCTAGACCCAAATGGCAATTGTACCATAATTTTCTACTTACTAAAAGACAGACCAAATGGCTGATCCTTCACCAGGCCCTTACAGAGAACACCTGAACCACAAGACACTGGAGAGGGTATGATGAAGACTGACCTTAATCTTCTACAGCCACTCTCTCTCTCTCTTTCTCTTCTCTCTATCTCTTTTATATTAGTTATCTTTTTCTTCATTTTCTTAGTGGGCATTGATCTGTAACTCCCAGTACCAGCATGTGGCTATCATCCACAATGAGCTTTTGATCAGAGAGACCTACAAGGTTTCCTAAAACAAAGACAGATTTCTGTCAGAGTACTTGATGACCCACCAAGGGTTAGTGTTAAGACCCTACTGCTGAAGACACCTTATGTGTTTGACACATAAAATGGTATGGCATGGCTGGAAGCTGGAAGAGAGTCAGTCCCCAGACAGTCAGCACGTCTAGTGCCAGAAGGTGCTACATGGGAAACTGGGGGAACATGACCAATATCTGTCCAAGTAAGTTGGTGGTCTCACCCACTTAGCAGCAAATAACTTGTCGTGATGCTCACACAAGTGCAATAGTGGCACACAGCCATGGTGGGAAACCAAGTGCTCTTGATTCGGCTAACTGATCCCCTCAGTGGTATGGGACCTATAGCTCGAGCAAGTCAGAACCACATCCAAACATAAGCCCACTCTCCAATATCAAGCAACCACCAATCATGGGCTGCAAGAGGGCCTACACATATTAAATTCTCTGTAAAAAAAAAAAATAATAAGGGTTATCTCATTTGTCTGGTGCTAACTCCCTCTCCATTGGAGAATGTGCTTCTCTTTTTCAGATTGATGTAGATCCTAAGGAGAGAGCCACATCATCATACCTCAAAAGGGCCCTGGCTGAAACTAAGAACAATTGGTGAAACAAACGATGATACTGTTTTCTTGGTGAATCGGGTACCAGCACAAGGGTGAAGTAGATCAACACAGGGAAAAATCAACTCCTACCAATTCAGAGATCCAGAGACCCAGAGTCCCCCAACACCTCATCACTAAAGCAGACCAAAAATGAACCCAACATGGCTCAGGGAAATTTTGTGGAAGAGGGGGTGGATAGAATGTCAGAGCCACATGTTGGGTCATAACATGCAGACATTTATCCTACCCATAATTGTGGGCCAACTCCAGAATGCATGAGCCATATACTTCAACAAGGAGGGGTCAAGGGGAGGGGGTAGGTAATGGAAGAGCCTAATAAAGGTGCCAAATTGACTTTCACTGAGTACAAAACTAATTAATTTAAAAAAGAAAAGAAAAAAAAATGTTCTACATCCCTAGTCATAAGGGAAATGTGGATTTAAACTACATTGAGATTCATCTCACTCCTGTCAGATTGGCTACCATCATGAAAACAAACAACCATAAATGCTGGCGAGGATATGGAAAAAGAGAAGCCCTTCTACACTGTCAGAGGGAATGCAATCTGGTCCAGCCATTGTGGAAATCAGTGTGGAGGTTCCTAAGACAATAAAAATAGATTTACCATGTGACCCAGCTATATACTCCTAAGCATATATCCTAAGGACTCATCTCACTACATTAGAGATACTTGCTCATCCATGTTTATTGCCACTGAATTCACAATAGCTGGGAAATGGAACCAGCCTAGTGATCCCTCAACTGATGAGTGGATAATCAAGATGTGGAACATTTACACAATGGAGTTCTACTCAGCAGTAAAGAAAAATTAAGTTATGAAATTTTCAGGAAAGTGGATGGATCTGGAAAGGATTACCCTCAGTGAGGGAACCCAGGCCTAGAAAGCCAAACATTGCATGTTCTCTCTCGTATGTGGATCCTAGCTACAGATGAATGGATTTCTGTGTGAGTATGAAGAAAACTCAGTAGCAAAAGCCAGTAATCTACAAAAGAGATATAAAGGGAAGAGAAAGGAAAGGAGGGGGTACTTAATAGGATGGTATTGTATATATATGTAAATAGAAGAATAGAGTAATGGGGATGAAAAGGTCCAAGAGAGGTTAGGGGAAGAGACTGAGCAAAGGAAAGGTGGAGGGAGGGCTAATCAAAATCTAAGAGGATATAAATAAATCATATGGAAACCTACATTTTTGCTCTATGGAACACTCAGGAGTTGTAGATTGTTGTTAGAAGATTTTCAGTGCCAGGGATGGGATACCTCCAGTGAGTTGTTGGCCAGGGAGGTCCTAAAACATTACAGGCCATTGCAGAGGCCCCTTGGTTTCCCACCAGTAATAGATGGTAAGACCCTATTGCTAACAACTCCACATACTTGGGCTGCAAGGCCACTGAGAAATCCTGCTGGAACTGAGCTGATAACCTCCTCCATGTAGACCAGCTGACAGAAAGCTGGAAGAAGCCATTCTACATGCAGTTCGATGGGAGAGTGAGAAATCACCCGTGAAGATACTCAACAGTGGACACTGCAAGCCTTACATTTGGTCAGACAGGCCAAATGAGCCAACAGGTGCAATAGAGACATGTCTGTCATGGTGGAAACCAACTGCCCTCTAATTGGACTGGAGGGAATACATCCCAGATACTGAAAACTTACAACAGGGATAGTTATGAGCCCTAGGTGTGTAATGTCTGCTACTGTCTGGCTAAATGTATATACTATGCTTATCAAACTGCCCACTAAGCACTTCTATTAATGTTCATACCCCTATATTAATGCTACTCTCACTTTTGGTAGAGAATCTTCTCTTTTCAGATGGCAGTGACCTTGTGATGACTCAGAAGGCATCATGATGCTGGAAAGAATTGACAGGAGAGCTCAGCACAGCAATATCTCTATCACACCATCCAAGGCTCAGGGTCTATTGTGGAAGAGGTGGCAGAAAGAATGTAAGAGCCAAAGGAAGGGTAGGACTCCTTACAACATGCTCCCCAAGACACAAATAGCCTGGATATCCATGACCTCACAGTGCCTGACACTACCTACACAAGACCATCATAATAAGATAAAAGATCATGACAACAAAATAAAAGAGAGACTGATTGAGAGGGGGAGGGATATGATGGAGAATGGAGTTTCAAAGGGGAATGTGGGGGGAAGAAGGGCATTACCATGGGATATTGTTTATAATCATTGAAGTTGTTAATTAAAAAAAAGAAAGTTGAAGAAAATGGTCAAACTTGGAACAGATCATTCTCAGTGAACTCACACAAACACAGAAACATAATTGGCACATGGTATCACTCATCTGTGTCTCCTAACCTAAACTGCCCATGATGCTGACATACCTAATATATAGCTCAAGGACTGGGCAGTAGGGGTGGTGGGGTGCAAGGGGAGGGTAAGGGTGTTTGGGACAAAAAACTGGACCCAAATGGAAATGATACCATAAAATCCTACATCCTGAAAGACATAGATATATGACTAACCTTAATCTCCTACATCTTCCCTCCCTCACTTCCCCTCTCCCTGTCTCTCTCTCTCTTATCTCTAACTCTTGTATATTAGTTATCTTTTTCCTCATTTTCTTAGTGGGCACTGACCTGTAACTCCCAGAACCAGCATGGGGCTATCATCCACAATGAGCTTTTGATCAGAGAGACCTACAAGGTTTACTAAAAGACAGACAGATTTCTGTCAGAGTACTTGATGACCCACCAAAGGGTAGTGATAAGACCCTACTGCTGAAGATACCTTATGTGATTGACATGCAAATTAGAATGGCATGGCTGGAAGTTGGATGAGAGTCAGTCCCCAGACAGTCAGCGCGTCTAGTGCCAGAAGGTGCTACATGGGCGACTGGGGGAAAATGACCAATATCTATCGAAGCAACGCATGGTCTAACCTACTTAGCAGCAAATAACTTGTTGTGATGCCCACACAAGTGCAGTGGTGGCACACAGCCATGGTGGGGAACCAACTGCTCTCAATTTGGCTAACTGATCCCCTCACTGGTATGGGACCCATAGCTGGAGCTGGGAAACAAGTCAGAACCATATCCAAACATAAGCCCACTCTCCAGTATCAAGCTACTATCAATTGTGGGCTACAAGAGGGCCTACACCTATTAAATTCTCTATAAAAAAAAAAAAGTAAGGGTTATCTCATTTGTCCTGGTGCTAACTTACTCTCCGTTGGATAATCTGCTTCTCTTTTTCAGATAGATGTAGACCCTAAGGAGAGAGCCACCCCATCATACCTCAAAAGGGCCCCGGCTGAAACTAAGAAAACTTCGAGAAACAAGCAAGGGGGCTGTTTTCCTGATGAACCGGACACCAGCACAAGGGGGAAGGAGATCAGCATAGAGAAAAATCAACTCCTACCAAATCAGAGAGCCAGAGCCTCAGAGGCCCTCAACACCTCTCACTGAAGCAGACCAAAAATGAACCCAACATGGCTCAGGGAAATTTTGCGGAAGAGGGGGCGGAAAGAAGGTCAGAGTCACATGTTGGGTCATGATATGCAGAGACATTTAGCTTACCCATAACTGTGGGCTAACTCCACAATGCATGACCCGTATACCTCAACAAGGAGGGGCCAAGGGGAGGGGGTAGGTCACGGATGAGCCTAATAATGGTACCAAACTGACTGTATTTGCTGAATACAGAACTGACTAATAAAAAAAAATTTTTTCTGATGAGTTTTGATATATTGTGTTTTTCAATGAACTGGTCAAATTTTCCTCAATTATCATGTTCATAGACATGCAAATTCTTCTGTGATAATATTTTATTATCTTGATTTGGATATATTTTTTTAATGTCCATAGGATCAGTACAGATGACTTTTCATTCATTTATGATCTGAGTAATTTGTTTCTTTTCTTTTTCCTAGCTAACTTAGATATGGGTTTAGCAATTTTATTGATATTTTCAAAGAACTGTCTTTTGGTCCTCTTGGTTTTCTCTACTGATATTCTATTTTAGCTTTCACTGGTTTGTGCTTTACTTCTTTGTGTTGTTTACTTTGAATTTTTCTTTTTTTATTATAGCTTCCTAAGATAAAAAGCTTCTCTTTTGTCTAATGTACATATCCAAAGCTAAAAATACCACTTTCAGCATTAAATCACTACATCCCACATATTTTGAGAAATTGTTTTAATTTTTGCTACATCAGTTCATATATTTCTTGTTGACTCATGTGTTTTAATCTCCCTGTGTCTATATTTAAAGCAGATCTTGTATATATATCACATGTACATAGGTCCTATTTTCAGTTCTTTGGAAGTCATGGTTTTTAATTGGTGTAGATTGATCACTGATGTTTAAAATACTTACCAATATGTTTATATTAACACATACAATATCTGAGCTGGGAGTGTGGTGCAAACCTGCAATCCCAGCACTCAGAAAGTAGAAGATTGCAAATTCAAAGCCAGCTTGAGTTACCTACTGAATCAGACCCAGACTCTCACTCTCTCTCCTTTGTCTGTCTTCCCTCCCTCCCTCCTTCTTTTCTTCTGTTCATCCTTTCATTACTTTTGTTTTTTATTTTATCATATCCAGACTGCTTTTATTAGATTTTTTTAAGATAAAGGTCTACACTTTTGTCTAGGGTAGCTTCAAACTAACAGCAATCCTATTGCCTCGGCCTCTTAAGTACTGATGCGCACTGATGACTTCAATTCATAGTGCAGCTAGCAAGCCCTCTATAACAGAGCCTTACACATTTCTTCTACCATAATCCATGGGACTCACATCAGTCTTTTAAGCCATCTCCTTACCCTCCTGACTCAAAGGCCCACCCTCATCTTAGCCTGTTTGTTGCTGCCTTTTAAAGATACATGCATACACACAGGTGCATGTATAGGCTCACAGACACACATATTCACATGAACTCATAGATGAAAATATGCATGGACATTGTGGTACTTGGGATCAGATATACCCCATAAACTCAAGTGCTTTTCCTCAGCTTTTGGCAATTTGGGAGGTTGAGCCTTACTGGAAGGGGTATATTGTTAAGAGTGAACTTTAGGGTGATATAGTCAGCTCCTTCTGCCAGAGTTAGAATTACAAGCATGAGACACCATGCCTGGATCTTCATGGTTTTTTCTTTCCACTCTTTTTAACACCTTGTCTAGTGTTAATTGAACATTTGTGTGATTACATTTTTTTTCTCATTTCTTAGCACATTGATTAGTCACTTTTTATTGTGCTATTTTATGCTTCTTTATTTTTGTTTCCAATTTGCATTTACAACAAGTCCTAGCCCTCTCTCAAATATTCCATGACATCTCACAATTACAAGAACCTTATAGCAGAATATTCCCAGTTCCCCTCTTCCTATCCCTTATCACATTGTATACTAGTTACTATTCCTATTGCTATGACAAAATACCTGGTAAAAGCAACTTAAGGGAAGGACTTATTTTAGTTTACATTTAAGAGGAGCTATCATCAATATTGTTAGTGAAAGCATGCCAGCCAGTTCATGAGGCAGCTGGTCACATTGTGCCCACAGTCAAGAAACAGAAAAAGACAAATACTAGTACTCAATCTTAGTCTCCCAATTTTCCCTTTTATTCAGTATTTAACCTCAGGCCTTGGGATTGTGCTATCCACATTCAAGGTGGATTATTCTCTATCAGTTAATTAACCTTATAGCTAAGGTTAATTTACTCACAGACATGCCAGAGATGTATCTCCTACATGATTTTAACTCCAATCAAGCTGATAGTGAATGTTGGCCATGATACATTGCTGTTATCCATTTCACTTACTTAAAGGTATAATAATCAAGTACATTTGTGGTTATTATTAATTTTAATAAACTGCTATGTTTCATTAGTTTACAATAGACATCAAAACTATTTTATTTTACCTTCGTTGTTTGTGTAGCTCTGGCTTTCTGATTATATCATTTTCTTTCTTTATGAAGCTTTTCATTTAACATTTAATGCAAGACAATATATTGATAAGAAATTTCCTCATGTATTTGAGAATTATTTTCCCTTCTACTCTGAGGGTAATTTTGTTGGACACAGGATGATAAGTACATTGTTCTTTTCTTTTAACACCTTAAATATTTTTCTCCACTTTGGTTTTGCTTATGTGGTTCCTGAAGGGAACATTAGTGAAATTCTTACCCAGAATGCTTTTGACAAGGTTTAAAATGCCTTCTTCTCTTTCACTGTCAGACACATGAGAGGATTTTCCTCTTGTCTTCACTATAAGAATTTGATAGAGAGCTGGAGAGATGACATAGTGGTTAAAGATGCTTGCCTGCAAAGCCTAAGGACCCATGTTTGGCCCTCCAGGTCCACCTAAGCCAAGATGACGAAAGCTTGCAAGGTCACACATGCACAAAAGGTGGTGCTGGTGCCTGGAGTTTAAGTTCAGTGGCTGGAAGCCCTGGTATACCAACACACTCACTCACTCTCTCTCTCTTAAAAATAATTTTAAAAAGACTCTGCTAGGCTCCTGGAGAAAAAACCCACAAAAGTGTATCACCTCCATAACTAACTCCTGCCTTGGAGATTTACCTCACACTTTCCATACCAAGCCCCAGCAATCGGTCAATAAGGTTAAGGGCTTTTCACTGTGATGCTTGCTCCCATGGAGCCTGCTGTCCCAGGAAGAGCTCTCCCTCTATATAATGTACAAACAGAAGTTTGCCTGTGACCTTGATTCTTTGCTGGATTTAAGAAGCATTGTGTATTAGACTTCAAACCAAAAATAATCAAAAAAGGCAAAGAAGGCCACTTCCTACTTATCAAGGGAACGATCCATCAAGAGGATATTACAATCATAAATCTATATGCACCAAACACAGGGGCACCACAGTTCATAAAACGAAACCTACCTGAAAATAAAACAGAAATAACCACCAACACCATCATACTTGGGGACTTCAATACACCATTATCAGTAATAGACAGATCATCCAAACAGAAACTCAATAAGGAAGTAAGAGAGCTCAACAAAACCATAGATCACTTACACCTAACGGACATTTATAGAACTTTCTATCCCAGATCCACAGACTACATATTCTTCTCTGCAGCCCATGGAACATTCTCTAAAACAGACCATATACCAGGTCACAAAGAGTGCTTCCACATATTTAGGAAGATTGACATAATTCCCTGCATGATATCAAATCACAATGCTTTATTGCTAGAAATCAACAATGAAAGACCCACCAAGAATCCCAACGGCACCTGGAAACTGAACAGCACACTTTTAAACAATAAATGGATAGTGGATGAAATAAAAAATGAAATTGCAAAATCTCTGGAATTGAATGACAATGAGAACACATCGTACCAAAACTTATGGGACACAATGAAGGCGGACCTCAGGGGAAAATTCATAGCACTCAATGCCTTCGTAAAAAAGACAGAAAGATCCCAAATCATAACTTAACCATCCACCTAAAGGAACTGGAAATACAAGAAAAATCCACCCAAAGAGCTCCAGAAGGAAATAAATAATTAAAATCACAGCAGAAATCAATGAATTGGAAACCAAGGAAACAATTAAAACAATTGACAAAACAAAGAGCTGGTTCTTTGAAAAAATAAACAAGATTGACAAACCCCTGGCCAATCTGATCAAGCCAAAAAAGGAGAAGCTTCAAATTAACAAAATTCAAAATGAAAAAAAGAGAGATCATAACAGACACAAGTGAAATTGGGAGAATAATCAGGACTTATTTCAAAAACTTCTACTCCACAAAACTGGATATTGTGGAGGAGATGGACAAATTCCTGGATGCATACCATCTACCAAAGCTAAACACAGAGCAGATTAATCACCTCAATCAACCCATCACACTCATGGAGATTGAAAAAGTAATAAAAGACTTCCCAAAAAAGAAGAGTCCAGGACCAGATGGCTTCTCAGCTGAATTCTATCAAACCTTCATGGAAGATCTCAAACCAATCTTCTTCAAACTGTGCCACACAATTGGTGAACAGGGAAAGCTACCCAACTTCTTTTATGAAGCTAGCATCACCCTAATTCCAAAACCAGGCAGAGATGCCACAAGAAAAGAAAACTACCAGGCTATTTCCCTGATGAATTTAGATGCAAAGATCCTGAACAAAATCCTAACAAACTGAATCCAACAACACATCAAAAGCATTATCCACCTTGACCAAGTGGGATTCATACCAGGAACACAGGGATGGTTCAACATATGGAAATCTGTCAATGTAATACACCACACAAACAAGGTTAAACATAAAAACCACATGATCATTTCGATTGATGCAGAAAAGGCCTTTGACAAGATACAAAATCACTTCATGATCAAAACATTGGAGAGAATTGGCATGGCTGGTTCATATCTCAACCTAATAAAGGCAATAAAAGCTCCGAAGGCCCAAATAATACTTAATGGAGAGAGACTGGAGGAATTCCCATTAAGATCAGGAACAAAACAGGGTTGTCCACTCTCACCTCTGCTCTTCAATATAGTACTGGAAGTCCTAGCTCAAGCAATAAGACAGAAGGAAATAAAAGGGATACAATTTGGAACGGAAGAAGTTAAATTAGCTCTATTCACTGATGACATGATTGTATTTCTAAGAGACCCGAGAGACTCCATCCCAAAACTCCTGAAGGTGATTAACTCCTATAATAAGGTAGCAGGATACAAAATCAATGCACAAAAATCAGTAGCATTTCTATAGGCAAATGACAAAGATACAGAGAAAGAAAGAAGGGACATAGACCCAGTTTCAATAGCAATAAAAAAAATAAAATACCTTGGAATAACATTAACCAAGGAAGTGAAAGATCTATACAACGAAAACATAAAAACACTCAAAAAAGAAATGGAGGAGGACTTGAGAAAATGGAAAGACAAGCTCCTGGATAGGCAGAATTAACATTGTGAAGATGACAATCCTACCAAAGGCAATATACAGATTTAATGCAATTCCTATTAAAATCCCTACAGTGTTCTTCACAGAGATAGAAAAAATGATTTCAAATTTCATATGGAAAGGCAGAAGGCCTTGCATATCCAAACATATCCTCAGCAAAAGAAATACCTCTGGAGGCATCACCATACCTGATCTAAAGCTATATTACAAAGCCATAGTAATAAAAACAGCATGGTACTGGCATAAAAACAGGAGTATAGATCAATGGAATAGACTTGAGGACCCGGACTTTGGATCAAGCAACTGTAGCTACTTGATATTTGAGAAAGGCCCAAACAATATAGGCTGGAAAAAAGACAACATCTTCAACAAATTGCACTGGACAAACTGGATAACCATATGCAGGAAACTGAAACTTGATCCACACATTTCACCATGCACTACACTCAAGTCCAAATGGATCAAAGACCTCAATATAAGACCAGAAACTCGAATACTACTAGAGGAAAATTTAGGAAGTACTTTCCATGATATAGGAATGGAAAAAGACTTCCTGAACAAAACCCCAGTAGCTCACGATCTTAAATAGTCACTCAACAAATGGGATCACATGAAGCTGAAGAGTTTCTTTACGGAAAAGCATACAATAAGAAAAGCCAATAGATTACCCACAGAATGGGAGAAAATATTTGTGGGTTATCCAACTGATAGAGGCCTAATCTCTAGAATCTACAAAGAACTCAAAAAATCTAAACAGTAAGAAGTCAAACACCCCACTCACAAAATGGGGCAAAGAGCTGAACAGGCAGTTCACAGAGGAAGAAATACAAATGGCAAGGACACACTTAAGAAAATGTTCATCATCCCTAATCATCACAGAAATGCAAATTAAAACAACTATGAGATTCCACCTTACCCCAATAAGGATAGCAAACATCAAAAGATCAATTGAAAATAAATGCTGGCAAGGATGTGGAGAATTAGGAATACTCATCCTCTCTTGGTGGTAATGTAGGATGGTCCAACCACTTTGGAAAGCAATATGCAGATTTCTGAAAAAGCTGACTATAGAGATACCAAAAGACCCAGTTATTCCCTTACTGGGCATCTACCATAAAAACCTCAAACCACAGTCCAGAGACTAACCTTAATCTTCTACATCTTCCCTCCATCCCTCTCCCTCTCCCTGTCTCTATCTCTCTCTCTCTCTCTCTCTCTCTTCTCTCTAACTCTTGTATATTAGTTATCTTTTTCCTCCATTTCTTAGTGGGCACTGACCTGTAACTCCTAGTACCAGCGTGGGGCTATCATCCACAATGAGCTTTTGATCAGAGGGACCTACAAGGTTTCCTAAAACACAGACAGATTATTGTCTGAGTACTTGATGACCCACCAAAGGCTAGTGGTAAGACCCTACTGCTGAAGACACCTTATGTGGTTGACATGCAAAATGGAATGGCATGGCTGGAAGTTGGAAGCGAGTCAGTCCTCAGATAGTCAGCGCATCTAGTGCCATAACATGCTACATGGGCGACTGGGAAAAAATGACCAATATCTGCCCAAGCAACTCATGGTCTAACCTACTTAGAAGCAAATAACTTGTTGTCATGCCCGCACAAGTGCAATAGTGGCACACAGCCATGGTGGGGAACCAACTGCTCTCGATTTGGCTAACTGATCCGCTCAGTGGTATGGGACCCATAGCTGGAGCTGGGAAACAAGTCAGAACCATATCCAAACTTAAGCCCACTCTCCAATATCAAGCTACCATCAATCATGGGCTACAAGAGGGCCTACACCTCTTAAATTCTCTATTAATAAAAGTAAGGGTTATCTCATTTGTCCTTGTGATAACTTACTCTCTGTTGGAGAATCTGCTTCTCTTTTTCAGATAGATGTAGATCCTAAGGAGAGAGCCAGCCCATCATACCTCCAAAGGGCCCCAGATGAAACTAAGAAAAATTGGTGAAACAAGCAAGGGTGTTGTTTTCCTGATGAACCAGATACCAGCAGAAGGGGCAAGGAGATCAACACAGAGAAAAATCAACTCCTACCAAATCAGAGAGCCAGAGCCTCAGAGGTCCCCAATACCTCATCACGGAAGCAGACCAAAAATGAACCCAACATGGCTCAGGGAAATTTTTGCGGAAGAGGGGGTGGGAAGAATGTCAGAGCCACATGTTGGGTCATGATATGCAGAGACATTTATCTTACCCATAACTGTGGGCTAACTCCACAATTCATGACCCATATACCTCAACAAGGAGGGGCCAAGGGGTGGGGGTAGGTCATGGATGAGCCTAATAATGGTACCAAACTGACTGTGTTTGCTGAATACAAAACTAATTAATAAAAAAAATAAAAAATATAGATATGGAAATTGTGCCTAGCTGGATTTCCTAAAGTGTGCTATGTGGGTTTTGGCTTTAGGCTTGTGCTTCTCTCTCTCTCTCTCTCTGCTTGGTCCTGTGAAAGCAGGCCAGCTTTTTCTGCCATTATGGAACTTCCCCTGGATCTGTAAGCTTCAATAAATATCCCTTCCTCCATAACTGTGCCTGGTCTGGAAGTTCATCTCTGTGAACCTGAAGCTGTCTGCTACAGAACTTGGCACTGAGGAGTGGGCTGAGGGGAACCTGACTATGTGGATGTTGATCTTTTGGAACCTTTGTTTTGTAGGAATAGGCATGGACTTGGTGCTTGCAACTGAAGATTTCTTCTGGAGTGGTAAGCCAAGTGTTATGGACTACTCTGATGAAAGTCTGAGAATGCTAAGTGCAGACAGCATTGAACTTCAAGGCTTGCCTTATGAGCTTTCTAAGGAGTAGTAAAGGCTACAGAGGACTTTGTTGGAACTGGGCTACTGGCATAGGGGCTGGCTCCATTCTGCTGCTGAGACCCAGAGAGTTTGATCAAGGTTACATTTGTTATGGACTGATGTGCTTGGGTAGAGATATTGGACTGAGAGATTTAAGATTTTTAAGCTGGAAAACTTTAAGCAAGTTAAATTTACTGGCACAGAGACTGGTTTCAGGTTATTAAAGCTGTTATTGTCAACACATTAGCAATCTTAAGGAAGATGTTCCAATTGCTTTACCATGGAAAGGATGCCTGAGGAAAGACTATCATAGAAATGCAAACTCTTTTGGAAAGAGTTTACTGCAGAAGGAACCTGCTTTTCAAGGTTAGGATTTATTTTGTCCATGAATTAAGAATATGGCTGTGTCCTGTACACCTGGTATTGGATTCAGAAGCATGGAAGACATGAGGAGTGGTCATGAATTGCACACGGTTCCAGGAGCTGCTGCTGAGATGTGGCATGAGACAGGGCATGATGCCCTAATAGGCTGAAAGAGCCTTTGGAAGATGGACCATGGTTTGCATGAAGACCTCAAGATGTTTTGTATATACCAGGACAATGCAAGGGCTACCATAGAGTGCACTGTTGCCCTAAGATGGAAGTGTTCCCTGGCTACTCTGCCCAGATGCAGGGGCAGAATTGGAAAATCTGGAGACTGTCAGTCCCTGACTGTATTGAACTTGAACTGCAGAAGTTTGATGTTTGTTTGATGGTGGTTGAGTTTGCATTGTTTTAGTCTCTCCTTGCTATGCCTTATACCAGTTGAAAATGTTTACTCTGTGCCTTTATATGTGGCTCTGGTAAGCTTCTGATATTAATCTTTGTGTTGCTGTAACAAAATGCCTAAGTCTGGGTGTGTTAACCAGGTTGCTGTCACTATAATAAAATATCTGAGAAAAAAAAAAAAAAAACAGAAAGAAAGACTTATTTAAGATCACAGGTTTAGAGGTTTTAGTCCAATTTCATTTGACTGTTGTTTTTGGATCCTGTTGAGCCAGGACATGTGAAGCATGTGGTAGAACAAAGCTGTTCACCTCATGGTGACCAGGAAGCAACAAGAGACAAAATATATCCATCAAAGACATACCCCATTGACCTGACTTCCTCCAACTAGGCCTACCTCTCCTAATGTTTCTATCACCCTCCAGTAGAGATATCAGTGGTGCTAAGAGGGACAGAAATTTTACTCTCAGTAACTCTCCATCTGGACATGTCCATCCCTCTCCTAGAAGACTGGGGAGTTCCTTTTGAGAGACCTCCACCCAGGTGAATTCCCAGGATTCATAGACACCAAAACGAATTTTAGGCTGAACAGATTAGAAAGCAGAATTAGTAACTTCGTTAAAAATAGAACGAAAAAGTTACTGCAGGAAAGAGAAGAAAGAACACCTGGTAAACCGGTGTGGACTTCTCAAAAGAAAAGTCTCCTAGGGAAGGAAAAGGCATGCCCTGAGTATGGGTATAGGCACCTCAGGAGAGGATCACAGTTAATTTTATTTGTAATGGGTATATATAGGACTTGGTGAGTCTCAAGTTATATCCCCAAACGTTGTTAGGACACTACCCTTCCTTTCTAAAGATTAAAGATTAAAGAATTTCCTTAGTAAAGAAAGTTGTAAGGTAGATTTATGAGGGGCACTGTCCAGACCTAGGAATGAGAGGGGAGTGCTAAAGAATCGAGGTTAAAGGTCATTTTGACCTTAAGTAAGCACAGCCTAATTATTGATGCTGACACCCTTGATTGAGATGTCTCTGGGATTTCATTTGTCTTCCCCCAACGAAAAAAATTTATTGTCCTTGCAAAGAAAGATGCCTTTTATTTCAGTGGACAATTTGGCCTCTGCCAGTGGGCTCAAAGTATAGAGTCCCTGGAAATCTGAAGTCGTCTATTTTCTGTTTCTCCGTGGTGCTTGAAGTCTGAAGTCGTCTGTCAGTAAAGCTAGACCAAGTGTTGCGAGAGTGCCTTGTCTTTCCCAGGTCCCTCTTCCCATGTCATCATAATAGTCCCTGTCTTTTTTTTTTTTTTTCCCTGCCTCAGAGCTACCAGCTGGGAACTTGCTACTTGCCTTTTAGGAACATTCCTGAACCAAACCATAACTATTGATAAAGTGGTGTATTTGACACACAGTACAAAGAGCATGTCCCCATCATCTCCTCAGCTCTGGTGAGGGCCTTGTGGTAGGCTGCCACACAATGAAATGGAGGAGGAACTCATGAGAAATGCCAGGCTTCCTTATGACAACCCATTTTCACAAGAATTAATCCAGTGCCACAAAGCCTGCATTAATTCTTTCCAAAGAATAGGCCTTCATGACCTATTTGTTTTCCATGAGACCCTATCTATCTGTTAAAGGTTCAGATATCTCAACATAGTCACAGTGAGAACCAAGCTTATACCACAGCACCCTTTGGGGACATATGGCATCTGAATTATCCTGCATAGCATCTATGTGCTCATGTTCCTCATGCATACAATGGGAGAGGTCTTGTCATCTGCAGCATACTTATGAAAATCAGAAAATTTTATCCTCAAAAGTATTTAGTGTCATTCATGGCAGGGGAAAGTGCTGAGTAATTGTTGCTCTTATGGTTATTGTTATATATCCTAAGACACCCAGCCCCTGGGAGCTACTGAAAAACTGTCCATACCCAGATGGTATTAATCCTCTCAGGGTCTGTGCAGACAAGGTGGGCAGTCAGCTCCAACTCATTCATCCCTGTACTGTCAACAAGACCCATCCTCAGTACCATCACTGAAATCCCCTCCCAGGCAGCTTTCTGCTTTTGATGGTAGGCTCATAATATCTGAAGGAATGAGTGCAAAGGGCATGAACTCTCAGATCCACACAGTTTTTAAGGAACTGCTCTTTGAGAGTTGGCTAACTACGTGGCAGGAAGAGGCAAAGAGTGGCCTATAACCTCCAGGCTAAGAGCCAGGGTGGGGGGTGATGCTTTTGTGTTTCATCTTGAAAGAAAAACATACTGGCCTTATTGTGCTTTTGAAATGAAGTTTACTACCTTCAGTTTCTTCTTTAAATTGGCCTAATGGTACCTCAAGGTTGTTGTAACGGTTAAATAGGTAATGTGCATGATGTGCCTAGAAGGACCTGTTATTGGAACTACCATGGGTCTCTCTGAACCCCAAAGAGAATCATCTTCATATCACCCTTGCTTGGCCCATCTTTAAAGAAATGGAAGTTTTTATTCTTCTTTGTTCCATCCTCCTCCAGCAAATGTTAATTATGCATGAAGTTTCCCTCCAACAGAAGTGTTATACTTAATTTATTTTGGGACTACAACAGATTCCAACACAACTTAATTTCATTGCAAGCAACTGTACTCTGAGTGTTATTTGGTGCAAGGCATAACTACATAATTCTCCATGAAATGTTACCTCCCAGCATACTCATCATAGCTCCAATGAATATAAACAAACAGGAGAGGAGGCAAGTCACAAGGCTCTGTGGAAGTGATGGTGGCTCTGTACCCTTGCATCTCCTATGAGTCCTTCTAGCTGAAAAGAGAACAGAGGTCACACTCCAGACATGCATACCTCCTAGGAATAACTGTGTGAGCTAAGGCATTCAGTCATGTTCCCTGAACCTCAACTTTCTTTATAAATATGTAACAACACAGTAATCTATATTAAGTATTTGTGAAGATTAAAACAAACAAATATTTTGCTAAACATTCACTGCATGTTAGGCATTTACTATACCCTGAGTAATGACAGTGAACACTACTCACATTTAATGAGTTCTGACTGTGTTCTCATCCTCAGACTCCTTAAGACTCATCTTTATAGGGTGGTCCTCCTTTAGACAGGTCCCTATGGAATGGGAAAGGCTTGAGGAGGTCAGGACCTGAACTCACAGATCAGCACAGTGCCTAGCTGTGCTTCATTGGAGCTCTTCAGGGAGCAGGAACAGAAAATGAGGCATATCAGAATAGGGACTTGGAAGGAAACATCAAGGTCAACACAAAAAGGGAGTGATGAAAACAATAAAACTGGAAACCCTCCCAATGCTGGCTATAAGGAACAACCAAGCATGCTACAAAAAACAAAGCCCTCAATATGCAAACACAAGAAAGGTGGGCAGTATGTAAATTATCTCTAAAAGGTCCAGAACTTTTGGGGTACATGTCTTTTCCATATAACTAGCCCCCTTCTGTGCTCAGTGGTGGAGTGGGGCTTTCTCCTTCTTGATATACTGTCTCTAATTCTATTTATTACCTTACTATGTGTCTATGGTACAATTCATTATGAGACATTTGTTAACTTCATCACATGGCCTCTGGGGACTCAGATCTGTGCCCACTCAGTCTGATTTCATTTAATAAAGGGAAAGGAAAAATAAAAATAAAATATTAAAAAAAAATAAAAACACCTAAAAGGGCTGGAGGGATTGCTTAGTGGTTAAGACATTTGCCTACAAAGCCAAAAGACCCAGGTTCAACTCTCCAGGACCCACGTTAACCAGACGCACAAAGGGGCGCATGAGTCTGGAGTTCATTTGTAGTGGCTGGAAGCCCTGGTGTGTCAATTCCCTCTCTCCCTCTTTGTCTGCCAAATAAATAAATACATAAAAATAAAATATTTTTAAAAATAATAATAAGGGGAAAGGTTCTCTTTTTGTGGCCCCAGTCAAGGATATGAAAAAACTAAGACCTAAACCTATACAACAGCCTAGGCTACAAAGGGCCACAAACATTGGTCTCACTGCTGCCCTGTGTGTAGTATGACATTTATTCCTCTGGGTCTAACACGATACCATTTTGGAGTAGAGAATGTTTTGATCTGGGAGACTTAACTTTGGAATACACCAATATAGTGATAATAATGTCTATGGTAATGAAGCTATTGGCACTCCCCAGTAGATGCAGGAGGAAAGGGTCACAACACACATACCTGATATTCCAGGTGTTATGCCTTTCATTTCTTCCCAAGGTACAAGCAACCTTTGGAGAAACTAAAGAATATAGGAAATTTCTGGGAGTGTTGGCACACATCTTTAATCTCAGCACTCAGGAGGCAGAGGTAGGAGGATCATCATGAGTTCCAAGCCACCTGAGACTACATAGTGAATTCCAGGTCAGCCTGGGCTAGAGTGAGACCCTACCTAGAAAAACTAAAAAGAGAAAGACAGAGAGAGAGAAAGAAAGAATAGGAAATGGGAGACTTTTCAGTGATGCAGCTGCCTTTAAGTCACCCATGTTCTGTAAGTCCAGGGTTCTGGATGCATCCTGAGCCCCTGCCCCACCTCCTTCAACATATGCCTTAGGCTCAGCGCTTCCTCCTTTTCCCCCTTCCTTCAGACCTTCCTGGGCCTGCAATGAGTGGTGTCTGGTCCACTGAAGGCCCTGAAAAGAAGGTGTGCCTGCCCAGGGTATGGTGGCTCCCATGACAGATGCTATCCTCTCCTGGCCACACAGTGACTAATGACCAGGCCCTTTAGGGAAGCATTCCCTTATCTCACTGTAGTAATGGGCTCCTCTTTCTTTTTGAAAAATGGGCAGCTGGCCCACCTGGGAGCCACTTGTCACAGAGGCATTACAGGGAACGATGGATAGAATTTCTCCTCTTTTCAAGGAAGATTTGCAGCACAAGCCTGTCCCCTGAGCTCTGCCTGCCACCCGGGGAGGAAGTACAGACCATGAGGCCAGGAGGAAACTCTCATGAAAACACCTGATTTTGCAGGGATCAAGGATTTGTTCAGTCAGTTCCTAGCAGGAACAGGAGGTCACAAAGCTCTATCTCAGAACTCAAGCCAGCAACTCTGTGGCCTTGAATATCCTTAACTTCTCACTTGAGAACTTGAACACTTGAGGGAAGTTGGAGGAACACTGAGGCAGGAGTCAGAGATGGGGGCAGTAAGGGCACTTGAAAAGGAAGTGCTCCTCAACAGCCTGAATGCCACTGCCCTGTGCCAGTGATGTGTCTGCCCAAATCCCCACATTGTGGAAGTTAAGCCAATACCAGCCAGTCTGTCCTACTGTTGTGGGTAGGCAAACATTAGGTTCATTAGGTTTGATAGATGGCTGCACCTCCTGTTAACAGAAAGGGAAACATTACAACTAACCCGTCATGGGATTTTAACTACCATATAAAAGGGAAGAGGATTTCCCAGGGACAAAAGGAAAAATGTTCTCTCTGGCTGGGCGTGGTGGCACACACCTTTAATCCCAGCACTCCCAGGCTGAGGTAGGAGGATTGCTGTGAGTTTGAGGCCACCCTGAGACTGCATAGTTAATTTCAGGTCAGCCTGGACCAGAGTGAGACCCTACCTCAAAAAAAAATGTTCTCTCTGGTCTTGGATAAAGATTAAGTTACCTTCCTGAAGAGTTAATCCAGTGGAGCCTAGTAATCACTCAGCTAGTCAAGAGACCACCCCTCACTAAAAGGAATGCTAATGAGTGTGGGTTCCTGGGTCCTTGGGCCAGCTGCAGACCCCAAGGCACCCCAGGCAACCAGGTTGGTGAGCATGCGACTAGAGAAAGAATCACTCCTGAGTGTCAGTTTCAGTTTATTGTAGAAGAAATAGATTTATAAGCAGTTGAAGGTGGGAAGAGGATCCTGAGGGGATTGGTGGGCTTAAAGGTTGTTAGCCTATGCCTAATATGGGGACATTCGTTCCAGCATGTAGGCAAAGGTAAAGGGAAGGTATGCAAAGGTTCTAGCTGCTACCATATAAGGAGTTTCCTAGGAAACTGTCCAAAAGCCACAGAGTTAGGGGCAAAACCTAGGTCTTATCTGAATGTCCAGGTATCCCATGTTTGGAGAGGGAGTGGCCTTACTTCCTGCTGATCTCAGGGTCCAAGATTTTGTCCAGAAGTCCAGGCTCACTGCAACCCCCAAGAATGGGGAGAGTATCCTGGGTCACTACAACCCCCGAGAATGGGCGGAGGAGCTCCCTTGCCAGTCCCATCCTTGAGATCTGCCTTGCCTATGTCCCACAAATGAGATAGAAGGAATCGCCTTAATGTGATGTCATTCTTATACCAACAGAAATTCCTTCCTTGTTGCGCTTACATATAAACCTTCACTGTGGAGCCTGCCCACCTTTCTGATAAGGTCAGAAAACATAAATTTTTATCTGGCTTTTTTTTTTTTCTTTTCTATCTTTTGGATGCTGGCCAAGATCCTAAGACTGTTTACCTTGGGGGTTTTCCACATTTTTCTGAATGATTTTTCTTTGTCTTATATATTAATTTGTTTCAGGTGTCCCCTATAAACTTAGGTGGTCTGAATGCCAGGTCCCCAGCTGATGGCAAGTTTGGAATTAAAGCCTCCTGGAGGCAGTGTATTGTTGCAGGCAGGCTTATGGGTATTGTAGCCAGCTTCCTCTTGCTAGTGTTTAGTACACTCTCCTGTTGCTGTTGTCCATCTGATGGTGCCCAGGAGGTGATGCCTACCCTCTACTCAAGACAACATTTTCCCCTGCCATCATGGAGCTTTCCCTTGAGTGTGTAAGCCAAAATAAACCTTTTTTTTCCCACAAGCTGCTCTTGATCAGGTGTTTTCTGCCAGCAATGCGAACCTGAGTGCAACAGTAAACTTAGTACTGAGAAGTGAGATTATTACTGCTAGGCACCTGACTGCATAGCTTTTGGCCTTTCAGAGATGATTTTCTAGAAGAATGTGGAAATATTTGAAACCTCGGCCTAAAATATGACTTGTAGTGCTGTAAGTACAGCTTGATGGATGATCTTTGTCAGAGTTGAAAGACCTAAATCCAGTAAGAATTATGAACTATGAGATTTGGCTAATGCAGGTGAGAAAGAGCTTTAACCTAGACTGGGCTAGAAGAAGTTTGTATGAGAAGCTTGCTGCTATGCCTGTACCCTTACAGGCTGTGCAGGGTTGCATTGTGTAGAAATGGACTGGTGTGAGCAGAGGGATATGGCACACAAAAAAATGAAATCTTCGGGTTAAAACTACTGCCTGTTCATCTGCAATTGTAGGAGAGATTCCAACCATTGAGATAGGGCCAGGTGACCTGCACTGGGACAACAAGAAGAATGCAGACTCTTTTTAAGGGACCTGAATGCTAAAGGAGTGTCCAGTTCTTCAAAGTCTGCTTTATTTCCCCTGGACTAAAAAATTGGCAGCCTACCTGGTATTATGGAGTATAACAAATGCACAAAAGAAGAGTCATTGAATTTGCAGCACTATTTTGTATTTTGGAAATGGCCATAGGCATTGTGAAACAGGCTTGTTGGATTACCTGCTTGGAGACCCAGTGGAGCCATGAGGATTAACTGTGGGTTGTAGTGGAGACCCAGTGTAGATGCCAGGACTATGGGATGGCTGCCAAGGAGAGCTGCTGGCACTGGATGAAGTTTGCTGGCACTGTGAGTAGCCTAGCTAAAGGGGCAGAACTAGAACTCCAGAGACTTATCACTGGTTAGAATTGACTTGGAAACTCATCACTGGTTAGAGGTGTTGGACTGGGAGCTACAGAGTTTGATGTTTGCCCTGCTTAAAATCTTGTATTGGTTGAATATTTCTTTGCTATGCCCAATGCCATCTTTTGCAGTGTGAATGTTCATTCTGTGCCATTAAGAATTTTGGGGTGGGGGTCGTATTATGGTGCAGTTAAAAGACCTTGGACTATGAGGATGTTTGAATATCATTTGGATTGATTAAAAAAAACTATGAGGACTTTTAAAGATGGACTGAATGCATTGTATTTTATATCATATATACCAATTTATGGGGGTCAAGGGCAGAATGTAGAGTTTTGATTCAGGTTTGCCCCATAAACTTAAGTAGTCTGAATTCTAGGTCCCCAGCTGATGGTAAATTGAGAATTAAAGACTCCTGGAGGCAGTGTATTATGGGAGGGGGGGACAGACTTATGGGTATTATAGCCCACTTCCTCTTGCCAGTGTTTGGCATACTCTCCTGTTGCTGTTGTTATCAGATATTTCCCAGGAGGGGATGTTGGTCCTCTGTTCATGTCATCATTTTCCCTTGTAAACATATTGTTTTAAGCCATAACTTTCCACCTCTTGTCCCCATAGGTTCATAGGCCTCAAAACATATTCTTTCCAACTACAAAAGTCTTCGTAGTGGTTAAAAGTTCCAACTGTGTTCAAAAGTGTAACTTCAGGGCTGGAGAGATGTCAGGCACAGGCTGGAGCCTTTAGGAGATGGGCCTGAGTTGTCAGGCATGGCTAAGGACCCAGGGCTACAGGAGGCCACTCCTTCTCCAAGCTCAGCACACCTGAACTTAGGCTCCACCCATAGCCCTGTGACTTTTGGCCAGTTGCCTAGGAAACTAGCAGCCTTCACACAGCCCATACCCCTGTGACCCTCTTCCAGCCAGTATGTAGATCACCTGACTCTCTCTACATGCTGAAATGAATGTCCCTAGGCATTGGCTAGCAACCTTTGAACCCACCAATCCCCTTCTTATAAACCCATTTCCCTGACAAATAGATGAGCTGTTCACTGAGACTGCCTCCCAAAAGCGGTTCTTTCATCTCGCTCATGGCCGCTCAAGACCCTGCTCTCCATGGTTTCCTGGATGCCTTCGGGGAACCACAGCCTTGAGGATCCAGGGACCCACAGAGAGATGGCTCAGCAGTTAAGGCACTTGTCTTCAAAGCCTAACAACCTGGGTTTGATGCCCCAATACCCATATAAAGCCAGATGCCCAAAGTGATACATGCACCTGGAGTTTGTTTTCAGTAGTTAGAGGCCCTAGCATGCCCATTTTTTCTCTCTGTCTCTCCTTACAAATAAATAAATAAAATATTTTTAAGAAAGTATAAGTTCATTCTTTTCTGAGACTTATAAAAACACTTCATTGTGAACTCCTCCAACATAACCAACTTACATACTTCTAATATCTAATGATAAGGAGAAATATTCCCAACATAAAAAGGAAGAAATCAGAGCATTGTTGTGAAATATTAGACCAAAGAAAGACTAAAGTCAGAAGGACAAACCCCAAATCATGTAGCTTCATGTCCAGCAGCTAGAGCTTGTGATGGAATCACCTGCACTCCAAAGATCATGAGTAGGCCCATCCCTCCATTTCTGATATCTACAAGACACATAGTCTCTGTCTTGGGAAGCTCCATTATATTTTTGCAGAAATACCATTGTTCTGGAAACTCCAACATCTTGAGGTCTTCATTGCAACTTAGAGTTTACCTTTATAGTACTATGTAGTATCTCCCAAGGCCTCTTTGTACCACATAACAGCTCTTAGAAACATGAATAAGACTCCATGACCTCCTTAATATTGCAACTTTAATGCCTCCAAAACCAGTACCATGGGTATATCGTTGCCAAGTTCTGCTGCCAGCTTAGGATGTAACCTGGCAGCACCTTTAACCACAGCTGTAGACATCTCTGTATGCCTTCCCAACTGACCTTGAAACACTTTTGTAGGGGGTTGTGTTTGAGCATCAAATATCTTCATTTTAGACTCCCTTCTTTCAGATGAATTTGGATTGTTGCCAGATAGAGCCTCTGGTAGGTGGGGTCCTGTATTCAGGGCACCTTTCCTATGTAGCATTAGAAGTTTCTTTTTAATAATAATAGCTTCATTTTCAATGTGTGCCTTGGTTGCAACTATATAAACTTTCTCAGGCTCTCTTCCTCAAAAATCTGAACATTTTTTTCTCTTTCTGGTCCACTTATTATTCTTTTTCACTGTACACCTGGATAAGAGTGCTAAGCAGTAAATGATAAGTAATCATCATTTCATAGTCCAAATGCTATTCTGCCTTGAAATTTTCTCTATCAAACAAATTAGTCCACTATTCTTTTTTATATATTTTTTTTCTTCATTTTTATTTATTTATTTGAGAGTGACAGACACAGAGAAATAGGCAGATATATAGAGAGAGAGGGAATGGGCACGCCAGGGCTTCCAGCCACTACAAACGGAACTCCAGATGCATGCGCCCCCTTGTGCATCTGGCTAACGTGGGTCCTGGGGAATCGAGCCTCGAACCAGGGTCCTTAGGCTTCACAGGCAAGTGCTTAACCACTAAGCCATCTCTCCAGCCCTAGTCCATTATTCTTAATTTCAATCTAACTCAAGTTAGATTGAACTCAATTTAACTCAGTTCTCAGAACTTAGGTAGACTACAGCTAGATGCTTTGCCAGAACATCACACAAATGCTTGTAGCCCAGTACCTGATGGAAGCCTTGTTGCCTTCTGAAACTTTAATTGTCTGCATCTCTCTCAACATTTATATCTTTCCAACTCCCATCAGGTTGGTCCATCAAGCTCTGCCTATAGTATCCAAGCGCTTTTCTATCTCAAAGTTCCAATCCCTTCAACATTCCTCCCATGAACCAGTTCCACAGATCTGTAGACCACACACAGTCATGCTTGCCACAGAAATGGCCCTACTTCTCAGTGTGAATTGTCAAGCAAGCACCACCTTTACCTTAATCACCTCCCCATCCCTTAGGACCAATTTTCTGATATTTTTCTTATTGCCATGACAAAATACCTAACAAAAAGAAATTTAAGGAAGGAAAGGCTATTCTTCCTTAAAGTTTGAAGGGATATGATCCATGATGTTGCAAAAAGCACAACAGCAAGAGCAGGAAGCAGCTGGCTACATTCAGGCAGGCAGCAGAAGATGAATGCTTGTTTTCAGCTAGCTTTCTTTATTTTATGCAGTCCAGGACCTCAACCCATGGCATGGTACCTGCTTCCCATAGTTAGGGTAAGTCTTCCCAACCTCAGTTAACCTAATGTAGAAAATTCCTCACAGGCACACCCACAGACTTAGTTCCATGATGATTCTAAATCCTGTCAAATTGACAGTTGATATTAGCCATCACTTGTGGCCTCCATCTGAACAGCTACCTCCTTGCTGATTCTGCGAATTCTGCAGCCATAAATCACTGAAGACCTGCTCTCCCCAGTCTCATTTCCAGCTCCTATTCACTGTGAGACTTTCTAAATCTTTCTACTGTCTCCTAGATTCTTTTGTAAATGTTGTTGCTCATCTCTTGGCACTACTGCTTTTTGGATTAGAAAACTTTCCTCATGACTTTTAATCATCTGTGTAACTTGACCATTAAGATTCTAATGTTAGAGACTTCCGGTTAAGATGGCGGCATAGGAATCACACCAAAACAGGCTAGGGGAGAAAAAGCCAAAAAAAAAAAAAACCCCAGCAAAATACACTCTTCTACTAAAAAGTGAGGTGTATAAGAAATTAAAACGGCAGCAGAGAAGTAGGAGAGATCCAGAGCATCCAGAGCCCGCACAGCCCGGCAGAAGCGGCTCCAGGTCTGCTGGGCCACAGGGGCCAGGCTCGGCTTGAGCCGCAGGAAAAGCCAGGTGAGGGGATTTTCCACTCACACTGGAGCTCTCCGCAAACTCAAGAAATGTGAAGGGAGAACGGCAGCAAACAAAGGAGGAGCAGATCGCGAGGTAGAGGATCACGTGGACCAGTGAGAGAAACTAGAGCCACCATCGACAGCCTCCCCTCCCCCACCACCAGCGCAAGCGCCAGCAAGCACCAGAGGCCAGCGGAAGGGAGATCACAGCACCCAGCACCTGCAACCAGAGCAGCGATCTAACGACCCAGCCAGCCTACTTGAACCCAAAGTGCACCAAACAGAGACCCAAACAGGAGCGCAGCATAACTGAGACCAAAATCATCCCAAAAGGGAAGGGTCTCACTTGGCCACAAGCTGACTTGGAACCCTCAACAGACCAGAAATCTTAACCTCCTTGATGACAGGCTTAAGGGTGTGGGGTACCACACACCCTAAGGTACAGTGACTTTGTTAGAGGATCTGATTGTCATATTACTACTCTTGCATAAATACTGTGTGCTGTTTTTCATTGAATGTGTACATTGTTTAGTTAAATTTTAGAATCTGCCTATATTTTGATCCACTCAGCCTACTTGAATATTCTCATAGGAGGCAAACTAGGGTCACTTTTGTAGATACTCTGAGAGTCTTGAGAGCCTCACCTAGCACCTTAAGCTCCTATCCTGAAGACATATAACATCAGATTGATCGATGCATCTAATAGTACTGCAGCTAACTAGAAAATCCAAGCATTAAATTAATCCAAGATGCAAAAATATATATATTATAACACAAGAAACACCAAGACTCAAGACAATATAAATCCACCAAAAAGCATTAATGCATCAGAAATGGCCTCCAGTGAGAATGAGTTAGAGGAAATGCCTGAGAAAGATTTCCAAAGAATGATTATAAATATGTTCAAAGAAGTCAAAGAGGAAATCAAAGGAATCAAAGAAAACACAGGAAAACAATTTAATGAAATAAAGAGGTCAATACAAGACATAAATAAGGAAATAGAAATAATAAAGAAAAACCAGTCAGAATTACTAGCAACGAAGAACACCACAGTTAATGAAATAAAAAACTCTGTAGAAAATCTCACCAGTAGCATGGATGGAGAGGACAGAATATCTGAACTAGAAGACCAGGTGGCAGGTCTAATACAGTCCAACAAAGAGAAAGACAAACTAATAGAAAAGTATGAATGGGAATTTCAAGATATTCGGGATACTATGAAAAGATCAAACATAAGAATTCAGGGTGTAGTAGAAGGAGAAGAATTTCACTCCAAAGGCATAGTAGGCATCTTCAACAAAATCATAGAAGAAAACTTCCCCCAAATTGGGAAAGAGGTGCCAATGCAGATACAGGAATCCTTTAGAACACCAACTAGACAAAACCTGGAAAGAACCTCTCCTCGCCATATTATAATTAAACTACCAAATATACAAAACAAAGAAAAAATATTGAAAGCAGTTAGAGAGAAAAATCAAGTTACCTACAAAGGCAAGCCCATCAGGATCACAGCAGATTACTCAACAAAAACTTTAAAAGCCAGAAGGGCTTGGAGTGATGTATTCCAAGTTCTGAAAGATAACAACTGTCAACCAAGGTTACTTTATCCTGCAAAGTTATCCATTCAGATAGACGGAGAAATAAGGACATTCCACAACAAAAGCAAACTAAAGGAGTATATGAAGACAAAACCAGCTCTACAGAAAATACTTGAAAGAATCCTCCATGCTGAAGAGAAAGAAAAGCACACATATAAGGAACCTGGAAAAAACAAACCATACTCAAATACTGGTTAACACAAGAGAGCAAAGGTAAAACTGGAAGAACTACAAAAAAAATGGCAAAAATAAATACACATCTTTCAATATGAGTAGGAAGAAAACTCAGTAGCAAAGGCCAGTAAGCTAGAAAAGAAATATAAGGGAAGAGAAAGGAAGGGGGGGTACTTAATAGGATGGTATTGTATGTATGTAAGTAGAAGAATAGATTAATGGGGGTGAAAAGACCTAAGTGAGGTCAGGGGAAGAGATTGAGTAAAGGAAAGGTGGAGGGAGGGCTAATCAAAATCTAAGAGGATGCGGTGGGTGGCGGGGCGCAAAAAAAAAAAAAAAATCTAAGAGGATATAAACAAATCGTATGGAAATCTACTTTTTTGGACAATGGAACGCTCAGGAGCCGTAGGTTGTTGCTAGAAAATTTTCAGTGCCAGGGATGGGATACCTTCCAGTGAGTTGTTGGCCAGAGAGGTCCCTGATGCTACCAACACATTACAGGGCATTGTCAAGGCCCTTGGTTTCCCACCAGAAATAGATGGTAAGACCCTATTGCTGAAGACTCCACATACTTGGGCTATAGGGTCACTGAGAAATCCTGCTGGAACTAAGCTGAAAACCTCCTCCATATTGACCAGCTGACAGAAAGCTGAAGAAGCCATTGTGCATGCAGTTCAAAGGGAGAGAGAGAAATCACCAGTGAAGATACTCAACAGTGGACACTGCAAGCCTTATAATTGGCCAGCCAGGCCAAATGAGCCCATGGGTGCAATAGTGTCACATCTGTCATGGTGGAAACCAACTGCCCTCTAATTGGACTGGAGGCCCGCTCCATGGGAGGGAATACATCCCTGATACTGAAAACTGAAAACAGGAGTAGTCATGAGCCCTAGGGGTGTAATGTCCACTGGTGTCTGGCTAAATGTATATACTATGCTTATCAAACTGCCCAGTAAGCACTTCTCCTAATGTTCATACCTTTATATTAATGCTACTCTCGCTTTTGGTAGAGAATCTTCTCTTTTCAGATGGCAGTGACCTTGGGATGACTCAGAAGGCATCATGGTGCTGGGAAGAAGTGACAGGAGTGCTCAGTACTGCAATATCTCTGTCACACCTTCTAAGGCTCAGGGTCTAATGCGGAAGAGGTGGCGGAAAGAATGTAAGAGCCAAAGGAAGGGCAGGACTCCTTACAACATGCTCCCCCCAGACACAAAATGGCCTGGATATCCATGACCTCACAGTGCCTGACACTACCTACACAAGACCATCATAAGAGGAGGAAAAGATCATGACATCAAAATAAAAGAGAGACTGATTGAGAGGGGGAGGGGATATAATGGAGAATGGAATTTCAAAGGGGAAAGTGGGGGAAGGGAGGGCATTACCATGGGATATTTTTTATAATCATGGAAGTTTTAATAAAAAATTTTTTTGAAAAAAAAAAAAAAAGATTCTAATGTTAGCATTTTCTACATTAATTTTAGGACTCTGTGATCTCAAATATCCCTGACATTATGTCATGCTGTCTCATTCCTCCTTTGGTCTTCATGCCATTTAGCTCTTCAGCAGTTGTCACTAGCTTTCCTATGTTGTGGTATGACCCTCAGTGCTAGAGCTCTGAACCTTACCACTAAATATAGTTTATAAAGAAACATGAAATATGTTTGCTATGAACAGGAAACCAAAATGACTTTTTATCAGTGGAGATCCCATATACCCAAACTTAAAAAAAAATAGTATGTGATGTGTATGAGTGCATGTGTGTCATGGTATGCATGTGGAGGTCAGAGGATAACCTCAAGATGACCATCTTCTCCTTCTACAGTGAAGGGTCTCTCTGAATTTCCTTCATTGCTAAAGACCTACCAAGTCCAAGTGAAGTATTGTAGTGTGCTAGCTGAGCATCCTGTTGCTGTAACAAAATACCTGAGAAAAAATCTTAAGGGAGGAAAGTTTATGGTTCATGGTTTAAGAGGCTTCAGTACATACTCAGCTGGCTACATTGCTTCTGGTCCCATGCTGAACATCATGGCCAGGAACACAAGGGAGAGGTAACCTTAAGAACCCAGAGCAGAAAAAGAGAGAAAGGAAGAAAGGGAAAGAGGAAAGAGAAAGGAAGAAACAGAGGTTCTCTGGGATAAAACATCATCCCAAAGTGCACACTACCAAAGATTCACTCTCTTCAACTAGGGGTACCTCCTAAGTTTCTATCACCTTCCAATAGTTCATCAAATTATGAACCCATCACTAGAATAAAATACTGTCAGAACCCTCTTGATCCAATCATTTTCCCAAGCCCATCTACTGGTAACAAAGCCTTTAGCCTATGGCCTTTGAAGGATATTTTATGTCAAATTTTATAAGGAACCTTCTCTTAATACCACTGTACACAGTACTCAGGCTTTCCATGGAGAGCTCATTGTGTTCAACTGTTTTCTGAGGGTCTCTGCTAAAGACATTCAGAAAGAAGAAACTAGGTGCTTTTACCAAAGGACTCAGAAAGGTTGGCCATCAGGAATGTCCTTGGGCGTCAAGACTGCAGCTCAGGACCACTCCAGCATGAAAGCTGATGTCTTATATCCACTGTCATGTGCTAGGGCTCCCAGAGCAGCTACATGGGAAGGGACTATGCCTACCCCTGGTGGGAGTCTACAGGCTCTAGACATGTGTCCTTGCCTGGCCTTGCTTCTGATTTCTGTTTGAAAGGCAGTTTGTGTGTATGGAATGTTAGGATAATGATAAGCAAATAATGAATGTTACTTTTTTCTAGATAGAAAAAAAGCTGTCCTGGAATCCCCAAATGAGGTCTATACAGGAACTGAACCCAGAAAAAGATTAAATGTCTGCCAGAAAAGCGCTTGTTTTGTCCATGATGTTCAGATTGGACGTATAATTTACAGACCAATAACTCAAGCATCATTATTCCCATCAGTTCTGGAAGCACAATTGACTGTAGGTGTCAAATGTCTTTCAGCTACTATAGCACACAATGAAGTCATCATCATTACATGATATACTCTGTATTAACTCATCCATGATCGAACATGTCATACTGAGCCAGCACGATGCTCTGGAGCTACAGTCCCACCAGACACAGTCCTACCAGCCATTGTTCAAGCATCTGTGAGGTATTACCTCCAAGGATATGGGTCTCTGCTATCCAAAAATAAGGCTGTGCTTACACCAGAGCCCAGAAGAAATCACTGAGGGTATTCAGGTCTGGGAAACATCCAGGCTCCTCTACCCAGGCAATTCATCCAATAAGACCTGAAAATTTGCTATCTCCAGCTTCCCTGTAGTCCTGGCCACTATGCAGTAATGGGTGGTCCTCCATTCTTCTGGAGATCTCAGTGGGAGTGAGAGATTCCTAGCTTTTCTTGTACAGGAGGGGATGGTGTCTTGACATTTAACATGGTCACATCAAGAGAAGAGACAGCCATATCTGAGTGTAGTTAATGCCAGTGGCTATGTCACACACACTTAAAAATTATTAGCATGGCAAATTTTGTTGCTTGTTTTACCATGAAAAAATATTGATAAGAAATATTTCACTTATTACTATAACTGTGATCAATAGTAACAGAAATATATTGTGTCCTCTGAAAAGCTGTCTATCATTTCTAAAGATACTTATTTACCTGTATTCAATTTGCAAAAATATAACCAGGTCCATACATTTATATGTTGTTTATAAATGTTCAAGTCATTGCTTAACAAATCAGCAAAGACATTGATTGCTCTTTGCTGCACATATAGAATAGGCTATCATAGGTAGAGGAGGTGACAACCAACTGTCTCTGCCTTGATCCAACCTGACTGGACTCTGCTTAGCTCCACATTTCAGGGAGACACAGATGCCAATACACTGGCACACTGGTGTGTGAAGGGGAGGGCATCAAAACAGCACAAGATCTAGAAATCATTCCTGATGGAATCTAGGGCAAGGAAATTTGAGTGTGACATGAATCAGGAGGAGGGACATTATGATCTTAGAGCACTGAAGAAAAGCCATTATGAAGTAAGATTATATTCTTTTTGGTTTTTTTTTAATAATATACTTCATATGGTACCATCATTTCCCTCCTCCCTGCCCCCAATCTGCTGAGGGCTCACCTCAGTGAGGTTATTGGTATTGCCCATGATGCTTTCAGTTAAGCATTGTGAGAGAAGTCAGTCATTGGGTAGGGGGAATGCCTCTGGGTTTGCCCTCCTGACCTATGACTCTTACAATCTTTCTGCCTCCTCTTGTGAAAAATTCCCTGAGCTGTGGAAGGTGTATTTTAAGTCTATGTCATTGTTAAGATCTCAGGAGCTTCTGTATTTCTGCTTTGGTGTCTCAGTGTCTGTTTCCTTCACCCTGATACAGATTGTGAGGCTTGCCATTGAATTAGCACTCTTGTTCATCTCACCAAATTCTCTGTGGTTTCACCCGGGCCTTGGCTGAAGTGGGAGGAGTGGTTTATCTGCTCAGGACTTGATACCTTCTGTAAAAGAAGAATAGATTTTCCAACAGAGAATGAAGTCAGCATAGGTTAAATTGTATAAACATTGTGAATTTAGCAAGATTTTGATGGATGTAGCCCCTCTTTTGGCCAAGACTAGTGAGAACTTGCATTAGAGACCATAATCTTGGTCTCCATGAAATTCTGACCTGGATCCCATTTCCAGCTATGGGTTCCTTTCCACTGAGTGGATCTCTTAGTCAATCACAAATCCATTGGTTACCTACCTAGCCTGTGTGCCACCATTGCACAGATGTGTATGTCTTGTCAGGATGGTTGCTTTTGGGAAACCCTGTTTGGTGTCATAAAAGGATGTCTATATAAAAATATTAAAATATATGTTTTAATGACATAATAAAAATCCTTCGTATAGAAGCATACGCACTCACATGGGCTTCTCTATGAGGCATGAGCTCCTGCCTGTTGGATGGTCAAAAGCATGAGAGGGATGCTAGATGAGGGTGTTTTGCCATGGATGGGAGTGTGAGAAAAATGATTTCTGGGTCCCTTCAGAATCACAGGTTAGAAGATATTCCTAAATAAACACCTATCTGACATCATCATCTTGTGAATTTCTTTATTTTGTCAAGTACCTAAAGTTTGGGCACAATGGCTCCTATTTCTGTGTTCTAATTCTGCAACTTCTTTGCAGAGCCAGTAAATATGTACAGGCACTGATGTTTCTGACCACCTTTCCAGTAATTAAATAGCATGTAGTGCCCAGTGCATTGTTTGAAGCTCCAGGACAGGCAGGCATACAAGGCAAGAACCTTACTTTTATGGAAGAAATTCCTAGCCCATGTTCATGACTCTATGTCTGTTGGATTGTTATATAGGGTTAATTAAGTAGGGCAATCATTAGGTCCAAACTTTATAGGGCTTTCAAGAAAGACAAAGGAATCCAGTTTTAGATATACTGCTCATAGGAGGGGCTATGAACAGTATATCTAAAGATTAAATATTAAATATTCTTCAGAACACTATGTAGAAACCTTGATCTCCATTGGAACCTTTAACAGGTACAGTCTAGCAGGAAGTCTTTAAGTCATTGGGTGTGTGCCTTTGAAGAAGGTTATGGGACCCTGGCTCACTCCTCACTTTTGGCTTCCTGACCATCATGGGAGTGACTTTACTTTACTATGTTATCCTGCTATGATGTACTCCCCTTGCCAGTGGCTAAATTAGTAGATTACCTAATATTGCATTGGAAGTCTCAAAACTGAGCAAAGTAACTTGTTTCTCTTTCTAAGTTAATTTTTCTGGGTATTTTTTTTATCATAACACAAAGCTAGCATAGCAGGTTTCAGGGAAGAAATAGAGCTTGAACTAGACCCAGAAAAATAAGAAAGAAGAGACCAATTAAACAATAGGAAAGTACAATTAGAAGTGAGATTAATATTTTTTAGGTTTTTAAAATTTTATTTCTTTGAGTGGGGGGAGAATGGGCACACCAGTGCCTCTAGCCACTGCAAATAAACTCCAGATGTATCCACCACCTTGTGCATCTGGATTTATTTGGCTACTATAGAATTAAACCTGGGTCTTTTAGCTGTGCAGGCAAGTGTCTTAACCACTAAGCCATCTCTCCAGCCCGAGGTTAATATTTTTAAACTGCAATTATTGTACATTGGACTATGAACCAAGTCCTTCACACATTATCTTAGTCTTCAGATAGCCCAGTGAAACAGGAATTAAGACCCTTTTTGTAGTTAAGAAAATGAGGTATAATGATTTATGCCCCATAATGACCACACTGCCCAATGTGGAGTAGTTCAAATTTAAGCCAACACCTAGTTCCAAAGGCTTCAGCTGCAGCTACCATGCAATTTCCTCCTCTGCACTGGAAGCAAGCAAGAGCCTCTAGGAAGAGAAGAGCTAAACTTGGGAGGAGAGTGGGGGTGGGTCAAGGTTCAGAAGAAAAAGCATTCCTTATTTGGGGGACTTTGGGAGCCAAGGGAGCCAAACAGGGTGTCCTGATCACACAAGGACCTAAGGGGTGCAGCTTGATTAGGATGCAAGCCTATGAGGTCTCCTGTTCCATGGCCCTGTCTTGGTTGCCCAGTGCTTCTTCCCATGTCAGCCAGAAAATTTGAGAGCAGAAAATGCCAGGCTGTTGTATCTCTCCTTACAACCATAAACAAGACAACTACACATCAGTTCTACTCCAGAAAAAGTCCCACTGCATTTGGCAATAGTGTTTCCTCAGCCTAGAAGTTTCATAAGCATGAGAGAGCATGTCTGTCCACCCCACCCCTAATCAACCCATATTTATTCATCTCTGTTCTCATCTACTATGGGAAGGCAGAGAAGTACAAAAGAGAATGCAGGCCTCCATTCCACTTTCTCCCTTCTTGGACCACAGTTGGCTCTCTTAACACCATACCCTCCCAAAGGAGAAAATGTAATAGTACAATCCATACTGGAAGACCAAGAGACCCGTGTAATGTGACCTGTCCCAAAACCTTCAGGATCTCTCCTATCCTGGAACAGGTATAAAGCACAAAACCAAGAGTACGGGGCTGGAGAGATGGCTTAGCAGTTAAGGCACTTGCCTGCGAAACTTAAGGATCCAGGTTCCACTCTCCAGATCAGATCCCACGTTAGCCAGATGCACAAAGGTGAGGCAAGTGCAAGGTCGCACATGCCCACTAGGTGGCGCAAGCATCTGAAGCTTGATTTCAGTGGCTGAAGCCCTGGTATGCCAATTCTCTCTCTCTCTCTGTCTTCTCTCTCTCTCTCTCTCTCTCTCTCTCTCTCTCTCTCTCCCTCCCCCCTCTATCTTTCTCTCTCTCAAAAAAGAGTGGAGCTACCATCAGAGCACTTACCATTTTTCTACAAACACACTTCTCTGTCAGAGTCCAAGGTAACCTCATCCCTAAAACAAACCCAATCTACTGATCTACTGTTGATGGACTAGCCTGGATCCACCATGCACAGGGACTGCATGTGCCCTGCTGCAAGGTGGTGCCTTCTGCATTCCTCAGCACATGCAATTCCTTCCTTTTGTGCACTTGTGAATACCCTGCCATGACAATTCTGGGGAGAAGAAGAGGATGGTTTGACACCCATGTGGGGCTTCACAGCATGGTATCTTGATCTTGTGCTGAAGTGCCCTTTCCAAGTAGGCAGTCAGGGAACAAGCTAGGTATGGAGCAGAGTTACAAGACATTTATGAGGATTATCACACCACTGCCACGTAAAGGCAAGTTGATGTCCTCCTTAGCTGCCTGTGTTACAAGGGATGGCACAAATGTCTTGGCACCCTTCACCGAGTGCTAATTCTGTGAAGAGTTCAGGACAGTTCTCAAACAAATAGACAGCTCCTGAATCCCTACTTGCAAAACAAACAAACAAACAAAACAACCTTTTAGTCTACTCCGATTCCCAATACCCTGGGCTTTAGTGCTCCATTAGTGTGGTAAGGTGACAGACAGGCCTGTTAGGTCACGGAGACTGAACAGACATCCCTAACCATTGAGGGAAAGACACTGTGGTATGAATGTGAATGGAGTGTGAGATCTCATGGGACAGGGTACTATAGGTAGGCCAGAGTCATGAACAACAGCATGGAAGTTCCAGGAAGAACCATGTACAGGTGTCAGGGTGGAGACATGCCACAGGAATGGGTATTCAGCATGTTGTTTTTAACACATGCCTACCCATGCACAACATGGACCACGATTATGCTTCACAGTGGTAAGACTCACAGCACCCTTCACTTTTGGCCCAGATCTCCTTTCTCTGTGTGGAGTTACTACTAGGGTAGAAGGGATGATTGCTTTCTTCATGCTAGCTGTTTCTGCATCTATAAATGCCATGTGCACAACTAAGCAGATAAAGCATGTGGCTCCAGTCCGCATATGAGTGTTGGTATGTGCTATTGGTGTGAGAAAGTAAGTGTGGTATCTGTGTTTAAGTGTGCCTGTATGTCTCTGTTTGTGGCAGCATACATATGCATTTTTATTTGTAACTGTGTATGAATATAGTGAATGATGTGTGAGGATGTCTGTGGGTGTTGCTTTCCTGTGCATGTGCGAATGCATCTGTGTCAGTGTGTGCACCTATTTGTGTCTATCTGTCATATTTCTGTGTGGGGATGTATGTGTGCGTCAGTATGTGATGAATAGGTATCTTTTCCTCTCTGAATGTATATCAGCATGTGTATGTAGGCAGGTATATCTATGAATTAGTATGAGTATGTCTGTGTGTAAGAGTATGTCTATGTGTATTTGTGTCTGTATGGTATGGGAACATACTTATCCCATGTTTTGTCAGGTGTTGTCTCTTTCAGATTCTATCCCAGGAATTGACTTTATTCATTTTATTTTATTTTATTTACTTTTTACTTTTAATATTTTCTTTTTATTTATTTATTTCACAGAGAAATACAGAGAGAGAGAGAGAGAGAGAGAGAGAGAGAGAATGGATGGGCATGCCAGGGCCTCCAGCCTCTGCAAATAAACTCCAAATGCATGTGCCACTGTGTGCATCTGGCTTACATGGGTCCTAGGGAATTGAACCTGGGTCCTTTGGCTTTGCAGACTAGCACCTTAACCTCTACGCCATCTCACCCAGCCCCATTTTATTTTATTTATTTACAATGAAATCTTAATCTAACACAATGTCCTTATGTCAAAATCAAGAACTTAAGGCGCAGAGACTCCTAGCAGCTAGTGATCAGAAGGGCCCTACAGCAGCCCAGATAACCAGGTCCTCTGGGTGCTGCAAGATTCCCACACCTAAGGCACTGCTCCTTCTGGACTCTGCTGATATACCCAGGCTTTCCTGACACAGCTCTTGTATGTCATGCACTCTGGGCCCTACTAAGATAGCAAGATCATCAGCAAAGAAGAGCCAGATTCTGCCCACATCTGTGACAGAGAAAGACTCCACCTAAAGAGAATAGGAAAAGACAGGACTGGAGGGGATATTTGGTGGGGAGGACAAGGCCTGGTCTAGACGGCTTGCCAGGAAGAGAAAGGTCTATACTCCTCATACTTCTGCTTAGACCTCTGGGTGACACTGGAAGTAACAGGAGAGGAGCACAGTACACTGGAGAGAATACTGAGTGACCATGGGCAACATGAGGCTGGAGAGGTGGACCAGGCCTGGACATGCAATGTGAAAGAAAAGCTTTCACTAAAAACCACTCAGGCAAGGCAGATAGGGCAGCCCAAGTTGCTGTAGCAACATGGAGAAGCCTGCTAGGGCAGTAGCCATTCCCCCATAGGTTGCACCTGTTCAGAGAAGTGATCTGTTTCATGCAGGCTTCCAGCTTTCATAGCACCCTCACAGTTCTAGGGGTGAGGGGCGAGAGGGGCTCCCAACTGAACAGGATATCCTCTGTCCTGCCTAAAAAACAGGAACCCTCTCCTTCAGTCTCCAGAAAGCAGGAAACCTGCCTGCCTCAAGAGCCTGATACTATAGCCTTGTTGTGTCTCTCTGACCCAGAAAGCCTAGTTCTCAAAAACATCTGCTTCCCTGGCCCTCACTAGCTGGTTAACCTTCACACAGTATCCCTGCTATAATGCTCCTTTAAAAGTAAGGCTTAATCTGCATGTAGGCAGATCTAATGGATCTACCTGAAATATCCATATTCTCCTATAAATGAACCTGGTTATAATGTGTATTTGACAGGTACAAATAAGTAAGTAGACAGGTAGATGATAGATAGATAGATAGATAGATAATAGAGATATATAGATAGATGATAAAAACAGTGATATATATATATATATATATATATACATATATATGAGAAACAGTCATATGTAAGTATATACTAGGTAGATAGATGATTCATAGGTACAAACTGATGATATATGTATTAGATATAGATAACAGATGATAAATGATAACATGATGATAGATAATAAATATACTTCTAGTCAGTAGATAGATGTTAGATTAATAATTGATTTTGGAGAGGATGTTAATAAAAAATAACTAGACTGAAAGTAATAAGATTAATGATAATGTAAGAAATGAATGAAAAAGTTAACCTAGCCAGGAAAGTGAGTTTAAAGAACTGGGAATAGGCAGTTGGTGGTGGCGACTGAGTGGAGACAGGTAGCAGGTCCAGGTAAGGGGAGGGTAGAAGATAGCAGCACTCACTTCTGTGGGTGTGTTCTATGAGGCAGGTCCATAGCTCCTCTCATTTCATCCCCACAAACCCATAAGGAGGTGTTCCCAGCAACCCCCCCCCTTTTTTTTTTTGCATGAGGAAACTAAGGTACAGAGAAGTTTAGAAGTTGCTCACATAGCCTACAAAATGACCTAGAATCTCAGCCCAGGGCTGTGAAAATGAGACACCAAAGCCTTAACCATTTCACTGCACCCCTCTCCCTGGGGGCGAAATGGGGGTGAGCAGGTGGTGGGAAATCACACATCCACAGAACTACAATCTCCACACTGCCCTGACCCTTCCACCTTCCTTCCTATCTCAAACCTCCCAACTAATCCCAAAACTTCACAGAAAGCTTCAAGATTTTGCACCCCAACAGACTCTGACACCTCCTGATCCCCAAGCTCTACAGTCATCTCCAAAGGCTCACACCAGTGTCTGACCCAAATGTGTATTCCCTCCAAACCTCCAGCTCTACCAGCTTTGAAAAAAATCTCCTCCAGCTCTTAGTGGGGCTCATTGCTTTTGCTGGGTGGATCCTGGTGTCAGCCATTGCCAAAGAAGCAGAGAGAAAAGCAAGCATCAAATAACTTGGCAAGGCATTGTCCTTGGGACTATCCTTCAGATGGTCTCCTCTTTATCAGCTTTCTAAAGGTTCCCCTGAGAGACAGCCAAGAGACAGAAGTCAGCCTTGGAGCTGCACACGACTACTCTGTCCTGTTCTGCAGCTGTCAGGAGCAGGCCTAAGGAGACCAGCCTCCTCAAGCGTTCCCTGCAGCTAAATTCAGGACTTAGAAGATGCTCCCCCTTTTTTCAAGTGCAAATGGCTTTTTCTTTCTACCTATGAGTGCTTCTTATCATTAAGCTTCTACTGTGAGTACATAAATTAGGGGAAGTAAGAGAAAGAAGCCTAAATCCAGGAAACATCATTTTAATTGCAGAAGTAGAGAAACTGAGCCCAGCAAGATGAAGTGACTTGCCAAATAAAGCATCTTGGATAAAAAATGTCACTCCTGCTCCAGGATCCACATGACCTTACCCCAGCAGAGTCTGAGTCACAGTGTGCTAAACTCTATTCTCTGACTTGTGTCTCCACCATTCATTCATACCTGGACCGTTTGTGAAATTCTCAGGAGGGAAATAAATCTTCCTCAAGCCCAATACATAAATCATCCTTCATCCTCTCCCCAGATTGTCTGATTTCTCTGAACATGGCTGACATCTATGGATTCAGGACTCATGGTCTTCCCATCTCAAGCCTTCTTGAGCTTATTATGCTCAGCCCTCAGGCATTCTGCACTGCTCAACTGTCATTCCTAGTGGAGGCTTCTTTATGGCTTCAGGGGAGGTAAAACAAGTCTGCCTTCAAAATTTCCAGTATTTTCAGTTTTGAATTTTGTCTTTCTGGACAAGCATTTGTGTTTCAAGGGATGAGGCTACTTCCCTTTAAATGACTGCCAATATCTCTTCAATTTGTTTGTTTTAGTTTCAGATAACTCTCCAGAGAAAATCTCAAGTAACCAATTTAAACCAGCCAAGCTCAGAGTTACTCTTCAAGGTGACCTAGAGTGAACTTTGCTCATTACAATTCATCTTAAAACTAAATTTCCCACAGGAATGTTGCTGTCTGTCACGTTTGAACAAGAGATGTATGAAGATGCATAATCCCTAACTGAACATGGTCAGGAATACGCCACCTTCACCTGTGACCAAGACTCCTCATCTTCTTCTCCTCCTTCTTCTTCCTTCTCCTCCTCTTCCTCCCTTCTCATTTCCCCTCCTCCCTCTCCTCCCCCTCCTCCTCCTTTCTTCTCCTCCTCTTTCTTCTCTCTTTCTCCCCCCCCCCCCCATATCACTGTGTGATATCACTATATGAAATCCCCTACCCTTTGGCATTCCTGTCTAGGGAATTAACCCTGCACTCTTCTTACTTGCTGCAAGTGTTAACCCTTTCTTCATTCTTTTGTCTCCTGGTAGCACAAGCCAGCTTTACTCTTGACAAGGGCCAAGGTAAGCCTGTGCTGTTTGGTGTCTTGGCAACATTTTGATCCCCAGGAGTTACTAAGTGGGACTCTGGCACTGCTTTACAATTCTGCAGAGGATGGGGATCAGACAGGGATGCTGGGAGAGCAAACTGGGATGGGGAGTATAGACATAGCATGCATCCTGTCATTTCACCTTCCTGACTGTTGCTGAAATTTCACAGGTAACAAAACTGAGGTTTAAGAAAAAAGAGAAGTAACTTTTTCAAGGATGCAGTTATCAGGAGGGTGAAACTGGCTTTGAACCAGTCTGAAAATTCTTTGTGTATCAGACTGCTTTAGGGACTTAGGCAGAGGACTGTGCAGAGCCATGGCAAAGTCCACACACTAAAGAGCAAAACTGACTGAATTTTAACCTAGCTCTGATACTTGGGGCTGTGTATCCATGGGTCATGCGATTAACCTCACAGTGCTTCAGTTTCCCAACCTAAAATTGGAATGGTAGTGATTGTCAAAGAAGGTTATTATAATAACTATTCTACATTTACAACATTATTGGGTGGAGTACATGCTGTACAAGTATCAGCATTTAACACTCTGCATCTCTTCTCCTTACCTCACAAAACAAAGTCACCAACATCAGACCCCTACAGTGACAGCCTCCTTTGTCCCCAGGGGCTAAAACAAATTAGCTTGTCTACTGGGCGGGGGTGGGGGGTGAATAAGTGCCTAATGTACACAGGGAATGCTCATAGCAGGAGCCATGTGTGGTGACAGGCAGGGAATCCCTCAGAATTAATTGTTCGCCACCATGTCACTGCAGGTGACAAATATGCACGTATTGTTTTCCTAGGAAGAAAAATGTCCCAACCTATCCCAGATCTAGTCCTCTAGCCTCCAGCTTGATTTGCATAGGCATGGGAGGCAGTATCTGTCAGTTCCAAGGAAAATGACCCTACCCTCAGAGTAGGGTCCCTCGGTCTGAATGACAGACTAGCTTTTTTTATCTGCTTCCAACAGTGATGGAGACTGGCCAACAGTGGTCTCAGATTTGGGTGGAGGATAAGGAGCAGGAACGGGAATGAGTAAAATTGACAATAGTTCTTCAGATATAATGTGTGTTTCAGTAATCCCAGCATTTCAGAGCCTGAGGCAGAAGCATAGTGAATTCCCAGGCACCTGAGCTATATAGTGATATGGGGGTGGAGGGAGAGGGAAGAGGAGAAGGAGGAAGGGAGCGGGAGAGAAAAAAGAAGGAAAGAATAAGGGAAGGAGAAACAAAGCAAAAAAGCAAGCAAGCAAGAAAAAAAAGTAAAGAGAGAAAAAGTCTTGCTGAGACCAGGTCTAGGAGGTAACCTTAATCTCTATTCTCACTTGGCCTCAGATTTTTGCCTCAGGGACCATAGATTTAGGAGCAGGGCTGGAATAAGGATTAACTCCCCTGCTGGATTTCCTACCATCAGGGGCAGTCCACAGACAGTACACATGTGGGGTTTGCTGGATTAGCTTATATCTGAGCTCAGCCTGCATCAGTAAGCTTGCCTGGAACAGAGGGGAGGAGCACTGAGCTTCTTCCATTGCCTTACCCTACAGTGGATTCACCTGGACCCCAAAGCTGTGGTCCTCTCCTCCTGCCTAGTATTAGCAGAAGCCTGAGGTCAGGTGAACTGTGTCTTTCCTGGGTCTGCCCTGTTGGAGTTTCCAACTGCAAAGGTGGGTAAAAATGGGCCTGGTCGTCAAGACACAAACCCAAAATTATAAACCTTCAGTGGTCATATGTGGCCTTGAATAGACTTTGGCCCTTTCCATTTTCGGTTTTCTGCCTAATGGGACAGAACATGGGGCTATAGCTTCATCAAGCTTTCTGGACATTTTTTCCTCCCCACATTGCCGGGCTCCCCCGGCAGGTAGTGCTGAGGAAGGACCAGGCCCGCTGGTTCCTCCCAAGGGGTTAAGTAAGAGGGTGAACGTCGGACGACTCAGAACCTCTCCTAGTCACGGGAGAAAAACCACACTGAGTTGGGAGTCTTGTCGAAGCAGGAACTTGCTTTATTGTTACAGGCGGTTGCCTATATAATGTTGAGAATAAAGGCGGGGATTCTAGGATGGGGGAGAGGTAAGGGCCAATAGTAAACTGTGACTATTGAAATGATAATTCCAACTCCTACGCGGAAGTAGCAGGCAAGAAGCCATTAGGCGTCTTGCTGAGTCCTAGCTGGCCAGAGACAGGTTGTCAAACTTTAGCTAGGCTCAGGAAGTTCCACTAGGCCTTGCGCCTGGGCCTTTCAAGGCCCAACACCATATGACTAAATCAACCCTGCTGTCTGCCCACTAATGCAATTTTAGCCAGGCCTGAGTGGAAGGGCAGCTCTTTCTCTGGGTTTCTCTATCTTAGTATTTATTAAAACAGTTTCCTCTGTCTCCACTCTGAACTCCCCAGAGGCAGGAACTGGCCTTCAAACCTTATTCTTGTCTCACAATGTAGGCATGCAGTCAGTGCTCAATAAATGACTATGAACAGATGGAGGCACATTTCATTGAGGCCAGCACCAGGTGTATGGGCCACATCCAGTACTGTTGACAGGTGACAGAGGCTGAGAATGTATTCCAAGGCTGCTGCTTTTCAGGGACTGCTATTTGTGGAGCTGGAGTTCAGACAGAAGAGATAGCTGTGAAGCTCAAGCAGCAAAGGCCACATTCTCAACAACTGATCTAGACAGAAAGACCCCAGTACAAAACTTAGGTGGTTTGATTCAGGTGTCCCCCATAAACTTAGGTGTTCTGAATGCTAGATTCCCAGCTGATAGAGATTTGGGAATTAACACCTCCAGGAGGCAGTGTATTATTGGGGGCCTGAGTGCTCAAGGAGTGTCCTGTTCTTCAAAGTCTGCTTTATTCACCCCTGGATTAACAAAGTGGCACCCTACCTAGTATTGTGGAGTATAAGAAATGCAGGAAAGAGAGGGTCATTGAGTTTGCAACACAGTCTTGTGTTTTAGAAATGGCCATGGGCAGTGTGAAGCAAGTTTGCTGGTTGCCTGCATGGAGACCCCTTAGAGCCACGAGGATGAACCGCGGATTGCAGTGGAAACCCAGTGGAGATGCCAGGACAACAAGATGGCTGCAAAGGAAAGCTGCCCACTCCAATGAAGTTTTCCAGGACTGTGAGTAACCTAGCTGGAGCAGTAGAATTGGAATACCGGAGACTTATTGCTGGTTAGAATTATCGGAGATTTGTCACTGGCTAGAGTTGTTGGGCTTGAAGCTACAGAGTTTGATGTTTGCCCTGGTTGTTTTAAGTCTTATGTTGGTTGAATATTTCTTTGCTATGTCCAGTGCCATCTTTTGCAGTATGAATGTTTATTCTGTGCCATTATGGTTTTTTTGAGGTTATTTTTTAGTATTATGGCTCAGTTAAAAGATCTTAGACTATGGGGATGTTTGAACATCATTGGGATTGATAAAAACTATGGGGACTTTTAAAGTTGGACTGAAATGCATTGTATTTTACATCATGTATGATATCAGTTTATGGGGGCCAGGGGCCTAATGTGGTGGTTTGATTCAGGTGTCCCCCATAAACTTGGGTGTTCTGAATGCTAGATTCCCAGCTGATGGAGATTTGGGAATTAACACCTTCAAGAGGCAGTGTATTGTTGGGGGCAGACTTATGGATGTTATAGCCAGTTTCCCCTTGCCAGTGTTTGGCACACTCTCCTGTTCCCATTGTTTACCTTATGTTGGCCAGGGGGTGATGCCCACCCTCTGCTCATGCCATCATTTTCCCTGCCATCATGGAGCTTCCCCCTCAAGCCTGTAAGCCAAAATAAACCTCATTTTCCCACAAGCTGCTCTTGGTTGGGTGATTTCCACCAGCAGTGCGAACCTGACTGCAACAGTGCTATTGAACCATAGGCTAAGTGCCCAGCATCTTCAAGGTGACTTACTCAGAGTTCTCACTTTCTGAAGTAAAAGCTTGAACAGAAATCTCTACTTCATGAGTGGGAGTGAGAACTAAGGAGGGAGTTGGGGAAGGATTCAGGCTCAGTTGCAAAAACACTTTTACTTTATTGAATTAAGACCTCAACCTAGGCAATGCCAAACCTTTTTCTTCTCTTTACAGCTCTCATTTGTGAAGTTTAGGCTCCAGGAGTGAAGCAAAAAGAATTTCCCCTCCTTGGAGAAGGGAAGGCTCTGTGTTGGCTTAGGGCATTACCTCTAAAATCATGCAGGTTTGAGATGTCCGGATTTGCCTACCCAGCTTCTCTGTACTGCTGAAGCAATGCTTCTGTCTCCCTAACTGGCAACTCAGGACATACCTGCTCTAGGGAGTCTGCCAGGGCTCCATAGTGGACATTTTTGCCCTACTGTGAATATCTAGTATTTACTGTCCTGCCCCATCTCCCTGCTATAATCATTCATTCATGCCTAAAATTTAAAAGAGTTTGCAAATATTAGCCATATTATCTGGTCTTCTATTTCATCTCCAAAGATAATCGAATAGAAATAAAAACAAAAAAGAACTACATATGAAACCAAGGGAATCTATAGCCAAAAACTAAAGGTCTTTATGAGCCTCCTCTTCCCCTTCATGTATCCTTTTCTATGAGTGGGGAACATAGTAAAGTCCAATTAAGTAAGACTGATCCCAAGAGAACCACGAGAAAGGGTTGGAGTTACAGCACACTGCCTCAGCAGAACTGGGCACCTCTCCTAAGCCCAGCCCAAACCTACATGCTGAGTCAGGGATCCACATCTGCTGCTCATCCGCTGACACTGAAAATGCTACCTGATAATTACCCACCAAGTACTAAGTTATTTCTGTCTCAAGCAGGAGAGGCAGAGTCTAGAAATAGCAAAAGCAATTAACAGGCCAGCTTCAGAGGACATAATTAGTGAGACGAAATTGGTCCTGGCCAGGGGAGTTTTGGCCTAGTTACTAGGCCCATGAGAGGAGGGCACCAGCAGGCCCTTTCTGGCCCTAACAGCCAGAGTGCGGCAAGACCATCAGCATGTATCTCCAAGACCATCTCCAAGCCCATTGTGGGCCTGAAGTCCTGCCCCCTCTTCCTGCTGCAATCCTGCCTGGAATCCAGAAGTCCTGCCTGGTACGTACACCTAATCTCTCACATGGGCTAGGGAGAGCCAAAAGGAATATTGCCAACATTCACCCATTGTCATCACTAGACTCCTGCAAATCTGGAGAACATGGTCCACATTGCTACCAGAATATGTGTGTATTCCACCAGCTACTGCATTCTTCTTTGTGGTAAATTGCTGCTGGCAGTTCCTAAATAAAGTCAAGTTCTTGGCTGCAGGATTCAAATGTCAAGAGGTGAGAAGTCAGCTGCCAGCATTTAAACAGACATTACCCTGGGAAGAATAGAAGTGAGAGGTATAGGGTGAGAAAACTCAGAGCTTCCCCACTTCAGAGGAGAAAGCACCACTGAAGAAGGTTTGAGTCCATGTTATTTAACAGACTTGGGCAATTGAGAATGGGAAATGAAAATGAAGTCTTCCTAGGGAGTAAGGGACTGAAGAGCAAGCTTGACACATAGGCTCTGCGGCCCAGTTTCACCAAGCCTGTTTCCACCCTTCCTTCTGAGTACTGAAGACAGGCAGAGTATCAGCCCACCCAGCCCTCTAAACCCCACCATCAGGACCACAAAGGTCATATCATCTGCCTAGGCTCAGTAACACCTCCCATCACTCCTTCTGTCATCATTGGTTAGGGACAAGGGAAGAGCAGATGCAGAGTTAAATTCAAGCTCAGCCATGGATCATTGTGTGAACTGGTCAACTTGGGACATGCCTGAGCTTTAGGTCCCCCTATGAATATCCAGAGATGTTTCCCTGAAATGATGGAGGCTATTTCCCTACTCTTCCAACAGTCTCAGCCAAGACCAACTCCTCCCAGTGATGCCCATGTGATATCTTCCTCAGTGGAAGTTCAATCTCACCTCACTGGAGTCTTATGTCTATGTAGTCACTGTGCCAATGTGCCCAGAAGTCTGCACCCTTCCTCCAGGGCATAGGAATTCAAGTCTCTACCTTTTGTCATTGATTGGAATCCACATGCTTCTCAGGTGGGCTCCTGTTCCAAGGAATGTCCAAAAGCCAATGTTCTCACAATACAAGGACATATAGAGGCTGTGTGCCATGTAGACTCAGCCCTGGTCCTGGATTGGAAACAGTTCCTAGGTCCTAGTCCTGGTTCTGCTACTTTTGTGAGGCCCAGATAAATCAGTTCACATCTACAAAGTTAGTTTCCTGTATACTAGGTAGGGGAGGGCTCCAGCCTGCCTCTTTCACAGAGTAGCTTGGGTAGGGAAACACACACACACACACACACACAAACACCAAAAATAATTCCACTCTCCCCTGAATCCTCCTTAAGCATCAACTCTAAGCCTTCAGTGACAGGTGATATCTGGAGCTCAAGAAGGTTGTAAAGTCCTGGCCATAACACACAAAGTTCTGTGGATTAGCAAACTTGCTGGGGCCCTCTCGTCTCTACTGATCTGCTAATCTCAGTCAGGCTATGTGCACTCCTCTGCCCCCAGCTGAGCCTAGCTCCCTAGTGTTAAGAAATCTTCTCATATTCAGCCTGCCGACCATAGAAACTGTAAGTAATAGAGTGCCATGTTTGTCTAATGGATTTATCACTACTTACAAATGCAGCTTCATCAACAATAGCAGGTGGAAATCGATGTCAAGGCAGCTTAAGTGAGCAACACACTCCCACACAGCTTGGAATTTATTGATGGTCTTTTGTCCACTTGGCATTTGCACCCAATGTGGTGCTGAAAGCAGAAACAAAAATGACCCTGGCTCTAGAGCCATAGCCACATACCTCTTCTCTCCAGAAAAGAGTAAAAAGCAGCTCTTATGAAGGCCATCTTTGCCTTTCACAGACACACACAATATCTTCACCTGAAGAGTATGGGGATCACTACCCACCCAGCACAGGACCAGAGAGAACAGGCCCTTTCTTCTAAGTGTACAAGAGTGTGTGCACAAGTCTTTGTGTGCATGCATGTAAGCATGTGTGAGTGGGTGGGAGATAATTTGATTTGGAGCTTGTATGGACATTGGCTACTGGGGTTCGAAGATTTTGAAGCAGCAGCGGATGCTCACTGGAAAATCTGCATTAGAGTATGGAAATGCAAAAGGGCAGGAAATATGTGAAGTGCTACCAGATTTTCCTTTCTGTTTGCTCAAACGTATTTTCTACACCTACCCTAGTTTCTCTACAGGGGAGGGGCAGAAGACAAAGAACCATCACTTTGGAATCAGCTAAGTGGCAAGCACTGAAAATGCTTTAAATTAATTTTACTTGTATAAGAATTGTTATAGGCGAGACACCATAACTGTTTCTAGGATGGGGGTGGGCAAATAATGGAGAGAAGAAATGGGGATGGTAGATATCTTACTTATCTGCTTTCTCATTTGATACAAAGGACTTGTCTAGCATTTCACAGATGTTACTCACAACCCCTACAATGCTCCCTAGGATTAGTATTATAATCCTGTTTTAGACATAGCAAAACAAAAGTACCAAGCTTCCCCAAAGTCCAAAGAGTACTACATTGTGATTTAAATGCAAGCTTGTTTAGCACCCAGGCTGAAGCTCTTTCACACTGAGATGCAGGAAAACAGATGGTAGCATTGCTCCATCTTACACTTTGGAAGATGTCCACAACCATCTCTTGCTATGGAGTGAAAGTTCTCCAATGCCAGCATGCTCCAGGATTTCCTGCAGACTTGTGAGAGAGTGCTAGCCCCAGGAACTTTTCTTAGGGAGGTTAGGAAATAGGTCCCAAAAGTATGTATTTCAATAAGCCTATAAGTCATAGCATCTGACACTACTGATGCTAAAACATCCACTTTGGGAGTCACCACTACAGATGCTGTAGCCGAGTACTGGAGATTCCATGGCACCCAATGGTTATTTAGGAAAGTTACTAGAGAAAGTTGTAGGGCATAACCAGATGCCCAGATATATCTCCCAGGAGTCCTCACTGCCATCTGGTAGAAAAGTGGGGCTCTGTGTACCAGTGAACTTAAAGTGCAGAAGCCCCACAGGCTCCCTCCATGTGAACCCCAATGGGTCCTCTCTCCTGCGCACCCTTCCTTGTTCTTAATTAAGGTTTCAGTCCTTCCAGATGGCAATGTGCTCTCCATGAGATGAGAACTTACATATTCCCTCATATGTTGTTTCTCTGATAGAGGCAGAATGAAGATTCTATCTTATTTTAAAGGGTGTGGGAAATTCGCTCTTGATTTGTGGAGGGCAGGTTGTATATTTGTGGTAATGTCTTGTATTTCTGGGATCGTGTTCCCAAAAGGCATGCACATTTTTGGATATATATACCAGGGAAGAATGGAAGGTACAGTTTCTATTTTATAGTGAGGATTTGAAGCCAGTTCAACCCAAGCTGGACAACTACAGAACTACCAATAACAATAATCCCCCAATGAGGTCAGTCTCACTTTACCCTTACACATCCCTTCAAGGTATTATTATAACTAGCAGTTATCTTATATACATCATAGCCTGCTACTATTCTAGCTCTTTATCTGCATTGTCTCATTTAATTTTCACAACTGCCCTATGAGGTCCAGTTCTTACTTCCCTTTTTAAGAAAAGGAAACCAAGCACAGAAAGCAAAGTTGTGCCACCAGGGTGTAGCAATGACTTGACTATTACTCAGAGACTGTGTCCTATCCAGAGGACTAAAACAGATGATACTATCCTGCATTTTACTGGTGGCCCAGAAAATATCATTAAGCCTGTGTGGGGAGTCACAGCAGCCGATATAAACAGAAGGCAATCTTATTTCAATCTATGGTCTTAATCCCCACACTTCCTGTCATTAAGGTCATAACCCAAGGTACTGGACTCCTAAGCTGATATCTATTTGTCAAGAAAGATCACTCACTCCAGTCACTGATACCACTTTTAGAGCTGATGGCCCTGGCATGCTAATTAGATATTCAAAACATGCTATTGGCCTTGAAGCTGAGTATTACCACTTGCCAAGATTTGAATGTGCCCATTCCCCAAGTTTGTGGGATGGAAACCTAATTCTCAAATTGATGTCTTGCTGATCATTGTAGGTGTAGCTCTGGGAGGTAATTAAGGCTGGATGAGAACATGGGAATGGGGTATCAGAGATATATTAGTGGATTTGTAAGAAGAGGAAGAAAAACCCAAGATGCATGCTTGCTGTGACTATGTTATAACATAGCAAGGAGGCCTTCATCAGACACTAGCACTTTGACATTGGATTTCCAGTTCCCAGAACTGTGTAAAATAGATTCCTTCATAAACTACTCTGTCTGTAAGATTCAGATATAGCCACAGATAAAAGACTAAGAAAACCACTTCCTTCTCTGTGAACTCTGGAAATGGGCTACATTTTTCAAGGACACAACTCAAGCCACACTTGAAAGAAAGATTCCATATCTACTCATTGTGGGTTCCATGTGGGTCACAGCTCTCAGTTGAATAAAAGTGAAGATGCCCATGGAATAGCACTCAGGAGTCCTGCCTAAGTCTGTTTCCAAGCTCATGCACATTTCTAAGGGGACAAGTGCTTCTCACAGCACCTTCCATGAAACTATTTTTGTTGCCTTTGGGTTGCTATAGCATTTTCTATAATAGAAATATGAATCTAGCCCTGAGCCATCATCTCTTCTGAAAAGTGAGGAGTGAGGGTGGAAATGAAAAGGGACTCAGGCAGAGGGTTGGCTGCCAGCTTGGAGAGTTAGGATGTGTGGGAGGATGATGACTCCTGGCAGAATTGTACCATCTTAGAGCTCTCTGCCAACCAACATGCTTTCTTCCTACTTTCCAGGGCACCCATGAGGAGACGCAGGCTAGAAAAGGAAAAGCTGTCTTCATCTTTCTGCATGTACTTGATCTTTTGGCCTCTCTCCTCAACCTGTAAGAAATATGTTCCTTTTAATACAGAGGTAAGTGAACTACAGATGACAGAACTGATTGCCAATCACCTTCCAGCCACCCAAAGTGTCTGATGCTAGAAGGAATGGAAGAGGCACTATATGTTTAGTGCAGCCTTTTCAGCTCACATGCTTCTCAACAAGCTGCTTTCTTAAGAATGTGTGTCTGCCTGTCTCTGAGAGGCCATACAGAATGAGATTCATATCCATTCATCAGTCAGAGAGCAAGGTGAGCCAAAAACCTTCCTGTGGAGGTATGAGGGCTCAAAGGTATCAGTACTCTTAGCCCCTTGAAGACTTCACCCCTCCTGAAGCTCCTGCTCCCAAAGGGAGGCACAGACTGGAATGGGAAGGAAGGATGATGTGACCCCACTTTCAGGGAATGAGAGAAGGCATTCAGACAAGATGGAGTCAGAACATACTGTGTATGGGAATGGTCATCATGCCTTGAAAATGGCATGTTCTATCCCTCAATGAATGCCCATGGGGAATACATGAGTGGGATTCATTATTTTCTTTTTTTAAATTTATTTTTATTAGATATGAGTTACATTAGTATGTAAACAATACATGTTGGTACCATCCTTACCCTCACCCCTGCCCCTTTTCCAAAGGGGCCCTCCTCATTGGGGATGCAGGTCATCCCCAGGGGGGTTGTGGATAGTACAATGTGGGGGCAGCAGTCAGTTATGTGGGAGAGGCAATGTCTCTGTGCATAATGTCCCAGCTTGTGCCTCTAAAACTCTTTCCACCCCCTCTTACACAAAATTCCCTGAGCCATGTTGGGTGTGTTTTATGTCTACTTCCATGATGGGCTCTTAGGAGCCTCTGGATCACTGATTGGTAGGTGTTGAGTGTCCTCAGTGTCTATCTCCTTCACCCTTGCAATGATATCAGGATCACCAATAAAGCAGCACTCTTGCTCATTTTCCAAAATCCTCTGTGGTTTCAGCTGGGGCCAGGTTGAAGTGCAATGGGTCATTTACCTCCTCAGGTCTGGCTGCTGTCTGAAAAAGAGAAGCAGAGTCTCCAACGAAGAGTCAAGACAGCACTGGTTAAATGTGATAACCATTATTAATTTAGAGAGAATTTAATGGGTGTAGACCTCTTATAGCCCAAGATTAGTGGGAGCTTGATATTGGAAAGCAAACTCATTATCTGGATATGATTCTGACTTCTTTCCCAGTTCCAGATATGGTTTCCTTTCTGCTGAGCAGATCTGATAGCCAACCCAAGAGCAGTTGGTTACCCACAATAGCTGTGTGCCACTATTTCCTTTGTGTGAGCATCACCTCAGGTTGTTTGTTTCTGAGTAGCTTAGACCTCAAATTGCTCAGACAGATGTTGGTCACTTTACTCCAGTAGCTCATGTAGTGCCTTCCAGACCCTAAATGGGCTAACTGTGTGGGAACTGGATCTCTTCTGGATTCTAGCCAGTTCTCTCCATGCTCCATGCTTACAGTGTATGGGGTGTCTTTAGCAGTATGGTCTTATCATTAACCTCTGGTGGGTAATCAAGTGCTCTGACAGAAGTCTGTCTTGTGTTTGGAGACTTTGTAGGTCTCTCTGATCAACAGCTCATTGTGGGTGTTAACCGCATCCTGGTACTGGGAGTTATAGGCCAGTGCCAAGGGAAAAGAAGAAAGAAAAAGACAGAAAGAAAAAAAAAGAAAGTGAAACAGGAGAAATTAAGGTTAGGCATTATTGCACCCTCTCCAGGGTTCTTAGATTCAAGTGCTCCCCCTAAGGTTCTGCTGAGGATTCAACCTTTTAGTCTATCTTCCAGGATATAGGATTCTGTGCTACTAGTGCAATTTGGGTTGAGTTTTGTGTCCTCCTAACCCTTCCCTCCCCTCAAGCCCTACCCTCTCTATTGTTCATGCCTCAAGATGCCTATCAGGTATGTCAGCAACTCAAACTGATCCAGTTAGGAGCCACAGATGAGTAAGACCATGCAATTATTGTCTTTCTGTGATTGTGTGAGTTCACTGAGTATGATGTGTTCCAAGTTCGACCATTTTTTCATACAAATTTCCATGCATCATTTTTTGTACTGCTGCATAGAATTCTATCATGCAGATACACCACACTTTGGTTATCCATTCATCCAGTGATTGGCACCTGGGTTGATTCCAGTTCTTAGTTATTATGAATTGAGCAGCTATAAACATGGTTGATCAAATATCTCTGAACTGAGACATGGAACATTTAAGGTAAATGCCCAGCAATAATAATAATAACTGGTTCTGTTGGTAACTCTATATTCATTCTTTTCCATAGTGGTTGTACCATCTTACATTCCTACCAATAGTGAATGAGGGTTCCTATTTCTCCACAGCCTTGTCAACATTTGTTTCATTTGATCTTTTAATATTTGCTATCCTTACTGGAGTAAGGTGGAATCTCATAGTTGTTTTAATTTGCATTTCACTAGTGGCTAGGGTTTTGAACATTTTCTTAAGTGTGTGTTAGCCATTTGTAATTCTTCCTCTGAGAACTCCCTGTTTAGTTCTCTGCCCCACTTTTGGAATGGGTTCTTTGATTATTTTTATTGTTTAGTTTTTGGAGTTCTTTGTAGATTCTAGATATTAGGCTTCTGTCAGTGGAACAGCTGGCAAAGATTTTCTCCCACTCAGTGGGTAGTCTATTGGCTCTGCTTATGGTGACTTTTGTTGGTGAAAAGGTTTTAGCTTCATGAGATCCCATTGGTTGAGTGCTCGTTTAGTTTCTTGGCCTACTGGGGTTTTGTGCAGAAAGTCTTTCTCCATTCCTATATCATGGAGAGTGCCTCTTATTTTTTCTTCCAGTAGGAGAAGAGTATCAGGTCTAATATTGAGGTCTTTAATCCATTTGTACTTGATTTTTATGTATGTAGAGATGGATGGGTCTAGTTTCATTTTTCTACATATGGTCATCCAATTTGTCCAGCACCATTTGTTGAAGATGCTGCCTTTTCTCCTATGTTATTAGCACCTCTGTAGTAGCTGTAGTAGCTAATCAAGTAGCTGTAGTTACTTGACCTAAGGTCTATGTTTTCAATTGTACTCCACTGGTCTATTTTTCTGTTCTTATGCCAGTACCATGTTGTTTTTGTTACTTTGCCTTTGTAATACTGCTTTAGATCTGATATGGTGATACCTCCAGAGGTGATTTTTTCCCTTTACTTAGGATATGTATGGATATCTGAGGTGTGATGCCATTCCGTATAAATGTTGAGATCATTTCATCAATCTCTGTAAAGAAATATGCTGGTATTTTTATTGAAATTGCATTAAACTTGTATGATGCTTTTAGTAAAATTGCCATTTTCACATTATTAATTCTACCTATCCAGGAGCATGGAAGGTATTCATTATATAGGTCTTTCACATCTTTGGTTAGTGGTATTCCAAGGCATCTGATTTTTCTGTGGCTATTAAAATTGGGACAGCCTCACTGATTTATTTTTCTGTATATTTGCATTTTGCATATAGAAAGACTACTGATTTTTGTACATTGATTTTGTATCCTGCCACTTTGCTAAAGGAATTTATCACCTTTATAAGTTTTGGAATGGAGACTTTCAGGTCACTTATATATAGGATCCTGTTATCTGCAAATAGGGCTAACTTGACTTATTCCTTTCCAATTTGAATCCCTTTGATTTCTTTCTCCTGTCTTATTGCTTGGACTAGTAATTCTAGTACTATGTTGGAGAGCACTGGTGACAGTGATTTCCATACGTGAAACCATCCCTGCATCCCTGGGATGAAGTTTACTTGACCAAGGTGGATAATGATTTTGATGTGCTGTTGAATTCGGTTTGCTCAGGATCTTTGCATCTAAGTTCATTAGGGATATAGGCCTTTGGTCTATAGTTTTATTTTCTTGTTGCATCTCTGTCTGGTTTTGGTAATAGGGTGATGCTAGCTTCATAAAAGGAGTGGGGAGGATTCCCTGGTCTTGGATTATGTGGAAAAGTTTGAGAAAAGTTGGTTTCAGTTCTTCAATGCAGGTTTGATAAAAATTTATATGAGAAGCCATCTGGTCCTGGACTTTTATTTTGGGGGAGGTTGTTGATTACCTTTTCAATCTCCATGGATTTGATAGGTTGGTTTAGGAGATTAATCTGTTCTGAGTTTAGTTTTGGTAGGTGGTATGTGTCTAGGAATTCATCCATTTCTTCCAGATTATCCAATTTTGTGGAGTAGAGGTTTTCAAAGTATGCCCTGATGATTCTGCCAATTTCATTGTTGTCTGTTGTGATCTCTCCTTTTTTTGTTTCTAATTTTCTTAATTTGAGTCTTCTCTCTTTTTTCTTCACTTGATCAGATTGGCCAGGGGGTTATAAGCTTTGTTTATTTTTTTTAAAAAGCCAGCTCTTTGTTTCATCAACTTTTTAAATTGTTTTCCTAGTTTCCAATTCATTGATTTCTGCAATGATCTTGATTATTGATTTCTTTCTGGAGCTCTTCTCGAGTGGCTATTGGTAGACAGTCAGGTGATTAATTTAGGCTCTCCCTAAAGGCATTTAGTGCTATGAATTTTCCCCTTAGAATTACCTTCATTGTGTTCCATAAGTTTTGGTAGATTGTGTTTATATTATCATTCAATTCTAGAAATTTTACAATTACTTTTTGGTTTTTTTTAACATACCATTCATTGTTGAAATATGTGTTGTTTATTCTCCAGTAGCTGGTGGAGTTGTTGATGTGTCTCTTGTTGTTAATTTACAGCTTTAAAGCATTGTGATCTGATACAATTCAGGAAGTTACTTCAATTTTCCTTAATTTATGGAGGCATACTTTATTGCCTAATATATGGTCTACTTTGGAGAAAGTTCCATGGGCTTCTGGGAAGAATGTGTATTCTGTAGACTTGGAGCAGATAGTTCTGTAGATGTCTGTTATGTCTATTTGATCTATGGTGTTGTTGAGCTCTATTATTTTCCTGTTGATTTTCTGCTTAGATTATCTGTCTATTGATGACAGTGGAGTATTGAAGTCTCTGACTATGATGGTGTTGGTGTTTATTTCTCTTTTGTTGTTAACTAGATTTTGTTTTATAATATGTGGTGTAGCTGTGTTGGGCACATATAGATTTATGATTGTGATGGTCTCATGTTTGATCATTCCCTATATGAGTAAGAAGTGGCCTTCTTTGTCCTTTTTGATTACTTTTGGTTTGAAGTCCATTTTATCAGATATTAATATACCAACACCTGCTTCCTTTCAATTTTCATTTACGTGGAATGTCATTTTTCATCCTTTCACCCTGAGGAGGTGCTCTCTTTAGTGGTGAAGTAGGTTTCTTGAAGGCAGAGGAGAGAAGTGTTCATTTTTTTTATCCACCCTAACAACTTGTACCTTTGGTGAGTTAAGACCAGTAATATTTAGGGTTATTACTGTGAGGTTTGAATTAATCCCTGCCATGATGGGGTGTTTTATGAGGTTTGGTGCTTTCTTGTCTTTTGTACTTTTTGGAGCCTGGCCTATTTTTGGTTTTTGTGATCTTCTTCTTGTTGGCTTTTGAGCTTGGTTGTTTGACTCTTCTGTGTGGAGTATTCCCTGAAGTATTCTCTGTACGTTTGGCTTTGTGTTCATATAATCATGGAGTTGACCTTCTTAGGGGAAAGTTTTCCTTTCATCATCTATTACAAGGGATACCTTTGCTGGTTAGAGTAGCTTGGGTTGAAAGCCATAGTTTTTTAGACTTTGAAGTTTTTCATTCCAGGCCCTTCTGGCTTTCAGGGGCTCCACTGAGAAACATGACATAATTCTGGTAAGATTGCCTTTGTATGTTGTGAGTTGTTTCTCTCTTGCTGCTTTTAACACACTCTCTCTCTCTTTTTGTTTGTAAGTATTTTTTTTAATTAATTAGCTTTCTACTCAGCGAATACAGTCAATTTGGTAAATTGTAAGGCTCATACATGTCCTACCCCCTCCCCCTGGCCCCTCTTTGTTGAGGTATATGCATTATGGAGTTAGTCCACAGTTAAGGGTAGGATGAATGTCTCTGCATATCATGACCCAACGTGTGGCTCTGACATTCATTCCACTCCCTCTACTGCAAAATTTCCCTGAGCTATGTTGGGTTAATTTTTGATCTGCCTCAGTGATGAGGTGTTGGGGGCCTCTGGGTCTCTGTATATCTGATTCGTTAGGAGTTGATTTTTCTCTGAGATGATCTCCTTCACCCTTGTGCTGGTACCCAGTTCACCAAGAAAACAGCACCCTTGCTTGTTTCGCCAATGGTTCTTAATTTCTGATGGGGCCCTTTTTTGAGGGTGGCTCTCTCCTTAGGATCTGTGTCTATTGGAAAAAGAGAAGCACATTCTCCAATGGAGAGTAAAGTCAGCACCCGACAAATAACATAACCCTTACTTTTTTATAGAGAATTTAATAGGTGTAATTTACTAGTGCCCACGTGTAGCCCATGATTGGTGGGAGCTTGATAATGGAGAGTGGGCTCATGTTTGGATATGGTTCTGACTTGTTTCCCAGTTCCAGCTATGGGTCCTGTACCACTGAGGGGATCAGTTACCCAAATCAAGAGCAGCTGGTTTCCCACCATGGCTGTGCACCACTACTGCACTTGTGTGAGCATCAAGACAGGTTATTTGCTGCTAAGTACCATGGATCATGAGTTGTTTGGATGGATATTGGTCATTTTCACCCAGTCGCCCATGTAGCACCTACTGGCACTAGATGTGCTGATTATCTGGGGACTGAATCTGCTCTAGCTTCCAGCCATGCCATTCCATTTTACCTGTCAACTGCCTATGGTGTCTTCAACAGTAGGGTCTTACCACTAACCTTTGGTGGGTCATCAAGTACTCTGACAGAAATCTGTCTTTCTTTTAGGAAACCTTATAGGTCTCTCTGATCAAAAGCTCATTGTGGATGATAGCCACATGCTGTTACTGGGAGTTACAAGTCGGTGCCCTCTAAGAAAAGGAAGAAAAAGATAACTAATATAAAAGAGTTAGAGAGAAGAGAGAGGGAGGGAGAGAAGCTGTAGAAGATTAAGGTCAGTCTTCATCATACCCTCTCCAGTGTCTTGTGGTTCAGGTGTTCCCTCTAAGGGCCTGGTGAAGGTTCAGCCATTTGGTCTGCCTTTTAGGATGTAGAATTTTATGGTACCATTGCCTTTTGGGTCTAGATTAGTTTTTCCCGCCCCCTCCCTTACCCTCCCCTCCCTTCCCACCCATCCTATTGTCTAGTCCACGAGCTGCTTGCTGGGTATGTAAGGCATCTGCCGTAGATTCAGGTGAGGTGCTGTAGATGAGTGAGAGTATTTTCTTTCTGTTATTGGGTAAGTTCACTGAGAATATTTTCTGTATGTATTTATTTGAGAGTGAGAAAGAGGGAGAGAGAGAGAGAGAGAGAGAGAGAGAGAAGCTGTAGAAGATTAAGGTCAGTCTTCATCATACCCTCTCCAGTGTCTTGTGGCTCAGGTGTTCCCTCTAAGGGTCTGGTGGAGGTTCAACCATTTCGTCTGCCTTTTAGGATGTAGAATTTTATGGTACCATTGTTGTTTGTGTCTAGATTTGTGTAACCCACCCCCTCCCTTGCCCTCCCCTGCCTCCCCACCCATCCTATTGTCTACTCCTTGAGATGCTTGCTGTGTATGTAAGGTATCTTGGGTAGATTCAGGTTAGGTGCTGTGGATGAGTGAGACTATGTGGCGATTTCCTTTCTGTGATTGGGTAAGTTCACCGAGAATGATCTGTTCCAGGTCCAACCATTTTTCCTCAAATTTCATTGTGTCATTTTTTCTTACTGCTATGTAGAATTCCATTGTGTAGATATGCCACATCTTAGTTATCCATTTTTCTAATGATGGACATCTGGATTGATTCCAGCTCTTAGCTATTATGAACGGAGCCACTACAAAACATGGTTGAGCAAATCTCTCTGAACTGTGGTTTAAAGGTTTTAGGGTAGATGCCCAGTAAGGGAATAACTGGGTCTTTTGGTATCTCTATAGTCAGCTTTTTCAGAAGTCTCCATATTGCATTCCAAAGTGGTTGTACCATCTTGCATTCCCACCAAAACTGGATGAGTGTCCTTAATTCTCTACATCCTCACCAACATTTATTTTCATTTGATTTTTTGATGTTTCCGATCCTTAGTGGGGTAAGGTGGAATCTCATAGTTGTTTTAATTTGCATATCCCTGATGATTAGGGATGATGAACATTTTCTTAAGTGTGTGTTTGCCATTTGTATTTCTTCCTTTATGAACTGCCTGTTGAGCTCTTTGCCCCATTTTGTGACTGGTGAGTTTGACTTTTTATTGATTAGGTTTTTGAGTTCTTTGTAGATTCAATAGATTAGGACTCTGTCAGTTGGATAACAAGTAAATATTTTCTTCCATTCTGTGGGTAATCTATTGGCTTTGCTTATTGTATGCTTGTCTGTAAAGAAGCTCCTCAGTTTCATGTGATCCCATTGGTTGAGTGACTAAGATCATGGGCTACTGGGGTTTTCTTCAGGAAGTCTTTAACCATTCCTATATCATGGAAAGTTCTTCCTACATTTTCTTGCAGTAGTAGCTGAGTTTCTGGTCTTATATTGAGGTCTTTGATCATTTGGACTTGAGTGTAGTGCATGGCGAAATGTGTGGATCAAGTTCCAATTTCCTGCAAATGGTTATCCAGTTTGTCCAGCACCATTTGTTGAAGATGCTGTCTTTTTGCCAGCCTATATTGTTAGGGCCTTTGTCAGTTATCAAGTAGCTATAGTTGCTTGGCTCAAAGTCTGGGTCCTCAAGTCTATTCCATTGGTCTGTACTCCTGTTTTTGTGCCAGTACCATGCTCATTTTATTACTATGACTTTGTAATATAACTTTAGGTCAGGTATGGTGATGCCTCCAGAGGTGGTACTTTTGCTGAGGACATGCTTGGATATCTGAGGCCTTCTGCCTTTCCATATGAAGTTTGAGATCGTTTTTGCTATCTCTGGGAAGAACACCATAGGTATTTTAATTGGAATTGCATTAAATCTGTATAATGACTTTGGTAGGATTGCCATCTTCACAATGTTAATTCTGCCTACTCAGGAGCAAGGGAGGTCATTCTATTTTGTCAAGTCCTCCTCAATTTCTTTTTGAGTGTTTTCATGTTTTCGTTGCATGAACTTCCTTGGTTAATCTTATTCCAAGGTATTTTAACATTTTTGTTGCTATTAAAAATGGGACCAGTACTTCCAGCCAAGATGGTGACCGCCTATCTGCGCTGCAAATCCCAAGGAAAGAAAGGCAAGAAATTAAGGGTACATAGTGGCTTTTAGGGGAGAGAAATCTGGGAGGGCACAGAGGCGGGGGAACAGGGAATCGCCGATCCCCTCACGGGCGGGTAGGCACCCCTCACCCCAAATAACCGCCGTGTTCACAGCACCTCCGCTGCTGCCGCTGCTGTGCCAGAGCCTGCACGGCTGAAACCGCGCGCCGAATGTTCCCTGCATGCGGAAGCTTAGACTGCTCCGCACTCTCGTCCACTCGCCCACTTATTGAGTGTGCCCAGTCCCACAGCAGCTGCCATGCAAGCTCAGACTGTGTCTCTCGCTTGCGCCAGCTCAGGTGCCATCCCCTACCTGCCTGCCACACCGGCCGGCCGCCATTGTCCTGTAGCGGGGGAGCACAGACTGCTTCTGGTTCCCAGCGTTCCCAGCCAGAGTTTGGGTTGCTTCACTGCTTGGTGCCTCAGTGCCACTCCTAGCTCGAACGCAGGCAGCTTTGGCACATTACCGCTTGAGAACTCAGGCAACTTTGGCGCCCCCGCCAGCCAGTAGATAGGCAGCTTTGGCAAGTGAGATTGTTCCCTGCTTGCGGAAGCTTAGACTGCTCCACACTGTCGTCCAATCGCCCACTTACTGAGCGAGCCCAGTCCAACAGCAGGTGCCATGCAAGCTCAGACTGTGTCTCTCGCTTGTGCCAGCTAAGGTGCCATCCCCTACCTGTCTGCCGCGCCAGCCCTCCGCCATTGTACTGTGGCGGGGGAGCGCAGACTGCTTCCGGTTCCCAGCGTTCCTAGCCAGAGTTTGGGACGCTTCAGTGCTTGGTGCCTCAGTGCCACTCCTAGCTCGAACGCAAGCAGGTTTGGTACATTACCACTTGAGAACGCAAGCAACTTTGACGCCTCTGCCAGGCAGTAGATAGGTGGCTTTGGCAAGTGAGAGCAAAAGCCCAGGCTGCTTGGCAACTGCCCAAGGTTGCATAAGATTCCCATTGGTCTTGAGCCCAGGCTGATATGCCCTCCTACCTCCCCATACACTGTCATGGGCAGAACACAGTGCAAAAGAAAAAACATGAAAAATCAAATGCAAGAAAATCCAGTTAGATCACGAAGTCCAACAATGAATACATCTAACCAAAACATAGAAGATCCAATAGGACCAAAACACCAAATTGAAGCTATGAGCAATGCAACCTTGACCAACCTCCTGGTAGAACTTGCAGGAAAGCAACAAAGGGCCAACAATCGTGTGGATGCTGCCATCACTAAACTAGAACTAATAGATAAGAAATTGGAAGGATTAAATAAGAAATTGGAAGGATTTCAAAGAGAGTTAAGAGATTTGAGGGAGAGTGAAAAAAAAGAAGACCTTAAAAATCAGCTGGCCATGCTAAATGAAGACATGAAAAAATGCAAGGATGAACTCCAAGAATCATCAAGAAAATCACAAAATGATGTGAAAAGGGAGCTTGACAGAGGGATGGAAATTATACATAGAAAAGTAATAGAAAATGCAAACTTAATTGCACAAGTCCAAAACTCGCTAGAAGCTCTCAAGAATAGAGTCAGCCAAGTGGAGGATAGAAACTCTGATCTGCAAGACAAGATGGAAGAAACAGAGTCCAAAAATTTCAGTAAGTTCAAAAGCTCCTGTAAACAGCACATGAGGGAATTGTGGGATACACTTAAATGTCCCAATATCAGGATCATTGGAATTACCAGAAGGAGAAGAAATTCAGACCAAAGGCATGGAGAAGTATTTAACAAAATAATTGAAGAAAACTTCCCCAGTCTCTTAAAAGAAAGGCTCAATAAGATACAAGAAGCCAATAGAACTCCAAACAGACTGGACCAAAGGAGAAACTCTCCAAGACATATTATCATTAAGACTCTAAACATTGACATCAAAGAGAAAATCCTAAAAGCAGCTAGGGAAAAACAGCACACCACCTTCAAAGGCAACCCCATCAGAATTACTTCAGACTTCTCAATGGAAACCCTGAAAGCTAGAAGGGCCTGGAATGAAACACTGCAAGGTCTAAGAACCTATGGCTTCCAACCCAAACTACTCTACCCAGCAAAAGTATCCCTTATAATAGATGGTGAAAGAAAAACAATCCATGACAAAACTCAGCTTTACAATTATATGAACAAAAAACAAAACCTACAGAGAGTATTTCAGGAAATTCTCCACAGAGAAGAAAAAAATAATCAAACACAATAGCCTACAAGAAGCAGATCACAACAACCAAACTCAGAGTAGGCACAAAAAACTTCAACGTCCATGAAAACACCAACCCACATTTACCATCACAATATGGCAGGGATCAAATCAAATCTCACAGTCATTACCCTAAATATTAATGGCCTTAATTCACCCATCAAGAGACACAAGGTAACACGATGGATCAAAAAATTAGACCCCTCAATCTGTTGCCTTCAAGAAACCCACGTCACCATTAAAGACAGATATCTCCTCAGGGGGAAAGGGTGGAAAACAGTATTCCAAGCAAATGGGAAAAAGAAACAAGCAGGTATAGCTATATTAATATTGGACAAAATAGACTTCAAACCAAAAATAATCAAAAAAGACAAGGAAGGCCACTTCCTACTTATCAAGGGAACGATCCATCAAGAGGATATTACAATCATAAATCTCTATGCATCAAACACAGGGGCACCACAGTTCATAAAAGAAAACCTACTTGACAATAAAACAGAAATAACCACAAACACCATCATAGCTGGAGACTTCAATACACCATTATCTGTAATAGACACATCATCCAAACAGAAACTCAACAAGGAAGTAAGAGAGCTCAACCAAACCATAAATCACTTAGACTTAACAGACATCTACAGAACCTTCCGTCCCAAATCCACAGATTACACATTCTTCTCAGCAGCCCATGGAACATTCTCTAAAATAGACCATATACTGGGCCACAAAGACTGTCTCCACATATTTAGGAAGATTGACATAATTCCCTGCATGATATCAGATCACAATGCTATATTGCTAGAAATCAACAACAAAAGACCCACCAAGAATCCTAACGGCACCTGGAAACTGAACAGCACACTTTTAAACAATAAATGGATAGTGGATGAAATAAAGAATGAAATTGCAAAATTTCTGGAATTGAACGACAATGAGAACACTTCATACCAAAACTTATGGGACACAATGAAGGCGGTCCTCAGGGGAAAATTCATAGCACTCAATGCCTTCATAAAAAAGACAGAAAGGTCCCAAATCAATGACCTAACCATCCACATAAAGGCACAGGAAAAACAAGAAAAATCCAACCCAAAGAGCTCCATAAGGAAATAAATAATTAAAATCAGAGCAGAAATCAATGAACTGGAAACCAAGGAAACAATTAAGACAATTGACAAAACAAAGAGCTGGTTCTTTGAAAAAATAAACAAGATTGACAAACCCCTGGCCAATCTGATCAAGCAAAAAAAGGAGAAGCTTCAAATTAACAAAATTCAAAATGCAAAAGGAGAGATCACAACAGACACAAGTGAAATTGGGAGAATAATCAGGACTTATTTCAAAAACTTCTACTCCACAAAAGTGGATAATGTGGAGGAGATGGATAAATTCCTGGATGCATACCATCTTCCAAAGCTAAACACAGAGCAGATTAATCACCTCAATCAACCCGTCACACTCATGGAGATTGAAAAAGTAATAAAAGACCTCCCAAAAAAGAAGAGTCCAGGACCAGATGGCTTCTCAGCTGAATTCTGTCAAACCTTCATGGAAGAACTGAAGGAAGACCTAGGTCAAGCAATAAGACAGGAGAAGGAAATAAAAGGGATACAATTTGGAAAGGAAGAAGTTAAGTTAGCTTTATTCGCTGATGACATGATTATATATGTAAGAGACTGGTGAGACTCCATCCCAAAACTCCTGAAGGTGATTAACTCCTATAGCAAAGTAGCAGGATACAAAATCAATGCACAAAAATCAGTAGCCTTCCTTTATGCAAATGACAAAGATACAGAGAAAGAAATAAGGGAAATAGTCCCATTTTCAATTGCAACAAAAAAAATAAAATACCTTGGAATAACGTTAACCAAGGAAGTGAAAGATCTATAAAACGAAAACATAAAAACACTCAAAAAAGAAATTGAGGCCGACTTGAGAAAATGGAAAGACCTCCCATGTTCCTGGATAGGCAAAATGAACATTGTGAAAATGACAATCCTGCCATAGGCAATATACAGATTTAATGCAATTCGAATTAAAATCCCTACAGTGTTCTTCACAGAGATAGAAAAAATGATCTCAAATTTCAGATGGAAAGGCAGAAGGCCTCACATTTCCAAACATATCCTCAGCAAAAGAAATACCTCTGGATGCATCACCATACCTGATCTAAAGCTATATTACAAAGCCATAGTAATAAAAACAGCATGGTACTGGCATAAAAACAGGAGTATACATCACTGGAATAGACTTGTGGACCCGGATTTGGGTCAAGCAACTATAGCTACTTGATATTCGATAAAGGCCCAAACAATATAGGCTGGAAAAAAGACAGCATCTTCAACAAATGGTGCTGGACAAACTGGATAACCATATGCAGGAAACAGAAACTTGATCCACACATTTCGCCATGCACTACACTGAAGTCCAAATGGATCAAAGATCTCAATATAAGAGAAGAAACTCGTATACTACTGGAAGAAAATTTAGGAAGTACTTTCCATGATATAGGAATGGAAAAAGACTTCCTGAACAAAACCCCAGTAGCTTATGAACTTAAACCATCACTCAACCTATGGGATCACATGAAGCTGAAGAGTTTCTTTACAGACAAGCACACAATAAGCAAAGCCAATAGACCACCCACAGAATGGTGTGCCGGCCTGATGCACAAGTCGAAACAGACCTCGAAGGAGGGAGTGGGAATGAACCTGAGACAAGAACACAAGGAATGGAGCCAAGACAAGTTCTGATCAAGACTCTCATTTATTCAGGCAGACATAGCTTATATCTAGAACATAGAACTTTTTTGACAATGCTTACATGCCTAAGGTCAGTATCACCAGGGTCGTTCTATCAGGTGCCCGCTCCACCTAGGTTGTATACTAAACAATGCTTTGGGATTAGGTGCTTACTCTATCTAGGCTGTATACTAAACAATGCATAGGATCAGGTGCTTACTCTATCTAGGCTGTATACTAAACAGTGCACAGGATCAGGCGCCTTATCGATAAGGCCTTAGAATTAAGAGATTAGAGACCACCTGCAGCTCCCAAGGTCAGGGAGCAGCTGCAGTTCCCGACAGAATGGGAGAAAATACTTGCGGGTTATCCAATTAATAGAGGCCTAATCTCTAGAATCTACAAAGAACTCAAAAATCTACACAGTGAAAAGTCAAACACCCCACTCAGAAAATGGGGCAAAGAGCTGAACAGGTAGTTTACAGAGGAAGAAATAGAAATGGCAAACATACACTTAAGAAAATGTTCATCATCCCTAATCATCAGAGAAATGCAAATTAAAACAACTATGAGATTCCACCTTACTCCAATAAGGATAGCAAACATCAAAAAATCAAATAAAATTAAATGCTGGCGAGGATTGGAGAAGTAGGAACACTCATCCACTGTTGGTGGGAATGTAGGATGGTCCAACCACTTTGGAAACAATATGGAGACTTCTGAAAAAGCTGAGTATAGAGATACCAACAGACCCAGTCATTCCCTTACTGGGCATCTACCCTAAAACCTTCAAACCACAGGCTAGAGAGATTTGCTCAACCATGTTTATAGTGGCTCAATTTGTAATAGGGAAGTGCTGGAATCAACCCAGATGTCCATCACTAGAAGAATGGATAACTAAGATGTGGTATATCTACACAATGGAATTCTATAGAGCAGTAAGAAAAAAATGACACAATGAAATTTGAGGAAAAATGGTTGAACCTGGAACAGATCATTCTCAGTGAACTTACCCAATCACAGAAAAAAAAATTGCCACATAGTCTCACTCATCTACAGCACCTAAACTGAATCTACCCAAGATACCTTACATACCCAGCAAGCACCTCCTAGACTAGACACTAGGATGGAAGGGGAGGGAGGGGAGGGCATCAAAGGGGTGGGAAACACAAATCTAGACCCAAATGGCAATTGTACCATAATTTTCTACTTACAAAAGCACAGACCAAATGGCTGATCCTTCACCAGGTCCTTACAGAGAACACTGAACCACAAGACACTGGAGAGTGTATGATCAAGACTAACCTTAATCTTCTACATCTTCCCTCCCTCACTTCCCCTCTCCCCCCCCCCCTCTCTCTTTTTCTCTAACTCTTGTATATTAGTTATCTTTTTCCTCATTTTCTTAGTGGGCACTGACATGTAACTCCCAGAAACAGCATGGGGCTATCATCCACAATGAGCTTTTGATCAGAGAGATCTACAAGGTTTCCTAAAAGACAGACAGATTTCTGTCAGAGTACTTGATGACCCACCAAAGGCTAGTGGTAAGACCCTACTGCTGAAGACACCTTATGTGATTGACATGCAAAGTAGAATGGCATGGCTGGAAGTTGGAAGAGAGTCAGTCCCCAGTCAGCGCATCTAGTGCCAGAAGGTGCTACATGGGTGACTGGGGGAAAATGAACAATATCTGTCAAAGCAATGCATGGTCTAACCTACTTAGCAGCAAATAACTTGTTGTGATGCCCACACAAGTGCAGAGGTGGCACACAGCCAGGGGGGGTGGGGGGACCAACTGCTGTCAATTCAGCTAACTGATCCCCTCACTGGTATGGGACCCATAGCTGGAGCTGGGAAACAAGTCAGAACCATATCCAAACATAAACCCACTCTCCAATATCAAGCTACCATCAATTGTGGGCTACAAGAGGGCCTACACCTATTAATTTCTCTATTAAAAAAAAGGGGTTATCTCATTTGTCCTGATGCTAACTTACTCTCTGTTGGAGAATCTGCTTCTCTTTTTCAGATAGACAAGATCCTAAGGAGAGAGCCGCCACATCATACCTGAAAAGGGCCCTGGCTGAAACTAAGAAAAATTGGAGAAACAAGCAAAGGCGCTGTTTTCCTGATGAACCGGATACCAGCAGAAGGAGGAAGGAGATCACACAGAGAAAAATCAACTCCTACCAAATCAGAGAGCCAGAGCCTCAGAGCCCCCCAACACCTCATCACTGAAGCAGACCCAACATGGCTCAGGGAAATTTTGCAGAAGAGGGGGCAGAAAGAATGTCAGAGCCACATGTTGGGTCATGATATGCAGAGACATTTAGCTTACCCATAACTGTGGGCTAACTCCACAATGCATGACCCATATACCTCAACAAGGAGGGGCCAAGGGGAGGGGGTAGGTCATGGATGAGCCTAATAATGGTACCAAACTGACTGTAAAAAAAAATTAAAAAACAAGGAAAATGAAAAAATAATAATAATTGACGCTTTATTGTGTTGTATTTGTGATTGTTTTTTTTACACAGAATTTTCTGAGTAGAATTTATGAAATTGAAATGGTACCAAACTGAGTGTAAAAAAAATAAAATAAAAAATAAAAATGAAAAATCAATAAATAAATTTTAAAAAATGGGACCATGTCCCTTATTTCTTTCTCTGTATCTTTGTCATTTGCATATAGAAAAGCTACTGATTCTTGTGCATTTTTTTATCCTGCTACTTTAGGAGTTAATCACCTTCAGGAGTTTTGCGATGTAGTCTCTTGGGTCTCTTATGTATACACTCAAGTCATCAGTGAATAGAGCTAACCTAACTTCCTCCCTTCCAAATTGTATCCCTTTTATTTCTTTCTCCTGTCCTATTGCTTGAGCTAGGACTTCCAGTACTATATTGAAGAGCAGAGGTGAGAGTGGACAACCCTGTCTTATTCTTGATCTCAATGGGAATTCCTCCAGTCTCTCTCCACTAAGTATTATTTGAGACTTAGGAGCTTTGTATATTGCCTTTATTATGTTAAGATATGAACCAACCATGCCAATTCTCTCCAATGTTATGATCATGAAGTGATGTTGTATCTTGTCATATGCCTTTTCTGCATCTATCGAAATTATCATGTGTTTTTTTGGGTTTAACCTTGTTTATGTGGTGTATTACACTGACAGATTTTCATATGTTGAACCACCCCTACGTTCCTAGGATGAATCCCACTTGATCAAGGTGGATAATGCTTTTGATGTGTTATTCGATTTGGTTTGCTTTTGATGTGTTGTTGAATTTTGTTCAGGATCTTTGCATCTATATTCATCAGGAAATAGGCCAGTAGTTTTCTTTTCTTGTGGCATCTCTGCCAGTTTTGGCATTAGGTTATACTAGCCTCATAGAAGGAGTTGCGTAGCTTTCCATCTTCTCCATTTGTGTGGCACAATTCGAGGAAGATTGGTTTGAGTTCTTCCATGAAGGTTCAATAGAATTCAGCTGGGCAGCCATCTGGTCCTAGACTCTTCTTTTTAGTGATTTTTTGTATTACTTTTTCAATCACAATGAGTGTGATAGATTCATTTAGGAGATTAATCTGCCCTGAGTTTAGCTTTGATAGATGGTATGCATCCAGGAATTTATCCATCTCCTCCACATTATCCAGTTTTGTGGAGTAGAGGTTTTTGAAATAAGTCCTGATGATTCTCCCAATTTCACTTATGTCTGTTGTGATCTCTCCTTTTTCATTTTGAATTTTGTGAATTTGAAGCATCTCTCTCTCTCTCTCTCTCTCTCTCTCTCTCTCTCTCTCTCTCTCTTTTTCTTGATCAAATTGGCCAGGGGTTTGTCAATCTTGTTTATTTTTTCAAAGAACCAGCTCTTTGTTTTGTCAATTGTCTTAATTCTTTTCTTAGTTTCCAATTCATTAATTTCTCCTCTGATTTTAATTATTTCTTTCCTTCTGGAGCTGTTTGGGTTGGATTTTTCTTGCTTTTCCAGTGCCTTTAGGTGGATGGTTAGGTTATTGATTTGGGATCTCTCTTTCTTTGTTATGAAGGCATTGAGTGCTATGAATTTTCCCCTGAGGACCACCTTCATTGTGTCCCATAAGTTTTGTTATAATGTGTTCTCATCGCCATTCATTTCTAGAAATTTGGCTATTTCATTTTTTATTTTGGCCTCTACCCATTTATTGTTTAAAAGTGTGCTGTTCAGTTTCCAGGTGCTGATGGAATTCATGGTGGGTCTTTTGTTAATTCTTAGCAGTATAGCATTGTGATCTGATATCATGCTGGGAATTATGTCAATCTTCCTAAATATATGGAGGCCTGTTTCATGACACAGTATATGATCTATTTTAGAGAATGTTCCATGGGCTGCTGGGAAGAATGTGTAGTCTCTGGATTTGGGATTGAATGTTCTATAGATGTCCATGAGGTCAAAGTGATCTATGGTTTTATTGAGCTCTCTTACTTCCCTGTTAAGTTTCTGTTTGGATGATCTGTCTATTACTGATAATGGTGTATTCAAGTCTCCAACTATGATGGTGTTGGTGGTTATTTCTGTTTTATTGTCAAGTATGTTCTGCAATATGAACTGTGGTGCCCCTGTGTTTGGTGCATATAGATTTATGATTGTAATATCCTCTTGATGGATCATTCCCTTCATAAAGAGGAAGTTGCCTTCTTTGTCTTTTTTTATTATTTTTGGTTTGAAGTCTATTTTATCAGATATTAATATAGCTACACCTGCTTGTTTCTTATTCCTGTTTTCTTGAAATATTGTTTTCCACCCTTTCACCCTGAGGAGGTGTCTGTCTTTAGTGGTGAGGTGGGTTCCTTGAAGACCACAGATTGTGGAGTGTTATTTTTTGATCCATCCTGTTAGCTTGTGTCTCTTGATGGGTGAATTAAGGCCATTAATGTTTAGGGTAATGACTGTGAGATTTGATTTGATCCCTGCCATATTGTGATGGTATATGTGGTTTGGTATTTTCATGGACTTTGATGTTTTTTGTGCCTACTCTGAGTTTGGTTATTGTGATCTGCTTCTTGTAGGCATTGGAGTTTGATTATTTGATTTTTCTCTGTAGAGAATTTCTTGTAATTCTCTCTGTAGGTTTGGTTTTGTGTTCATAGAATTGTAAAGCTGAGTTTTGTCATGGAAAGTTTTTCTTTCACCATCTATTATGAGGGATACTTTGGCCGTGTAGAGTAGTTTGGGTTGGAAGCCATAGATTCTTAGACTTTGCAGGCCCATCTATCTTTTAGGGTTTCCATTGAGAAGTCTGGAGTAATTCTTATGGGGTTACCTTTAAAAGTGATGTTCTATTTTTCTCTAGCTGCTTTTAGGGTTTTCTCTTTGGTGTCAATGTTTAGAGTCTTAATGACAATATGTCTTGGAGAGTTTCTCCTTTGGTCCAGTCTGTTTGGAGTTCTGTTAGCTTTTTGTAATTTGATGGGCCTTTCTTTTGAGATACTGGGGAAATTTTCCTCAATTACTTTGTTAAATAAGTTCTCCATGCCTTTGGTCTGAATTTCTTCTCCTTCTGGTATTCCAATGATCCTGATATTAGGATGTTTAAGGGTATTCCACAATTCCCTAATGTTCTGTTCATAGAAACTTTTGAACTTACTGTAACTTTTGAACTCTTGAATTGTTTCTTCCATCTTGTCTTCCAGATCAGAGTTTCTATCCTCCACATGGCTGACTCTGTTCTTGAGAGCTTCTAGAGAGTTTTGGACTTGATCAATTAGATTTGCAGTTTCTGCTACTTTTCTATGTATATTTTCCATCCCTCTGTCAAGCTCCCTTTTCACATTATTTTCTGACTTTCTTGTTGCTTCTTGGAATTCATCTTTGCATTTCTTTATGTCTTCATTTATCATGTCCAGGTGATTTTTGAGGTCCTCTTTTATTCAGTCTCCTTCATATCTCTTAACTGTCTTTGAATTCCTTCCATTTTCTTATCTATTAGGTCTAGCCTAGTGATGGCAGCATCCACACGATTATCAGTCCTTTTTTGCTTTCCTGCAAGTTCTACCAGGAGGTTGGTCAGGGGTGCATTGCTCATAGCTTCATTTTGTTGTCTGATCCTAATGACTCTTCTATATTTTGATTAGAGATGTTCATTGTACGACTGGTTGATCTAACTGGATATTCTTGCATTTGATTTTTCATGTTATTTCTTTTGCACTGTGGTCTGCCTATCACAGTGTATGGGCACATAGGTGGGTGGATCAGCCTGAGCTCAAGCACACTGGGAAGCTGAAGCAGTCTGAGGCAGATGCTCTCATTTCCCAAAGCCACCTGAGCTCCTGTCTGGCAGGGGCGCCAAAGTTGCCTGAGCTCTCATGCTGTAATGTGCCAAAGCTGCTTGCACTCTTGCTAGGAGGGACACTAAGACACCAAGCACCAAAGCAGCCTAAACTCCAGTGTGGTGGAACACTGGGACCCAGAAGCAGTCTGAGCCCCCCCCCCCCCCAACAGGACAATGGCAGTCAGCTGGCACAGCAGACAGGGAGGGGCTGTCACCTGAGCTGATGCAGGAGGGCAGGTAGAGAGAGTCTGAGCTCACGTGGGCAATTGTAATCGTCCTGTGGTCACGCGTGAATGTTCAGCAGCCAGAGCAGTAAGTGAGCAAATGGCCCAATCAGGCTAAGCTTGCACAAGCAGGGATCAGCAGCAGCACACATGTGGTGGGCAAATGGATCAAAGGAGCCTGAGCTCCAATGGGCCAGCAGGCAGAGCTTGCCCAAGGTCACTCGTGGGCAGGGGTAGCAGGGTGATTGCCCCTGTGGAGTGAGGCAAGTGAACTATGTTGGCCTGGGGCCCTTTTCCTACAGTAAGTGAGGGAGTATCCTGAAGTTGGGACTGTGGGTACAGTGGCTGCTTGGGGGGCCTAGAGGATTGGTGGGCTACCTCCACACAAGGAAATCAGTAATTCCCTGCTTTTTCCCCTCTGTGCCCTCCCATTGGCAATCTATTGGAGATTTTCCTTCCCTAAAAGACCCAGTGAACCGTTAATGTCTTGCCTTTCTTTCCCGGGATGTGCAGCACAGTTAGTTGGTCGCCATCTTGGCTGGAAGTCTTAACACTCTCTCTTTGTTAAGGGTTTTAACTATGATGTGCCTTGGAGATTTTCTTCTTCAGTTCTGTCTGCTTTGTGTTCTGTGAGCTTCTTGAAACTGGATGGGCCTCTCTTTTTCAGGAGTTTTTCTTTTTTTTTTTTTTTTTTTTTTTTTTTTTTTTTTTTTTCCAAGGTAGGGTCTTACTCTAGACCATGCTGACCTGGAATTCACTACGTAGTCTCAGGATGGACTTGAACTCATGGCAATCCTCCTACTTCTGTCTCCCAAGTGCTGGGGTTAAAGATGTGTGCCACCACACCTAGCCGGATGGGCTTCTCTTATGAGTGACTGGGAAAATTTACTTCAACAATTTTGTTGAATATATTCTCTATGCCTCTGGCCTAGATTTTCTCTCCTTCTGGTGTACCCATGATCTGGATTTTTGGCCATTTTAGGCTATCTGATAGTTTCCTCATATTCTGTTCACTTGATGTTTTGAACTTAGCAAAGTTTTTGGCCTTCCAATCAATTTCTTCTATCTGGTCTTCCAGGTCAGAGGTTCTGTCTTCCACATGATTAATTCTATTGGTGATGGATTTTAGAGAGGTTGTTATAATTTCTATTTGATTTTTATTTTCTGTTGTCTTATGTTGCATCATGTCCATCTCTTTTTTGTGGTATGATTTCAGTTCAAGTTCTGATTTTCTTGATCCTTCCTGGAATTCATTCTTACATTTGATCAAGACTTCATTAACCTTAACCAATCAGTTATTGAGATCTTCCATTTCTTGAGTCACCTTCAATTGATTCATATCTCTTTTGAGGGTTCTAATATTTTCTTCAATCGAGTTAAGCCCACTATCAAAAGCTGAATGCTCTAAGAGATGATACTTTTCAACTTTATTGATATAATTGATGGTTTTTTGATAGTTTACTTCCAGTTCAACAATTCTTTTGATCAGGGTCTCATTGGTTGTTGTGTTTTAATTTGGGGGTTGAATTTCTATTGCTTTCTCTGTGATTTCATTGGAGGCCTTCATTGTAGGATCTCCTTAGTAGAGATCTCTCATTTTTCTTACTTTCATTGGTTTTTCTGCATTGTGGTCTACCCATCTTGGGGAGCCACTTTATTCTATTGAGCAGGAAACAAGTTTTTTTTTTCTTACTTGTAGGATCTTCAGATGATATTCTGATTTAAATGGGAACCAGATGTGTACACTGGTCTATAATGGGGTTATAATCACAGATGTGCAGATTGTGGAGATTGCAGGTACATCAAATCTCTGACCTACTCACTCCACTTGAATGTACTCTTCAACACAGAGGGATCACAGGATGGGGAACCAGAAACAAGGAAGTTGAAGAACTAGAGGCAAGAGGCCAGCTCCTACACTGGCTTGTGCAACCTTTGACTCAGGTGGATGGGGATGTTGGTACCCAATGGCTAGTCAGGATACCAGAACAAAAGGCCTGCTTCCACAACCCCTTCAGAGAGACCAGAGGCTCCCCAATCCAGGTGTAGTGAGACCTACCAGGACCAGGGAACTTGGAGGAGTCAGGGAACAGGGATCTAGCCTACTCACTCTGCAGCATGCAATACACCCTCCGATGCAGGATATGAGACCAGAGAACTAGCAGATTCACTATTTTATGTGAGGTTCTAGAATATAGAGCAGGAAATATTATTACTGACTTATTAAAAAGGAGTCACAGGCTGGAGAGATGGCTTAGCAGTTAAGTGCTTGCCTGTGAAGCCTAAGGACCCCAGTTTGAGGCTCGATTCCCCAGGTCCCACATAAGCCAGATGCAGAAGGGGGCATATGTGTTTGGAATTTGTTTGCACTGGCTGGAGGCCCTAGCATGCCCATTCTCTATCTAACTTCCTCTTTCTCTGTCTGTCACTCTCAAATAAATCAATAAAAATAAAGAAAATTAAAAGGAAAGGAGTCACATCATGTTCTCACATTGAAATGGTGATAAATTAACCATACAGTCTCAGATATTTATAATTCTCATATAGGATCTACCTTGCTAGAGGAAGTTTCTACAGCCTTTGCTTCTGCAGTTACTGATTTTGTTTACAACACTTCCTGCAACAATTTTTTATTTAACATGTGTATCATTGCTGGTCTTGTTCTTGTTCTTCTTTTTCTTCTCCCAGTCATCTTCACACAAATCTGCCACTCACTCTCAGCATTAACTGTGGGCATTCGAGTCATTCAATTAAAACAAAGAGGGAGAGATGCTTGAGATGGCAAGCATGCCATTTCAGGATCACAAGGAATTGAGCACTGAAGAGCTGCATGACACAGTTCTAGCCCAGCTGTCTCTTCCTTGGAGTCCAATGGGGCCCCTCCATAGAAACATCTTTGGCTCTCTACACTACAGATATCTATGGTTTTCTGTATAATGTTTGTCTTTTTTCTGTCTTTCACTTGGTGTACCAATCTCTAAGTTTACTTTTCTGGCAAAAATTGATGTTTGTGAGGTGTTGATCAATGTATCTGAAAGAAGCTCTGGCATAGAATTGGAAAAACAAGAAAATGGGTCAAAAATAATTGTTTTCCTTAAAGGCCTTAAAGAAAGTCAGGTATGGAGTACAGTACACTGAGGAGAAAACAACAAACCTCCTGGAACAGTGTAAAGAATTGTTCTATGACTAATTTTTCTGAATGGTGACAATTGCAGCAAACTATGACTCCTTACCAAGAATCCTTACAGGAAAAACAACTGAAGTAAGAAAGAGTTCAATCAGGGGGATCAAAGTCTAAGTATTGGAGAGACATGAAAAGGAAAATTCAAAAGAAATAGTTGGGGGATAAATGGACTTATTGGATTAATGGTGAGAACCCCCATTTTGTGGTTGTTCTGTCTCTCACCTTTAATATAGTAATTGAAAGTAGGAGCTCAGGGAACCACAAGTGCTTGACCACACATACATGGGGAAAATGTGAAAATAGTTAATCATTATAAGGGTCTGATGACTGTACTTGAGTTAACTAATTGTGGGATTGTTTGACATAAAGAAATAGCAAAAAATTTTCTATGAATTCTGTGAAACTGTGCCTTCCTTGGAGTTTGCTCTTGCATGACATGGTCAGAAAATAAAAGACTGAGGTTAAGATCTGTGGCAGCAGAGGGAAAAGCAGAGAAAAAGAGAAAAAAGCAGAGAGAGATTGAGAGGAACTCAGCTGCCTTCAGCATTAGCCTGTCAACTTGCACCAGAACTTGACTTTCAGTCATTATTGCGCCACTCCCTTTCACACCTCTCTTCAGGGACCTTCTTTCAAGCCAGGACTAGACCCTGGCATACAGTGTTCAGACAGAGCCAAGGACTGTCATTCAGTCATTCGGAACCACAGACGAGGCAGAAAGCCTGCATCAAGGGGCTATGCACTCCGTATAATGGATAGGGGCCTCCATGCTGAGACAGAGCTTCTCATACTCAAGCCCTTGGGGTTGGCTCAGATGAGATGGCCTCACTCATCTCTGGCCCGTAAGTTAGCTGGGAGCCTGTGCAGAGAACTTCCAAGTTCCTCTGATGTAGCTTCATCTGGACCCTGGCCTCCTAGAGCACACAATGAAGCTTAGAGAGATGACAAGCTCATAGCAGATGATTAGAGGGCATCAATAGTGTCTTGTTCGCCTGGCCATTATGCAAGATACAACTCACCCAAAGCAGAGACTGTCATGTTGGGGCTTTGAAGAAGGATAGGCAGGAAGTATCTTCATCACTGGTCCAAGAGCTACAGACTGTCATGGGCTGTAAAAGTCCAAGAAATAGTAAACGACATCAGCAATGAGGTCAAATAAGCAGGCACTGATTGTGGCTGGCCAAGGACACTGATTTGAGAAGCCATGTAACCTGTAGCTTCAGGAATCTCCATATGACAGAAATGCTGATGTGATGGCAATGGTTCCAAAGTGAGGATGCAGATAACATCTAGCAAGTGTGCCTCATGTCCTAAGAGAGATACAATGTGACGTCTGCCCTTGTAGAAAGATGTGACACAAATGACCCATTGACGTCCACCCTGCAGCACTTCAGCACTTTGGGGCTTGTGACCTTCTATCCTGGGTTATAATTATCTGCTCAAGTGCATCTTAGTTTATTTTGTGTGCTGTAACATTATATCATGGTTTGAATCACTTATAAAGAACTTTTTCTTATAGTTTTGAGGGTTGGAGGGTTCAAGGTTAAATGGCTATATCTGGCAAAAACCTTTTGCTGTATTATATCAAAACAGAAGAGCAAGAGAGAAGATCTATGAAAAGAACGTAGGAGAGGAAGAGAGGGAAGAGGTGATGGAGGAGGCCAACTTATGCTTCTACCAGGAATCCAGTCTTTTGAAGAGCCGACACACTACAAAGGATAGAGCCCTGACACTAATCCCCAGTCAAAGTGCCACATCCCAGCAAAGCTGCACTGAAAATCAAATTTTAAGCCATGAACTTTGCATGACCTATTCATTTCAATGAAGTATCTGACTTTTTGAACTAGACTGTGAGTTCCTCCAAAGCAGAATTCACCTATTACCTACTCCCTTAATCCCACCCTAATCAGCACACACATAATATTTGTAATCTATTGATCCGTACACAAATTAATACATGTTCAAGGAAGATTTTTCAGTGAGAGAAAGGATAGAAGTCTATCCCTTGAATATGGCCAGTGGCTGGCTGGCCCAAATACACATTTTACAAAGCTTAATCTTGAGACCATGAGTGAAAAAAAAGCAAAGCAGGGGACTGGGGAAATGGCTTAGCAGTTACAGCACTTGCCTGTGAAGCCTAAGGACCCAGGTTCGATTCCCCAGGACCCACGTAAGCCAGATGCACAAGGGGGCACATGTGTCTGGAGTTCATATGCACTGGCTAGAGGCCCTGGCATGCCAATTCTCTCTTTATCTCTATCTGTCTCTTTCTCTCTCATAAATAAATAGATAAAATATTAAAAAAAAACAAATCAGAAAAACTAAAGGACCCTGCTGTATATTTCAATGAAAAATTGGAAAGCCTCTGATGCAGGCCTTAATGCCTACAAAGACTGATAAATATTGGTAGTTTCCATTCCCACAACAGGCCCTCAACCACTGCAAGTACAGCCTGACCACTAATCCACAGGCCAAGGACACTTGCTTCTCCCCCAGGACCTCTCTCCTCAGGAGGGCAAAAGAGATTTTCTGGACCTAAAAGACCATTCCCTCTCTGTCCTGTGTTCTGTTCCTTCACCCTTAAAGGCTAATGAAAGGCATCTTGGTTCCTTGTTGTCAGGTCTTGTTCTTTCACCCCTGGTAGCATAGACTCATCTCCTTTTGAGAGTATACTTCCTGCTACAGAACTTAACAGAAGCTGTAGCAAAATCATACCGTGCTGTACCTGCATCTGCTTACAGACAGGAACTTCTTGAGTTCCAGGAGCTCCCGGATGGCACCCACTAACACATATGCTTCCCAGCACAGTTTCCATTTAGGCAGCTGGTTTTCAGAAGTATCCAAGAAAACAACACAAATAGCCCAGGAGTTCCTGCTCCTCTGTCCACACTAGTCTAATTCCTCTGACTTTCAGATCTGTCGGAAAGCAATCAGTAAGGACAGGGCTATCTCTATTGAGCACACTCTGGCACTCACTTAAATGCAAGAAAGGAAGGCAGGGTGAAAATGAGGAGACTGGGAGGGCAGGAGAATAAGAAGGCAATACATTCTGGAATTGTGATCTATTAACTGGCTCTGATCCTCGATTTCCTCATGTGGAAAACCATGATGGAGGCCCCGTTTCTCAGGACATATATAAGGACCAAGTAGCACTGGCCTCATGCAAATATGGCCAGAATACTGGAAATTAATGCCAAGGAGGGTCTTGTGAAACTCCTTGGTCCTATCAGCAAAGCATGAGTCAAGTCCTATTTGTGAAATCCTTGCCACCACTGCATGGACAACTTGGGATTATTTGCTTGTGAATAAAATGGCATTTGTAAAGGAGTCACTTGTTTTATATATATATATATATATATATATATATATATATATATATATATATGCACATATACAGGTTATACTCACTTATCCCCTTGCCCCAACTCCCTTTATGCTGGGGACTCTCCTCAGTGGAAGAACTTAGTGGGAGTATTCACTGTGGGGTCATGAAAACCTCACTCACACTCCCTATGGAGTACTGGGGGAGGTCAGGAGGAGTATTTCAGGGTATTTCTACCCATTCTTTTGCTTTTACAGTCTTTCTGCCTCCTCTTTCTCAATGTTCCCTAAGCCATGACAAGTCTGTTGGTAGCCTGATTAAGTATTGAGTTCTTTGTAGTCTCTGGATTTCTGCTTTCATAGGTTTTGATTAATCATAATGCCTGTCATCATCACCCTGGTGCTATTTGTCAGGCTAGCAGTAAGAGCAGTATTCATGGCACCACTCCCTCTGCAATTTCTCCTGGGCGCTGGCAGATATAGTAGAGGTGAAAAGTCTCATGGTGAGCAGATGGCTATCTTCTTGTCTTATCAATGAATCTTGGCTCTCTTCTATTTTCTCTGCCATCAGTAAAATAAAACAGATTTTCAAACCAAGCATGATAGCAGTTTGGGTTAAAGGGGGTTTGCAAAGTTATTTAAGAGATTGTTGGTGTGTAAGCTCACTCTTCTCCAGACAGCTGTGGGGGTATCTCTCTAAACTCTGGATATCATGACCATGGGATTCTGACTTGTTTTCCAGTACCAGATGTGAGTTCTTTCCCACTGTGTGTGCCTCGTGTCCAATCAGAGGACTGTTGGTTACCTATAGAGGCTGCCTGACACTACTACACAAGTGTGTACTTCTTGTCCAGCTGGTGGATTTTGTAGTATGCAGGGTCTCTTGTTTATTCATGCTGTTGGTGACCATGATCCTCCAGGTCCTCCCATAGGGATTTCCAGTACTGTGAGGGCTAGCCTGGAGGGAGCTAGTTTCCCTTTGGGTTCCAGCCTGCTAATCCAATGTGCAGTGATGGCAGCCTGTGGCATCTTCAGCAACAAGGTCTTACTTTTTCCTTTTTACCTTTGGCAGGTAAATAAGTGTTTTGGTAATGGTCTTCATTGTTTGGGTGAACCTCATGGGTCTCCCTGGCCAATAGCTTACTATGGGGATAACCCATTTCTTAGCCTTGGATTGACCAGACAAAGACCATGGTTTTAAGGTTTAGCTTTCTCCACCTTTTGTCCAAAGTACCTCCCTTCCTTCTTTATTGGTGGTTATATCTTGTAAAATGCTAGTCAGAATGAGGGGTTCCATGGAACAGATTCTTAATGCTGTCTTAACTTTTGTGTAATTCCCTCCCCACTCCCTACTCCTCCAAGCCCCTCTCACCCTTGACATTCCATCTCTCTTCCAATTAGGTTCCAGTTAGGAAGCTCATATGAGACAGTACATGTGACATTTGTCTGTGCCTGTCTTTTTAAAAATATATAATTATTATATTTATTTTTGAGAGAATATGGGCATTCCAAGGCCTATCGTGACTGCAAACAAACACCAGATGCATGTGCTACTTAATGTGTCTGCCATTATGTGGGTTCTCAGGAATCAAACCCAGATAGGGCAAGCTTTGCAAGCAAGTCTCTCCACCCCACAAAAGAGTCTTTATTTGCATTTACTCATACTGGCAGTGAACATAAGCATCTACTCACATTTCAGAACTATTTGTACTTTCTTTCCTGAAAATTGTCTCTGCCTATTTTTGGGATATTTTTCTTTTGAGTTCTTATCTTATTTTTGTGAGAGCTCATTATATACTAGAGAATTTAACTTTCATTAGCCATCAGAGTTCCAAATATCTTTCAATATTTGTTATGCGATTTTATGATGGGTTTTGTCAAACAAATTTTTTTACTTTTTTATGTAGTTAAAATTGCCAAGGCTATTTCATGCTTACATGTCTTCTTTATTTATTATCATACTTAGAATCTTTCCCATTCAAAAACTACTAATTATTATACAATGCTTTAATTTTCCTGATAATTAAACAATTTTATATTTTTAACCTTCAAATTTTTTATCTATTTGGAATGTGTATTGAGATAGCTATTAGTATCCTAGGAACAGAGTCAATAGCACTTTCCTGAGAAGGTTACATTATTTACCAATACCATTTACTGAATAACCCATATTTTTCTCACTAAATTAAAAACATGTTAGCAAGTATCTTCATGATACTCTAAATTTCTTCATGTATCTGGTTCTATTTTTGGGTTCCATGCACTATGTCATTGATCTGACTCCTTACCCACACACCAGTGCCACACATTATTTTTTCGAGCTTTAAAATATAACTACAGCCCTTCTCACCTGCTGATATACATCTGTTTTGAAATTTCCTGAACTATCCTTGCATATATTCCAATGTGAATACTTTTTAAATATAATTTCAAAATATTCTACTTTTTATGTATTTGGGATCAAGTATATTAGCTGGGGATAACTGGCATCTTCATATTCCCTGAGGGAAGCTGTCTAATGGTAAGACTTGAATACCTGGGCTTTCCCATAGGTAAGTCTGAGGAGTAGCAGGCTGAGTTAGTTGAAAGCACAAGATAACCATGTGGATCCAAATGGTTCATTTCTCCTGTGCCATCATTGGAGCTGACTACCATCCTCTGACCACCCTGTCAGAGTGCATCTTGGCAGCTGGGCTACAGTCACTGTGTCCCCATTCTAGGAAAGAAGGCAATATTTGCAAAGTGGACCTCTGCCAACCACCTGTCCCTCCCCTTTGAAGGAGTTTTCTTGGAAGTCCACTTAACAAGTATCACTAGCACATCTAAATTGAAATCTCTCCCGAGGGCTGGAAAATGTAGTCATTTCAGCTGGGCCCACCATAAAATCAGATTTCTATTACTATGGCCAGAAAAGAAAATTGGAGAAGCATGCTATAGACCCTGTTCCCTATCTCAGAAAATAAGGGGCCTTTCTTGTTATCCACATATACCTTCCTAGTGTTTCTCATCTGGGTCTCATCTTCACCAAACTGAACACCACCACTGTCTTTCTAAACCAAACAATCAGTCTATTGCTGTTCTATGGAAGCCCCTCAGCAACATGTGGTCAGTAGATAACTCTCTCTCCAAATGCTTTTGTGGTGTACTCTAGGACACTTGCTTTGGTTTCTTCCTATCTGCCAAGCCGCCCCATTCCATGCTCCATTATTTAGGTGTCTTCTGGCTGTTCTGCTTCCTCAGTACTGCTATAGTTTAGATCATGTATGTCTCCTGAAGGCCCATAAATCGGAGACTTGATTCTCAGGGTGGTTCTATTTGGAGATGGTGGGAAAGTTGGGGGTTAGGGCCTAGGTGGAGGTAGTTAGGGCACTGGAGGGGCCTCTTGAGGAAGACATGCTCTCAAAGGAGATGTGGGGTCTTCCCTCTCCCCTCTCTTTATCTCACTTTCTCTTTCTCTCCACCCACACCCCACACGTGCATGCAGACACACACACACACACACACACACACACACACACATCCAAGATGTGATCAGTTCACTCTGTGAACAGCTGTGATGTACCATCATTCATAGCCCCATCCACCAGAACTGAGCTGAAGCAGATGCTCTGCCAAAACTATGCATTAAGTAAACTTTTACTTTATACTATGGTGTCTTTGGGTATTTTCATTCCAGCAATGCAGAGCTGACTAATACAAATCTCTACGGAATGCCTGTAGCCTCATGTGTGGGTGGGGGTGATACTTACGTGCATACACTTACCAAGATCCCTCATATTTAACTGTCCAAACCTACACACCTGGTTAGACTGTCTAGATCCTTTGACAGCAGCAATCTAAATGCAGGCAAGGATACAGAGCAACTAGAGCTCTCATGCCATGCTGTACATGCAAAATGACACAAGCACTTTGGAAACAGTTTGTCTGTTTCATATACTATAAAACACATACCTAACCCTATTGTTCCAAAATCCCATGTGTGGTTATTAGCTCAGCAGAAATGAAGATGTGTGTCCACATAAAATTTGTATGTGATTGTTTATAGTAGCTTTGTTCATAATTGACAAAAATCTCGGGGAAGGAGAACCCAAATATACCAAAGGCAAATGGACAAATATGCCCAGTATATCCATGCAATGAAATACTACTCAGCAATGTAAAGAAATGCCTATAACATGGATTAATCTAGATGTATCATGTTAAGTAAAAGAAGTCAGGGTCCTCAGACCATATATACTATCATTTTTAACCTTAACCTTTATGATTCCATATGTGGAACAATATGGAAAAAGGAAAGCATAGGGAGCCTAAAAGAGCAATAATCTCCAGTGGCTGAGAGAAGGACAAGGTAAATTATTATAAAGTCACAGGAACAAGCTTCAGGGATGATAGAGACATTCTAGATCTGTCAATGGATGTAATTATATGACAATATACATTTAGCAAAATTCATATATCTATATACCTAAAAGGTAAATTTTTCTGCATATTATATACATTCTTTTTAACTTTTTTTATTTCTGTTTGAGAGCAAAAGAGAGGGCTGGTATCAGGACCTCTTGACATTGCAAACAATCTCCAGATACATGTGCCACTGTGTGCATCTGCTTTTACATGGGTACTGGGATATCAAACCCTGGCCATCAGGCTTTGTAAATCAGTACCTTTAAACACTGAGCCATTTCCCCAACCCACGAAGTATGCATTCTTGACACTTAGCTTTTTAATTTGAGTGCTTATATGCGTGTGTGTGTGTGTGTGTGTGTGTGTGTGTGTGTACAGAAATACACCTCATGTAAATGCCTGTGGAGGCCAGACTATATCGGATCTCCTCCTCTATTGGTCTTCTGCATTATTTTCTTGAGATAAGGTCTTTCATTTAAATTGCAGCTCTTGCCATTTTTCACTTAGACTGGATGACCAGTAAGCCCCAGTGATTCTCTTGTGCTTGGCCCCTCAGTGCTGGGGATATAGGCATATGCTACCACACCTGGCTTATTGCGTGGGTCATGGAGATCTAACCCAGGTGCTCATGCATGTGCAGTAAAGTCTTACCCACTGAGCCATGCCTCAGCCCTTAACCCTTACATTACAGTTAAATTATATTGTCAAAATGACCAGATTAGGAATCAAGTAACAGACATGCATCTTGAGTGGGACTGTGAGGATGTGTCCAAGGACTGACGGACAGAGGAAAACCTTCTTTTAGAGAGGATGGCCCTTTCCATGGTGGACTATATATAAAGAAGGTCCAGTGGAACACAAAACCTTTTGCCTGGATGTCCTACTACTCACTGGCATATGCCTCTACCTGTTTCTGCTATCCTTCATGGACATTGAAACCCAGATTTATGAGGCTTCCATTATAGACTGAAGGCCAGCAGCTTTCCTGGAATTTTCCAGGCCTTCAGTGTCAGTTTAGGATTGCTGAGGCATCCAGCCTCATGGAGTAAGCACCTAAGGATTAATTTCAATAGTGGTCTTGGTGTTATTAGGAGCAGGCTCTGAAATTCTACTGCTACTAAAAACACTCCTGGAATCAAAGAGAACACTGAGAACCCATGGTGTGAACTATTTAAAGAAATATGTTTTTGACAATCCTAATTTACCTTTTGTGAAGAGCAAGGATTTGGTGACACTGGATACAAAATGTTTGAATATTTTTGAAAAGTAAGAAATATAATGCTGCTGAGTGTTGCTTCTAACTTCTCTGAATAAAGTAACAAGAAAAAGGATAAGCTCAGAGATGAACATAAATCATCTAAAGGTTTCTAAGTGTGCCCCAAAAGAGAATCTCCTCTCCAGAAGCCAAAGGACTCAAACTGTAGAAAACCAAACCCAAGTCTTTATAAATACAATTGACTGACTTAAAACAGTTCAAGACCCAGTTTAAAGGGTCTTCAAAGTGAAGGCACTGGTTGGAAAAGAGTAGGATCCTGTAACTTGGGATGGAGATATGTGCAAAGACTAATAAAGCTGAGGACATTAAACTCTTAGATTCTGATGGGTTTATTATGCCTGAGAAAGTATCTTTCTGACCCCCTCAGCAGAAGGTATATCCCCTCCTCCACCCTCTACAGTATTTCTCTGCCCTCTCCTGCATTATCTATAGAATCTGAAATGCCCTTCCCTGAAGGAGATCCCAAGAAATGCAATGCTGTTATGTCTCAGGGGCCACTCTAGATCTACAGATAAACTTATGGCTAAGCAGGACCCTGTGGAGTGAGGTAGAAAGTGTGACCCCTTGGAAAATGCTGCAACCAGAGGCCATAGATAGTTACAAAAAAAAATGTTCAGTGCCAGAGGTGGTATGCCTCCCAGTGAGTTGTTGAACTTAGACCCCCACCAAAAAAAAAATTATACAGGCTGTTGCCGAGGCTCTTGGTTGCCCACAAAAACTAAGTCTTAAGGTAAGACTCTATTAGTGAAGACACCACATACGTTAGTTGCAAGACACTGAAAAACCAAGCTAAAACTGAGCTAGAGTACTCCTTCCTGCTGAGTAGTTGTCATAATGCTAGAAAGTACCTCATATCCTGCTGTGGGAGAAAAGTCACTGGTGTGCTTAATGAGCAGTGGGCCATGCAAGCTACATAAATGGTCTACTAAGCAAGATGTGCCCACTAATGCAATAGTGACATGCCTGTTACAAAAGTAACCAACTGCTTAAAGTTGAATTTGAGGCCAAATCCATAGTAAAAAAATTCTTGCCTGCTACTGAAAACCTAGTCTAAAAGCTATGGTTGGAAGATAATAAGCCCTAGGGAGGAAGCTACTCCTATTGCTTAGCTACATGGATATATCAAGTCTACCATATTTCCTTCTAACTATGTAGGTTTATATTCATGTATTAGTGCTGCTCTGACTTTTGGTTAGAGAAGTTTATCTTTTCAGATGGAAATCACTATGGGGGAGACTCAAAACTCATCAAAGTGCTGAGAAGAAATGATAGTTGACTACAGAGCACTAAATGAGACACCTCTGTCACACCCTCCAGTAGCTCAGGGACTATAGTAGAGGAAGTGGTGGAAAGTGTATATGAGCCAAAGAATGGGAGGAATACTTTGGAAAGCTGTCTTCCAAATACAACGTGGTCATTTCATTCATAACCTCACAGCAACTGTCATCATCTGCATAAAACGTGCATAGCATTGAGGCTATCAATAAGTTGTTATGGTTGAAGGAGGAGGAAAAAAAGACACCAACAGTGAAGAAGGAATAGTAGGAAAGAAGAAAGAGTTCAGTAGAGGGGAATGGGGAGGGGAGACAAAGGAGGGTGGTGGGAGGGCATTATATAATTATAATAAAGTTTCTATTAACAGAAAATGGGGGAAGGAAAGTGTGACTCACTAAAAAACTTCATCTAACTCTTTCAAGCAAAAGCCTGGAGAATATGTGGGGCAATGGATTTTAGGGGTATGGAAAATGGAGAATGAACATAAAACTTAAATTGGGCTGAATTTATTGATATGGGGGACATTGAGCAGAGATTCCAGGTTTAATAATGCATCTTGCACAATTAAAAAAGGTAAGAAGTTATTTGATTATTTGGATGAAGTATGAATCAAAAGATGGCCCACTGTGAATGAGCTGGTGCTGTCTAATATCCCTTGGCTTAAGGGTGATGAAAGAATTAAAAGGTTCACAGAAATCAGAATGCTGGAGTGGATTTGATATAAAACACCTAATCCTTTACAATGGGAAAGTCCAGATGATGTGTCCTTCACTAAAACTATAAGAAACAGATTTATGAGAGGAGTACCAACTTACTTGAAGAACTCAATCATTGCTCTTCTCTGTAATGCAAACCTTACAGTAGAAGCCACACTTGCTGAATTAGATGATTTATATAGAATGGCTCTAACTGGATTGCAGAGTCAAAAGAGCCAAGGGGAAGCACTGAGAAGCCAAGATAAGGTGAGAATACTTACTATAAAGGACAGCATAGGCAAAGCAATGTTCATGATGGTATGACTCCTCTAGAACTTTGTACTGGCTGATTGATCATGCTGGTCCCAGAAGTGAAGTAGATAGGAAGCCTACTAAGTTCTTGCTCAATCTGTATAAAAAGAAGAGATCCAGAGCAAAAGAATAAAAGGCTATTTTGAATCAGAGTAACAGGAGAATCATGGCCTCTCAACCAATTTTCAGCCTTGAGCCAGTTACAGATCCAGAACATCTTGAGTTAAGAGAAGGCCAGGTTCCCTTGAGGAAGCACCCTCCTACAATTCCAGAACATTTTAATTATAGAGACATTGTTTGGAACCTTTAGGCCCCCATCAGTAAATCACAGTAGATGACCTTGAGGTTTTAGAACAAAGCTCTGCCATCATCTGCAGACAACTATTTTCCCATTGAGAAATATATTTTGGCCTGCTGTAGAACCTTATAATGGACACTGAACACATGACAATGGGCCACCAAGTCACCATGTAAGCTGAGCTTTTCATCATGAGCCAGGTATTATCTCACCCACCAAGCCATAAAGTTTGGACATACATAGTACCAGTCCATCATCAAATGGAAGTGCAGTACATATGACCAGCCTCAATCAGGTCCTGAAGGCACAAGTAAATTATATGGAGAAGTTGCCGAGGTGCCTATTAGTTCAACTTCTGTTACAAGCCTTCTTTCCCCAACAATGCACTTATGGAATCATGAGGTATACCCTATGATTAATTGACTGGGGAAGAGGATAGTAGGGTCTGATTTACAGATGATTCTGCATGCTATGATGGCACCTCCAGAAGTGGACAGCCACAACATTACAGCATCTGTCTCAGACAGTCCCAAAGGACAGTAGTAAATGGAAATCCCCACAATGGGCAGAACATCAGGCAATACACAAGGCTGTAAATTTTTTTAGAAGGAAAAAATGGCAAGATGTGCAGTTATATATTAATCCATAGGCTGTAGCCAATTTTTTGTCTGAATGGTCAGGGACTTGAAAGGAGCGCAACTGGGAAATTGCTGAGAAAGACATTTTGGAAATGGGTATGGGGATAAATATCCCAAAATAGGCAATGGATATAAACATACTTGTGTCCATGTAAATGCTCATAAAAGATGACCTCAACAGAGGATGATTTTAATGATGAAGCACATAAGGTGACCCATCCTGTGGATGGCAGTCAACCTCTTCCTTTGACAACCCTGTCATTGGCCAATACACCCATGAGCAGAGTGGCTATGGTGGCAGGTATGCAGGTTTATGTATGAGCTCAACAGCATGGACTTCCCTTAACTAAAGCTAACCTGACCACAGCTTCTGCTGAGTGACAAATCTGCCAGCAGCAGAGACTAACAGTGAGGCCCTGATATTGCACCACTGCAATGGTAGGTTGAGTACAGTGGATCACTTCCATCATTACTTACTAGAATATATCTGTATTCTGGATTTGCCCTTATTCTGAATTTTTCTCTCCTGCATGCAATGCTTTTGCCAAAACTACCACCAATAGACTTGCAGAATGCCTTATCCATTCACATAGTCATTGCTTTTGACCATGGAACTCACTTCACAGCCACAGAAATGAAGCCATGGGCACATACTCATGGAATTCATTGGTCTTACCATGTTCCCCACCATCCTGAAGCAGCTTCCTTGATAAAATACTAGTATGGTCTTTGAAATAAATAGTTACAATGGCAACTAAGTGGCAATAACCTGGAGGGTTGGGTCAGTTTTCTCCACAAGGCTTTATATGCTTTACATTAGCAGGCAATATGTTGTACTCTTTCTTCTATAGCCAGGATTCATGGGTCAAGAAGTAGAAATGGTAATAGGAAATCACTCCAAGTAACTCACTAGCCAAATTCTTGCTTCCTGTTTCCACAATCTTATGTTCTGCTGGCCTAGAGGTCTTGGTTTTAGAAGAAGGAGTGCTTTTGCAGGCACAATAAAACATTCCATTGAACTGGAAGCTAATACTTCCCCTGCCTACTTTAGGATCTTGTGCTCAAGTGAAAAAGCTAAGAAATAAGTTACAATGAAAGCAGGGGTGATTGACCCAGACTACCAGAGGAAAATTGGACTTCTCCACAATATGTTTGGAATTTAGGAGCCTTTTCATGTTATCATGTTCTGTGACCAAGGCCAATGGTCAACTATAATGGCCTAATAAATGCAGGGTGATAAATGGACCAGAATTGTTAGGAATTAAAGTGTTGGCCTCCCCTCCAAATAAAGAACTAAGTCCTGCCGTGGTGCTTGCACAGGGTGGAGGAAAATCAGAATGGATAGTAGAATAAGGTAGTTACAAATACATAAGGCCACATGACCAGTTACAGAAATGAGGATTGAAATCACCATGACTGTTTCTGTCCTATGTTGTTTAGAGTATACATATATATACATATATCAAGAAGATACTTGTGTTTTTCTTTTATCTAGTTCTTTACTATGTAATGTAATGTCAGTTAAGATAATATCAGTAATTAACAGTTGTTAAACCTACATTATCATATGTAAAATATTGAATACTAGAGCTTAAGAATTCCTTCAGAGCTTTTGCCATGTATTTAGGAGAAAAGAATAGTATATGCCTGGTTGAGAACCTCCATCTCAAAACTCTTAAAGGTGATTAACTCCTTCAGCAAAGTAGCAGGATACAAAAACAATGCACAAAAATAAGTAACCTGTCTATATGCAAAAGACAAAGATACAGAGAATGAAATGAGCGACATTGTCCCATTTTCAACAGCAACAAAAAAGTAATAAAATACTTTTGAAAAACATTAACCAAGGATGTGAAAGACCTATACAATGAAAAAATTTTAAAAAACTCAAGAAAGAAATTGAGGAGGGCTTGAGAAAAGTGAAAGACCTCCCATGCTCCTGGATAGGCAGCATTAACATTGTGAAAATGGCAATCTTACCAAAAGAAATATGCAGATATAATGCAACACCAATAAAATTCCCAACATTTTTCTTCATAGAGATAGAAAAAAATGATCTCAAAATTCATATGGAATGACATAAGGTCTCAGATATCCAAGCACATCCTCAGCAAAAGAAACACCTCTGGATGTATCACCATACCTTATCTAAAGCTATATTACAAAGCCATGGTAATAAAAACAACATGGTACTGGCATAAAAACAGGATTATAGACCAATGGAACAGAATTCAGGACCTGGACTTTGGGTCAAGTAACTACAGCTACTTGATATTGGACAAAGGCTCTAACATTGTAGGCTGAAATAAATACAGCATCTTCAACAAATGATGCTGGACAAACTGGATAACCATATGCAGGAAAATGAAACTATATCCACACATCTCACCATCCACAAAAATCAAGTCCAATGTATCAAACACCTCAATATAAGACCAGAAACTCTGCTACTACTGAAAGAAGAAAATAGGAAAAAATTTCCATTATATAGGAATGGGAAAAGACTTTCTGAACAAAACCCCAATAACTCAGGAACTTAAACAATCACTCAACCATTGGGATCTTGGGAAGCTGAAAAGTTTCTTCACAGATAAACATACAATAAGCAGAGCTAGTAGATTACCCACAGAATGGGAGAAAAATTTTGCCAGATGAAACTGACAGAGGCCTAATTTCTAGAATCTACAAAGAGCTCAAAACCCTAAACAATAAAAAGTCAAAGAATCCACTCACAAAATGGGGTAGAGAACTTAACAGGGAGTTCTCAGAGGAAGAAATACAAATGGCAAACACACCCTTAAGAAAATGTTCAACAACCCTAGTCATCAGGGAAATACAAATTAAAACAACTATCAGATTCCACCTGTGATGGCTTGATTCACGTGCCCCCCCCCATAAAATTAGGTGTTCTGAATGCTAGGTTCTCAGCTGATAGAGATTTGGGACTTGACACCTCCAGGAGACAGTGTATTTTGGGGGGTGGGCTTATGGCTGTTATAGCCAGTTTCCCCTTGCCAGTGTTTGGCACACTCTCCTGTTACTATTGTCCACCTTATATGGCTCAGTGGGTTATGTCCACCTTCTGATCATGCCATCATTTTCCCCTGCCATCATAGTGCTTTCTTTAGAGCCTGTAAGCCAAAATAAAGCTCTTTTTTCCCACAAGCTGCTCTTGGTTGGGTGATTTCTACAAGCAATGTGAACCTGACTGCAATACCACCTTACCCCAGTAAGAATAGCAAACATTAAAAAATCAAATGGAAACAAATACTGGCAAGGATGTGGAGAAATAGGAACCTTCATTTACTATTAGTGGGAATGTAAGATGGTACAACCACTATGGAAAGGAATATGGAGACTCCTAAAAAGGTTGACTATAGAGTTAACAGATCTAGTTATTCCCTTACTAGGCATTTACTCTAAAAGCTCCATGCCTCAGTTCAGAGATATTTGTTCAACCATGTTTATAGCTGCTCAGTTCATATTAGCCTGGTTGTACATGGGATAGTTATATCATGTTAAGTGAAATTATGACATTGTTATTGTCTGCATTTAGAAATTAAGTGTGACATAGGAGTTATAGTCAAGTTGACAAGAGATAGACTTGTGAAGGTTAAGTTCTGTTGTCAAGTTAGAACAGACAGGAATGGCCCTTCTAATGGTGAACTATATACGAAGAAGCTAAAAGAGAACACAGAGCCTTTTGCCTGGCTGCATATGCTACTTCCTGGTGCACACATCTCCTGTTGCTGCTAGCCTTTTCAGTCACTGGCACCCAGCTTCATCAGCTGTCTGATGTGGAGTGAAGACCAACAGCTCTCCCGGAAACCTCCAAGCCTTCAGTGACGGTTTGGGACTCTGCCAAGGCATTCATCCTTGTGGACCAACCAGCTACCAACACTATGGGCAGCAGAGATCTACTGTTCGAATATCCAGCCATTGTAATACATCCCCTTTGTAATAAATACTCATTCCATCAGTTCTGTTCCTCTAGAGACTTCTAACTAATACACCTTACTTCTGAAAAATCTAGCCCCATCAATTTCTCTCTTTTTTTTTACAAGTTTAGAAAGATTTCATGATAGAGTATTATAGAGCTTAAGAGAGGGAAGAAGATAAAAAAAGGGGTGGGCCCAGAGCAGGTAATGCCTCACATCAATTTTCTGCACTTACATATCCCTCCTTGAGGGTCAAAGGACATAAATATGGTCTTTCAGTTCATTAAATAGTACCTTCATTCATGGAGATACTCTGAGACAATGACATATCTTTGGCAATGTCCCTGACTACTCTTTTGCTCATACCTTCTCCTAGTCCATGGGTCCATGGGTCCCCTGTCCTGACTTGACATTTCTATTTTCTGTGATCATGGTATTGATAATGGAACCTATGGTCTCCTGCATCCTGAGCATCTGCTGTACCACTTACCCACATCCTTATCCCTATTCTGACCATTTCTGATTGGTTGCTGGCCCTGATGTCATACCATCAAGCTACCATTATCCCTGTCCCTGAAGCCTCTGAGGCACTCTCCCTGTGCCTGCTTAGGACTGCCATGGTCTATTCCTTGTAGAGCTCAGGTTCCACATGTATCATGGCTCAAATCACTCAGTATCTCTCCTAAACACCTGTATCAAGTCCAAGCCTTCCTCAGCCCTCAAAGAAGGCTGGCCCTCTATACCTGATGCCCAATATACAACCCTTGTTCTTGAATGCTCTGTACCTCTCTCTTCTCCACATTCCCAGGCCTGGCCCTCAACAGAGCTTATACACCTGTTCATCCCTGCATGTAGATGTGTCTATGTGCTCATGTCCTCAGTGCAAATGGCATTGTTATCTCAACAAGACCATTTCAGCAGCTACTCAATTGAACATTTTCTAAATCTTATCATTTGCTAAGAATAAATTTTTGGTCCACTCATCATTATGTCCCTTTTCTGCCATTATCAAGCTACCCTATGGAAAATGACAATGGATGTATGGATGACTGAGTGAGTGGTCTTAGAGGTATCACTGCTTCTTCCAAGTCTAAATTGCTGTGCTTCTGAATTGACTCTCCATGAACCTCATTGTTCCTTCTTCCTTACAATGGAACTCTAAAAGGGTCCCTCCAGTTCCTCACTATTGTTCTTCTTTTTCTCAGTCACTGATGACCACAGAAAGAGATGTGCCCTTATCCTCCTCCAGCCAACTCACTAGGCACATAGTGTAATAATTGAACTGCAGGGTTGGAGAGATGGCTTAGCAGTTAAGGCACTTTCCTGCAAAGCCAAAGGACCCAGATTCAATTCCCCTCAACCCACGTAAGCCAGATGCACAAGGTGGCACATGTGTCTGGAGTTCATTTGCAATTTCTGGAGGCACTAGTGCACCCATTTCTCTTCCTCTCTCTCTCTCTCTCTCCCTTTCTCACTCTCAAATAAATAAATAAATAAAATATTCTCAGTGAACTTACCCAATCACAGAAAGAAAATACTCATCTACAGCACCTAACCTGAATCTACCGAAGATGGCTTACATACCCAGCAAGCATCTCAAGGAGTAGACAATAGGATGGGTAGGGAGGGAGGGGAGGGCAATGGAGGGGATGGGAAACACAAATCTAGACCCAAATAGCAATGGTACCATAAAATTCTACATCCTAAAAGGCAGACCAAATGCCTGAACCTTCACCAGGCCCTTAGAGGGAACACCTGAACCACAAGACACTGGAGAGGGTATGATGAAGACTGACCTTAATCTTCTACAGCTTCTCTCTCTCCCCCCCTCTCTCTCTTCTCTCTAATTCTTTTATGCTAGTTATCTTTTTCTTCCTTTTCTTAGAGGGCACTGACTTGTAACTCCCAGTACCAGCATGTGGCTATCATCCACAATGAGCTTTTGATCAGAGAGACCTATAAGGTTTCCTAAAAGAAAGACAGATTTCTGTCAGAGTACTTGATGACCCAGCAAAGGTTAGTGAGAAGACCCTACTACTGAAGACACCTTATGCAGTTGATACGTAAAATGGAATGGCATGACTGGAAGCTGGAAGAGAGTCAGTCCCCAGTCAGCACGTCTAGTGCCACAAGGTGCTACATGGGCGACTGGGGGAAAATGACCAATATCTGTCCAAGCAACTCATGGTCTAACCTACTTAGCAGCAAATGACCTGTCGTGATGCTCACACAAGTGCAATACTGGCGCACAGACATGGTGGGAATCCAACTACTCTCAATTTGGCTAACTGATCCCCTCAGTGGTATGGGACCCATAGCTGGAGCTGGGAAACAAGTCAGAACCATATCCAAACATAAGCCCTCTCTCCATTATCAAGCTATCACCAACTGTGGGCTACAAGAGGGCCTACACCTATTAAATTCTCTATAAAAAGGTAAGGGTTATCCCATTTGTGCGGTGCTAACTTACTCTGCGTTGGAGAATCTGCTTCTCTTTTTCAGATAGATGTTGATCCTAAGGAGAGGGCCACCCCATCATACCTCAAAAGGGCCCCGGCTGAAGCTAAAAACAATTGGCGAAACAAGCAAGGGTGCTGTTTTCTTGGTGAACTGGGTACCAGCACAAGGGTGAAGGAGATCAACACAGAGAAAAATCAACTCCTACCAAATCTGATATACAGAGCCTCAGAGGCCCCCAACACCTCAGCACTGAAGCAGACTAAAAATGAACCCAACATGGCTCAGGGAAATTTTGCGGAAGAGGGGGCAGAAAGAATGTCTGAGCCACATGTTGGGTCATGATATGCAAAGACATTTATCCTACCCATAACTGTGGGCTAACTCCAGAATGCATGACCCATATACCTCAACAAGGAAGGGCCAGGGGGAGGGGATAGGACATGGATGAGCCTAACAATGGTACCAAATTGACTGTATTTGCTGAGTACAAAACTAATTAATAAAAAAAATTAAAAATTTTTTGAAAATTAAAAATAAATAAAAAAAATGAACTGCAGGCATTGATTCCTCCATTGGCTCACCTCTCTAATCCTACACTCCATACTCAATAAGCCTCTCCTATCTGTATAGATACTTTCTCTCAATTATCAAAGGTATTTGTGAAAGGGCACAGGCTAAGGAGAAAGTTGTATAGAAAACCTAGAGCTCAACTTGGACTGTGCTCTCAGCAATTGCCATAAAACAGGGGTTAAATCAAAGTGGGTTTGGTGGTAAAGACCATTCTATTTTGCACAAGGGTCATGTCATAGGACTCACTAAACTTTCTCAGTCCTCTGGGGAGAGAAGGAAGTGGACTCTGCTGATATAGTTGCTCATTTTTCTAGAACTGGCCTCCTGGCTTGTGTCAGCTCTTGGACCTCTGAGCTTGTAGCATCAGCATTACACTTCAGTGCCCCAGAAAAAAAGGCAAGCTGATAGCCCAATGAGTTCTTGAGAGAGAATACAACTTACATTAATTGTTTATTGATTTATTCTTCTACGAATTCACTTGAAAGGCATTTGTTCACCACCTACTATGGCCAATTTCATGCAGGACAGGGGGTAAAAAAGCACTAACTAACAACTATCAGAATCATGGCCTCACCTGTGTTGCTCCAAGCACAGTTCCCTTCCTTGAGCACTTGGTGCCCATCATCCCACAAAGCCTTGCCTTTCTTAACTCTATCTGCAGACAGGATTCCCCCTACTTCAGGCTAGGGCCATTTTTCCTGTCTTCCAGAGAGATAAAAACATCCAGTTACATCTTCTGCCATCTGCACTGGTCCAGCCTGGATGAGGAAACCCTTTGGCTCCCCTTGTATCCATGACATGGCTAGACACAGTAGTAGGTGGTGGTGTAGTGTGAAGGAAAAACCACCTAGGACACCAATAGCAGGTCTCCCACCTCCTTCCCAGCCCGGCTCTCTTCCTAACCCACCCAAACAGCCAGTTCCTCTGCTGTTTTGTTGTCAGCCAGAACCTCCCAGCCACTCCCTGAACACATACCAATTTGGGACTGAGTGGTGAATCAGACAGAGGACTCCAGGTATGGCTCTCAGTTATCTCTCACCTTGTGCTTCTCTATCCCTCTCTACCTATGTGCCTGTTGTGCTCTGAGGACATGAATCAGCAGGTGTCCTACATCAGTGTTAATTTAATGCACTGAATAAAACAATACTCACAGATTAACAGGGTCACTTTAAGTGAATAACCATCTTCATCTGTCTTAAATTTTCATGAGTACTTTTCTGAAGAACAAGTACACTGTTAATAATTGAGAGGAAGGAAGCCTTGTTAATCTCTCTGTATTTTAATAAAGCCCTACTATGCATTCACCATTCATATTAGAACAGTTTAATTTTTCCTTAAGGTTGTTTCCTTTGAAAAACATTAGTGGGACAGGTGGGTGGAGTCCTTGAGTCTGTGGGGAACATTGGGAAGTGGTCTTAGAGTTTCTGTCATAATGGTGCCAAAATCCACAACAAAGACACAGCACTTTCAGAACTAGAGCCAGGGGTGGTACTAAAGAGTTGGGTGATGGTGTAATTGGTGGGAATGGAACTGGAAGGGAATAAAGACAGCCATAAAAGAAAGAGGGACACAGAGCCATGAAATGAGCTACAAGAATCAGAGGCTGACCCTGTACTTTCAATCTCAGGGCCTTGATTGAGTGCCTGTGTGTTGTGAGGGCCTGGTACCCTCTGTAAGCCACACTCTCAAATAAGCACAGTCAAAACAAGGGTAACACTGACACCTCAGCCCTGTGTATGCATCATGTCACTCATCCCCTACAACAACCACTTGACACGAAGCTCATCCTTTACATCCTTTACATCAGGAAAAAAATATGGAGCCTGGATGCACAGGTAGTCAGCAGTGTAACTAGCACAAGAACCAACCTGGCTGATTCCGAATCTCATCATGTAACACTGAGAGAAGGAGCTGCCTCAACCTTTGCTAGTTTTGCCTGCATTCCTGGAGCTGAGTCTGGCTCTTGAGTTGTAATGTAAACCTATCTATAGTACTCAGTTTCCATGTTGCTGGGGAACGAATATCCAACCAGACAGTGCATATGGGAGAAAGGGATTTATTTCAAGCTTACAGATCCAGGGGAGAGTTCAGTCAGTGGTGGAAGAATCTGCTTCCATACATCCAAGCAGAGACAAAAACCATCAGCAGCCAGCAAACACCAAAAAAGCAGCAAGAACAAATCTGCACAAAGCTTTGATATTCATTGGTCTCCACCAAAGCCCAGTCCTTGTGGAGTAAATATTGGGGGAGGAGGTAATAATGAAGCCATACACTTGTGCATATATTTGTAGCATGTTGATCTAAGGCTGGGTCAATGGCAGCCCAAATATATCATCCATCATAGGAAGGGCTCATGGAGGCACTAAACAAAACTTGGAAAGAGTGCTATGGTGAAGAGAGCAGGGAGGTGGCAAAGATGAAGGATAGGGAGATAGCAGGTGGCAGTGGGGAATAGCTGAGTATTGGGTACGGAACCTGCAGGACCAGAAGAATTCCACCAGACTGGAGTGTCTGAAGCTTTAGAGGTGGCTATAACAAAATAGCAAAAGCCATGCAGTTTATCTAATGGAAATTCACTCTCCACTCTAGAAGCTAGAAGCCTAAGATCAAACTGCTGTCAGGTTGGCTTCTCCAAAGGCCTTTCTCCATGCGTTGCAGACTGTATCCGCTCCTCCCTCTGTCTTCACAAGGTCGTTCCATTGTGTACTACTCTGTTCTAATCTCTCCTTATTCTGAGGACATCAGTTGTATTGCATAAGGCCTCCAATGATCTCTTTTTATTTTATCTAATTATCCCTTATTATTAAATATAGCTCACTTTGTGATGTTGTGGGCCATAAGTTTTGGAAAACAATTCACTACATAGCAAGAGGGGCATAGAACTTTCTCCCACTAAGATTAGATATAGTGAGAACATCAAACACAGGAACCAATGAGGCCTCTTCCACCTGGGCATGTAGGATTCTCCAGGGGAGGCCTAGATGAGCTGGCTTTGTAGAACCCATATGGAAGTCCTTGGTTAAGGACACACCCAAAGTCCTTCTGAGTCTCTGTGAGACTATGCACATCTGCCTGAACTACTGCTTTGGGGAAGGAGTGGTACAAATGTGCTAATATAGTTAGAGGAATGTGCAAAGATTTCAGGGATAAGAGCTACATGAGCAATTTCCTGAGTAATGTCTGTATGCTAGGCCATGTTACAAGCTGTGCAGATTTGTGAATTTGGGATCTTATTCTGTCAACTAAGGTTGGGCTGGAAGGGAAAACCAGCTTCAGGTTGAGGCAGAGACAAATCTTTTACTATAATAATATGGATGTTATAAGTCAGGCCAAAATATTTTCAATTGTCCAAGTAGTGTGTCAGTAGCTTATACATTCTGCATGCATTTGATGTGGGATGTGCTTGTACTTATTTTAGAGATGTTTCCAAGATCTGTTTGTTTAATTTCTTGTTGTTAGATGAGCAGATGGGAGAGTACAGAGAGGACCACGAGATGGGCAAAGATGGGGGTAGAATACAACTGATGTGATTTCATTTGTCATCTATACATTTGTGCAGGACAAATCCATAATAATGAAATTTTTGATATTTGGATATTTGTTTTGAAAGGGAGAAATTTGGGGCAGCTTGAGAGGGGAGTTTCTTGACATTCTAAAAATATCCTATGCAAAGATCTACCTTTACTACTGTGGTGGTTTATATGAAATGTTACCCACAGTCCCATGTTTTGTTTTTTATTCATTTATTTAAGAGACACAGAGAGAGAATAGGTATGCCAGGGACTTCAGCCACTGCAAACAAACTCCAGATGCATGTGCCACCCTGAACATCTGGCATACATGGGTCCTGGGGAATCAAACCTGGGTCTTTTGACTTTGCATGCAAGTGCCTTAACTGCTAAGCCATCCCGCCAGGCCAGCTCATGTGTTTTGAATACTTGGTTCCTTGCTAGTAGAAATTTGAGAAAATTTTGGGGCTTTTGGAAGGTGGAACCTTGTTGGAGGACATGTGTTTCTGAGGATGAACCTTGGTGTTTACTTATCCAGACCACTGAATGTTCAGAGCAAGCTCTCTCAGACTACTTCTTCCCAGCTGATGTGACAAGATGTGATCCCCTACTGTCTTGCTCATGCTATGGTTTTCCTATTGGAAACCCTTTCATCCCATAAGCTGGTTTTGATCAGGTGTTTTATCCCAGCAATCATAAGGTAACAGCTATAACCATCGAGTGCCTCCTTTGGTAATTTATACTCCTATACCCATCAAGACATGCTCATCTGATCTTGTGATCATGAGGCACTTAGTCTTGGGCTTTTGGTTGATTCCCTAACTCACTAAGCAGATTGAGTCAAAGGGGGTACCTCAGAGACACAGAGCCCCTGACACTTGCCACTGCACTATGGAATAAACTGAGTATTTGCTTCCTAGAGCTTTATGTTTCTTTTTTAAATTTTTTTTTCTTTATTAGTTAGTTTTGTATTCAGCAAATACAGTCAGTTTGGTACCATTATTGGGCTCACCCATGACCTACCCCCACCCCTTGGCCCCTCCTTGTTGAGGTATACAGGTCATGCATTGTGGAGTTAGCCCACAGTTATGGGTAAGCTAAATGTATAGGCATATCATGACCCAACATGTGGCTCTGACATTCTTTCCGCCCCCTCTTCCGCAAAATTTCCCTGAGCCATGTAGGGTTCATTTTTGGTCTCCTTCAGTGATGAGGTGTTGGGGGCCTCTGAGGCTCTGGCTCTCTGATTTGGTAGGAGTTGATTTTTCTCTGTGCTGATCTCCTGCCCCCTTGTGCTGGTATCCGGTTCATCAGGAAAACAACCCCCTTGCTTGTTTCTCCAATTTTTCTTAGTTTCACCCAGGGCCCTTTTGAGGTATGATGGGGTGGCTCTCTCCTTAGGATCTACATCTATCTGAAAAAGAGAAGCAGATTCTCCAACGGAGAGTAAGTTAGCATCAGGACAAATGAGATAACCCTTTTTTATATAGAGAATTTAATAGGTGTAGGCCCTCTTGTAGCCCACAATTGATGGTAGCTTGGTATTGGAGAGTGGGCTTATGTTTGGATATGGTTCTGACTTGTTTCCCAGCTCCAGCTAAGGGTCCCATACCACTGAGGGGATCAGTTAGCCAAATTGAGAGCAGTTGGTTCCCCACCATGGCTGTGTGCCACCACTGCACTTGTGTGGGCATCACAACAAGTTATTTGCTGCTAAGTAGGTTAGACTATGCATTGCTTGGACAGATATTGGTCATTTTCCCCCAGTCACCCATGTAGCACCTTCTGGCACTAGACGCGCTGACTGACTGGGGACTGACTTTCTTTCAACGTCCAGCCATGCCATTCTAATTTGCATGTCAATCACATAAGGTGTCTTCAGCAGCACGGTCTTACCACTAGCCTTTGGTAGGTCATCAAGTACTCTGACAGAAATCTGTCTGTCTTTTAGGAAACCTTGTAGGTCTCTCTGATCAAAAGCTCATTGTGGATGATAGCCCCATGCTGGTTCTGGGAGTTACAGGTCAGTGCCCACTAAGAAAATGAGGAAAAAGATAACTAATATACAAGAGTTAGAGATAAGAGAGAGAGAGAGAGAGAGGGAGAGGGGAAGTGAGCAAGGGAAGATGTAGAACATTATGGTTAGTCTTGATCTTACCCTCTCCAGTGCCTTGCAGTTCAGGTGTTCCCTGTAAGGGCTTGGTGAAGGATCAGCCATTTGGTCTATCTTTTAGTAAGTAGAAAATTATGGTACCATTGCAATTTGGGTCTAGATTTGTGTTTCCCACCCCTTTGATGCCCTCCCCACCGTCCCCTTCCATCCTAGTGTCTAGTCTAGGAGATGCTTGCTGGGTATGTAAGGTATCTTGGGTAGATTCAGGTTAGGTGCTGTAAATGAGTGAGACCATGTGGCGATTTTTTTTCTGTGATTGGGTAAGTTCACTGAGAATGATCTGTTCCAGGTTCAACCATTTTTCTCAAATTTCATTGTGTCATTTTTTCTTACTGCTGTATAGAATTCCATTGTGTAGATATACCACATCTTAGTTATCCATTCTTCTAGTGATGGACATCTGGGTTGATTCCAGCACTTCCCTATTACAAATTGAGCCACTATAAACATGGTTGAGCAAATCTCTCTAGCCTGTGGTTTGAAGGTTTTAGGGTAGATGCCCAGTAAGGGAATAACTGGGTCTGTTGGTATCTCTATACTCAGCTTTTTCAGAAGTCTCCATATTGTTTCCAAAGTGGTTGGACCATCCTACATTCCCACCAACAGTGGATGAGTGTTCCTACTTCTCCACATCCTCGCCAGCATTTATTTTTATTTGATTTTTTGATGTTTGCTATCCTTATTGGGGTAAGGTGGAATCTCATAGTTGTTTTAATTTGCATTTCTCTGATGATTAGGGATGATGAACATTTTCTTAAGTGTATGTTTTCCATTTCTATTTCTTCCTCTGTAAACTTCCTGTTCAGCTCTTTGCCCCATTTTGTGAGTGGGGTGTTTGACTTCTTCCTGTTTAGATTTTTGAGTTCTTTGTAGATTCTAGAGATTAGGCCTGTATCAGTTGGATAACCAGCAAATATTTTCTCCCATTCTGTGGGTGATCTATTGGCTTTGCTTATTGTATGCTTGTCTGTAAAGAAACTCTTCAGCTTCATGGGATCCCATTGGTTGTATGACAGTTTAAGTTCATGAGCTACTGGGGTTTTGTTCAGGAAGTCTTTTTCCATTCCTGTATCATGGAAAGTACTTCCCAAATTTTCTTCCAGTAATATACTAGTTTCTTCTCTTATATTGAGATCTTTGATCCATTTGGACTTGAGTGTAGTGCATGGTGAAATGTGTGGATCAAGTTTCTGTTTCCTGCATATGGTTTTCCAGTTTGTCCAGCACCATTTGTTGAAGATGCTGTCTTTTTTCCAGCCTATATTGTTTGGGCTTTTATCGAATATCAAGTAGCTACAGTTGCTTGACCCAAAGTCCGGGTCCTCAAGTCTTTTCCATTGATCTATACTCCTGTTTTTATGCCAGTACCATGCTGTTTTTATTACTATAGCTTTGTAATATAGCTTTAGATCAGGTATGGTGATGCCTCCACAGGTATTTCTTTTGCTGAGGATATGTTTGAAAATGTGAGGCCTTCTGCCTTTCCATATGAAATTTGAGATCATTTTTTCTATCTCTGTGAAGAACACTGTAGGGATTTTAATTGGAATTGCATTAAATCTGTATATTGCCTTTGGTAGGATTGTCATCTTCACAATGTTAATTCTGCCTATCCAGGAACATGGGAGGTCTTTCCATTTTCTCAAGTCGGCCTCAATTTCTTTTCTGAGTGTTTTTCATTCCAAGAATTTTTTTGTTGTTGTTGCTATTGAAATTGGGACTATGTCCCTTAGTTCTTTCTCTGTATCTTTGCTATTTGCATAAAGGAAGGCTACTGATTTTTGTGCATTGATTTTATATCCTGCTACTTTGCTATAGGAGTTAATCACCTTCAGGAGTTTTGGGATGGAGTCTCATGGGTCTCTTACATATATAGTCATGTCATCAGTGAATAAAGCTAACTTAACTTCTTCCTTTCGAAGTTGTATCCCTTTTATTTCGTTCTCCTGTCTTATTGCTTGAGCTAGGACTTCCAGTACTATATTGAAAAGCAGAGGTGAGAGCAGACAACCCTGTCTTGTTCCTGATCTTAATGGGAATTCCTCCAGTCTCTCTCCATTAAGTATTATTTGGGCCTTAGGAGCTTCGTATATTGCCTTTATTAGGTTGAGATATGAACCAACCATGCCAATTCTCTCCAATGTTTTGAACATGAAGTGATGTTGAATCTTGTCAAAGGCCTTTTCTGCATCTATCGAAATGATCATGTGGTTTTTATGTTTAACCTTGTTTATGTGGTGTATTACATTGACAGATTTCCTTATGTTGAACCACCCCTGCGTTCCTGGAATGAATCCTACTTGGTCAAGGTGGATAATGCTTTTGATGTGTTGTTTGATTCTGTTTGCAAGGATTTTGTTTAGGATCTTTGCATCTAAATTCATCAGGGAAATAGACCAGTAGTTTTCTTTTCTTGTGGAATCTCTGCATGGTTTTGGAATTAGGGTGATGCTAGCTTCATAAAAGGAATTGGGTAGCTTTCCCTGTTCACCAATTTTGTGGCACAGTTTGAGGAAGATTGGTTCGAGTTCTTCCATGAAGGTTTGATAGAATTCAGCTGAGAAGCCATCTGGTCCTGGACTCTTCTTTTTTGGGAGGTTTTTTATTACTTTTTCAATCTCCATGAGTGTGATGGGTTGATTAAGGTGATTAATCTGCTCTGTGTTTAGCTTTTGTAGATGGCATACGTCCAAGAATTTATCCATCTCTTCCACATTATCCAGTTTTGTGGAGTCGAGGTTTTTGAAATAAGTCCTGATTATTCTCCCAATTTCACTTATGTCTGTTGTGATCTCTCCTTTTCATTTTGAATTTTGTTAATTTGAAGCTTCTCCTTTTTTTTGCTTGATCTGATTGCCCAGGGGTTTGTCAATCTTGTTTATTTTTTAAAAGAACCAGCTCTTTGTTTTTTCAATTTTCTTGTTTCCTTGGTTTCCAGTTCATTGATTTCTGCTCTGATTTTAATTATTTCTTTCCTTCTGGAGCTCTTTGGGTTGGATTTTTCTTGTTTTTCCAGTGCCTTCAGGTGGATGGTTAGGTCATTGATTTGGGACCTTTCTGTCTTTTTCATGAAGGCATGTGTGCTATGAATTTTCCCTGAGGACCGCCTTCATTGTGTCCCATAAGTTTTGGTACAATGTGTCTCATTGTCATTCAATTCCAGAAATTTTGCAATTTCATTCTTTATTTCATCCACTATCCATTTATTGTTTAAAAGTGTGCTGTTCAGTTTCCAGGAACCATTGGGATTCTCGGTGGGTCTTTTGTTGTTGATTTCTAGCAATATAGCATTGTGATCTGATATCATGCAAGGAATTATGTCAATCTTCCTAAATATGTGGAGGCAGTCTTTGTGGCCCAGTATATGGTCTATTTTAGAGAATGTTCTATGGGCTGCTGAGAAGAATGTGTAAACTGTGGATTTGGGACGGAAGGTTCTGTAGATGTCCGTTAGGTCTAAGTGATCTATGGTGTTGTTGAGCTCTCTTACTTCCCTGTTGAGTTTCTGTTTGGAAGATCTGTCTATTACTGATAATGGTGTATTCAAGTCCCCAGATATGGGGGTGTTGGTGGTTATTTCTGTTTTATTGTCAAGTAGGTTTTCTTTTATGAACTGTGGTGCCCCTGTGTTTGGTGCATACAGATTTATGATTGTAATATCCTCTTGATGGATCGTTCCCTTGATAAGTAGGAAGTGGCCTTCTTTGCCTTTTTTGATTATTTTTGTTTTGAAGTCTATTTTATCCGGTATTAATATAGCTACACCTGCTTGTTTCTTATTCCCATTTGCTTGGAATACTGTTTTCCACCCCTTCGCCCTGAGGAGATATCCGTCTTTAATGGTGAGGTGGGTTTCTTGAAGGCAACAGATTGTGGAGTGTTATTTTTTGATACATCCTGTTAGCTAGTGTCTCTTGATGGGTGAATTAAGGCCATTAATATTTATGGTAATGACTGTGAGATTTGATTTGATCCCTGCCATATTGTGATGGTAAATGTGGGTTGGTGTTTTCATGGATGTTGAAGATTTTGTGCCTACTCTGAGTTTGGTTGTTGTGATCTGCTTCTTGTAGGGAATTGTGTTTGATTATTTTTTTCTTCTCTGTGGAGAATTTCCTGAAATACTCTCTGTAGGTTTGGTTTTGTGTTCATATAATTGTAAAGCTGAGTTTTGTCGTGGATGTTTTTCTTTCACCATCTATTATGAGGGATACTTTTGCTGGGTAGAGTAGTTTGAGTTGGAAGCCATAGGTTCTTAGACTTTGCAGTGTTTCATTCCAGGCCCTTCTAGCTTTCAGGGTTTCCATTGAGAAGTCTGATGTAATTCTGATTGGGTTACCTTTGAAGGTGGTGTGCTGTTTTTACCTAGCTGCTTTTAGGATTTTCTCTTTGGTGTCAATGTTTAGAGTCTTAATGATAATATGTCTTGGAGAGTTTCTCCTTTGGTCCAGTCTGTTTGGAGTTCCATTGGCTTCTTGTATCTTGATGATTCTTTCTTTTAGGAGACTGGGGAAGTTTTCCTCAATTATTTTGTTAAATAAGTTCTCCATGCCTTTGGTCTGAATTTCTTCTCCTTCTGGTATTCCAGTGATCATGATATTGGGACATTTAAGTGTATCCCACAATTTCCTCATGTTCTGTTCACAGGAGCTTTTGAACTTACTGAAATTTTTGAACTCTCTAACTGTTTCTTCCATCTTGTCTTCCAGATCAGAGTTTCTATCCTCCACTTGGCTGACTCTATTCTTGAGAGCTTCTAGCGAGTTTTGGACTTGTTCAATTAAGTTTGCATTTTCTATTACTTTTCTATGTATAATTTCCATCCCTCTGTCAAGCTCCCTTTTCACATCATATTGTGATTTTCTTGATGATTCTTGGAGTTCATCCTTGCATTTCTGTATGTCTTCATTTAGCATGGCCAGCTGATTTTTAAGGTCTTCTTTTTTTTCACTCTCCCTCAAATCTCTTAACTCTCTTTGAAATCCTTCCAATTTCTTATCTTTTAGTTCTAGTTTAGTGATGGCAGCATCCACACGATTATCAGTCCTTTGTTGCTTTCCTGCAAGTTCTACCAGTAGGTTGGTCAGGGTTGCGTTGCTCATAGCTTCAATTTGGTGTTCTGGTCCTATTGGTTCTTCTATATTTTGGTTAGATGTATTCATTGTGGGATTGGGTGACCTAAGTGGATTTTCTTGCCTTTGATTTTTCATGTTATTTCTTTTGCGCTGTGTTCTGCCCATGACAGTGTATGGGCAGGTAGGTGGGCGTATCAGCCTGAGCTCAAGAACAATGGGAATCTTATGCAGCCTGGGGCAGTTGCCAAGTAGCCTGAGCTTTTGCTCTCACTTGCCAAAGCCACCTATCTACTGCCTGGCAGGGGCGCCAAAGTTGCCTGAGTTCTCAAGTGGTAATGTGCCAAAGCTTCCTGCGTTCGAGCTAGGAGTGGCACTGAGGCACCAAGCACTGAAGCAGCCCGAACTCTGGCTCGGAATGCTGGGAACCGGAAGCAGTCTGCACTCCCCCACCACTGGACAATGGCGGACAGCCGGCGCGGCAGACAGGTAGGGGATGGCACCTGAGCTGGCACAAGTGAGAGACACAGTCTGAGCTTGTGTGGCACTTGCTGTGGGACTGGGCTTGCTCAGTAAGTGGGTGAGTGGATGAGAGGGCAGAGCAATCTAACCTTCTGCACGCAGGGAACAATCGGCGCGTGGTGGCAGCAGTGGCAGCCAGCGCAGCAGCGGCGGCAGCGGCAGTGCTGTGAACATGGTGGTTATTTGGGGTGAGGGGTGGCTACTCGCCAGCAAGGGGATCTGCAATTCCCTGTTCCCCCACCTCTGTGCCCTCCCAGATTTCTCTCCCCTAAAAGCCACTATGTACCCTTAATATCTTGCCTTTCTTTCCCCAGAATTTGCAGCGCAGCTAGGCGGTCACCATCTTGGCCGGAAGAGCAACCTCTTTTTTTATTTTTTTATGACATGATTGAAACCCAGTAGACCCTATTATACATTAATCAATAATCAATATTCCATATAAATGTCTAGATGAAAATTAGAGACCTGTTTGGGAGAAGGATGAGGATGTCAAAACTCTTTGACTTATTTCACCCACACCCTTGCCTCAGTAGAAATGCTTTGCAGCCTTTTCTGGGCATGCTACTTCTCTGCTAATTTCATTGGCCCTGCAATGAAGAGGAGAAACTCACATTCACAGAACTGCTTTTGTGTTGATTGACTAAACAGTCAAATCCTATCCTGACAACAATTATTTAAAATGGGCATCATTATCTTTATTTCATTGACAAGAAGATTGGAACCTAGACTGACTGGTTCGTTTGCCTGCCTAAAGTCTCATAGCAAGCAAGTGCCTTTCAGAGTCAATATTGGAACATGAAGTCCATCTTCCTTCCACTGCACTGATGCCCCTTGATGCCTCCCTGTAGAATTCTATACTTTGTTCAGAGTCATCTGACCTGCAGCACCCCCCACACAGCCTGCAAGATTCATGGACTCCTCCAAACCCTCCCCTTGGCACATCTCACCCTCAACTTCCTCCCCACTATTCCTGTTGTCATCTCTTTCCTCCTTGATGGATTTACCTGTGTGTTCACCATCTTTCCAGGAGGCTCTGGGTTCAGTCTTGACCTCACACAGATGTTCCCTACATGAAGAGCAGATGCCTATGGGCTTGAAGGAAGGATCAAAATTTCTGCAGCTACAAGTGAGGAACCAGGGACATCAGCCTTGGCTTTTTCCCTTGCTTTTCCCACCTTCTTTACTAGCTCTTTGAAACTGTGTCCAGAAGAGGCAGAGTGCTGGGTCTCAGAGCTCCATCTCACTCAAAGTCTACAACATTGTAGCCAGGAAGGAAAGCTGTGTGGTGAGAGGTGCATGTGATTTCACATCACTCTTCTTAGAAACATCACAACATAATTATGATGACTTTAATGCAGATTAAACTACTTAGAATCAAATTATTCCTCATTGTGGAGTTGAGCAATTTTCAACATGTATTGTACAAAGTATCATGGACCATTAAAGCATGGTGTTAGAGGTTTAGCAATTGAATTCTTTTTTTTTCTTTTTTTCTTTTTTCTTTTTTTTTTGGTTTTTTGAGGTAGGGTCTCACTCTAGCCCAGGCTGATCTGGAATTCAGTCTATATTCTCAGGGTGGCCTTGAACTCACAGCAATCCTCCTACCTCTGCCTCCCAAGTGCTGGGATTAAAGGTGTGTGCCACCATGCCCAGCTCTAAGTTGTTTTTAAATAACCTACAGAACTCCAGAGTACACCACACAAGTAAATGAGAAAGCATCAGGTTATGATGAGCTGCACAGAGGAAGACTGAAAAGCTTGCACGGTCTTCTAGGTGGCACCTGACATTTCTAGGAGCTGTCACAATCAGGAGAAACACAGGTTCTGTCCTGTCAAGGACAGCTAAAAGAGTGGCAGCCTCCCTGCCCTTCCCCATGTTCCTGTGTCGCCTGACACTGGCTGGAGCTCCCTTTCCATGAATGGTTTTGCAAATCAGACTCAGTAAAATGCCCACTATGTCATAAACAGCTACATATGCAAAGCCTGGTAACAACCTCTTCCCTCTGACTGCCGGTGAAAGATAAATTTTCTGGCATCTCAACAGCTTCTGAGCGTGAGAGGAAAAGCTATCCTAATGCCCATATAATAGCTCAGGTACCACACCATTTCTTGAGATCAGCTGAAAGCCCACTAAGTTTGGAAACAGAAGATCTGAGTTCTAGCCTAGAATCATATGCCTTGCAGTTCTATCACCTTCCATTACTCACTCAATCCCTCTGTTTGTCTCCACATTCATAGCCAAAGGAATGTAATCAACTTAGATACCTATCAAGTAACCTGATAATGAAAATATGGCACATATATACAATAGAATTTTATTCAACTATTAAAAAATGAAATCTACAGGAAAATGGACACAACTAGAAAAAATTATACTAAGTGAGGTATCCCAGGGTCCCACAAAAAGACAAAAATTGCATATTCTCTTTCATATGGGGACCTTAACTTTGAATGTTTCTATATATGTAAATAGGCATGCATAAGTAGTTGTAAGCTATGAAACTAGACAGAAAAACACAAAAGGAGAGCAAAAGGTATTGAGGAAGGGTAGATTGGGCAAAAGGACTGTTGTACCATAAAGTAGAAGTAAAGTATTTTGGGGATAGGGCATGGGAGGTGGAGGAGAAGACAGAAGGGAAACAAAAGCAAAACTTGTTGTGAAAATGGTTTAATGAAACCCAGTTTCATTTATGATAACATATTTTTTAATTAAAAATATAGTGTCTCCTTCACAGGCTTGTCCCAGGGATCATGAGATAGTACATACAAAGTAATTGTAAAGTGTTAGCATAGGATAGGGCTCCAAAGAAAGAAAGTTGCTGTGCCTGCTCTCCATCACAAGTTCATGACTGCATTGACTCAGTCCACGACATGGGCTGTGGTAAGGTCCCAATTAGAATTCTAAGACATATGTGAAAAACTGCTCTCTTTGTTCTTCAGAATCTCAAAGGCCCTCCTTCCCCAATATCCCTTACATCTTAGGGTCTGTTGCCTATTCCTCTTCTCATTGGTTTCTCTCCTCATTTCAAAAGTCTCCAATGCACTCAGGATGCCTCTAGAACTCTGCAGTAAGGTATTCTTAGCTGCACAGATGAAGACACTAGAGGCAGGAACATTTTGACAAAATGGACTATAAACCAGCTATGTCCTGATTACTTTGGGATCTTAGTGGAATCAAACAATCAGTGGGACCATGTGATCCACTGAGGTGAAGTCACATGTTTCTGTAGTTGTTATCCTTTGCAATCAAAGATGCTATCACTTCTCTGGCTAGAAGAAGCATAGATGGCAGAACCTGGTTTCTGCCATGATGGGACCCAGTCCTGGTGGGGGTTCATTTGGGACTAGTCTTCCAGAGAATGCTTTGTCCTTACTAATCCTCAGGTATGTAGCCACTGTCAATTTGACCAGGTAGTATAATGGACCAATACAGTGGCTCTGGTGACCTGAGTCCTTCTCTGTAACTTACTAGCTCTGTAGCAAGTTATGAGATCTACTACAAGTATCAATTTCTGCATAATTATAATGAATATAACAATACTTCATAAAGTTACTGCCATAGAGTATTAATGTATAGATATATATTAATTATATAATTGCAATTATAATATTCAGTATTATACCAAAACACAAGCAGTCTCAGAGAGGTAATTCAGAGATTTTTTAATTGAATGACCCTAAGCTTCCACCCTCCTTATGTTGATCTGCCCTCATACTGGCCTCCCCATGGTCACAGTAGGTCCACTGTTCTAGGTTCACATCCACTTGTGACACATCCAGAGGAGAGGTAACCTCTTCTTTTGTACCCTTTTAAGAAACCTCTCAGATACCTCCTACTTCATTTCTTTCATGGCATTGGTCAAAATTGTGTCCAGGAACTTATTTACCCTATGTAGCATACCCAATGGCGAATGACAGAAATGTGACTATTGCCAAGATTGACCTTCCTTGAAGTACATGCTTGCACAGAGGATAGCATACTCCTGATTAGAACAGGAAAGAGGTAGCAGAGTTGGTAGGTGAGCAACTGTCCACGGGGCATCAGGCATTTGGTGACCATACCTCAATGGGAGCCTTTTCATGTTAGATGTCTTCACTGTAACATTTACTGTGAAGTACACTAGGCTTCCAGTAAACATGACTATGATGGTTAATCTCTGGTTGTCAACTTGACAAGATTTAAAATCATGGAAACAAGCCTCTGGGGTGTCTGGTATGAATTTTCTAGGTTAGGATAATTGAGATGGGAGGACTCTCCCTAAATCTAGGTGAGACCATTTCATGGGTTGAGGTTCCAGACTCAATCAAAGAGAAAAAGCAAGCTGAACAGCAGGACCCATTACTCTCTCCTTCCTCACTATGGGCTGAGTATGACCAGCTGCCTCAAGCTCCTGACACCATGTCTTTCCCACAATTATGTATTGTAACTTCAAACTGTAAGCCAAAATAAATACTTTTCTTCCTTAAATTGCTTCTTAACAGATGTTTGGACACAACAAAGAGAAAGTAACCTATACAACAATAATGTGATTCATAGTTCAATTACTCTCTTTGGCTTTGAATGTACTTTTCCATAGAAAAGCAAAAAAAGTTCCTTACAACTAAGCAAATGTTTAAAAATACTATTTAAGATTATTTATTTTCCAAACATAATCAAGGCAATTAACTAGCTACAAATAAAGGAAGCTTCATTTATACAAAATGTATATTTTAGAGATGTATTTAAAGAATCAATCATGTAAGAACACTTAGATGCAAATCTAAATACAAACCACTCCACTTTTCAACTTTGGCCCTTTGCAGTAAAGTAGCTGACTTTCTGTTTACATGAGTCTCCAAGGACCTCCTTTGTTATCCCTCTTCACTCTTTTGACTAGCATCTCCTTTGGATTGTCCTATTACAAAGCTATCTGCTAGTTCATCCAGGTTCTCAACTGCTTCCACAAGCCAGTTTGCCTGTTTTCTGCTTCTCCATATATACTCTGGTTTGCTTGGTCACACACAAGGAGTTTTCATTCTCTCAGCCTCCTCAAGTCTTTTTTAGAATAGGTAAGTATACATACTTGTAAAACACATAGTCAGCTCTCTATATCCACCAGTTCTCCATCAGTGGATTATCCAATTTAGAATAGAAAATAATTTGGGGGAAATTGCACTTGTATTTAACATGTACAGACATTTTCTCATTTGTCACTATTCCCTAAATGATATAACAACTATTTCCATAGCATTTATGCTATTTTAGGAATTATCAGTGAGCTAGAGATAATTACAAGTGCACAGAAGGATGTTCATTAGTTATAGTTAAATACTGAGCCATTTTACTTAAAGACTTGAACATCCAGATATTTTAATATCTTTGATAGGGGAAGGTTAGATCCACTCCCTCATGGAATGAGACATGACTATATTGACACTCAACCCCATTAAACTCTCTGAAGTCAAGCAAGATTCCTCTATTAACTTCTTCTAGATATGTAGAAAGAAGTAAGAAGAACAGTGTCTATCATTGTGACCTGTATGATAGCACAATGTCTCTGTGGCCACTCCCTCGGGGTCCCAGAAGCAGTACAGGATGGGGCATCAAGGTCATGCTTGGCACATTGAGTGAGACCTACTGGAGTTGTGGCCTAGCACCCTTCCAGTCCCAGACAGATCTCAGAGATGACATAGGCTTAGTTGGTTACAACCTACAGAAGCCTCCCTACACTAGTAGCACAGTACCTCTGCTCACACCCATTTTGCAAAGAGCACAGAAGTAGAAGAGAATTATAGAACTTCCTTTCCATACTTTCCTTCACAACTGGGCACTTCCTCTGCTGCATCCCTAAACCTCAGCCAGGGTCTGAGCCAGCACTTCCACAAGCATGCTTATTAGGTCAAACTTTATGAACCTGCTTAATTTCATTTTTAATTGCATGCAGGTTCAAATGATATAAATTGGTTCTCATAATATATGTATTCATGCTGTATCATGGAAGAGAAAATGCCTCAGATCTTTAGGACATGTGAAGTGAAGGGGATGATCTGTACTCAGCTAAAGATAAAAAATGTTATAAAATCAGAGTTTCAAGGGTCAGTCTGCCCAGCCCACCTCTGCCTTCAGCCTGACAATGTTCTGAATGTATTCTAAATAGACCAACCACCATCTCCTTTGAGACTGTTTGAAACCATTTCTTCAATAGATACACAAGTGGCAAGCAATTCTTGACATTTGGGCTTTTCTTATGGAGTATAACCTGAATATTTCACTGTGAAAGGTTACTATGCTCACATGTCAGCAGGAAGGTGTCTTGATACTGAAACTTGATAGCAAATGTGGTTGAATTCCTCTGTGAAAGTCCAAGCAATAAATAACCAAGGGAACAATTCCAGTGGTCATTGCTGCTATAAGGGGCCTTTGTCTTATGTAGTGAATATCTTTACCAAAGTCTTAGCCCCTACCCAATGGGAGAATAAGTCATTAAGGGGAGGAGAACCTCAACACAATAAATAATGAGTGCATTTTGCTGGTAAGGATATTAACAAGATCTCATTACAGCCCCCAAACCTCCTTATCTTAAACCACCCTAAAGACCAGGGAAGACTGGTTGCTACAGATAGGTGCATATTCATTTAAATAAGTTAAGAAACAAGAAAGAAAGTCAGTCCTAAGACAGTGATACTGGAAAGTACAATGGTAAAGTTGGCATGGGAGCTCCAATAAAGGCTTCCTGCAACAGGTGAATTACAAGGAGGCCATGCCATAGAGGGGAAGGAAAGAGATGGATCAGCCCTAGAACAGGCAGGAATAATTCCCATTTCTTTGGACTCTGAAATGACAATGCTATGGTATCTGCATTCTGACACCCCCAAATAGGAAAACAACCCATGGAAACAACTGACCCAAAATGAGGTTAAAAAATATCCCTCTAGAGCGTTCAGAACTGAAACATCTCATCACACCTTCCAAGGCTCAGGGTCCGTGGTGAAAGAGGTGACAGACAGAATGTAAGAGCCAAAGGAAGGGTAGGACTGCTTACAATGCAATTGTCCACACAGAAATTGGCATCAAGCTGAGCTCCCTGCACAAACAGTGTGTGGGCAGGCATGGCAGTCTGAAGTGAGTAGGCCAGACCCATTTCTGGGCCCCTCCCACCTCCCAGGTCTGAGTTCCTTGCACTGACAGTGTGTGGGTGGGCTCTGTGGCCTGGAGTGAGTAGGCAAGGCCCATTTCTGGGCTGCTCCCACCTCCTGGGTCTGACTTCCCTGCTCAAGAGTCAGAAAACTGAGAGATGTCCATTAAGAATGCCTAGTCCTACTATGGAAGCCTCCAATGAAATCATAGAGAAATCAACAGAAAGTCATTACCAAAATGAAAATACAACAACCAATGAGACCCTGATCAAAAAAATCACTGAAATTGAAGCAATCTATCAAAGAACCAACAATTGTATCAAAGAAATTGAACAGAATCATTTCCTAGAGCATTCAGCTTTTGACAGTAGGCTTAACTTGATTGAAGAAAATGTTAGAACCCTCCAAAGAAATATGAATAAATTAAAGGTAAGTCAAGAAATGGAAGACCTCAACAATCCATTGATTAAGCTTAATGAAAATTTAATCAAATACAAGAACGAACTACAGGAAGCATCAAGAAAATCAGAACTCGAATTGAAATTGTACCTCAAAAAAAAGATGGACATGATACAAAATAGCACCAAAGAAAACAAAAATCAAATAGAGCTTATAAAAACCTCTCTAGAACCACTCTTCAACAGAGTTACTCATGTAGAAGACAGAACCTCTGACCTGGAAGATAGACAGAAGGAATTGATCAGGAGACCAAAAACTTTACTAAGTTCAGAAAAATCAAGTGCACAGAATATGAGTGAACTGTGGGATACCCTAAAACAATCAAACATCCAGATCATGAGTATACCAGAAGGAGAGGAAATCCAGGCCAGTGGCATACAGACATACTAGACAAAATTATTGAGGAAAAATTTTTCACATCTTGCAAAAGAGAGGCCCATCAAGATACAAGAAGCCCTCAGAACACCAAACAGACAGGGCCAAGGAAGAAACTTTCCAAGACACAACATAGTTAAAACTCTTTACAATGAAACCAAAGAGAGAGTGTTAAAAGCAACAACAGAGAAGCAATTCATAACATACAAGGACAATTCTATCAGAATTATATCAGATTTCTCAACGGAAAGCTGGAAAGCCAGAAGGGCCTGGGATGAAGCACTTCAAAGTCTGAAAAACTATGGCTTACAACCCAAACTACTTTACCCAGAAAAAGTATACCTCATAATAGATGGTGAAAGAAAAACTTTCCATGATAAAAGCCAACTCTATGATTATATGAACACAAAGCCAAACCTACAGAGAATAATTGAGGGAATACTCAACACAGAACAGTCAGTCAAACAACCAATGTCAAGATCCAACAAGAAGAAGATCACAATAGCCAAAATAAACTGGGCTCAAAACAGTACATAACACAAGAAAGCACCAAACCCCATGAAACACCTTATCATGACAGGGATTAAATAGAACCTGATAGTAATAACCTTAAATATTAATGGTCTTAACTCACACATCAAAAGACACAGGTTAACAATATGGATTTAAAAAAATGGACCCTTCTATCTGCTGTCTTTAAGAAACCTACTCACCACTAAAGATAGACACCTCCTCAGGGTGAAATGATGGAAGATGATATCCCAAGCAAATGAGAAATAAACAGCAAGTGGGTATTGCTATATAAATATCTGATAAAATAGACTTCAGACCAAAGGCAATCAAAAAGGACAAAGAAGGTCATTTCTTACTCATCAAGGGAATGATACAAAAGAACACATCACAATCATAAATATATATGAAACAAGCACAGGGGCACTACAGTTTATAAAACAAAATCTACACGACAATAAAACAGAAGTAAACACCTACACCATCATAGTCAGAGCCTTCAATACTCCACTATCATCAATAGACAGATCATCCAAGCAGAAAATCAACAGGGAAATCATAGAGCTCAACAACATCATAGATCAACTAGACCTAAAGGATATCTACAGAACTTTCCACCCCAACTCTACATAATACACATTCTTCTCAGCAGCCCATCCAAAATTGACCATATATTAGGTTGTAAAGTGTGTCTTCATAAAGTCAGGAAAATTGAAGTAATTTCCTGCATCATTTCAGATCACAATGCTTTAAAGCTAGAAATTAACAAGAAACACATCAAGAACTCCACTAGTTCAACAACACACTTTTAAACAATGAATGGGTCATGGAAGAAATTAAAAAAAAAAAATTGTAAAGTGCCTAGATTTGAATGATAATGAAAACACAACCTACCAAAACTTATGGGACTCAATGAACAGAGTCATAAAGGGGAAATTTTGTAGCTCTAAATGCCTCAAGTTCCCCCTGTTTCTCTTTCTTCTCTGTCTTTTTCTTTTCTTTTTTTTTCCACCTTGTTGCTGGCCTGTAATTCCCTGTACCAGTATAGCTGTTGATCAGAGAGACCTAGTGGATCTCCCAAGACAAAGAAGACAGACTTCTGTCAAAACACTTGATTACTCACCAGAGGTTAATGGTAAGACTCTACTGCTGAAGACAGCAAATGCTATTGGCACAGACCATGGAGAGACCTTGGAATCCAGAGAAGAGCCAGTCCCCAGACAATTAGCCCATCTAGTTCTGGAAGGTGCTACATGACCTATCAGAGGAAAGTGGCCAATTTATGTCCAAGCAACTCAAAGTCTAAGTGACTTAGAAGCAAACAACCTGATGTGATGCTCACACAAATGCAATAGTGGCACACAGCCATGGTGTGGAACCAACTGCTCTTGGATTGGCTAACAGATCTGCTCAGTGGAAAGGAAACCATATCTGGAACTGGGGAACAAGTCAGAATCATATCCAGATAATGATTCTGCTTCCCATTGTCAAGCTCCCACTAACTTTAGACTATAAGAGGGTCTAAGCCCTTTTCATTCTCTATAAATTAATAATGGTTATCCCATTTATCTGGTGCTGACTACATTGTCCTCCACTGGAGAATCTGCTTCTCTTTTTCAGATGGAAGCTGAACCTAAAGAGATAAATGACAGTGTACTCCACCCCAGCCCCAGCTGAAACCACAAATAGAGGAAATGAGCAAGAGTGCTGCTTTCTTAGTGAATCTGATATCAGCACAAGGTGATGGAGATAGATACTGAGGACACCCAACACCTACCAAACCAGAGATCCAGAAGCTCCTAAGTTCCCATCATTGAAGTAGACTTAAAATGTTACCAGCATGGCTCAGGGAATTTTGTGGAGGAGGAGGCAGAAAGATTGTTAGAGCCACAAGTTGGGACATTTTGCACAGAGACATTGCCTCTCCCGCCCCATAATGCATGACCCACAATCCCCATGGGGTTGACCTGCATCCTCAATGAGGAAAGCCTCTTCAGTAAATGGGCAGGGAGGAGGGAAAGGATGGTACCAACATGTGTTGTTTACATACAATATATGTCCATATCTAATAAAAGATGAAAAATAAGAAAAAAATTGGCCTCGCCTTGCCTGGCACTACCTTCACAAGACCCTCATAATAGGAGGAAAAGACAATAGCATCAAAATAAAAGAGAGACTAACAGAGAGAGGGAGGGAATATATAATGGAGTGTGGATTTGTGAAGGGGAAAGTGGGGGAGGGGAGGGAATTATCATTGTTTGTTGTCTGTAAGTATGGAAGCTGACAATAAAAAAAAAATCCCTCTAGATAATTCAGTCTTTGGCTCTGAACCATGAAGTTCAAGTGGTAGAGGTGAGTGCAAGTTCAGTGGCTCTGGATTGCTCCATCTCTAAATCTTAGGCCCAGCTGTGTCATGGGATCTCCTGAGAACAGAAGTCAGAATCCTACAAGGAGCAAGTGATTATTTAGGGCCTTTGCATTCTCATTATGAAGTTCCTTCCTCTCTCTTCGCCATTGCATTCCCCTTTCTCTCCTTTAATTCAGCTTTCTCTTCCCAGACTAAATTACCAGACCACAGCTGCAAAAAGCACCAGACAAGTATGTGAGCACCCCCACTGACTTGCCTTCAGAGCTATTTTCCATGTCTGTTTCTTCCCCTCTCTTCACTTCCCTCTAGCCTCCACCTCCTCCTTCAGTCCTTGTCCCTCTCTCAGACTCTCCTTTTCTTGAAGACTATAAATATCTTACTCATGCCATCCTTTCTGCTTGAATCCTTGCCAGTGTGCCACTAAACTATAAAGTGCATCATCATAATGAAAGCACCCGTCAAGCCCCAGCCTCTCTCAAGTCTTCTGCCAAGGGAAGCTGAGTGGGGTGCAGACCAGACTTACCTCAGGAAGGAAGCCCAGTAGGGTGGAGTGCAATAGGCTTTCCTCTTCACCTAGCCAGGAGTAACCTTATTTTTTTGGGGGGGGGGTGGTACAGTCTCACTCTCTAGTCCAGGCTGACCTAGACTATGTAGTCTCAGGGTGGCCTTGAATTCACAGCAATCCTCCTACCTCTGCCTCCTGAGTGCTGGGATTAAAGGTGTGTGCCACCACGCCCGGCTAGGAGTCACATTTTGAATAGTTACTCCATGCCTTTTGAATAGTTACTCTATGGCACCGTTTTCAAGTTCCTGTCCCCATCCTCAGGAGACCCTACAGGGAGCCCCTTTTGGATGTGGGGGTAGTTTGCCATAAGCAGGGAAAAAAGCACATTAAGGAGCCCAGAAGACAGTCAAAACAAACCTTATAGATGAATGTCCAAGGGAGAGGGAACCACCACCTTGTAGTGTTGTAGTATTCCCTACTTTTTCCAAAATTTCACATATTTGGTTTCTGAAGCACAGAACTCCCACCAGCAGTCACTCCCCAGAGGAAAGTACAAGGAAAGCTTCATACAGGACAAGAGGCTGTGCCTGAGTCTCCTAGGAAAGCCACCTGAAATTTGGTTCGGTGGCTGAGTGGAGAGAGAAAGGACAACAGCAGTGACCTACATGTCTTACATATCTAGACAGTATGATAGAAAGCATCTCTTCAAATCAAAATGAACCAGCAGGAAGTGGCCTGGAGGGCAGGAGTAAAGAAATGGCTTAGTTCAAATCATGCCCTGGAAAATTTTCCAGGTTGCCTGTGACTCAAAGTGGATTTCCTTTGAGTTCTCAGGCTTAAATGGTCAGCAAAAGATCTGGAGAGAGAAAGAGAACACAAATAGAATTAAAGTTTAAAGGCAGGTATCTAAATTAAAATCTCATTTCTTTTACTCATTAGCTATTTAAGCCATTTAACCTCTCTAACATCAGTAACAATGCCTTTAAAACAGGGACAAATCAGAGAGTTTGTAATAAGCATCAGGATAAAATAACTAATTCAGACTGTTCAGCCTGGCTCCAAGCAAGCACTTGATAAACATTTGTCCTCTTTCCTCTAAGCTGAGCTGCTCCTGCACTGTGGTTATTTCCTCAGCTGGCTCCAGGCTTCAGTAGCTCCCTGCAAACTGGCCCCCAAGGAGTACTTTCCAGGCCAACTTCCCTGACCCAAGCCAGCAGAACAAGCTAATGGTAAGTTGTTGGCACTTCAATAGCTTCTTGCGCCAGTACTCTTTCCCAGAGATGCTTCTCCATCTGAAGCTGAGGAAGGGGCTCCCAGCCAGGGCCCAAGTCACATTTTATCTCTGATTCTCAAAGATTTTCCATTTACATGGCCTCACAGAGTAGAGACTCAAACTTGGGGTCTAGACACTTTCCTCTTTTCTACCCCCACTCTTCTCAGAACTAAGCCAGAACTAGAGATCTGAGTGGAACTCTGTAGCAATTCTAGGTCCCCAGGGATGGAATGGGCTCAGGATCTATGCAGGTGGCAGGCCCCAGCCTTCATTCCCAATAACTGCCCACATCTGCCTTATACCCATAAAAATTCCAGTCTCCTGACACCTTCATACCTTCCAAGCCTGTTGTAGGCATAGCCCTCTCCCTGTGTTGGCCAGGCTGTATCCTTGGCCTGAATGCTAGTCTTGGCATCTCTACTGAAATTCTTAATTTCTATGCTCCTGTTTCTTCTTTAATCCACCCAATCAGCAATCATAGCTCCTTCTGGAACACTGTAATATTAATGTGTACTGCAAACAGACCATTCAGTGCCTTTACCTTCTTTCTGTTTTTTATTGTTGTTGCTGCTGCTGTTTTTGTTTTTCGAGGTAGGGTCTCACTCTAGCTCAGACCGGTCTGGAATTCACTATGTAGTCTCAAAGTGCCCTCAAATTTAGAACAATCCTCCGACCTCTGCTTCCCCTCCCAAGTGCTGGGATTAAAGATGTGCACCATGCATGGATCTTGCCTTTAACTTCTTTATACATCCAAAATCTTCCCTGACTTTTCCATCAGGTCTGGACACAATTTCTTTTGTGTATAGTGCCTGGTAACAGCAGAATCCTCATTGTCTTCTGCCCACACCATCTTCTGCACCCACCCATCATATAAGGTTGTCTGTCAAATGAACAGAACATGGTTATGCTCCAGTCAGCCTCTTGTTGATACACTTGTTGGTCTGGTCACTTCTATATTTTGTAGGCATTTCTTTTTTAAAGAACTCAGGACTCATGCTGGTCTCACATCCAGCTTACTATATCCGCATTCTCAAGAGCATTAGGAAATAGCAGGTGGCAATGCCCTCCCATAGGATGTGTTCCCTCAGAACATTCACAGCAGAAGACTTGAGGGCATCTCCATCAACTTGAAAAGTGGCCAGACCTTGGCATAACTCCTTTCTGCTGCCCAAGAGTTAGACCCAAAAGATATTAATCTTCTTAGTTCATGAGTCTGCCCCAAACGCAAAGCAGTAGAACATATTCCTTCAACAGTCAAGAGAAGACCACTAAGCTGGGGGTTAGAGATCTGGAAATTAGAGAGCTGGGTCCTATCCACACTATCTGGAATGAATGAATCTACTGTCTTAGTCTGTTTTCCAGCACCATATAAAATTATCTAAGTACAAATAATTGATAAGAAAAAGAGATGTTTGGGCTTGTGGTTTTCAAGGCCACAAGACCAAGAACATAGTGATGGCAACTGTTTAGTGTCCAATAGGGTCTTGTGCACATCAGAGAGTACTTATAGAAAGGCAGATCTAGTGCACTAGCCTGGATCTTTATTATCAGTAGTAGTATTAATGTCAGTAATACTGTTATGGAGACCCCATCCACATGATGTCATCTACTCTCAGTTACCTCCCAAAGATTTATTACAGGGACAGATAGATGTCTGTATCCTTGCTTTGTGCAACTGTCATTGTGGCCTCTAGATACCCTTAGCACATGATTTCTGAGATTATTTCCAATAGTTGAACTTTGGGTGGCCCATTTAAACCACAACATTTTCTCTCTATGTGCCATGTCCTTGCTTATCAAATGAGGAACTGATTGCTACTTCCAGATATTTTCCCCCAAGGATATCTTTTATTGGTTCTGCCTTGTGGTGAAAAGAACTGTTTGTAGGACTGTATGTATTGCTTGATCTCCCATTTTCAAACAAGTTAAACAGGTATTATAAGTGTCAATCAGAGTTTTTGACTGGTGTGAGATAACTGTACCACATGACCATAATTCAAACTAAAACAGAAGGTTGCAGCCTGAATGTGAGTGCAGCACAGTGTTTATCAGATCTCTCTGAAACATTATTGCATTGCTATAAAATATTCCAGAAGATGTGAAACTCTGGCTGAAGGACCTCAGAATGCTCCTCAACATGGGACATGATCAATGGGCACATGGGTAGGGTAAGGTAAAAGAGCTGGCACAGGACTAAGGTCTTGACCTCCCATTCCCCAAAGATGGAGAAAATGAAATCTCATTATGGGGACAGAAAGAAGTCTATAGCCTTGGCTTGTGAAACTATCATTGTCTCCTCTTATAAACCTATGGGGTGCCCACACTTGTGACTGAACATTCTATGGTGAGTAGTGTAGAGGAGGCCCCTCTATGCTTCACTTCTTTGTCATTTCTCTAGGCCTTCTCAGGCAATTCTCTGAACAGAAGGAGCATACATAGCAGTACTAAAAAGTATCAAAAGAACACAAGGACCTCCATGCTTATTTTGGAGTCAAGGAAACCAAGACCAAAAAGTGTGCAATGATTTTCTCAAGGTCACATGCTGGAGCTGGATGCAAGCCAAAATTTGAGTCATGTCTGATCTTAGAAGAGAACTCTGAACAGTGTACTCACCACTGTCTGGAAGCCCGGTTAGGTTCCAAGCCTACTGAACTATAAAACAAACAGCTGGGTGGCTAGCAGCAAACAAAACATACCAAGACCTCATGCTTTGGATGACTAGAGTCATCTCAACTTCCCTAGCTCTCTTCCATGAGCACATGACACAACTTTCAAGGCGAAAGTTAGGGAAATAGTGGTCGTGTCACTTAACCACATCCTCATTCCAGATAGGCATGCTGGTTCCAACTCTGTAAACTGCACACCATATGCCCAGAGACAAAGTCAAGGGACCCAGGTTTAATGGAGGGTATAGAAACATGCTCTGCTGTCAGAGGATAGGTACAGACATGCAGCAGAGTGTGAATGTGTTTCTTACCTGACAGAGTATAGCTGGGCATTAAGCAGAAGAAGAAAGAAGAAGGGGCATTTCAAAAAGAATGGAAGGTTGGTGAGAAGCATCCTGGTTTGGGGAGTTCACGGAATAGGTCCCCTTTACTGGCAGATGTGTCTGCAGAGGTGGAGCCAGGCCACAAGGGCCTTGAAAGGCTTTTCTCAGATAAGAGATTTCGTCTGTACATGACAGGAAGCTGCTGAAGCACTTAAGAAAAGAAGTGGCCAAGTCCAAGGCTGCATTTTAGCTCATTGCTTTGGCAACATAAAGAGGGTTACACTGTTCCTTAACTAGGCAAGCAAGGTCAAGCAGTAGGATACACTAAGGTAAGGAGGAAGAGAAAGTCAAAAGTTCTGTGTAGACTTTGGCCTCTTGCCATGTGGTCAGCATGCCAGATAAGGGGCCCCTTCACATACTAGATAGCCCAGACTGAGCCCTGCAAAGCCCAGCTTTGAGTGTTCCTGATGTCCAATGTTCAGTTTCACAGGCCACTGGTGCCACATAAACAGTTATAGACTTGGATAGGTGATTATATACAGCTCTGTTCCCATCCCTCTTCTCTCTCCTGGGCAGGGCCAGGTCTGAGTGCTCCTCAGTACAGCAAATCACCTGGGATCACATTCCTGATGGACCACTTGGGAGCCAGGAACCCTCGGGATACTCAGATTTAGAAGGTCTTGTAGGAACAGGCAAAGCTCAAGCTTCCCAGCACAGTCAAACATCACCACTTCTCTCTATATGCTGTTTTCACAGCTGCAATATACATGAGACTGTATGAGCTGGACATCCCTAAAGGAAGTAGTTATATAAACCAGAGCACTAAGTCTTTCTGTAAAGCTATGCCCTGTTGATCTGTCCATGTCCATAGAGGTCAGGAGGTCACAGACCCTAAGGATGATAGAGGTTGTTACCTCTCACTGACAGCCTCTGATGGTTTTCATTTTCTCTTTGTACTTTTGTCATTTCATTTTTAATCATCTGAAAATATAAAAGATATTGATATAAATTGATATTATACAAGGAGTGAGCTCACTAAATAGTGCTTCTACATGATTTTAATTTTTCCCTACCTGAGAAGTGTCTCCCAGGCCTAGGCTTAAGGCTTCCTGTTATAAAAACCTCACCTCTATCCCTCATGAAAACAAGTCCTCCAACCCACAGGACAGTCCAAGGTGGTCAGAGTCCTCCTCATCCAAGGTACCTCTGTGGCTTTGCTCCAAAACTACAAGGCTCCCATCTTCTGTGTGAACAATCCAAAATTGTGGCATTCCAAACCTGCTAATGACTTCTGCAAAATGTTCTCCCATATGGCATGTCTGGGCTTCTTCCTTTAGCTGCCAACCTAACCAGAGTTCTGCCAGAAAGGATACCTTTCCCTTGCCCTTCTGTGTGGCCTGTTCTGTGGGATCAGAAAGGTGGAGTGTGAGGAGGCTTTGCTTCAGGGCTATGCTATCCTCATTGTACTGCAGGGAATGTCCTATCTGCTGTGTTCCAACTCATAGAAGAAAGCCTCCCAGTCATTGGAACAAGTGAACTATATATTGTTTGCCAGCTTTCTGGCTTCATATGGGACATTGAAGCAATACTAGCTATATATCTGCTTGCCAAGTTTTGAGGAGGTGAAGGAAACAAGGAAAAAGAAAATTATAAAGGAAGATGGGGAAGGAGCTGGAAGTGGTTGCCTCTGCTTTACTTTAGTCAACATTTCTGCATGGCACCTGAGATGTTCTTCCATTAACATTAGTCCTTTGGGTCTGGAAAATCATAGAAAATCTTGGTTAAAATGCAATTCAGTTTCCCAGGTGGACAAACATAATGACATAATGACATAAAATATTCATATACCTTATACTATATTTCACTTCGTCTTGGAAGACTCTGCCTCTCTTCAGGCAGAGCTGTGGTGTGGTCATTGAAGCAGCACTATAGTACAGCACCTGCCTGCTCAGGCCAAGAGGCACACATCCCAGTATGCATGCTGGCACTTAATTACAGGCTGAGCATTGGTTCTCTCTCTCTCTCTCTCTCTCTCTCTATATATATATATATATATATATATATATATATATATATATATATATTTATATATTTCTCTCTCAACTGAACCACCATATGTTTCAACACCTGAGGTAGAATCTACAGTAACAGTAACACATGGCTGCTGGATATGGGAGCTGCATGGGGCAGTGTTAGACATGGCATGGGTTCTGTGAGTGGCATGAGGCACACTAGGAGCATCATAATCCCTATGACCAACAGCAAAAAAAAAAAAAAATGCTTGGGATGGAGGGATTGCTTACTGGTTAAGGCACTTGCCTGCAAAGCCAAAGGACCCAGGTACAATTCCCCAGGACCCACATAAGCCAGATGCACAAGATGGTGCAAGCATTTGGAGTTTGTTTGCAGTGGCTGGAGGCCCTAACAATACTATCACTCTTTCTCTGTCTCTGTCTCTCTCTCAAATAAATAAAAAAATATCTTTAGAAAATAAATAAAAATTAGGGCTGGAGAGATGGTTTAGTGGTTAAGCGTTTGCCTGTGAAGCCTAAGGACCCCGGTTCAAGGCTCAATTCCCCAGGACCCATGTTAGCCAGATGCACAAGGAGGCACACACATCTGGAGTTCGTTTGCAGTGGCTGGAGGCCCTGGCATGCCCATTCTCTCTCTTTCTATCTTCCTCTTTCTCTCTCTGTCTGTCACTCTCAAATAAATAAATAAAAATAAACCAAAAAATTAAAAATGAATAAATAAATAAAAATTTAAAAATTAAAAATGTACTTGTTCAAGTCCCTGCCTGTTCTTTGGAAGCCAGATCACAAGCCTCCACAGGTCACAGGGGAATGGTAGAACAAAGAGAAGGTTGGTGTGGTTTAAATTGTTCTTATCTCTTCCCATAAAATTCTATGAAGGAGAGATGGGCTCCAACTAGAACTAGCTGACATGCTAGTTCTAGACAGGGAAAATAGTATCCCATTTTCTCAACTTCACCTTGTGTTAGCTGAAGACTATTTTTACAAACTTAAAAATACTCCAATATGGCTGTATTCCAAACTGAAACTTATAAATAGGGCTATAAAGTTATAAATAGGGCTATGAAGTGGGAACTCCAGCAAAAGATAAAACTATGACCCTAAGACTTTCTCAGGTACTTTGTATTAAGAGTTCTCTGGAGACCATGGGAGTCCACATTCCAATAAAGATCAGATTAAGGGTATTATCCTAGTCATTATTAACTTAAAAGCTAAGAGGTCAGGGGTTGCAACAGACAAATATTGAGGCTTAAACCTATGTCTGGGTGCAAAGAAGTATAGTCATGATTATTTGCACATTAAAATAATCACTAACAAATACAATGGAAGCCATCTGAATTCTGAGAAAACTACAATTCTAAAGAAGATTTGAACAGATTCTTCCATGACCCAAAACTGCAAACAGCCTAACAAACTCTCCCTTCCCTTGTCCTGAAGCTCACACCTAGGATGTCCAAAACCATGCACCCTCCAGGATGGACCTGTTCTTCCATGTGGACAGCAGACAAGTAATGAGAATGATCCTTCGTGAGGCTGAGCCAGAGCCATAGAAGACAAGGGTCTAAAGCTGCACCTTAGGTCAGCAGGGGGGCATCCACATAGGTCACTGCTGAGGTAGCAAATCCTTCCTATTCCTATAGAACAGAATTTTACCAGTGCTGAAGACCAATGATTATTATATTTCTCCCCTATGCTTTTCCTGAAAAGTGTATGATTTTCAGAGTTGTAGTTATTTTCTTTCATCCACAATGAGTAATTGGATAAGCTAGGAATAAAAAGCCTATCTTTTGATGTATGAACCACCAGGTTATAAGAAGCCATATTTGGGTCCCAGTAGGTACCCCTATGGCTGGCTTGGGACTGCTTGGACCCTGCAAACCTGCTGCAGAAGAAGGCCCCTTGCTCAGCTTTCTTTATTGAAGGACCTTTGGTCCCCATTCCCAGATACCCTGAGCCAGAGGATGCTCACAGCAGGTGCTGAGAGATTAGGCTAGTTCCTCTGGGCCCTACCCAGTTTCCTGGTCACTGTAGGTCTACCTGCACCTGGCTTGGGGAGGCCTGATCCTTCTGTGGAGGCTGTGGAGGCAGGCCTTTTGCTCTGGAACCCTGATAGGTCCCTAAATACTGGCATCCTTATTCCCCTGAGTCAGAGGGTGCACAGGCTACTGTAGGAGCAGGCCTCATGCTTCTGGCTCTCCAACTTCCTGGTGCCTGGTTCTCCAAACCATGATTCCCATGTGTGGAAAAGTACATGCAAGTGCAGTGAGTAGGCCAGAGCTCTGATTTCCCCAGATACCTCTGATGTACCTGCAATCACCATAGCCTGCACATCTGTGGCTATTACCCTATCATACACCAATATACCAATCTGGTTCACATTTAAAACAGAACACCCTCCAAAGATCCTACGAGGACAAAATCTTGCTTCCTCTTCAATAGAATAAAGTGTCTCCACAACATGGGTGGACCACAAAATTTAAAAAGCCAATGAAAATTAGAAAACTGAGAGATTTCCACCAAGGATATCTAGTCCAACAATGGAAGCCTCCAATGAAACCATAGAGAAATCAACAGGAATTGAATCCCAAAATAAAAACACAACAACCAATGAGACCCTGATCAAAAGAATTGTTGAACTAGAAGCAAACTATCAAAAAAAAAAAAACCATCAATTGTATCAATGAAATTGAACAGAATCATCCCTTTGAGTGTTCAGCTTTTGACAGTAGGCTTAACGTGATTGAAGAAAACATCAGAACCCTCAAAAGAGATATGAATGAATTGAAGGAGAGACAAGAAATGGAAGATCTCAACAACCGATTGATTAAGCTTAATAAAGACCTGATCAACTACAAGAATACATTCCAGGAAGCATCAAAAAAATCAGAACTCAAACTGAAATTGTACCTCAAGAAAGAAGTGGATATGATGCAAAATACACAAAATAACAAAAATCAAATGGAGCTTATGAAAACCTCTCTAGAATCCCTCACCAACAGAGTTACTCATGTGGAAGACAGAACCACTGACCTGGAAGACAAAACAGAAGAAGTTGATCAGGAGACCAAAAACCTTGCTAAGTTCAAAAAATCAAGTGAACAAAATACGAGGGAACTGTGGGATACCCTAAAAGGACCAAAACTCTGAATCATGGGTATACCAGGAGAGGAAATCCAGGCCAAAAGCATACAGAACATATTCAACAAAATTTTTAAGAAAAATTTCCCTATCTCTCAAAAGAAAGACCCATCCAGATATGAAAAGCCCACAGAAAAACAGACAGGACCAAAGAAGTAACTCTCCAAGGCACATCACAGTTAAAACTCTTAATACCGAAAGCAGCAAGAGAGAACTAACTCATTACATACAAATGCAATTCCATTAGAATGACCACAGATTTCTCAATGGAATCCCTGAAAGCCAGAAGGGCCTGGAATGGAACACTTCAAAGTCTAAAAAACTTATGGCTTCTGACCCAAGCTACTCTACCCAACAAAAATATCCTGCATAATAGATGGGAAAAGGAAAACTTTCCATGAAAAATTTCAACTCTATGATTATATAAACCTGCAGAGACTGCTTCAAGGAATGCTCCACACAAAAGAGTCAAACAACCAATCTCAGAGCTAACAATAAGAAGATCACAACAATCAAAAATACACTAGTTTCAAAAAAATATAAAACACAAAGCACCAAACCACATAAGCACCTCATCATGGCAGGGATTAATTCAAACCTCACAGTTATAACCTTAATTACTAATGGTGTTAACTCACCCATCAAAAACACAGGTTATCACGTGGATCTGAAAAATGGAGCCTTCTATCTGCTGTCTTTAAGAAACTCACCTCACCACTCAAGATAGACACCACCTCAGGGTGAAGGAAGAGAAATGATATTCCAAGCAAATGGAAATTTTTTAAAAAGCAGGCATTGCTATAATACTATCTGATAAAATAGGCTTCAGAAAAAAGTAATAAAAAAGGACAAAGAAGGTCACTTCTTACTCATCAAGGGAACAATCCAACATGAGAACATCACAATCATAAATCTATATGCACCAAACACAGGTACACAACTGTTTATAAAACAAAATCTAGTTGACAACACAACAGAAATAAACACCATCATAGTCAGAGACTTCAATACTCCACTATCATCAATAGATCATCCAATCAGAAAATCAATAGGGAAATAATAGAGCTCAACAACATCATAGATCAACTAGACCTAACAGACATCTACAGAACTTTCCACCCCAACTCTACAGAAGACACATTCTTCTAAGCAGCCCATGGAACCTTCTCCAAAATAGACCATATATTAGGTCAGAAAGTATGCCTCCATAAATTTAGGAAAACTGAAGTAACTTCCTGCATCATATCAGATCCCCATGCTTTAAAGCTAAAATTCAACAAGAGACTCATCAAGAACTCCACCAGCTCCCAAAGCCCAAACAACACACTTTTAAACAATGAATAGGTTGTGGAAAAAAATTAAAAAGAAATTGTAAAATTCCTAGAATTGAATGATAATGAAAACATAACCTACCAAAACATAAGGGAAATAATGATGACAGTTCTAAGGGGAAAATTCATAGCACCAAATGCCTTCATAATAAAGACAGAGAGATCCCACATTAAAAAGCTAATTTTCCACATAAAGACACTGGAAAAAGAAGAAATATTCAACCCTAAGAACTCCAGATGGAAAGAAATAATCAATAATCAAGATCAGAGCAGAAATTAATGAATGGGAAACTAAGCAAACAATTTTTTAAATTGATGAAACAAATAGCTAGTTCTTTGAAAAAAATAAACAAGATTGATAAACCCCTGGCCAATTTGGTCAAGCAAAAAAAAAAAAAAGAGAAGTCTCAAATTAACAAAATCAGAAATGAAAAAGGAGAGGTCACAGCAGACATCAATAAAATTGGAAGAATAATCAGGGTGTACTTCCAAAATCTCTACTCCACAAAATTAGATAACCTGGAAGAAATGGAAGGATTCATAGACACATACCATCTACCAAAACTAAACTCAGAGCAAATTAAGTTCTTAAACAAACCTATCACATCCATGGAGATTGAAAAGGTAATCAAAAATCTCCCCGAAAAGAAAAGTCCAAGACCAAGTGGCTTCTCAGCCAAATTCTACCAAACCTTCCTTTCAGAACTCAACACAATTTTTTCAAAATGTTTTGCATATCTGACTACCAGGAAATCCTCCCCAACTCCTTTTATGAAGCTAGCATTACCCTAATACCCAAATAAGACAGAGGTGCAACAAGAAAGGAAAACTATAGGCCTATATCCCTGATGAATGCAAAAATCCTGAACAAAAATCCTTGCAAACCAAATTCAACAACAAATCAAAAGCATTATCCACCTTTATCAAGCAGGCCTCATCCCAGATTTACAGGCATGGTTCAACATATGGAAATTGTTCAATGTAATACACCACATAAATAAACTTAATCATAAGAACCACATGATCATCTCTATTAATTCAGAGGAGGTCCTTTGAAAAAATACAAACCACTTCATGATCAAAATGCTGGAAAGAATAGGCATGGAGGGATTATATCTCCACACAATAAAGGCTATATATAAAGCATCCAAAGCCCAAAAAATACTTTATGGGGAAAGACTCAAGGCGTTCCCATTGAGATTAGGAACAAGACAGGGGTGCCCACTCTAACCACTGTTTATCAACATAGTACTAGGAGTACAAGTCCAAGCAATTAGACAGGAGGAAGAAATAAAAGGGATTCAAATTGGAAAGGGAGAGAAGTCAAGTTAGCTCTAAATGAATATGGCATGATCCTATACATAAGTGACCCAAAAGTCTGCATCTCGAAATTTCTAAAGGTGATTAATTCCTTCAGTAATGTGGCAGGATACAAAATGAATATACAAAATTCAATACCCTTTCTATATGTAAAGAACAAATAAAAAGAGAAAGAATTCAGTGAGGCTGTCCCATAGCAACAAAAAAAATTAAATACCTTGTAATAACACTAACCAAAAGATCTATATAATGAAAGACCTATATAATGAATACATTTTTAAAAATCTCAAGAAAGAAATTGAGGAGGACTTGAGAAGATGGAAAGACCTCCCATGCTCCTGGACAGGTAGAACTAATATTGTGACAATGCCAATTCTACCAAAAGCAATATACGGATTTAATGCAATACTAATAAAAATACCAGCATCATTCTTCACAGAGATTGAAAAAAATGACCTCAAAATTCATATGGAATGGCACCATGCCTCAGATATCCAAACATATCCTCAGAAGAAAAACAAAAAACCTTTGGAGGTATCACCATACCCAATCTAAAGCTATATCACAAATCCATAGTAACAAAAACAGCATGATACTGGTATAAGAACAGAATCATAGACCAATGGAACAATATTGAAGGCTCAGACCTTAGGTCAAGTAACTACAGCTACTTGATCTTTGACAAAGGAGCCAATAATGTGCACTGGAGAAAAGACAGCATCTTCAACAAATGGTGTTGGATACAGTGGATTACCATATGTAGTAAAATGGAACTAGACTCACTCATCTCTCCATACACAAAAATCATGTCCAAATGGATTAAAGGCCTCAGTATAATACCTGAAACTCTTCTCTACTGGAAAAAAAATAGGAGGCACTCTCCACAGTATAAGAGTGGGGAAAGACTTCCTAAACAAAACTCCTGTAGCCCAGGAAATTAAACAATCACCCAACAAATGGGATCTCATGAAGTTAAAAAGCTTTTGCACAAGCATGCCATAAGCAGAGCCAATAAATCACCCACTGAATGGGAAAAAATCTTTGCCAGCTATACCACTGACAGTCACCTAATATATAGAATCTACAAAGAACTGAAAAATCTAAACAATAAAAAAAAAAAAATCAAACAATCCACTCCAAAAGTGTGGCACAGAACTTAATAGGGAGTTCTCAGAGGAAGAATTACAAGTGGCTATCACACACTTAAGAAAATGTTCAACATCCCTAACCATTAGGGAAATGCAAATTAAAACAACCATCAAATTCCACCTTACTCCACTAAGGATGACAATCATTAAAAATATAACAAAGACAAATTTTGTCAAGACTGTGGGAAAAGAGGAACCCTCCTCTACTGTTGATGGGAATGTAAAATTGTACAACCACTCTAAAAATCAATTTGGAGATTCATGAAAAGGATGAATATAGAACTACAAACAGACCTAGTTATTCCTTTACTGGACATTTATCCTAAATGCTCCCTGTATCAGTACAAAAACGTTTGTTGAACCATGTTTATAGCTGCTCAATTCATTATAGTTAAGAACTGGAATCAACTGAAATGCCATCATTGGATGAATGGATAATGAAGTTGTGTTACATTTACACACTGGTATTCTACTCAGCAGTGCAATAAAAAAATTGCTACAATGAAATTTGTAGAAATACAAACAGACTTGGAACAGATCATACTTAGTAAACTCACACAATCCCAGAAAGACTAAGGCAGCATGGTGTCACTTATCTGTGGTTCCTAACCTGGACCTGCTCAAGTTACTGTCATACTTGATAGGTAATTCAATGACCAGACAACAGGGATGGAAGGGTTTGAGGGGACAGGAAGGGAAGGGGGGAAAACAAACACAAAATTAAACCCAAAATGAGCTGATAACCTTTATCTTTGGAGACAGCCTTAAAATATAACCCTCAAAAGGAGTAAGGGGGGAGTACCTGAAAATCAGGGTTCTGATGAGGGTGGGATGAAGACTAAGCTTGAAAGAAATTTTGTTTCCTGTATCTGGTCTGTAACTCCCAATACCACCGATTGGCTGCTACCAATATTGAGCTGTTGATCGGGGAGACCCGTGAGGTCCCCAAATCAAGACAGCTTTCTGTCAAAGCACTTGATTACCTGCCTGAGGCAAAAGGTAAGACCCTATTGCTGAAGACACCATATGCTACTGACACAGAGACATGGCTGGAATTCAGAAGAAATCCAGTCCCCAGACGGTTAGCCTTGGAAGTGCTACATGATCCACTGGGGAAAAATTGCCAACAATGTTCTGAGCAACCAGAGGTCTAAGCTACTCCAAAGCAAATATCCTCACACAATGTAAATGCCAAGGCAATAGTGGCACACAGCCTCCATAGGTATCCAGTAGCTTTCTGATTGGCCAAGAGATCTGCTCAGTGTAAAGGAACCGATACCTGGAATTGGGAACTAGATCAGAATCTTATGGAGACAAACATTATGTTGTCCAGTATCACGTTCTCACTAGTCTTTGGCTAAAAGAGGGATTACATACATCAAATTCTCCCCAAATGACTTCACTCCCATTGGAGAATCTGTTCTTCTTTTACAGATAGTAGAGAGACTGGAGGAGATAAACTACCCCTTGCACTTCAGCCAAGCCACAGCTGAATCCACAGAGAAATGTTGAGATGAGCAAGAGTGCTGCTTCCATGCTGTTCCTGATAATCAGCACCAGGGTGTAGGAGACAGACCCTGAAGATAATCAACATCTACTAAAGTAGAAATCTGGAGGCTTCTAAGAACTCATCACTGAAGTAGACTTAAAATTCACCCGCCGCGCCTCAGGGAATTTTGTGGAAGAGGGGTGGAAAGATTTTAAGAGCCACAGGTTGAGACATCATGCCGAGTGGCATTCCCTTCCCCACAAATAACTGACTACTGCTCCTACTATGCATAAACTACAACCCCATGGGGAATACCTGCAACCCTAGTGAGGATCATCCCCAAAGAAGTGGGGGCAGGGGCAAGGGAAAAAAGGGTTCCAACACATGATGTCTCTATATGAAACATCTTGTTAATAATAATAATAAACATTAGAAAAGAAAGAATTACATAAAATAAGGATATTGCCCAATATGTTGGTGTTATCTTAAGGGGAAATAATTAAAAAATAAAATAAAAGCCTCTGCAGAGGGAAAATGGAGACATTGAAAAAAATTTCCCCCTGTTATCTTAGTCCTGTTTCCTTGACATATGGGCTCATACATCAATGTGCAAGAAGAGAACAATAAACCTGTATGAAAATTTTTTTAAAAAGAAGCCATATTTGGAACTGAAGGAGAGACTTTCCCACAGATCAAAATAGATACAGTCACTTAGTAAGATTGTGAGGGTGACATCAGTTGTAGCCTAGACACCCAGGGTGTGTTCTCCTTGTGAAAAAGTGATAAAATTTGTGGATAGGAATGCAAGATGCACAGATAATGTTGGTACTTTCAATATTTTCATAATTCATAAATATTTTCAATATTTATTCTTTGCTAGTAATATATCCCTCTTTCATTCTGTACTGGTATGTCCTGCCCTCAAAAAAAAAAAATCCAGTCTCCATGGCAAGTAGTTACAACCAAGTGACTAAATTCTGGCCAATAAGAGATACATGCACAAGGTTTCAAGCAACCTTTGTACAAATTCCTTTAATGCCCTTTGCTCTTTTTCCCACATTTCCTATATAGAATGTGAAAACTATTGGTGCTTGGTATATAAGGAGACCTGAAAATTGGAAACACTATGATAAGAACTCAGTTTCTGTCATTTTGAGCATCATGCTTTGAGCATCAGTGGTCTGCTATACCCATCATATCTGAGCATCATGCCCTGATCATCAGTGCTCTGCTGTACCACTCATTATGTCTCAATACCATGTCCCAAGTCTCAGTGGGGCTGTTGTACCATCCATCATGTCTACTCATGTTTGTTTTTGGAAGAAGGGGAGGAAGATTTTGTTCTGTTTAGTTATTGATTTTTCCATATCCTTTTCTTTTTCCAGAAGCAGACTATAATTGTTAACAGATTCAAGGTCATTCTTTACTCTGAATCTTAGTTTCAATATCTATAAAAAACATCTGTATCCAAAATATTCTATGAGAATTTAAATGAAAAAAAAATGTACTCTAAAAACTCAGCAAAAGGCTGAGAGGAAGACTCAGTCAGTGTGTCAAGTGCTTGTTGCACAAGTATCACCTGCTGACTTGAGCTCAGATGCCAGTGTCCACCTGTAATCCCACAGGGGTTGGGCAAAGACAGAGAATCCCTGAGGCTCACTGGTCAGATCGACAAGCCAGTGAGTTCTACATTCAGTGAAAGATCCATTTCAAAGAGCAATGTGGAGATAAATTTTGGAAAACATCTAACATCAATCAGTGGCCTGCAAAAGTACATGCACACACATGCTCCCCCATTCATGTAAAACTGCATGCACACACATTTAGCACGCACACACACCAAATAAAGCAGCAAAATCTGTTGTGTGATCCTAGCTAAGCAAATTGAAATTGTGATTGCATTTACTACAATTATTACTGCTGTGATTATTATGCACCCATAACTAGTTCAATCCAAAATTGGATGGGATATAGGTACTGCAACAACCATGCCTGGCTTTGAAGCCTTTCACCTTAATAACTCTTAACCAGTACTATAATAAGGCTCAACCCACCAGAACTAAGGACAGAAATGTTTTAGGGCAAGCGTGAGGAAGGTTCCCTGCAAGAGCAGAAAGAGCTTAGAGCAGGCCCTCTGACTTTTGATGTGAAGGACACTTAGCAAATATGTTGGCTTTGCAGACCATGGGATTTCTGCCAATTATCACAATACTTTTTTAGATCAAAAGCAGTCATGGATCCCATGCAAATGAATAAATACAGCTTACAGAACTAGGCAACATGCTGGCTTTGGCGAAAGAAGTCTGCTTGCTGACTCCTGGCCTAAAGGCACAGACCTGGAGGGTGCCAAATTCTACAGTGGTGAGTCCCCAGGCCTCAGGCAAGGCATGAAGCATCCCTTGCTCAACTTCTGTGTGGCTCTTAGCACCTTTGCATTGAGCTCTTCCTAGAGTTCTAAGAATAAGTCATGTCCATCCTGTGCATCATATACATAGAACACATCTCAGAATTAACTCCTATTCAGTGTAGTGCCAGCCTAGACACCTAAATACCACAGCTTTCAACAGAACTCCAGCATGGGTGAGAAGCCCAGCAGACACTGAGGATGTGGCGCCAAGACATAGTGTGCTGCTCAGGGTCAGTCAGGGTTGACTCCTAGTAGAGATAAGCTTTAAGTCAGAAGACAAATCAGACCTTGGGAGCCTGGAACTAGGCATGGCACTGCACCCTAGCCATGAGCATAATCCTTGCCTTCTCTGCCCCCAGTGGCATCTGCCCAGTCCTAGCTTCCTGGGGATGCTCTGCCAGGAGGCTGCCAGCAGGCTGTTAACCTTGGCAGTGAAAAGTACAACTTTATGAACACTAGAAAATGGCTAAAGTCATTAATTTTATTCATAGTAGAAAATGAATCTTTGGAATGAGATAGCCAGCAGCAGTAAGGACCAGTGGTTTCAAACATGACAGAGAAGCACAGTCATTGCCTGATGTGGAGGGCCATTCTCCTTCCTTCTGCAGCAACAGGGTAACTGCTTCTTATAAAAGAAAAGAGGCCCTGTCTTCTAATGCCAGATTCTAGCTTTATTAAGAAGAAAGTGAGTGGCTGGAGAGATGCCTTACCAGTAAAGGTGCTTCCATGCAAAGCCATATAGCCCAGGTTCAATTCCCCAACACCCATGTAAGCCAGATGAATAAGGTGGCATATGTGACCAGAGTTTGTTTGCAGGGCTAGAGGCCCTGGAGTGCCCATTCTCTCTCTATGTGCTCTCTCTCTCTCTCTCCCTCTCTCTCTCTCTCTCTCTCTCTCTCTCTCTCTCTCCCCCCCCCTCTCTCTCTCTCTCTTTCTCTCTCTCTCTCATAAATAAAATAAAATTTTAAAAAAGAAGAAGACTTCCGGATAAGATGGCAGCACAGGAGCCACACCAAACCAGACTAGGAAGGGATTTAAGCAAAACCGCAGTAAAATACAATCTTCTTATGGAAAATGAAAGAGTATAGGTTATTCTTAGACACAGCAGAGAAGCCAGAGACACCAAGATCCACCAGAAAGGAGGAAAATGGCTAGAGTCCCACTGAGACACTCGCTGCCCATGATCCATGCTCTGCATCTTCCCAGCAACCCCCACTCCCCCGCCAGGCGCACTAGTGTGCCAGGCTTCTGCAGCAGCAGAGACCAAGCAACAGATTTTCAACTTCATCAGCCTTCTTGCAAAGTTAAGAAATCTGAAGGAAAGGCAGCTGAGATCAACTAAAGAGTTACTGAAAGTGCTAGCGACTCCAGAAGTCTAAACTCTCCCAACCCCCATCATCAGGACCATGACCTCCAGCATTCAGCCCCCAGTGGCAGCTCAGCCAGCAGAGCTGATCAGAGGTACAGCTGCACAACACAACATGGAGGGATCAAGGCAGGCACTCAGCATTGGTGAGATTGGAAGCCACCCCAAAAGGTAATGAGGCAGACTGACATGCCTATACTGCAAGAGCTAATCTCTCTTTACTTCTCAGGGCAGGTTATGGGGTATATATTCTTGGTTGGCTTTACCATTTTCAAATAACCTGTACTTGGGGGTTGAATATTGTTGCCTCTGATGCTTTATATATATAGGGCCTTTGTTTTCGTGTCTGTCATTATTGGGGGCAGGGTCTAATCCATACCCAGGTTGACCTGGAACCCAATTCAGAACAGAAATCTCTATCTCCTAGCTGACAGGATTAAGGGTGTAGAACATCACACACCCTTGGGGAATTTGGCTTTATATGACTCTCTGGCTGTTTTAATCCCCACAATTGCATACTTTGTGCTGGTTTTTATTGATTATGTATGTCACTTGGTTGAAGTTTAGAATTTGCCAGTAAATTATTCCACCCATTCCATTACAATACTTGCTTAGCAAGCAAACCCAACACCTAGGATTACTTCTGCGGCTGGATTGGGGTACAAGAGCTACACCTGGGACCTTGAACTCATATCCTGAGCATATATAGAGGTGGATTGCCATGTCTGTGAACACTGCAGATAAGTAGAAACCCAAGCATCAAATCAATTTAGGATGCAAAAGTTGCTACAATGTAATACAAGAAATTCAAAGAATCAAGACAATACAGTCCCACAAAAAGCTATAAATCTATCAGAAGTGATCACCAATGAGACTGTTTTAGATGAAATGCCTGACAAAGATTTCAAGAAAATGATGGTATCTATGCTCAAAGAAATCAGAGAAGAAATTAAGGGAATCAAAGACGAAAACAAAGAAATTAAAGAAGAAAACAAAGGTCATTACAAGACATGAGTAAGGAAATAGAAATACTGAAGAAAAACCAGGCCAAAATCATGGCTCTGAAGAATACAGTCAATGAAATAAAAAAGTCTGTGGAAAGTCTCACCAGTAGAATGGTGAAGAAGAGATCAGAATATCTAATCTAGAAGACCAGGTGGCAGATCTAATACAGTCCAACAAAGAGAAACACAAGCTAACAGTAAGGTATGAATGGGAATTTCAAGATATCTGGGACACTATGAAAAGAACAAATATAAGAATTCAGGGTATAACAGAGGGAGAAAAATTTCAATCTAGAGGCTTAGTAGATGTTTACAACAAAAATCATAGAAGAAAATTTTCCCCAAATTGGGAAAGAAATGCCAATGCAGATACAAGAAGCTTTTAGAACACCAAACAGACAAAACCTGGAAAGAACCTCTCCTCGCCATGTTATAATTAAACTACTAAACACACAAACCAAAGAATATATTGAAAACACAGAGAAAAAGCAAGTCACCTACAAAGGCAAGCCCATCAGAATAACTGCAGATTACTCAACACAAACTTTAAAAGCCAGAAGGGTTTAGAATGATGTATTCCAAGTTCTGAAAGATAGCAACTGTCAACCAAAATTATTTTATCACAGCTGGGCATGGTGGTGCATGCCTTTAATCCCAGCACTCTAGAGGCAGAGGTAGGAGTATCGCCATGAGTTCAAGGCCACCCTGAGACTACATAGTGAATTCCAGGTCAGCTTGAGCTAGAGAGAGACCCTACCTTGCAAAACCAAAAAAAAAAAAAAAAAAGAAAAAAAGAAAAAAATTACTTTATCCTGAAAAGCTATCCAAATTGGTGGAGAAATAAGGACATTCCACAACAAAAACAGGCTAAAGGAATTTATGACAACTAAACCAGCTCTACAGAAAATACCTGAAGGAATTCTTAATGAGAGAAAGCAAAACATACACAGGAGGAAATAGAAAAAATAAACCACACTCAAATAACAGTTAAAACAAAGGAATAAAGGAAAACAAGGAAACTACAAAATGAGAATATGAGAATAAATGCATACCTTTCAATAATAACTCTTAATATCAGTAGCCTCAATTCACCAACCAAAAGACACAGACTTGTGGACTGGACTAAAAGTCAGGATCCTGACATTTGTTGCCTCTTTAGGGTAAAAGGATTGAAAATGGTATTTCAAGGAAATGGGCCTAGGACACAAGCAGGGTTTGCTATCCTAATATCTGACAGGATAGACTTCAAACCAACATTAGAGAGGAAAGATAAAGAAGGTCATTTTATACTGATTAAAGGAACACTTCATTGCAATTGACAGGTCAACCCAGCAAAAAGTAAACAGAGACATCTGAAATGAATGGTGTCATGGAACCAATGGACCTAACAGATATCTACAGAACATTCCATCCAAATGCTGCAGAATATACATTTTTCTCAGCATACCATGGAACATTCTCTAAAATAGACCATATATTAGGACACCAAGCAAATCTCCACAAATATAGGAAAATTGAAAAAAAAATCCCTTGTACTCTATCTGACCACAATGGGATTAAATTGCAAACCAGCAACAAGAAAAACTACAGAGCATACAGGAATTCATGGAGACTAAACAGTACACCATGGAATGATCAATGGGTCATTGAAGAAATCATAAAGGAAATCAATAAATTCATAAAATCAAATGATGATGATAATACAACATACCAAAACCTTTGAAACACAATGAAGGCAGTCCTAAGAAGGATATTTATAGCTCAAAGTGCCAATATTAAGAAATTAAAGAGTTCACAAATAAACAATTTAATACTTCACCTTAAGGCCTTGGTAAAATAAGAACAAGGTAAACCAAAAATCAGTAGATAAGAAGAAATCATAAATATTATGGCAGAAATTAATGAAATAGAAACCTAAAAATGATCCGAAGAACTAACAAAACAAAGACTTGGTTCTTTGAAAGGAAAAACAAGATTGATAAACCCTTAACAAATCTGACCAGAAGAAAGAGAGAAGAGACAAAAATTAATAAAACTAGAGATGAAAAAGGCACCATTAGAACAGATACCAAAGAAATTCAGACAATTATAAGGACATACTTTAAAAATATATATGCCTCTAAGTTTGAAGTTCTGAAAGAAATGATTTCCCTGATTCATATGACCTACCAAAATTAAATCAAGATGAGATAAACCATTTAAATAGACCTACAATAAATACAGAAATCCAAGCAGTTAGAAAAAGCCAACTATAAAAAGCCCAGGCCCACATAGATTCACAGGTGAATTTTACCAGACTTTCATGGAAGAACTAACACCAATGCTTCTCAAACTTTTTCATAAAATAGAAAAGGAAGGTATTCTACCGAACTCCTCCTATGAAGCCAGCATCACCCTCATACCAAAACCAGGCAAAGACAGAACAAAATAAGAAAATTACAGACCAATCTCCCTCATGAACATAGATGCAAAAATTCTGAACAAAATATTGGCGAACAGAACACAAGAATATATCAAAAAGATTATTCACCCCAACCAAGTTGGCTTTATCCCAGGGATGTAGGGATGATTGAACATATGCAAATGGATAAGTGTAATAAATCATATAAATGGTATGAAGGACAAAAATCACATGATCATCTCCATAGATGCAGAAAAGGCATTTGACAAAATCCAACATCCTTTCATGGTAGAAAGTATTACAGAAACTGGGAATAGAAGGAGCATATCTCAACATAGTAAAAGCTATTTATGACAAACTACAGCCAACATAAAACTAAATGGTGAAAGACTTGAAGCATTTCCACTAAATTCAGGAATAAAACAAGGGTGTCCACTGTCCCCACGTTTATTTAATATAATACTGGAAGTCTTAGCCATAGCAATGAGGCAAGAGAGACTCATAAAAGTGATACAAATTGGAAAGGAAGAGATCAAATTATCACTATCTGCAGATGATATGATTCTATACATAAAGGACCCTTAAAACTCTACCAGAAAACTATTAGAGCTAATAAACACTTTTAGCAATGTAGCAGAATACAACATAAATATACAGAAATCAGTAGCTTTCCTATATACTAACAACAAATGTGCAGAGAATGAAATCAGGGAATCTCTCCCATTCACAATTGCCTCAAATAAATAAATATATACATACATATATATATACATATATATATATGTATACTTTATATATATATATATATATATATATATATATATATATATATATATAAAGTACCTTGGAATAAACTTAACTAAGTGAAGGATCTCTACAATGAGAACATTAAAACACTCAAGCAAGAAATTGCAGAAGACACAAGGAAATGGAAATACATCCCATGTTCTTGGATTGGAAGAGTCAATATTGTGAAAATGTCAATCTTACCAAAAGCAATATACATATTTAATGCAATCCCCTTTAAAATTCCAATGGCATTCTTCACATGAATAGAAAAAACAGTCCTAAAATTCATTTGGAAGCACAAAAAACCTCATATATAGCCAAAACGATTTTGAGCAACAAAAACAAGGCTATTGGTATCACCATACCCAATTTTAAGCTATATTACAAAGCCATAGTAACAAAAACAGCAGTGCATGTAGCTCAATGGAACAGAATAGAGGACTCAGATGTTAATCCAGGCAGCTACAGCCAGCTGATTTTTGACAAAAAATGCCAAAAAAATATTCACTGGAGAAAAGACAGCCTCTTCAACAAGTGGTGCTGGGAAAACTGGATATCTATATGTAGAAAGATGAAAATAGATCCTTGTCTTTTTCCATGTACAAGAATCAATTCAAGTGGATCAGGGACCTTCATGTCAGACCTGAAACACTGAAATTGCTAGAAGAAAAGGTAGGGGAACTCTTCAACATATTGGCATAGGAAATGAGTTTCTGAATATAACCCCAATTGCTCAGAAAATAAAACCACTAGTCAACTACTGGGATCTCATGAAATCACAAAGCTTTTGAACAACAAAGGACATTGTGAATAGAGCAAAGAGACAACATACAGAATGGGAGAAAATCTTTGCCAGCTACTCATCTAACAGAGGGTTAATATCCAGAATATACAAAGAACTCAAAAAACAGGACAATAAGCAATCAAACAATCCAATCAAAAAATGGGCTATGGAACTAAATAGAGAGTTCTCATCGAAAGAAATACAGATGGCATATAAACATCTAAAAAAGTGCTCTACATCCTTAGCCATCAGGGAAATGCAAATTAAAACTACTTTGAGATTCCATCTCTCTCCTGTCAGAATGGCTACCATCAAGAAAACAAATGAAAGTAAAAATGGAGAGGATGAAGTAAAAGGGGAGCCCCTCTGCACTGTTGGTGGGAATGTAATCTGGTACAGCCATTATGGAAATCAGTGTAGAGGTTCTTGAGACAGCTAAAAATAGATTTGCCATATGATCCAGCTAAAGCACTCCTAGGCATATATCCTAATGATTCTTCTCACTACCTTAGAAATACTTGCACAACCATGTTTATTGCTGCTCTATTCACAATAGCTAGGAAATGGAACCAGCCTAGATGTCCATCCACAGATGAATGAACAATAAAGATGTGGTACATCTACACAATGGAGTTCTATTCAGCAGTAAAGAAAATGAAATTATGAAATTTGCAGGGAAATTGATGGATCTAGAAAGGATTATACTACATGAGGTACCCCAGGCCCAGAAAGCCAAACATCGCATGTTCTTTCTTATATGTGGATCCTGGCTACAAATGTATAGACTTGTGTGTGATCTGGAACCAAAAATCAGTAGCAGAGGCCCATAAGCTAGAAAAAGGCTAATAAGTAAGGGAGGAGAAGGAGGGCCGTAAGAGGATGGTATTGTACATATGTAAGTAGAAGACCAGATTACAGGGAGGGGAAAGGCCTAAGCAAGGTCAGGTGAAGAGACTGTATAAAAGAAAGGTGGTGGGGAGGGTCAATCAAAATTCAAGATATTCTGAATAAGACATATGAAAATCTACTTTATTAAATAATGGTACATCCAGAAGCCATAGATTTTTACTAGAAAATTTTCAGTGCCAGGAATGGGATATTTTCCAGTGTGTTGTTGGCCAGGGCAGTCCCTGTCGCCTCCAAAACATTACAGGCTATTGCCAAGGCCATTGGTTTCCCATGAGAACAAGATGGTAAGACCCTACTGCTGAAGACTTCAGATGCCTGATCAGCAAAGTCACTGAGAAATCAAGCTGGTGCTGAGCAGAAATCCTTCTCCCTCTAGCCCAGCCAACTGAAAGCTGGAAAAAGTTGCACTGTATGCAGTCTTATGGGAGACAGAAGTCATCAGCGGTGAAAACAGTGGACACAGGAAACCTCAACTTTGGCTAGACAGGTTAAATGACTGAACGAGTGCAATAGTGGCATGTCTGCATGGCAGTGGAGGTCATGAGCCTTAGGGGTATAAATCCTGCTCTTGTCTGTATAAATGCATATATTACTCTCATCAAATTCCTCTGAAAGCACTACATTGAATGTTCTTATTCATATATTAATGCTACTCTCACTTCTACTTACAGAAGCTTCTCTTTTCAGATGGCAGTGACCACTGGGATGAGCCAAAAGGCAACATAATGCTGAGAAGAAGGGACGGAGGAGTGTCCAGCACTGAAACATCTCACACCCTCCAAGATTCAGGGTCCATTGTGGAAGAGGTGGCAGAAAGAATGTAAGAGCCAAAGGAAGGGTACCACTCCTTACATACAACTGTCCAGACAAAATTTGGCCTCAATATCCAAGACCTCACAGTGCCTAGCAATACCCACACAAGACCTCATAATAGGAGAAAAAGATGATGACATCAAATTAAAAGAGACTAATGGAGAGAGGGAGGGGATATGACAGAGAGCAGAGTTATGAAGGGGAAAGTGGAGAAGAGGGAAATACCATGGTTTGTTGTCTGTCAGTATAGAAGTTGTCAATAATATACATATATAGAAGAAGAAGGTGAAGACAACAGATACCTCACTGTTCCCAGTCTCCCTATGCCTTTGTGCCCTTCACAAATGGCATTAGAAAGGAAGAAGTTTTGGTGCCATGGTTCTGCTTGAGTGACTACCGAGCTGCTCTTCAGACTTTCATGGCACTTTCCACAGCCCATGAGGGTGCCCTTTTCTCCTATCCTAGCCCACCAGGCAGGACTTGGTTTATGGAAAGTGGAATGGAGAAAACAGGAGTGGAGAGATGCAGAAAAGAAAGCAAAGAATGAGAGAAGAGAGAAGAAAGGTGTCAACAGGGCCCTGGCGCGCCCATTCTCCCTCTCTCTCTATCTGCCTCTTTTTCTCTCTGTTGCTCTCAAATAAATAAATAATTTTTTAAAGAAGAAATAAAAGTGTCAACAGGTAGCAGTGTTGAGGATTGAGCATGGCTCAGTAAGTGTAGGGCTTTACATAATCAATCTCTCTTCATTTTTACAACAATCTATTGAAGATGAAGTGTTTCCTTGCTCTAGAGATAGAGGAGACTGAGCCTCATGAAGGAAAGCAAAGATTCAAGGTATTTTACTCCGATTCAAGCCCATGACTCCAAATGTGAAGAAGCCTCCACTGATCCTCACCCCAGGATGAAGAATTTGGCTCACAAGATGTGTTTCATACTCTTCACACAGATTTCCTGAACTCATAGGCAGTGGCTGCTTGACATTTCTGAAAATCACGGATGCTGGTGACTCTAAGGCCTCATGAGCCTCCTGCAAGATGATATGAGGTCCCTCAGGGGAAAGAGAAATGTTCTAAATTGAATTGTTTCAGGAAAATGTGGCCTGTTGCTCACATTTGGGAGTAAACACATGGAGAACCTAGGTCAGTCCAGAAAAAGTGTAGGTACAGAGGTGAGCTATGAACATGGGCTTCAATTTTGGACAGATCGAGTTCTAATCCAAACCTACAAAAATCTTCTTCAACCCCCCCACCCCATGCCAAACCTGTGAGGTGTAATAGTGCTCAACAGTCACTTTGAGGACTGAGGATGAAGGTGGTATGAAGAACTCATCTCTTAGTAAACCCCATCCCACACATGTAAATAAGTACAGAGCAGAGAGAATGGTGCCCTCTTATGGAGCGCATGGGGGAGCAAGAATCAGCTAAGCTGGAAAGGGCAGTTCCTCTCCAGTCTAAGAACATCCATGTGTCTAAGTACAGCAAAATATGGGGGAAAATAGGATTAATACAGCACTTTGCAGGTGCAATTTTTACATTTAAGTTATGAATTATTTTATGAGCTTTATTACTTTATAGTCTTTGTCAAAAGCCTCATTGAGTCATTAAAATCATGTTCGATTCAGTCAAGAGTAAGCATTAAATTATTCTAAATGTTAGCTTTACCGGACAGCTCTGCATCTCCTCAGAAGATATCCAGTATGCCCTCGTGAGGTTAGCAGCATGGGCTTCAACCTGGTGTCTCTTCAACTGGGTGTTGCTAGTAAGAAACACACTTCAGCAACCTACATCCATCCAGTGCTTTGCATCAAAGAACTTCACCTCAATGACCCACAGTCCCCAATGTGGAGGGTCCCTGTGGAGGGAGGAGGAAAGGGAGGAGGCTAATGATGGTACCAACATGGCTATATATACACTGTGTACATAACTAATAAAAAAAACTGTATGCTGAAATAAACCCATTATTCCATATGTTGCTTTGAGCTGTGTATTTTGTCCTATCAACAAAAAGATAACTTCTACAGAAAACCGATACCAAGAAATGGGGCTATTGCTGCAGTGAACCTGACCATGTTGTTTTCATCTTTTGGAACTTGTTTGCAGGAGGAATATAGAAAGTTTGGAACTTTGGACTAGGGAAGTCTTGCAGTGCTATGAGCAGTGCTTGATGGGCCATTCTGGTGAGAGTTTGAAAGACATGAATGGAGAGAGAAGTTTGGACTATAAACATTCAGTTTATGAAGTTTCAGGGGGGAAAATGAATTGTCAGGACTGGGTTAAGAACAATTTGTGTGATGTTCTGGCAGAGAGGCTGGCTGCAATTCTGCCCATGTCCTGAAGACTTGAGAAAAGTTGAATTTAAAAGTAATGGTCTGCAACAGGTACAATAGTGGCACATCTGTCATGGTGGAAACCAACTGCCCTCTAATTGGACTGGAGGCCTCCTCCATGGGAGGTAATACATCCCTAATACTGAAAACCTCAAACAGGGGTAGGCAAAAACCCTACAGGTGTAACTTCTGCTGCTGTCTGGCTAAATGTATATATTATGCTTATCAAACTGCCCAGTAAGCACTCCTCTTAATGTTCATACCCACATATTAATGCTACTCTCACTATTGGTAGAGAGCCTTCTCTTTTCAGATGGCAGTGACCTTGGGATGACTCAGAAGGCATCATGGTGCTGGAAAGAAGCAACAGGAGTGCTCAGCACTACAATATCTCTATCACACCTTCCAAGGCTCAGGGTCTATTGCAGAAGAGGTAGCAGAAAGAATGTAAGAGCCAAAGGAAGAGTAGGACTCCTTACAATGTGCTCCCCCCAGACACAAAATGGCCTGGATATCCATGACCTCACAGTGCCTGACACTACCTACACAAGACCATCATAATAGGAAGCAAAGATAATGACATCAAAATAAAAGAGAGACTGACTGAGAGGGGGAGGGGATATGATGGAGAATGGAGTTTTAAAGGGGAAACTGGGGGGGAGGGCATTACCATGGGATATTGTTTACAATCATGGAAGTTGTTAATAAAAAATAATAATTAATAAATAATAAAAATATTTTAAAGTCATTTTAAAAAAGTAATGGCCTGGTATATTTGGCAGAGGAAATGTAAGCAGGTTCTAATTCAGGTACACATACTATAGCCTTCAATTATGATCAAGAGATTAGGACTATTGAGGATGGGCCAGCTGCTCTGCAATAGGACAATAAGGAGAATGCTAATTCTTCTTAATAAGGAGGCATGTATGAAGAATTACGAAGGACTTTCCTGTTCCTCAAGAGTTATCCCCCACCTTCTGAACTTACAATTTGAAATTGTAGGTCAGATAGTACTGGTGTTTAAAGTACTAAAATGCTAGAAAGAGGGTCACAAAGTTCACATGGTTCTGGAAATGGTCACTGGGCAGTGTGAAAGCAGAGCTGTTGTCCCTGTAAGGAAGCCCTATAAAGCCCTGGCATAGAGCTGTGCAGATGAACCATGGGTTGCTATGGAGACCCCAGGATGATGAAGCTGTTAGAACTATGGGAAGGCTACCATGGAAAGCTGTTCACTTTGGCTCAGGTGGATATACCAGGAAAGCAAACAGCATTGGTGTAAAGGGGAATTGTCCAAACATTTTGGAACCCAGAGGGTTTCATCACAGGTCCCAGATGCTAGACATGGAGCTAAAGAATTTGTTTTTTGCCATGTTGGTTTTGATCTTGCATTGCTTCAATCTTTCTATCTCCCATTCTTCTTTATGAAATGAGACTGTTTACTCTATGCCATTATGTATTGGAACTACATAACTTGTGTCATGATTTTATAGGGTCCACAGTTAAAAAACTGCCTTAGGCCTCAGATGATATTCTGGACTTCTGAACAGTGCTGGGACTGGTAAAGACTATAGGTACTTTTTAAATTGAGCTGAATGCATTTTTCATCACAAGATGGTTTGATCATGAGTCTATGGGGCCAGGGATAGAATGTTGTGGTTTGAATGTAAAATATCCCTTATAGCCACCAGTGTTTGTGATTAAACCTCATACTTAGTTCATAGTTGGTGGGGCCTTTAGGAATGCAGCCTTGCTAGAGGAGGTGTGTCACCAGAGCAGGCTTTGGGGCTTTACAGTCCAGCCCACTTTCCAGTGTTAGCTAGTCTACTCTGTTGGCTACCTCCCAGGTGATATGTGACAAGATGTGATATCCAGCCTTTGCTCATGTCATAATTTCCTCACTATGATGAAACTTCCTTTTGAAATTGAAAGGTGAAATAACTCCTTTTCTCCCATATTCTGCCTTTGGCCAGGTGTTCTGTCCCAGCAACAAGAAGGTAGCTGTAACAAGTAGGTAGTCAATGAATCCCAGGGATTCCTATCTGTGCCTTGCCACTGCTGATGTTACAGGTATATACCACAATGCCTAGCATTCCATGCCTTTTTAAAGGGCTATAGTGTTCTGATTGTAAGGATTATCCATACTGTGCTTTATTACTTCACTATAGATGGGCATTGTGGCCACTCCTATTGTTTTGAAATTATAAGAAATTGCCTTATGACCATCCTTGAGTATATACCTTTTGTGTGTACATAGTGTGTAGTGTATGTGTTTGTGCATGTGTGTGTGTGGTATATATAGTAAATTTACATGTATGTGCTGATGTGGTGTCATATGTGCTTGCCTGTTGAGGCCAGAGAAGAATATCAAATGTTCCCCTCTATTGCTCATCTGCCTATTTTTCCCTTAAGATGGAACCTCTTGCTGATTCCAGAAATTGCCCCAGCAGTTCTCCACAGGACTGATGTTACAGACATGTATGGCCATGTCCAGCTGTTTACATAAGTGCTACAGGAGTCAAACCCAGGAAGTCTCAGGCTTTCACGCATGATGTGGGAAGTGCACATAACCACTGAGTCATCTCTCCAGCCCTGAGCATATACTTTCTCTAGCTCTATAAGCTTCTACTCACAATAAGCCTTGGCAAATTTATCCAAAGAATAAATATATTTATATTTGAAACATATGACTAAACTGCTCCAAAAATGTCATGACAATCCCTACTAATAGCATTTTATATTATCGAAATCCTCATCACAAACACTGAATTTTACCTAGCTATTTAATATTTTTGCAATGTGATAATATGCTATGTGAAGCTCTGTTAATCAAAATAAAAATCTTTGCATAGCTTTCTTGTCCATATTTATCTTCTGGGTATGTGCATGTGTGTGCACACATGTTCACATGCAAGCAAATTATCTGCTCAAATTCTACAGCCATTTTTCTGTTGGATCAATCTTGGTTTTTAATTTACTGATTCAGAATATACAATGATGTCCAATGGGTGAGTACCAGCTCAAACTGCCCAAGTTCAATCTTATCTCACCTTCCAGACATGACAGTACCTCACACTTAGAAGCAGTCAGTAAAATCGTGTTAAGGATGAGTTTAAATGAAAATATTTTGACATTTGTTTGACAAAGGTGTCAATCAATTTGGATGGAAAGCAGCTGTTTCCATACAGTGGCATACAAATCAATCTGTAAATTCCTGCAGTGTTGTGCACTGACCTAGGGGAGTTGGTGACAGGGTAGGTAAGCTCAATGAAGCATCTCTACCTGCAAGGCCATGTGGCCCAGCATACTAGGGGCCGCACTGACCCTGCTGCTGGATATACTGACAGCACACTATGGATAAGGCCATGACCTTGTAGTTTCTTAGTTATTTACACTTTATTTACCATCTTCAAAAACTTTAAATTCTTTTTTAAAATGTTTTATTGGCAACTTCCATAAATATAGACAGTATACCATGATCAAAGCCTTAAATTCTTATGGAATCACAATTATCAACCTTTTCCTTCATGCTTTTGAAAAGCCTACTAACTCAAAGATTATGCAAATATTCACTTATATTTCTTCCAACATTTCTTGGCCTCTTTTAGGATATAAAATCTTTAAAACAAATTTACATTTTCTGTTGATATTCCACTTTTTAAAGCAAACCCATTCCCTTTGCCAGAAATGTTATTTTATTGCCCACAACTTCAGATATAGATATAGATTATGTAGATGTAAATGACATAGATATAGATAGATGTTATATATACATGATAATAAAGAATGAACAGTCTTTCCTTACTCCACAGTTTTTGTGGCACATGCTCAAGGCCAGCTGTCTAGTCAAATAGTCACTAAGAGTACAAAGTCACTAAGAATACAATTGCCTACTACTTACGTGGGTGCTTAATTGATTACTGATTGTCTCTGTCATACACTTCAGCAGATTCCACGTAAAAAAGGACAGGGTTTGTGGTAAGTCCAACAGCACCAAGCCTGGAGTATATGAGTCCCACAGATATTTGTTGAAAGAGTGAATGAAAAAGAATAAAAGCCAAAAGAGTTGGAGGAGGGGGTGGGGAGGAGAAAGAGGAAGGGAAACAGAGAGAATGAAAGGCCAGCTTGTGTGTCATAGTCCCTTCAGTCTTTGTTCTTTTGCAACCCAGCCCCTGTTTCCACACAGCACTTTCTCAGCACAGATTGTGGAACTGAATTTTGTATAGCTGAGTGGGAGGTGCTGTTCAGCTCCTGGTCTGAGAGCAGAGAGCACTCTGTGACTGACCAATGCAGTCTTGGAGTTTATTACTTGTGAGTGTATTTCTTTTGTTCTTTAGACTAGGAGCTCCTTGATACAAAAAAACACCCATAACTCTTTGTTATATCCCCATCCTCCTTACACTTATACAGAATGTTTGAAGGGTGAAAAAGGCCTCTGGCATCCAGAGCTGTGCCTGAGATAGCTCAGCATGAGAAACCCCAGTATACAAGGTTAACAGCTCTCAACTGAGGGAAGATGGCTCTTCCCACAAGGCATTGGTATCAACAGCTTCCTGAGCCAAGGTACCTGTGCCTCCATCCCACATTAACTATAATTATTGGATATAGAAATTAGCATAAATGAGGTGACAATGACTCAATGAAAGAAGGGTCTCTAAGACAAAGCTGTCACTTCAGAAAAGTCAGACATGACAAAGAGACTTCAACAGCAGCATTCTGTATGAGTGTTCTGAGCCCAGCAGAGGGTTCCCCTTCTCTCAGCCCAAGCACTCCTTTGGGCCTGGAAAAGCGGTGATCTCCAGGCTGGCAGGCCCTGAAGCAGGCAGAGACCCGGTAAGGCCTTGGAAGGCCCGTGTCCTGGTCCAGCCTGAGAGGAAGGATGCCTTTATTTCATTCATTTGCTTCTCTGAGCCCTCTGGGAAGGGGTATTCTGAGGGAGGCCTAGAGAACAAGCTGGCCAAACTGACATATAAAGGCCAGTGCCAGGGTAAGGATGGTCTCTGCCTTCTCCATTGCACAGCTGTGTATGCCAGAACTTCTCTGGGGGTGCTGGACAGAGCACTGAGTGCAAATGGGACCAGCAGCCAGCTGAGAATATCTCACTGATGCTGATTCAACTTTCATTCCCCTCACTTATGAAGGGAGCATTTCCTGAGAATGAGGAAGCCTTTGTCAGTAGAAAGCATTGAGGTGTCTGGTTTCAGTGTTAACTCACCACTGGCTAACTGGGGCAACAGACACCCAACCTTTCTTCCTGCTTTGTTCCTCCCACTGTACCTTAAAGGAGCAAGACCTTGTGTCTTCCAATGTTTTCTGGATGCCAACTACTATCAAGTCCAGCACAGTATTCCTAGCCTGGCAACCAAATTCCTTACTTTCATAGTTCCCAGGAAGCTTTTCACCCTCATCACCCCTCCTTGAGGGCTCTGTGTACCAAGCACAGTAGACTACTCCCTGTTCTTTACAATAAACCTGGTAAGTGCTAAAGCTCTGACTTTGCACAGAGCATTTCACCTAAAGCTTCTTGTGATGCTTTTCACAGTTTATATTTTTGGACTATTATATAGTATTATCTGGGTTATGTGTTCCTAGGGGGCATTCCTCATTTAACTTATTACATGAACATACTATATACTCAATGAATGTTTTTGCATTGATAACTAAATACATATATTAAAAAGAATTAATGAATTTCATCATTATCTGCTAAAAAGAGATGATAATAATGTATTTGAAGATTGATCTGAAAATGTTATACATTTTATAAAAGTACTATGCAGGACTAGGAAAATGGCCCAGTGGTTAAGGTGCTTGCCTGGAAAGCCTAATGACTCTAGTTCAATTCCCCAGTACCTACATAAAACCAGATGCACAAAGTAGCACATGCATCTAGCGTTTGTTTGCAGTGGCTAGAGGCCCTGGCACACCCATTCTTTCTCCCTCCCTCTCTCTCGCTCTCTCTCTCTTTCTCTCTCTCTCTCTGTATATATATATACACATATACATATATATGATGTAATGTGATAATAATTATTCAAATATGGCAATCATTGAGGTCACTAATAAAGGTTCTCACCCTCACTGTGGCCACGGAGCTCTTAGGAAAGGGCAGGTGAGAGTAGGATGGCAGAGCAAAGATGACTGAGAGCTCAGCTTTCTAGTCCTCAGCTGAGAGTGTTGGGAGAACATGGCTCTGAAAAGCCATTAGTGGGAGGATAGTCATCTGAAGCTCAGGTGAATCCCATGGAAATAGTATTTTTGTTTTAGTTTGTCTGGTTTTACAAGCAGGTTTTTCTTGTTTTTCTGCATGATTTTCTTGTCCCTGTAGGAACTAGAGCACTGAATGTGTAACAGGAGGATGGATTAATAGATCAATGCTCAGGTTGCAGCCACATCCCTCGTCATCTCCCAGGGATGTGACTTATTACAGGTTATAGGAAGATCAAAGACTCTTAATGCCCACTCCTATTTTGGCCAACATTGTCATTAAAGAACTCCTCTACCCTATGTAAATGAGCATTGAAAAATAAGGGAGCATAAAATTAAATGGAGGGAAGTGAATTAGAGGATGCCAATTGGCATTCCTTGTTCTACACAAACTTTCTAGAAAGTTCCTTTGAATATCAATATCAAGTCAAATATAGATGCAATAGTTTGGATCTTAAGTACCACCCTCCTCATAGACCCATTCATGTGTTAAGGACTTTGTCCCACTCTTGATTCTATTGGGAAGTGGTGTAATCTTTAAGAGGTAGGGGCTGGTAAGAATTCTAGCCATTAGCAGTGTTCTTGTGAAGAGGACCAGACCCTTCTTCCTTGTTTTTCAATCTAGAAGTAATGTTTTGCCACACGCTCACCACCTTGATTTCTAGTCTTGACATAGGCCCAAAGCAATGATCCAACTGATCATGAACCAAAATTTTCATAAACCTAACCCAAAATAAACATTTCTTCCATATAAGATGATTACTTCAGGATTAGATCTTGACTCAAACCTGCAGGATTACTGATTGAAGGTAAGGAAAATGAAACGGAGGAGATGGTTTCTTCACTTTGGGATTATTAGCTCAGAACCCAAAACTTGCAAGTCCTGTCTCAGGATAAACTAAAAGAATCCATCCCTGAACCTGGGGTAGTGACATCTGCTCTTCTCAGAAACCCTGAGCATTTTAGGATGGGAGCTGGATTGTAGGAATAAGCCACAGTTCCCACTCTGGGGTGCTTCTTGTCATGGGAGCAAGAAACTCAAGAATGGAAACACAAGATATACAGTCACCATACACCCATGCCTGTGTCTAGCAGACAGTACGAAACATTAGTTGAAAGCAGAGTCCTTCTGCTTATTTATCATGCCCTTCCTTCTGAGATCATATCAGATTGAGTGTCATTGATAAACATGACAAAGCTGTCTAGAATTGATATTCAAAGGAACTTTCTAGAAAGTTTGTGTAGAACAAGGAATGCCAAAATGGCATCCTCTAATTCAATTCAGCTATGGCATGATCTACCTGTCAAGAGCTCAGATTCCACAGGTATAGAGCTCAGGCTTCAAGATTGTCCTTTCTCATTTCAGATACTAGTCTCAAACCCTAAGTGGTGACCTGCACTTCTGACCAACTTTCTAAGTACTGGGGCTCCTGCAGTCTCATTCCTGGATCTGAGTAATCTGTTAGCTTATCTACAAAATTCTGGAAATGTACTAGGTTTGCTCTTTTGTTATAAAGGATACTACATAGTACCCATCTCACCATGTTGTAACCAGCCTTCTCCGTGGAGCTACCTAAGGGATTCCAGACACCAGTCAACTGGTTGGGATATAACAAGGCATTACTTTGGAAATTCCAAGGATTTGGGGAAACCACAGACAAAAACTGAATTTATACTTCATTGTATCACATATAGATATCCAATGGACTAACAAGCACTGAGCAGCTACTGTGTGCCAAGTTCTGAGATGGTCATGGGAAGACTAAACATACTACCCCTCAAGAGCCCTCAGTCTTTTGGAAACTAGCCCTTAGACCCACTGTCCCCTTCACAGCCATGCTAACCTCAGCTAGCCACCTCCATGGCCCAGACACCTTCCTCATTTTCCTTGCCCACCTAGCCCTTCTCAAACAGCCTGGTTTTTCTGTGAGTGAGTTTTCCCACCCTGTTAGGGAATTCTGAGACTAGCAGTTGCCAAGAGAATAGGTTTTACTGCTTTGCCTGTAATGTACCTTAAATTTGTCCCCAAGCCCTCCCTCCAATGATTGACTGCAACTCCTGAATGGGAACCAATGGGCACTCTACACCAAGACAGCCAGACTTTGCTCCCCTGGTCTCTTGGTGCGTGCCAGCAGTTTAAGAGCCATACACACATGTGCACACATGCATGCAAACTCTCACATGCAAGCAACAAGGATAGTTTCTCCTCAGACACATAGTGGCACTGGTATGTCTACCTGTTCGTCCCTCACTTTGCTTCCTGCTCCCTGTCTTAGAACCCCAAAGCCCATCCTTAAAACCCAAGCCAGAGACAGAGATTTATAGGGACATTGTCCACCTTAAGCAACCTCCTTCTTCTCTTCTGAGTGGGCATGTAGAAGTTTAGAAATACCCTTCTGCCCAATATGCAAGCTCTTCTACCCTAGCACCCATATTCAATGACATTTTTGTCATTCTCAGGTGCTAACAAGATGTAAAGATGATTCTAGGAGTTCCCTATGGGTGATATTGAGTCAATCCATAGAAATACATTCCCTGGGGCCCTCCTGACTCCTGCCCAGTGCAGTGCTAGCCAGAAAGCCCCTATGCAGATGGGATCTCATGCCCTTGGAGAAACTGCTGCAAGGAAAACAGATTAATCATGTTGCTTGGCTGCTGGCCCCTACAGCAGAGCTCACAGGAGCTAGCTGGCCAATTTGGCTAGAGTAGATTACTTTTGCCCTCATCAGTCACTTAGGTACCCTCATCCCATGCCTTCCTTTTTGCATCTGTATTAGCACAAGCCTAAAACCTTTGGTGAAGAGATGCTCTGTTCCCCTCTCCCTCTGCCACAGGTGAAACCTATGGGACAATGAAGGAGGTATCTTCAGATGTCTGGTGGCCTCAGAAGGGGTCATCATCATGGAAGCAGCCAATCAGGGGAATGCAAGGGAACCTTTCTAAAATTACCTCTTTACCAGGCTTCACCAAATATACCTGCAGGAGCCCTACTTCTCTGAGATGTAGGGTGGGCTTCTTTGTCAGTAAGAGCATGGAGAAGGCTTCTAAAAGGCAGAGGAAAAATGGCTTCTGTAGAGAGCCAAAGGTGATGCAGTGGAGATTAATGATGTCCATATACAACCTACACAGCCAAATCATAACTTCTTCCTTGTACAAGCTATGATGTTTAAGAGTCCTATGTAACAAAACTCAGACTGTAGAGAGTATTTCTGAATCAAAAAATGTTTATATAACACAATTTTGAAATGGCCCAGAATGAAATCAAATGGCAGTTTAGTTATACTTTAATCACTGAAGGCAGATCGTCTTATGGAGATTTGCATTGGACATAGAGTGATGTTTCCACAAGCCACAACGTTTGTTCATAAAGCTGTAGTAAGGCATTACAAATGTGTGTGCATCACTCAATATGCATTCCTTCAGCCTGTCAAAGCCATGAGACTGACCGCCTAAGCACACATCTCTGCATCATACCTTGGTCCATGGATTCAGAGATTCTGGGACTGATGGGTTCAGCAAACTAGCTAACACTGGTTGATTCCAGACCTTGTATGAGAGTATTATAAGCAAGGGACAAAAGGGCTATACTGCACTGCTTCATGGTTCCACATAGGTGAGGTGAAAAGTGGCTGATGTGAAGTCATTTAACCAACCAGCCAACCTAAAACTTACTTATCATGTTTCTGGCCCTCCTCAGCTGTGTCCAAGCAGACTTAAGCCTGTCCATGAGAACCAATTACATATACCACCCCTCAAATCCAGACCTAAAATTCAGCTATATAGAGAATATTTATACCACTAAAACTAGCAAATATTATTGATGTCCTTTGAAGATTCCCCCGAAGCCCATGTTAATATGTAACTGCTACTGTTAAAGTGGTAAAAGGTGGACAGAAGCGACTGGTCATAAAAGCTCCACTCTAATCAATGGACCCATGATCTGTTGTTGAGATTGGCTTTGTTATCAAAGCAGGTTTTCTTTGTGTCTCCCACATGCTTACTTGCCCTCTTACCTTATTATGACCCAGCATAAATATCTTCACTAGAAGGGCCCCCTTAATCTTGAACGTTCCTGCCTCCAGAACTTTAAGCCCAATTTACCTCTATTAATTATATATAGCCAGGTTTGTGCTACTCTGTCATAGTAGCAGAAAACATTTATAACAACTACAAACCAAAACTTGTTGTACCTTGCCACTTGAGCACTCACCAACATATCACAGCCTCCAAACTAGAATGGAATGAGTTTTGGTGTCCCTCACCTACACTTAGCCTTATGCTGATACACTATGTATTCCAACCAGCAAAAGATTCTGTTAAGCAAAAAGAAGTTTAGATCTATATTCTACCCATCTTATAAGTATGACTGCCTGTGCTGGCTGAATCAAGAATAAATAGTAAAAATGTGAATGATCACAGAATCATCCATCCATCCATCCATCTATCTATGCATCAATCAATCTACCTCTCACATCTCTCTTACTCTCAGTCTCACTCTTGCTCATACCCAGAGAGATATTACCTATTGGTTGAGCACTTTCTTTTTTTTTATATCATCACATATTTCATGTATATTTAATACAAGGATAGTTAGTATTTGAGCAAAATTGTTATCAGTCAACACAAAAGTAAATAAATTAAATTAAAACAAAGGTCAAATTTTGGGCTCCATTCACCTACAGAAGATACAGTCTACTCAACAGGATCATCATGTACAAGCAGATGTTTACTATGCTGGGTCACCAGAGATAACCTTGGCCATTGTGGTAGTTATTAATTAGCAATTGGGTGGAAAGGAGAATTCTTAAAAACATAGCTTTTATGTCTTTAATATCTGCACAGATTGTTTATATCACTCCCAGGTAGACTTCTGGGAAGAATTAACTAGTTGACAAGCAGAGATAGAAATGATGAAAGCTGTTTGGAGAAGAATGATTCTCTCTGCTGATTGAAAACACTTAGTGAAGTCTTGGGACTTCACTAAACTATAAAAACCAACAGTTCTGAAGCAGGAACAGCAAGAAACAAGTGATCACTTTTAGCCAGTTTGAGGTAACTCAAAGTCAGATTACTTTCTTTGACTATTTTTTCTTTTTTTTTTCTTTTTTTCTTTATTAGTTTTGTATTCAGCAAATACAGTCAGTTTGGTACCATTATTAGGCTCATCCATGACCTGCCCCCTCCCCTTGGCCCCTCCTTGTTGAGGTATATGGGTCATGCATTGTGGAGTTAGCCCACAGTTATGGGTAAGCTAAATGTCTCTGCATATCATGACCCAACATGTGGCTCTGACATTCTTTCTGCCCCCTCTTCCGCAAAATTTCCCTGAGCCATGTTGAGTTCATTTTTGGTCTGCTTCAGTGATGAGGTGTTGGGGACCTCTGAGGCTCTGGCTCTCTGATTTGGTAGGAGTTGATTTTTCTCTGTGTTGATCTCCTTGCCCCTTCTGCTGGTATCCGGTTCATCAGGAAAACAACCCCCTTTCTTGTTTCGCCAATTTTTCTTAGTTTCAGCCAGGGCCCTTTGGAGGTATGATGGGGTGGCTCTCTCCTTAGGATCTACATCTATCTTTCTTTCCCCGGGATTTGCAGTGCAGCTAGGTGGTTGACATCTTGGCCGGAAGTCTCTGGTTGAGCACTTTCTATAAGTAATAGAGAAGAGTACTTCATGATTGGTGAAACACTTTATGTGCTTGTGCTATTTATTCTGTCTAGCAATTTAATAAACAGACACTGGTTTGTGCCCATTTTACATGGAAAAACTAAAACTAAGCCTGCTATCTGGCTCCCATGGCTGCTAACAACAGAGATCATCCAGTGCTGTGGAACTGTTTTCTATTGTATTCACTCCCTATGAATCACCTCACAGGGGTACAGAGATGACCCCAACAAGTTGGGTATACATAGGAGACTTGGGTTGGGCCTACTTCCAAACAGGAATATGTCAATGTCTCAGTCCATTGACACTGATATAACAGAAAAATGCAGACAAGATAATTTATAATGAACAGAATGCTCTTTGGCTCACAGTTCTGGAGGTGGGGAAAGCCCAGGATTGAAGTGATGCATTGGAGAGTTCTGGCTTGCTGCATCACAGTACTGGAAGTAGAAACAAAGCAAGGGAGGAATGAGCATACTTCTCTAATTAATCTACCCCATGATAGCTTTAATTACACAGCCTCCATGTCCTAATCAGTGCTTATTGGTCAATCTTCCAACACTGCTTCACTGTAGATTAAGTTTCTAACACAAAAACTTTGGGAGATATGTTCAAACTATTGCAATCATACTCCTGTTTTATGGATACAAATGACCTGTACCAGGTGATTTAGTGACCCTGATTCTCCCACAGTCAGGCTTTCAGAAAACCCTGTCCCACAGGGCTGCTTTTAGCCCTTGGAGTGAGAAAGGCTGTAGCATAACAAGAAAAGAATGGAGGCCAGGGTGCACTTCTCCTGTGTTTCCTATCTCCTCCCATAGCTATGTCATAGAGCTGAAAACCAATTTTTGGAGGACAGCAAGACTGGGAGATTCTGAATTTGACCATCACTGTCCTGAAATACCAAAGACACCAGGATTTACCTGAAACACACACAGGAATCAATGAGAGCAGCTGTAGTGCTGTGAGAGCACCCTTTGTCTGTTGGTAGCTATGTCTTGGAGACACAAGTAAGCATAGCAGACTGGGAGGTAGGAGGTGTCGTCAGCATCTTCTTGAAGTCTCCGAGGACAAAAGGGATGGCTCTGATGTCTCTAAGGTTCCTTTTAACACAGACTTTGTTGAGTGCTCCTCTGTCCTATGCTCCATGTAGTTCAAGGCAGAGATCCAGTCTTGCTTGCTTAGCCAGTGGCAGCTCTCTTCTCCAAATGCTGAGCTTTGCTCCCTCCTCTTTCACTCCCACCCATGAGTAGGTAGAAGTTCAGCTCCATGTATGTGGTTAAGCCATCCAAAACCATTTGGCAGAATTCCTGGCTAAATAGTGCTAAGCAAGCTTCAGAAGCCAGACACTTAAGACATCCAGGGTGATGGTAGACAACAAGCTGTCTGGTCTGTTGTTTAGTAATAGATTGTAATTCTAAACACAATGTTCATTATTCCACTATGTGGATTCTAATTAACTGCCAGAAATGCATTGTTGAGGGGATGATGGATTATGCTGGGGAAACTATTAATATAACTGCTTCACTTTTGCCTACATGTAGCTCAAGTCCAGAGCAATTGAATCTGGAGAAGCTGAGTTGTGAAGACAGAACTAGCGAAGACCACTCCATGAATGAATGCAGTGAGGAACTATTAGGTGTACCACACCAACACCTGAAAGGAAACTCCTCCATTCTTCCAGGTCCACAACTGCAGCAGACATGCCCTTGATGGTGGAGCATCCCACGGTACCACTGAGTGGTGAATGACACCTAAAGCAATTAGCCAAATTTAATAAAGTGAAAATTACTTGACATAGATATAAAATTCTGTGTTGGAGTTAGCCAAAATCAAGCACATGAGTCTAAGGAATGTGAAAATCAGAGTGGGTCAGAGTCCACCAGCCACTCTGAAAACTAAGGCAGAAATAGTCTCTATTAGGTCTGCATAGGACTATACAAGGCCACTGTGGTAGTTTTCTTCTCGTTGATGGAACAAAGCACCCAACTAGAAGCAGCTCTGGGAGGAAAAGATTTATTTCAGGCTTACAATTTTGAGATGAAGTTTCATCATGGTGGAAAAGCATGGCCATTGACTCATATCTTCCTACACCAGCAGCAGAAAGAGAGCAGCCAGAGCACACTAGGTATAAACACCCAGTGGGCTAGACTAATCTTCCTCAAAGCCTACCCCCAGTGACCTCCTCTAGCAAGATTCTACCTCCCAAGGGCTCCACCAGCTGGGGACTAAGCAGAAAACAATCATAAACACTTGAGGCTATGAGAGACATTTTACATTCAAGCATCTCAGTCACTCTCTGGCTTTGCTTTGCATCACGATTCCATGCAATGCTATTTAGAAAAATTTTAAAACATCATATTAAGGCCTTTCAGAGAAACAACTATTTTAAGGAACAAAATAAGGAATAAAAAAGAAACTGGTAAGTCTGAAGTCTGTAGGGTAGGTAATTCAAATAAAGGTTGACTTCCTTCTTCAGGAATTCTCAGCTTTTGATGTCAAGACCTTCAACCAATTGGGTAATTCTTATCCCACATTATGGAAAATAATCTATTCAACTTCTTTATAGTCAACTGATGGTCAGTGCTAATCATATATACTTCCAGGATAACATCTAAAGTAGTGCTTAGCCAGACAACTGTTCCACACTTTACCAAGCTGACAAAAAATTAACCATCACAAAGAAGCTCTATTATAACAGCCTAAAATTCGGAGGCAAGAAAACACAGCTAAATGTCGTCTATGTGATGTGCGAATTACTTACAGGAACCCAAGGAATCTTGACCTAATGTTGTATCACACTAAATCTAAGACACTCATAGTGTTATATTTGCTATTATTTAGAAAAAGGGGGGACTGGGGAAATAGCTCAAGGAAAGTGCTTGCTGTGCAAACATGAGGATCTGAGTTTTATCTTCAGAACCTATGTGAAAAATGCTAAGCATGGTGGCACACAGTTGTAATTTCAGCACTGTGGAGGAGGAAACAAGATAATCCCAGGGGCTCACTGGCAAGCCAATCTAGCCTACTTGGCAAACTGACCCTATCTCAAAAAAATGTGAACAGTGGCTAAGGGAAGAACACCCACAGTTTTCCTTTGGCTTCCACATACACACATACATATATGCATACACATTCATACACACTTGAACATGCACACAAAGACTGTCAATTCAATAAGGTCACAATACATTTTATAACTTGATTTTTACTTTACACTTATTTGGGGAGCTGTGAGGCTTATTTTGGCAGTGCTTTTATGATAGATTGTGCTTTTACATATGTAAAAGGGAATAATTAGTAAAATCACAGTTACCAAAACTATAGCAGGCTGAAAACATACAAAGCCCAAGAAAGCACTGAACTCCTAAAGCCCTGAACATGGCAGGGATACAAACGAATCTCACAGTTATAACCTTAAATATCAATGGTCTTAACCGACCCATGGAAAGATACAAGTTAACAAGGTGGATCAAAAAAATGGATCTTTCTATCTGCTGTCTCCAAGAAACCCACTTCACCACTAAGGACAGACATCTCTTGAGGGTGAAAGTTAGAAGCTGATTTTCCAAGCAAATGGAAATAAGAAACAAGCAGGTGTGGCTATATTAATATCTGATAAAATCGACTTCAAACCAAAAGTAATCAAAAATGACAAAGAAGGCCACTGTTTACTCATCAAGGAAACAATCCAACAAGAGGACACCACAACCATAAATCTATATGCACTAAACACAGGTGCACCACAGTTCATAAAACAAAACCTACTTGATAACAAATTAGAAATAAACCCCAATACCATCATATTAGGGAACTTTAATACCCCACTATCATCAATAGACAGATAATCCAAGCAAAAAATCACAGGTAAATAATAGAGCTTAACACTACCATAGATCAACTAGACCTAACAGAATCAACAGAACATTCCATCCCAATTCCACAGAATACACATTCTTCTCAGCAGCCCATGGAATTTTCTCCAAAATAAATCATATATTAGGGCATTAAGTATGCCTCCATAAATTCAGGAAAATTGATGCAACTTCCTGCATCATATCAGATCACAATGCTTTAAAGCTAGATATTAAAAATAAGACACAATAAAAATTTCACCAGCTCCTAGAGACTAAATAACATACTTTTAAATACTAAATTTGTTGTGGAAGAAATCAAAAAGGAAATTGTAAAATTTCTATAACTGAATAATAACAAAAACACAACATACCAAAACTTATGGGTAACAATGAAGACAGTCCTAAGGAGAAAATGCATGGCACTGAATGCCTTCATAACAGACAGGAAGATATTAAATTAATAACCCAACCATCTACCTAAGGTGTTGGAGAAACAAGGACAATCCAACCCTAAGAGTTCCAGATGGAAAGAAATAATTAATATCAGACCAGAAATTACTGAACTTGAAACTAAGAAAATAATTAAGAAAATTAATGGAAAAAGGAGATGGCTCTTTTTAAAAATAAACAATATTGATAAACCCCTGGCCAATTTGATCAAACAGGAAAAAAGAAGTCTCAAATTAACAAAATCAGAATGAAAAGGGAGAGGTCACAACAGACATCAATAAAATTGAAAGAATCATCAGGACACCCTAGTCCACAAAATTGGATAATTTGGAAGAAATGGATGAATTTCTAGACACAAACCACCTACCAAAACTAAACTCAGAGCAGATTAAGCTCCTAAGCAAACCTATCACATTCATCAAGACTGAAAATGTAATAAAAACATCCCTAAAAAGAAAAGTCCAGGACTGGAAGACCACGCCAAATTCTATCAGACCTTCATAGAATAACTGAAAATGCTTTTTCTCAAGCTCTTTCACATAATTGGAGAACAGTGAATATTCCCCAACTCCTTTTATGAAGTTAACATTACCCCAATACCAAAACCTGACAGAGACACAGTAAGAAAATACAACTAGGGCTGGAGAGATGGCTTAGCAGTTAAGGTGCTTGGCTGCAAAGCTAAAGGACCTCGGTTCGATTCTTCAGGACCTATGTAAACCAGATGCACAAGGTGGCACATGTGTCTGGAGCTCATTTGCAGTGGGTGGAAGCCCTGGCATACCCATTCTTCTCTCTCTCTCTCTCTCTCTCACTTGCTCACTCACTCTGCCTCTTTCTCTCTCTCAAATAAACAAATAATAATAAAAACAAACTTTAAAAAAGAAAATAAAACTATAGGACTATATTGCTAATGGAATTAGATGCAAAGATCCTAAACAAAATCCTCACAAACCAAAGTCAGTAGCACATCAAACTGGCTTTATCCCAGGTATGCAGAGATGGTCCAACATACAGAAATTGATTAGTGTAATTCACACATAAATAAACTTAAACACAAGGACCACAAAATCATATCAATAGATGCAGAGAAGGCCTTTGACAAAATATAACACCACTTCATGGTCAAAATGCTGGAGAGAATAGGCATGGAGAGTTTATATCTCAACATAATAAAGGCCATATATAAAGCATTTAAATCCCAAATGCTACTTAATAGGGAAGGACTCAAGGAGTTCCCACTGAGATCAGAACAAGACAGGGGTGCCCACTCTCACCACTGCTCATCAACGTACTACTAGAAGTCCTAGTCCAAGTAGCAAGACAAGAGAAAGATATAAAAGGGATATAAATTGGAAAGGAAGAACTCAAACTAGCCTTATTTGCAGATGGCATGATCCCATACATAAGTGACCCAAAAGACTCCACCATAAAACTTCTAAGGTGATAAATTCCTTCATCAAAGTGGCAGGATATGAAATCAACTTGCAAAAATCAGTAGCCTTCCTATATGCAAAGTACAAATATACAGAAAAAGAAATCAGCAAGGCTGTCCCAATTTCAATAGCCACAAAAAAATCAGATGCCTGGGAATAACACTAACCAAGGATGTGAAAGACCAATATAATGAAAACACAAAAACATTCAAGAAAGAAATACAGGAGGACAAGAAAACATGGAAATACCTTCCATGCTCCTGGGTAGGTAGAATTAACATTGTGAGAATGGCAATTCTACAAAAAGCAATATATAGATTTAATGTGGTACTAATAAAAATTCTAACATTGTTCTTCACTTAGATATAAAGAATTATCTAAAAATTCATATGGAATGGTAGTAGGCCTTGAATATGCAAACATATTCTCAGCAAAAGAAACACCCCTGGAGGTATCACATACCTGATCTAAATCTATACTACAAATCCATAGTAACAAAAACAGCATGACACTGGCATAAAAACAGACATATAGAACAATGGAACAGAATTGAGGACCTGGCCCTTAGTTCAGATAACTAGAGCTACTTGATCTTTGACAAAGGAGCCAGCAGTGTACGCTGGAGAAAAGACAGCATCTTCAGATGGTACTGAAGGAACTGGATAACCACATGTAGAAAAATGAAACAACCCAGTTATCTCATCATGCACAAAAAACAACTCCATATTGATTAAAGACCTTAATATAAGATCTGAAACTCTTAAACTACTAGAAGAAAAAAAAAAAAATAGGAGGAACTCTCCATGATATAGGAGTGGGGAAAGACTTCCTGAACAATACTCCAGTAGCTCAGAAAATTAAACAATTACTCAACCAGTGGGATCTCATGAAGCTAAAAAGCTTTTGCACAAACATACTATGACAGAGTCAGTAGATTACACACAGAATGGGAGAAAACTTTCCCCAATTAGACCACTAACAGAGGCCTAATATCTACAATCTACCGAGAACTCAAAAAAATAAATAAATAAACAACAAAAACAAAAATCCTCCAACAACCCACTCAAAAAATGGGGCAGCAGAGAACTGAATAAGGAATTCTCAAAGGAAGAAATACAAATAGCTAATACACAGTGAGGAAATGTTCAACATCCTTAACCATCAGGGAAATACAAATTAAAATAGCTTTGAAATTCTATCTTATTCCAGCCAAGATGGCAATCATTAAAAAAATCAGGGCCAGAGAGATGGCTTAGCAGTTAAGCGCTTGCTTGTGAGCCCTAAGGACCCCGGTTCGAGGCTAGATTCCCCAGGACCCACGTTAGCCAGATGCACAAGGGGGCGCATGCATCTGGAGTTCGTTTGCAGTGGCTGGAGGCCCTGGTGTGCCCATTCTCTGTCTCTCTCTATCTGCCTCTTTCTCTGTCTGTCACTCTCAAATAAATAAATAAAAATTTAAAAAAATCAAATGACAATAAATGTCAATGAGGATGTGGGGAAAGAGGAACCCTCCCTCACTGTTGACGAAAATGCAAACTTGTACAACCTCTATGGAAATCAATATGGAAACCCATGAAAAAGATGAAAATAGAGCTACCAACAGACTCAGTTATTCCTCTACTGGGCATTTACCTTAAAGTGTCCACACTTCACTGCAGAAATATTTGCTCAACCATGTTTATCACTGCTCAATACATAATAGCTAAGAACTGGAATTAACCCAGGTGCCCATCATTAGACAAATGGATAGTGAAGATGTGGTACATTTACACAATGGAATGATACTCAGCAGTAAAAAAAAAAAAAAAAAAAAAAGATACAATGAAATTTGTAGAAAGTGGATGGAATTGGAATAGATCATACTCAGTGAACTCACACAAACAGAAAGACATGTTCTCACTTATCTATGGCTCCTAATCTGGAACACCTTGAGTTTCTGGCATACCTAACAGGCAACTCAAGAGCTAGATGATAAGAATGGAAGAGTCAGCAGGATGGGGAGTGGGAGGTTTGGGGAAAAATAAACACAAGAGTAAACCAAAAATGAACTGGTACCATAGAAACCTTTCTCCTAGATAGTAGACTAAAAGATATAACCCTCAACAGGAATATGAGGGGTCATCTGGTCAGAAGGGTCTTGGAGAGGGTGGGATGAAGCCTAACCTTGAAATACTTGGTTCTGGCCTGTAAGCCTGTAACACCCAGTATAGAAATGGTTGCTACCCACATTGAGCTGTTGATTGGAGAGACCTACAAGGTGCCCAAAATAAGACAGGCTTCCATCGAAGCACTCGATTAGCCATCTGAGGTAAAAGGTAAGTCCCTATTTCTGAAGACACAACATGCTGCTGGCACAGAGCACTGAATGACCTGGCTAGACTGCAGAAGAGAGCCAGTCCTGAGATGATTAGCCTATTCAGTGCTGGAATGGGTTACTGGGAGGAAAGTGGCCAAAAATGTTGTGAGCAAGCAGGGGTCACAGCTACTTAAAAACAGCCAGCCTGACATGGTTACCCACCTGTGCAATGGTGGCACACAGCCTTGGTGAGTAACCATGCCTTTCTGATTGGCTCAGCTTCTGCTCAGTGGAACCAATAGCTGGAACAGGGAACCAGGTCAGAATCCCATGGAGACCAAGATTATGGTCTCCAATGGCAAGCTCCCACTAGTCTTTGGCCAAAATAGGGGCTATGTCCATCAAAAACTCTCTAAATTAACAATGCTTATCCCATTTTACTATGCTGACTTCATTCTCTGTTGTAGAATCTGTTCTTTTTTCAGAAGGTAGCAAAACCCAGGGAGATAAACCACCCTTTGCACTTCAGCCAAGGCCCAGGTGAATCCACAGAGGAGGAATTGGTGACATGAGCAAGAGTGTTGCTTCCATGCTGAGCCTGACAAACAGCTCCAGGGTGAAGGAGACAGATGCTCAGGATACACAACACATACCAAAGCAGAGAAATCCAGAATTCCTGAGAGTTTAACACTCAAGTAGATTTAAAACATACCCACCACAGCTCAGAGAATTTTGCGGAATAGTGGGTGGAAAGACTGCAAGAGCCACATGTTGGGAGGACATACCCCACATATGCCTGCCAATGACTGGCTTCTGCTTTCATAATGCATAACCCACAGTCCCATGGGGAAAACCAGCAACCCTGCTGAGATGGGCCCTCAGCAGATTGAGGGCAGAGAGGAGGGAAATGATGGTGCCGACATATGATGTGTCCATAGAAAACATATTCTTAACTTTAAAAAAAAAACATGGTAGTGCATGGTAGCACTTATAATCCTATTGCTGGAGAGGCACAAGTAGGCCTCGGGCTGCCTGGAAGTCACTAGCCAGACAATCTAGCCTCCTTGGGGAGTTTTAGGCCAGTGAGAGACACTGTCTCTTAAAAAAGGAAAAAGAAGTACACAGAGCCTGAAGGGAAACACCCAAGTTGTCTTTAGTCTCTACATGCATGCAAAACACAAATTACACACAACCACATGCACACACACATACATCCACAGAGAATTCTGAGTAGTGTTCTGGGGATGTAAGTCCATCATAGAGTCCTTGCTCAGCATGAGATAATACCTAGGTTCACTCCTCAGTACCTCAACAACAAACGCAATTCTGAGCAATTTTTCCCCATCTGTTAATTGGCTCATTTCAGTAAGGTCTCTGTAAGGTCCAAGTATCTGTATAATAATAACTACAGGGGTTGAGATTTGGGAGAGACCAAAAGATTTCTGAGGATGCTCAATGCTTCAATGTGTAAGGGCAAATATATAATTTATCACAGGGCTCCAGCAGCTGTGAAGATACAGTGCTAGCTCCAGTGCTTTATCACTAAGACAAGGCATGGTGTTTCTTTTCTACTTATTGAGAGCTTTCCTAAGGGCCTGTGCTTTTAAAGAGGTCTCTGGTCCTCCCCCCCCCACCCCACCTAGAATCTTTCTGGGAGCCCAGGTGATGCACCCTGTTCCCTACAGCTATTCCTCCTTGTCTTCTCTGTGCAAAAACTCATAGCCTTAAAGTCGCACCTTTTGTGTTCTGGACTCCACACACTGAATGTGGACATAGAGTCTCATGCCACCCTACCTCCTCATATTCTCTCCCAACTGCTTATCCCTAGCTGATCTAGAGAGTTCCATAGTTGAGAGCCAAAGGTCTGGCTGGAATACTTGAAGTGAGATCTCAGGTATGTCACTTTGTAAAAAGAAAAAAAATAATTTTTTTCTCTTATCTCCCACTTCTGTGACCTGATGTGAGGAGGGTTCCCCCAATACCAGCAAGTGCTCTAGCTGATGTCACCCAAGATCCAATAATTCATTTCAGATACCATCTAGACATAGTATCTCATCCCACAGGTAAGGTATCAGTTCCCAAGACTCCATCCCCCACTGGACATGCCAGTGACAAGTTACACATTGTCACCTGCACTTCTGGCTACTGCACATAAGGGCTTTCACACTCCTCCTTGAGTTTACTGATTTGCTGGCTCTACTCCCAGGGCTCAGAGTACACTTTAATTACATTTGACATTTTGTTATACAGGATACAGTTAAGTAGTCAGGTGAAGGGGATCCAGAGTATGGCAGACGGTCAAAGAAGTGGCATCTTTCTATCCCAAGCATGTACTTAACCACATGAAGCTCATCAAATCTTATTGTCCAAGAAAATTTGTGGAATTAATCTGGAGTCATCTCTTCTTTCCAGAGGTCAGGGAATGGAACACATGAAGGTACTAGGGTCAATTCTTGGTTTCCTTGCCCCCTCCTTCAGTGGACACTTAGGGACACCCAAGAAAGGCTTAGGGAGCCTGGGTACTAGCTTAGAAACTTTGTACTGTCTCACTTGCCCCAGGTCCAGCCTAGTATCACTGTCCATTAAATTAACAGAACTTAAGCCCATTTTCTCAGGTCCTGCTCTGTGATAAGATTATAAGACAAAGACTAGAATTCTCTGATTTAGGGCTTTGGGTGCTCGAGGTGTTGATAGAACCGACATCAGGTCTGCCTTGAATCCTGCAGCCAGTGGGGGGAGAGGGAGGTGGCAGTGAGTACACCTTCCAGAGAGGACATCCGCCAGGGTGCCAGAGGGTTTAGTGCAGCTTCTCTGCCTGGAAGGCTGATATGCAACACAGGCTGTGAGCTGCTTCTGGAGATTCACATTTGATCCAACTTACTGATCCAGAAAACAGGCTCTGGTCACTAACCTGTTTCCTGATGCTTCTTAAACAGACATGGAGCACATTTCTGCCAGCTGGAGATGCTCCATACTAGCAGTGGAAAGAAGTAAAAACAAAGGAGGAACCCAAAGCATTAGAGGTAAGTGCATAGGAAAGCCAAGTCCTGAAATAGGGAAGATTTGGCCCTTGTCCTTCCCACTAGGCCCCACATTCCTCTCCTGAAGCAATGTTCTTTGTTCTCCAAGCCTTGCCTTTCAGCCATGGTAGAAGGGGCTACAGAGAATAAGGAAGGAACCTGGGGAACATTGTTGCTCTGATACAGGGAGCAGAGCTACAGATGAAAAGTGATAATGTGTGACCACAAAAAGAGGCTGGGGATAGAAGACCAAGGAAATGCCATCAGGCTGGCACTTCTGTCTCTAGTAACCTTTGAGAAAGTAGTTTCTGACATATGGTGATGCAGTATCCAGATGGTGTAAAGCTGAGGGCTGAGTGAGCAGAGAAGAGTGCCAGAAGCCAGGCTGTGAGAAAGAGGGCAGGAGGCGATGGGGGGATAGAAACAGCAGAGAGTGACTTGGGCAGTGTACTGGGGTAGCAATGGAGTAGAGAGGCATGGGAATTATGGGAGATGCTGGAGAGGAGCTATTCACAGAGTCAGCTGAGGCCTTACTTGCATGCAGAGCCAGCACTATGGTCCAGCAAAAGACTTTCCCTGTTCTGCTTCTTCCACATTACCTACACCAACCACCTACCAGATTGCCCATCACCTATAAGCAGTGTGCACAAACTTACTAATAAAAGTAGGAGGGGAAAAAAAGAGAGGAGTTAAACTACATTGAAATATAAAAGAAATTGGGGATCTGCTAAAGAAGCTGAACTTCCTCAGTAAGTGGGGAACCATTTCCACATACAATATGCTGAATAGCTTCTCAGCAGGGAGATAGGACAGGCCAGTGAGCCAGGATATTTAGCCACTATTCCTGAGGACAGAGGCCAGCCAGATTAGTCCTGCCACTCTGAGCAGCCCCCTGTGACATCTCAAGGATGGATCAAGCCCAAAAGGGTTGAAGCCCTTTGCAGTGGTTCCTGAGTATGGCCAGGAAGGAGCTCCAACACCCATACTCTGCCCCAGCAGCCACTGCTCCTGGCCAGCAGGGAAAGGTCTGGCCCCTATTCTCAGGGTGTTCAAGACCTTCCTGTTGGCTGGATAAGGGCTTGCAACAGCTAGCTATAGGACAAAGACAAAGCTGTAGATCTGTGCCAACACACCTGTCCATTTGTGTCTGGGGGACATGCCCTTTAGCACCTGAGCTGGCTGTGGGAGTGTGACAATCTCTCTGGTAGTAAACATATTCTCACTATTTAGAAATGCCTGATATGAAAAATTCAGTAATAAATCCATTTATATTATTGCAAGGAATTCCAGCATTACCTTTACCAGTGAAAGAAAAGGAAGAATTTCCCTAGGCTTTAACTGTAATTTCAATCACTATAAATTTCTGAATGACTGTAAAAATGGTTTTAAAACTTTTACCACTGAGTCATGTGAACAAGTTTTTAGTCAAGGGTGCCTATCTGGAATGTGAAGAAGCAATGGCTATGTTGGAGGTATAAATTTTGTTGCAGCTCTGTTGAAATTGACACTTATGTATAAAAATTATGCTCAAGAAAACCAGCTCTGCTTTTTCACTTAAGACATTATAGATTTCTAGGATTTCTATATTAATTTATTGATTGATATCTTTTTGTCTATTCAATATTATGTATTTTTTTAATCTGTGTTCTTTTAAATCTTTTATCAACCTTAGATAAGGTAGAATATCACAGACATCAGAAACGCTGTAAAGGCATCAGAGAAAAGTGAGTAGAAGATGCTGTTACAGAGTGAAGGGACCAGGACAGCATACCTCACCACAAAGTTCTGCATGTGAGCAGCAGACCTCCAGGTAGAGACAACACAATGTGCCCCAAAGGAGGCTGCCAGGAGTGAACCCAAAGGGCAGCTGTCAGCGGCTGAAGCCTAGCCGGCCAGATTGAAGTTGACATCCCCTGCCCAGACCTAGGTTGCAGGTTCAACTCCATTACACTGATTAGCTACATGGCTGACTGCACTTGCCTGACTCTCTTCCCCTCTGGACAGTCTTACCAGGCTTTTGCAGAAGCACCCACACTTGGCTGTTGCCATGTTTCATAGAAAGTTTTCGTTGTAGAAGTTCTCCCTGTCATGCTTGTTTTCAGTCACATGTGATGTCTCCATGTATCCAATCCAACAGTAAGTTCAATGTGTGCACCTTGGGCTTATGAGTTATCTACCCAGAGACATTGCACCACAGCCATAAGGAACAAGCCAGACAGAAACTCAGGCTCCTCCTATTCAGGCCAGCTGGGAAATATCTGGACATCCACATTACATTTTTGACCCACAACTCCCCATTTGAAAAGTGACAGGATTTGATTAGATGATTTTTCACATTCCTTCTAGCCTTGACACTGTTTCTTTTCGGTTTTCCGACGTAGGGTCTCATTCTAACTCAGGCTGACATGAAATTCACTATGTAGTCTCAGGGTGGCCTCAAACTCACAGCAATCCTCCACCTCTACTTCCCAAATGCTGGGATTAAAGGCATGCATCACCTCACCCTACTGACACTTTCTATTTCTAAGAGAGCTGACATCCAAAATAATTAATGTAATGCTGCTTCACACCCCTGGATCATATTCACTAGAATGCAGTCTCCTAAAGGACCAGCTCTGCCAGCATTATCCTCAGCTATGCCCTCTACTGAGATTAGGGAAGGGGTCATATATGGGGGAGTCAATAAATATTGATGGATGGGAACAAAGGGATGGATAGATCAATTTTTTGATCAATGGATTAGTGAACGGATGGATGGCCTTCTAGAGACATACTGAAGTTGAAAGAAACATCTGTTAAAACAGACCGTAGAGACCACATATTTGAAGATAACTATGTTGTACTTAACACACTACGGACCAAAGTGACTCAATAGTGATTGTTTCTTATGAAAATTGCATCAAGGAAAATATACTGGGTGTGCAAGGCTGTAGATACACACCAAACAGACAATGGTGTGCAGGGTGGTAGATATACACCCAACACACAGTGGTATGGAGGGTTGTAGATACACACCTAACAGATAACGGTGTGGAGGGTTGTAGATATACACCTAACAGACAATGGCATGGAGGGTTGAAGATACACACCCAACAGACAGTGGTCTAGAAGGTTGCAGATACACACCCAATAGACAGTGGTGTGGAGAATTGTAGATATACACCCAACAGACAGTGGTGTGGAGGGTTGCAGATACACACAACAGACAATGGTCTGGAAGGTTGCAGATACACACCCAACAGACAGTGGTGTGGAGAGTTGTAGATATACACCCAACAGACAGTGGTGGGGAGAGTTGTAGATATACACCCAACCGACAGTGGTGTGGAGGGTTGCAGATACACACCCAACCGACAGTGGTGTGGAGGGTTGCAGATACACACTCAACAGACAGTGGTGTGGAGGGTTGCAGATACACACTCAACAGACAGTGGTGTGGAGGGTTGTAGATACACACCCAACCGACAGTGGTGTGGAGGGTTGCAGATACACACTCAACAGACAGTGGTGTGGAGGGTTGCAGATACACACCCAACAGACAGTGGAGTGGAGGGTTGCAGACACACACCCAACAGACTGTGGTGTGGAGGGTTGTAGATACACACCCAACAGACAGTGGTGTGGAGGGTTGTAGATACACACCCAACCGACAGTGGTGTGGAGGGTTGCAGATACACACTCAACAGACAGTGGTGTGGAGGGTTGTAGATACACACCCAACCGACAGTGGTGTGGAGGGTTGAAGATACACACCGAACAGACACTGGTGTGGAGGGTTGCAGACACACACCCAACAGACAATGGTGTGCAAGTTGCAGACACATACCCTACAGACAGTGGTGTGGAGGATTGCAGAGACACACCCAACAGACAGTGGCGTGGAGGGTTGTAGATACACACAAAACAGACAATGGTTTGGAGCGTTGCAGACACACATTCAACAGACAGTGGTGTGGAGGGTTGCAGACACACAAAAAACAGACTGTGGTGTGGAGCATTGTAGATACACACCCAACAGACAGTGGTGTGGAGGGTTGCAGACACACACTCAACAGACAACGGTGTGGAGAGTTGTAGGTACACACCCAACAGACACTGATGTGGAGGGTAACAGACACACACCCAACAGACAATGGTGTGGAGGGTTGTAGATACACACAAAACAGACAATGGTTTGAAGCGTTGCAGACACACACCCATCAGACAGTGGTGTGGAGGGTTGCAGACACACACCCAGTAGACAGTGTTGTGGAGGGTTGCAGAAACACACCCAACTGACAGTGGTGTGGATGGTTCCAGATACACACCCATCAGACAATGGTGCAGAGGGTTGCAGATACACACTCAACAGAGAATGGTGTGGAGTGTTGCAGGTACACACCCAGCAGACAATTGTGTGGATGGTTGTAGATACACACCCAGCAGACAGTAGTGTGGAGGTTTGCAGACACACAGTCAACAGACAATGGTATGGAGGGTTGTAGATACACACCCAACAGACAGTAGTGTGGAGGGTTGCAGGCACACTCAACAGACCATGGTGTGGAGGGTTGTAGATACACACCAAAAAGACAGTGGTGTGGAGGGTTGCAGACATACACCCAACAGAAAATGGTGTGAAGGGTTGCAGACACACACTCAACAGACAATAGTGTGGAGGGTTGTAGATACACACCCAAAGAGACCGTGGTGTGGAGTGCTGTAGATGCACACCCAACAGACAGTGGTGTGGAGAGTTGCAGACACACACCCAACAGACCATGGTGTGGAGGGTTGCAGACACACACCCAACAGACAGTGGTGTGGAGGGTTGCAGACACACACCCAACAGACAGTGGTGTGGAGGGTTGCAGACACACACCCAACAGACCGTGGTGTGGAGGGTTGTAGACACACACCCAACAGACAGTGGTGTGGAGGGTTGTGGACACACACCCAACAGACAGTGGTGTGGAGGGTTGTAGACACACACCCAACAGACAGTGGTGTGGAGGGTTGTGGACACACACCCAACAGACAGTGGTGTGGAGGGTTGTGGACACACACCCAACAGACAGTGGTGTGGAGGGTTGTGGACACACACCCAACAGACAGTGGTGTGGAGGGTTGTAGGTATACACCCAACAGACAGTGGTGTGGATGGTTGCAGATACACACTCAACAGACAATTTTTTGGAGGGTTGCAGACACACCCCCAACATACAGTGGTGTGGAGTGTTGTAGATACACATCCAACAGATAGTGGTGTGGAGGGTTGTAGATACATACCCAACAGGCAGTGGTGTGGAGGGTTGCAGATACACACTCTACAGACAGTAGTGTAGAGGGTTGTAGATACACACCCAACAGACAATGGTGTGGAGGGTTGCAGACACACACCCAACAGACATTGGGGCCAGAGAAGCTACTGGAGCTCATTTATTAGTCTTCTAGGAAAACATACTTGAAAGATGAAGTTCAGTGTTGTGTGGTGGAGGAATATGTGGTCCTTGTTGAATAAGCCACTGGAGATAGAGTTCAGAGCACTGAAGAGTCAAGTCTGCTCATGTGGGGCGATGGAAGAGGTCTAACTCTCATAAGAATGGGAATGCCAAAATGCCAGAACAAACACAAGAAGTCCAGGGCAGGGCTCTCCACCCACATATACCAATATTCAATTAAAGCTTTACCTTCTGTGTCTATCCTTGGCAGTTAATACCAAATCAGCTTCTGGTTGCCTTTCCCACTGCCTGAATTCACTCAAATTGATGGTTTAAATGGCTATTATCAGGGCCATTTCCCATGAAACTTCAGTCTATCTGCTAGCCCATATGGAAGTAGAGGCCCTGTGCACTGTACTCAGAGCAGGAGGCATTGAGAGAAAGCACAGCCTCAATCCTCAAAAACTAGGATATGGGGAGAAGGGAAATGCGGTAGCAAATGTTAACTGTTAGTGGTAAGACAAGCTGATTCCCATATTGTGATCCATGCCTTCCCTCTTCACTTCACATGTATGGCAATGCCACAGACTACCATGAATGCCCCTGGCTTGAAAAGTAAACAGTAAATATCAATAGGTTCTGTAAGGACCAGAAGCAAATATGTTATGGCTCAGGATTTTTTTCAATCGCATCAGAAAAGCAGCTTGATGTTGCTGCCTCTTCTGTTGAAGAACTGGGTCAGCCCATAAAAGGCAGCCAATCACATGCCACCCATCAGCAAGAATCTGGATCTCCATATCCCTGGTCCCAGCTTACCAGAGACAGCCTGTGGAAGATGACTGGAGCCAAGGGCTGATGTCAGCCACTTCCCCCACCACCCATTGCATGATTGAGCAAGTCCGACTCGATAATAAGAGGAGCATCGATCACCTTTTATGAGACTGTCTCTCAGCTTGACTTCAAACACCTCTCTCTCTCTCTCTCTCTCTCTCTCTCTCTCTTATCTTCTCCTGGAGACACAATATACAGCTTAAGTGAAAGCAGTTAGTCCGTACCTTTTACCAGTCCAATGCCTGTTTTACTGCACTAAGTACCCAGTTAATTATTTAATGGCATAGCAATGCCAAATCCCTGCACAGGCTGAGACTGCAGTGTACAACAGAACCAGTCTCCTCTCAGCTACCCCTTGGGTGCCTCAAGGCCAGGTGCATACCTGAAGAGGCCTGTATTCTTGCAGGCAACACCTTGCCCCAGGGCAGCTGAAGAGGGTTGCTGTCTCTGCCTAAATTAACAGCTGCATCTGTTTTCCCCACAATGTAGATAAGGAAAGGAGCCCTCTTCTTCTGGAATTCACAGGGGTAAGAGGCAGAAGAGCCCTGCCAGATTCTGCCCATTCATATTCTGTCACAAATTAAATACTTTCATCAGGGAGAGAACAAAGCCAGAGCCCACATCAAGTTAGTGGTCAGTGCCCCATGTGGACCAACATCTTCCCAGTCCCCACTAGCCACCATGAAGGATCAAAGGCTGGGGGGCAAATTTGACATATTTCCCCAATAATATACAACCACAATGCATAATACAGGGTCCAAAGAGAGTTTGAATTGAGTCCATGGATTCCAGAGCTTACAGACCTGGTAATAAAGTATACCTTATAGCATATGAATAGATACATCCCATGATGTTGCTGCTAATTAACAAGGAGGGTATGCAGATTAATGCATATCCATGCCAAGGATAAGTCTACAGGGGTCTGGGGACAGAGACGTTATACTGTACTTCACTCCTATGGGTCCAAAGAGAGGTATATTGCATGACCAGGCCATGGATGCAGTATGCCAAATGGACAGTCCTGCTAGAAAGGACTTCCATGGGCACCATAAATGAAGACCGTCAGGGCTGGTGACAACTTAGATGGGCTGCACTAAAATATTCTGTAAAGATAGTTAAGATTTAGCATGGCTGGCTGCCTAAATACTTCTTTTTTATGTGTCTATAAAAGTGATATAATCAAAGCAAAGCCTTGGAGTGATTAATCTGGCCACAGTCTTCAAGGGGTCCAGGCAAGGCTTACTGCTCAGGCTGAGTGGTACATGCAGGGCTTCAAGACACAAGCAAGGAACCAAACAGGAGATGGGAACAAGGACACATAGAGGTTGGAGGGAATGTGGGAGAGGAGGGCGAATGACAGCTAAAAGGGGAAGGTCTTACTGTGTACATGGTGAACAGAAACAAAGGTCAACCTCTCTCTTTTCATCTTGGGAGAGAGGGAGGTGCCACAACTGTCTTTTAGCTTGAGATCAGGCTGGTACACTCCCTCAGTGGTGAGGTTTCCTGACAGTTCAGGAAGGAGGATGAGCAGGTTAGATATGTATAGTAAAGACACAGGCAATGAGAAGAGAGCTTTGGGATACTGCCCCTAGCAGACATGGATGAAGGCAAAGAAGAGCAAAGGAAGCCTTGTCAGGGGAGGAGGCAGACAGTAGATAGTTCCCCTTGCTGCAAGATGCACCCTAGTAAGTATCTTCTAAGGACAGGTCAGTTGGGCATGTCACTACTCAACAAAACAGCTCCTCTTCAGTTGTCCGATGGAAATGGCTGAATGCAGTCCTCCTCTATGATCCTCCACAGCCTGTACATGTGAGGAGGGGGCAGGGGCCTATGACTGGTTTCTGTCTATCTCTGGGTGCTTTACTAAGCACCCTCAAGCCCCTATACTTTGGGTGTTTCAGGGTATGGATGGCCTGTGAAATCTATTTCATCCTATTTTGTCCTCTCCTTAAGTTCTTTAGGACACACAAATCTACTGGGTCTATCATTATCCCTTCTCCGAGATGGAAGCAGGCACAGATCCTGAGAGAAACTGCATGTATGACAGCACCAGTGGACATGGGAGGCCACCCTGTCCAAACCCACTTTGAGGAAGAGCCCATAGACAGCCACTGAAGGCCTAAAGTTTTTCTCACTATGCCCATCAAGTCAGCCCATGGCCACAATGTCCTTTCCAGAAAGCTGCATGCCTGCATCCTGTGTTGGTTCTTGGCCTTGATAATGAGCTATCTAATCCTTTGATTGAAGTGTTGAGATATTTTCCAGAAACTTCTGCCCCCCACCCTCCATCTTAGTGAGCAGATCACAGAAGTAATAACCTATTGACTCTCACTGCCACAGCTTTGGGACCACGAGGTTAAGCCTCCAGGAAAAGCGGGGAATGTCAAGTGGAGACTATTCAGGTCTTCTTATCTCTGGGTAATGGGAGAAGGTGGTTGGCTACTTACTTGTGGGTAGAATTATAACCTGAGGTTGGGCCCCATGACACATGTGCACCCTTAGGAGTCCCTGGCACCTGAACTAGGGTGTAAGTGTAGTAAGGGTTTGCCAGTGCCAAGACCTTCACACCCATCCATCCCCTACCCTGGGTCTAGAACAGTCCTGACCATCAAGGCAGAGTTTCTTTCCCCTTTCACAACCACAGGTGGAATAGAACACATAGGATGGAAATGTAACTCTGTGCCTTTGGTTTCCCTGGGACCACTCCATGTCTTGCCAACCAACTGGAACTATAGTGTTCACAAAAACAATGTGTTGCAGTCAGGTTCACACTGCTGGCAGAAATCACCCAAGCAAGAGCAGCTTGAAGGGAAAATGTTTATTTTGGCTTACTGACTTGAGGGAAGCTCCACAATGTCAGGGGAAAACAATGGCATGAGCAAAGGGTGGATATCATCTCCTGACCAACATCAGGTAGACAACAGGAACAGGAGAGTGTACCAAACACTGGCAAGGGGACACTGGCTATAATACCCATAAGTTCACCCCCAGCAATACACTGTCTCCAGGAGGCATCAATTGCCAAATCTCCATCAGCTGGGAACCTAGCACTCAGAACACCCAAGTTTATGGGGACACCTGAATCAAACCATCACACAATGTGTGGCTCCAAACCATGCATATATAGGCAGGATGATCACCAGTGGAAAGACACTACAAGAGAATTACCCAAGCTACCAGGCCAGGCCTCCAAAACTACCCCATTTAGTATGTGAGCAAACAGAAGCTCAGAGAAGTTAGAGGATCTCCAAGTTTATGAAGGATGAGCCCTGTTCTACCGCAGGCCTGTGTCAATATGAGGACTATATAGTAAAGGGACAGCTTAGCCACAGAGGGGACACTCAAGCCAAAAGGAGCCAGAAGAACTAATGCTATCTCACAGATCCAAACTGTAGGATACAGAATTTTGCCCACTCATAGATGGCCCCTGAAGCCAGGTTCCAATTAGAGTCAAGGAAGTTGAGCCTTTCTCACCAAAAGATTGCTCCACAATTAGGCTGGCACATCCAAAAAGAAAGGAGATCTGTGCTCCATTTGGACTGCTTGGAATCTTCCCAGGCCATAAATGGACTTTGTCATCTGCTTCACTGTTCAGGATAGACTGAGAGGGACCAGGCATGTTAGGATGACTGGGCCTCTAACAGTACAGTCAGGCAGGATGGTCTGTACTTGCCAGAATTCTTATCTCTTACCTAGACCTGTTTTTCCAAAGCAAGCTGGGCCCCTCCTGGGAGGGAAGTCTTTGATTTAAACATTGCAGTTGGTCAAGTTCAGGCCCCAGAACTTTGTGTCAGGGCTAGCCTCTTCCTGAGATGGCTCCTAGCCCTAGCCAACCAGCTGTCTCTCTGGTTCTCCTGAGCCAGAAGACAGCCTACCACCACAAGATCATAAATACCTTTAGAGGGGAGGGCATGCTGTCTGAGCTGCCTGACCACTTGGAAACTTCCAGCTGTGGGGTTTCCCCTTGGCTCGGCCCAGGTCCAGCTGGCTGAGCCGAGGGCTCTTACTCTTTGCATGGCCTCATCACCCCCTCCAGCTCCCACAGGGCAAGAGCTCTTTAAACTTTCTTTTCTCTCTTTTCTTTCCATGGTTTTCCCAGGCCCTCCACATGGGATATCTAGCCATGTGGGTGCCTTTCCTTAGCTCTGTACTTCCCTAAATAAATATAATAATTTAATAATTATCCTTCTCAAATAAATATAATATAATAATTATCTCTCTCAAATAAATATAATAATTTAATAATTATCCTTCTCACTCTCTTTTTATTCAATTTTGTGATTAAATTAGAGATCAACCTACAGTTTTGGATTCAAAGGCTTTGCTGAACCCTGAGCATCATGTTATAAAACGTTATATAAGAAAGGTGCTGTTTCTGGCTCTCTCACTCCTCCACCCTCAATCCATGTTCTTCACTGACCTAATCCCTGGTTCTTTACAAGCCAATGACCCCCCAGAGCTTTCTGCAGAAACACTCTGGCTCAAACCCATTTTTTGATGTCTTTCCCTTGAGATAAGAGAGGCAGGTCCTGGAACCATTCTGAGACCCCTTACCTATCTCACCTCTACCCTGTGCCCCAAGGATGAAGGCTCAGCAGAAGCCAATTCCACAGAGAAGTAGATGTACTCTGTAACTGTGATGCCTCAGCAACTTTGAAAAATAATTACCTCTGTGCCATGCTCTCCCTCAGAGTTATTCAGATCAAAAGAACAGTTTTACTCAGGGGGAAAGAACAAGGGACAGAAACTGTCAAGATGAATATAGCTCATGGGACACGTGGTTCTGCTGAGGCAGGAGTTTGGGGGGCTTTGTTTTGTTATTTTTCTCTTTCCCAAGGCACTTATTGGAGCAGCTTGAGGCATAGGAAGTTCCTCTCAACTGGAGAAGGGAAGGAGAAAACACTAGCCCTTAGAATGAACTATGTCACTATAAACCACAGGCTGAAACTGGGTCCACAGCTACAGCTGTGGTCTTCACAGCAAGTCAGAGGGAGAAAGGCTGTCCCAAATGCCAGTGGGCATTTCACCTTCCAAGTGTTATTCAGGTATCTTAACTGCTGTCACAGGCATGTGCTTTCTATTTGCCAATGTGACCCCAACATCTACTACAGTACTCAGAACATTTGACAGACTTTGACAGTTATTGAATAAAAGAATAAAATGATTAATGAACATAGAGATAGTTTTCAATGAATTGCTATTATAAATAACACCATGATAATCATTCTCATCATGGCAGGGATTAATTCAAACCTCATAGTAATAACCTCAAATATTAATGGTCATAACTCACCCATCAAAAGACACAGGCTATCAGGATGGATCAAAAAACTGGACCCTTCTATCTGCTGTCTTCAAGAAACACACCTCACCACTAAAGATAGACACCTCCTCAGAGTGAAAGGTTGGAAAATGATATTCCAAACAAATGGAAATAAAAAAAAAGTTGGTGTTGCTATATTAATATCTGACAAAATAGCCTTCAAGCCAAAAGTAATCAAAAAGGACAAATAAAAGGCGATTTCTTACTCATCAAGGGAATGATACAACATGAGCACATCACAATCATAAATATATACGCCCTAAACACAGGAGCACCACAGTTTATAAAATAAAATCCACTCGACAATAAAACAGAAATAAACACCTACACCATCATAACTGGAGACTTCAATATTCCACTATAATCAATAGACAGATCCAAGCAGAAAATCAACAGGGACATAAATAATAGAGCTCAACAACTAGACCTAAAGGATATCTACAGAACTTTCCACTGCAACTCTACAGAATACACATTCTTCTCAGCAGCTCATGGAACCTTCTCTAAAATTGACCATACATTAGGCCATAAAGCATGCCTTCATAAAGACAGGAAAATTGAAGTAACTTCCTGTACCATGTCAGATTACAATGCATTAAAGCTAGAAATTAACAGCAAGAGACACATCAAGAAACGCCACTGACACCTTCAGACCAAACAACACACTTTTAAACATTGAATGGGTCATGGAAGAAATCAAGAAAGAAAGGTGAAAAGCCCACTGGCATTTGGGGGAGGTAGGTCACGGATGAGCCTAATAATGGTACCAAACTGACTGTATTTGCTGAATACAAAACTAACTAATAAAGAAAAAAAAAAGAAATTTGTAGAAAAATGGTCATACTTGGAACAGGTCATTTTAAATGAACTCACACAATCACAGAAAGACAATAGTCACATGATCTTACTCATATGCAGTTCCTAACATGGATCAGTCCAAGTTACTGACATAACTGAATAGCATCTTTAGGCTTAGACAATAGGGAGGGTAGGGCTTGGGGGAATGGAAAGAGTGTGGGGAGAACATAAAATCTGAACCCAAAATGAACTGGTAACATAGAACCCTATATCCTGGAAATCAGACTAAAAGGTGAAACCCTCAAACAATCCTTAGAGGAAGCACCTGAATTGAAGGGACGTGGAGAGAGTGAGACAAAACCTAACCTCAAATTTCTCCTGTTTCTCTTTCTTCTCTGACTTTTTATTTTTTCTTTTCCTTTGGCACAGGCCTGTAATTCCCTCTACCAGCATGCGGTCTACATCCACAATGAGCTGTTGATCAGAGAGATCTCCTAGATCTCCAAAAACAAACAAGACACTCTTCTGTCAGAGCACTTGATTACCCACCAGAGGTTAATGGTAACACCCTACTGCTGAAGCCACCAATCTCTCTTGGCACGAACCATGGAGAGACCTCATTGGAATTTGGAGGAGAGCCAGTCCTCAGATAATTAACCATCTAGTGCTGGAAGGCACCACATGAGCTACCAGGGGCAAGTGGCCAATATCTATCCAAGCAATTCAAAGTCTAAGCAACTCAGAAGCAAACACCCTGATGTGATGCTCACACAAGTGCAATAGTGGCACACAGCCATGGTGGGTAACCAACTGCTCTTGGATTGGCTGACAGATCTGCTCTGTGAAAAGGAAACCATATCTGGAACTGTGAAACAAGTTACAGTCATATCCAGATAATGATTCTGCTTTCCATTGTCAAGCTCCCACTAGACTATTAAAGCTCCCCTTAGATTATAAGTGTCTAAACCATTGTAATTCTCCCTAAATTAATAATTTCTATCCCATTTAACTGGTGCTGACTTCATTCTCCTGTGGAGAATCTGCTTCTCTTTTTCAGATGGGAACTGGACTTGAGGAGATAAATGACCCAGTGCACTCCAACCCAGCCCCAGCTGAAACCACAGTGGAATTTAGGAAATGAGCAAGAATGCTGTTTTCTTAGCTAAGCTGATATCAGCACAAGAGTGATGGAGAAAGATACTGAGGACACTGAATACCTACCAAACCAGACATCTAGATGCTCCTAAGTGCCCATCACTGAAGTAGAATTAAAATGCTCCCAGCATGGCTCAGGGAGTTTTGCAGAAGAGGGGAGGGAAGGTTGTTAGAGCCACAAGTTGGGACATTTTGTACAGAGACATTGCCTCTCCCCCATAACTGTCTGCTGCCCCCATAATGCATGACCCACAATCCCCATGGGGTTGATCTGCATCCACAATGAGGAAGGCCTCTTCAGAAAAGGGGCAGGGAGGAGGGAAAGGATGGTACCAATGTGTGATGTTTACATACAAAATATGTCCATATCTAATAAAAAATAAAGAAATATTTGAAAAATAAATAAAATTACTTTTTCTCCAAAGAAGTCATTGATCCTTATGGTATTTATGCAGTGGTCCACCCTTCCTGGCCTATGAAAAGATACTTATCGGGGCTACCCCATGCAATAGGAATCTCCATTCTTTTTGTTTGATAGTGATTTATGATATGTCCTAATACATCATAAAACAAGCTCCTCAGTCAATATCTCTGCCATAACTCTTGGCTATTTTCACCTACATACTTGTCTTAGATAACTATATCTAAAAATTATTTTATAATAATATAATATATATAATAATATAATATAATATATATAATATAATAAATTATTTTTCTAGTCTTCCCCTCTCCCTGAAAAAAAACAAGTCAGAGTTTCAGGAAAACAAACTTAGATGTTAATGTAGGAGAACTGACATTCTTATGAACCCAGTTTTTTCAATGGCCTTTCCTTAGGCTCTTCCTAAAGGTGTTGGGTGTCATTTGGGTGGGACATGGTAGAGGGTGGCATGCTGTAGTCCATCAAGTGTTCTGATTCCTTCAGGGCTCTCCCAATGCAAACAGTGATGCTCAGACTGGCTGTAGAGCACTCAACTGTGGCATCTCTGAGGGAGTTGCTAGTGTGAGATCTGTGAAGCAAGTGTTCAGCTAATTTACAGCCCAAATGAACATTTTGATATAAATTAACTTGGCAAAATGCGTCAACATGAAAATGAGTTATAGAATGTAGGAAGTAGCAATATCAGGACATAATTACAAAAAGAGAGAGACAGACAGACAGAGGAAGAGAGACCCTGTGAAGCAAAATGCTCCTCTTGGCCTACCTAGCCACACATGCAGAACCGATTCTTACCTTCACTGGGCCCCAGTTTCTATATCTGGAAAATGCATAGGATGGACCATGTAGTTCTGACATTCCTTGCTAACTGAGTCTTACCAGCCAGTTCACACACTGCCCATGTTTATGCCTGGGAACTGATTAGCAAATTTTGGAAGATATCATTCAGTGATTATGACTCTAATTATACAAAATGCAATTTCAGTTTTCATGACTGCAACTTCAAAGACAAGTCAAAGTCCCAGATGTTGAAAAATGAGACCCTACAAGGCCTTGAATTAAAATCATGAGGTGTTTTCTCCAGTGCTGAAGCAAGACGTAGGGATGGGGAACTTCCCTTCCATTGACTACTGGACTTTGGGATCAAGGTGAAATAATAGTGGCTGGGCCAGGACCCTACAGAAAATGTCACTGCCTCTAGATAGGGGCAGGCTATCCCTACTACCCTAGGAAGTATGCAGTCAGATTTGTGATAACTGCTGGAGGGCCAATTCTCCAGACCTCACCTCTGCAAAGGTGAGGTCTAATTCAGAGACAGCTACCAACCCAAGCAGACAAGGCTTTCCAGAGGGCCCAACACATACCACACTGGCTAAATGAAGTTAGTGACTCCCTTGAAAAGCCCTAATGTACAGATGTGGGAAAGCTACATGGTACTTGAACCCATACAATGATAAGAAACAAGAAGTAAGCACCAAGGAAGAGGAAAGACACAGTGAGACAACTCTAGTGCCAAATCTCAGCTCTTCCCTCTGAGCAACATTGGTTTCATTATTTAACTTCTCTGGGCTATAGTTTCTTCACATAGAAGTGGGCATTCTTGACTGAATAAGTTAGCCCAGGCAGAGGGTCTCCCACACAGAAGAATAATGATGTGTAATTTTCTTTCCTTTCCCCAACCCCTGCAAAGGAGAAGTAAGCCAGAAATAAATATGGCCAAAAAAATTAATTCCCACTCCTCACCTATTACCAAGGCGAATTTAATTCTCTCTCAAACCTTCTTCTTCTTACCAGTGAAATGGGAATAAGAATTCCCACAATAAACAAGAGCTAGTGGAAGTGAGCTTTCTTCATGAAGTAAAGAGTGTCATGAGAAAGTAAAATGCCAAATTTTACAGAACAGAGGAGAGAGAACCTGCCTGGCAGCCCACAGAGCCTGCTGTTGCTGGGTGGTGCTATGTGAGGCCAGTTGGAGGTAATTAGTGCGTGATTCCCATCATTAGAGAGGCTCCCGCAGGCTGACTGGGCCTGGAAAAGGGCCTTCTGTCTGCCAATGCTAATGATGATGTTCCTCTGCTAACCTTCCCCAGGGGTGTTCTCCATCACTGGGCAGCCAGAAGAGCACCAATTTCCTGGCTTGGCTTTGCCTCACACAGCTGGGCAGCTGCCTCTGGGCTGGAACCAGGGGACTGTTTGAGGGTGATTTTCTTTCACTGTAATGACATTTTCTAGGAAAATAAGATCAGAGGCTGCAAATACACTCCCTGACTCTTCAGAAAAGATTCAATGTAAGCAACATGCTCTGGGGGCTCTGGGTCCTGGCACCTGCCATTCCCATGTGCAGAATGCTTCTCCCAGCTCTTCTGTTACAGCTCCTTGTCCTACCATGGCACTTGACTCCACGTGCCTAGAATTCCATCCCAAAAATACACCTCATGGTAAGGACTCTCCTTACTCTTGCCCACATGCTTGCAAGTTTCTGAGGAGGGCCCACAACTTGGCTCTGCTCCTACCTCCAGCCTGCAAACCTGCTGGGGACCTGAAGCAGCTAAAGCCTGACTGCAGGGTGAGGAGATCAGTGGAAGACAGAAAAGCTTGAGGGTTCCCCACCTTACTCTGAGGTACCAAACCTCATGGGGCAGTGGCCATGGCCAAAGCATCTCAATTTGGATGTCTTCTACCTACAGCAATCATATTTTCTTTTTTTTGTTGTTTTTTCTGTTTGTTTGTTTGTTTTTCTTTTTTTTTCTTCATTAATTAGTTTTGTATTCAGCAAATACAGTCAGTTTGGTACCATTAGTAGGCTCATCCTTGACCTGCCCCCTCCCCTTAGCCCCTTCTTGTTGAGGTATATGGGTTGTGCATTGTGGAGTTAGCCCACAGTTATGGGTAAGATAAATGTCTCTGCATATCATGACCCAACATAAGATACCTTACATACCCAACAAGCAATCAAATTTTCTAAATCAAAATTTGAAGAGTGGTGTGCAACTGAAATAATCTACTTTGTCAGAATGTATGCAAATTTAGCTACACCTTGTAAATTCCAATATATGACTATACAATCTGAAAAGATGCCTATGGAATTCTGGAGAAAGGTAGTCAATTAACTTCAGGATGATTTTAGGTCGATGTAGAATGCCAATCCTAAGCAAAGCTGGAAAAGTGCCTTGCAAGTTAATATACTACATGGTGACCCCAAGATAGTTGGGGGGACCTTAGCCCTGTAGCCTCATACCCAGCAGCGAGGGCATAAAAAGCTATAGACGCCTGATTGGTTATACATATTAATATGACTAACTGAAAGACCTCTCTGAGTTGTTGCACTAAGTGTGTGAGCTCCACCCTGAGCCATGGGATCCACAGGCATGTAGGTAAGATACTCTGAAGACTTCCTTCCTATCCTAATAAAGGAGAGAACATTGGCATGCTCATTTTGTAGACAGAACTCTCTTTGCAGTTTCTTCCTTCATAAAGGCTTGATTGAAAAGAAAAAAGTATAGAATCTTCTGGCATTATTATAGAAAGCATCAACTAATTGAGAACTATAGTTTACTTGGTAGAAGTTCAGGAGGAGGAAAATGTAGCCACTGGCTGCTAGCAGGACACACTAGCATCCTGCTGCTAGGCTGGAGTGCCAGAAGGCAGGGAGGACCACATACAATGCGGACCTTCCCTCCAGCATCTCAATGAGGACCCACCTCCCATCCAGTGGGTCCCTCAGTTAGTCAAGTAGCCAGTAAAGAGTCCTGGATACTTGTCCTGGCCCTCAGAACAGTTGATCTGCAATATGCAAAGTTTCATAGCTAATGATGCTCCTGCCTCATGTGCACCTTGGGGGAAAGTGAGAGCACCTGCAGACCCCACCCACTGCATACCTGGCAACAGCATTTGCCTTATCCTGAGTCCCTGCCTTTGTTTCCAACTCAGCACTTGTTCTTCTGTAAAGATGGCTCCCAACCTCCACAAGCTTCCACCCCTGCACAGACTAGGACACCTCAGACCACACAGCAGGCCCTATTTCACAGCTTTTGGGCCTCCTTGAAAGGTACTTTGAGATGTAAGTGGTCACCTGCCAGCAAGCCAGCCAGTCAGGCCTTCTCTTGGGCTTCCCTGAGCCTACCTGTCCCTCCCTACCTGTCATATTTTGGGACTCCAACAGCTTTCTATGAACTACGTAACTCACCTGGCTGGCTGCCATGCTGCACAAATTGCTCTGACTGCTGGCCTGTGTGGCACTGGGTCTTTACCCTCCCAAGCACACCTTCTGCTAAGTGAAGCTCAGACCTCTGCTTTTGCTTTAGCATCTGATCAGCTCTCTGAATTTTATCAGACTTATTGCCATACCTGATTTACCTGAGAATCAAAATCTCTCATAGTGATGCCAAACAGATGCTACAAATCATTAAGGAGTGATGAAGCCAAGAGACTGACATGCACACAAATCACAGACATTTGAGTTAGCTGGAAACTTTGATCTAGTGAATCTCATCCAACCACCTCATTTCACTGTTCAAAAGACTAAAGCTTAACAAGGGGAAGTGGTTGTTCCTAGTCGCAAAACAGCCAATCTTTTATAAAAGCAGTACCTATCCCTCTGCACCCATGAAGAATGGTGCAGGTGTCCTTGGTCCTGTCCTGATGGGAGATAGTAACAGGACTAAAGGTCAGAGTTCAGCAGCAGGAAGAAGAAAGTAGATCTTGGATAATCCTTTGGGTCTGTGTTGATAGAACTTCTGGCCCAAAAGATAAAAGGAAGGTTTTGAGATGTTCCAGCATCTTCACACCTCCATAATGTGTTGAAATTCTCATTCTAGTGTCTCTCCCACAAATTCAACTCAACATCTACATAAAGCAAGGTAAACTAGATCTGGGTTCTTAATTCCTAAACATTCTCTGATTGTGGGCACTGTGGGAATACTAGGGAAAGAGAATATACACCTATAGTTTATCTAACCCCAGCTTGACACATTCAGAGCTATACTTTCAGACAGATAGGTGAGGGAAAATGACAGGTATAGTTGAAGAAACAACATGTGCTTTTGTCCTTTTTCTTGGGAGGAACTCTGAACCCAGATATTCAATGGTCATGTCGGTCTAATTGGGCTACGGGACAAGGAAAAATCCAAAGCCCCATGTGACAAGGATTCTGCTTGTGCTGAGGCTTTTGCTGAAGAGCTAAATGGCACGTAATTCAGTTAAAGGAGAAGGAAGCAAACCTCATCACAACAGTTGAAAACATGAAAACAACAAATAAACAGCTGTTTTGAGTCAGAACAAGGAAGCCAATTTGATCCTTGTAGAAAGAAAATTACCATCTTGTGAGTGTGTGTGTGTGTGTGTGCAGTCATGCAGGGAGAAGCAGCTCCCTTCAAGAAGCTGCAGCTGTGAGCAGCATAAAGCACTACATTAACCAAGTTCATAGAACAATTTGCTAGATTAGAGTTATACCATTCACAGCATGCAGACTTGACTAAGCCTCAACTAACAGGATACATCCATACATGCCCCCACCACATACATGGTCCACCTGCTAAAGCTGGGCTACAGAGGGCTACACTTGCAGTCCAAGAGCCCAAAGTCCTGTATTTGAAAATGTACCTCACACCCACCAGTCACAGGTGAATGTTCCACAAGTTGTAGAGCTTTTCCCATTCTGTGGGCAATAGGCAAACAAGGTCTCACAGAACCACAAAGCACCAACTTCATCTTCACTCAGTAGATCAGGATTTCCTTAGGCACTATAGTTTATGTTTTCTTTTGTACATGAAACTTGAAGTATAAGTAACAAAGCATCTCTATCAACATCAGTCACCTACTGTCATAATAACTCTGCATAACAATAATAACTCACACCATCTCAGTGGTGTGAAACAAAAGCAGTCAACAGAGGCAATTCAACTTCCCTTCCAGCTGTCATCCTAGGAATGCTTGGTGTGGGGAGGTCTCTATCCAGGGCCCAGGATAAGGGTGCACACCAAACCTTCTTGTAGCCATAGCCAAGGTGGAAGAAGACAATAAGATATCCTTCCTTGTAGCCCCTTGAGGCCCATAGTCAGATCCAGCTCAATGTCACATCCCTCCCATTCCAATGACCAAAGGAAGTTATATAGACAGGCAGAAAGTCCAAGGGTGAAAAACAGCATACTGCTGCTTATAATGGGACTCTGACAAGGGTTTGAATTCATAGAGGCATAAAAAAATCTGGGCCTAATAAGCCTCACAGTTAGCTATTTTCATGGAGGAGAGAAATGATGGTACCAACATATGATCTATCCATACAAAGTTTCTACTTAATAAAAAAATTTTAAAGATTCAATTCCCCTGACTATAAAATGGACACATAGTAAGCTCTGCCCTGAGCTATGTCATGAAAGTATTGCAAACATGAAATGAGTGAATACACTTCATAGCAATTTCTAAACAATATGGGTTATGCATTCACTGGGTGACATAACTAGGTAGACCACATAATTTTATATTCTACCAGGTTTTCACAATCCATGTTGTGAGGCAGTCATATACCACTGTGTAGTAATCCATGCACACCACCACCTTGCTCCCACACCTTCACCACAACTTAGAGCTCAGTATACTCAAAGCCTCTGAGATAGACCATAAATAGACTTCTTGGTTCCCAGCCCAGTGGCCTTTTCCCTGGGGCACACAACTGGAGCAGTCTGTCACCTATGCCCACCTAACATTACTCCCTGCTCTTATATACTATTATTCCTGTGGGCTGCAGGAATGCTGGATCCTGGATGGTCAGCAGTCATATCCCTTACTGGTGTCCAAAGAGCTCTTGGTAAATGTCTATTGTATTCCATGAATTGTAATTCCCCATGCATTTTGCTCAGAAGAGCTCTGTCTGGTATATTAATATCAGAGGAAATAAAAACTGACTCTGGAGTGTCTCTGCCCCAATAATTTAACTATTACAGATCAGGGTCATGGAATTGCAGCCCAGGTCTTAAACAATATTTGCTTATAGCTCTGTAACATCATAAACCAATCAGGGACACTGATACTCACATTTCTTAAAGAGAGTGTATATGCTAACAAGGAAAACTCCAGGTATATGAACCATGCCATTTCTCCCAGTCCACTCATAGCAGGCTCTGACCCCCAACTCTCCCTTTCCCCCAGCAAGCTTGTGAGATTTTGCTCCTTACATGTTCATGTGGACACCAAAGCATCCCTCCACCCCAAAAATGGGACCTGCTGAGCTCCCCCTACAGTTCCTCCTACTAGAGATAGCTATTAAGGGTGGCTGCATGCTTAGGTAAGGGTCTCATCTCTCTGGAATCAGGAAGGTGTGATAAAGATGATATATCCCTGAACTTCTCCTAAGATATGCCTGGATAGGACATTTTTGTCCACATTACCTACAATTTCAGGAGATTTTTTTCAATTTCTAGACTTTTAAATATTTGACAAATCAAGAACAATTTTCTGTATCTTTTCTTTATTTGTACTTTTCTGTTCACTTTCCTCCAGTATTTACACATAAGGTCTCCATAATCTATCTTGCAAATATTTTATTTCTCTTTGTAATTTCATGCTCTTTATTTATTACTTTACAATTTCATTTATTTCTCCCATCTGAACTAAGAAGACACTAATAATCTACTTTTCAATTATTGCCACCTCTAAGCTACTGAGTTTTCCAACTTGAAAATGGGACTTTCAGTTGCAAAAAGAATTCACTGTGTTGTGGCTACATCTAGTTTTATAGGATCCTAGTTCTATGATCACATAACTCCCAGGTTTTGCCCTGTGGCTTTGAATAGTCAGCTACTTCAAGTGTTCTGACTAAGCTTCTCTGCCTATGGGTCTCCTTAGTTGTGTTTTGATCTTCCACTGCTTTCCTTCAAACTTTTCCATGTTGCCGAGTTTCCATTAGTATGGTAAGCTGAGAGCCCTAAACATAAGCACTGGAGGAAGCCACTCTGTTTCTAGCCCTTCTAGTATAGCAGTGAGGTGAGTTCCGGCCCATCCTTACAGCCTTCTACAGCATCTCTGGACCCAAGGAGAATAGCTGCATCCTTCCGTTAGACTCTCCCCTGAAACCTGGTGGCCAAAACTAAACTCTTGGTTTTTCCTAAGAAACGTGATTATCATCTCCATCATCCCTTTCCTTTCATTTCACCAACCTAGGAGTCACACCTGATTACTCAACTTTACACACACCTAACATTGTGCACATCCAAATACCACCAAGTGTCCTTGCTTTTCCCAGGTCACCATACTCTTCTAGCAAGATCTGTATTTCTAGCTAGCTACAGTAATCAAGATTTCTTCATTATTTTCTTCAGTCCTAGATTTAGACTTCCTACTTCTAATTATTCAAGGCAGTCATGCATACAGCAAATGTGTACTAAGCACCTACTTTATACAAGGTCCAGGGTAGGTATTTAGGAAGTAATACTGAGCAGACTGACTCTTTACCACCCAAGATACTTATTTTATAGAGATAGGAAAACATAAACAAAGAGCAAATGCTACACAGAGGGCTAACTACCATTTGGAGATGACAGCTGACTACTTTGGGAACAGAACTATGGGTGCCTATTTTCTTTGACATCCAATTTTTTCTTTCTTCTCTCTACCTTAATTATGTCTTCCTCTTCAGTACGAACCACTGATAGCCTGGCATTGGTTCTGTCTCTGTTTCCACTCTGCACCTCCCCCTACAGTCATCCTCACATCTGTTTAGCTCCATGTTCTGTTCCCCCAGGCAGGAGCTATAAACTCCTGCTGTTCTTAAACTTAGGGAACATCACTGAGAGCACCACATCATGCTCCTACCTCCCACAGCAACCAGTGACATTTTATCACCATTCTCTTATCTTATATTCCTCCTTCCATTGTGTAAAGCAGCACAGATTCAAAGCAGATCATAGTTCCCCATACTTTCATGTCAGCTTCCTTCTCCTTCTAGTGTGTAAAGCAGCACGGCTTCTGAGAAGATTATAGCTCTCCATATTGAAAGCTGTTAGCTGTTCTGATTAGCTTTCCAAACCCATTTGGTCTTCTATGCCTAACTTTGTAAAAAATAAATAAAATTAGATGAGAACCTTTTTGGAGAATGTCACATCTAGTCTTGACATACTGTGAACTTTTAAAACTGCCTTACTCTGCACTTTAAAAAGTGTAGAACTTTGATTCTGAGAAATCTGATTAAGAGAAATCGAAATATGAGTATCATATTACCTCTGCCTTTAAACATGGCCAGTCTGTGCCTGAGAGCTTTTGCTGCTCCAAGTGAACTTCAATGGGCCAAGAGCATTGCTTCACTATGCATTTCCTGGAATGTCGCACCTTGGCTCTTGAGTATGAATCTGTACTTTCATTAGATGATAGTCAGCATCAGATCATTCCTGAATGCTTTAAGTTTGAGGGGTTTTCTCTGACAGGACAAAATTCAAAAACAAGAGCCCAAGGGAGGCAGATCAGTTTGAATAGGAAGAACTTTCTATTGGGGAGAGTAGACTGAATAGGATTCTGGGAAGGCAGCAGAGACTCTGTTATTGGAATGAAACCAAACAGACCAGATTTTCTCAGGGAAGGAGAATGGACCATCCCTAGGGGCCAGGAAGCAATGATGATGGTTGCCCTCTAACTCTGAGGCAGGAGGCTTAATTCCTCCTCTGGCTATAACATTTCATTGAGACTGGCAATAGAGCCATAATCCATATCACTGATGTTCTGGGATGGTTCTTGAGATACCATTATCAAGTAAGAATGAGCAGGAGTATGGACACAGAGAAACACAAGAAGAATGACAGGATCCTTTCTGATTGTGATTCTGGGAAGACCATGGCCTTAGTATAGTCTTGGAAACCTCCTTCCCTGCTGGACTGTATAAGGGCCCTTTCTCCCTTCCTGGTCAAGGGCCTGGGTTCTCAATTTAGAATCTAATTCTCGTTCAAATTAGTCCATCTCTCAGATAAAATTAGAAGCTGGGCAATGATTTGGAAAAATACAATCAATTTAGTCTAATTGTTTTTGCATGTCAGCTCCATCCAATAATGAAGAATTTGTCCCTCGGAGTCCATGCTGACAAGGAGCCATTATCTATGGGAATGAGATCATCTGCTAGGGAGCTAAGTGAGTGTGGGGCTGCTTAGGCCCCAGGTCAGAGCCTGGAGGGAGGTTGAGGAAGGGAGGATTGTGAACAGACTCTGACCATGGAATACATCTCATGAGGTCAAGCCACAAAATGGGGCCTGTGTCAAGACAATGCCCACTGGAGCCTTAGTTTCCTTAGATTAAATCAAGATGTGATGACACTTGGATGCCTGTCTCATAAGATCAGCCTTAGTAACAATTAAACAAAGTTTATGTTAAACCCAATTAATTCATCCGTTTAATAAAATTTTGCAGTATATGACATTCATTAGATATCAGGCATGTGCCAGACATTGCCCTTGGTTGAAAGACCAAGACACAGCCTGCACTGCCATACAGCTCACCCTATGAATTTATACAGTGACTATATGGAGAAATAATGGGGATGGTAATGGTGGTTGGTGACGGTGATGATGATGATGGCAATGGCAATGACAATGGGCATTCATCCAAGAAGACACTGCTGGCTAGCAGCTGATTTTAATATGCGGTGAAAGATTCTTTCCCTGATTGCTCATGCAGGCTATGAGCTAAGAGAAGTTAAGATGCTGTTTTAGGAAGCAAGCAATATGTATATTTTATAAAATACATTTCTCTGATTAATTATTGGATCTTTAAGAGAATCAGGGAGGGAGATTCTCAATTCACCACAGGGATGAATGGTAAGGTTTCAGATCAGCCACAGGAGGTCCCTGTGACCTGCCTTTCCTACCAGGCCTTCAGTGTGCACTTGTAAAGATAAATAGACCATTTTCCTTTATTTTGCAAAAGAAGTCTCTTGAAATTAAGGTGATGGTGACTAACTAGCAAATAAAGAGGAAAAACATTAGAAAGAGCTGCCCATACTGTGTTTCTAGAAGCATCTCTAGGGGTCTTCCTAAGTACTCACATAAAAAACATCCCCATCCTTGCACCTGAACCTCAGTCCACAATGTGGGCATCCCAGTCCCGTTGCCCAGCATTGTAATAGCGGGCTTCTTTAACCATGGTTTCCGGCTGGGACCTGATGGGTCTTGATCAATGGCAGTCATGGAGCTAAGTGAGGGCAGAGTAGACCTAGAAGCAGGCTTTGTGATCACCCAGACCACAGCTGCACATCATTTTATCAGAACACTGATGCCCCACTAAACAAGGCTTTATTATGGATATCAGACTTCATCAAAACATCATCATAACCAAGAACATGATGCCAACCCTTTAGAACTCTATCATTTTTCCAGTTTTGTATCTCTTCAGTTGTCCCATTAGACTGTAAACTCATTGAGTGTAAGCAAATGATACTGCCCAAAAGCAAGCACATAGCAAACATGCAGTGTTAGTTAAATGAGTGAACAAAATAGGGAGAAGTGAAATGAGAGAACTTTTGAATTTTATAGACATATACTCCTGAAAGTAAAATGGGTCTTAGATATTTACATACTATCCCCTAATTACCAGAGATGGTATGCATGTGTGCTTTCCCTCTCTTTCTCATTGTATGTGTGTACAAACATATGTGTACACACAGTATATATTATGCACACAATTATCTTACTATCATGTCACTTACACAAGGCTGATATCACTTACTGGTCATGGTACTGTGTTTTGCTTAGTCCTAAAGTAGCTTCAAAACATTTCACAGGGCTGGAGAGATGGCTTAGCAGTTAAGCACTTGCCTGTGAAGCCTAAGGTCCCCGGTTCGAAGCTCGATTCCCCAGGACCCACATTAGCCAGATGCACAAGGGGGCACATGCGTCTGGAGTTTGTTTGCAGTGGCTGGAGGCCGTGGCGCACCCATTCTCCCTCTCTCTCTATCTGCCTCTTTCTCTCTCTGTCTGTCGCTCTCAAATAAATAAAATAAAATAAAAATTTTTTTAAAAAATTCACAGCACTTCACACATTCACAACCAATTTAGAAAATTTGATGTGCAAAGTAAAATTGTTTCATTAGCCTTGGCATAGCTTAGTTCCCCTCATTTAGAATGTAGGCCCTCTTAGTTTGTTCCTGGCTTCCAGGATACCATTTCTACTTGTAAAGAAGATCTTATATTTTCAAAGAACCGCAACTACCAGGCCAGGAAACAGGCTCTGTGTGATGCCATCCTGGCTTCTACAAGGTGATGTAACTCTGCCAAGCCAAAATTGGGCTTCCAGAGCCCTGATACTGTTCTGTCCAGCTGTGGCAGCGTATGTCACTGGTGAGTGGTGCTGGCCTCGGTGCTGAAACACAGACATGCGTGTAAGACTGTGAAACCTACATTATTGAGGATTTAGGGTGTTTGTTTTTCTGAATGGGGGATTAGAGACCAGAAATCCCAAAATGACCATCTATTTGCAGAAAACAGAACTTGAGAATTAGAGCTGTCAGATGTGTTCTCAAACCCAAGGGGCCTAATTAAAGCCCTCCCTAGCTCTGCAGACCCTTTATCTCTCACTCTGCTATTTGAGGACAAATCACCAGTTTCCCACAGAGACTCCAGAGTGCTTTCAGCCAGGAAGAAGCCAGTGGATAAAATGCAGTTTTTCCAGTTCCCAGTATGGGTGCAGCCCAGAAGCCTGAGGGCAATTGTCTGGGCAGTGCACCCAGGACTGAGATGTTTGGGATCTCCATGAAGGGCCAACTGCTATATGATTTCTTGGGAGTAGTGTCCAGACTTTGTAGTGGTCTTGCCCCACCATGTTTCTCTGATGTCTGAGGAAGAGCAAGGTTTGTGCCCAACACCCAACACTCTTTCCCTGAATGCATGAGCCTGTACTTCCTCCTTCTCAGAAATCATAACAGACTTGAGTTTGCCTCACAAAGCTGACAGGAGAATGCTCTTCAGCCCCATTGGGTTCCCACTATCGATGGCTGTGAGGGAGCAGGTAAGGCATTGCACATGCTTTAGGCCACATGCAGGCTGCATAAAGGGCATCAGCCCACTAACTCTGGGCATCCTACTCTCCCTACTTCTGCACTCTCTTGGATCCAGAAAAAGAAGGAATGTATCAGGCCTGAGGAAGCTTCTGAGTTCCTTCTCAAACCTTTTATTACATTTTTTTTAGAATCTATCTGATGAAAAATAATTTCTGGATATCTGAACTTTACTTGCAACTGTTATAGGCTTCTCTTCTTCCTCTCCTAGCACACAAAATTTCATTGTATCCCAAATCTTTACATGACAGCAAAAGGATGTTGGAGGTAGCTCCCTGCTGTTTTCCCTTCTTCCTCTCCCAGACTTCATTCTGAGAAGCAGCGCAGCCTGGCTCTCCATCTGCCCTCTGCTAGAGAAGTCTCCCGGAAATCAGAATGGATGGAGAAATGGATGGCTGGAATCAGAGCACTCATAAGAGGTGACTCCCGGTTCCTTCCTCATATCTTCCAAATCCTGAAAGGAAGGTGTGTAGAGCTGTTTCTGCAGAAGCAACATCCAAAAGTCTAGGATATTTTCTCATCTCCCAGCTATGGAGGGGAATTTAGGCAGGAAATTAAACAACTAAATCCATCATATTTATTGAACAGCTTTTCTCTGGAAGACACTAGTGTGGGAGGTCAGGTTGCACATGAATCCTCAAACTCCAAAGGAAGAATGTCCTTCTCATTTCACAGGCTCTCTGTCCTTGCTCACTGCTCTACATCCTTATTTGCCTTGATTTATTCCTCAAGAGTGGAAGGCTTCTTCCAACACCTGGCCCGGCCTGTTGATATTCCTTTGGCATTCTCCCTGTCCCTCTTTTCCTAGAACTACACACTGTTGGCCCTTTTGCAGGTCCCAGATCAAATGCAACCTTCCTAGAGAGACTGGTTCCTGGTTCTTTCCTCCCAGAATCCTCTCTAGCTCTTGATCCTATTATCTCCTTCCTACAGCTGCTATTTCCTTCCTACAGCTCATTCCATGTCCATGTGTCTCAGCTACTTGTCTTTGGTACCCAACAGCCCACAAGCTTGTGAGGTACTCTGATAATAAAAAGCCACATTCCGGAGCTCAACTGCCTTATCAAAGGCCAACTTTGTCACTAGCTGAGCAAGTGATCTTGATTAAATTACCTAAATATTATGCCCTATGTTGCTAACCTAAAATGGTAACTATTAATAGAACCTTATCATAAGTAGCACATCACAAATAACACCTTATGTCATGAAATCAGTTTACACATAAAGAATTAGAATCTTGCCTGGTCTATGCAGAAGCCTTATCAAAGTTAGCTTTTCTAGTGGCTGTCAATCACTGTTCTAGGGGAACAAACAACAGTATGTGCACATGAATGGAAAGCCCCACAGAAACTGATGTAAGTAAAGTGAGAATCAGGAAGAACAGCCCATGTCCTGAGGTTCCTGAGACCCAGGAGAGAGTAGTGCCTCAGCTCCAGGATGGAAGAAGCTCCATGGAGATTCTGGAAGAGCAAATTCTGCTTTCTACGTGGGGAGATTCAAGGACAAGCTGAATGCTTCTCATTTCCCCATGAGGACAGAGAAGAGTCCTAGCTTTGCCTCAGAAAGTTACTTCTCAGAGCACAGGGCTCTGTTCCTATTGCTTCTTCCACCTCCCTTAGCCATGAAATGAAAATCACAGCTAACGAATCACAGAAGCCTTTGAAAGCCATGCCGCTGCATCCTGGCTAGGGATACAAGAGGCAGGATCAGGGCAGAAGAAAAGGGCTTGAAAGTCCTTGTGATAAGATAACCATTTCCACTTTGCTGTGGGGAAGCACAATGTTGTCTGACATCCAAAACTGGGACTAGAAACTTTCTTATAAAAGGGAAGAGTTGGAATTTATGCTTCCCTTTCTTTTCTGAGCCATGAACTCAGCCACCCCAGAGCATCCATACAACCTACATGGAACCACTGAAGATTTCCTACCAAATTTCCTGTTCAGTTCTACAAGGCACAATCCATCCATCCCTGGGACCTGCACAGAGAGAGGATTACCTTCACCACCCCAAACACACACACTCTAGGATGCTAATGTGCCTGTTTGCCCATGCGTGCATTTGTGTCTTATCAGCCTGCTTAAGGAATGATGAGACATCTCATACACAGAGACGTGGAACTCTTTGCTGGGCCTGTCCACACATAGCAGAAAAATAAACTGAACATTCCCAGTGTCAGAGAGGGGATGGAGGCCCAGCAATCAGACAGCTAAGAAGGCTCTGAAGCATGGCTCAGTTGTGTTAGCTCCCTGGGAAAGACTGACCTGAAAAGGAACCATCAATGACAAACCTGAAGGATCAAAGCTCCTGAAGAAAGAGGGCTAAACAGAGAACCCACTGGGGGAACAATGGACCCACAAAACAAAGCTGATTGTTATTCATATTAAATTGGGGCACAGGTGATTTGGTCCCAAATGGTTTGCAGGTTTTGCATTGCAGAGGAAGCTTTTATGGGATCCTACTGGGATTCAGATTATGGGAACTAGACCAGGACCTGAGAGGAGGCAGAGCTTCTGTCCTTCTTAACTACACAATCGATACTGAACAGCTTGTCTCAGAAAGCAGACCCACCCAGGCTTCTCATACTAAACTAAAAGGTGCTAGGATTCTGAGGGCCTCTGAGAAGAGGAGTTCATTGTTGGCAGAGGAGGAGCAAAAGGAAAAGGTGGGTCATTCAGGGAGACCTACAACTTGCTCTACATGCTTAAAACAAGGACCAAATGTGGGGATGCACTAAATCCATATGTGGAATAGAAGCACTACTACCTTTCCACAGATAAGGGCATAGGAAGGGGAGAGCTCAAACTAGTGGGTGCAGGCAAGTATGTACATACATCCATATGTGCACATGAGCTAAATGATGGGCCATTTGTACACACTTATTCTGCTGTGCTCACTTGTGTATCTACCTCTATGCACACACCTGTGTGTACACAGATGACTGAGTATCTGTGTGTCCACACACTTGAGATATTGACAAAAATGTATGGCAGGCTGCTGTCTCTTCATGGAGACTTCTCATGCTAATTTCACATTATTGTTTCAAGTTGGCTTCAAAAAATACTATTTTAAAAATGCACAGTGCCTGACACTACCTACACAAGACCATCATAATAGAAGGAAGAAATCACGACAACAAAATAAAAGCAACTGATTGAGAGGGAGAGGGGATATAATGGAGAGTGGAGTTTCAAAGTGGAAAGTGGGGGGAGGGAGGGAATTACCATGGGATATTGTTTACAATCATGGAAGTTGTCAATAAAAAATAAATTTAAAAAATTATTTTTTAAAAATGCCATAAAACAGAGCCTGGTCTGACAAGACAGGTCTCCAGAAAGGGGCTTTATAATTATCACTACTATTGTTACAAAAGTGGTGAGATAAAGCTTGCCATCCTTCCTGGTCCATCTTGTCCAACTCCTATGAGCCAGTGATGCACCCTGCAGAGCACCTACAGAGGGCATCTGATGGCCAATCTCACTGAATCAGAGGGGATCCTGACTGCTTGCTGAAAGACCTGTCTTATTACCAAAGAGATGAGCCCAGAGGACAATCTTTGGTCAGGTTATGATACAGGAATTGGGGTCCGTTGTCAATGTACCAATATGATACAGGAATTGGGGTGTCTTTGAGAGTGACACAGGCTTTCTCAGTTCTTGATTAGGCTGTAAGCAAGGAGTTAGGTTGCTGGATTGTCATGGTCACACAAAACGTCCAAGTCAGTGGCCACAAGGTGCTTGTCTTATGAATTCAAAGAATTAAAATCCACAGACGAGGGCTGGAGAGATGGCATAGTGGTTAAGGCACTTGCTGGCAAAGCCAAAGGACCCATGTCCAATTCCCCAGTACCCACATAAAGCCAGATGCACAAAGTGGTGCATGTGTCTAAAGTTCAAGAGGCCTGGCATGCCCATTTTCTTCCTCTCCCTCCACCCCTCAAATAAATAAAAATCCACAGACCAGAGGGTGAAATTTAGATAGATTTTATTACTGATAGAATGAAAAAGAAGGAAAGAAGGCAAATCTTCTGTATAGCAGGAGGGGGTTTCTGGAAATGGAAAAGCGCTCTAGAGATCCAGGTTGGGGTCTTTTCTAGGTTCTGTGTGACAGCAGAACTAACCAGCCCTGATGCCAGGTTTGTACATAAGGGATTAGATTTAATTATCCAGGAAAGGAAACTGCTTTAGGAAAGAGAAGCTCCTTACTAGGGAGGGACTCAGGCTGAGTTTAAGGTAAACAGATCTAAGAAATTCCTTTAGGTTGCAAGAGATAAATTGTATCCTTCTCTGACCTCTAGCAATGAGGAGACTATAAAAGCAGGTTCAAGGGTATTTTTTGATTTTATGTTCAGGAATCCTTGTTACCCCTAAACTGCCTCAGTTAGTTACTTGCTAGTTCCTTCACCTTGCTCATTACCATTGTTCTGAGCCCCTTACATTGGTCTGGGTGACATTATGGAGAGAGATGAGGTGTGGGTGTGACCCTACACAGTGGTGGACTCTTTTGTGGACATGGGCCTCCCAGTTGGTAAGATGTACTACTGGAACCTGCAAATATATTGTGGGATTTTAAGAGTAATGGGGGCCTGTTGGCCCAGATGGGTTGGAGAGTAGCTAAGGCTCTTGAGATCAAATTCATGTCACAGGCCGAAGAAGAATTAAGGAATGTGGACAGGAGGTAAGGCAGGCAAATGGAGACTTTATTAAAGAAAATACAGTAAAAGACCCCCAAGAGCAAAAACATTTCCCTTAAGAAAGAGAGGGGGTTGCCAGATCAGGATCTCAGAGCTGGGAATATAAAATTCAGAAAGTCCAAAGTTCCAAAGGGGGGAAAAAAAAAAAAGAGCAAAAAAGTAACAGTTACACTTGTTCAGTTAGAATGCAGAAAAGCAGGCAAATTGACGCACAGAGAGTCTGTGAGCACCTGCACCTAGAAAGGGACTTCCTCCCAGCTTGGTGACTATGAACACTATGGCTGGCTCCAGGAAGCAGAGGAGCAGCATCCTGAGTTCTCTGGCACTCCTTGCTTCTGCTCTAGCACTTGCCGTCTAATTGGGGTGGTGTCAAGGAAGAAGCAGAGTATGGAGGGAAAGAAATCACTGAAGGAAAGCATGACGTCAGGAAAGGCTTAGCCACTCTATAGTCCATCTAGGCCAAGAGACCCCATAGCTCTTAATATCCCACAACATATTCGGAGGTTCCAGCTGTGTACATCAACTGGAGGCCCATGCCTACAAAGGGGCCCATCAGTATGTAGGATCACACCCACTCCTCATCTCACGCCTCATCTCACCAGGATGACACCCAGAAAAGTGTCAAAGAGAAAGGGTAATTATTCTAGCAGGGCAAGAACAAAGCACAGCAGGGCTTGTAACTCACAGTTCATTAAGAGGAGGAGGCAGGAGCAGGTTAGGTTAGGTTTTCAGAAACTTCCCTGCTGGTGCACAGGCAAAAGGAAGAGTAAAGTAGAGCTGTCCCTAGAGATAGTAATTAATTATGCTTTCCAGTATCTGTGGGATGGTGTAGACAGTGACTTACCTCAAAGTCTTGACAAAAGTGAATAGGTCTGGAACCCCTACACAACTGACTTCCACACTCAGGGAGAGTGTGTACACTCAGGGAGAGGACCAGGGCCTGACTTATCCTCACAGGAAAGGGAAGATGGGTAAGATATGTGGGCTCAGTCCATAGAACCAGTACTGGGTACAACTTTGATCCAGCAATGCCTAAGGTGGTTCATGGGGTTAGGGAGGGAGGCAACAGACCCTGGAGAAAGCATTAATATCCTATAGGAGTGGCCTTTGGGAGCTGTGAAGAGGACACAACCGCCAGGGTCCTGACCACAGGTGTTGGTGAGGACCAGCAGGAGTCTAAGGCTATGGCAAGTGGACAAAATAGCGTTTAGAAACTGTCCTCTAGTTGGCTGCATTGCCTCTGCACACAAATAAACCCATAAACCCATGTACAGTTGTGCACACATGCAGGCTGACACTAGTCCCACATCACACCGTCTCACCCAGCTCTGCAGGCTCTGCACACAAATACATGCTTGTACAGTTGTGCATACGTGTACGCTGAAGCACTATGCACATCACACCACCGTCACCCAGTTCTACGGGCTCAGGAGTGCCTGGGAAAATCTTGGATGGTCTGTCTGCCCCACAGGCATACCACATTGACCAGCTAGGGATGCCTCTGCACCCAGCAGTGCCTCCAGCCTACGCAGAATGGCCAGTGCAGGGATGGGGGAAGGGAGTAGAGTCCCTCAGTAGCTCCACATTTCCTTAGGGGGAGAGTAGCGCAGACTGGTGGGGCCGTCCCAGCAGCTCCAGAAGGGCCCGGCTGCACTCCGTACAAGTAGCCCTGTAGCCTAGGTAGATACCCCAGGCCCTTTCACTCCCAGGCGTCCAAAGCCAAGGAGAGGGCCTTACCCTCCTTGCTCTCCAGCTCTGTCTCTTGGTCCCAGAAACCGCCCCCAACAGCCCAGCCCGGAAACAATCCCCCTTTGAGAGAGGCTGCCAAGCTGGGCGCCTGCAGCCAGAACCGAGGGATGGAAGCGGGGTGGGCTGGGCGTGCGAGCAGGCCCCTGCTTTAACTCCCACGAGCCGAGTTCGGGGTGAGCTGAGCCCCGCCCGCAGCCGCCCCCGCGCCCTAAGCCTGGCCAGCTCCGCGTAGAGGGTGGCGGCGGGGCGGGAGATGATACCAATCTCGGGGAGGGGTCTCGGAGTCGCCCCCTCAGCCCGCGAGGTTGGCATTGACCGTGACGGCGCGGCCCCGCCGGCAACTCGCGCCCGCGCCCGCTCTCGCAGGCTGGGGGCGGGGCGGGGGCGGGGCGGGAGGCGCTGTCACAGCCGCGGTCGCACCGCGCATCCGCGGCCGCCGCCAGCGCCGAGGGCACCGCGCGCCGGAGGGTTCTCTGGGCTCCGGCCGCGCGCTCCGCCGCCCCGCGCCCCCGCTCCTGGCATCTCGGGGTGCCGCTCCCCACCTCCCGCTCGCTCCCGGGCTCGTGGGCCCCTCTTCTCTGAGCCCCCCAGGAACAGAGCCTGGCCAGTGGGGCCGGGCCGGAGCTGCGAGCGAGTGGGCCCGTGGCTATGAAGTGGCCCCCGAGGGTGCAGAGCCTGACTACCCCCCGGGAAGAAAACGCACGCGGCCCTGGGCATCAGCCTGGGGACGCCGGAGCCGGGGCGTAGGGCCGCCTGCCCGCGATGGACCGCGCCTGGGACGCTCCTGGCTCGCCGCCGCAGGTCAGTGTCCCGCCGCGAGCACAGAGCCCCTTTATGCGTCCACATCAGTACCCACGCCATGTCGGCCCGAGAGCGCGCGCGCGCCCGTGCGTGTGTGCGTGTGTGTGTGTGTGTGGTGTATATGTGGTGTACTCAGTGGGGGCAGTGGGGCTGGTAGGGCCTGTCGCTGAGGGTTTGTGAAATAAAATCTGGACGCTGCCTGCCCCATTCGACCAGGATGACGGCGAGAGCTGGTTCCTAGCAGCTTGTCACAACCGGCCTCACTCTCGCCCTTTGTCCCCTGCCACCCCAGCAGGTGGTTTCTGTTGGCCCACTGGAGAAATCTGGGGCCAGGACCCCTTCCTCGCCCCCATGTACACCCCGATACACCTCTGCTCACCACCAGTCACCCTAACCACTAGGCAATTCAACTAGGGTGTTGACAAATTAATCTTTTTCAGGGAAGCCAAGGTCCACAGCTTTTCTGGGGGTGTTGAGCTGAGAGATACTGAGAGTGAGTATTAAGGGCTATTAAGTATTGAGACCTTGAGTTCAGCAAAAAGAAAGAAGGCAGGACCAGTTTACCACCCACCTCTGTACACTTGAGCATGCAAGTTCAGAAAAGGAAACTGAGTTGAGGCAAGAGGGAAAAAAAAAGCCAGCAGATCCAACAGTTTCAGAGAAAGCCTCCTACCGTGCTGCTCAGGTCAGGATCCACTCTTCCCCTCAGGCACAAATAGACTTGGTCTTGACCCTTTTCTCCCCCAGCCAGACCTATTTGCAGCCATGCACTGCTTGATGCTTTGTACAAGCTGAAGCTCAGAGGCTCCCAAAAGCTTTTGCTGACAGTGGCTCCCCCTATGCATGCATGGAGACCAGTTTGGGTGGGATACCCAGGGGTACTTTGAGGTTGTACTATCTGTCATACACTGTTTCAAAGGACTGAGGTTGACATCCTCATGCCTAGCATAGACAATGTGATGTGTGGTTTTGGTTATGTGTGGAAATGGCAGACACACAGCTCTGTGGGTCTGTTGCTCCTGGGTTTTCTAAGAGCTTACATTTCTCTACTTCTGTCAAGAGTCACTACAGGGCTGAGACACTTCCTTCCAGAATCTGATCAGTTGGTGACCATTATTGACCTTACTGGACAAAACATCATATCTCTTTTTCACATGGAATGAAGACCCTTCCCTATGAGGCCCTCAAAAAGACCTCCCATTCTGTGCAGTCAGTACCTAGCACCCAAGAAGGTTCTAGAGTTGCATGCCATTCTTCTCAGCCCTCAGTGGGAGCAAAAAATGCTTGCTAGGATGGTAGAACTAGGAGGCTGAATGTATTTGTGCCCTACTTACCATGGGGGCAAGAACCCTAAGGCTACCTAGGTGCTTGGTGCTCATCCCATGCTCAAACATTTTGGGAACTCCCATGAGCTTGGTTGGATACGCGAATATGTGCTTCTGAATGAGCAAGACCTTGGATGTTCCACCTAAAGCCTGAGGGGGCTCCACCACAGAGGAGGAAGGCCATTTCTTCCACTCAGGCTTCTGGATAGGTTTGGAATCCCCTATAGTAGTTCTTAGGGGAGAGAACCAATCCTCCCATGTTTTCATGGTCTGAAGACCAGAGAAACTGAGGCTAGTAGGGAGCTGTACAAGAGTAAGACCAACATTGAGGAGGATGTACTAACCAGGGAGATGGGCTCTGGGTTAGGGAGTCTGGTGGGCCTATGTGGCAGGAAGACAGAAATAAATTATCAGGGTGCTCCTTTCAGTGAGAACTGGAGGAGAGGCAAGCCTTCAGCAAATGGAGAAACCAGAGCCTGTGACCAGCAATGACAGTGAGACTTCAGAAAAAGACACATCAAGAAAGTTAGGGCAGGCAAAGCCCTCCTGTGTAAGTCACCAGCCTTCTGACATTGTCAGTCACCTTTCTTGCTAGAAGCCCTTCTGTGGAACTGCTGGACAGTTTGAGGAATGCCCTGATGGACAGGCTGTGCCATCTAGAGTAAAATGTTCAGGGATTTTTGAAGGAAACTCTCCTGCTGTGGTAACCCCTTGTTCTCTGGACTAGTCACTTTCTAGCCCTAATTCACTCCACCTGGTCCTAAAATGCAATGTGCTGAGGAGGCAGAGCCTGGGAAAGCCTGACACCTCTGGAGAAAGACAAGAAACCTCCTCCACACAGTGCCTTCCACACCAGGCCTCTAGGCAAGAAAATCCTTGGAGATATCCCCTGAAGGCTTGCAAGATGACATGGACATAGTACAGAAGGAACAGGCCTCCAGCCAGGCTACCTGAGGTCCCATATGTCAGTCCCTTTATCAACTGTTGAGTAGACTTTGGGGAGAAAGAACCCTCTGGGTCCTGGTTTCCTGAAAGTCTGTAAATTGGGGAACCCTCATCTCATCAGACTGCTTTACAGTAAAAATGCTATGAATGTTAATTTATTTTATATATTCTTCTGCCTACCCCCTACTCTCCTGGAACCTCAACTGTTCTAGAACTGATGGCTGCAGAGCTCTGGCCTGGCCAGCCCTGACTGATTGCATTCACATTCACCCTATGTGACCTGCAAACTGAGCTGGACCCAGTCCTTTCTAGTCCAGGACCAAAGAACCTAGAGCATCCTTCCGCTAAAGAATAGAAAGAATGATATTTTCATGTCTATTAATTTTTATTGTAGTTATCACACTTATGTCAGCTAATGGCTGTCTAAAAAACTCATGAAACTCAGCCGGGCATGGTGGTGTACATCTTTAATCCCAACACTCAGGAGGCAGAGGTAGGAGGATCACAATGAGTTCGAGGCCACCCTGAGACTACATACATAGTTAATTCCAGGTCAGCCTGGACCAAAGTGAAACCCTATCTCGAAAAATAAATAAATAAATAAATAAATAATAAAATCATGAAACTCAGAAATACTCGGTGTACCTACAAATTATCTATGCTAAAAGAAGATAGTGGCTAGGAGTAACCCAAAATTCAGTTCACTTGGATTGACTCTGAGTACCTACTGTGTCCCAGGCTCTGTACCTGGTGGTGAGGACATATTGTATCAAACAATCCAAAATCTGTATTTTCTATTTAGCTTTGGAAGGTTTATGTGGATTGCTCACTTTTTTCCCCCTGCAGCTTCAGCAATTTACTTTTCTAATGAGGTTTAGCTCTGGCCAATATTAAAATGTGTCTGCTCTCCCTGCGCACACACCAGCTGACAGAAGCACAGGGAGGCAGGCTCATCACTAAGTTCCTGGCAGGGATTAGGGCTCTGCTACTGCCCTTATAAGGTACCCTGCTGGGTGTGCATAGCCAAGGCAGTACTCCTCTCTTCCTATGTGTTGGAACTGTGTAGACCAGTCATGTGCTCATATGAAGGAGAAGGAACAGAGGTGAAGGAATGATAGAATGGAAACAAGAATGTATGGTTGTAGAGATCACGAGTGTTTGTGTACTTTGAGACCAGGCTCCCTGTGATCACTGGCTAGCTGTGGGCTGATGGACAGAGGTCCATTGTCTTTTCTCCATGTTGCTGTTCCTTGTTTCTCGGGCAGGTGAATGATCTGGCCTCTGTGGCCAGGACCCACTCTTCAGGATTGAGACTTCTGGTATTCATTTGACTGAGTATAGTTCAGAACCTGTTAGAGCCAACATTGAATGTGTGTGCTGCTTCCCCTTGCACCCAAAGGAGGCCCTCCCCATTTTAGCCACAGGTCAAGTGTTCTAGAGCCACCTATGGTCAGCGGCTTCCATCTTGGACAAGATAGAAACAAAAGCAGCCTAGAAAGTTAAAAGCAACAGCTACTGCAGCCCTTCCTCTGCACACCTTTATTAATAGGGGATGGTCCTTAAAGCCACAGTAGCTTTTCTTGGACTCAGACCCTAGCTTTTCTCTTTCCTAGCCCATGGCTTTCAATTTCTCATCTCTAAAATGGGGGTAATATTAAGATGCTAAAGGAATGAGTCATCATAGTTCATCATAATAATTGTGCAGAATGCACAGTAACTGGTGCTTTTGTGTTTTTTATTTGAAAATAGAAAGCAATTTATATTCTTCATTTACTTAACAATCCACTGATGCATTTACTGAGCAGCCCGCTCTGGGTCAGGCTGTCTGCCATTGGCACATGACCTTGACTCCAATGCTAACCCCTCCAAAACCTTCATTCCCTCACCTGTGGTGGAGTGTGGCTCAGGAGATAAAATGAAACTAGGAATGTGTCCTTACTTTAAACAAATGTTGCTAGATAAGGAGAGGCTGAACTTGCTGCCTGGAAGTGGGAGAGATGGAAATTCTGTTTCATTGGAACAGTTCTCACACAAATTTCCTAAGCCTCTAGGTTTGAAATAACCCTGAGGTCAGCTGATACAGCATCTTTCTGACTGGAGATGCAGAGATTTAAAGGGCTTTTCCTGGACTCAACCCATCCCTGGTCTTGAAAGGAGCAAAGCTAGGAGATGTGGTCCTCAGCTCAGTAAAGGGCAGCAGCTAGGGAGGCCCTTGCTGGACAACACTCTGCTATCACCTACCCAGCTGACTGCAATACAGCTCCATCCAGGATATGATCTCAGCTGACAGCAATTCACTGTGTGACAGAACCTTGTGGGGTGTCTGTTTCCTCATCTAAAATACAAAGGGCATGGGAAAATGACATCACTTATCCTCTCTACAGAATCCCAGGGACTGACCCCTTGGAGGTGGAAGGAGAGAGCAGACAGAGCTGAGGAGCAAGAACTTACCAGCAGACTCATGCAGCAGTGCCCTAGCCTGCCTGGCCCTCTAGGCTTCTCCAGGCAATGGCTTTTGTGACTCCAGGCTGTTTCTTCCTTTCTTCAGACATGGGAACAGATGTCCACAATGGTCCACTCTTATCTAATGCTGCACAGTGGCTCAGTGCCTCCTCCAAGATTGTGCCCAAATCCTCTCACAGTTTGTTCTCCCTCTGATTAGGTGGTCTGTCCTCTTGATGAATGGAGGTACAGGAGCTGTCAGAGCATTCCGAAGTTTAAGGTCTGGTTCTGAGGCAGTCCTGCTTCTCTTAGCCCAGATCTACAAGTATCTGATTGGGGATCATTTTTCTATACTCCAAAGGTCTGAGGATCCTCCTCAACCACTTCCCATCACCATGTCCTGACACCCTCTCAGAACAGAGCTGCTTCCAGAGATGTTAGTTCTAGAAGCATCTTCCCCTGCAAGGTGTGATAAGTGGAACAACACACACAGCAGCAAAGAGGGTCTTATGTTTTGGAGAGACCATCCTGTGGCCATCTTGGCAGATATTTGGTTCTTTCCCTCAGCACCTCTCAGTGCCTCTCACTGTCGTCCTGCCCCATCAGTTCTCTCTGCCCTTTGTCTTCCTCATCTCATCTACAGATTTCAGAGTAGGAGTGACACTGACATAGTGAGGGCACCATGCTTGTAGTGGCCAGGGACTGGCCAACCAGCACCAACACTGCCTCGGCCACCCTAGAACAGGCTTGGGTTCATGAGCATCCCCTGGGCATGTGATTTTCTTTCTCCATCAGAATTTCTGAACTTAAGCTGACATATTGCATTCCTAACTCATCACTTGTCAATATAACTTCTCCTCTTCATAAATCTCCCTCTCACTCTCTCAGAGCAAGCATTCTACTACTGAGCCTTTTTACCTTACCCAGGCTGCTGCATGTGAGTGTGCATTCCTCCAAGGGATACAAACCTCACACATACACTGTGCTGGCTTCCTCATGGTGATCCTCCTAAGTAACAGCCAGAAAGGTGCTGCTGCAGCAAACCTGTGACCACATAGGATGCTCAGCCCAGTCCTGCTTCAGAGGAAGCTGGCTAAACCTATTTCTCTCAAGCTATTACCCTTTGGAGTCATCCTTGTGGGCCATGTCTAAATGGACAGTGTATATAGCAAGCTCCATTTTACTAATTACGATAAAAAACAAATAACATATTTCCCATCTTAACAATTTTAAGTGTACTCTTCAGTAATCACACATTGTTATGCAATAGCTCTGCAGAATTGTTTTATCTTACAAATTGGAAACTTTCTACTTAATTAAACACTACAACCCTAGCCCCTTGCTTGCATCTTACTCCTCCGATAAGTAGACTCTTACACTGTTTGTTCTTTTGTGACTGGTTCATTTCACTTCTTGGAATGCGTTTAAGGTTCATCTGTGTTGTACCACTTGTCAGAATGTCCTTCCTTTGTAAGGTTAAGTAACACTCCACTATATGCACAGCCACACTTTATGCATCTGGTCAGTAGGTGGACAAGCTCTTTTCTGCCTGGCCATGGAGCATAAAGTGCTGGACCAATGGTGATTCTCCCCACTTTCCCTTCCTGATCTGGGGATGACTTAGTAGATACATTTGTACACAAAGAGAAGCTCCATACCAGGTGCCATGGGAACACAGAGCAGGAAGGAGCTCCATTTTATATGGTACCTAGTCAGGTCTCTGCTTGCTCCCTTAACCCAACATTCTTTGCTTCCTGGGCATCCTTGCCCCCAGGCTAAATGTAGCCTGCATAGTCCCAGGGCCTGGGCAGCTCAGCAGGTGGAGGGATGCACAGAGGGAAGAGCCTCCCACACAGACATCCTGACCATGGAGAGATATCAGTGTCCTGTGCCAAACTCTCCCCACCCTGCTGCCTTCTTGGGGTCCTGAGAGTAAAATCTGCCTGCTATTTGCAGAATCATTGCCTGGGCCAGGAGCCTGGGGGACCTGAAGGCAAATCTTCTTTGGGTGTGTGCCTTTGTGATGTTCAGGCTCCATCTCAGGGAGGTAATCAGTAACACATTGCCACCCTGCATCTTGCCATGTGATATACGGTCCATAAACATAGAGATAGTGTCAGCATAATCTCCACCTGTGGGATTGAGATTTAAGGCTCCCCCCATCTATCACAGCCACACCTGCTGTTTGTGCAGGGAGGTGCACATGCAAGCTGCTCACCCTGGCTCATAGGTATTTGTATGCAATGCTCACCCAAACCCTGCAAGTCCATCACATTAACTGTTTCTCATCCAGTCAGTAAGATTAGCTGATGGTACAGGGCAGGTATACCAGAGGAGTTGGAGAGCCTCAACGTTGGGAAGTGGCAGAACCTCAGAGTTAGGAAGTGGCAAAAATGAAGTTCCCAGAAATTTGTATCCAGGGGTGAAAGGGCAGGAAATGATCTTGTCCAGGAGTCTATGGCCCTAGAACCCTAGTGGTGTGTTTCAGTGCCCTGAAATGAGAGAGTAGTTGGATGTCTCAGAGGTTAGGGTTGCAGGATTAGCCTGTACAGGGATAGGGGAAGGAAGAGACAGTCTTTGATGAGTCTCAGAGAACCAGGGCTCCACTGTCATCTGGTCTTCAGTTCTAAGCCTCAGTTGTGCAACCTGAAAAAGCAGCACACCTCCTAAGATAGCTGGACCAAGACTGTGAGGGAGAATGTGTAGGACAGGGCTGTATCCACTGCAAAGGGCCTGTTAGGAGAGCCTGCTGGGAACAGAAGCAAGGAGAACCAGGGCCAGAGTGACTCCCCACACTTGAGCCACCTCTCATCCGAGGCCATCTTCATTAATTACATTATTGCATGCCAATAGGCCTGTATTCCCAGGAGCCCAAGTCTCTGCACCACCTATTACTAGAGAAAAAGAACTTGCTAGAAAAGCAACCCAAAGGGCAGTCGCTGCTGATCCTTGATGGAACTGAAGTGTTCTCCTCTCCATCTTGCTTATGCAGTGGGGTTCATCTGAATTTTACAACAAGGTGATGGCTAGCACCTCTCAGAGCTATTATTATCTTTTTATGATCAGTGCTAATTGTGAACCCAGATGTTTCCCTCAATTGATTCCTAGTTAGCCTTTTGAGAATTACAGTTAAGGAAACTGAGTCACAGAGATGTTGCCAAAGCTTCTATTCTGTGTCTGGCCCAGGGCCTTGGGGCAAATGAAATCCAGCAAGTGGACAGCAGTTTACAGGGCAAGGCCTCTTGCAGCATGGGCATCTTGGATACTTGGGCATGACAAAGTGAGACCAAGAAAGGCTGCAGAGTGTGGAAAGCACTATTGTGAGGCACAAAGTTCAGGGGCATCTCACCTTGCCAGCACCCTCACCCAGGAATAGCACCAAGGGAAAATGAGGCAGAAAGTGGCCTTGAATGACACCAGAGTAGGAAGGGCTATGGGAATAAACTGGTGTTAGCTGACCACCCTCCCTCAGGACACCCAGCCCTGCCCCAGTCAAAGAGGCTCTGCACACTGTTTCAGCTTACTCAAGGTTCAGACACTTGGTCCCAGGGCAAGATCCACCTGGGTTACCTGACTGATTTGGTCCCAGTCCCCAGGTCTTATAAGGATCCAGTAAGTAGGTACTTGTGCCAGGTTCCACACTGTGAGTGGGCAACCTCACTCAACCAACCATGTAAAACTTTTGTTGCAACCAGAGCTTAGCAACCAGGCATAGCCAGGGTCATCTTGTCTTGACAGTGTGATAAGGAAAAGGAGGTGCTCTTCCCAGCCTCCAAATCCCAGGATGTTAGGGGTACTGCAGTATTTCTAGGTTCTGGACCACTCTCTGACACTGTTGGTACACAACAGCCTGGAAGAGGAAGAGACAGGTCCTCATAGCCAGCTGCCCATAAGGATCTTTCTTCTGCTCTTTCATTCACAGCTGCACCCCTGCTAGCCCCTGCTGCCTGCTGGTAGCAAAACAGGATTAGTCTCTCTAAGCAGGTACCCTGTGGTACCCAATAGGTGTTCACTAGTTGGAGGTGAGCTATGGCCACAGAGGTCCCAAACAGCCCACAGGCCTCTCAAAGACACTAAAGCTTGCAGTGAGCTGAGTAGGAAAAGTCTCTAAAATAAGAAAGAACTCAGATAAACAAGCATTTTGCTATAGCTCTATATGGAGTTTGAGGGCAGAGCTAAGATCCTGGTGTTGCCTCTATTAATCACTAGGATGAAACTCGCTGCCAGTTCTGTGCCTTCTTCAGTGAGCAAGGAGAGGTGGGGCAGGTGAAAGATGTCAGGGTGCTTCTAATAGGAGCAAGTCAGACTTGCTTATTCACAGAGCTTATAATGTAAAAGCAGAAATAATCGTTTGGGTTTGCCAACTCATAAAGGTTGAACATGGGCAGGGTTAGAGACCTACCTTGAGAGGGGGCAGTGGAAGAAATACCCATCTTCTCTCAGTACCCACTCACATACCCAGGATGTGCACAAGGGTTGGTAATGGGCCCTGGTTCAGGAGCCTGATGCCCACTGTACTCCAGTATGGTCCAAGAATCAACCTGTGGTTGATTCGATGGCTCCTCTGAATTGTTTTATCACCTGATCACACCTTCAAACCTGCCCTAGTTTGGATTAAATAATCATAAGGCCACACAAACCCTGATGAACCAAGAGCAGGGGAGTCTTAGCTGCCATCTGAGCATGCATCTTAAGCACCCAGCCAGGAGGAACTCTCTTTGCCCTTGCCACTGAGCTGGAGGAGTGGACCAGTCAGCCTTAGGCAGATGACTGCCCCAGCAGGAAATCAGCAGCAGACCTTGGTGAAGAGTGATATAACAGTATCACACTGCTGATCACTGGACTTTTGTGAAACCCCTTGTGCCTCAGTTTCTTCATGTATAACAAAGACAGAACTTTGGGATTATAAGGTCAATGATTACCTGAGTTAACTAATGTGGCAATGTTTTAGAAGCCAAACACTATGAAGTGTGAGCCATTAGCAGTAGTGTTTATTTGGGGGCATGCCTCCTACCCAGGCACTACAGAAAGAGCAAGCTGTCATCCCACCCATAGTCCTAAATGTGAGCATTGGATGTGTATTACTAAACTTCACATGACTGGGACAAAATACCTGATAAAAATTGAAAAGTTGAAAAGTGGAAGGATTTATATGGGCTTACATTTCCAGAGAGCAGAGAGAGGTCCATTGTGGTGAGTCAAAGATGGCAAGAGCAGGAAACTAGAATCACATCATCACACTAGCAGGGAAAGAACAGAGAGGTGAATGCCGAATGGTGCTCAGCCAGCTCTTTCCTCTTCATGTAGTGCAGGACTCCAGTCCATGGAATTGGTGTCACCCACCCACAGTGAAGGTGGGTCTTCACACCTTAATTAACCTAGTCAAGATAATTCCTTACAACATACACAGAGGCTAACCTGGTCTACATAATTCCTCACAGGTCCAGTCAAATTGATCACATTAACTATCACAGAAACCAACGGCACTTGAGATATCTTGTCATTCCAATGGGAACACAATCATAAAAATCTCCAAGGAGACTCTGAAGCAATAACCCAAACTAAACCATGACTGTGTGCTCTCACTCAGAGTGCTGGGCCTGAGCACACATGTGCATGCACATGTATGTCAAGAGGAGAGCCCCTGTCCTCCAAAATCACTTAAGAGACACTTTGTGGTTTCCCAGCAGCCTCTTTGTGTTAGAAGAAAGAAACTGAATTATAAATACCACATCTAGAAGGGCAGGACCTGAGACACCTTTGCCAGATGACATCCCATCATGAGGTCAGTAGGTAAGAGGGGAAAGGGGTTCAGTGGCCAAACAGATATTGAGACTTCCAATGCCCAGGGTCTGTGACAGCCCACTCAGGTGCAGGTACCCAGCCCTAGCATGCAAAGCAATAGAAGAGACCTTGCAAAGAGGAGCACACAGGGTGAAGAGCACAGCAGAGGAAAATATTTGCAGTTTGAGGGAGACTTACAAGGGCCTGGCTTGTTCCTGGAGCATCTTAACTCAGCTTACAAGCCACTTTCCCTAGGACTGGCTATGACCCTGGCTCTGGGTAGGATCAGGGCAGGTGCATTTGCTACCAGAGCTCTCAGAAGTACTACCAAAAGAAGAGCAGGGACCATGGGAGAAAGGAGGTGGCTGGGAATAGATGTGCCACTGGTGCAATGGGATGAGGCAGAGAGCAGAGAACCTTGAGTGCCTGGAGGAACAGGCTGCTGTCAGGGAAGGTGCAAAAGAGATCTGAGCAGGAACAAGTCATTAGGGTAGGCCCATGGGGGCTGGGGGAGTGGCTATTCAGAGCTGAGGGGAAGGGCAGGAGTCAGACCACTGTGGAGGCCTGAGGGCAAAGACCTGCCCTAGATCTGTATTGGAAAGAGGCAGCCCCAAACCTGGGGCTGACACATATATGCTGAGCCAGCAGACACAGGAATAAGGAGGATCTGGGGACATGCCAAATAGTTCATGCTGATTTTTTTTTAATTAATAACCTATCTCAGGAAGCACCACTGTATTCCCATGTCACTGGTGGGGAAAAATGGAAGTTTAAAAATGCCCCTTGCTTGTAGGATGCCCAGGACTTTCAACTATTGCACTGTCCCTCCATGGATCATGCTTCCTGAACACAGGATAGTAAGAGAAAGATGGGAGAGGTGATAGCAGGCCATGCTATCGCCCTCAGGAGCTGTAGGCATTGAGCAAGAGCTAAGGAGACCGAGACAGGGGAGGCCCACCTGCTGGTTGTAGGCAGATTAAGGCATTCTTCTTGGTGTCTAACTCAGATATTCATGTGTCCTTATAATCCCTTCCCCTGGGATATAGATGGCCCCTGTCACTAGCCTGTAATCAGTAGAATTTGATAAAACAAGGCTGCCATTCCCACAGTGTCATTGTGTTTGTATTATGCCTACAGAATCTCCAATCTGCTCTGTAGTCTCCTCTTGCTTGCTTGGTACAGTAAGTTTTGAGTAGGAGGGAGCCACATGACAAGGTGCTATGAGGTGCATAGGGCTCTAGAAAATAAGCAGCCGTGACCTCAGCAGGTTCTTTCAACAACTCGAGTGAGCTTGGTAGCAGATTCTTCCTTGATTAACCCCCAAGATAAGAAGAATTCAACCCAGCCAATCATTGACATCTGCTGAGACCAAGTGAAGTCAATCCTGGACTCCTGACACAGAACTGGGCAGATGTGCACTGCTTTAATACCCCTTCCTATCAAAGTGACCACATTGCCAGCTGGCAGGGGTCAGGCTCCAAGGCAGGTTGCTGGTCCAGGCCTTCCTCTCCTCCTCAGGCAGAGGAGGAGCCTTGGGAGCTTCACAGCTTCTTCCAGAGGAGAAAGAAGTCTTTAGTAGATAGGCCCAAGAGTAGACCAAGCAAGCCAGAAACAATCTATAGAAAGAAGGCAGCCTGAGCATGAGAGGCAGCAACAGAATCCATGACTGGCCTATATCTCACACGGGGGCTTGGGCCCACCATACAGCCTCTCTAAGCCCCATATCCTCTTATGAAAGACGAGAGGAAAGTCTCCCTGCCTATCAAAGAGCTATTATGACCAAAGGGCAAGACTTTATAAAAATGGACACACCACTGAGCCAGTGTAGGATTCAGCATGGAACCTTTGGAGAACTTCTTTCCCTTCCCTCCTGGTCCTCCCCTATGAGTGAAGAGCAGGAGATCCTAAAGGACCCCCGTATAATTTGGGGGATGGCACATGGGGCGGAGTTTATGTCTCTGTCCTGCCCACCTCTACCCCAGGAAGAGCTGTGTGGGACCAGAGCAGCAGTGCTGTGGGCTGGAGGGCTGGGGCTGGGTTAATGAAGTATGGATTAACTGGGCTGCAAGCTGATTAGCTCTGGCACCAGGCTTTTCCTGAGCAGTGCCTGCAGAATCGATACTAATCCCTTGATCCCATTAGGGGCTCCTATAGATCTCTGGGACAAAGTCTGTGTCTCCCCCTTCCTTGAAAGGGTCCTGTCCAGAGTAAGGGTAGATGGCCAGCATACCCTCTCCCATTACCTTTTTCACAATTCTCCCTCATCCTTCCTTTTTTGTGCCACCTTCCTCTCTCATGTTCAGAGGACCAAAGGCCTTCCTAGTCACCCTGATTCCCCAGCTTCTCCTAAGAGTCTGGTTATGATCCTGCACAAGGAACAGACTTAATCCTTCCATTAGTCCTCAGGGCTCAGGCTCACGTTTCTGGTTATGTTCATATTCTTCTGTACGTGAACAAATGGTGTTTTGTCTATTATTTATTTACTACTTTTTTTATTTATGGCAGTGAGGACTAAGCCTCCTGCAAATTAGGCAATCACTTTACCACTGAGAGCCACAACCAAACCAACCCAGCAGAAGTTTCCTTAATCAGCCATTCCTCAATCAGATTCAGTGAAATGCCTAATGTACTCCATTCCAAAAAGCACACTGACTGCAGCCAGTACCTGTAAGGTTCCAGGCATGGTCTCCTGCTCACTGAGGCCAAGCACATGGTTCACCACCTATACAGTGTCAGAAATGTGTCCTTCCCCTGTTTATAATGGTAATGCTTATAATCACATAGAGTATTATACAAACAAGTGTACCCATGTTTTGTTTCTATGCAAACTAAGTTGAATGTTCTCAAAAGACCCCATAAGATCAGTCAGGAAAAAAAATTCTCCAAATTGGGTGAAGATGGACAGGATTAGATTGTTCACAAGTGTCCCTTTAGCCCTCTAGTCACTGTAGTCATCAAAGGTGTTTACTATGATGAGATTGACACTTGGAGGTCAATGCCAAAGTCCTCTCAGATGCCATCTAGCCATGGAGTAGCCTCAACCTTGAAACCATAAAGTGTATTCTCTAAAAGCCCACCAGCAATGGTCGTTTGGATTTTGGAAAGATGATCACATGTTCTCAGTCATGGGGAAACATCAATGAAGAAACAACTGACTCTTCAAAAGCTAGTGGGGTTTTGACAACAGCTATGGAAGGATCTGGCTACATACCGCTAGTGTCCATTAGAGTCAGAAAACATGAGAACCCAGCCTTAGGTGCCATTCTGTGATGGTGAAGGACAAATATCCTCCTGGTCTGGGCTCCCACAGAGGAGAATGGAGACCCCACCCAGATCCTCTTCTCCAAGAAGGACTCCAGTGGAGTCAAATCTGCCACCTCAGAGGAGGAAGCCACCTTTGACCCAGACTATGAACCTTACTGGGCAGTCATCAGCACAGTGCAGCCACACTGCCCCACTACTCAGAATCCAGGAGAGGTGCAGAGCCTGGCTCCCTCCATGACCCCTCTACCTTCTCTGTGAAACTGAAGGAACTCAAGTCCATCTGTCAGTCTGAGGCAGGCTGGAAGCTCCCTGCCTGCCCTGCCTTTCCACTGCAGGAACACGCTGCTAGTGTCCTCAGCTGATACCAGCTCCTGACCTGGTCCTGGCAGGACTTCCACCTCTGTCTTGTCTTTCACCCTCTCCAGCTCCTTACACCACCTGAAACACTTGGCTTGCTTTCTCCACCACCTCGAGCAGCTTCTCCCAAGTGACCAACTTCTTTCAGGGAACCCTGCAGCCACACACCAAGGAACCTCCTCCCCAACACCCCAGAATTAGCCTGAACCTGGCTTCCGGATCATCTCTTGCATGGTGCTGGGGCTGTGGCCAGTTGTGGGGGTGGCTAATCAAGTCACCAGAGGATTTGTAGGCCCACCACATGGGTTCCAAGGGCTGCCATTACAGCAAGTCTCCTAGTTGAACTGGATTTTCTCTGGGGGAGGGGGGGTCTGAGCCCCGGTCTGGGGCAGGAGATCTGAAAGTTTCTCCTGGGTCACCTCAGCTGAGAGACCTCTGCAGAGGAGCACAAAGCCCAGGTGCACAAGAAAATGGATGAGTATTCCCACACAAAGCTGTAGTGGAAGTCCATGAGTCCTGAGCAGGAGTGGAGGAACTTACTTGTGCATGCTGAAATGTGTATGGGATGCTTGTACTATTCTGGAAGACCTTTGCTTTCATGGGGTTTCTGATTGAGCAGTTAACTGCACCACAGCCCTTCTGAGTAAAAAGGTTTTGCTCATCCTCCACACATAGGTCGTGCACTGAGGTCCTGAGCTTGTGACCAGTCTGTCACACACATGTACACACAACTGTTAAACATGTACATCTCACCAATCACCTGCCTTGGAGTGACCTGTGTAAAGTCTTTCCTCCCCTCCTGACTGGGAGATAGATGCCAGAGGAAAGGCCCTGCTTCCTCATCGCATTGCTAATAGATCTAACTCAGAATGTTGCCTTGCTCCATATGCACAGTAATATTTGCCAAATGGAATTCCCTAAGCCCATCTTCAGGGACAAGAGACATTGCTGAAGCATTCATTCAAACACTTGTGGGTTCAGAAAAAAAAAGTTTCTGTCCTTGTAGAATTGGCCAGCTTTAAGCCCATACCATTATAGTTCTCTCAGACTAGTTTTCCTGGGCTGTCCAGCCTGACTTGTTACACCAACCTTAAATGTTAAACTTTTTCCATCTGAGTCCTAGCATTCTCTAATTCTCATCCAAAGCCCACAGATAAATCCCTTGTTAAGTATCTTCAGCCGTGCCAGTTTCTATGAGCTTTCATTAATTTCATGGGGAGCTATTATGGTGGCTCTCTCATCCTGAATCTGGCCTGGATATACAACTGGACCCCACATGCTTCAAGTAGGACTGTCCTTCACCTTCATAGGTCCCAGTGAACATAGCCTCAAGTTGTTAAAATAACAGAAACTGAAAATTCATTAGGACTCTTCCAGCCAATTTTCATGCTTTAAAGATAAAGATAGAAGTCAAGGAGGATAAGCAGTGGGACCACAGATACCTTGGAGACATGCCCTGCATGCCATTGCCCTAGCTCCTGCTTTTCATCCAATGGCCATCCTGCATTGGGCCTCACCCATTGCACCTGCAGTGTAGCCATGTCTTGCTTACAGAATGCTAGAACACACAGGAGTGGGGAGACTCCTCACACCTACACTTGCTGGTGAGAGATGCCAGTTGTTGCTGGGATCACTCAGGGGCATATGTAAACAAGAGTGAGGATCCATAAATGCAACAGACACTTGGCCACTACACTCATCCACACAGATATTTCCTATCTCATCCCCTTTTTTACCCCCCTCCCCCAGCACCCTCTTCTCTCCATCCCTACCCTTTCTCTTCTTCCACTTTTGGTTTAATTCTTCTGTCTGTCCTAACAGAGACCTCAGAAACCACTCTGATATTCATGGTGAATACTACCTACAACCACTACCTTCCTCCAAACCCAGGCAAAAGGTCTGGGATGCAGAGGGTGGCCTACCTTGGTCTCAGACATGAATGTAGAGTCAACCCCCAACCCCTGGTGCCTTGCCCATACCCAAGCACTATTCCTCATGGACCCAGCCCCTGCTGACCAGATGGTGCTCTTCAAGTCCAGGGTACTCTATGTTCTACTTAATAACCACCTGGTAATTAGCTCCATGATCCTGCTGCTATGCTTATAATAGCCTCCATTAAAATTATGGCATTACCAAGCCATAATAGCTTCCAGAGTAATTAATGCACAACTGGGTTTATTGCTATTTGTTTTTCATCTCCCAGATATTTTAACTAAAAGATGGGATGGGATCAGATGCTCCCCATGGCTCCCTGTACCATGCTGGTATCCTTTGTCCTTATTTATCCCTTCTCCCTACTCTAGTGGTACTTGTCCAATTGACAGCATAGCACCACATGGCCTCCATCTAATTCTGGCTTCACCATTTCCTGTTTCTAACCCATTCCTTGCCCATCTAACCTCCGTGAATCCAACTGTAAGTAAAGATGCAACAGTACCTGCCCCACTGGTTGGCTGTTAGTACAGCACAGAGCAGATGTATGGAAAGCATTAACATTGTTTGTCTGGACACCATGAGTATTATAGGAAAGCTGATTACCATGGCCAACAGTCTCAGCAGACCTGAGTGACACTGAGCAAAACATAACACAATGCAGGTGCACAGAAGGAAGACTGAAAGCAGAAAAGCACCCCACTCAGACTGAGGGGGTGTGGCACCTGCCTTCTTTCCTTTACTTTCCTAACCTGGATTCAGAACCTTCAACCAAGCCATTTGCAAAGAAGACATTTTGGAAACCCTAGCCAGACCTGGCCTCCCTCTATTGGTCTGTTTTCTGTTCCTTAGCAGAATACCTGAGACCAAGTAATTTATGAAGAAAATCTTTCTGATGCTTTAGAGTCTGGAAGTCCAAGAACATGGTCTGCTGCTCATGGAAGAAGCAGAAGGGCAAGGGGACAACTGTGGAAGAGACAAAGTATGAAGGGTAAACTTGCCTTATAACAACTTGCTCTCAAAGGAGAAGTAATCAGCTCCTATAGGCCCCATGTTCTGTGCCAAACTTAAATGTGAGTTTCAGAGGGGACAAGCCCATATCCAAGAGGAGTAGCAAAAGATGATACTGCACACATCTCAGCATATGGCCCTCCTGGGTGTCCTACCACTGGTCTTTTCCTGTGGCATGTAACACCAGTGTCCCATTTCCCTGAGGAATTAGGGGTGGCTGACACCATATGTTCCCAACCTGTTTCTGAAGGCAATAGGCCTTTCATGGGAAGAGCTGGGAAAGGAGTTCTAGCCAACCCAGGACAGCACAGTGCTCTTAAGTGAAAAGCCAAATTTGTTCTTCCAGAAGACATCAGGAGAAGATTGATGAAGAAGAAAGCACACTAAGATGCCATGGCAAAGACGGAAAGCACAAGCAGGCTAGGGCTGGAGCAGGAGGTGTGACCTCAGAAGAGTTTCACTACCTTGTAGTGTTGGATTCTGGGATAGTAAGCATAACAAGGGCTGGCCCGGTTGCTGAGTATCCCCCTGTACCCAGGCACCCGCCCAGCAACATCTGCATAGAGCTCAGATCAGCAGTGAGGGAAGGAAGACAGGAAGAGGATGTGTTTTCTCCCAAGGATGCCATTATATGGCTACACTTAGCTCTCCTTGTATAGGAGAAAGCAGGTGAGGTAGCCACGAGGAGATCCTCAGCAGAACCAAGAACCAAGAACAAAGTCCAGTTGAGCTCATTCTCCTCACAATGGGGTGCCTTTCCTAGTGCCCTTGCTATTGACATTTTTGAAGAAGTGTCTCCCCACAACATGGCAGCCCCCATACAGACCACCCCCTCTCTTCGTGGATACCCCACCCAGCACCTGAAGTTCATCCTGCAAGGAAGTGGATGTTCTAATAGAACTCCTATAGGCATGGACAGAGGAGGGCACTTAGGATGTTTCCTCACAGTGTCCAACCTTAAACAACTCTGCCTATCCTTGTAGGAAGCCTCCTAATTCTGATCCTGTACCAAGCTATGAATAAACTGCCAAAAACTTGGACATCATAGTAACTAGCATTTCTGATAGACTTCCATTAGGAGCCGTGCTAAGGGCTTCATGAGTTTGCTCATTGAATTCTGAGTAGGTACCCAATGGATAGATGAAGAACTATGGTACACAGCTAATGGAATGTGTTAAAGGCCACAGTTCCTGCAAAAAAAATTTGGGGTTAAACCAAAGCAAGTGTCTCTGAAGCCTGTGTCTTTAGCCCCTGCACCCTACTGCCCTTATAAGTGGACCCTGTCCTCATACCAAGGAAAGTACAAAGGCTAATTCACCCTGCGGGTGAATTTGACCCCTAAAGGGATGGATACCCTAGTAGAAATACAATGTTGTAAATCCAGAGTGGGCCAACCTCTGGGGTACATGCCTAGGTCTCTGGCCATCCACTACTGCTCTCTCTTGCAGGTGTCCACCTCTGAGGGTTCCTGACACTGCCAATGACAACTGTCCCTTCGCAGACTCCCATCTGGCTGGACTCTACAAGCTTCCACAATGGGTGGGTGTGAGCACTGGTGAGACCTGCAGGCCAGCATTCAGCTTCTGTCTCCCTGCGCCTGGCCGGCAGGCCCATGCCTATTCTTTTCTCCCCTGTGCTGCCGGCGCTCCGTGGCCGCCCTCTCCTGACCTTGACACCACTCAGGTAATGAGGAGCTGTGGGTGCAGTCAGCTTTGGAAATGCCGAAGAGACGGGACATCCTTGCGATTGTCCTCATCGTGCTGCCCTGGACGTTGCTCATCACCGTTTGGCACCAGAGCAGCCTCGCACCACTCCTTGCTGTGCACAAGGGTGAGCCCTATCCCTCCATAACTCTGCCTGATTTTGGCAACCAGATACCCACCCTTGCCGGTGTGGTCATTCTTGTGTCACCTGGGCCCAAATCTTCTCTTGGGGGAGTTCTGGCCCCTCTGGGTATCCTCTGGCAGGTCCCCTCCCCCTACACTATTTTAAGAAGTACCTGGGATTTGTGTTACTCTAGTATGATAACATGATGGACACCAAGATAAGTGGCTTGAAAGAAAAGTTTGTTACTCACACTTCCCAAGGGAGAGGGCATGCCATGCTACCCAAGACCACCAGAGTGTTTTATGTGGTCAGGAAGCAGAAGGGGTGAGAGGCAAGCGTGAATAGAAGCCTTTAGTGTGGTTTTCACAGGAAGGAAGGAGGACATGTAAGCAGTTCAACAGGCTTGGAAGTGAAGGTTTGAGTTGGTTTCTTGAGACAAGGTCTTGCTATATAACTCTGGCTGACCTGCTACTTACTTGGTAGTGTAGACTGGCTTCCACATCATGGTCCTACTCCTGCCTCGGCCTCCCAGGTGTTGGGGTTATAGGCATGCACAACATGCCTGACTCGGAAATGGATAGTTTGAATAACTTCTATGGGTTCTAGGATTTGATGATGGTTTTAATTTTCTTTTACTTGATCCTGAGATGCTTTAGGCAAGAGGAAGATTGGCTTCTGGAAAGTGGGGGTCGGTCTGTTGTGTTTATCTCTAGAAACAAGACACCCTTGGGAAGGGCAGTACCTCAAGTACTGAGATTTTGTTTGTTTGTTTTAGTTTTATTTTTGGATTGCTGAGGACCAACTCAGGCCCTACTGCATGACAGGCAAGTGCTGTAATCCCAGCCGGTAATGCCTTTCCAGGGCAGTGGATCCTTTGTCCCCTTTTTCTGATTAGGAAACACTAATAGTAGAGGCCTGGAGACGGTAGGAGTCCTTCTAAGAATAGAGTAGAAAAATAGACTAGAATCACTTTCTTTTATCCCTGAGTCCTGTGTTTCCTTTTTCTTTCACACCCAGCTCTCTTTCAAACCTTCCATGCCTCCCACATCTGGTTACACCTCATTCCTTAGCCTTCAGTCTTATTCAAGTTATCTTCTGCCCCATCTAACACCTAGACCCAACACTCTTGGGTAGGAAGCAGTTTTCCATTGCAATGCACAACATCTTTTCTGGGAGCATGGGAAAGCAAGAAGGCATCCAAGTACTCCCCAGTGACAAGTGATGGCTCTGAAGTAGGGCCTGGGGAATCCATGGAAGCCCATGGCCTCCAGTGGTATGAGTGCAGCCACATCCACAAATCACATCCCATGCTATGCTGTCCCACACCATGAGAGTCTGAGTCCTGCCATCCCCCTTCAGTTTCCAAGGCTTCTTGCTACAGCCCCACTGCCCTTACTGGACGCTCTGCACTTATGCATGATCTCATCCTATGGCTCCTGAACCCCATGCCTCTCTTTGGTGCTTGTTATTTTAGAATCACAGTTATGCTGTGAATACATCATCCCAAAGGGGTTTAAACTACCATATATGAAATGACATAATGTCTGTTGCCCTTTGGGCAAAGCAAAGGTCAGAGCTATCACACCAGGAGCCCTTTAAGCCTCAGTTACAGAAGCCCTGAAGTCAGGGGGAAGGATGGAGTGCAGGCTGCAGCCAATCCCTAATATGTGGAGAACTTTCTTCACCCGACCTGTTCCAGATGACCTGGATAGCAGAGGCTATACAAAATGGCTCTAAATCTCTGTCCCTAATCTCAGTTTCTAAAGTACCTTTAACTACAGGACACATGAAATCTCACACTCTGGTCAGAATCCTGGCTCCTATACCTTTACTAGACATTTTCATTCTTTCAATATGACCCTTTTGATGCCCTGTCTTTCTGCTAGTCCCCAAGCATCATATCTTGGTCTGGGTCATGGGTTTCAGGCTACCACAGTGTCTATTGAGCTATTAGCATGGGTGCATTCCCTAGGAGGCAAGTTCATCCACAACAGACTCCATAAGAGCATGCTGCAAACTCATTTGCTGCTAATAGTAATGGTGGAATGGAGGGAAGGAACAGAAGGGACATAGTCTAGCATCCCCTCTACTCCATACTTCCACTGGCTTGAACATTTCATCCTTACTGTAAGTTCATGGAGCCACAAGGAAGCAGGGAAGCTAATGTCCTACACAGAAGGAAGCCAAAGTAAGTATGCCTAACAGTGCTCCGAACCCTTGTATATACTGAATCTACACAGTAACTCCATAAAGCAGTACTATTAGCTACACTTTACAGTCATTAAATCAGGGTACCAGAAGCTAAGTAACTTGTTCAAGGGTATGTAGTTGGTCACAGAAAAGGGCAGTGTCTAAGCCTAAGGTTTTGAATTTTTAGGTCTGCCCTCTGGCTACTGCCACTCCCACTGAGACAGCAAGTGAGCAGTATGAACCACACCATAGTTGACTCATGATCCCTTCAAACATGAAGACATAACTTGAAGAGCAGGGAGTGAATGAAAAAAGCATGCCAGCAACTCTGATTTATCCTCTTACTAGGACAACTGGGTTCCTTAATGTGTAAGAACTGTCCCTCGTTGGAGCAGGTTGCCTTCCAGGAATTCAGGAAGTAATGGCTTCCCATGCCTGTGAGCATGTGGCCAGAGACAGGCCTCAGCAAGTGTCATGGCCCTTGCGAAATCTTTGACATGAATTTTGGAAACATTCACCAAATGCTAGGGCAGTAGGAAAGTACACAACCCAGAGGGCCAAATGAGCATGTCTAGAACGTGTGGACTAGGATACTGACATCAGACCAGTGGAAGAACTTAATCAGGTTTATACCCAAATGGAGTCATAACTAAACTTAGACATGGCATTGAGAGTTCACAACTATATTGATTTGACAACTGTGGGCAAAGCCCACAGTAGTTAAATATTGAATTGCACACCAAGATTCAAAGAACTGACTACATCAGGCCAAGAAGGAGAGGCCCAATTTGGCAGGAGAATTTGTAAGAAACCTAGGATGGGCTAACCTAAAATTCTTTTCAGAGACTAAGTGTCCTGGAGCCATGTCACTGCTGAGCTCCAGCTCTGTGGCATCCATCTACATCACACAACATGACCCTGACACTGGGCTGTAGTTGGAGACCAGAAAGGTGATGTTCAGGACTCACTTAAAACCTAATGCATGGAGGGACTGCAGATGCGAGGCTGGAGTGTGGCTAGCCACATTCATATAGCCATGGAGCAGTCAGATGCGATAAGGAACCGGTTCTTTCTAGAACCCTAGGAATCCGAAATAGGAAACGCCCCATGAGAGGGCCAGAACTGCAGATTGCAACCTCAGGGCTAAAGAAGGAGCAAAGGAGGTGGGTCACTGATGTCAGTCTTGCAGAGGCAAAAGGTTAGGACTGACTTGGAAGGGAGGGTGGCCTTGAGCCCGTATCAGAGCCAGGCCAGCGCGCTCGTCCTGCACCACCTTCTCCCACCTCTGCAGATGAGGGCAGCGACCCCCGGCGGGAGGCGCCAGCAGGCGCGGACCCTAGGGAGTACTGCATGTCCGACCGCGACATCGTGGAGGTGGTCCGCACCGAGTATGTCTACACAAGGCCGCCGCCGTGGTCTGACACGCTGCCCACCATCCACGTGGTGACGCCCACCTACAGCCGACCGGTGCAGAAGGCGGAGCTGACGCGCATGGCCAACACGCTGCTGCACGTGCCCAACCTGCACTGGCTGGTGGTGGAGGACGCGCCTCGCCGGACCCCGCTGACAGCGCGCCTGCTCCGCGACACCGGCCTCAACTACACGCACCTCCACGTGGAGACGCCTCGAAACTACAAGCTGCGGGGCGATGCCCGGGATCCCCGCATCCCACGCGGCACCATGCAGCGCAACCTGGCTCTGCGCTGGCTGCGGGAGACCTTCCCACGTAATTCCACCCAGCCAGGAGTGGTTTACTTCGCGGATGACGACAACACATACAGTCTGGAGCTCTTTGAGGAGGTGGGGGAGGGACCAGAGGAGGGAGAGCAGCATGTGGGTCTGGGTGGAGGCAAGGGAGTCAGGATCAGAGCTTCCCAGGAGGGGACACAGCACTATACAGTGACCTGTATACACGTATCCCAAGGTTGAGCTCACTGGACACGCGAAGAACTAGGGAAAGAAATGAGAAAAAAAAAAAAAAAAAAAAAAACGTATAGCGTAAAGCACCCCAACCAGTTAAAGGAAAGGCTAGTGCAGCTTGGAGTTCGCGAACCACAGTCCTGGCCTTGGAGGTGTTTGCACTCTGAATGAGGATTCTGAGTGAGGACATTTAGTATGGCCTCCAGAAACCCCATGGGGGGAACAATTTGAGCTTCTCTGTGATTCACTGGCAGTGCAAGTCTTGAGAATTAAGGTCTATTTCAAATAAAAAAGTGATGACTGAGGTTTGGTGCAAGGGAGAAAAGAGCATTAGGACCATGTTGAGAAGATGGCCAACTGGTCTGAGAAAGATGTCTTGCCTGCAGCCTGCGGCTGGGGGGGGGGGGGGTAGTTCTCTAGTGATACTAATCAATGGCATGGAGTGTAGAGATGGGACTGAACAGCATTCTCCCATGACCACTCCCCCCCAACACACACACGCTAGTTAATTGATTTCACCTGTGGGAATGGGCCGCTCTCACATTGTAGACACAGGTATCCTAACTCTGGTTCTCACCTTGTAGATGCGCAGCACCAGGAGGGTGTCGGTATGGCCTGTGGCCTTCGTTGGTGGCCTTCGATATGAGGCCCCACGGGTGAATGGGGCAGGGAAGGTTGTTGGCTGGAAGACAGTGTTCGACCCCCACCGACCTTTTGCAATAGACATGGCTGGATTTGCAGTCAACTTGCGGCTCATCTTGCAGCGGAGCCAGGCCTACTTCAAGCTACGTGGTGTGAAGGGAGGCTACCAGGAAAGCAGTCTCCTTCGAGAACTTGTCACCCTCAATGACCTGGAGCCAAAGGCAGCCAATTGCACCAAGGTAAGACCCTTTGCAGAACTGACAGCTGTAAGCAACTCCACACCCTTTGTAGGCCAAAGGGAAAGGAGGGCCTCAAAATAACCTTGCATGTCTTACAGTACCCACCCACGAAGGTAGCTTATCATGAGCAAGGTAGCAACAATTACAGGAGGCAGGAAAATGGGGAAGGGGTAATAACATAAAAGCACTACTTCTCCATCAGAACAACTATGTTCCAAGATCCTCACTAAGCACACATATGCACATGCCATGGCATGTTCACACACAGTACATGCCATATGCATGTAGACATACATATAGATGTCTTCAAATGTATGTATGCATGCACATGTACAATCACACAGGCACACTTGAGAAATTTTGAGAGTTGTCTATTTTCTGTATCTTTAGATTTCTCCTTTCTCACAGCTACTTTGAATGCATCACATGTACAAGAATGAGGGATAGATAGAAATAAAGAAAAATTGAGAGAATCTTGATGGAACAAGGTTGGAAAAGGTGGTTGCAGAAGAAAGACTTTCAGGGTATGGGAGAGAGCTGGGAGGTTAGCAGAGTGCGCTGGGGACTTACTCCATTTTGTTCTTTGCCTCTGGACACACAGATCCTGGTCTGGCATACACGGACAGAGAAGCCAGTGCTGGTGAATGAGGGGAAGAAGGGCTTCACTGACCCCTCAGTGGAGATCTGAGCCTCAGGATGCAGGTAGGAGGGAATGCCAGAACTACCAGTGAACTGGGAAAGCAGTTCCAGGTTTTGACGTGGCCTCCATCCTATCCCTGGGAGCTTTACTTCTTGCTCTGTAACTTGGGGAGGATATGACCAATGAGAGCAGGAGAAGGATGGCCAAAGTCCCCTTCCTACTGTGTCCCTTACAACTAACAGGTACCAGCTTTCAAGCACATGGCTGGGACCTTCTGCAAGTATTGCTTTCCTCTTGACAACTTATCATTGTTACTGTCATGCTGGCCATGGTTCCTGGACTACAAGGACATCAGTATAAACTTGATCATCCCATTCTTTGGTTTCTCCTTCAGACATAGGGTTGTGATGAGGACCACTCACTGTTTTAAGTCAGCAGCCTTGTGGCTCTCAATGACATGAGGTAAAGAGCCAAAAAACCATGGCCCCAAAGCTCACTCCACTGCCAGGCCTACCACTTTTCTGTTTGGCCTGGTGTCACTTCTCTGTACTGTTTCTTTTTTAAAAAAATTTTATTAACAGCATCCATATATATAGAAAATATATCATGATCACAGCCCCCTCCCTATTCCCTCTCATGTATGCCCCTCCAGAGTCCCTTCTTTCCATAGTCGTTCATATATATGTGTGTGTGTGTGTGTGTGTGTGTGTGTGTATACATATCTTGTTGACTTATTGATAATTTTATGTAAAAATGTATTTTGATCATAGTCCCCTTGCCTCCCTCTGTCTTTTCCTACCTCCCTACTCCTTTCTGTGCTCTCTTCTTCTCTCCTACTAGTCTCCCTACTATTTTTTAATTGATTATGAATTTTATTGTATTACCCCATCAGGTGCTGGTCATAGTCCCATCAAGTTATTCTCTTATATCCTCTTTCCCTTGTCCCCAATCCACTGAGGGCACACCTCAGTGGGGTTATTGGTATTCCCTGTGGGGTCAAGTACTGTTTCTTTAGCTGTGGAATGGTCTGCCAAGGGCACTGAGAACAGTCTATGGCATATAACAAATTCTACATAAGTGTTTCTATTTTTTTTAATTATTTTCTTCTGTTGGGATAGGCCAAAGGATCAGAGATTAACACAGTGATGTTCAGAAAAGCTAAAGGTAACTGGGCATGGTGGCGCACACCTTTAATCCCAGCACTTGGAAGGCAGAGGTAGGAGGATCACCATGAGTTTGAGGCCACCCTGAGACTACATAGTGAATTCCAGGTCAGCCTGGACCACAGCAAGATACTACCTCAAAAAAACAAAAACAAACAAACAAAAAAAGACAGAAAAGCTAACTGACTTGCCCAAAATGACTCATTGGCCCAAAAGACTTGTGCCAGGTGACTGAACAAGTGGTTAAGAATTTTTGAGGAACTTTCTGTGAGCTTTTCTTGCATCTTGAAGGCACCCTCTATTCAAGACTTTTTATTCCTGTCAGACAGAAGTAGGAGCTCAGATTGGACAGATAGCTTTACTCTGGCCCCAGAACATTTGCAGTTACCATGTCCATGAGGGACATGTGTTACTTTGCCTGTTTCGTCTCTCGAACTTAAAGTTGCCTTGGCCAGTACCACTTAGAATGAGTACACGGCCAGTCTCATGGCCTCTTCACATCATTGAATAACCTCCCCCACCTGCTCCTCAAAAACCGTCTCCAAGGAAGATCCACAGCCAGGCTCTGTGGAGCTTCTGGGTCTCTGGATTGAGCATTTTGCCTCTCTGGCTGTTACCTCTCCATGTCACTATTAGCTGACGCCTCTGTTCCTCCTTCACACAGGAACCTCCTTCCCAGACCCTTGGCCTTCCATCCTCTTATATGGCTGATAGCTCCTCCGAGAGGCAGACTCCTAAGGAACACCATCACCTCTTTTCTATTCTGGGGGCTTCCAAGACAGCCCAGCTTGATGCCAGGATAAAAGACAGAATTTAAGCACAGAAATCCCAGACCTGTTGCTCTATCCATCCAACATGGCCAGGGGGCCTGAGAGACCTAAGAGCTGGGGGTTCCAGCTGCCAGCAAAATCGGTGCCCAGCACACTTCTTTGGAAGCTTCCTGCAGTGATGGGGCTGTGTGAGCAAGTGCTGCAGGCACCAATCCAGCCCTAAGATGATACTGGGGCTGGAGGGAGGTTAGAAGACCCCACTGTCAAGTGCATCATGGCTCCTGGGCTCAGTATGACTACACAGCATGCCTGGCCAGGGATTTCTGAAGACCAGAGAGCACCCCAGGGCAATCTCAGTGCCCCAACGCCCCTCTTCAGCATCTGCTCTTCCTCAGAGCTGCACCCAAATCAAACATACCTCTGGCTCTCCTCTGGTCCATGTTTACAGGGCATAAGGCTGTCTTGGATCCCACCTGGCTCCCAGCCCTGCATGGGGGGAGCCTGGGCCTGCCCACAGGCCTCCTGTACCTCAGAGCCCTTCCTCTTGCCCACATCCCTCAAACCTCCTCTGCCGGCATTGGCAAGGAGATGGGCCTAGAGCCAGCATAGGTTACTGATTGATCAGGACAAAAAAAAAAAGAAGAAGAAGAAAACATGACCCCACTATCCACACACTGCCTCCCTAAAGTCACTGGGCTGCAGTGCCCCTTCCCTGGCCTAGGAAGGTGAAATCCCTCTTCCTGGAACCTCTGAGAACCACAGACTTCAGGGTTGGTGTAAGCAGAGGTAGCAGACAAAGCACTTCCCAAGAAAGCATGAGGCTGGTAGCTCCAGCCCCAGCACTGGTTCCAGTGGGGGTTGGATTAGCATGGGATTCAGGTACAGGCAGGGATTTGGTTGAACACTGAGGAAAGGGGACACACACCTTTGCAAACTATTCTATCTTAACCACACATTGGGAAAGTCTCTCCCTGTGCTTCGGAACATGCAGAGCCAGCCTGCCACATATCCACTGCCCAGAGAGAACAGTGTGCCCATTCTGCTGCCCTCCACCCAGGAAAAGCATATGACTGGGTTGCCAGGCATCTGAGAGGCCCAGCTCTGGTCAGGTGGGGCCCTCTGGTGGTGATTCTACCCCTACTTGTACAAGTTGGAAGCACAATTTTCCTCCCAAATGGAGGAAAAAGAAAGGGCCCATGCCCACTGAAGACCAGTTTATTTTTTAATTGCTAACAGCTTCCCACTCCATTAAAACTCACAGGACAGGTCTGAGAGCCACCCAGAGCCCACTCCTGGATAGGACTCAGTCCATATACCTAACACTCAGAATATAGCATCAGCTGCCTATTTTGAAATGGATTTAACTTCCCATAGCATTTATGAAATCATCTGTTGACATGAGATCCTAGAGCCACCTTGCAGGATGTTGTCCCCAGTCTCTTAACACTTTGGATGTTACTTTGTAAATTCATCCATTGCCATCAAGTGGGGTGGCATGGGAGAAAGAAGAGGTGGGCATCCATCAGATGAGTGAATATATATCTAGGCACTCTTGCTTTCTCATAGAAACTAACCTTGGATGCCAAGGTCAAATTGGCTACCCTGAGGCGAAATTTTTAGCCAAAACTCTAAGGCTCATTTTGGGGAAATTGAAAATGGAAAAAAAATGGGGATTTTATTTTTAGCAGATCCTAATTCAGTTGTCTTCACCTAATATCCTCTCATAGCTGCATGTGTGTTTATTTATAATTATAACCCTGGTGGAAACTGCAGCCTTCATCTTTGTTGATAATGAGTTTGTTATAAATTAGAACTGGATCTATGATGACAACTTGTTCTTCAAACCCAGTTTATTCCCTGCTGCCTCCCTGGCAAGCCCCACCACAAAAGAGTGAAGAAGCCAGGGTTTAGGAGTTCCAAGGGCAAAGGCTGGAGTGAGGGTGGAGCCCAAGCTGCTACACTATCCCGTCTGTTTTAATTTAACTGTATTTAATTTGTTTTCAAAATTAAAATCAAATGTGGTTTTTAACAACCCTAATCCTCTTCAGCCCTGCCTTACTTTATTCTAATTTATTAATTTAAACATCAAACAAATATTTACCAGATGCCTTGAATAGTCATTATACTAGCAGCCAACACCCAGCAGAGAAAGAAGAACCAAGCTCTTGTCTACAAGGAGCTTAGAGGAGACAGGCAGCAAATGACAGCAGCATTTCAGATGTGATCTGCTGTAATGGAAAGAGCACAGCTGGGTGTGGGTAGGAGTTAAGAGGGGCTGGGGTTCTATACAGCATGATCCTGTGAAGGAGAATCTGAGCATTAACATCACATGACAACATGCAGCTCCCTGGGTCAGATCATCACAAGAAGAGAGAACTGTCGCCAGCAGGAGAGTTTCTCATGTGCACAGCCCAGCCAAAAAAAAAAAAAAAAAAAAAACGCAATATGGCTGCAACTGACCAAGCCAGGGAAGGAAGTGGGAGGGAGATTCAGTGGATGTGTAACAGAAAGCCTAGAGGTGTGGCACCAGAAACCAAGACAAGGTTTTTGGCTTCAATTCTTAGTGAAATGAGGAGGCTTTGAGGGGGAGGGGAGTTTCAGAGCAGAGGACAGCATGATCAAACTGACCTTTGAGAAGACCACTCTGCCTCCCTGCTAAAGACAAACGGAATGGGCTAAGGACCTGGGAACAATAAAACAGGTATGAGCTGATGGGTGGGGTGAATTCTGAAGGTCTTAAGAAGTACAATGGCGGGGGGATCTTCTCAGGGTTGGGTGTGGGGTGCAAAGGAAGAAACCAAAATAGTCTGAAACAAAGAATTTCTGTGTATTGATATGGAATGGAGTGCAGTAGGGGTCACATGAAGGAAATTGGAATTCTGTTTCTGATGCTTATCAGACACATGAAGCAGATGGTGAGGATCAACTGCCTGTGTACCTACAGGGAGGATGGAGATAGACAGTGGAGGGTGTGGGATCAAGGCTATTCACAAAGCCTAAAGTCTCACAGGTGAGACACAGGGAGTACAAACAGGAAAGAATGAGTGAGCAGAGACCTCCAGCATTCAGAAGGTTAGGTATATGAGCAGAAGTATTCCAAAGAGACAAAGCTATATGGTGCACAAGTTCTGGACAAAATAGTCAGCTCAGGAGAGTTAAGTTCTGCAACATTTGCTTTGACATAGTAAGATCCTGCAAGAAAGCTTCATTTTTAATGGGCCCAACATATACCTGATCAAATTTGCATAAAACTCTAATTTGGGGGCTGGAGAGATGGCTCAGCAGCTAAGACACTTGCCCATAAAGCCTAAGGACCCAAGTTGTACAAAGTGGCACATTAAGTCTGTGTTCCTTTGCTAGAGACCCTAGTGAGCCCATTCTCTCTATGCTGGGTGTGGTGACACACGCCTTTAATCCCAGCACTCTGGAGGAGGCAGAAGTAGTATGATCACTGTGAGTTCCAGGCCAGCCTGAGACTAACTGCATATTGAATTCCAGGTCAGCCTGCTGGGCTAGAGCTCTTGCTGTACCTTGAAAAAAAAATTAAGAAAAACCTCTCTAATTTGGGAAGGTTATTCACTTTTATAAAAGGTTTGGATGTAATATTCCCCTTTTTGTTGTAAAATTCCAATTGCCTGCCACAGTTTCCAGCTTACATACTGGAAACTCACTCATGTAATACAAGACAAAGTGACATTATTCTGTGGCTCAGGCCCTACTGGAGTAGTTCTAGGCTCATTTACATCTTAACTCAGCACTTCCTTTGCAAGGTAATTCAAACAGCTTGTAAATTTGGAGGGAAATGAGGACTTTTCCTGTTCTGCTCTGGAGCCATTGTCTACAACCTTTACTTAAATAAGCTCCCTTTGGCATAGGCTTGCTGTTTCAAGCCTATAATATCTTGGAAGACTGAGGCAAGAAGACTGAAAATTTAAAGACATCCTGGGCTGCATAACAAGACATTGTCAAAAAAAAATCCATTTCTCTGCCCTAGTGGAACATTGGCATAGTTCCCTTAACCATCTGCCAATGAACTCAGTGCCTGAGTATTATCATTGTCCCCCACCTCATTACAGACCCAGTCCTCAGCCACACACAAGATGCCAACCTGTGAGCCTCAGCCCAACCAGTCTTCACTGGGCTCCTGGCTGGGCACTGTAGTCAGAGGTGTGTGCAATTTGACTATTGGTGAAGATAATTACTTTGGGGCAGTACATGCCAGATACAGTTTATGAAGAAAAATTATCCCTTATAACTAATTTATATATAGTACTTTTGTCTTTCTGGAAAATTCTTACCTCCATCCACTAGCATGAGATTGGACTTGTATTTTATATTTCTTCTCCAGGAACACTACAATGCAGTGACATTTCCAGGACAATTTAGGTCAGTACTGGTGCTAAGGTATAAACCATCCACCAGCTGAGTAGTTTCATCAGTGTCTGGATCCTCAGGGCACCCTCTCCCTATGGCTTAGAATGGCACACAAAAGGCAAGAGACACAGCAAAGGTTTGATTCAAGTCTATTGCTTTATTGTAATTCAGGATGGCAAACCTGAGCCAAACTATTGCACTTGACCTCTAGAATAAAAGCCTCCAATTTGAATATTGAGATAACATGGTGAAAGGCTGTCTTCCCTGCTACTTGGTCACTGGGCCAGGGTAGTATTCAGAGAGTCTGAATGGGGCTAGGCCTGTGGGCCTTGTGGCTACTTCCAAACTCCACTAGAGGCGGGGAGATGCCTGCCCAGTGCCACTTAGGCTGGGCCCTTCCCTTCCCGAGAGCATGAGTATCTAGTGTGGTTTCTGCTGGGATCCCCATCTCTTCCCCTGGTGACAGTCCTTGCTGAGTACAACAACAAATGTTCTCTAGCCTGGGAAGGTAAGTGGCTGAGTATGCCTGCTTCTTTTCATCCCATCAGAAACCATGAGAGACTGGAAAGGAAAACCATCTCTCAAACTTTCTTCTGGAATCCCAGAGGTGGCTTGGGAAAGGTGGTAAGGAGAAAATAAAGACTCAAGTGAGACTCCCCCTTCTCTATCCTCTACAAACAGTGACAACCCCACAGCTTCAGGAGCACAGAGACTGTGGAGGATATGGTCATGCCCCACCACATTCAAAGAGAATATTGTGCCCAACAGGCTTACCAGTGGGGCTTTGACTTCTGGAGCAGAACCCACCCAGCTTGAACATCTTCTCTGAACATGATCTGACTATATACCCCAACCCCCAGCATCTAGACATCCTTCGGGACTCCCTAGAAAGATAAAGAAAGCAAAAAGGGCCCCATCCACGAAGCTAGATGAAACATCATCTATTTATGAGGAGCCCTAGCCCAGTGCTACCCCACCTTCTCTTAAGTCCCCCAGGTTTAGGTTTTGGACTGAGTCAGATGGTTGACCACAGACTTTGGTTCCCTAAGGCTGCTGCTTAAGGAGATACTTCTGTAGGGAAGGTTCGAGGAAGGGAACCACCCACCAGCAGGTGCTACTGGGGCCGCTGTTCAGTTAATGTACTGGTTCCTGCCCAGGTGTGGGGTGTCAGTGGACTGTACCAGAGGACCTGCCATTGTCTCCTCAAAAATGATGACCTGTAGGAGATAAGGGCTGAGCTATGAAGTCTGTCCTAGAGATAGATGAAAAACCAGGATGGGAAGAGAGAGTATGGGAACAAATCTGGAATGACTCAAGAGGTCATCAGCACCAAGGAAAAGAGGGATGGGCTGGCTGAAATATCTAGCTTCTCTCTCCCTGAACAAAGGTGACCAGGAAGGCAATTTGATAGTAAGGAGGACAAGGATGGGAAGGGAGTTACAAAGAAAATAAAAGGAGGCTAGAAGTCTTCCCACCTGGTTTATTCCTTTGTCCAGCCAGGAACCTGGGAGATAGAGGGTCTCCTGAGGTCCAATGTTCCAGTAGCGTCCAAGGTTTTGGCCATTGATGAATACAACCCCCTTCTCCCAGCCCTTCAAGTAGAATAAGGAGGGTGTTATTTTGCCATGAGAGCCTCAAAGATTAAGTGACACCAAAAACAACAACAAAAAAAAACACAGTGAGACACAGATCATGTGTTCTCCATTCAGGTTCTTAGAAACCAAAGTGAGCCAACATTTGACACCCATTAGACCAGCAGGGGACAGTCCTACTCCGTCTCCATTGCTCTGACCTCCTGAATCAGGGAAGCAAACCTCAGATGACATAGGAAGCAGCACCCAGGAGGTACAACCATATGGTTCTGCCTGGAGCCCATACCTCCCCCAGGTGGCCCCAAAGCCCCTGTCAGATAGGGCAACGTGAAAAGACAGGGGGAACTCTGGGCCCAGAGGCTTCAGAAAGTTCCATCCATGACAAGTCCAAATGGTTCCTATATTGGATCCCTGAGAGAAATGAGAACCAGAAAAGAAAGGGGTCCTACAAACCTCAAGCTTCAAAAATGTGTCAGCGGGGGAAAGACCAACTGACAGACCACCCAGAAAGAACGCAGGGAAGGCTGGAGCTTCAGGAACAGTACTCCACTTGTCCATATCGAACCTAACACAGGACATCAGAAAAGAGGGAAAGACCATCTCATATCTGCCTCCAGAGCCGCATGTAATTTCTAAGGCATGGCCCCTCCCAAACCAAAGCCTCCAAGCAACCCCTCCCCACCTCATAACAAGGGCACAGGATTACAGCAAGGTGACAAGGTAGGCATTTATTTCCTAGTCTGGAAACATGGCCACTATCCTCATCTTGGGCAAGCTGCTTTGGCTTCTGTGTTTGCACAACTGTAGGACCCTGGCAGAGAGGCCCGGACACTCCATCTATGAGTTCACACAGTGGCATAGGAAATGACCCACCTCTGAAAGAAGCTCTTTTTCATATCCAGACTGTAGATCCTAAAGTTTTTCAGAGGAGAATTATCCAGATAGAGATTTCCAATTAAACCTGGGAAAGAAGGCAAAGAAAGATGAACGAGTCCCAAATCAGGGAACAGGTGACTCAGCTGTGGCTACACCATGTGTGGACATTCCAAGGAAGTTCAAATGAGGACTTTTGCAGTGGATGCCATGTATGGTGCCCTGAACTTTAATAAGCCTCCCTAGAGGTGCCAAATGCATGAGAATGGAAAGGACTGTTGTTTGCTAGGTCCTAATATTTGCTGTAGAAGATGCATCCACAAACTGTGACAAAACTGAGATACAGTGTGAGCCTAGTCTCTGGCACCTCTCTGGAGAAAAATACACATGACCATGAGGTGACATAGTGTCAGGCCTAGATAGTCTCAGTAGTGTACCACTCTGACAGACCTGATAACCCAATCAGAGTCCTTCCATACAACCTACCCAGCTTTAACAGTATCTAAAATAGGAAGCAGATGACATCACTTGGTCCAGTACTAGGAACTGCACACCTCAAGACCAACTGATCAGCATTTTGAGGGCAGGGACAGCTATGTTGGTGCCCCATGGTACTCTGGATGGTGGAGCCACTGAGTTGCTGGAGTGGGCTATGGATTGTCTGGAGATGGAAATAGGTTTTGTGGGGAATCTCAGATGCTCTTACTTGGATATGGGCATATGTGTGAGCACAGAAATTTCTTTTGGACAATCTTTGACTTATAAACACTGAACTGGCCCAGAAGGCAGGATTCCACAAATGTTCAGAGAACAGATGATAAATATCCTGGGAAAGCAAAACTAGTCAGGTTGGTGGGTTTTTTCTAACCTTCAGGAGAACAAAAGGAGATGGAAACCTGAGGAAGGCCTTGAGGTCCAAGAAAAATACTAGGCAACTCTGTAGGGAATGGGAAAGCAGGCTGGAGTGGTGCTAGAAGGTACTCTGAGGCCCTTCTGGTGAGGAAGCCCCAATGTGAGCCACAGCATCTCATGGGCAGGTTCCAGAAGCTCTTGGCTAAAATTTTGACCAAGGAACAGAGGCGTAAGTCTCCTCTACCACAAATGCAAATTGGTAGGAATGAAATAAAAGATCAGCTTCCTTATCACAGTAGTATATTAACCAAGTTCTCTTTATTTTTTAATATTTTTTTATTTTTCTTTATTTGACACAGAGAAAGAGGAAGAGAGAGAGAGAAAAAATGGGCACGCTAGGGCCTCCAGCCACTGCAAATGAACTCCAGATGCATGGGCCACCTTGTTCATCTGGCTAACATGGGTCCTGGGGAATAGAATGTGGGTCCTTTGGCTTGGCAGGCAAACACCTTAACCACTAAGCTATCCCTCCAGCCTGAGTTCTCTATTTGTATACTTGAAGCTACCTACACTTAGATAAAAGAAAGGAACAGCTACATTAAAACAAAAGATCAAAGAGCAAGGAAAATAAAGAGTGCTGATGGGATATTCCTAGAGAGCCATTCTAACAAAATGCATTTTGTTTATTGCATGTCTGGCTCCCTCCTTAGCAGAGAAGCACTATCAGTTTCCCTGAAACAGTTTGTTGGGGGCAAAGGGGCGGTAAGTTCACTGTGGAGACCCAGGAAGGGAGGGATCCTATACAAGCAAGGCAATTCCATTCCTTGCTCCTTATCCACCTCCCTGCAAACAGAAAGGCCTACCGTCTGCAAAAGTACATTTCAGCCTAGAGAGAGATTAAAACGTTCACTCAGAGTTTGTCGAAATTCCTACTGAGAACACATATCATATGAACATGGAGTACTAATAGGAAAGTAGTCAGAACTACTCTGGGCTCACTCACCAGGTCAAAACAGGTTCCACCTCCCTGAAATGGGCCTTCATGGCCAACCTTCTTGCAATGGGCCTCCATGATCCAACTTCATTCAATTAGCATTCATAGAATACCTCCCTGCAATGTACCTCCATGGACTACTTCCTTGTTGTGAGCCTCCATGGCTCATCTCCCTGCAAAAGGCTTCCATAGACTACATCCCTGCAATAGGCCCTCATTGTTCACCTCCCTACAGAGGGCTTCAGTGAACCACCTCCCTGCAATGGGTGTCCATGTCCACCACCCTACAATGGGCCACCATGGTCCACCTTGCAGTGGGCCTCCCAGTTAGCCTTCATGACCCACCTTCTTGCAATGGATCTCCATGGCCCACCTCCCTACAGTGGGCCATCATGGCTCATTTCCCTCCAGTGCTCTTCATGGCCTGTTGAGGTCCTCTATGGCAAGGGGGTAGATAAGTCTGTGAAGAGTGGTGCAGTTTTTCTGGCTTTCACTGGGACCTACCTTTGCGTTGGTTGTCAATATTGTTCCCGTAGTTGACTCGCCCACGATTCTCCACCAAGATTCTCAGCACAGTGTAACCCTGCCAGGAACATATTGGCCAATATGACAGTCTGATGACCCATACATGAGGTCACTGTTGTACCTCTTTCTGTCCTTGAGTTCTTTCCTATGCTCTGAGGACAAGAGTAAGAGGCCTACTTGTCAATAAAGCCATACTTGTCCTGACTCTATAGTTGGTAGTTATGAAGCTTCCTAGCTTCATGATGTTCCTCTTTGAATCCCACCAGATTTCCTTGGAAGGAACTTAAGCCAGTGATCACCCAGTTCCCTGAGAAGACAAACCTGGATCCGGGGGATAATGATCTTCATAGTTTGATAGTCTAAGAATCCTATGGATACTGAGTTCACAAATACCTGCCAAAAATGAGGAGATAAAAAGCATCATAGTCGGGCTGGAGAGATGGCGTAGTGGTTAAGCACTTGCCTATGAAGCCTAAGGACCCCAGTTCAAGGCTCGATTCCCACGTTGGCCAGATGCACAAGGGGGCACACGTGTCTGGAGTTCGTTTGCAGTGGCTGGAGGCCCTAGCATGCCCATTCTCTCTCTCTATCTGCCTCTCTCTCTCTGTGTGTGTCACTTTCAAATAAATAAACAAACAAACAAAAAAGCATCATAGTCAACAGAAGGGAGGTGACAGGAGCTTCTGTCAGATGACAAAACTAGTATAGTCAGGTGGGGACCTATGTGGAGGCTTGGCAGGTTTGGAGAAAAAGTGAACACCCACTCTCAAAGCTGGAAAAGGTTACAGAACTGACAGGGATAGCCAATCGTATACACTGGCAGCAGCCAATTCTGAGGGCAGACAGCAAAGTGTGTAGTGTAGGGCATGGTCACTACAGAGTCCCATGAATTAAGGAAAGATGCCCCTACCTGTCCCCGGTCACACACAAGGCCACTGAGGATGCCGGATGAGGAGATGGTTGTCTCATACAGAATGTACCCAAAAGCCTGTCCATTCCCATTGTTCACTGGCAAGTTCTCCATGTTGATTGGCTTTTCAGACTTGATTGGCTAGAAAAGAAGACATAGAGATACACAGAAGCTAGGCTGCTCCTAACCCTGGGTCCTCTGATGAGAAGTGACAAACATGCCTGGCCTGAGAGAGAATACATCAAGGACCAGAGACAAGGGAACGTCTAGCCCCTTTTATCTATTCCAGATTCTCATCACATTAAATTTATGGCCCCCCAGAGTCACAGGAATGACGACAACAGGAAAAGAGACGTTACAGAGCTTGGAGCTTGGAGTCCTACAATCTAATGGGCTTCTTAAGCCCCCATCTTTTCTGCATTACAGCATCCCTAAATGAATGCAGCAGATGCCCTCTGTCCTCTCCACAAAGGAAGGATCAGCCCTTCCTTTGCCCTTCATCCTCTTCTTGTCCCAGAGAAAGTCCTGACCCTAAGACTGGTGGAGGGAGTCCCTCCCCATAACACCCAAGTTCTGTTCTTCCAGCATCAGCTTGTTGTTGTCACTCTGGGGTTGGAGATGGAACCTCAAAGCCATCAAAAGTGGCTTTTTTTTTCCCAATCACCCCAGCTGGAGAGTGCCTGGGTCCAGCCCAACTAGTGACTATCCCTGATCCTGCCTGCAACACTCACCTCCTCCATGTACTTGAGGGCATCCCACAGTGACAGGTAGTAAGATGGTATCACTGGCTCATAGGACATTTTGGGAAGAAGGTCTGGTGGGGGAGGAAGAGGGATACCTGCAACAGAAACCACCATGGTCCTCCCTAAAGGACCCGATCATCACAGCTTCTTACCCAATGTGCCCCTTTATCTTGGTGCCAACATGAACTATAGGCCGCTGCCTGATGCTTAGACCACTGTAAGACTTATGGTCTGAGAAAAGGCAGGACTTTCTATGTCCTCCATATGACATAAATAGTCTTAGCACCCATCAAATACAAGGTTCACATTATGATGAAAACTTTGCTTGTCTAGAATATTCTTTTTAAACTTTATTTTTTTAATGGTAGTGCTAGCTATGAAACCCAGGGCCTTGTGAATACTAGGCAAAGGCTCAACCACTGAGATACACTCCCAGTCGTCTTAGGCATTCTTGCACATTATTCCAAGTAGGGGGCTGAAGTTGAATAGTGAGACAGCAGCTACTCCAAGGGCTTATAACAAATGCATGGGCCCAAGTGAATGCTTGACTATGATGCTTGCATACCTGAGACTGAGCCAAAGAAGTCTCGAAGCTTGGAATACTTGGCAGTATAATCCCCAGCCTCTGTTAACACAGCATCATAGTCTGAAAGACACCAATGGGTCTGTCATGGTCACACAAGACCTCAAAGTAATACACAGGGCAAAAATAAAGAAGAGAGGGAGTTGGTGAGTCTGTCATGGTCACACAAGGCCTCAGAGCAGTACACAGGGCAAAAATAAAGAAGAGAGGGAGCTGGTATAAGGCAGTAGGATCTTCACACCAGCAAATTTTTTCTGGAAGACACCTTTAATATGAACCATTCAGTCAAAATAGTACAAAAATGCCCCATGACCATAGCATGATCCTAAATTACTAACTGGAGGTGAATAAAATGGGGAACTTTTTCTAGTCTTTGGAAACTCTCAATCTGATGTGGGGCCAGGATCACCTCTTCTCAAGGGCCTCACACACCATCACCCTACGTGTGCCTCCCTCCCTTGCTAGTTCCTTCCTCCAAAGAGCTCTCAGCAGAATAAGCTGCTTGTAGGCATCTGCTGCTCCTGAAGTTTAGAGGGGACAAAGCAGACAAAATCTCTATCTTCCCTAGACAGTTCACAGAAAAAGGCATTAAAGGAGCCAAAAGTTGTCTCTAAAGGACTATCCATGACAAGGCTCAGCCCTGCTAATGCTAAGAGGACGAGGGAGAGCCAGTAATGGGGGATACTTGCCATAGCTGGTGACATCAGACTTGTATTCATGAAAATGCATGGCTCCGTTAATGAAGCCAAAATTGGTGCCTCCATGGAACATATACAGGTTGATAGAAGAGCCAGCATCGATGATGGCAGACACTGTTTCCAAAACCTCTTCAAAGGGAGGAGGGAAGAGAAGTGCAGTGTGAGCTCAAATCTGAGCAAGTCTTCAGTCTTTTGGTTCCTCACATTCCCATCCACCCCTCCAAGGCTCACATTATCCTGGGCTCTTCAGCTCTCACTGGACAACCTGTCCAGAGCCAGTGGGCCATCCCCATCCTCTGCCAGACAGCCTGTTTACCAGGGCTACTCTCAGGGAAATGCAAAAGAAAGAAAAATGATGGGACTCCATTATAGGTCAATTCTACCTGCCTTTCCTAGGCCTTTTGTGACTAGGAAATGAACTAATTATGTGAAAAGACAGTATCAGAGGGAAAAAATAAATGGTTAATATGAATATGTATTTTATTTTAGAGTTATGTACCAAAGAAATCAAAATTTAACAGTGACCTGTTGTACTAATAGTTTTTTATAATTATTTTAATACTCAGTGCTGACAAATCTTTAAGATTCTAAAAATCTATAAGACTTTATCCACCTCCAGTACTCTCATTTGATAATAGACAGTAAAAGTTGTAGAGGTAAATACACATATAAAAAATTGAATTGATCTAGAAATTAATTAATAATCATAGGGAAATAATATGCCAGGTGTACAAAATTGAATATTCAAGGATGCTCACTGAAACAATGTTCACTTAACCAAAGCCACTGGAGACAACCTAAGGGCTCATCAGTAAGGGACTGGGAGACTAAATGGTGGTTTGGTCATCAGTACAATGTGGTTCTTAGAATTATTTAGGGCAGTAAATCTATGTTACTGTCTACATGGCTATCTATATATGTCATAAACGAATACCAGCAAGTGAAAAATAGCAAGATCTGGCCAAATTTGCCTGCAGCTTTATCTGTATATACATAAAGGGCTGTAGATGGAGATATACCAAGAGCTACCTGCAGTGTATATTCATCAAAATGAGTTTCCCGGGGTATGGGACTTTTCTTTCTTCTTTAAACTTTCTATATTTTCTGAATGTTGATAATAGGCATATATTCTTTTCTAATTCCAAAAATATGAGAAAACAGTGTTGAAAGTCCTACTGTGTTGTTCCAAATGTCCAGACCCTGAAATACTAAGAGCTGAGTATTAACGCAAATGACCCCGGGAGCCTGGCACCCTATAGTTCCATGCACCAACTTGCAGGGGATTTCAAACTCACTCTTACTTGTGCCAACATATATGCTCAGTTCAGGCAATGTAAAACACTCACCAGAGGAATCCAAGATATTGTGCGGGCCACCCCATGAGTCAAACCACCCTGTCCAGTACTCCATTACCATCTTGGGTTGAATCCCCTGAATACCATAAAAATGAGAGTTAGGCAGGCAGACTGACAAAACATGAAAAAGGAGGACACCCTAGTACCTCAGCCTTCCCTGAAGCCGCGCAACACTGAGAGGGTCACCAACCTGCCTGAGAGGCTCATGGGTACACAGCGCAGATGAGGACATCTTACTTCCATGTATGACCTCCCCATTGGCAGGTGGAGCATCGAAGATGCCAACAGAGTTTATGCTGAAATTGGTTTTAAAGGTGAACATAATGGGCGCTAGCAATAAAACACTAGTATCTACCCAAAATAAGCCTTAATCAGAATTGGATGGATTCTGCTACATTGTTGGTTGGGTTGCTTTCTGGTTGGTGTAAGCCAAGCTTTGTCTATCCTCTTCCAGGGAAGAACAATGTCTTATGCAGGATGAATACACACTGAGAGCTGCACCATGGATGCACATTCCCCAGAGATTCTACATCTAGAAGAGTCATAAGACTATAGCATGGGATTTCTTTAGGTTCTAATTTGAACAGCAGTTTATAAAACTAGACAAGAAAATCAGGGCCTTACAACACAGCTATTCTCCATGCAAGCTCTGCAGCTATAGTTTAGATTCATAGCTTGGCTAGATCATTCAACAAGTCTTAAATGATATTTCAGAATTCTGATTTGACATTTGATTGCTCCAAGCATGCAGAGATCATTCCAGGACCATGCTCTGCTCTACCACAGAAGCAGAAGCTAGGGGCACCTGGTGCAGGTATAAAACCTGATATGTTATTTGAGGCTCTGTGCCAGAGAGCACTTTTCATTCATTCAGCTGACAGCTAATCAGTATCCTCTCTCACAGGGTGGCTGACCTTTGCAGGACGCTGCATACAAAGCAACAGAATGTGATCCAGAGAGATGGGGTATACATATGGACCATGGCATAGCTGGTATCAGTCACTCTTGCTTCAAAACCAACAGAGTCATATGATTTTTTTTGTTTGTTTGTTTTTTCGAGGTAGGGTCTTACTGTAGCCCAGGCTGTCCTGGAACTCACTCTGCAGTCACAGGTTGGCCTTAAACTCACAACGAACCTCCGCCTCTGTATCCCAAGTGCTAGGATTAATGCTGTGAGACACCATGCCTGGTGCCATGATTTTTAGGAAGATTAGTGGCTTGGTTTTCTTTGCAAGCCAACTACCTCCCAAGAAAGGACACACATTTAAGTTACCCAAAAAGGAAAGGAAAATACAATGTCCTGCATGTCAGTAATCTCTAATACCAGCAGTGGGCTTCTTGGCTTGAAAGATCCAGTTGCAGGAATGGTAGATGTCTAGTATGGCCCAAATCTCCTTACTACATAATATGATCAAGAGCCAGAATACTGGATGAGGCTCAGGTATAATCCTGAACTGACCATTTTGTTGTTGCTTTACCATTCTAGGTCTATCTCCTTATCCATTAACTGTGGTGAACAGTAGCTAGCACCTGTGAACACTAGAAGAGCTAGTTAATTGAGATGGTGCATACAAAGCTCTGGCATACTGGACATGCTGATTACCTTCATCACCTGGCATTGAAGTAAGAACTGTTGGCCACTCCAAAACTAACCAGCACTAGGACCTCTAGTGTCTTTTCCAGGAAACCCTTGATTTAGACAAGGAGACACACAGGCCTCTCCATTAAGGAAGGAAAGATGTCATAGACTGCACAAGAAAGTGCTTCAGCAGTACCATTCTGATGATGAGACAGCCAATGTGATGGCGATGGCACTGGCATGGCAAGTGGTCCATGGACCAATAGCAGAAACTCTTTCTATCACCAGTCCTGTGCTTCTCAAATATTACCTCATTTAAGTTAGGGCTCTCATTGTCTCTAATTAACATAAGGAAAAAGAGACACATAGAGAAATCATGCAATGTGTCTACAGTTGTACACTAGAGTGACTGAGTGGGCCCTGAGCAGCCCCTAGCACCTGTATTTCTCCAAGGTGGTACACTAAAGTAGCTGAGTTGGTGCAAGGCAGTTCCCAGCATCTGTATTTTTCTTGGAACTTTCAAGTACAATTCTACTAGATGTTGTACTGGTATGTCATGTGTGTCTCTTCCCAAGTGGGTTACAGATTCTCCAAGGATAGAGAGGCCCTGTAGTCTGCCATGAAATATAACAGCTGAACACTCCTCCAGGAAAATCTGGCACCCAGAACACACTGGGTGGGGTGGGGGAGACAAGAAAGGGGTCCATCTGGACCCCCTGCATATATGCATGATCCCACCCAGAGGAAGTGTACCTGGGACTGGGTCCAAACTATCTCCTCCTAAGAACCCTCCCACCCATTCTAGCCACCATTTACACTGTAGGAGTAGCTTCTCCATATACACACATGGCCCTCACCCTACAAGGTCCAACCTATCATGGTGACTTCGTGTGAGTATACCTTAGGACATTACCTCTACTCTGAAAGGTTATCAGCTAGAATACACAATCTACTCAGTGCATTGCAAGTATGCCCACATCATCAGCCCAGCATCTTCACAGGCACCTGTTCACAGTTCATATGGGCATTCCATCAGCTCCTCTAAGTCTGAGGAGCAAGGTGAACACACAATAAGTGGGGACAACCAGGGAGCATTCACACCCTTAAGTACCAGCGTTCTACAAATAAGCTACTACTTGGCCTCAATCACATCTCTCTCCATAGAAAAAACACCCAGGAGTTCTGTTGGTACAATCAGTTATGATGCAGTACTTATACAGAAGATATACACACACTGGAGAGATCAATCACTTCTGGACTAGATGTGCCCATCAATGTAATGAAGCTGAAATACATTCAAAACTTTGCTTTCTTCCTGACCTGGAGAGAATGAAGGCTCTTATCTTGTGGATAAATCAAAAACATTTCTAGGGAGGCAGAGGTAGGAGGATCTCAGTGAGTTCAAGGCCATCCTGAGACTATATAGTGAATTCCAGGTTAGCCTGAGCCAGAGCAATACCTTACCTCAAAAAACAAACAAAAAAAATCCATCATTAAATGAATAGATAACTAAGATGTGGTGTATGTACATGATGTAATTCTACACAACAGTAAGGAAAAATGACACAATGAAATTTGAAGAAAAATGGTTGAACTTATAACAGATCATTCTGAGTGAACTCACCCAATCACAGAAAGAAGATCGTCACATGGTCTCACTCACCTGTGGCTCCTAACCTGAATCTGCCCGAGATGCTGAAATACCTAATCAGCATCTCAAGGACCAGACAATAGGGAGGATGGGGTGGAAGGGGAGGGTAAAGGAAGCAGTGGGGGGGACACAAAACTGGACCCAAATGGAACTGGTACCATAAAATCCTATATCCTGAAAGACACACTAAAAGGTTAAATCTTCATCAGGTCTTTAGAGGAAACACCTGAATCAAATGGCCCTGAAGAGGGTATGATGAAGACTAACCTTAATCTTCTCCTATTTCTCTCCCTCTCTCTCTCTCTCTCTTCTTTCTTTCACTTTTATATTACCCATCTTTTTATTCCTTCTTTTTCCTTGGTGCTGGCCTATAACTCCCAGTACCAGGATGAGGTTAACATCCACAATGAGCTGTTAACCAGAGAGACCTACAAGGTTTCCTAAAAGAAGATAGATTTCTGTCAGAGTACTTGATGACCCACCAAAGGTTAATGGTAAGACCCTATGCCAAAGATACCATATGCTGTTGGTACAGAACATGGAGCGACCTGGCTGGAATCTGGAAGAGAGTCAGTCCCCAGACAGTTAGCTCGTCTAGTTCTAGAAGGTGCTACATGAGCAACTGGGGGAAAATGACAAAGCAACACGTGGCCTAAGCTACCCAGCAGCAAACAACCTGATGTGATGTTCACACAAATGTAATAGTGGCACACAGCCATGGTGGGTAACCAACTGCTCTTGAAATGGCTAACGGATCTGCTCAGTAGAAATGGAACCCATAGCTGGAAATGGGAAACAAGTCAGAACCATATCCAAAAATTGAGTTCACTCTCTAATATCAAGCTCCCACCAATTTTGGGCTACAAGAGGGCCTACACCTATTAAATTGCCTCTAAATAATAATGGTTATCCCATTGATCCAGTGATGACTTCACTCTCCATTGGAGAATCTGTTTCTCTTTTTCAGATGTACACAGAACCTGAGGAGAGATACAGCCCATCTCACCTCACCAGGGCCCCACCTGAAACCATAGAGTAATTGGGAAAATGAGCAAGAGTGCTGTTTTCTTGGTGAACCTGGTACCAGCACAAGGAGGAAGGAGATAGACACAGAGAACACTCAACTCCTACCAAAACAGATATCCAGAGACACAGAGGTTCCCAATACCTCATCAATGAAGTATACCTAAAACAAACCCAACACAGCTCAGGGAAATTCACAGAAGAGGGGGAGGAAAGACTGTTAGAGCCACATGTTGGGACATTATGCACAGAGACATTCTTCCCCATAACTGATGGCTAACCCCACAATTCATGACCCATATTCCCCAACGAGGAGGGTCCCTTTGGAAGTGGGCAGACAGGGAGGAGGCTAACAACAGAAACAATATGGCTGTATACACACTGAGTATGTACGTAACTAATAAAAATATCTTTCTAGAACCAGTAAGGCCTTAGAGGTTAAGGTCAGATACCTTCTATAATATCTTTTCTCAATCTCTCAGAGCATGTTTGGGGTTCATGGAGTCCACAAAAGTAAGGACTTCTAGGGGGTCTCTTTCTCAAGAGACAGGAAATCACACTTAGGTGCATCAGCCAGAGCAGCTTCTAAAACTGTGTCATGAGGCATGAGGTAATGTAGTATGAGCTTTTCTGAAGGCTGGCAGAGTCAAGAGGTCTTCTCCCTCACCAGGGAACCCTGAGCACAGTAGCAGGAATGCAGGATCTCTGCTGTGTTTCTGGAAGGCCCACAGCATCTCCTGAGCCAGACTTACCTGTACACTAAAGAGAAAGGTGCTTAGTAATTGAAGCTCTTGTTGTGACTGTAAGTTGATGGTGGCCAGCACTGAGGAGGCAAAAGGGAAGGGAGAAACAAAGAATTGTCTTAAAGTCATGAATACCTTTTAAATTACCCCAAAACCCTTCTCAATCCACCAGCACGCATGTACGCGTGTGCGCGCGCACACACACACACACAATTAACTAGTATGGGCATTGTTTCCCACCTTGAATTAGAAGATAGCACCTGTGATGCTAAGAGACTTATGTTGTTTGTCTTGGAAATTCCACCATTAAACATAGAGCTAGAAGAGCATCTGCTCTTTATTGACTGTAAATTTTATAGTCAGAGTGTGTCCTTTTCCCAACTACTGTAGTAGGAACCAAAGGCTGGTTTTTATTTTGTATCCCAAGGGCAATGATCTCAGTGAAGACTCCTTTTATTTCTTTTTTTAAATTATTTTTTGGGGGTTTATTTATTTATTTGAGAGCAACAGACAGAGAGAGAAAGAGGCAGTGAGAGAGAGAAAGAGAGAATGGGCATGCCAGGGCCTCCAGTCAAAGCAAACGAACTCTAGATGCATACGCCCCCTTGTGCATCTGGCTTACATGGGTCCTGGGGAATTAAGCTTTGAACTGGGGTCCTTAGGCTTCACAGGCAAGTGCTTACCCACTAAGCCATTTCTCAAGCCCCTCCTTTTATTTCTTAATAGGACTTGTTGTGTATACTATCCCACAATATACTCATTTAAACCTTTCAAACAGTGGTTTCTATAGCTTTCCATGAAAGAAGGAAACACTCAGGAAAGATATGCTATGGCTGGCTGGTGACCAGCTACAGAACTTGAAACCATGGACCCTTGCTTGCATGCTGTCCACTTGAACAATCTCACAAGCATGTACCTATGAATGGCAGTGACTGGGTCAGCCTGACTAGCCCAGCCACCCTCCAGGACATCAGGCCGTAGTGACCAATGAAGAAAAACAAACATCAGCTAGGACTCTGGAGGTGCAGAAACTTGGCTCAGGGTCTATAATCAATGAGCAACAGAATAGGGTTCCAAACTCAGATACCTCTAATGCTAACCCATTTTCCTGTGATATCACCTTACTTCAGTAACCTACTTGAGAAGACTTTCACCAAGACCTTTCTGAAACTAGCCAGGAAGAAATCTCTGAAGTCCACAGGATGCATATGGGTAGCTGAAAACAAACACTTGTATTCAATCCATTCTGACAGCTATCCAAATTCAAAAAAAAAAAAAATGGATAGACAGTGCTGTGGAGATAGCTCAGCAGTTAAAGACACTTTCTTACAAAGCCTGCTGGCCCGGAATGAATTTCACAATAACCATGTAAAGCTATAGGTACATGCATTGTGGCACAGGTATCTAGAGTTCATTTGCAGTAGCAAACTCTCCTCTCTCCTCTCTTCTTTCTCCCCCTCTCTTCTTCCCTCCTTTTTTTTCTCTCTCTCCCTCCCTCTCTCTCTTTCTCCCTGTTTTCAAATGAATAAATAAAACTATTTTAAAACCATAAAAGGGATAGATAGATGCCCACAAGCATAAGAATGCAGGAAAAAAAAAAAGAATGCAGAAACAAAGGCAAAGTGGCAAGGA